>CM038673.1:308534626-309922126 GCA_021605145.1 Aegilops bicornis
GACCACGTCGCAACTCGCCCCGGACCCACCACGATCCCCACTAACGGCACGCACCGGACGTGGCGTCGTGCGAGAGATCGTGGGCACGGTCGTGGGGGGTTCTTTATTAGTATAAGCGGAACGTCCGCCCCCTCCTCCCCTTTATAAGCGGAGGAAACAGAGGCAGGCCGACCACCCCTGCCATTGCTGTCTTGTCAAGAAACCATCGCCGCTCCCCTCTTCTTCTCCGGTGCGAAGAGCAGCGCCCGCCCCTTCGCCACAAGCACACTCACCGCCGTCGGCCTCCTCCGCCCCCCCCCCCGCGCCATGGCTCCGAAAGCCGACAAGGAGAAGGGCGTCAAGTCGGCCGAGGCGCAGCGGCTCGCGGCGTTGCGCAAGGAGCAAGCCATTTTCCCCCCGCGCATCCGCGCACGAGGGTGCTCCCCGCCTCCGCCTCCGATTTGGCCCCAATAGGGTACCCTTTCTTCGCCCTTTTCTTCTATTGCGGGCTTTGCCCGCCCTTTTCCGAGTTCTTTTGCGACATAATGAACACCTTTAGCCTCCGCCTCCTTGATTTCACCCCAACGCCATCTTGACCATGGCAGTTTTCGCGCATTTGTGCGAAAACTTTGTCGAGTCCACCCGAACGTGGCACTCTTCCGCCATTTCTTTGTTCCCAGCGTCGAGAGGAGAGCCACTTGCCGGAGGGATAGCTCGGGTCTCTAGGATCGGCAAGAAAGAGGCCTACCTAGAGGGAGAGTTCCGCAACAAGTGGGAGGAGTGGAGAGCCAACCGGTGCTGGAGTCGTAGAGGAGAATCCGCAGCCCTTCACCGCAGGCGCCAAACCCCAATAGTGCGCGGCAGGGATTGGAGTAACTTGGCGCGGAGGATGCGGTCAAGATAGTCGTGACCCGAATCCTGCGCCTCAGGCTTGCTGGGTTGACCGTAGGCGCAGTTGGCGCGGACTTCCTTCGCCGCCGCATCGCTCCCTTGCAGGAAAGGAGGAGGCCTGCTTGGGAGTTCCAAAATGCGGCGGACATCATGAGGCTGCGCCCGGGCCTAAATTGGAACTTTACCGTCTTGGAGCTGGACTCGAGCATCGCTCGAGCTGTTCAAGAATGACCCCGACCACCCCGAGTGGTTTAGGTTGCCGCGGGGGGTCGTCCCATTGTGCAACAAATCGGCGCTCGACCGCATCCGCGCCATGATGCCACTGTGCGACTCCCACGGGATCGTCCCGACCTGGCAGGAGCCCACCGACGAGGTCGTGCAGCAATTCTTCGATGATTTGCAAGAAGTGTCGATCCGCTCCGACGAGCAGAAGAGGCTCACCCACGACACCACCGACCAGGAGATGGCGCGGATCGCCACCAGGGTGGAGGAGGCGGCAGCAGCCGCTGCCGCTGGAGCCTTCGGGTTCACCGTGGAGGAGGCGGACGCGGCGAAGGCGGCAAGCCTTGCCGAGCGAGGAGAGGTCGCCGGCGAGGACGAGCTTGTCGAGCCCGAGGCCGGGTCGAGTGGACCCACCGAGGGCGCTTCTTCCCCACCGCCAAGCGACTTGCCGCCAGCGGAGCTTCCGGCTCCGCCAAGGAGGCGTCTCCGCAAGGCTGGAGACGAGCCGGGGTGACAGACCGGCCCACAGCAGCAGCGCCATGACGCGCTTCCACACCGCAAGCGAGGTTGCCGCGAGCGCCCCACGGCCGCGACAACCGGGCGGGATCTTCTCGTGCCACCGCCGACGCCTCCATAAGCGGCCAAGAGAGCCCACGCCTCCACCTCGTCGCACCGGAGGCGAGGCGGAGTTTGACTTCTCCGCGCTCAGCTCCGAGGAGGAAGGCGAAGAGTAAGCTTCTCGAGATTGTGCTTGTATTTCTTCAATTTTATTGCTTCATCTTGAATCTGATTTGCTTCGTTCTGGACTCTTTCCTTTTCAGGACGCTGGCCCGTAGAGCGCGAAGAGGGCCAAGATCCCGACGGTCGCGTCGTTGAGGACGATTCTCCCGTGGCAGCAGGGGACGCGTCGAGACCGCCTTGCCGGACCCGGCAACCCTCCCCCAGAGCAGCCCCCAGCACAGCCCCCAGAGTAAGTGTGCAGTTTTCTTCTTACTATTAGGTGTGTAGGGGTGCTCCTTCTTTGTTGATATCTGACTGTGTGCTTGCGTAGGAGCAGAGCAGCCTCATCAGGAGGGCTCGGAAGCCGCCTCCGAGATCCCCGCCTGCCGCCACTGCCCGCCAAGGGAGAACTCCCCGCGAGGGAGCGCCTCCGACAAGGGAGGCCACCCCGGCAAGGGAGGCCACTCCGGCAAGGAGGCTACCCCGGCAAGGGGCCAGGGCGGTGACCCTCCGGTGGTCGAGGCCATGGCTGCGGACCCCGTTGCGAGGTAATTCCCTTACGCGAAAATCTCCCTTGGGTTTGCTTTCTTTTGTTTCTCTTTTGAACATCTGCTTGACTGCCATTTCTTCGTCGGCGCAGAGCCAATGGAGGTCGAGGCCGCCCGTGAGAAAGCGCCGCAGCAACACCGACGAGGCCGCCGTCGAGGAAGAAGTGGTCATCGTCGTGGAAGAAGAGGCCGTCGCCCGGCAGGCCTGTTGGCGAGGAGGCCACCGAGGCTGCCGACGCGGAGGCCGGGCGAGGGTCGGGCGATCGCATCGACGGCCCCGAGGCCGCAGGAGCGGCAAGCGCTACACCGACAACCGACTTCCCCGCCGCCGCCATGGCCAGGCTCCGAGGAGCCCCAGCCCGGTGCCTACCTGAAGGCCGGCGAAGGCGTCTTCATCAAGCTCCCCTGGGAGCCGAGCTCCAGGGCGCCGGTCGAGGGCGAGACCTTCGACGGCGAGCTACTCGCCTCCGCTGGGCTGACGCTGGTGGATGCGCCAAGCAGCAGCGGCGAGTCCGAGGAGGAGCGGTTGAAGAAGCTGCTGTCGCTCTACCGCACTCCGGCAGGCCAAGTTAGAGACCGGGAAGCCCTTGTCGCGAGGGCGGGAGCGGACATGGAGAAGCGCGCCGAGAGCTCCGGGCGCCAACAAAGAAGCCCTCCGCGACGTAGCGAAGCGCGGAGGCAGCTGAGAAGAGCGCACGGCCTTCATCCTTGAGAAGGCCGCGGTGATGAGGAGCCGGCTGGCTGCCGAGAAGCTTCGCCAAGCAGAAAGCGAGTTGGCGCAGCGGAAGGTCAACCTGGACAGCCATGAAGAAGACCTTGCCGCACGCGAGGAGTCGCCAGTGGGCGCCAGAAGCGGGCGACGCCGCCGCAGCCACGAGGCCGCCAAGGAAGAGCTGAAGGCGAAGGTGGCACAGTGGAGGCCACCCTCAAGAAGAGCGGCGAAGAGCTTGCCGTGCTCAAGCGTGGCCGAGAAGGACGCCTACACTCTGGGTGAGCTGCAGAGTCGTCTGTTGATAGAGGCAAGGAGCTCGGCGCCGCCAAGGATTCCAAGGCGGATCTGAGCTGAAGCGACCACCCCGACGCAGACGCTGGGATGTCCGCCAGAGAGCGGGAGGTGGGCTTGTTGGAGGCGATCAAGGCCAAGGAGGAGCTGTGGCGAATGCTGCCTCCGTCCGAACACCTTGAGGGAGAGCGTGGAGCACTGGACCGAAGGTCTTGTGGACACCGCCCGCCGCCGCCATCCACAACGAGCTGATGGAGCTGGGATGGCGGACCTTGCGTACTCCTCGACGAGCATCTCCAACCCAGCGCCAAGCTCAGCTTATTCTTCAAAGGCGTGGCGGCGGGCCTCCAGCGACTCCGAGAAGAGGTCCCGAAGCGGTGGCCGAGGAATCACACCAGTGTCTGCAGGAGCCTCGAGAAGGTGTTGATCAAGGTGGCCTTCCGCAATCCGGGCCTCAACCTTAACGGCGTCCTCCGATCCTTGCCGCCAGACGCCAACGTGGAGGAGCTCAAAGCCCTTGTCGAACCCATCGTGGACAAGGTGAACAAGATCAAGCGGATTGAGGGTGACCGCGTAGACTAGGCCGCCAACTTTATCTTTCCCTTGTCGCTGCTGATCATGTTTAGAACACTTTGTTAGATCAGCGACAAGTTATTTTGTAATATACTCTATCTTAGGCGATCAATGCAATGTTATTTCCTCTACTTGATTCCTTCCTTTGTAATGCTTCGCCTTACGCATTTGGGGGACTTGTCGGTGCCGGCACTTTTGTCATGAAGGCCGAGTGCGAACGTCAAGAGCCTCTTGGCGGTCGCTTCGACAAGCAACCTTGTCGCGATTAGCTGCAGCTCACTTAAGTTGTTGAGCGGACTCGAAACAAAGTAAGGGCGCGACTAATTTGGCGAGTTGGTTCCTCTGCGCATGTGTTCTCCATACAAAGTACTATCGTTCGAGGAAGATAACTTAAAATTTTAAAAATTGATTGCTCAAACTTTGGCAACTTAGCTTTTCATCTCTTGCTTCCCGATGAGGTGAAACTTCCTCGAGCTGTGCACAGTCCATAATATTATCTCCTCCTTCCCCCTGGTTAACTTGTGCGCGAGAGCCTTCCTTTCTTTGAGAAAAGAAAAGAAGAGGAAATAACGTTATGGAGCCCAACGGCTCGATTCTGCTTACGGGTGTGGTTGCTGCACAAAGTGTTAGCCAAAACATGCAATAAATTGATGAAAGCATGAACTTGACAAGTTGTGCGCAACACATGAGCTTTCTTTATCGATGCGCTGGGTCTGCGCCCGGCTTTGTACAAAGGATTACATGCAACAGCGGCAAGACTTGTACAAAAGGTGGTTGCCGAACGAGTTCCGACAACCGCGCCCTATGGGTAAAACTTACGAAGATGCTCAATGTTCCGAGAGTTGCTCACCGAATGCCATCTTCGGTCTCAAAGCGGACGGCGCCAGCACGGTGACTCGTTTCACCCGATAAGGGCCTTCCCACTTCGGTCAACTTGTTTGAATTCTTGGCGGACTGAACGCGCCGAAGAACAAGGTCGCCTTCCTCGAGACTTCTGGCATTAACCCTGCGGCTATGGTAGCGACGCAAAGCTTGCTGGTAGCGAGCAGCTCGCACAGCGGCCTGAAGACGATCCTCCTCAAGGAGCAGCGCGTCATCTTGTCGCAACTGCTCTTGCTCAAGCTCATCATAAGCGAGCACTCGAGGCGATCCGTGATCTGAGTTCCGTGGGGAGAACTGCCTCTGCTCCATAGACTAGAGCAAAGGGTGTCCGGCGGTGGCTCGATTTGGCGTCGTCTGATCGACCAAAGAACCACCGGCAGCTCCTCGATCCGATTTCTTCCGCACTTGTGCAGCCCGTCGAAAGTTACGGTCTTGAGCCCGCGCAGCACTTCAAAGATTTGCCCTCTCGCTTGACCGTTGCTTCTCGAGTGAGCAATGCGAAGCAAAGCAGACCTTGGCGCCAAGGTCTTGGACGTCTTGCATGAAGGTGCGACTTCGTGAATTGTGTGCCGTTGTCGGTGATGATCCTGTTAGGGATTCGAAGCGGCAAACAATCGACCAAGAACTTGACCGCCGACCGTCTTGTCACCTTCCTAACTGCTTCCACTTCCGGCCACTTAGTGAACTTGTCGATGGCGACGTACAAGTACTCAAAGCCCCGACAGCTCGGGGGAAGGGGCCGAGGATGTCGAGCACCCGCATCGAAAATGGCCGTGGATAAAGGGATCGTCTGGAGAGCTTGAACTGGCTGGTGTATCTGTTTGGAATGGAACTGCACGCTTCACACTTGGTTACTTGTGCCGTTGCATCCTGGAGGGCTGTCGGCCGAAGAAACCTTGCGGAAAGCCTTGCGGCAAGTGCTCTTCGCCAATGTGGTGACCACATATGCCTCCATGTATCTCTGCCAACAGCTTCGTCCATCTTCCACAGGAATACACTTCAATTTCACACCGTTGAGTCTTCTTCGCATACGGTGTCTTTGTCGACAAACTGGTACATACTCATCGCCGGGCTACTCTTTCCGCTTCTTCTTGCTCTTCGGGAAGTTCTCCTGTCAAGGAAATGGACAATCTACTTGCGCCCATCTTTGGAGCTTGTGGCTCGACAACAAGGACTAAAGGCACATCTGCTGCTGGGAACATCAGCTTCCACGGCAAGAATCTGCGGCCTGCCGAGCTTGATGCTCCCGACAAGCTTGCCGGAGCAAGACTTGTCGGGAGCGTCTGCTTCAACGAAACAAACCACAGGGTCCGGAGCGCAGACCGCTCCTCAAAGACTGCTGGTGTTGATCTTGGGGATCTTTTGCAACGACGGCTTCGTGAAGCTCTGTCGGAAAGTAGTCACCAGAGGCCAACTTCCTCTTCTTGCTTTGCCCAGTTGATGGTGTTACGGTTGGCTGAGTTAGCTTGAGCACGAAAATCCCTGGTTCCACAGGCAACTTAAGTGCGGCGCACTTCGACAGGCCGTCAAAGTGCTCTTCCAGCTTCCTCACTTCATCGACGTAGGCTTCCATCAACGGACTCTGGTAATCTTTGTTCACTTGGCGGACGACGAGTTGTGAGTCTCCCCTGACAATAAGCTTTTTGATTCCAAGGTCCACTGCGATCCTGAGACCGGCAAGCAAACCTTCATACTCTGCAGTATTGTTTGTCGCTTGCCCTTGGGAAAGTGCATCTGGACTACGTACTTGAGGTGCTCTCCGGTGGGTGCGATAAGCGCGCCAACACCGGCGCCTTGCAGCGAGAAGGCACCATCAAAGTACATCAGCCACTCTTTGCTTGCTTCTTTGACGGGAATGCTCGTCTCCGGAATCTCTTCATCTAGTGTTGGCGTCCATTCTGCTATGAATTCTGCCAATGCTCTGCTTTGGATAGTTGATGTGCTTTCAAACTTAAGAACAAAGCTTGACAGCTCTAAAGCCCACTCAACAATCCTGCCCGTTGCTTCTGGATTATGCAGTATCCTCTTGAGCGGAAAGCGAGTGACAACTGTGATCTCATGTGCTTGGAAGTAATGGCGCAGCTTTCTCGAGGCCATGAGGAGGCCGAAAAGCAAATTCTGCACACCAGAATACCTTGACCTAGCCCCTCGCAGGAGGGAACCGGACAAAGTAGACTGGCATCGCACCATCCTTTTACGCATCTGGTCATGCGTCTTCGTGAACTTCGTCCTTGTCGGGACCAGAGCTTGTCGTGAAGCCCCCACCTTGTCGCTGGATGTGCTTGCCGTGGTTGCTGGCTCGTCATCCGCCTCCCTCTCCGCCACTAACGCAGCACTAACCACTTGATTGGTTGCCGCTACATATAGCAGCAACTTCTCTTGTGGCTTAGGTGCGACAAGTGTTGGAGTGGAGGACAGTATCTCTTCAAGTCTGCAGTCGCAGCCTCCGCTTCGAGTCCATTTCATTGGACCCGCTTTTCAAAATCTTGAAAAAGCGGCGAGGCGCGTTCAGCAGAACCTAGAAATAAACCTCGCCGAGAGCAGCCACGCAACCGGCAAGCCTTCGTACATCCTTGACGCGCTTTGGTGCTTCAATCTGCTCAATGGCCTTGATCTTGTCGGGATTAGCTTCGATCCCTCACTGAGACACGAAGAACCCGAGAAGCTTGCCGGAAGGAACTCCAGACACGCACTTCTCGGGGTTGAGCTTAAGGTTGATCTTGCGCAGATTTGCAAAGGTCTCGTCCAAATCTTGAACCGTAGTTGCTTTGTCCTTGCTTTTGACCACTATGTCATCCATGTAGGCTTCTACATTTCGTGCATTTATGCTCAAAAGCGTCATGGACTACCCTTGCAAATGTTGAACCAGCATTCTTCAAACCGAAAGGCATCCGTATGAAACGAAGATGTGCCACATGGTGTGATGAATGCGGTCTTCTCTTCATCTTCTTCAGCCATGAAGATCCGATGGTATCCTCGAGTATGCATCAAGAAACGAAAGCAAATCACATCCGGCCGTGGAGTCGACAATCTGGTCAATGCGCGGCAAGGGAAATGGATATTTGGGACAAGCTTTATTAACATCCGTGAAGTCAATACAAAGTCTCCATTTTCCATTTGCTTTGCGCATACGACTCATGTGATTGGCCAACCACGTTGGATGGAGCACTCCTCGACAAGGCCTGCTGCTTCCAGTTTCTTGATCTCTTCTGCTATGAATTCTTGGCGCTCCACTGCTTGCTTCCCGACTTTTTGCTTGACGGGCCGCGCATGAGGACAAACGGCCAGGCGGTGCTCAATCACTTTCCTGGGAACACCGGGGATGTCAGACGGTTGCCATGCAAACACGTCGACATACGCCCGCAGGAAAGCAACGAGCGCGCCTTCCTATTTAGGGTCGAGAGAGGCACTGATGGTGAAGGTACCACCAGTGCCGTCCTCCTTGGCGGGCACCTTCTTGGTCTTCGGCGGAGCCACCATCTTCTTGCACTTGTCGGTGGAGCTCGATGGTGCGTCCTCGACGGTAGCGCAGCACTCCGAAGAGGTGCGCTTGCCGAGTGAGCATCAGAGCCCTTGCCGGATTTGGACTTGGTCTTCTTCCCCCCGGGAGCTTCAGCAAGTGTCCGCAATCTGTCATGCGCCGCATCCCGGTAGATCTTGTCTGCCGCAGATAAGGGCATCCTTCTTGTCGCCATGGACAGAGATGACGCTTATTGGGCCTGGCATCTTGAGTAGGTTGTAGGCGTAGTGAGAGGCTGCCATGAACTTGGCGAAGTCTTTGGACGGCCAAGTATCCCATTGTAAGGCAACGGGAAATCGGCAACGTCGAATGTGACCCTCTCAGTCCTAAAGTTCAGCTTCGGCTGCCAAATGTGACCGCAACGTAATCTTCCCCTTGGCTTGCTCCTTCCCGGATTGATTCCTTGAAAAGTACCGGGTCTCCTCGAGCTCATTGTCAGGATTTGAAGCTTCGGAGCACCGCGGAGGAGATCAGATTCAAGCCGGCCCGCCGTCAACTAACATTTTGTGACCTTGAGGTTGCGGATGGTTGGAGAGACCAACATCGGCAAGCACCCGACCGCAGCTTATGCGATCGTGGTGGTCCTCAATATAAAAAATGATAGGCGTCTTGGACCACTTGAGAGGCTTGCGTGACTCTACGGATGGTTCCGCTGCATTGACCTCCCGCATCCATTGCTTGAGTTGGCGGTGGGAGGTATGCGTGGAAGCACCTCCGCCAACGCAAAGCGACCTCTGTGGCTTTCAAACTCCTGCTCGCCGGCGTCGCTGCCTTCCATATCTTCGTCGTCGTCCTCATCTTCATCCTTGTCGCGGCCACGGGGAGGTCGATCTCCTTGTCGTTGCTTGGCCTTGCCGCGACGTCCTCCCGGCCGGACGCGTTTCTTGCTTGCTCCCCAGCACCTTCCCGGCCTTCTCCTTGTCGCGCCGCTCATACTCAGCTCTGCTGTTCGACAAGCTGCTCGACCTTCTTGCAGCTCTGGAGGTCGTGGCCCTTGGTGCGGTGGATCTTGCGATCGCTTGCGGAGCTGTCACCTTGTCGGCGGCCGCCACCGGCCCGGTGGTTGGCGTCGGCGGCAACCTCCTTGCCGGAGCCACCAGCCTTGGCGTTCTTGTCGCCACCTCCATTGCCGGACTGCTCGATTGCTAGCACTTCTCCGCTTTCTTCTTCTGTTGCCTCGCCGCTGGCCCTTCTTTGCGGGCGGTGTCATCAATCGAGATCCTGCTTCGCATTCTCTCTGAGTCTCCTCCCTTCCTCGTAGCGTGCACACAGCCGGCCAAGGCGTACAGCTCACCGACATCCTTGACTTTGCACATCGCCATCTCTTCCCTCATCCTGCGGTTCCGCACATTACGATGAAATGCGCCGATCACCCGCGGCAGGTGGACGTCAGGATGTTGTAGTGCACACGGCTGAATCTCTGAATGAACTTGCGCAGGGACTCTCCTTCCTTCTGGGCGAGCAAGTGAAGGTCACTCTCTTGGCCATGAGGTTTGTGGCCACCTATGAAGGCGCCAACAAACTGATGGCACAGATCTTCCCAAGAGGATATTGAGCTGTCCGGCAAGTGCATGAGCCAAGATCTGACGTTGGGCTTGAGCACGAGCGGGAAGTAGTTGGCGAGGATCTTGTCGTCCCGTCCCCGCGCAGCCTGCACAGCGTTGGTGTAGTTGGTGAGGAACGCCGTCGGATGCGTCCTGCCATCATACTTCTCCGCACGCGTCTGGTTTGAAGTTTTTCTGGCTGGGCCACTGGACTTGCCGCAGCTCACGAGTGAACGCAGGGCAACCTACCGCGTACGGCAAGTCGCCTGGCTCCTCCGGTGCGCGCATGTCAACAGAAGGCCCAGCGCGCTTGTCGGACTGACGTCGCGCTTCTCTTTGGCGCTCGATGCGAGTTCAAGCGTCCTCTTGTTGTCGCTCATGAAGAACTTGGCGCTAATCGCGACGAGCTCGCGGATCCGACGATGCAGTGGAGTTGCTATCGAGGTGGATCCGGTGAGTCGGCGACCTTGGCCTTCTTGGCGGAGAGTGCACGGTGGTTGCACCTCCGACAGTCTCGTCTCCACCGGCTCGTGCCTTGTCGTCTTGCCGCGGCAACGATGGCGTTGGTTGCCTTGAGCATCGCCGTTAGCAAAGCCGATGAGGCTCGATAGTGGCCCTCCACTGCCGACCTTGTCGGCCGTTGGAGGGTAGTCGAGAGCAGCCGAGCTCTCGCCAGAGCTTCTGCTGGAGTGGTGGGTGGAATTGGAGAACGGTGCGAGGCGGGACACGCCGACTTCTAACCACGTTAGAAGGAGCGGCACCCGTCCGGCGACCGTATCTCACTCGTGCAAGGCATGTTGGCGCGCATGCTGGTCTTGAGAGTCTCGATCCAACGAACGTATGGCATTGTGAACGCCATGACATTGTTGGTCCCGCGTCTCCTGAGATGGGCGCGGGGGATGCGCGGACGCCGAGGTTTGCGGTGCCTTGTCCTTGGACTTGGCAACGTCGCGGAACACCTTCGTCGGCGCCCGTTCCTCCGCCGGCGTCGCCCCACCACCCGTTTGCTGCGGTGAGGGTGGGTACGACGCGGACGGCTCTGCTGCCGCCGAAGCCTTCTTCTTTGGTGGCATGTTGAGGAAGATGTTGATGACGCTGCTCGCGTGAACGCCGGATCAGGTTCACACGGCCTCGACGCCCCCTACCTGGCGCGCCAAAGATGTTGGGGAGGCTGATCGTACCCGCGGACACCTATGGGGCCGGCGGAGCAGGCCCCTTGTGGTTCGGAGGGGGGCGGAGATCGCACGAAGAGCGGATCGAGGCGAGGCACACGAGCAGTTTACCCAACCGGAGCTCTCCGGAGAGATAAAACTCCTACTGCTGCTTGTTTGATGTATTGTGTTCTTGCTAGGGAGCAAGGCAAGCTACAAAACCTAGCATGAGTGTCTCTGTTCTCTGGTGAGTCGAATGAACCGAACTAACCGAACCCCTCCTACGTTGCGCATGGGCCTCCTTTTATATGCTCAAGGGGTCTCCGACAGGTGGCAACATAGGCGGGGTACAAATGTAAAACAGGAGTTGGTACACCTACTCGAGCGATTACAAGGCCAAATACCCAACTCGACGGCAAGGGACAAAAGCAATAAATGCCCGTCGATTGTCGCCCGAACAAAGGTAACAGAGGCCGTCAGTGCGCCTCCGCCGCCACGATGGCAAGCTTGCCGGCGCTGCTTATCGCTGCTCTCCGCTGGCTGCACAAATTGCCGACACGCCGCGCATGGAACGGTCCCATGGCGGCAGCGTCGCTGGATGAGCTGGAGCGGAGATGGAGAGAAGTTTCATGCCGCAGCAAGCGCCTTTGCGGCGAATCTCTTGTCGCGCCGGAGGCTTGTCGCGCTCGAACCTTCCCGGCAAGCTCCTCTTGCCGGGCCTTGTCTTCTGCGTGCTCGAGGTGGCCTTCCCGACAAGCTCCTCTTGTCGGGCCTTGTCTTCTTAATCAAATACTTTGTTCTTGAATGGCTCCAAAGGAGCCACGGAGGATCTTGGCGGTGACGAGGCAAACACGCTGCTGGTGTTATAACTGTCTGTCCAGGTGCAGTCACGGGATACTAGGGTACCCCTACTCTAGTACACCGACACTTTGGTATTCTGAAGACTTTCTGAAGACTTTGAAAGTGAAGAAATTGGTGTGACCTTGAAGACTTGGTATTCATTTGAGGAACATGAAGCGTGAAGACTTTTGTTTTCGTAGTTTCGTTTTCTCTTTCTTGAGTCGTAAGAAACACCGTACTGTTAAAGGGGGTCGAGGAAATACTTAGGAAAATTTTCCATGTGATGCTCAACTCAAAATCCTACACCTACCAATCCTTTCGAGTGAAGCCTTTGGAAATCTCATACAGTTCAATCAATTTCTTCAGTGATAGAGACGAAGTTCTTTTGGTCGCTGAGGAATTTGTTCTGACTGAGGAGTTAGGAATTCGCCAGTGTGGATTGCCTACACAGTGAGGAACATGATAGCCCTGAGGAATTTGAGAGTCAAATTTCCGACCGTTGCTGTGCTGTGCGCCAGCTGTCCCAAAATATCTTATCTACCTAACGGTCATATCATTGAAGGGCATTTATGTCTTATCATGTCGGGCTGCTCCCTAGGCTATAAATAGTCACCCTCACAACCACTAGCTGGTTGGCTGCTCCGAGAGAACTTGACACTTGTCATTTGAGAGCAACCCATCCTCCGAGGACTTTGAGCGAAAATCATCGAGTGAGGAAAAACACAAACCCAAACACCTTCAAACCCAAAGTGATTGAGCATCTCTCAAGAGTTTGATCCTGCGTGGATCCGACGCTTGTTACCTTTGAAGACTGTGCTTCTTCCGGAAGGTTAGGCGTCATGGTCTAGAGCATCCAAGAGGAATTGTGGATCGCCGAGTGACCAAGTCTCATGAAGGTTTGGAAGTCGCTCAAGACTTACCACGAGTGATTGGACGAGGTCTCATGTGACCTTAGTTCAAGGAGAATACAGTGAGGACTTGGTGTCCTGAGCTGCGTGCTCAGCCGATCGGGTGTCCGGGGCTGTGTCCTCGAGTTTAAATACTCAGCCGCTCCAACCAGACGTACAACTGAGACAGCAGTTGGAACTGGTCTCCCAAATCATTGTCTTCACCAACCTTACTGGTTCTATTTCCTGAACTCTTTCATTTCCTCATTACTGTGTTGAGTGTTTGTTCATATCTGTGTTTGAAGACTTTGACTGAAGACTTTCTCAATTTCCTCGCTCAATTTCTTCATCTGTTTGTCTTCATCTTGTGTTATCCTATGTTGACGCTTTACGTACTGTGATTGTCTTCATTTCATCATGATGACCATGCCCGCGATATTCTGTTATGCTTACTTCGAGTACTTATTCCGCTGCAAGTAGTTCTTTGCTTAGGAATTTCCTCACCAAAGAAATTCCTTAGTGAAGAATTCATAAAATCACCTATTCACCCCTCTAGTCGATATAACGCACTTTCAATTGGTATCGAGCAAGATACTCCCTTGTTACGTGTGATTTTGGTTTAACCACCGGAGTTTTAGTTATGTCGACCGCAGGTATGATCAAGGTCTCACCGGGTGTCCTACCTTTGATGGTACGGACTACCCCTCTTTGGAAGAACAAGATGCGAATGCATCTTGAGGCAATTGACAACGATCTCTGGTATGTTGTGGAAAATGGTGTTCCCTCTGTCTCACCCTCACCGAACGCTACCGATGTGAAGAGATTCAAGCAACTCGATTCTCAAGCGAAGAATATCATATGTGGCCATCTGAGCAAAAGACAGTATGGAAGAGTGAGTGCTTTGGAAACTGCTAAGCTCATCTGGGACAGGCTGTCCAAAGTAAATGAAGGAGTCTCAACTCAGCGTGACTCTCGAGTTGATGTTCTTCGCAATCTCTTCAACCGCTACAAAAGACTCGACAATGAAAATGTTCAACAAACCTTCGATCGCCTCACTGACATCTCAAATGAGCTTCAAGCCCTTGGTGCCACTGACATCACTGACCATGAGGTGGTGAAGAAATTGTTGAGATCGCTTGATTCCTCATTTGATACTCCGCACCGATGATACAAGAACGTCGGCCGACTACAAGTCACTTGATCCCTCACTGATATCCTCGAGAGGCTAAATACTCATGAGTTCCAAATTGTCAAAAGAGAGATCTCTATGGTTCTAGCTATGGCAAATCACATGCCCTGAAGGCCAAGGCTGTGTCTGAATCTGAATGTGAAGACTCTGGTAGTAGCCTTGGTGATCCTGAAGAATTGAGCCAGGAGCTAGCACTGCTCGTGAAGAAGTTCCAAAGTTCTCAAGACGTGGTCGCTTAGGAAAATCCTCAAGGAGTAGTGATTCCTCATCCAATGACTATAAGAGAAGGCTATGCCACAAATGCAAGAAACCGTGTCACTATATTCAAGATTGTCCTCAGTGGGAAAAGGAATTAAAGAAGAAGAAATACAAGGATTACAGTTCTGATGACGCTAAGAAGAAGAAGAAATCGTCAAAATCTTCATCATCAAAATCCTCAAAGTCTTCATCTCACAAGAAGAGCAGCTCCAAGAAGGCTCGGGCATTCATTGGCAAGGAAATGGACTCTGAAGCTGAATCGAGGAACATGAGGAAGAGGAGGCATCGAGGAATCTGAGTCCGGTGTGGCGAAGTCTGGCTCGCTCTTGCATTCGGCCATCAAGTGCATCTTCAACTCAAGAAACTGACCTCACCAACAAAGCTGATGAAGATAGTGATGACTACGCCCCACCTATTGCTTCATGGCAAAGGGTGCCAAGGTACTCAAATATACCTCCTCTGAATCTAGTGAAAATGAATCGATGAAGATCTCAAGCCCAAATTTACTCTAAACTTGCTAAGATTAATTGTCAGAAACAACAAAGGGCTTTTGAAAAGGTTCAAAACATGCTAGATAAAAGTGATGATATGTTGGGTGAAGAAATGGATCGCATTAAGGCCCCGATCGAAAATCTTCAGAGACTTCACTAGGTTTGACAGCCTTCAAGGTCATCATAACACTCTCTTATCTGATCATGAGAAGCTTTCTTATGAATTTCTTCAAAGAAAGCAAGATCTTGAGAAGCTAAGAGTGAGCTATGAAGATCTTCAGAAGGAGCGTGATTCATTGCTAGCTCAACAAATCAGCGCTTCTCAGGAAGAATTTGCTCCTCCATGCTTAAAGTGCATTGAACGTGAATTTGCTAATTCTTCACCTGAATGTTCAAATGCTTCAACTGTTACAAATTCTTCACCTGTCCTTGTTTTCACTAATTCCTCATCTGAGGACATTGCTAGTATCACTGATGATGCAGGGCTGGAGGAATTGTACATGACAGGCATGTACAAAAGCCTCAAAGGGCATCAGACTCTTTGTGATGTGCTTAAAAAGCAGATCCTCAACAGAACCCTAGGAAAGAGGGTATTGCCTTTGAGAGGAAACTCAATGCCGATGGAACATATTGGAAGCTTTGGCGGTGCCCCCAAAACCTCATGGGTTGCTGCAAAGGGACCTCCAGTTGATCCATCTAACTTATCTGACTTTACATGTGAATCTCCTCATTCTTCTGATGAGTCATTTGACTCCAACTATAAACTGTTCAAAATCAGAATGGTGAAGTATTTGCTAGATATGTTGGCACTAATCGCAGGAACGGTTCCCCTATGAAGAAAATCTGGGTTCCCAAAAGGTGCCTTGAAAGTCTTCAGGTGAATGTCCTCATGACACCACCTGTGAAGAATAGGAACCCCAGATCAAACTCTTCATATGGACCAAATTCTTCCTATGGATCCAAGTCCTCATAAGGACCAAATTCCTCACGTGGATCAAAGTCCTCATATGATTCTCGTCGTGCTAACAACTCTGTTTCGCAGGGTAGAGCTAAGGGCTATGAATATGTGCATTATTCTTCAAACCAATATGTTCATAAGTCCTCGAAGAATTTCTCTGCTTATTCATATGCTTACCCTAACCCCTATTATGTGAAACGAAATGGATTGGCCTCTATGCCACCATTCTCATATTGAGCTAATAGAGTGATGAACTCTTTGCCACCCCTTCAGATGTGGGTGGTGAAGAAAAAGAACTAATCTTTTCTGCAGGGTCATGTCTCCAGACGTGCTTTAACGTCTGAAGAATTTGCTGGGGACTTGACAACATTGCCTGAAAGGACGCAGGCTAATGATGAAGAAATGAACTTTCATTTCACACGTCCTCATACTGCTATATCTGTTTTACTGCTTGATGAAATTCATCTGATGAAATTGATATCATATTCTTCACTGATGAAGTATATGAGATTGTAAGTTGCACTAATTCATCTGCAGGATGATCAACCCAAAGCCAATGAGTGGGTCCTCGATAGTGGATGTACAAATCACATTACTGGTGACAAGAACCTATTGATGGATGCTCCCTTATCACCATCACATCTGAAGCATATCATCTTTCTTGACAAAGGCAAAAGTCGTATTGGGTCTTGGTAAGGTTGCGATCTCTAAGGACATACACATGGACAAAGGCATGCTTGTTGAGTCCTTAGGATACAACCTTATGTCAGTCTCAATGCTTTGTGATCTTGATATGGTTGTTGTCTTTGGCAAGTATCGTTGTGTTGTGATTATGGAAGCTGACAATTCCAAAGTCTTCAAGGCTTTAGGAGAGGAGACTTGTATATTGTTGATTTCTCTCTGAGGACCACAACCAGCCGTGTGTCTCTTGCAAAAGCTTCGTATAAGGCTGGCTATGGCAACGACGACTTGGTCACTCAGCATGAGGAATTCGCTGCAGCTTGCGAAGAAGAAGCATGTCATTGGCATTGAGAATGTCAAATTCCTCAAGGATCACTTGTGTGGAGCCCGTGAAGCTGGAAAAATGACCAAGGCCAAGCATCCAAATGAAGACTATCATGACCACTACTCGTCCATTCGAATTGCTTCACATGGACCTCTTTGGTCCTAATCATTACTCGACAGTCACTAATGATGCATCTCTATATGGCTTTGTTATTCTTGATGATTACTCTCGTTATACATGGGTACACATTGTTACTTACAAACATGAAATGCAGGAAGTCTTCAAACGATTTTCCTCAAGGGCTTCAACCAACTTTGGTGTGAAGATCAAGCACATCAGGAGTGACAACGGAACTGAGTTCAAGAATTCCGGTCTTGATGACTATCTTGATGAACTTGGTATTACTCATGAGTTATCTGCTCCCTATACTCCACAGCAAAATGGCATCGTGGAGCGCAAGAACAGAACTCTTGTTGAGATGGCTCGCACTATGCTTGATGAATACAAAACGCCTCGTCGTTTTTGGATTGATGAAATTGATACCGCATGCCACATCATCAACAGAGTATATCTTCACAAATTCTTCAAGAAGACTGCCTATGAACTCCTCACTGACGAGAAACCCAATAGAGCACCTACCTTCTGTGATAGATGAACCAGCACCTGAGGATTCTATCAAGTTCAAGGCGACTGAGGATGTCATTCCCTCATCAAGAATCTGCTGAAGAATTCATTCCAGAACGTGAAGAACGTCGAGCTGATGCACCTGAAGATAATGCTGATCAAATTCCTCAACGACAACCAGCCCATCCTCGCGTTGCAAAAGAAGTGCAAGTTGACAAGATCATCGATGACATTGAAGCACCAGGTCCTCTCACACGCTCAAAAGCTTCACATTTATCTAAATTTTGTGGGCACTATGCTTTTGTCTCCATCACAGAGCCCACTAAGGTAGATGAAGCATTTACGAGCCCGAGTGGATTCATGCCATGCAAGAAGAATTACATCGGTTCAAGCTCAACAACGTCTGGGAACCGGTCAAACGTCCGCATCCTCGTAAGCATAATATCATTGGCACAAAGTGGATCTACCGCAACAAGAAAGATGAAAATGGCCTTGTGGTGAGGAATAAGGCACGACTTGTAGCTCAAGGCTACACAAAGTTGAAGGAATTGATTTCGATGAAACTTTTGCACCTGTTGCTAGACTTGAGGCTATTCGCATATTACTTGCTTATGCTAACCATCATAATATCACTTTATATCAAATGGATGTGAAAAGTACATTCCTCAATGGTAAGCTTGAGGAAGAACTATATGTTGCTCAACCCCCAGGTTTTGAAGATCCAAAGAATCCTGACAAAGTCTTCAGACTCAACAAGGCCCTCTATGGCCTCAAACCGGCCCCACGGGCGTGGTATGATACTTTGAAGGAATTCTTCTTGAAGAATGGCTTCACACCCGGTTCACTCGACCCTACTCTCTTTATTAAATCTTATGATGGTGAATTGTTTGTGTGCCAAATATACGTTGATGATATTATCTTTGGCTGTACTGACCAACGTTATAGTGATGAATTTGCCTATATGATGAGTGAAGAATATCAAATGTCTATGATGGGAGAGTTGAAATTCTTCTTAGGTCTTCAAATTCGTCAACAACACAACGGCATATTCATATCTCAGGAGAAATACCTCAAGGATGTTCTGAGGAAATTCGGCATGCAAGATTGCAAAGGCGTCAAAATTCCTATGCCCACAAATGGCCATCTATGCAATGATGAAAATGGTATTGACTTCGATCACAAGGTATACCGCTCCATGATTGGTTCTTTATTGTACTTATGTGCATCTAGGCCAGATATAATGCTTAGTGTTTGCATGTGTGCCCGATTTCAAGATACATCAAGGAATCACACCATAAGGTCATGAAGCATATTCTTTGATATCTAGCTCACACACCAACACTAGGATTATGGTACCCTAAGGGCTCTACTTTTGATCTCATTGGATATTCTCGACTGACTATGCCGGTGATCGCGTGGACCGCAAGTCAACATCTGGTACTTGTCATTTCCTCGGACGATCTTTTGGTCCGGTTGGTCCTCGAAGAAACAGAATCTGCGTATCACCGCTTCATCTGCGAAGCCGAGTACATTGCTTCTGGCTCTTCTTTGTGCTCAATTACGTGGATGAAGCAAACTCTCAAGGACTACGGCATCAACGTGAAGAATGTGCCTCTCTCATCGTGACAATGAGAGTGCCATCAAGATTGCTCACAATCCAGTTCAACACTCGAAGACAAAGCACATTCAGATTCGTCATCATTTTCTTCGCGATCATGTGTTGAAGGGCGACATCTTTATTGATCATGTGAAGATCAAGAACAGCTAGCCGATATCTTCACAAAGCCCTCGGATGAGAATTGATTTAGCATGTTGCGGTGTGATCTAAATATCTTAGAATCTTAGAATGTTCTTTGAAAAGGACACACATCCTGACACTTATGCAAAATTGATGACTTAGATGTGCAACACACGAAGAAATGTTTTTCTTCAATCAATGAAGAATAACACTCTAAGTGTGAAGAAATTAATGAAGAATTTGATTCTCGTAACCCTCACGAAAATTATGTACGCGGTGTCTGAAATCATCATTCTTATACGGTGGGACACGCCACCACCAAAGTTGAAAATCTTCAATTTGAGTTTTTCCTCAGTTTTGAAATTCTTCAGTTTTTCAAATTCTTCAACTTTGCAAAATCTTCACTGTTTCCGTTATCTTTCTTCATTGGCTATATATATATATATATATATATATATATATATATATATATATATATATATATATATATATATTGTGATCCTATTCATCACCCAGGGTGCAGAATAAGTTATTCTTCACCCGAGGTAATCTTATGATCATTTCATAATTAAATTACATTTGGAATTCAAATAGTTACATTCCTATTGATTCATTAAGTAAAATTTGGCATAAGAAAATGAAAATATAGGTCATAAGACAAGAAAATTTGCAGTTTATGTGTATTTTACACTATGTTTTTACGCTTGTAATTTTACATGACATAAAATATTTTTTACGATGATTATATATTTTCTTACGGTCTCTTTTTACGCCGGAAATAAGAAAAACTTACGGAACGTAAAATTACGGTGTATTGATGGTAAAATAGAGGGTGAAGAATAACTATTCCTCACCCGTGGTGACGAATAGTCAATCCCTATATATATATATATATATATATATATATATATATATATATATATATATATATATGGGTTTATGTCCTCTACAGCATTCACTTATGGCTATTTCTTCAAGTTGCATTTTCTGCTAAGTGAATGTGATCGGACCCTTCCCCCTCTATGCTATTCTCAACCCAATCTATTCACAAATTCTTCATGTGCGTTCTATTTGAAACTCGTTCAAAATCTTCACTGTGTCCTTGTCAGCTGAAGAAATTGCGAACGAAACTTTTAACTTATCTTATCCAAATTTTCGGTTTTGCCGCTCAATCCGTTCCGCTTCCTACGATAGACTTATCTATTCACCCACGATCTAACATGATCTCCACTTTTCAGTATGTGGGTGACACATGTCAAGCGAATGAGAAGGGTCAGGGGCACGTTCGTCCAAAATCTTTGGGCAAACAGTTTTTCACCGTGGCTATATATACCCCCTCTCCCCTTCCTCACTTCCTTTACTCCGCTCGACCGCTCTCTCTCTCTCTCTCGCTCGAGCTTCTCAAACCCTAGCGCCGCCGCTACTCCATCATCGCCGGTGAGGAAGAGCTTCACTTACTCGACCTCGTCGCCAATCATACTGCGCCCGATCATGAAATCGTCACTCCGCCGCCGCCTTAGCTGTCTTTCTCCACCGAGTGAGGGCGTGGGAAATCTGAACTGACGAACTTATTCTCTACACTTCTCAGTTAGTCTTGTTCTTCAGTTTGTGTAATTAAAAGTTACTTTTATTACTCGCTTTGATTCTCAAACCTTCCTGAAAATCTTCAAAGGTGTTTATTCTTCAAATCTTCACACATATGAACACCTCAAACGTAATATGCTCTTGATTCGTTTCTCTAAGCAATGATTTTTCTTCAAGATTCCTCAATTGTGTGGATCCTCGATCTATACAACTCGAACCTAAGACAAAGATCGCTTAGTGAAATTCTTCAAGGCTCATCTGGTCAAATTCCTCAAGCTTGTTCTTTTGAAAAACCTTACGAAAAGGCATATGACCTCTCCAAATTCCTCGCAACTATAATCTGCTCACAGATACTCATGTCCGCTGCTGAATCACTAGGTTCTCATCAACTTAACTCATTTGCAGCGTTCCTCGAAGAAAAGCTGCACACTTCTTCAGAGAATTCGATTGTTCAAATTCCTCATCTGAAGAATATGGCTGACGGTAAGAAGCCACGGAAAGGAGGAAAGAGGCCTGAGGTCATGACTGCTTTTGAAATACCTGAGGACATATATGCTGACTATTGCACACCTGATGAGGCCAAGTTCAGAAAGGAGAACAAAAATCAGCGCAAGGTGCGCACACAGAGGATTGAAAGGAGATGGGCAAGAGAATGGAGGGAGTACATGTATGTTACTCCAAAGTATATGAAGAAATTCGCACTTAATCCTCCATGCCCAAGAGCTCCATTGGCACCTGGCCAAGAACCTGACCCCACCAGCATCAAGCGTGGTGAGGATTTTCCTGAAGAATGGGCCAAGCGCCAAGCCAAGTTGGCGAGACAAGACAAAGAAGAAGTGAGGAAATTCAATGAAGACTCTGCTACTGCTGCTGCAACTGAGGCCCCTGTCAAGCTCAGAAAATCAATGGCAAAGAAGCCAAGACAAGCCAAGTGCTTCACCAACAAAGGCCCTCACGGCCAAAATCCTCAAGAATGCCCTCACGGCCAGAATCTTCAATGCCCTCACTGCAGTTCCTCATGCTGCTCCCCGCCTCCCAAATCCTCGGCTCCTCCTCCAAAGTCCTCAAGAGCTCCTCCCAAGTCCTCAAAGACTGTGCATCCGCCACGTGCCAAAGGACTGCAGGCATCTCTATTGCCTCTGGTGTCTCAAAGAAGTTCCTCACCGCACCAAATTCTTCATCAGCCCCACTCTGCGAAGAAAAGGCAACGGCTGGTCGAGGTCCTCGGCCAAGTCCAAAGAAGAAACAGGTTGCCTTCCAAGTGCCATCTAATGATGAAGCTGATGATGATGAACTTGCAGAAATCATCAGAGACCGACAAGAAAGGGCCGCTAGAGCCAAAGGCACACATGTGCCACCGCTTTTGCATCCAAGGGCGATCCTCGAGTACATTGATCTCTGGCACAAGGATCCAGACACACCTATGCCTGATTTTCATTTGACTCCTGGCCGAAGTCACATGCTGACCCATTTCATTTCTGAAGAGAAATGGAAATTTGAGAAGGCAAGGCAGATCAAGAAGGCTCAGTTTAGAAAAGAGAAGTTCCTGAGGAAAAATGTTGTCAGAATGACACCTGATGATCTTCTCAAAATCCAGTCTGAAATCAAAGCCCTCAGCGATGACTTTGATGCCTACTATGCTGATTGGCAAGGAGCCAAAGTCAGATTTGTAAACCTGACCAAGAAGTTCACAAATGTTGCAGCTCCAACGCAACAAGAAGTTCCTCAGGCTGGAGCCTCTGCTCAGCCTACTGAAGAACATGCCAGCACCGCTGATGATTTTCAGCCTGCTAAAGACAATGCTAGTTCCAGGGCTGATGACTCCATTCCAAATTACCGAAGAAATTGCTGTGGCATCCACTAGTGGTGTGCTGAAGAAAGCCAAGAAGTCAGGCAATCAGCATCGGTTGCGCCTGAGGAAATTCAAACAGATTCCTCAGCTCCTCCCGCGCCTACACCAACTCCTATCCTTCCATCTGCATCAGATGTGAAGAAGACCAAGGCTGCAGAGCGAGCTGCAGTGAAGAAAAGGAAAGCATCAACTGCTTCAGAATCTTCAGCTCCAAAGAAGATGAAGCCTATGACAAGCTCTTTTGAAAATCCGATTGATGTTGTTCCGATTTCCTCCATACCATCAAAGGACCTTGTTCCTTTTGGTGAAGAATATGAGATCCCTAGCGGATCTGATGAAGATAACCATTCTGCTGCTTCGTCAGAGCAGATTGATGAAGAAATTGAAGTGGATGCGATCCCTTCAACACCAATCATTTCCTCGCCAATGCCTCGCTTCACGGTGAAGAGGTCGGCGTTGAAGAAATTGAAGAAGATGTGGATATTGGAAGCACAACGCCAAAGGATGAACGATGACTTTTGGGACAATCGGCATCCAAATTCTCCACTCTTCACTCCAATACAACAAATTCCTCGGTCCCGCACCAACAGTTCAAATGGGCTCAAGAAACTCATCCTACCTCGTCCGTGCATGAAGAAATTCCAGCCACTAGTGTCAAGAACCCGCTTCTTGATCCTTTGAACACGCAGATCGCATATGAAGAGGAACCGTAAAATCCTCACCAAGAACCCGAGATTGCGATTCTCGAGGTAGTGATGTAACTCATTGACACTCCATCGCCAAAGCCAAAGAATCCATTCTCAACGAAGAAAAAGTTCAAGTCTAAAGATTTCTTCATGAGCATGTATTCTTCATCGACTACAACCCATATGACTCTCGCCGCATAAGGAAGAGGTGTTTACTGGACTGCTAGTCAAGCCAACTTCTATTCCTCTCAGTGTTATTCAACAAAGACAAAGTCTTCGATCATGCACATATTCCTCACGTGGACATGGAATCTCCGCCAGCTTCAAGCCAGTCCTCGGTGTTCTTCACGATCTTGGATTGCTGAATTTCTGCATCGACATCTGTGATTGGAATGAAGAACTCATTCTTCAATTCTATGCGATGCTGCACATCACCGGAGATTACGAAGATGTGAACTCATGGGTACTAGATCGATGATGAAAATACTCACTACAAGGCACCAAAGAATCGAATTGCTTCGTGCCCTCCCACTCAGTCCTCCCCTTGATGGTGCTCGTTGCATCTATAGCGAACCTGAGCTTACAAATCACTACATGCAAGTTCGGATGAAGCCTTTGAAGCCAGGGCAGGCCCCACGAACCAAATTCCTCGTCAATGAATTATTGTATGTGCCTCGGACTGTCTATCGCATTCTGACGAAGACAATGAGTCCTATCAAAGGCCACGACTCAAATGATGAAGAAGTCGTTGGCATCATGAAGAATATTCTTTTCAATATCATTCATGGCGTTCCCGTCAACTTCCATGATTTCTTCATGAGCACTCTGGCGAATATTGCTATGTCACCTTTTGAGCTGAAGCCTTATGCACTATGGATTATGAGGTTCATCAGGTCAAGTTCTTCACTCAACTACAAGGCTGATACTCTAAACCACTGCAGCTACTTGCCTCCAATTGAAGTCCTCAAACGGACATTTTCCTCAGCTGATGACAAAGGCAAGGCAACTTCTGTGATCGATGAAGGAAATCGTCCATTGGAAGTTCAATTATGCAAGGCTACATCCTACTCCAACAATGATGACTCGCCACACATGACTCTGCAGCCAACAACTCGCCAAGCAAAATCCTCAAGCCACAAAGACCTGTGGTGATGACTGATCGTGAGTTACTACTCAGTCTTAATCAGAATGTTGATCGCAATCATAAATGGGTCAAGCGTCAGTTTGGTTCAATTCTTCACAACATGACCTCAACACACAATGCAGTGAAGAAAGCCCAATACTACCTCCATGAAACCTTCAACCGTACCTGTGTTGTTCTATCTCATCTCTACAGCGCAGAAGATCTGAAGAACATGGGTCTCAAGGAAGAATTTGACTGGTCTGCACCTCCATCGAAGAAATTCAAGAAGGTCAAGGTTCCTTCCTTGGTGGCCAGCTCCTATTCTTCATCGCGCGACACTGATGAAAATGAAGACTTGGACGACACTGCGGCAGGCCCTACTACGACAACTGACCCCGACAACGCTGGCGCTCCTCCATCAACTTGATATTCTTCAGGGGCATTAGTCCTCAGTTTCGATCCTTTTGGTCATTCGATGACAAAGGGGGAGAAATTTGAGTTAGTCTTCAAGCGGGTCTATTATATGGGCATTTTTTTGCTAAGTTACAACTCTCGTTCTTCTGAAACTTTTATTGGATCGAGTTGTAATCTTAAACCCGATGGTGCTCTGATACTTTTGATGTGTTCCTCTGCATGCTTATTCTTCGTTATGTGTTAATACACGCATGCTGAATTACATCGACCACCATATTTCATCATGCATTTCAAATTCTCCATATTATATGTCAAATGCGTGTATGAATTACAAGATATAGGGGGAGATCTCCATGATTCAACTCTTCAAATGCGCAATGCCTCAAAAGCAAATTCCTCACTATGCACATCTTCAAGGGGAGTTCTTCTATATCTTGCAATCAAATTCCTCAATATCAGTATTTACACTTCATATGTTTATCCCCGTTGAAAACTTAACCTATATTGTCATCAGTCACCAAAAAGGGGGAGATTGTAAGTGCATCTAGTGCCCCTTAGTGATTTTGGTGTATTGAAGACTTATAGGTTAAGGGTCTAATGAGTTTATGAGTGTACATAGGTCTCTAGTCTATGAGGAGTTTGATATTTACAGTGAATGTCGACCCCTAAAAATGAAGTTCTTCAACTGAAGACTTTGGTATTCTGAAGACTTTCTGAAGACTTTGAAAGTGAAGAAATTGGTGTGACCTTGAAGACTTGGTATTCATTTGAGGAACATGAAGCGTGAAGACTTTTGTTTTCATAGTTTCCTTTTCTCTTTCTTGAGTCATAGGAAACACCGTACTATTAAAGGGGGTCGAGGAAATACTAAGGAAAAATTTCCATGTGATGCTCAACTCAAAATCCTACACCTACCAATCCCTTCGAGTGAAGCCTTTGGAAATCTCATACAGCTTCAGTCAATTTCTTCAAAGGATGTGAGACGAAGTTCTTCCGGTCACGAGGAATTTGTTCTGACCGAGGAGTTAGGAATTCGCCAAAGGCGGATTGCCTACACAAGTGAGGAACATGATAGCCCCGAGGAATTTGAGAGTCAAATTTCCATCAAGGTCATACGCGCCAGCTGTCCCAAAATATCTTATCTACCTAACGGTCATATCATTGAAGGGCATTTATGTCTTATCATGTAGGGCTGCTCCCTAGGCTATAAATAGCCGCCCCCTACAACCACTAGATGGTTGGCTGCTCTGAGAGAACTTGACACTTGTCATTTGAGAGCAACCCATCCTCCGAGGACTTTGAGCGAAAATCATCGAGTGAGGAAAAACCCAAAACCAAACCCCTACAAACCCAAAGTGATTGAGCATCACCGAAGAGATTGATCCTACGTGGATCTGACACTTGTTACCTTTTGAAGATTGTGCTTTTTCCAGACGGTTAGGCGTCATGGTCTAGAGCATCCAAGAGGAATTGTGGATCGCCGAGTGACCAAGTCTGTGAAGGTTTGGAAGTCGCCTGAAGACTTACCACGAGTGATTGGACGAGGTCCGTGTGACCTTAGTTCAAGGAGAATACGGTGAGTACTTGGTGTCCTGAGCTACATGCTCAGCGACCGGGTGTCCGGATTGTGTGTCCTCGAGTTTAAATACTCCGCCGCTCCAACCTGCACGCATAACCGAGACAGCAGCTTGGAACTAGTCTACCAAATCATTGTCTTCACCAACCTTATCGGTTCTATTTCCTCAACTCTTTCATTTCCTCATTCTTGTGTTGAGTGTTTGTTCATATCTGTGTTTGAAGACTTTGATCAAGACTTTCTCAATTTCCTCGGTTCAATTTCTTCACCGCTTGTCTTCATCTTGTGTTATCCTGTGTTTACGCTTTCAGACTGTGATTGTCTTCATTTCATCATGATGACCATGCCCGCATTTTGTTATGCTTACTTCTGAGTACTTATTCCGCTGCAAGTAGTTATTCGCTTAGGAATTTCCTCACCAGCAAATTCCTCAGTGAAGAATTCATAAAAATCGCCTATTCACCCCCCCTCTAGTCGATATAACGCACTTTCACCGACGTGCTTCTTCAATCTCAGATCTTCCTGCTCCAGCCGCCTAAACTAGCGCCGGCGGGACTGCCTACTCCCTCCTCTTGTGGCCCGCTATGATGCCGCGCAGGCTTCCCCGGCCCACCCTACTCCCTCCGGGCCCGACGCACGCAATCAACTGCCTCCTTATTACGCTGAAAAAATGATTCCTCCCATCGACATCCGGGCGCACTGGTTGGGAGGCTGACTCAGGCCTACTAAGTTGACGCAGACGCAGGGCTTGTCAACTTAGTCAACAACGATTCTAGCAGAAGAATCGCTGGATTTGAATCGAACGGTCCTGCCGCTTCTTCAATCGCTGCTCTTCTTGCACCAGCCGCCCAAACCAGCGCCAGGAGACCGCTGCTTCCTGCCTCCAAAGGGCTGTGTCTTGCCGATGAGGCCTCATCGCCCCCTACTACTCCCACCGCTAGCCAGGCCCTGCGGCGACGGTAGCCTCACACTGCAGCCGAACCAGTGAACCCTCATACTCCTCTCCGTGTGGGCATCCACTGTCGCGTCTTCGCCGGCTCCGCGCCGTCCCCTTCCTAGGCCTCGCCGTCGTCTACCGCCTTGGTGCTCTCGGCGCGGCGTGGTCAATGTGGTCAAGGACATTCCATCAGAAGAGTACTATACGTGGAGAGGCTGACAGCTGGGTCCACGGCCACAACCCAGTTTTTTTGTGATTTGCCAAGTAAGTCGCTTTGTCACACCTGTTGGGCTGCAAATCTTTCAAGACGAGGAGAGCTTTCATTCGGCTGGCCGAGAAAATGGCCTATCAGTAATGAGAAATGGGTTGTACATTTTTAAAACACATCAAACCAGCAATTAGTTTCAAATATCTTTTTTTCATTTCGAGATTTGAAATTACATTATTTTTTATGCGTGGAGAATTTGTTGGATTTTATATTGTTATACATTTATTTTTAAAATCAGTTTGAATGTGAGTCGAAATTTCGGGAGTAAAAACAATTCGGACCGCACCGAAATACGCAAAATTTCGTATAATTTTTTAACTGTGGCCATGATATGGGCTGTAATGCTAACAAAAAGAATATGGGCTCAAAAAAATACCTTAATAATTAGCAAATGGGCTGTAAATTATTATAAATAATGGCAGATGGGTTATATGATGTTTTCCACATATTTGAGGTTTTCCTAAAAAAAAGGTTGACGCACAAGCAGCGACTGTTGGATGGCCATCCAACGGCCGTCGTGCTTCTTCAATCTCTGCTCTTCCTGCTCCAGCCGCTCAATCAGGCGCCGGCAGACTGCTCGCCCTCCTTCCCGGCCCGGCTTTGTTGCCTTGCCAAGCAGCCTCACCGCCCACCGCATTCCCATCGCTGGCCTAGCCATCCCTCTACTCACCCACACCGGTGTTATTCTCCGCGACGGCAGACGAACCAAGAAACCCTCGTATAGTCGTACTCTCCGTGTGGGAAACAACCGCCGAGTCTTCCCTCGCCTGTCGTTCCCTTCCTAGGCCTCGCCGTCGTCCACCGCCTGGTGCTCTCGGCGCTGCTCGTCAACATGGTCAACGACCGACATGCATCTGAAGTGGATCAGACGTGGAGAGGCCGACAGCTGGGTCCACGGTCGCACGCAAGGAAATGCCTCCTTATTACGCGCAAAATAATGGTTCCTCCACCTGACATCAGGGACCCACCGAAAGGGCCGCTGTATTTCGCGAAAAAACATTACCGCCGCTGACAGCTAGGACCCACCAGCTATATCTTCGTACGCAAGGAAGTGCCTCCTTATTACGCACAAAAAAAATGAATACTCCCCCTGTTAGCTGGGACCCAGTATAGTGGCAGGCTGACTTGTGGGTCAACTAAGTTGATGGGGACGGAGGGCTTTGTCAACTTAGTCAATATGCACGCTTCTAGCTCCAGTGACCATACGATGTCCATCCAACGGTCAGAGGTGCTTCTTCAACCTCCGGTCTTCTTGCTCCAGCCGCCCAAACCAGCGCCGGTCGTGCCTCGTGCTTTCGCCTCCCGTGGCGGTTGCGTTATGGCGCGGCGGAGGCCTCACCGCCCCTACTACTCCCACCGCTGGCGTGCCATCCCTCTACTCACCCACACCCTATTATTCTCGCGGCGACGGCAGCCTCACACCGCAAATAACCAGGTGAACCCTCATACTCCTCACGCTGGGCATCCACCGCCGCGTCTTCCCGGCTCCGTCGTCCCCTTCCTAGGCCTCGCCGTCATCCATCGCCCTGGTGCTCTCGGCGCGGGCGTGGTCAACATGGTCAAGGAACGGCTTCCATCGGACGTGGATCAGACGTGGAGAGGCCGATACCGGGTCCACGGCCGCAGCAAGGAAGTGCCTCCTTATTACGTGCAAAATAATTATTCCTCCACCGACAACGGGGACCCACCGGACGGGCCACCGTATTTCACGAAAAAACGTTTGCCCATCGGCCGGGACCCACCAGCTACATCTTCGCACGCAAGGAAGTGCCTGACAGTCGGGACCCACCTGGTCGAAGCGTACTTAGCATTGTCATTCTGGTCGCGAACGTGTACGTACATATATACAGGTCAATATAGAGGCATGCACGTGTCGTAGTAGAGGCGTGCACGTAGCATGTACACGTACGTACAGCGGCCAGGGTGCAAGAAAGAAAATACGGCCACGTATGTGTACATACGGGCGGGGTCTCGAACGCCTACTCGCACATACGTACAGCCAGGGCTCGTGTACATGGCTGGGTCGGAACGGAGAAACAACGTCATCGTCGCGTTCATGGGGAGGCAATGGAATGCGTCGTGTTCATGGGGAGGCAACGGAATGCGTCGTGTTCATCGGGAGGGCTTGGACGGAATAGGCGATGGAAACGAGGCATGGCATACCGCAGAACAGAGGAAACGACCTTGTGTTCGACCGGCCACATTCGAAACGGGATCCTGTTCATTTGGAGGGGTCTGGCGTACCGCTAAACGGAGGAGACGGACCTCCTACGGTCGAAACGGGGGTCCTGTTGATCTGAGGGGTGTGGCGTAACGCAAAACGGATGAAACGGATTGTGTTGGAGCGCTACGGTCGAAACGGGGGTCCTGTTCATCGGGAGGGGCGTGGCGTACCACAAAACGGGACTCCACGGGATACTGTTCATCTCCACCGTCGACCTCCTCCAGCCTTCACGGGCTCCTGTTCATCCACCCTCCAAGGGCTCCTGTTCATCCAGCCTCCACGGGCTCCTGTTCATCCAGCCTCCACCGCGCGCTACTCCACCGGCTACTGTTCAACCACCCATCCACCGTCTACTGTTCATCGAGCCCTCCACACCACGGGGTCCTGTTCAACCACCCCTCCACGAGCACCCCTCCATCATCTACTGTTCATCCAGCCCTCCACAACACGGGGTCCTATTCAACCACCCCTCCACGGGCACCCCTCCATCGTCTACTGTTCATCCAGCCCTCCACACCACGGGGTCCTGTTCATCCACCCCTCCACGGGCACCCCTCCACCGCTTCATCGCTCATCCAGCCCTCCACCACACCACGGGTCCTGTTCATCCAGAGGCAACGCCATCGCCACTCGCTCATCCAACCCCCCGCAACACTCACTGCTCATCCCAGAGGCAGATCGATCGGCATCGCTTAGCAAGAATAGCGGCGAATCGCTCGATCGGGTTCGATTAACGACCATCGATCGATCGCTCGGGTTCGATAACGTGTAACTGCAGCGTAATCGCCGGGTTCGATTAGAGCCCAGCGCCTCGCTTCGGGTTCGATTAGAGCCAACGCCTCGCACACGCTGCAGACGTCGTGTACGAGAAAAACGCATCGCTCGGCCCCGACCTCCCACCGTAACTGGAACTCCCCAAAATTTTCCTCCCCTCGCTTCTACCATGATTTTTTCCGTCATGGACGGCCCAAAGAATGTCATGCAGCTGCGTCTCCGCCCGCCTGTGACGAAAAAGCCCATTTTCATCATGATTTTTGTCATAGAAGTAGGAGCCCACCACATCTATGATGATACCGGTTTTGTCACAATTTTCGTCATAGAAGTGTCATATGTATGACAGGAAAAAAATTGCTCGCCCAAAATGTCACGGATGTGTCTTTTTTTGTAGTGCTCGTATGCGGCCTCCTCGGATTGATACCTTGGTTCTCAAAAACCGAGGGAAATACTTACGCTACTTTGCTGCATCACCCTTTCCTCTTCAAGGGAAAACCAACGCAGTGCTCAAGAGGTAGCAAAGGGACATGTCATCAAAAGGGCGGCCTCGAGGCGCCTATCGAGTCTTCGTGTTTATGACTAGACGCGACCCTTCGCCTAAAGTTGCCAGTCAAAGATACTGTTCGCATTCGGGCGATTGGCCTTCAAGGCTAAGTAAAGCAGATAGTTTGGAGTCCGGATACGATTCGGTGTATGGTCGAACTAAATCAAATACCATTCGAAGAAAAAGGAACTCACCTGCAAGCCAGAGCCTGTAGTCTTGGAAGTCATGAGAAGCCGACGTTGAAGGCTAGTTTGGGGGCTACTGAGGGAGTCCTAGATTAGGGGGTCCTCGGGGTGCCGGCTCATCTCACGTGGGCCGGACAGTTGGGCTGCACCGTATCTGGACCGAAGACCTTTTGTGCCTTGGTGTGCCCCCCCAAGTTAAGATAGAAGACCCGGAGTTTCCTTGATGTAACCAACTACATGTAAACCCTAGCACCCCTAGTGTCTATATAAACCAGGGGGCTTAGTCCGTAGAGGCTAGAGGAACAATCACCATCCTACTAGTTAAGATTTAGTTCATCTGATCTCGTGGTAGATATACTCTGTAAACCCCTCATACACAAGCAATATAATCAAGCAGGACGTAGGGTTTTGCCTCTTAGAGAGGGCCCGAACCTGGGCAAACATCGTGTCCTACATCTACTGTTCCCCATCCATCGAAGGTCAACCATTGGAACCCCCTACCCGAGATCCGCCGGTTTTGAAATCGACAACGACCACTCGTGCCCGTCATGGTCTACTATAGCCCAGTCGTCGCCTTGAGGATGCTCATGCTGCCACTGTCGTGCCATCGTCGCTTCCCACATTGAATCGTGCAGCTCTCTGTGACCCTGCATGGTGTTCTGCCATGCAAGACGAGTATGATGCTTTGCAGGCCAAGCGCACCTAGACTCTTGTGCCTTGACCTCGCGGTGTTAACATCTTCATCGAAAAATGGGTATTTTGGCATAAACTCAAACCCGACGGCTCCCTAGATTGCTATAAAGCACGTTGGGTTGTTCAATGATTCACACAACATGCTGGCATAGACCTCGATGAGAGTTTTAGTCCCGTTGTTAAACCTTCCACGGTTTGCTCGGTCTTGCATCTTGCCACTTCTCGCCACTGGCCGGTACATCAGTTGGACATATCCAATAATTTTCTTCATGGAGTTCTACATGAGCGTGTCTACCGTGCTCAACCTATGGGGTTCATTGATGCCACCAACCCTAAGCATGTTTGCCTACTGTCCAAATCACTTTATCGTCTCAAACGAGCTCCTCGCACTTGGTACACGCGCATCGATGATTTCCTTCAACGCCTTGGGTTCACTTTGGCTCTTTCGGACACCTCACTGTTTATGCTTCGTCGTGGTTATACATGGCCTATTTGCTACTTTATGCTGATGACATTGCCCTCACCGCTTCCTCAACAGTGTTTCTTTCTCTCAAAACAGAATCCAAGATGAAGGATCTTGGCCCTCTTAATTTTTTCCTTGGTGTTGTCACTCGTGGCATGGCCTCTAGTTTCTTTTCTTTCTCAAGAGAGATATGCTGAGGAGATTCTTGATCACGCCGCTATGTCCAATTGCAAGCCCGCCTCTACGCCTGTTGGTACTAAGCCCGAGGTTTTAGCTGCCTCTGGTGAACTTGTGATGGACGCCACTTTCTACAGAAGCATTGCTGATGCTCTTCAATACCTCACTTTGACATGGCCAGACATTGCCTATGTCGTTCAGCAGCTTTGCTTGCATATGCATGCTCCTTGTGATGCTCATTGAGGGATTAATAAAGCGTTTGCTTCGTTATCTTTGCGGCACTACTTCACACGAGCTTCGGATCAGAGGCAACCCCTCCATTGCCCTTGCTGCGTACTCTGACGCTGACTGGGCCGGCTGCCCTGACACTCGTCGCTCTACATTGGGGTATTGCATCTATACATCAGGGTATTGCATCTACCTCGGGGACTCTTTGATGTCTTGGTGTTCCAAACGCCAACCTACCGTTTCCCCCTTCGAGTGCTGAGGCCGAATACCGTGCAGTGGCCAATGCCATGGCTGAATGTTGTTGGCTTCGACAACTGCTTGGCGAGCTTCATTGTGTTGTTGATAAGGCCTTTGTGGTGTTTTGTGACAACGTCTCTGCAGTTTACCTCTCAGCCAACCCCGTTGCACAAAGGATATTGAATTGGACATTCATTTTGTACGCAAGAAGGTAGCCTTGGGACACTTTCACATTGTCCATGTTTCGACGGCTCATCAACTTACGAACATGATGACCAAAGGTGGCGTGGTGGGCGCACGGCAGATGCCAAGGGATGGCTAAAGAGAGGAGGAGGCTCGAGGGCGCTGGTGGACTCCAGAGGCGGGGTTGGCATGAGCGGGCGCGGGACGCCGGACATACCCAGGTTTGGGGCTCTCCGGAGAGATAATACCCCTAGTCCTGCCGAGTGTAGTTGGATGATCAATAGTACAATGTTGCTCATGGAGCTGTATGGAGGAGGAAGGAAGTTGGCCAAGGCTTGGGCTGCTCCTCTCCGGTGTTGCTGTTTTGTGGCTAGTCCTATGCTTACTTGCTTTTCTCTCGTATGTGTTTTCTGCTTGCCCTCTCGCTCGCCCCCCGTATGATCGTGGGCTCCCGAGGGGTTTTAGAGTCCAACCCCCCGGAGGTACAATGGTAATGTTACAAGTCGGTGAGTCCGTATTGTCGGTATACGGGGACCCGGGCTGGGTCCCGCTGAGAGCTTGTGGTTCGCCGGGTTCCCCTAGTTGCGGGCCCCACATGCCTAGGGGGACTGTGCGTCGTCTTGTCGATCGTCAGGGCGTGGCCGAGTCGAGTCACGCATGCTGCTCTCCGTCGAGTTGCCGCTTGTCGCCGCTGGCCGAGAGCGGGCACCTGTAGCCACGCCGCCCCGGGTCACGGCGGTGAGGGGCACTGTTGCCACGTTCCTCCCGACCGGAGGCATGGGCGGGCATCGCTGCCTCGATCATCGTTGATTGAAGTCTCGCCCCATCATACGGCCCGGATGGGACGGGAGTTGACCCGCTGGCCGGATTATGAGCACGCCACGGGTGGCGCTGGCTTGTTGAGGAGGCTTCGGTCGTGCCGGGTTCGGCTGTCTTGCGCTAGTCGTTGGGGCCGAGTCGACGTGTCTTGCCAGGTCGGCTAGTCTGGCCGGCTTGCAGGGCTTGGCCGGGTCGAGCGACCCGGCCAAGCGCGTGCCGGTATTGAGGGGCGGTGCCAACCCCGTTGTTTTTTGAAGATGATCCAGGTTCCGTTGCCTGTCGGGGGTCCATCCTGAAGGAAATATGCCCTAGAGGCAATAATAAAGTTATTATTTATTTCCTTATATCATGATAAATGTTTATTATTCATGCTAGAATTGTATTAACCGGAAACATAATACATGTATGAATACATAGACAAACAGAGTGTCACTAGTATGCCTCTACTTGACTAGCTCGTTGATCAAAGATGGTTATGTTTCCTAGCCATAGACATGAGTTGTCATTTGATTAACGGGATCCCATCATTAGGAGAATGATGTGATTGACATTACCCATTCCGTTAGCTTAGCACCCGATCGTTTAGTATGTTGCTATTGCTTTCTTCATGACTTATACATGTTCCTATGACTATGAGGTTATGCAACTCCCGTTTACTGTGAGGAACACTTTGTGTGCTACCAAACGTCACAACGAATCGGGTGATTATAAAGGTACTCTGGTGTGTTTCCGAAGGTACTTGTTGGGTTGGCGATTTCGAGATTAGGATTTGTCACTCCGATTGTCGGAGAGGTATCTCTGGGCCCTCTCGGTAATGCACATCACTTAAGCCTTGCAAGCATTGCAACTAATGAGTTAGTTGTGGGATGATGTATTACGGAACGAGTAAAGAGACTTGCTGGTAACAAGATTGAACTAGGTATTGATATACCGATGATCGAATCTCGGGCAAGTAACATACCGATGACAAAGGGAACAACGTATGTTGTTATGTGGTCAGACCGATAAAGATCTTCGTAGAATATGTGGGAGCCAATATGAGCATCCAGGTTCCGCTATTGGTTATTGACCGGAGATATGTCTCGGTCCTGTCTACATAGTTCTCGAACCCGTAGGGTCCGCACGCTTAACGTTTCGATGATAGTTTTATTATGAGTTTATATGTTTTTAGGTACCAAAGGTTGTTCGGAGTCCCGAATGTGATCACGGACATGACGAGGAGTCTCGAAATGATTGAGACATGAAGATTGATATATTGGAAGCCTATGTTTGGATATCGGAAGTGTTCCGGGTGAAATCGGGATTTATTCGAGTACCGGAGGTTACGGAACCCCCCGGGGACTTAATGGGCCTTAGTGGGCCTTGGTGGAAGAGAGAGGAGGCGGCCAGGGTAAGGGCCGCGCCCCCCCTTCCTTCTTCTTCTCCACCTCTTTCCCCCTCTCTCTCCTAGTCCAACAAGGAAAGGGGGGAGTCCTACTCCCGGTAGGAGTAGAACTCCTCCTGGCGCGCCCTCTCCCTTGGCCGGCTGCACCCCCCTTGCTCCTTTATATACGGGGGCAGGGGCACCACAAACACAACAATTGATCTGTTTGATCTTTTAGCCGTGTGCGGTGCCCCCCTCCACCATAGTCCACCTCGATAATACTGTAGCGGTGCTTAGGCGAAGCCCTGCGTCGATAGAACATCAACATCGTCACCACGCCGTCGTGCTGGCGAAACTCTCCCTCAACACTCGGCTGGATCGGAGTTCGAGGGACATCATCAGGCTGAACGTGTGCTGAACTCGGAGGTGCCGTGCGTTCGGTACTTGATCGGTCGGATCGTGAAGACGTACGACTACGTCAACCGCGCAGTGCTAACGCTTCCACTATCGGTCTACGAGGGTACATGGACAACACTCTCCCCTCTCGTTGCTATGCATCACCATGATCTTGCGTGTGCGTAGGAATTTTTTTGAAATTACTACGCTCCCCAACAGTGGCATCCGAGCCTGGTTTTATGCGTAGATGTTATATGTACGAGTAGAACACAAGTGAGTTGTGGGCGATATAAGTCATCGCTTACCAGCATGTCATACTTTGGATCGGCGGTATTGTTTGATGAAGTGGCCCGGACCGACATTACGCCAGACGCTTACGCGAGACTGGTTCTACCGACGTGCTTTGCACACAGGTGGTCATGGCGGTGTCGGTTCTCCAACTTTAGTTGAACCGAGTGTATACGCCCGGTCCTTGTGAAGATTAAAACAACACCAACTTGACAAACTATCGTTGTGGTTTTGATGCGTAGGTAAGAAACGGTTCTTGCTAAGCCCGTAGCATCCACGTAAAATTTGCAACAACAAAGTAGAGGACGCCTAACTTGTTTTTGCAGGGCATGTTGTGATGTGATATGGTCAAGACATGATGCTAAATTTTATTGTATGAGATGATCATGTTTTGTAACCGAGTTATCGGCAACTGGCAGGAGCCATATGGTTGTCGCTTTATTGTATGCAATGCAATCACCCTGTAATGATTTACTTTATCACTAAGCGGTAGCGATAGTCGTAGAAGCATAAGATTGGCGAGACGACAACGATGCTACGATGGAGATCAAGGTGTCGTGCCGGTGATGATGGTGATCATGACGGTGCTTCGGAGATGGAGATCACAAGCACAAGATGATGATGGGCATATCATATCACTTATATTGATTGCATGTGATGTTTATCTTTTATGCATCTTATCTTGCTTTGATTGACGGTATCACTATAAGATGATCTCTCACTAAATTTCAAGATAAAAGTGTTCTCCCTAAGTATGCACCGCTGCCAAAGTTCGTCATGCCCAGACACCACGTGATGATTGGGTGTGATAAGCTCTACGTCCATCTACAATGGGTGCAAGCCAGTTTTGCAGACGCAGAATATTCAGGTTAAACTTGACGAGCCTAGCATATGCAGATATGGCCTCGGAACACTGAGACCAAAAGGTCGAGCGTGAATCATATAGTAGAGATGATAAACATAGTGATGTTCACCATTGAAAGCTACTCCATTTCACGTGATGTTCGGTTATGGTTTAGTTGATTTGGATCACGTGATCACTTAGAAGATTAGAGGGATGTCTTTCTAAGTGGGAGTTCTTAAGTAATATGATTAATTGAACTTAAATTTATCATGAACTTAGTACCCGATAGTATCTTGCTTGTCTATGTTTGATCGAGGATAGATGGCCCGTGCTGTTGTTCCATTGAATTTTAATGCGTTCCTTCAGAAAGCAAAGTTGAAAGATGATGGTAGCAATTACACGGATTGGGTCCGTAACTTGAGGATTATCCTCATTGCTGCACGTAAGAATTACGCCCCGAAGCACCGCTGGGTGCCGTGCCCGCTGCCGATGCAACCGACGACGTTAAGAACGTCTGGCGAGCAAAGTCGATGACTACTCGATAGTTCAGTGTGCCATGCTTTACGGCTTAGAACCGGGACTTCAACGACGTTTTGAACGTCATGGAGCATATGAGATGTTCCAGGAGTTGAAGTTAATATTTCAAGCAAATGCCCGGATTGAGAGCAACTCGGAGGTGTCATGCGTTCGGTACTTGATCGGTCGGATCGTGAAGACGTACGACTACATCAACCGCGTTGTGCTAACGCTTCTACTTTCGGTCTACGATGGTACGTGGACAACACTCTCCCCTCTCGTTGCTATGCATCACCATGATCTTGCGTGTGCGTAGGAATTTTTTTGAAATTACTATGTTCCCCAACAGTGGCATCCGAGCCTGGTTTTATGCGTAGATGTCATATGCACGAGTAGAACACAAGTGAGTTGTGGGCGATATAAGTCATACTGCTTACCAGCATGTCATACTTTGGTTCGGCGGTATTGTTGGATGAAGCGGCCTTCAAGAGCCCAACCGCATGGGGTCGACGCGGCTATCCGTGGAGCAGATCGCGCACGGCGTGAATGACATCTCCAAGGCCAACCTTGGGGAGGACTGGCGGTTCGGCAAGGCACCGTACAACCAGTCGAACCCGGCGCCGTAGGTGAGTGTCTGGTCTTCTTACTTTGCTGCCACGCACATTCTCATCCGTCCTGACGTGACGTGGGGGGTACTTCTGAACGCGATTCGGCACCCTTACGCCCGAGCCCCGTCGCAGGTGGCGCCGGTGGCGCCAGAGGAGCCCGTGGCTCATGGCGGGGAGGAGGAGGCCGAGTCCGACGCCGGGCGTCGCGCGGGTAAGTCTCGTGTTTTTCTTCATGTGTCTTGAATTGCTGACCGCGGCACGGAACGGTCGGTGCTGACACCAGTTGTCGGTGTAGTGACGTTGGGCGGGGGAGGCGGCGACGTGGGGGGAGGCGGCGACGCGGGCGGAGCCGGGTCCTCGCATGGGGCGGCGCCGAGCTGCCCGCATGGGAAAGACATCGTTGCGCCACAACCCGGGCCCCGGCACACGGGCGATTCGCCGGGCCGGAGGCCGGCCAAGAGGAAGCGCGGCGGCGGGCACGGGAGGCCAACCCCGGTCCTGGTCTTGGCGGGGTAAGCTTCATCTCTCGTTCGCGCTCAGATTTTTTTCTTGAGCTAGTCTTGTTTCTTTTCTGCTCATTCCGTCTTCTTCTTCAGGTCGCCAATCGCGCTGGCGAGGGCGCGGCGAAAGCCGCGGCGGCCAAAGGGGTCGCGTTCCTCAGGAGCCGGTCCGACCTCGCCGACCAGGCCTAGGTGGAGGGACGGGCCGACTCGGACCTCGGCCTGAATCCGAACGACGCCGAAGCCTTGGCCTGGCGGGACAGGAACCGGGCAGAGGCGGAGCTGGAGGAGGGGTCGGTCCGTGCTTGGACCAACGCGGCGGCGGCATGGGCGTGAGCCAGCGCGGAGCCGGCCTGGCGTGAGATGCCGGAGGGCACGATGGTGGCGGCGACGGTCTTTGAGCCGTCATCGGTGAGGGAGCGCGGCCGTGGAGGCCAGGCTGAGGTGGTGATCCCCGACCGGGAGGTCGTGGAGGTGGCGGATGACACCTTGCCGCCGGCCGACGTGGTCGAGCGAGTGGGGACTGATGGTGGTGGAGGCGGCGTCGTTTTGGAAGAGACGCTGCGGGCGGCGGTGTCGGAGGCGCCACCGGTTTTGGAGGAGGCATCGCGGGCGGCAGTGCCGGAGGCCACCCCGACAGCTGGGCCGGAGACGGCGATGCAGGGCATCCCGGTGTCCGGGTCATCGTCGGCATTGGGAGGGGCGTCGGAGGAGGTGCTGGCCGCGTCGCGAGCGACCAGCGGGGAGTACGCCTTGGTGCCCCGGCAGGGAGGGCGCCGAGCTTCCGTGCCGCAGCCGGCGCGGAGCGGGGGCGTCGTTGTCTTCGGGCCTCAAACCCAGGAGGAGGCGGCGTTGGACGCCATCAATCGCCGCCTGCGAGGCCGGACGGAACGGCTCGAGGCCTTCGCCTAGGCCGAGGTGGAGCGGACGCGCGACCTGGAGCGCGCCGTTCTAGTAAGTCTTCTTGTAATTTCTTCTTTGTGGGGGCGCGCCAGCGCACCCACTGGGTGTAGCCCCCGAGGTTCGGGCCAACTACGTAGTGGTTGGGTCGAATCTTTAGAGTGTTGGCCTTGTTCTGATTTCTGCTTTCTTCGGCATCTCGACGCCTGTAACGCCCCCGATGCGGCTATATCTCCCACGTGTCGAGGCACGACTTAGAGGCATAACCGCATTGAAAGCAATGTCGCAAATGAGGTAATCTTCACACAACCCATCTAATAAATAAGGGAAAGAGGTACATAGTTGGCTTCTGATGCCACTTCACACAAAGATGAAATAAACATCCATCATTCAGTACACTCAAGGTCCGACTACGGAACCAAAATAAAGGAAGATACCCCAAATGCTACACGGATCCCGATCGTCCCAAGCCGAGCACCACTACTGATCATCTGGAAAAGACACATAGTAACGACCACGTTCCTCGTCGAACTCCCACTTGAGCTCGGTTGAGTCACCTGCACCGCATCGCCGGAACTCCGCAACTGTTTTGGGAAGTATCCGTGAGTCACGAGGACTCAGCAATCTCACACCCGCGAGATCAAGACTATTTAAGCTTATAGGAAGGACGGAGTAGTATAGTGGAGCTGCAGCAGTTTACTAGCATATATGGTGGGTACTTCGCAAAAGAGAGCGAGAAGAGAAGCGAGCACGGACGTGAAGCTAGTAGCGATCAAGAAGTGATCCTGAACTACTTACGCCGACATAACTCCAACACCGTGTTCACTTCCCGGACTCACCGAGAAGAGACCATCACGGTTACACACACGCCGTTGATGCGTATTTTATTTGAGGTCAACTTCGGGTTTTCTACAACCGACATTAACAAATTCCCATCTGCCTCATAACCGCGGCACGGCTTTGAAAGATATTACCCTGCAGGGTGTCCCAACTTAGCCCATTATAAGCTCTCACGGTCAACGAAGGATATTCCTTCTACCGAAGACCCGATCAATCTCGGAATCCCGGACTACAAGACATTTCGACAAAGAATAAAACAAGACCAGAAGCCACCCGGTTGTGCCGACAAATCCCGATAGGAGCTGCACATATCTCGTTCTCGTGGCACATCCAGATGAGATAAAGCTCTGAGTAAAACCAAGCCTCGAGTTTCCCGTGGTGGCTCTCAAGAAGCGTTTCGGTTCGGGCCAGCACTCGAAGGAGCACCGTCCGGGGTTAAAATAAAGATGACCCTCGGGCTCGCGAAACCCGGGGAAAAAGGCTTAGGTGGCAAATGGTAAAACCAAAGTTGGGCCTTGCTGGACGAAGTCTTATTCAAAGCGAACTGTCAAGGGGTCCCATAAATCACCCAACCGTGTAAGGAACGTGAAATCAAGGAACATAACACCGGTATGACGGAAACTAGGGTGGCAAGAGTGGAACAAAACACTGTGCATAAGGCCGAGCCTTCCACCCTTTACCAAGTATATAGATGTATTAATTATAGCAGATATATATTGTGATATCCCCAACAAGTAAACATGTTCCGATCAGAACAACATCTCCATGTTCCAACAAGGAACAAACTTCAACTTCACCGCAACTAACAACGCTATAAGAGGGGCTGAGCAAAGCGGTAACATAGCCAATCAACGGTTTGCTAGGAAAGGATGGTTAGGGCTGACATGGCAATATGGGTGGCATGATATAGCAAGTGGTAGGCATCGCAGCATAGGCATAGCAAAAGAGCGAGCATCTAGCATAGCAAAGATAGAAGTGATTTCGAGGGTATGGTCATCTCGCTCGCAATGTTCTCAGAGTTGTCGAAAACTTGATCCTCGTAAGTGTTCTCAACAGGTTCCTCGTTCACGTACTCGTCTCCCGGCTCTACCCAAAGCAACAACACAAACAAAGGAACCACAATAAATCACGGTGCAATGCACAATCAACATGATGCAAAACATGGCATGATATGCGGGATGTGATATGCAATGCGTATCTGCAGCGCTCCGGAAGGAAATGATGAACCAGGCATCAACTTGGCAAACCAAGTATGCCACTGGAAAGATGAGATGATTTCGGTTGAAATCGATATAAAGATCACCGGAATCGGATGCACGGTTTGCAAATGACAAGCAAAACAAGAATGGCACAAATCTGCCATTAACAGCATGATGCCACTTAGCAAGCAACAAATAATTAAGCTACTGCACCCAAACGTATCAAAAAAGTACATGGCAGTGATCTACACAAGATGCTTGACAAAAAATGAGCACTGAGCTTCGGCTAAATCACATCATAACAGGTTCAAACAAGCATGGCAAAAGTGCACAAAATATCAGGCTGGACATGGCAAAAACAGCATCAGGTTGCAATGTTCAGAGCAAGAAAACTACATTCTACAGGAACTTAAAATAGCAAAAAAAGGCATGGCATGAATCTACTCAAAGCATAGAACAAAAGTCCCTTACTGACCATAAGCCAAAAAGGATTAGAAAATATAGTAACACCCATGTCAATATTGAAAGTTTCGTTAACAGATTCAGCAACATGGCATGTTAAAACTGATAACAAGTAGGCATGTTCACAAGCTCAATGCACTCACTACAGAGCCTTAAATGATAAACTAAGCATACATTCATCAAGAAGACATGTCATAGAAGACATACATGGCAAGAACAATAACATAGCATAAATGGATCAACCACAACAACCTTGGCAAAATTGAATAACATGTAAACAATCTGCCAGGAAACATTTTATAGCAAAAGTAGAGCTCGATTGACTCAAGCTATGGTACTCCATAATTGCAAACAAGGACATGGATGGATAAAGAAAGACATGTTTAACAAAACATCCTTACTGAAGTATCTCAAAATATTCATGAATCTCTCGGTAGCATCAAGTTAACATGGCATCAAAATATCAGCAAAACAGAGCTGAAAACAGCAACATCAGGACACCTACTTTGCATGCTTGTGCTAGTCACCACATAGATCACAAAAATACATGGTATACACCCCTGGAAAGATGGCATGGCATATTACAAAACACATGTAGGACTCAAGTTCATAGGTTACACGCATCAATCATGGCAAAAATAACAAAAGTGCAAGTTCTGTTAAGAAACAGAAACTAACATCACATAGCCCTCTTCCAACAGCATTTCGGGCATCAAGATGAGCTCAAATGAAAATGATGCAATGAGATGAAATGATCTACTCTTCGAGGCGAACATTTTGACGTATTATACGCGCAAAATGGACCTACAGATGCAATGATATGCTACGTTGAAACTGCCACGAAATATTCACAGGATAAAAATACTTAGAAGAAATAGAGGGGGGAAGAAGGGAAAGTCAACCCTCGGCACGGTTTACGAGGACGGCCGGGATCGGGGCTGAGCTCGCCGGAGGAGGTCGGAGGAGGCGGATCCGGCCGGTCCTTCGCCGGATCCGGCCGGGACGGCACAAGCGACAAGCCTGGGCGGGGCGACGGCATGCCACGGAGGAGTGAGGCAGGCGGCGAAGCAGCGTCGGAGGGAGGCCGGGCGGCAGTGGCGGCGCGGGCGCTGGGCGGCGGCGGGCGCGGCCGGAGGAGATCCGGGCGCCGGGCGGCGCCGCATGGCGAGGAGGCGATCATGGCCATGGAGTGGCGAGGCGCGGAAGGCGGGCACGCCCGGGTTCATGGCCGGGCGGCATGGGCGGCGGCGCTGACACGTGTCGCGCTGGTTGGTGCGCGGACACGGGCGGCGGTTTCATCCGGCGGGCGGCGACGGTCCGTCTGCGAGGAATTTTAGGGTTTCGGGAGGAAGAAGACCCGGATTTGGACGGGAGGTGTTTAAATAGGCATAGAGGGAGCTAGGAGAGTCCAAATGAGGTGTAGTTTTACCACACGATCGTGATCGAACGACGGAGAGCATGAAAGCGACTTAGATGGGTTATTGGGCTGTTTTGGAGGGTGTTGGGCTGCAACTTAAAAGAGGCCTTCATGAGAGTCACGGTTAACCGTTGAAGTACCAAACGAGCTCCAAATGACCCGAAACTTGACCGGTGGTCTACGGGTGGTATACCAAGGCCACTAGACAAACCTCGGTCCATTTCGAGAAGGTTTAGTACCCGCACACGGAAAAACGTAAAAGGGACCGCCGGGGGAGATAGGAGTGCCGGATTGCAAAACGGACAACGAGAAAAATGCTCGGAATTATGAGACGAACACGTATGCAAAAGCGATGCACATGATGACATGATATAAAATGCATGACATGGACAAAATGCAAAATGAAGAAAACCCAACCACGGAGGGAATATCATATCACAATGCCGAAAATGGCAAGAGTTGGAGTTACAAATATGGAAAGTTACATCCGGGTGTTACAACACTCCACCACTACAAGAGGATCTCGCCCCGAGATCTAGGACTGAAAGAACTCCGGATATTCGAACCGAGGTGATCCTCGCGCCCCGTGTAGCTTCTCGGTCGAATGGTGTGACCACTTCACTTTCGTGAATTTGATTGACTTGTTGCGAGTCTTGCGCTCGGTTTCTTCGAGAATAGCAACGGGTGCTCATGATAAGAGAGATCTTCTTGAAGGTCAATCTCTTCAAGTTGATAGTGCGTTCAGAGTCTTGAAGCACTTGCGAAGGCTGTGACACGTGAAACACATCGTGCACGCTTGCAAAGTTGGATGGAAGCTCAAGTTGATAGGCGAGATTGCCTCTTTTGCCAATTATCTTGAAAGGACCCACGTATCTAGGGGCAAGCTTCCCTTTGATACCGGGTTTACGAGTGCCTTTCATTGGAGAGACGCGGAGGTAGACATGGTCTCCGATTTCAAAAGTCACATCACGGTGCTTATCATCATAATAGCTCTTCCGCGCGATTGCGCGGCTTTGAGATTCTCACGAATGACTTGGCACATTTCTTACGCTTCGTGATCAAGTCATTGCCAAGAAGTTGGCGTTCACCGTCTCACACCAATTGAGAGGAGTACGGCACTTTCGCCATAGAGAATTTCGAATGGGGCCTTGCCCGAACTCGCTTGGAAGTCGTTGTTGTAGGAGAACTTCGGCATATGGAAGACAATCTTCCCACTTCATACCGAAAGAAATGACACAAGCCCCGAGCATATCTTCAAGGATTTGATTGACTCGCTCGACTTGGCCACTTGTTTGAGGGTGGAAAGCTGTCTTTGAAAGCGAATGTTGGTGCCCATGGCCTTCCTAAAAGAATCCCGAACTTGGAGGTGAAAATGCTGCCACGGTCTCAAGAGATCACTTGTGGAATGCCGTGCAAGGAGACAATCCTCGAGGTGTATAGCTCGCCAACCGAGCTGATGTGATGGATTCTTTGATAGGAAGAAAATGAGCCACTTTAGTAAGCTTGTCAATGACAACGAAGATAGCATCATTTCCACGCTTGGACTTAGGAAAACCAGTCCACGAAGTCCATTTCAATATGATCAAACTTCCATTCTCGAATAGCAAGAGGTTGAAGGAGACCAGCTGGTCTTTGGTGTTCTGCTTTCACTCTTCCGCAGACATCACACTCATTCACGAATTGAGCAATTTCTCGCTTCATTCGAGTCCACCAATATGACTGCTTGAGATCATGGTACATCTTCGTACTTCCGGGATGAATGGATAGAAGCGAATTGTGAGCCCTGCTCATAATGACTTTTCGTAGATCACCCTTAGGAACCACAATCCGGTCCTCAAAGAAAAGAGTATCTTTGTCATCAACGTGGAAGCACTTGTACTTGGAAATGCCCTTGTCGATACCATCGCTTTCACCTTCTTCACCATGGTATCCGTAAGTTGAGCCTCACGAATCTGATCTTCCAAAGTAGGAGAGACTATGAGGTTGGCAAGAAAGCCTTGAGGAACAACTTGAAGATTCAGCTTATGGAAAGCTTCACAGAGATCCGGTTGGAAGGGCTTGAGGATTAGACTGCTGCGAGAAGCCTTCCCGCTCAAGGCATCTGCAATGACATTGGCCTTGCCGGAGTATATTCAATACTTGGGTTGTACTCTTGAATCATTTCGACCCATCGAGTCCGCCTCGAGGTTGAGGTTGGGCTGAGTGAAAATGTACTTGAGACTCTTGTGATCGGTGAAAATGTCCACTTTCCTTCCCAACAAGAGATGTCTCCACGTTATCAATGCATGGACAATCGCCGCCAACTTCGAGATCGTGAGTGGGGTAGTTCTTCTCGTTGGGCTTCAACTGGCGAGAGGTATAAGCCACAACTCTCTTCTCTTGCATTAACACAAAGACCGAGACCTTGAAGAGAAGCATCACAGAAAACTTCAATTGCTTGGATTCATCAGAGGAGTCAAGACAGGAGCTGTGACGAAGTTTCTCTTGAGAGTATTGAAAGCAACGTCACACTCGTGGAGACCGGACATACTTCACATGCTTCGAGGAGGTTGGAAAGAGGCTTTGCAATCTTGGAGAAGTTCTCAACGAATCTTCGCAATAGCTTGCAAGACCAAGAAAGTCATGAGCTGCTTGACATTCCGAGGAGGTTCCCAATTCACAATTGCGGACACCTTCTGGGATTAATAAATGATGCCCTTGGCGGAGATGATATGACCAAGATAAAGCACTTCATCAAGCCAAAATTCACATTTGGAGAACTTCGCATAGAATTGATACTCTCGAGCTTGTCTAGCACCAATCGCAAATGTTTGGCATGATCCTTCTTATTCTTGGAGAAGACCAAAATATCATCAAGATAGACCAAGACGAATTCATTGGTATAGGGGTTGAAAATGAAGTTCATCATCCGAGAGAATGTTGGAGGAGCATTGACAAGGCCGAAAGACATGACAAGATATTCATAAGAACCAAAGCTTGTTCTGAATGATGTCTTGGGAATATCTTGTTCACGAATGCGAATCTGATGATAACCCATACGATGGTCAAGCTTGGAGAACACTTTAGCACCTTTGAGTTGCTCGAAAAGCTCATTGATGTTGGGAAGTGGATACTTGTTCTTGATTGTCTTCTTATTCAATGGACGGTAATCGACTCAAATTCGGTCCGCGCCATCCTTCTTCCGGACAAAAGAACACCACAACCCCAAGGAGATGAACTCGGTCCGATCAAACCCAGACGCTCTTGTTCATCGAGCTGCTTCTTCAATTCCTTCAGCTCATTAGGTCCAAGCTTGTATGGACGCTTGCAAACTGGTTCGATGCCGTGCTCAAGATCAATAACGAACTCAATCGGCCGATGAGGAGGCATACCCAAGCTCTTCCGAAAGACATCTTGGTACTCACAAACGATCGAATTGAGAGATGGCATTCAGTTCGCCCTTCTCATTGAGAGAAAACAACCGAATGGTTTCATCACGAAGCGGCATAGATGATCACATCATTAGAAGAGTGAGTCAATTGAATTTCCCGGCAGCACAATCAAAATTTGAGCTTTGCCGAGAAAGCCACCATCCCGAGAATAAGATCAATATCCGAGTCACCAAGAACAATTGGTTTAGCCAAATCTATAATCACCCATCTTGATACCGACATTTGGAACCAACATGGTAGATCTCAAACGCTTGGCCGGAGAAATAACTTGCATAGCTTTAGGTAATGCCTCGTCTCAAAATTGTGCTTCATGCAAAAGGATATGACATGAAAGAATGCGATGCACCAAGATCAAATAAGACTTTTGCAGGAATATCATTAATCGGAAGATTACCCATTATCACATCGTAAGATTCCTCCGCTTGAGCTGCATTCATCATGTTCACCTTTGCAGATTTGGGATTATGCTTGACCACCGCATTGCTTTGGAAGATTTCCACAGAGGAGGAGGCGGAAGGCGCCTCTGGTTGAAACACTTGTTCGCATAGTGACCTTTCTCGCCGACATTTGTTGCAAGTCACCTCGTAGAGCGGACGGTGGTAAGGAGCACTTGACCTTGGAGCTTGAGAATTAGACTTGTTCGATAGCTTGGGTTGGGTGGGTGGGAAGATCCACGGCCACCTGAGTTCTTCTCACGATAAGGCCGACGGAACGGAGGAGGAGGAAGGTAAAACTTCACGCTTAGCTGCCACTTGAGAGGAAGAAGAAGACTGAATCGCATCCCTGATTCTCTTCTTAGAAGCCTCACATTTGAGCTGGGCAGCTTCTTGCTTCAGTGCCATGTTGTAGAAATCATCATACTTAATCGGCTCAAAAAGCACAAGAGCTAAATGCAGATCTTCTCTCGCACCACCTCTGAATTGATAGATCATACTCTTTTCATCGTGAACGCCTTGCTTAGCAAAACGAAAGCGAAGCTTCGAACTGGATATTGTATTGATAGACGGACATGTTGCCCTGCTTGAGATTGCGGAACTCCTCACGCTTGCTCTCAACAACACTTTTCGAATGTGGTGAGCTCTGAAATCACGGGCGGAACTCATCCCTGTAATGACACGACCTCCTCTGGAATCTTTGTATTGCTGGTACCACTCGGCCTTGGTCCTTGAGTTGAAACGATGCAAACTTGACAAAGTCCTCGTGTCCGACATTGCTACAATCAAAATGCTTGCGGATGTCCACTAACCAATCGTCAGCCGCCTCGTGGCCTCGACACGTAAACCGAAAGACTTCGGCCGATTAGCGAGGAACCGACCGAGAGTAGCAAAATGCGGCTGATTGTTGCCTTGACCTTGATTTCCTTGATTGCCTTGCCCGAAAGTACGCTTCTTGCAAGAGCTGCAAAATCATCTCGAGCATTGGCATTGGTGGCTGCCATGATAGCTTGCCGTGCCTCCGGAGGCGGAGGTGGAGGTGGAGGGTCTGACCGATCCCCATCATTGCGATCCGGATTCAGACGCTGGCGGAGCCATCCTCAAGAGGGTGACATCCGTTAGTCCTTTGATAGACAAATAGATAAGTAGAATCAACGGATAGAAATTGCAACATATAGTCTTCACAATAAACATTCGAACAAGAATGAACGAATGAAATCCAAAGTTAATCATCACACGTCCATTAAGGTGAGAAGCCACTTAGATAAAGATATGGAAACAACATCTGTCTTAGAAACAAATCGAATATCACAACTGAAAACAAAAGATTGGCTTCTAGAATGAGCCGGAACAAACACATGATAGAGATTTCGCCCAAAGTGTTCGTGGTGGGGCCCACACGGACACGACGATAGCGGCGTCACGAATGACAAACAAGACGCCCCCGAATCAGCATAGCCAAGGATTCTTTAAGACGCCTCTCGACCATCGTAAATCGACCGTGAATGGGCGGACCACTAGACGTTGAACCCCAATCTCAAATCATACATCCGTCGGAAAGATATCCCGTAAGCTACTAGAATTCCCACCTATAAACTCCCGAAACTTTCTCGTTATGCAATCTGGTGTTGGGGATACAGGGGACACAAAATATATCACCCAAACTAACAATACCTAGATCCAAATTGTATCCATCCGTCAACACATAACCAAGAAATCCTCGAAATCGTGGTACCTCGACCTTCGAAAACATCCGTTATACAAGTCATGGCAATACTCCCGCACTCGCCAAGATCGGGCTATCGTGGTTATCTCACCAACAACTGCACAAAAGAGATTTCGATGTCGGCAAAACTCGTGTATTCCAGAATCGCAACGATAAAATTGTGACGACAACACCTCGGAGCTCAACTCCCCGGACACCGCCACAACCCCTAAATGTCGAGGCACCAAGAACAATGTTCTCGTCACAAAACCATCGAACGATTCCAAGATACCCACGTGATCCTAAAAAAATTTAGTGAAATTTGAGGAGAGAAGAGTCAAAACACTACGTCGGGATACCTCACAGGCTGGCAGAAGGGACTGGAAGTAAAAAGAATCCTACTCCGATATATATAATCCTAAGACTCAAAACATTTTTCCATTCTAGACTCAACAACGCCAAAGAACAATCAAGTAGGGGCTCCTAAGTCGGGGAAGGCTCTGATTACCAACTTGTAACGCCCCTGATGCGGCTATATCTCCCACGTGTCGAGGCACGACTTAGAGGCATAACCGCATTGAAAGCAATGTCGCAAATGAGGTAATCTTCACACAACCCATCTAATAAATAAGGGAAAGAGGTACATAGTTGGCTTACAGTCGCCACTTCACACAGTACAGAAATAAACATCCATCATTCAGAGTACACTCAAGGTCCGACTACGGAACCAAAATAAAGGAAGATACCCCAAATGCTACACAGATCCCCGATCGTCCCAACTGGGCACCACTACTGATCATCTGGAAAAGACACATAGTAACGACCACGTTCCTCGTCGAACTCCCACTTGAGCTCGGTTGAGTCACCTGCCTGCATCGCATCGCCGGAACTCGCAATCGCTTTTGGGAAGTATCTGTGAGTCACGGTGACTCAGCAATCTCACACCCGCGAGATCAAGACTATTTAAGCTTATAGGAAGGACGGAGTAGTATAGTGGAGCTGCAGCAAGCGACTAGCATATATGGTGGCTACTTCGCAAAAGAGAGCGAGAAGAGAAGCGAGGCGCGGACGTGAAGCTAGTAGCGATCAAGAAGTGATCCCGAACTACTTACGCCGACATAACTCCAACATCGTGTTCACTTCCCGGACTCGCCGAGAAGAGACCATCACGGTTACACACGCCGTTGATGCGTATTTTATTTGAGGTCAACTTCGGGTTTTCTACAACCGACATTAACAAATTCCCATCTGCCTCATAAACCGCGGGCACGGCTTTGAAAGATATTACCTGCAGGGGTGTCCCAACTTAGCCCATTATAAGCTCTCACGGTCAACGAAGGATATTCCTTCTACCGAAGACCCGATCAATCTCGAATCCCGGACTACAAGACATTTCGACAAAGAATAAAACAAGACCGGAAAAGCCACCCGGTTGTGCCGACAAATCCCGATAGGAGCTGCACATATCTCGTTCTCGTGGCACATCCAGATGAGACAAAGCTACGAGTAAAACCAAGCCTCGAAGTTTCCCGTGGTGGCCCCAGCGGCTCGGTTCGGGCCAAGCACTCGAAGGAGCACCGGTCCGGGGGTTAAAATAAAGATGACCCTCGGCTCGCGAAAACCCGGGGAAAAAGGCTTAGGTGGCAAATGGTAAAACCAAAGTTGGGCCTTGCCAGGGCGAGTCTTATTCAAAGCGAACTGTCAAGGGGGTCCCATAAATCACCCAACCGTAAGGAACGAAATCAAGGAACATAACACCGTATGACGGAAACTAGGGTGGCAAGAGTGGAACAAAACACTGCATAAGGCCGAGCCTTCCACCCTTTACCAAGTATATAGATGTATTAATTATAGCAGATATATATTGTGATATCCCCAACAAGTAAACATGTTCCGATCAGGAACAACATCTCCATGTTCCAACAAGGAACAAACTTCAACTTCACCGCAACTAACAACGCTTATAAGAGGGCCGAAAGCAAAGCGGTAACATAGCCAATCAACGGTTTGCTAGGAAAGGATGGTTAGGGCTGACATGGCAATATGGGTGGCATGATATAGCAAGTGGTAGGCATCGCAGCATAGGCATAGCAAAAGAGCGAGCATCTAGCATAGCAAAGATAGAAGTGATTTCGAGGGTATGGTCATCTTCGCTCGCAATGTTCTCAGAGTTGTCGAAAACTTGATCCTCGTAAGTGTTCTCAACAGGTTCCTCGTTCACGTACTCGTCTCCCGGCTCTACCCAAAGCAACAACACAAACAAAGGAACCACAATAAATCACGGTGCAATGCACAATCAACATGATGCAAAACATGGCATGATATGCGGATGTGATATGCAATGCGTATGCAGCGCTCCGGAAGGGAAATGATGAACCAGGCATCAACTTGGCAAACCAAGTATGCCACTGGAAAGATGAGATGATTTCGTTGAAATCGATATAAAGATCACCGGAATCGGATGCACGGTTTGCAAATGACAAGCAAAACAAGAATTGCACAAATCTGCCATTAACAGCATGATGCCACTTAGCAAGCAACAAATAATTAAGCTACTGCATCCAAACGTATCAACAAAGTACATGGCAGTGATCTACACAAGATGCTTGACAAAAGATGAGCACTGAGCTTCGGCTAAATCACATCATAACAGGTTCAAACAAGCATGGCAAAAGTTCACAAAATATCAGGCTGGACATGGCAAAAACAGCATCAGGTTGCAATGTTTAGAGCAAGAAAACTACATTCTACAGGAACTTAAAATAGCAAAACAAGGCATGGCATGAATCTACTCAAAGCATAGAACAAAAGTCCCTTACTGACCATAAGCCAAAAAGGATTAGAAAATATAGTAACACCCATGTCAATATTGAAAGTTTCGTTAACAGATTCAGCAACATGGCATGTTAAAAACTGATAACAAGTAGGCATGTTCACAAGCTCAATGCACTCACTACAGAGCCTTAAATGATAAACTAAGCATGCATTCATCAAGAAGACATGTCATAGAAGACATACATGGCAAGAACAATAACATAGCATAAATGGATCAACCACAACAACCTTGGCAAAATTGAATAACATGTAAACAATCTGCCAGGAAACATTTTATAACAAAAGTAGAGCTCGATTGACTCAAGCTATGGTACTCCATAATTGCAAACAAGGACATGGATGGATAGAGCAAGACATGTTTAACAAAACATCCTTACTGAAGTATCTCAAAATATTCATGAATCTCTCGGTAGCATCAAGTTAACATGGCATCAAAATATCAGCAAAACAGAGCTGAAAACAGCAACATCAGGACACCTACTTTGCATGCTTGTGCTAGTCACCACATAGATCACAAAAATACATGGTATACACCCCTGGAAAGATGGCATGGCATATTACAAAACACATGTAGGACTCAAGTTCATAGGTTACACGCATCAATCATGGCAAAAATAACAAAAGTGCAAGTTCTGTTAAGAAACAGAAACTAACATCACATAGCCCTCTTCCAACAGCATTTCGGGCATCAAGATGAGCTCAAATGAAAATGATGCAATGAGATGAAATGATCTACTCTTCGAGACGAACATTTTGACGTATTATACGCGCAAAATAGACCTGCAGATGCAATGATATGCTACGTTGAAACTGCCACGAAATATTCACAGGATCAAAATACTTAGAAGAAATAGAGGGGGGAAGAAGGGAAAGTCAACCCTCGGCACGGTTTACGAGGACGGCCGGATCGGGCTGAGCTTCGGAGGAGGTCGGAGGAGGCGGATCCGCCGGTCCTTCGCCCGGATCCGCCGGGACGGCGGGCACGGGCGCGATGGCGGCGGCCGAAGCGAGGCCGGAGGAGGAGGCGGCGAACTGGCGGGCGTCGGAGGGAGGCTGGCGGCGGCGCTGGCGCGCTGGCGGCGGCGGGCGCGGCCGAGGAGATCCGGCGCTGGGCGGCGCCGCCGGCGAGAGGCGATCACAAGCGGCGAGGGCGAGGCGCGGAAGGCGGGCGCGGCAGCACGCTGGTTCGGGTTCTACCTTCGGGCGGCCAGCGGCGCTGGGCGGCGGCGCTGACACGTGTCGCTGGTTGGTGCGGACACGGCGGCGGTTTCGTCTCCAAGGCGGCGACGTGTCCGTCTGGTACGGGCGCGAGGAATTTTAGGGTTTCGGAGGAAGAAGACCCGATTTGGACGGGGAGGTGTTTAAATAGGCATAGAGGGAGCTAGGAGAGTCCAAATGAGGTGTAGTTTTCTACCACACGATCGTGATCGAACGACGGAGAGCATGAAAGCGACTTAGATGGGTTATTGGGCTGTTTTGGAGGGGTGTTGGGCTGCAACTTAAAAGAGGCCTTTGCGAGAGTGCGGTTAACCGTTGAAGTACCAAACGAGCTCCAAATGACCCGAAACTTGACCGGTGGTCTACGGGTGGTATACCAAGGCCACTAGACAAACCTCGGTCCATTTCGAGAAGGTTTAGTACCCGCACACGGAAAAACGTAAAAGGGACCGCCGGGGGAGATAGGAGTGCCGGATTGCAAAACGGACAACGAGAAAAATGCTCGGAATCATGAGACGAACACGTATGCAAAAGCGATGCACATGATGACATGATATAAAATGCATGACATGGACAAAATGCAAAATGAAGAAAACCCAACCACGGAGGGAATATCATATCACAATGCCGAAAATGGCAAGAGTTGGAGTTACAAATATGGAAAGTTACATCCGGGGTGTTACAACGCCTTCCAGGTCGCCGCCTACAATCGTCTCCTGGGCAAGCACCGGGAGCTCATGGAGCGGCTTGCCGCCAAGGAGGAGGAGCTCCACGTCGCCGCAGGTATTCTTGTGCTCTTTTCTAATGGGGGCGCGCTAGCGCACCCACTGGGTGTAGCCCCCGAGATTCGGGCCAACTGTGTAACAGTTGGGTCAAATCTTAAGTCTTGCTTTTTTCTTCTGCTGAGTCCTTCTTTTTCACAGCCGAGGTGCTATCCTGGCGGATTCGTCTGCTCCGGGCTGGTCATCACTACGACCGGCTCGTTGCCGACACCGGCCGTCTTGGCGTCGAGGCGGCGCATGCGAGGGCGGAGGCAGTCGCGGATCAGCGGTCTCTCGACGAGGCCAACCGGCTGCATGAGCAGCTGGCGGGTCACAAGAGCCGCCTCGAGGCCGAGGTGGAGCTCCTTAAGGCAGAAGCCGCCAAGGTGGCAAAGGCGGAGCAGGCCCTGGTGGAGGCGGACCAGCAGCGCGACCAGCTGGCCGGTGATAAGGGTCGGCTCTAGGCCGAGGTGGATCGCCTGCGGGGGCAGGTCACCACACTTGAGGGGGCCCATCAGGACGAGGCCCGTCGTCGCGAGGCGGCCGAGAAGGCATCCAAAAACAAGGACGCCGAGCTGAAGGCGGCCCTTGCCAAGGCAGCCGATCTGGAGAAGGCGCTCGAGGAGCGCGACCGCACCATCGAACGGGAGCGGCGTGGTACGTTGCTTGAGGCGCAGCACCTGGAAGAGTCCTTCTCCAGTAAGTGCTTTTTCTTGTCATTTGCCGGGTCGGGATCCGGCCTTTCTTCCTTGTTGTTCTTCTTCTAACTCGTTTCTTCCTTTGCGGCAGGGGCCTTCCCGGAGACGCAGCGGCTGGCGGAGGAAACCGTCCGTTATTAGCACGACCCGGCCGGCGTCGTTGGGTCCGCGACAGATCCGCGGGTGGCCTGGACCTTCCCGGAGATCATCGCCGCCGCTGAGGCCCGTCTGCAGGTCCTAGGAACGCAGGTGGGGCGGCTGTCTCAGGCCGGCACCGAAATGACGGCGGCCCTATGGCGGACTCCGTCCAACCGAGCAGCTTCTCCCGCCTGGCGCGTTGGTTGGAGATGGGGCAGGACTGGCTTGGCGAGTGGCGCGTCTCTGCCGCTCGTGCCGGTGCTGAGATGGCGCTCCAGTTCGCGCTGTCCTGGCATCCGGACCTGCAGCTGGGCGCGTTGATGGGCCAGCGGGCCGGTTCGGAGCAGCTCTTGCTGGAGCAAGCCGGCCGGATCGCCTCCCGGGCCAGCTACATCGCCGAGTTCGCCTTCCACGACGAGTTCCATCCAGAGCGGACGGAAGACGGCAGGGCCATGGACGGCGACGACTACGGCTTGCTCCTCCACGATCCGGAGAGGAGCTCGGAGGAGACGGGCGTCTACCACGACACGGGTGTTGAGGAGGACACCGGCGCCTCGCTGGACCCGGAGGCCGCCAGGGGAGAGCCATCGACGTCGCGATGCGGCGCTGGAGATGCCTGAGACATTTTGTGTAAAATCTGTTAAATAGAAGGTCCACCCACCCACTGGGGGTTTTAGGGTGTAATGAACTCGGGCCGTGGGCCTTTTCTTAAATACTTGTGTAGATGTCGTGGGTGCTTTTGCTTTTTGCCTTCCGTTTTTTGGACCGATTTCATGCACTTTTCCTTTCTCAAACCTCCCCCCCGTGAGTCAGACGGCCGAGGCTCCGTTCCGTGACAAGGAGTTCGGTTCTTTGAGAGGAGCGCGTTGGACTTGGGTCCCTCAAAACGTTGAGCGCGAGCAAAACACCCAATGGGCCAGCTGGCGGCAATCCGGCGAAGCCGGTTGGCGAAAGCAGCGGTCATGTGCTGTTCATTTGATGAATGGTGGGCGGGTTGATCGACCCGGCAGCCTTTGACTTAGTGTATGAAGCATAAAGGAGCTTTGGCCCGTTGTGCTTGCCAACGACCAAAAGCTGGATCTGTGGCTTTAGGGCTAAGTGGGGACCGCGCATCCTAACTTTATCAGAATCACCAAGTAAGGCGGCGGGTGGCGACCGAGCCGGCGGCCCCGAGCCCGGGTCGAGTGAGTCGGACCGTGGCGGGTTCAAGTGGTATAGTGATGCAAGAAAATAGGGACACAATAAATTGGTCGACAAAAGGCAGCCCCCGAGTCTCGTTCGGGAACCCCATAGTTTCATGCGTTTACAAAAGGCGACGATACATACGCTCGTGCGGCTAACTGTAAAATGGGCGGAGGAGTTCCGCGTTCCACGGCCGGTCGCTTCTTCACCGGGCGGTGTCCTTCTTGCGCTTCCTTGACTTGCGTGCATCGATGAGGTAGTAGGCGTTGCGGCCGCGCAAGGCCCCGCCACGATGAATGGGCCCTCCCATGGAGGAGACAGCTTGTGCTGGCCTCGCTCGCTCTTGGACGAGTCGGAGGACGAGGTCGCCCTCGCGGAACGCGAGGGGCTTGATCTTCTTGCTGTGGTAGTGCCTCAGGCCTTGCTAGTAGATGGCCGAGCGACTGAGCGCTAGGAGGCATGCTTATTCGAGCAGGTCGACGCATCTTCACGGGCTTCTCTAGCTTCGGCTTCGGTGTACATCACGACACGTGGCGAGTCGAACTCGACGTCGGTCGGGATGACGGCTTTGCCTCCGTAGACGAGGAAGAATGGGGTGAACCCGGTCGACCGATTCGGCGTGGTGCGTAGACTCCAGAGAACGGTTGGCAACTCATCAAGCCAGCTGCCGGGTGAGCGGATGAGTGGCTCAACGAGTCGTGGCTTGACGCCGGACAGGATGAGTCCATTGGCCCGCTCGACCTGCCCGTTGGACTGCGGATGCGCAACGGAGGGCAGGTCGAGGCGGTTGCCGGAGATGGAGCAGTATTGCTCGAGCGCGCCCTTGGCGAAGTAGGTGCCGTTGTCCGTGATGATGCTGTTCGGCATGCCGTAGCGCACCGCTATGTCCTTGATGAACCGGACGGCTGTTGGCCCGTCCAGCTTTCTTGATTGGTCTTGCCTCGATCCACTTGGTGAATTTGTCCATCGCCACCAAAGACGCGGCGTCATGCCGCCGAAAGGTTTTGAAGGGTCCCACCATGTCGAGTCCCCGCACCGCCAAGGGCGAGCGATCGGTATGGTGCGGAGGCCGACGCCGGTTGGTTGCTGCGTTGTCGGTTACCGCATCCCTCACACATGAGGATGAGCGACTCGGCATCTTGGAGGGCCGTGGGCCAGTAGAAACCGTGGCTGAACGCCTTGGCCACCAGGGATCGTGATGCGGTGTGGTGCCCACACTCGCCCTGATGTATGTCGAGGAGGATGTCGATGCCCGTTCTGCTTTCGGCGCAGCGCTGGAACACGCCGGTGGAGCTGCGCTTGACGAGCTCGTTGTTGATGATGTTGTAGGCGGACACCCGGTGCTGCACTTGCCGAGCTTCGGTCTCGTCCATGGGGAGAACCCTGTTCTCCAAAATTTCTGATATTGGGAGGGCCCAAGATGGAGTCGTAACCACGGCGAAGACGGCCACCAGGGTGGTTCCGAGTCGGCAGCCCCCGAGCCGGGTTGAGCAGCCCCCAGGTCGGGGATGACAACGGCCGGGTCCGGGACGATGGTGGCCGGGTGGAGCTGAGCAGCCCCTGGGCCGGGTTCAGCAGTCCCCGGGCCGGGTTGAGGTGCGGCCGGGTCGTCTGGAACGTGGATGGAATCGGAGTCTGGCGATGGCTTGACGGACGGCTTGCGCAGGTGCTCGAGGGAGACGCCGGACGGGATGGCTTGTCGTGACGAGGCGATCTTGGCGAGCGTGTCGGCTGCTTTGTTCTCCGCGCGCGGGATGTGGAGGAACTCGCAGCCCTCGAAGGATCCGGACAGCTTCTGGACAAGGAAGCGGTAGCTTGCCATGTTGGAGTCGCGGGCGTCCCATTCGCCGGGCAAAGTGCCGCACCACCAGTCCGAAGTCGCCAGAGTACGTGATGCGCCGGATGCCGAGTTCCTTGGCAAGCCGGAGGCCGTGCACAAGGGCTTCGTACTCGACGACGTTGTTGGAGGCGATGAAGTGGATCTGGAGCGCGTAGCGGAGCCGTTCGCCCTTCAGGGACGACATTACGATGTCGGCCCCCAAGCTGAGTCGCATCTTGGACCCGTCGAAGTGCATGCGCCATTGCTTCGAGTCGGGAGGCGGCGGCAAGTACTGGGTCTCGGTCCAGTCGACGAGGAAGCCGGCCAGGGCTTGAGACTTGATCGCGGTGCGGGGCTCGTAGAGGATGGTGTGGCCGGCTAGCTGGATCGCCCACTTGGCAACCCGCCGTGAGGCATCCCAAAGACCCGATGATTTCTCCGATAGGGCGCCGTCGACCACGGTGACAACATGCTCTTGGAAATACTGCTTCAGCTTCTTGGCGGTGAAGTACACGCCGTAACACATCTTCTGGTAGTGCGGGTAGTTCTGCTTGGAGATGGAGAGCACCTATACATGGATATTGCGGCCGCCAGCACCGTGATGACCGCCCGCGAGGTCGCGGCTATGTAGAGCAACAACGGCTCCTTGTCGGTCGGCGCGGCCAGGACTGGTGCGGTGGAGAGCATGCGCTTGAGGTCTTGGAAGGCCTCGTCTGCCTTGCCATTCCATTCAAAAGGGGCTCGTCTTCTTCATCAGCTGGTACAGTGCAGGCGGCGCCTCTCGCCAATGGCTTAGAAACCGGCTGACCGAGGCCAAGCATCCGGTGAACTTCTGGACATCGCGTAGCCGAGCCGGCTTGCGCATGCACTCGATGGCCTTGATCTTCTCCGGGTCCGCCTCAATTCCGCGTTCCGAGACGAGGAAGCTGAGTAGCTTTCCGGTCGGGACGCCGAAGACCCATTTTTCCGGGTTAAGCTTGACCTTGTATTCGCGGAGGTTGGCGAAGGTTTCCTTCAAATCGTCGAGGAGCGTGAGGTGCTGCTTGGTCTTCATCACGATGTCGTCCACATATACGTGGATATTGCGGCTGAGTTGCGGCAGCAGGCATTTCTGCATGCAGCGCTGGAAGGTGGCGCTGGCGTTCTTCAAGCCGAACGACATGGTGATGTAGCAATACGCCCCAAAGGGCGTGATGAAGGACATCTTCAGGGCGTCGGCCGGGTCCAGCTTGATCTGGTGGTAGCCGGAGTAAGCGTCCAGGAAGGACAGGAGCTCACACCCGGCGGTCGAATCAATGACTTGGTCGATCCGCGGGAGGGCGAACGGATCCTTAGGGACAGCCTTGTTGAGGCCGGTGTAGTCGATACACATGCGCCAGTCTTGTTCTTCTTTAGGACGAGGACCGGATTGGCTAGCCACTGGGTGAAACACTTCCATTATGAAGCCAGCCGCCAAAAGCTTGGCGACCTCTTCACCAATGGTTCTTCTCTTCTCTTCGGAAAATCGTCGTAGGGGTTGATGGACAGACTTGGCATCCTTGCGGACGTGAAGTTTGTGCTCGGCGTACTTCCTCGAGATACCTGGCATGTCCTTGGGGGTCCATGCGAAGATATCCCGATTCTCACGGAGGAAGTCGACGAGCTCGCCTTCCTATTTGCTGTCGAGGCAGGTGCCTACGACAACGTATTTGCCGCAGCCGGGTCTTCTGGGTTGAGCTTCACTTTCTTGGTCTCCTTGGAGGGCTTGAAGGCGGCCTCGTCGGTCGGGTCCGGGGTCGGGATCAACGCGACGGAGGCCTCGCCTGCCAGGGCGACGATCCGGTCGAGCTGGTGCCGCTCCTCGGCAATGACCAGCGACTCGGCCAAGTTGGCGCCGTCTCGGGCGCACTCCAGGGACTTGCGGTAATCGGCGGTGATGGTGATGAGGCCCTTGGGACCCGACATCTTCATCTTCAGGTACGCGTAGTGGGGAACCGCCATGAACTTGGTGAGCGCGGGCCGTCCCAGTGACGCGTGATACGCGCTAGATAGGTCCACCACCTCGAACCAGATCGGTTCGCGCTGGAAGTGGCTGCTGTCACCGAACAGGACATCTAGCCGGACCCGGCCAATGGGGGAGCAGGAGAGGCCGGGCACGATGCCGTGGAAGATCGTTCGGGTCGGCTCCAGGTCCTCCGCCTTGAGGCCGAGCTTGGTCATCGTGTCGCAGTAGAGGATGTTGATGTTGCTGCCGACGTCGATGAGGACTCGGGAGAACTTGCACGTGCACCGCGCGGTGATGGTGGGGTTGAGGACGAGGGCGTAACCACCCGGACTCGGCATGACTGCCGGGTGATCCTCCCGGGTCCAGGTGATCGGGCGATCCGACCAATGCATGAACTCCGGCTTGGCCGGGACGACGGTGTTCACCTCCTGCCGAAGGAGGCGCTCGCTGCGCTTGTTGTCGCCGAGGCTGGTGAAGACGACATAGGCCGCGTTCTGGTCCAGGTAGGTGTCGTCGCGCATCGCGCCGCCAGCTGGAGGCGGCGGTGGAGGCGGAGGCTGCTGTCCCGTGCCTGGAGCCGGAGCCGGAGGGGGCGTGACGTCGCCCCTCATGATGCACTTGATGATGGCGCACTGCCGAAGCATGTGCGTGGAGGGTCTTGCGCCGCTGTGGTGCTTGCAGGGGGCGTCGAGCATCTGCTCGAAGCTCATGGCGGGTTGCCATGCCGTCTTGCCGGTTTGCCGCCTGCCACGGGTCCGCGCGGCTCGGTGGCGCGACGAGCCGTTGTCGTGACGCCGGGCGCCGCTGGTCGGCCTTGCGCTTGTTGTTCTGGTGATGCTGCTGCCGGCTGCTTTCACCGGCCGGCTTCGGAGGGGGAACCGGCTTCGCCTTGCCGGCTTCATCCAGCGCCACCTGGATCTTCATGGCGGAGTCGGTGTTGGTGTACTTGTCCGCCGTCACCATGAGCGCGGCCATGGTGGCCGGCTCGGAGCGTAAGAGCTTGTGCTTGAGGAGGGTGCCGTCTTGGCACCCGTTGATGAAGTACTGGATCGCCTGGACTTCATGGACGCCCTCGCAGCTGTTCCGGAGCTCGGTCCAGCGTGCGAGGTACTCGCGACCGGTCTCCGTAGGCCCTTGCACGCACATGGCGAGCTAGCTAGGGCGGCCGGGTCGCTTGTAGGTCCCCGTGAAGTTGCGGACAAAGGCTTTCTCGAAGTCCACCCACGTGTTGATGCTGCCCATCGGCAGGCTATTCAACCACTTGCGGGCCGACCCTTGGAGCATGAGCGGTGCGTAGCGCACGGCGAGATGACGATTGTTACCAGTGATGCTAATGGCCGTGGTGTAGTCGGTGATCCAGTCTTCTGGCTTCACCGTCCCGTTGTATTTGGGGGTGTCGCGGGGGAGCATGAATCCTTTGGGGAAGGGCTCCTCTCGGATGCGCGGGCCGAAGCACGCCGACCCGATAGCGCCGCTCTCCTCCACCTCCAGGGAGCGAGCGAGCTGATCGAGGCGGTGGCGAAGCGCCGGGCTGCTGCCGATGGCGCGCGGCCGAAGCCGACGGCGGCCGTGCCACGGGATCCGGTCGGTTGGAGCCGGACGCCGCCATGCCGGGCCGGGTCCGGTCTGATCTCTAGGACGGGCTCGTCACCCAATCCGCCGGGCCAGAAGCGGCCGGTCACGCCGAAGTCCGGCTCGGCGAGTGCGCCGCCGGGTGGCGAGGAAGCGGTGTGCAGAGTTCGCTGCCCGCCAGGGGCGGAGCCGGATCCCGCCGCTTGGCGAGCTGATTGAGGCGGTCTCGCTGGGTGTTGGCGGCGTGGAGGAGTTCGCGCATCCGCCGATGCACTCTTTCGACTTCTCACCGTAAGCTGGTCGGTTCAGCCGGCCGGTTGCTGTGGCAGCGCACATGTTCTTCGCTGGGGTCTCGTAGATGGTTGGGACGGCGCCGAGGGCCCGGCCGATCGCTCCTCCCCGGGCATGCACATCGGCGACCCGGCTTGGCTCGGTCGCGGCGGGCGTGAATCCGTAGGCGGCATCGCGCTCCAGCCGAGCGGCGTCCAAGCGACACTGAGTGGCGGCGAGCGTCTCGAACAGGTCCAGCATCTGCTAGCGCCTTTCCTCGAGCTGGGTTCGGGCCTCAGTGACGTTGGTGGCGTTGACGTCGGTGCCGATGGGGATGCGGAGGCTCTGCATCACGGCGCGCAACGGATCGGACGGCTCGATCCGATCCGCTGCGGCCCTAGCTTCGGCAGCCTTCCTCGTCTTGCTCGATGAGGAGGAGGCACCGTCGCCGGGGACGAAGACCTCCACATGGACGTCCATTGCCCCGTCGGAAACGCCGCCGCTGAGGGAGAGGGGAGTCTCGGAGTAGCTGAGCACCTCGCTGGGGTACTCGTCGGCCGCGAACGCATTGGAGATGCGCAGCGCGCCGACGATGTCGTCCGCCAGCGCGACGGACTCGTCGGTGTAGGAGAAGGGCCCCGTCTGAAGCATGCTCCCGGCCAGCTCCTCGAGCTACCCCACGGTGGGCGCCAACTGTCGTGGTGGGCGCACGACAGATGCCAAGGGATGGCTAAAGAGAGGAGGAGGCTCGAGGGCGCCGGTGGACTCGAGGCGGGTTGGCATGAGCGGGCGCGGACGCCGGACATACCCAGTTCGGGCTCTCCGGAGATAATACCCTAGTCCCGCCGAGTGTAGTTGGATGATCGATAGTACAATGTTGCTCCCTGAGTCATATGGAGGAGGAAGGAAGCTGGCCAAGGCTTGGGCTGCTCCTTCTCTCCGGTGTTGCGGTTTTGTCGCTAGTCCTATGCTTACTTGCTTTTCTCTCGTATGTGTTTTCTGCTTGCCCTCTTGCTCGCCCCCGTATGATCGTGGGCTCCCGGGGGGTTTTATAGTCCAACCCCCCGGAGGTACAATGGTAATGTTACAAGTCGGTGGGTCCAGACATTATCGGTGTCTGAGGACCCGGGCCGGGTCCCGCCGAGGGCTTGTGGTTCAGGTTCCCCTAGGTGCGGGCCCCGCATGCCTAGGGGGGATCAGGCGCCGCCTTGTCGATCGTCGTAGGCGTGGCCGAGTCGAGTCAGCGTCTGATGCTCTCCGTCGAGTTGCCGCTTCTTTGCCGTCGTGGTGAGGCGGAAACCTTGTAGCCACGCCGGTCACGGGTAGGTGAGAACCTTGTTGCCACGCGTTCCTGTGACCGAGGTAGGCATGGGCGCACTGCCTCGGTCATCGTTAATTGAAGTCTCGCCCCATCATACGGCTGGATGGGACGGGAGTTGACCATGGTTGGATTGCGTAGCACGCCACGGGTGGCGCTGGCTTGTTGAGGAGGCTTTGGTCGTGCCGGGTTCTGCTGTCTTGCGCTAGTCGTTGGGGCTGAGTCGACGTGTCTTACCGGGTCGGCTAGTCTGGCCGGCTTGTGGGGCTTAGCCAGGTCGAGCGACCCAGCCAAGCGTGTGCCGGTATTGAGAGGTGGTGCCAACCCCGTTGTTTTTTGAAAAGGATCCGGGTTCCGTTACCTGCCCGGGGTCCATCCCCTGACAAAAGGGCTTCCGACAAATTCATTCGAAGCGTTTCGATCGAGTGGTGTAAGAATACGTAGCATGTATTAGGGATATTCTTAATCTAATCTTTTCCCTTTCTATCTAAACCTCCACATCTTTCAACTAGGATTAGATCTTAGAGAACAAGCATAGGCTAGTTTTGTAGGTGTGCAGATACGTGCCCTTTTGGCCTTAATGCATGCGATTAATATTCTCCTAAATCTGCTCCTAAACCACTACAATTATCACTTATGTTACTCTCAGTGTGGATAGTGTGAGTGATCGAACAGCGGCAGGCTAACAGGTGGGACCGCCAGCCCTAACGACCTGCTACCTGCTTGTGTACCCGGTAGAGTTACGGCCATAAAATCGTCCCCTCCACTCCTCCGACTCCACGTGCACCCTACCCTGCCGTTCCCCCCAACCCAAACCGGTCCATCACTTCCAACTCGGCCGCCACATGTCTGTGACACGAGCCAGCCATTAAAAATCCCCTTTCCCACCTTTCTCCCCTCCTCTCACCCTCCTCTTTGGCTCTTTCTCACCAGCTCCACCGCCGCCTCCTTCTCCCACTACTCCGCCTCCGATCTCCGGACCCTCCGGCGACCGGGCCCCACCACCCGGCCTCTACGCCGCCGCCCAGGCCCCACGTGCCAAACTAGCGCCGCCGCCGCCATTAACCAACTGCCTCGCATCATTCCTTCCCGATCTGCCAACTAGCCAAGCCTACTGACGTGCTACGCCGCCGCCCTCTCCCTCTCCCCCGCCAACGCGCTTGGCCTCCCCTGCATCCTACTCCCGCGGGGTCCCAAGCCCGAATCCTAGAGCTCGCTCGCCCAGGGATCGACCAAGTGATGCGCGGATCGTGGCGGGCGGCGCGGCCATGTTGGGCCGCATGAAGTGCCTCGTAGGCGGCGCCGTCGACCAGGGCAGCCCGCGGGGAGCCGCCAGGAGGGTCTCGCCGGCGTCCGGCCGCGTGCACAACGCCGCAGCCGCCGCCGCGGGGCCGGGGGGCAAGAGGGCCATCTGCTTCCGCCCGCCGGACGTCATGGAGACGGTGCACGAGGTGGCCGTCTACATCCACCGCTTCCACAACCTCGATCTCTTCCAGCAAGGGTACGAAGCCGTGTCTCGTGGAGATGCTCGCTTTTGGTCTTTTCTTTCCCGTGGATGTCTTCTTTTCTTCGGTTTAGTTTCACTCTTCTCTTTTCTGACTACTAAAGTTCAAAGTGGTTCGAGTTAAAAAAAGTTTCATTTTTTTTGGTGACATGTAAAAAAGCGAGTACAAAGTTTCGGTACAAACTTAGTCAATGGTTTTTGGTTTGTCGGAGCATTTCGTGTTAATTCGATTATTCTTCTTTTCTTTTTTGCGAGTCAAGACCTTTTCCCCCCTCGTACTGGCTAATTCTGAGTTTGTCCATTTTTGTGCTGCGAGATGGCATGCAGATCTTTGTCTCCACATTTCTGGATCTCCGAACCTTTTGTATCTTATGTTAACTAGGGAGTGCTGTTCTCTGTTGTGAAACGAGTATTGGGTTATGTGCAGATGGTACCAGATGAAGATTAGTGCAATGTGGGAGGAGGGTGAAAGCGGTAGCAAGACACCTGCTTCACCCGCAAGGGTGGTCCAGTACGAAGGTGCGCCCATCTCTTCTAACCAGGGACAGTGTGATGCGATCCTCTGCTTCAGTGCTTCTGTTAATTCCACATGATTTCAAGATGTTTCCATGGAAATACATGTTTAAATTGGTACCTTTGCAATGTGTGTAGTGAGCTAAAAGTTCATACTAACTGTTTGATTGTTGTCAATATTCAGTACTATAGTCGATAAGAACCATGCTACTGTTTTCTAGGAGTAATTCAGAAAATGAAGTCTACCTATGTAAATGAGACTATTTGTTATGGTTTTAAGCTCTACCTTGCTTGTATAAATCTATCAACCTACCTTGTTGCAATCTACTCCTTCTTAGATAACATCAAGAGGCATGTTTTTATAGCTGGATACGGACTGTACAAGCATGTCAGTGTCGTGCACTATAATTATCATGCAGAGCACATAATATGTATGTTAATCTTTGTGGAGGCTTGTATTCCTTCTAGATGAACTAACTTATTAAATTGCGATGAGTAGAAAATGCACCTTTGTCTGGTGATGAGACAATGACAGTAAGCTGAGATCACAACTAAAGGATGCGGCCAAGGCCCACCAAACAGTGTGCTGCAGTGTTATGGAGAATGTGATCTACTGATTTGTACTGGACCATCTGTTTAACATGGTGAAAATGTTGTACCAAATATCTGTGCACTCTCACCTAAATCACATATGTTTATGTCTATTTAACTTCATTGTACACGAAAACAAGTGTTACAGATTCCAAGGTCTTTTAGTTGGTTGCAATTGCTTGAAAGATTCTTTTGTTAGAGTCCTTGCCAATCATTAGCTAATAGATAATGACATGCTAGGTGGATTGTGCAGCTCCTGATGTCAGTGCGGACGATGCTTTAGGCATTTGGAGAATAGATGACGCTGATAACAGCTTCTACACACAGCCATTCAAAATCAAGTATGCTCGACAGGACATCTATCTATCGGTTATGGTGTCTTTCAACATACTCAACGGTGAACAAGAGGTTGGAAATTCGAATATTAGTATTCCTTTTTCTCTTTTGAATTAACTAATTGCAGCCTTATGAGAGCACATGTTTTATGTTTTCAAGGGTCCAGCAGCTTCTGCTGTGATATTGAAGTACGAGTTAATATATGCCCCAACACTGGAGAATGGGTGAGTATAGTTCTAATTTATATCTGTATTCTTTCTTCTGAGATTTAGTTCAGTCATGTGCATCTTATGGTTTTCATTTGCCAAGACTGATGGGGCTATTGCTTCTGTTTTAGATCTGATATCCAATCTTCTAGCGCTACATCTTCAGCTGCTGTACATGAATTTAGGATCCCACGCAAAGCACTCCTGGGCTTACATTCATATTGTCCAGTTCACTTCGATGCATTCCACGCGGTGCTTGTCGATCTGACATTACATATAGTGTACCTGAAAGCTGGTGCAAATAAATCATCATTGAAGGTACACAGGTTTGTGAAGCTTTAGCTTTAATGTTCTTTGAAAATGGTGCTCCTATGCAACTTGTGTGAGGCGGTGGGTAACTAGATGCCCTGAACAACTTTTGACAAAGTCACACAACCATAGAACTAGGTACTAGAAACTGTATGGCTGGTATCCACTAGGATTCATGTTCTAGGTTTCTATTCCTGATCTACCACTTGAAATTCAACTCCACAAATGTGCGGAATTTTATTTTAACATTGTGCCTCAATTCCCAAGCGGTGTATTGAGAATGTCAAAAAGTCTACATCGTTGATTTACTTTCAGCTCTTTAGGTTCATCACTTAGAAATTGTATCTACTGGATTGGCTGTAGTTTATGCTGCATTAGCAATCATGTAAATTACATCAACTTTCTATCGCTGGAGAACCAAGTAGTCCAGTACAAGTTTCCCAATTATCTGGCTCTGGCAACCTGATGGATGGTGTGATTTTATTTGTTATTATGATTACTTTCTCCTTGTAAATATGCCATTTTAATATGCAGATACCAGATCAAGGTTTACGCCCAACAGCACATCACATAATCAAGGCATTATTGGCTTCGAGGGAAATGTTACTTGAAGAATTGAAGAAAATCAGTGGTGCTGTTGGCAAATCAATAGAAGATTTAGATGATGCTGACTTAAGTCTTGGTAAATATGAGTCACTTCAGCCTTCAAAACCAGTCCATCCCGATTCTGGTAAAGTTTTCCCTGTAACTACCAAGGGTGTTGGGCATTTGGCTGGCATTTTACACGACTTTCTGGAGGTAAGTTTCATCATCCTTTTTATAGTGACCTATGAATGTGTTCATGATATGGGGACTTTTTTTTTGAGTTGGTATACTGGACTTGCTGATTGGAAATATTTATGCACAACTCTACAGAGACCCAACGATGTTGTTGATGGCACTACGGATGGTATGCTGTATACTCTTTCCAGTGAAGAGTTGTTAGAATTGTTTGTAACCGTGAGCAGCCAACTTTCACTTCTATGGAATGCATTCTTGAAATTTCATAGGTGAAGTTAACTGTTCACTCACTTTCACTTGTTTTTATACTGTATTTGCACTGTCCATGGTCCTGATGGTTTCTCAGTTAACCTATTTTTCGAAGATATCATTTGCCCAACATTGTTTTCTTGTTTTACTGCAGGATAAATAAAACTAAGATACTGGATTACTTGCGGGACATTTGGGCCGTTGACAGGAAAGCAGAATGGTCAATCTGGACTAATCACTCTAAAATCGAGATTCCACACCGCTATTTGCGGAGTATGAGTGATGACCCACCTCACCGCCAACACTCCCTCCTGAGAGTTTCTGGTTCAAGGAAGTTTCATGAAGATGTAATTATCTCCCATTCATAAGTAGCATATATTTACCACTTCTTATAATCTCTTACTAGTTTACATCTATATGCAGCCTGTACAAAATTCTGCTTCACGGGCTGAGCTACACAGGAAGAGCATAGCCCAAATGAAGGTAACATTGTTTTTTGGAATAGTTTATGTACACAAATGTTTATTGTTAACTGTTAGTAATTTGAGAAATCTTGCAGATCAACACGAGGTCTGTTCAAGATATGCATATATATGCTGATCCTTCACGTGTACCTGTTGTCCTTATAGAACAACATGTCATGGTTGTTCCACAACATGGTTCAAACAAGGATTTGGCATCAAGTTCTTCAGAACAGAAGGATACTATTGTGCTACCTAAACTACAAGGAGAGTCTTTGGTGCTGAAAAATATCAATGGTAAAAAAGGTGGACGCGTATTACGAGCTGTCATCTTTGTGCATGGATTTCAGGCAAGTCCCATGCATCTGCTTTAATTCTCTGGAGTTACAGTATTGTTGTCTATAATTTATTGTGTTTATGAAAAGCAGGGACACCATTTGGATTTACGTCTTGTTAGAAATCAATGGCTTCTATTGGATCCTGGAGCTGAATGCCTAATGTCTGAGGCTAATGAAGACAAGACTTCTGGAGATTTTAAAGAAATGGGTGGCAGGCTTGCTGGGGAGGCTGTTGCATTCTTGAAAAAGAAAGTGGATAAGCTTGCAAGACATGGAGGCTGCAAAGAATTGAAGCTTAGTTTTGTTGGCCATTCCATTGGAAACATTATCATCAGAACTGCCTTAGCAGGTATTTTCCAACTTGTCAAATTCCAGTGAATCAATCAAGTGAGTCTTTAGGTGAATAACTATATTTCTGCATCCCTATAGAACCTGCATTGCAGCCATACTTGAAGAACCTCTACACATACATGTCGATATCAGGGCCTCACTTAGGTTACTGGTACAGCTCAAATTCTTTGTTCAATTCTGGTCTCTGGCTTCTAAAAAAGCTCAAGGGGGCACAATGCATCCATCAACTTACTTTCAGTGACGATCAAGACCCCCAGAATACCTTTTTTTATAGGCTTTGCAAGGTACACCCTGCTTCATTCTGGAATGTACTCCTTGCCAACTTATATACCAGATACATTTTCCAGTAAGAGTTAACCATGAAGTATTCTTATTGTTTTCTTCCTTCAGTCGAAGACACTAGAGAACTTCAAAAATATCATATTGTTATCGTCACCACAGGTTAGTCCATTTTCTCCTTTTGAACGACTTCAATTTACTTGAGGATCTGAACTATAGTCTGGGTGCTCCATGTCACTCACAAGTGATGATGTATTTCTTTGATCTACCAGGATGGGTATGTACCATATCATTCAGCAAGAATCGAGCTCTGCCCAGCTGCGTCGGCTGATAATTCAAGGAAAGGTCAAGTCTTCACAGAAATGCTGAATAATTGCTTGGATCAGATGCGTGCACCGTCGTCTGAAACTCGTATATTCATGAGGTGTGATGTTAATTTCGACCAATCTGCCCATGGACGGAACCTGAACACCATGATTGGCAGAGCAGCCCACATAGAATTCCTGGAGACTGACATCTACGCTAGGTTCATCATGTGGTCCTTCCCTGAACTTTTCCGATGACGATGACAATGTTCTCTCCCTCTTATTTGGGATGGCATGATGTTCCAAACCATACCAAACCAAACCTGGATACTGCACTACTGACCAAGAAAGGAATATAAAGGTTTCGTCACCAAGATGGATAGCACTGTAAAGTTCCCTAGCAGTAACATTTTGCCAGTTTGTTAGATTTGATTTGTATAAATAGTTGATTTGTTCATTTCGATTTATAGCCCTGTAGATGTGAGATGTGCCGTCAGGTCTTGATAATCCAACGTCGTCTGGTGTGGTGTATTTTAACGCTGCCAGCCAGTTTAGGAGGGCCAAACAGCCAGTGAACTTATGTCAAATAAGCATGACGTGTGTTTTATTTTCTTTTAATGATCACTACATCAGGCAGAGATCATTATCCGGTTCTTGCCATGTCATGTTGTTGATCTGTAACTGAATGTTGAGGATTCATTGGATGACGGAGAGTGTGCAGTCAAACTTGTATTACTTTGACTTTTGTTGTACAAATGCATTATTGAGATTGTAAGAATCAAAATAATATTCATTATCGTATTTGTTTACTCCCTTATCTTAGTGATCTCAGTGCTCTTATTCTTTTTACAGAGGGAGTATTTCTTTTTCATCTTTGACGAATAGCTAATGATAAAGAGTGTTGGTGTCCGAAGGTTTGAGGTCGTCTTTGTTTAATAGCATAGGAATATATATCGTACAAATAAGAAAACTACAGAAAATGAGATGGTACGTATTAGTGATGTCACTTTCATATGTCACTTAATTAATTAATTCATAGGATGAAAAACTTTTCCGTTAGGTATAGGCTAATATTTGTTTTTTTCAAATGTGAATGATAGGTTTCTATCCCACATAGGAATAGGAATCTATTTCTACAATCAAATGACTTCAAAGGATTTTTCTCTATAAAATTCTTATCTTCTAGAATTCATATATAAAATTCCTCTAGATCAAAGGAGGCTTGAAGCGTAAGGTGAGTGTTTTTCTAGATTATAAGGCCTCATTTGGTGTGAGTGTTTTTCTACTTCCTCAGTTTCATAATATAAGACATCTACAAGCTAACATAGCTTACAAAAACATCTTATATTATGGGACGGAAGGAGTAGATTATAAGAGCATCAACGGCCGAACTTTGCAAATCCGACCCCTCTACACCCGCGGATGCGGCCGGCGCGTCCGTGGACGCTAACCAACACTCCCTAAATATCTGCCTCCACACCCACGTATCTTAGAGCAACTCCAACGGGTTGACCCAAACGGACAGCGATTTCGTCCGCTTTTTATCCGTTTGGGTCGGCCAGGCGAACACGGACGTCCGCTTCCGCATTTGGGTCGGCGTATGTGCCCAACGCTCGCCCGACCCATTTTGACGGCGCCGACAAAAAAAACTGTGCATGCTTATTTAAAATAAAAACAACTTAATTAAACATTAAAGCCGGCCAGGAAGGCCGGCCAGAGTCCACGCGTCCACATTAGCATTAAATAAAACTAAAAAAACTAAACTACGAGGTGGCGTGCTGCCCTAGGCGGCGTCGTCGTCGTCCTTGGGGTCTGTGAGGTCGATGAGCGTCGGCGTAGGGCCAGCCCAGGGGAACGCCGTGTTCCAGGCGGCGGCGATGTAGGCCGTGGGCAGCTGTTCGGCCAGCAAGGCGGTCTGGTAGCGGGGGTTGTCGCGGCCGCTGTGCGGCCAGCTGGCGCCTCCTCCTCAGCCTCGCACGCCTCCTCCTCGAGGTCGCGCTCGAGCATCTCCTCGTACTCGCCGCGACTGCGCTCCTCGGCCATACGGCGCCCGCGCCACGTCTCGAGGTACGCCTGCTCCTGCGCCGGGGTCGCCCCATCCAAACCGGTGGCGCGGACACCCACTCGCGCAGCACTCCCGTCCAGGAGTTGCGCTCGATGGGCTCCGGCTCGGGCTCCGGGTCGGCCTTGACGCTGCGTCGGTGTAGGACCTTGAAGTATGTCTAGAGGGAGGGTGATTAGACTACTTGACCAATTAAAAACTTAACCTTTTCCAATTTTAGACTTTGGCAGATTTTAGCTAACTTTGAACAATTCAAGCAATCATCATGCAATTCAAGCAAGCATGCAAAGAGTATATAGGCAGCGGAAAATAAAGCATGCAACTTGCAAGAATGTAAAGGGAAGGGTTTGGAGGATTCAAACGCAATTGGAGGTACAGATGTTTTTGTCGTGGTTCCGATAGGTGGTGCTATCGTACATCCACGTTGATGGAGACTTCAACCCACGTAGGGTAACGGTTGTGCGAGTCCACGGAGGGCTCCACCCACGAAGGGTCCTGAAGAAGCAACCTTGTCTATCCCACCATGGCCGTCGCCCACGAAGGACTTGCCTCACTAGCGGTAGATCTTCACGAAGTAGGTGATCTCCTTGCCCTTACAAATTCCCTGGTTCAACCCCACAATCTTGTCGGAGGCTCCCAAGTGACACCTAGCCATCTAGGAGACACCACTCTCCAAGAAGTAACAAATGGTGTGTTGATGATGAACTCCTTGCTCTTGTGCTTCAAATGATAGTCTCCCCAACACTCAACTTTCTCTCACAGGATATGGATTTGGTGGAAAGAAGATTTGAGTGGAAAGCAATTTGGGGAAGGCTAGAGATCAAGATTCATATGTTGCAATGGGATATCTTGGCCTCAACACATGAGTAGGTGGTTCTCTCTCAGAACTGGTAAGTTGGAAGTGTAGGTTTGTTCTGATGGCTCTCTCCACAAATGAAGAGGAGGTGGAGGGGTATATATAGCCTCCACACAAAATCTAACCGGTTACACACAATTTACCAAACTCGGTGGGACCGAATCATAAAACTCGGTCAGACCGATTTAGTAAACCTAGTGACCCGTTAGGGTTTGATTAGGATCGACATGCAACTCGGTAGGACCGATATGGTTAGGGTTAGGGCATAACGTAATCTCGGTGAGACCGATTACACAAACTCGGTGAGACCGATTTTGGTAATTAGCTAACCAGAGAGTTGGTCAGGTAAACTCGATGGGACCGATTCACTCTTTTCGGTGAGACCGAAATGTTACGAAAGGGAAACATAGAGTTTACATTGCAATCTCGGTGGGACCGATCGCTCACTTCGGTTAAACCGAAACGTTACGAAGGGAAACAGAGAGATTCCAATCCCATCTCGGTGAGACCGAGATCCCTATCGGCGAGACCGATTTTCCTAGGGTTTGTGGCAGTGGCTATGACATTTGAACTCGGTGGCGCCGGATAGAAAGAATCGGTAGGGCCGAGTTTGACTTTAGGTTTAGGTCATATGTGGATGTGAGAAAGTAGTTGAGGGTTTTGGAGCATATCACTAAGCACTGAGAGCAAGAAACTCATTAAGCAACACCTCATCCCTCCTTGATAGTATTGGCTTTTCCTATAGACTCAGTGTGATCTTGGATCACTAAAATGTAAAATGTAGAGTCTTGAGCTTTTGAGCTTGAGCCAATCCTTTGTCCTTAATATTTTGAGGGATCCACTTTCATCATCCATGCCATGCCATTCATTGAACTTTCCTGAAATATTTGTCTTGGAATAGCATTAGCTCAATGAGCTACATGTTGTTATGAATTACCAAAACCACCTAGGGATAGTTACACTTTCAGTCTCCCCCTTTTTGGTAATTGATGACAACATATAGATCAAAGCTTCGACAAATGATAATAAAATTGAAAAACATCGTCGCTTTGAGAAGTATGTGATAAGCAAGAGCTCCCCCTAAATTTGTGCATATTTTAAGATTTGCTTTGGACTGCAAATGCACAAGGAATTAGACTCATGGGTTACTCTTCCATGTCACATTCATCTTGGTGGAGCGCTCAAAATAATAAAGATTGAATACATGCACTCATCACCAAGCATAGTGAATGATCATATAAGGATAAGCAAGATAATATCATAACAAGCATAAGTGTAGCTTATGATCAAACACATGATCATCAATGTCTCACAGGTAAAAGCATAGTATCTCAAGCAATCAAAAACAAACGAAGTTCAACCAAGAAGACAAGAGAGAACAAAAGCAAATCTCTCTCTCTCTCGAAGCCTATGATCTATACATTTTTCTCCCCCTTTGGCAACAAGTTACCAAAAAGTTCCTAGAAAAAGCATAGGACTATATCGTCTCTCAGGCTTGGTCTTCTAGCAGTGGTGTCCGGAGAACTCCAAGAACGAAGGCTTCAGTCGATGTGGAAGGAGCTGAAGGAGTTGGTCTTTGGAGCTGGTTCTTATTTGGAGCTGGTTCTTGTTGGAGTCTGTAGGTGGAGCCGATGAAGTGACTCGTGGTAGCTCTGCGGTGATCTCTGAGCTCGTGGCACTCTGGCAAATGCATCGATCGTGGATTCTGCCCTTCCTCTCCTGCATGTCATCCTCAGTAGTCTCCACAAACCGATCAATCTCGATTACCTTGACATCAAGATCATAGAATTTTTGTTCCATGATTCTTTCCAGCTCTCCTGGTTTTGAGTTAGGTGGCCAACCCCTTCTCAATCCGCAGAGTTGATGCTATCAAGTAACCAAGCTGCTCACCTTGTTCTTCAAAAATAGCAGATGCCTCTCGCTTGAGTTGGCATCTTGGCAGCCTTCTCTTTCCTTGCCTTCTCTTTCTTCTCTTGCGCTTGCACTGATGATGGTTCATTCTCAGTCATGACAACTTGATTGTCCTCAAAGTCAGGATAGAGAACCATGTGTTCTTTATCCAACAGATACTTCCCTGTGCCCATCTTTGAGTTTATCAACTCATGAATCTGTGGTGCATATCCACAGCTCCTCTTCTGGTCTGCTGCTGTCCTCTTGATAATTTCAACTATGAGGCTCATGACTTTGAATTTCGAGGCACATCAAATATGTGAAGCAAATTGATTGCATGCCCTCTAATCATGTTGTGGTCACCTGATTTGGGCAACAGAGTGTGCCTTAGGATCCAGTTGATCGTAGGCAGCCCTGATAGAAGATAATGAACTGATCCAAAATTGAAAGTCTCGAGTGCATCATCTGGGATCTCCTTGTACATCTGTGTGACATTGAGTTGTGACCCATCTTCTTCTTGGCATAAATGTCCAAGTCATTTTCACTTTCCTTGGGGGCATTGATCAGACTTGCCCATTCCTCTATGGTTGACTGGTATCTCGTTCCTTCAGACATCCAAACTATCCTGCCATCTGGATAGAAATGTCTTTGTGGAGTAGAATTGCATAATGAGCTCGTCATTCCAATTTGTGAGCTTCGCCCAACAAAATCCGCATCTCCACAAGCATCAAGGCTGTCATACACTCTGGATAGTGTTTTGCATTCTCTCTGAATGTAGGTCGGTCGACCCATCTCATATCACAAACTATGGGCTTCTTATCCAATAATATGGTCTCATAGAAGTCCTGCTGCTCCTTGGTGTGGAACCTGTAATCTACAGTCCTTCTTCTTCCGTGGCATATGGATATGACTCTCTCCATAGCCTCAACCCTTGATCTCTCCCGATCTTCATGTTCTCGACCACAGGATGAGCATCATTGTGGTCTGGAATCTTGGGCTTGAGCTTCCTTAGGACCTGCCCTTCTTCATCTTCCTCAAGATCAACTTCGTGCATTGGAGCCTTGTTCTTCTCGATTCTTTGGTATACTCCTGGTATTCCTCTTTGGTGCACTCTTGGGCTTGGGGGCAGCTTTGGGCTTTGAAGTTGCAGCCCCGATTTTATGGCATCACCCATCGCCTTTTGTGCCTTGGGTGCCGCTCAAGAACCTCTTCTTCTTCCTCTTCCTCCATCATAGAAGGCTTCCCAATCACTCGGGCCATGGTCTTCTTGACCCTTTCTTTCCTTTTCTTTCCTTCAGTAGCAGCAGGCTCTTTGGGTTGGGATTCCAAAGAAGCTTGAGTGGAGACTCTGGCTTTGGACATTGGTTGTCTTCCTGCTGGCCTTTTGATCTTCATTCCGTGCTTAATCTTGTTGAGTTGTACTCCTTCTTGAGCACTTTCTTCTTTGAACTAGCCTCATCCTCAAGCGCCACATAATCTTCATCCTCGCACTCGAGGTCTTCTTCTTCCTTATTCTTGTGGCAGCCTTGGGCAAATTCTTGGGAGTGCTTCTCCCCTCATCTGAGCTGCTTGAGGGACTAGTGCCCTCACTCATGTGAATCTGCTCTTGACCTATTCTGGCCGCCACTTTGGTCCCATGCTGCTTACACCGATCGACCACCGTGAATAGTTATAGATGAGGTAGAGTGGATGAGCATCACAAAATGCAAAGATTTTTGCAAAAGAATGATTCAAAAACTTAGTTTTAGTTTTCCACGTAAAGCATTTCGGATCTACCGATTTTCAAACTCGGTGATACCGAAGCAGTTTTGGAACCTAAACTAGTGAACTCGGTCGAGACCGAAGTCACAGCTTGATGGCACCGAGTCTGCTAGGGTTTCACAAAGTCCTAAAATCGGTCACACCGATTTGTAATTCTCGGTCGACCGAGACTTACTAGTGCAATGGCGTTAGCCAAATCGGTGGGACCGAGTTTTTCAACTCGGTGGGTCCGAGATGGTTTCGGCAGAAACCTAACCCTAAATTTTTGAATCACAACTATTCTAAGGATTGTTTTGACTGGTTAGAAGCGTTTCAATCGTGGCAAGATGCATTATGAACACAATGTGCTGAGAATCAGACGAGGATAGCACTGTGATCGAGTTCATACCCTAGTTCGATGGTGAACTCGCTACGGCGGCAACGGCGGGGAAGAATTCCGTTGACGGCGGCGGAGACCAGCGGCAGGAGGCGGCTGGCGACGAAGGCGACGATCCGTAGACCTAGTAGGCAGAGCGAGCTATCTTGTGGCGAGGAGTTTTGGAGAAAGTTTTCCAAAATTTGCCGTGTGAATATATAGCCCGACATCGCCGGTGTGACCGAGTTGAACAACTTCGATTGGCACCGAGATGCATAATCATAATGATTCTGACAACTCGGTGTGACCGAAAAAGTTAAAATCGGTTGCACCAAGATTGAAAACCTAGATCGACTTAGTGATCTCGGTATGACCGAAATGGAGGAATCGGTCGGACCGAAAATCACAAAGAAGTTTTGGAAGTTTAAGTCTATGACGAATCGGGGACTCAGTGCTCCTCACACAGAGTGGTTCGAATCTGACTTGATCAAATTTTGTGATGTAGCATGAATAGAGTTTGAGACGAGAAAAGCATAGATAGTTAGAGAAGGTTCTTAGGCATTCTTATCCATCCACTTGGCCAAAGAAAGAGAAGCCAAACAATCAAAACAACAAGTGGATGTCCTCGAATGAGTAAAATATGCAACCAACATGCTCACAAAATAAAATGACAAATGAAGTATGTGCCAAAGCATGCACAACCAATTCTAGCATCTATCAAACAATTGGCGATGACTAGGTCATGTATATATGAGTAAATTGACTTAGGAGTCAAATGAGAACATTTGATCATAGGTCATACTCATCGTTTAAGCTCAAGTGGGGTTACCACTTTTACATAAAGCATTTATGTGTTCACATCATTAGAGCTGCTTTGACTCAATTCTTAGAGTTAAGCTCCCCTAGATGTGAGATCCCCCTTAGAGGGATAAACTAACCTTGGGTTTTGTCGATGATGACTTCATGTAGGTGTTGAAGATGTGGATGCTCAATGTTGATGTAGATCTTTTGGAGCAATCCTTTGGAGTGAGTTGCACTTTCAATACCTACATGTGTTAGTCCCACAAGGAACAAACAAGAATATCCATAAACATAGAGTGATGCACACACAAAATGATGTCCATGAAAACTTTAGGTTACCTTGTCCCTTGCCTTACCAACATGAGGGTTTTGTGACTCCTTGAACTAGTGCAAGATATGGAAGTTGATTGCACTTGTATTTGCCATAATGATATGAGTGAAAAATGTTGGCGGAGTCACCCTCAAGAACTCTCTAGTTCTTCTTCTTCGGGATCCACATCATCTTGATGGGAATCCTTGGTGTAGTAGTTGTGCTTGATGAAGTAGATCTTGACGTAGTCTTGGGAACCCACTTGACCAAGGCATTAGGTGCTTCTTTAAATACATCAATCTCCTCTTGAAGCTTGTCCTTGCCTTTGTTCTTGTGGTCTTGTGGTGGAAGATCATCTTGTGCTTGTGTTCCCTTGAAGGAAGTAGGATCATACTTCTCTTGTTGAGGAACAAACTTCGTCTTGGGGTATTGATCTTCTTCCCACTCAACTCCATTGACATTGAACTTTCGCTCAAAACCAACACCTTGATTCTTCCGGTGCCTTCCTTGCTTGCGTACAATTTCCTCAAATTGCTTACTCCCGGAAAGGCTCTTGTATACACCTTTCTCTATAATTCCCTTCAATAAGCTGTTTTCTTGCTCAAGTGTAACTTGGCTAAGAGAATCATTAGTGGAATCAAGAGAGCTACTAGAAGTAACAATATTGGATTTAGCATTGTTATTGTTACTACTAGAAGAAGAATCTTTCTTGTTCTTGTTGCTAGACTTGACTTGAGGCATGTAAGTAGATAAGAGTAAACGCTTGGCAATATAAGAAGAACTTTTCTTACGAAGATCATCATTGATCGCTTTTAGGAACTCATGCACTTGCTCAAGATTGAGCTTTTCAAAGCGTAACTTCTCATGAGCCCTTAAAAGTTCTCGATGATCTTCGAAGATAGTTTCATGAGCTAACTTAAGAGTGTTTAGTTCTTTAGTTAGACGCTCAATCTTCTCCTTATCATTGTCATTAGTTTCATCTTGATTAGCATTATTAATTGACGTTTCATCATAGTATTCATCACTAGAGTTGTCAACAAGTAAATCATCATCACCTAGCAAGTCATCTTCATCACTATTAAAATCAACATACTCCGGTGTGTTACCTTAGGACCTTTGGCCATGAAGCATCTTCCAATTCCTTCATTTGGTGATTCAAATATGTCGTAGGAGTTGGTTGACACAAGTGCTAAACCGGCAACACCTTCATCTTGAGTGTATTCGAGTCGGAGTGATAGCTTCTCTCGAGTGATTGTCGGAGTCGGAGCGGATACCCATTCACCAACATGAGCTTGATGTATTCGTTTTGTGTAGCTCTTTGATGACTTATCCTTCCTTTCCGAATCCTTGCTTCTCCGTGAGGGTCTTCGTTCATAACGATCATCTCTACTCCTTCTCTCTCTTGGTGGTGATTCTTCTCTTCTACTTCTTCTCTTGGGAGAATCTTCTCTTCTTTTGTAGGGTGTCGTACACTCATTGGAATAGTGTCCGGTCTCCCACAATTGTAGCAATTGCGCTCTCGACTAGAAGATCTTTTGTCATTGTAGGACCTTGACTTGGAGCTTCTTTCTTTGCTTCTACTCTTGTAGAATTTGTTGAAGTTTTTCACCATTAAGCTCAAATTCTTCATTGAAGGTTTGTTTCTCACTTGATGATGTGGGGGCTTCACATGAGGCTTTGTAAGCACCACTTGACTTGTTGTGAAGTTCCTCCTTATCCTTGAGTGACATCTCATGAGCAACAATTCTTCCAATGAGTTCCGTTGGCTTGAGATCTTTGTAATTTGGCATCATTTGGATCAATGTGCACATGGTATCATATTTTCCATCCAATGCTCTTAGGATCTTCTTGATGATGAATCATGGGTCATTTCTTCACTTCCTAAGCCGGCAATCTAATTTGTCATAAGAGCAAGCCTAGAGTACATTTCAGCGACACCTTCACCATCCTTCATTTTGAACTTGTCAAGCTGACTTTGGAGCACATCCAACTTGGATTCCTTGACGGAGTCGGTACCTTCATGCATATCAATAAGAGTATCCCAAATTTCCTTTGCATTCTCAAGACGGTTAATTTTGTTGAATTCTTCGGGGCACAAGCCATTGAGGAGGATATCACAAGCTTGAGCGTTGTATTGCAACATCAACTCTTCCGCACTAGCTTCACGGTTCGGTTCTCTCCCATCAAATAATTCACCTTGCAAACCAATACACACAATAGCCCAAACGGCGGGGTTATGTCCAAGAATATGCATTTTCATCTTATGCTTCCAACTACCAAAATTAGTGCCATCAAAGTAAGGACCTCTACGGTGATAATTTCCCTCGCTAGACGCCATACTCTCCTAGGTCGTGAAACCAAGGCTATGACCACCAAAAGCTATGGAAATCAAAGCAAATGGAGACCAAAGCTCTGATACCACTTGTACGACCTTGAAGTATGTCTAGAGGGGGGGGTGATTAGACTACTTGACCAATTAAAAACTTAACCTTTTCCCAATTTTAGACTTTGGCAGATTTTAGCTAACTTTGAACAATTCAAGCAATCATCACGCAATTCAAGCAAGCATGCAAAGAGTATATAGGCAGCGGAAAATAAAGCATGCAACTTGCAAGAATGTAAAGGGAAGGGTTTGGAGGATTCAAACGCAATTGGAGACACGGATGTTTTTGTCGTGGTTTCGATAGATGGTGCTATCGTACATCCATGTTGATGGAGACTTCAATCCATGTAGGGTAACGGTTGCGCGAGTCCATGGAGGGCTCCACCCACGAAGGGTCCACGAAGAAGCAACCTTGTCTATCCCACCATGGCCGTCGCCCACGAAGGACTTACCTCACTAGCGGTAGATCTTCACGAAGTAGGCGATCTCCTTGCCCTTACAAACTCCTTGGTTCAACTCCACAATCTTGTCGGAGGCTCCCAATTGACACCTAGCCAATCTAGGAGACACCACTCTCCAAGAAGTAACAAATGGTGTGTTGATGATGAACTCCTTGCTCTTGTGCTTCAAATGATAGTCTCCCCAACACTCAACTTTCTCTCACAGGATATGGATTTGGTGGAAAGAAGATTTGAGTGGAAAGCAACTTGGGGAAGGCTAGAGATCAAGATTCATATGGTTGGAATGGAATATCTTGGCCTCAACACATGAGTAGGTGGTTCTCTCTCAGAACTAGTAAATTAGAAGTGTAGATTTGTTCTGATGGCTCTCTCCATGAATTAAGAGGAGGTGGAGGGGTATATATAGCCTCCACACAAAATCTAACCGGTTACACACAATTTACCAAACTCGGTGGACCGAATCATAAAACTCGGTCAGACCGATTTAGTAAACCTAGTGACCGTTAGGGTTTTCGTGGGATCGACATGCAACTCGGTAGGACCGATATGGTTAGGGTTAGGGCATAACGTAATCTCGGCGAGACCGATTACACAAACTCGGTGAGACCGATTTTGGTAATTAGCTAACCGTAGAGTTGGTCGGAGTAAACTCGGTGGGACCGATTCACTCTTTTTCGGTGAGACCGAAATGTTAAGAAAGGGAAGCAGAGAGTTTACATTGCAATCTTGGTGGGACCGATCGCTCACTTGGTTAAACCGAAGCGTTACAAAGGGAAACGGAGATTCCAATCCCATCTCGGTGAGACCGAGATCCCTATCGGTGAGACCGATTTGCCTAGGGTTTGTGGCAGTGGCTACGACATTTGAACTCGGTGGCGCGGATAGAAAGAATCGGTAGGGCGAGTTTGACTTTAGGTTTAGGTCATATGTGGATGTGAGAAAGTAGTTGAGGGTTTTGGAGCATATCACTAAGCACTGAGAGCAAGAAACTCATTAAGCAACACCTCATCCCTCCTTGATAGTATTGGCTTTTCCTATAGACTCAATGTGATCTTGGATCACTAAAATGTAAAATATAGAGTCTTGAGCTTTTGAGCTTGAGCCAATCCTTTGTCCTTAATATTTTGAGGGATCCACTTTCATCATCCATGCCATGCCATTCATTGAGCTTTCCTGAAATATTTGTCTTGGAATAGCATTAGCTCAATGAGTTATATGTTGTTATGAATTACCAAAACCACCGAGGGATAGTTGCACTTTCAGTCGGGGAGGGGACGGTGGGGCCACCGGTGGCACCACGCAATCGCCGGCCACAGAGAGGGCAAGGGCCTGCGCCATGGCCGCCTCGTACCGAGCCTCCTCTTCCTCCACCGCCTCCACCCTGCGTCGCTCGTCCTCCACGCTCTCGCGGTAGACCTCCGCAAGGGCCGCCTGGTAGGCGTCCTCCGCCGCCTGGTCCTTCTCGCGGACGACGAGCGACAGCGGCGACACGCTGCGGTCGACCTCGTGCACGCCGCGTCGCCTAGCCTCCTCGTGCTCGAAGGCGAACCACCTCTTCCAGTTCGGCGAGTCGGTGGTGTAGGCGGCGTCGCGGCGCTGCTCCGGCGTCAGCAGCGCCCGTCGGCGCCACATCTCCTCCGCGTGCGCCCTAATCGACCGTGGCGCCGCCGGCACTGGGATCCTATCTGGATCCAGATGCCAGTCGTGCGGCAGGGTCACGTCGGGGTAGGACAGAGGCTGGCGGTGCTGCCAATGTCACTCCGCCTGGTGCACTGGCACGTTCACGCGCACCCTCTGCCGGCAAGCCGGCGCCGGCGCCGGCGTAGGAACTCGGAGGGAAAAGGGACGGCTGCTGCTGCCGGCGCCGGAGAAGAGCCCCATTTTGGCTAGGGTTGGCTAGGGTTTGCCGGCGACGGGGGAGCGAGCTTGCCTAGATGTGGACGGCGAGTTTGGATGAGGACGGCCCCGCCGCACGGTCGGCTTAAAAAAGGGCGACCGCCATCGCTGATGCGTGGGCCCGTGGTCATAAATTAAGCTGACCGCGTGGGTAGCGGGTAGTCGAACGACGCCCGGTGGGGGGCCAGCGGATAGCGAGAAAAGCGTAGCGTGGCGTCCGCCGGCGTCGCCGACGCATTAGAAGCGCAAATTTGGGCGCAAATGTGTAAACGCAGACGCTTGGCGACGTGATTTGGGTTTAGGTGGGCCACCACTTTTGCCCGCGCCGACCCAAACGGACACGGGCAGACGAAATGGGTCGCCCATTAGAGTTGCTCTTATATCCGGCATCCTATATCCATGTAAATTCATTCAACATAGTAGTACGTAGATCACCAAATGATCACAATGAACAGGAAACAAACTTATAAACCGATACCAAATAGGCATAATTCACATAAACATCACCAAAAGATCACCAAATGTGCATAGTTCACGCAATTCAACGAAGGTGGAGGAGGCCGTCAGGCGGGCGGAGCAGATTGGGTAGGCCGCGCAGATCCGTGTGTGGGGCGGGAAGGGCCGGCGTGGGCGTCGGCGCTGCGGCGACGGGTGACAGGAGGCGTCATACCAGACCTGGAGCTGCCGCCCATATCGACCCGCTCACGCTCGAGCGCGATAGAGAGCGCCAGCTCGTATTCGTTTTCGGAGCTACCGTCGGAGTGTCTGCCGGTGCTTGACATGCTCGCTGACGCTAGGGATTGTACAGATTGGGGAAAGGGGAGCGTTGGGGAGTGGAGCGGAGCGAAGTGAGCTAGGGTTTGCTCCGAAGGGGGATTTTGTGGGGTCGGGGTGGGTCAGCGGTGAGGCGGGCTGATGTGGAGGACATGTTTGGGCTCGATATGAGGGCTGCCGGTCAGCCTAGGCGTTTGTCCGCGGTTTGAGAACTCCGGTTGAGTCGGTATTTTGTGACCGATCAGTTGCCGGACGACCTGCCCGGATATTTGAGACATGTTTGAGAGGTCCGGCCTTAAATGCTCTAAGGCCTCATTTGGTTCATACGGTAGAAATATCATATAGGAATAATTTTTTAAAAAAAGAATGAGATGACATATCTCAATTCCTACAAGAAAAGGAGATGTCATTGGATGCATCGGATAAGAACTTTTACATTGAGTCTAAGCTAATTTTTTTTTCTTTAAAATGTGGAGGTTTTTACAGTTCTATATTATATGATACGGAGGGAGTACATAGGAATAGGAATTCATTCATGTAAAGTAAAGGGCTCCAAAGAAGGCCTAAATTTTACAACCTCCGCTCGGAAATAGATGACGCTGTATAAAATGTGTATCCTTTAGAATTTCTATAAAATTCATGCAAACCAAGCGAGGAATAATTTGTAAGATAAAAGTTTTCCAACCTACAGTTAAGTAGGCGGGGCGTAGACTTTTCTTATTTGAGTTGGATGCGGGGCGTAGATCGTCTCACGTAAGTGATGTGACTTGGGCCCACGTGTGAGTCACCTGACTCGGTTATGCTGATGCTTAAGTGAGTCGCTGTCATATTCTTTGTTTGCTTGGGTGGTGGTCTTGCCGCGTAGAGAGGAGGAATGGAATGTTTCTTGCAGGGCGAACATGCTGCCGTGGAGGAGGCGTAAAAAGAAGACGAATGCGGTAAGCATCATGGACTGTTGAAAGTTGATGATCCTCCTATACTGCCTCACCTTGCCCTGGCTCCCAGCCTCAGGTGGATGTTTCGTGTTGAGGAGCACTAAGAGGCTAAATTTTGTGTTCTGATCGTTTTCTAAAACCTAATCGAAATCTGATCTTAGTCTAATTTTTTTTCAGGATCTGACTCTTTTGCTACCGTCAGGGTCCATGATGGTAGGTATAACAGCCAACCGCCAAGGTCCCTGACGGCAGGGTTGCATGCCTTATTGCAAATTTTTTTTAAGTGTTGAACATAGTGCGTCTTTCGTCTTTCTTCTTAGAAGCACCTTGGCTATGGTTATGCAATACCGCTGACTGCTCGTGGTAGAGATATTTTCTACCGCCAAGGTCTCTGGCGATAGGATGTTACACCCTACCGCCATGCAGAATATAGCTACAACGCAACACTGTAGCTACAGTGCTCAAAGATGGCCTGGGGTGGCTTGGGGCTTGCCGTATTCCTAGGTCCGCCATTGCCGTCATGAAACCTGGCGGTAGCAAAAGGGTCAGGCCTTAATTTTTTTAAACTAGGGTTAGATCTTGATTAAGTTTTAAAAAAAATCAAAACACGAAATTTTACCGCACTAGGAAAGTCAAGGCCAAAGAAGGAGCAGCTGCCACCGGACCGGGTCGTCCAGTCCTTCCTGCCGATCTCCGGTGATGCGATGGAGAAGGGGAGGGGGGATTCGTCTGTTATCGTTACTGCTGTTGCCGTCGTCCATGTCGCCGACGACTTCCACGGAGGCAGTACCTACAGAGTCGGCAGAACATTCGTCTTGAGCCTCCCCTCGTGGTGGCATAGGAGCGGAGCGCTGTCTGTCTGTCTGTCGTGGGCAGGCACGACATGCCGCCATGTTTGGCTTGGCTGCACGTCTGAACTGAATCCCGGCGAGTAGTGGGTGCATTTTAACGTTGACTCCAAAGTCCAAACCCAACCCAGGTCGCAGCATTGGATCATTCCTTTCATGCTGGCTTGGGGTGGGTCACGTCAGTTCATTTAGGCCAAGCCGCCAAGGTCAGGAAGACCAGGTCCTCGTGCCCGACCACCAGGAGGACAGACGACGGGTCCATCCATCTCCGTGCTGCCGGCGCCCTCTGACTTGGTCTTCCCTTCTCATACGACCGCTACCATCAGATCTGATGATGTGATCGGAGCAGCGTAATAACAGTACCAGGCTAATTTTCGTGTTTTGACCCTTTTTAAAAAGTGTATCGAGATCTGACCCTATTTTGTAAGTATTTCAGGATCTGACCCTTTTTTCTATCGCCAGGATCTTTGGCGATAGGATTTAATAGCCTACCGCCAGAGTCTCTGACGGTAGCACTTAACTACGCCGTGACGGTCGTTCGACGGAAAAAATACCCTACCGCCAGGAAGTTTGGCGGTAGGCTATGAAATCCTACCGTCAAATACGATGGCGGTAGGCATGCATGTTCGTTGTCGTCGTCGTCATGCACTGCTCTCTGACGCCCTACTTGACGTGTGAACTTTTACCACCAGTAAAGCCTGCCACCATGAGCGTTGGTGACATGCACATCACGCCGTGACATGCACCAAGGCATGCAAAGTATTTAAACAATAGACTACATGCATGCCTAGACTGACAAGCCTAGCACTAGAAGTAGTACACAAGGGTAATAAGTGTGCGGGCTAAAGAAAGAGCTGCTAGGATATATTCAGATACACAGTGACCTTCGAATGCAATGTGCATGCATGCATGTGCTGGTGTCTAGCCCTGCGTCTAGCTCATAGGTCTACCGCCATTAACTATGGCGGAAGGTTTATACAACCTACCGCCAAACACCTTGACGGTAGGGTATTTTTTGCATCAAAGGACCGTGACGGCACAGTTAAGTGCTACCGCCAGAGACTCTGGCGGTAGGCTGTTAAATCCTACCGCCATGGATCCTGGCGATGGTAAAAGGGTCAGATCCTGAAATTTTTACCAAGTAGGGTCAGATTTCAATTAACTATCAAAAAAGGCCAAAACATGAAAATTTGCCACAGTACCACGGCAGCGGATGGACAGGTCTCGCGGCATCACACGGTATAAGCATGGCCCAGCCCCAACCCAATCCGTTTCATTTACAGCTCAACGCAGGAGCACAGGAGGCTACCTGTGACCAACAACACTATGCTCCTACTTGTGATCACAGGGCTAGCTTGTGCTGCTCTGCTAATTAATCCCTCCGTCTTATAATATAAGAACGTTTTTTACAGTACATTGACGTAGACACGGAACGAAGGGAGTATAATTTAGAGCAAGCATGCAATGGCAACAAGCTTACACGACAGGAACTTCTCGGGTGATAACGATGACACTTGCGACTCCTTGGCGGATATCTATCTTGGCCGGCGGTGCCCATGCTATGGGTTGGATTATAGCCGTTTTAGTCCGGTTTTCCATCAATTAAGCAATTTTATTTGTTCTTAATCAATGAAAATGGCAAATCTTTTGCCTCATTTAAAAAAAAACAGGACAGGAACTTGTCCCACATCATTCCTCCATGCTACTCCTTCATCTCATCCAATCTCTATTTTGCAAAGCTAGTAGGTAAGAGAAAAGAAAGATGCAACGCGCTTCTTTTATTTCATAACAAAGACCAAAGCCAGTAAAAAAAACTAAGTTAAAAAGCTACTCCCTGTGCTTTTCTACGGCTACTCCTAGTAGGGAGTAACTGATTGGACACTTCTAAAGATTTTACTTGGCCGTAAAAGAAGAAAAACGAACGAATGGTATCATGTCTCAAACATGCATTTCCTATGCTCAACCCATATGTATTCACCTCCTCCTTCAGACTTTCACCCTTTTCAACAAAATAGGGCAAATCTGCTCCAACAACTGCCCTAATATAGGTCGAGAGCGGTGGCAAGCATATCGGGGTCGGCGGCGGGGTCGAAGGAGCCGGCCATGGCACGCACCGGCCGGCCGGCGGATCCGAGGGTTTTCTGGCCACATGCAGGCGTCCGGAAGCAGCCTCACGATTTTTGGGCAGCCGTCGAAGTGTCCCAAATTTGCCGCCAGGAGCCTATTTTTAGGGCTGCCCAAAATAAAATTTATAAAAAATTTAGGATTCTAAGAGGCCCTTTTTTAGGCCCTTCGTGCATTGCCCCAAAATATGGCTGCTGTTGGAGATGCTCAAGATCAAAGCCGGTAAAAGAAACCTAAGTCAAAAAATCAGTCATTTTTCTAGAGCTAACTGGACAAGATCAAACGGCTGTGAATGTTGATTGAACACTTCCACAAAAGAAGAAAAACGACCGAATGGTATCATGTCTCAAACATGCATTTCCTATGCTCAATCCACAGGTATTCACCTCCTCCTACAGACTTTCACCCTTTTCAGCAGCATGGCAACATTCAGCAAGGAGGAATATACGTATTTGCTGCGGAACATGGGACGAAATATGTAATATCTCCAAATCATATGGAGTACTATAATTTACAATACTCCTACATTACCAGGCCTAGAACAGCTGAACATGTATATGCACGACTTCCTCTTACAATGTCAGCGCTCTTCGGAACTTTGGAACGCAGTAAAATGTTTCAGTTCCAGCAGGAACGGATACAGACAATCTCACACCCCCAATGTGAATGTGTAATTACAGAACAAAGCATTTTTCGTAACCATGAGAGGGATCAAACTGACCTTAGCGAGCTCTGGAACATAAACTCAACGACAAATTAGCCGTTGACACACACAACTAACCAAAAATTTGGCAACATATATACCAAAAGGCATGGTAGAAAACAAAAATTAACATGGGAGAACCAAGCAGCCATCTTTAACATCATGGTGGCCCCTTTCTAATCCCCTTCCTTCCTTTACATGAAGATGAAGACGAAGGCACGTACGTACGTATTTGCACTTAAAAATACGATTTGGAACACAAACAAGCAAACCAAGAAGAAGAAAGCTACCTACGCCCACCAAATTGCCCGATCAATGGCGAGATGGGATGAATCAATCAGCATTGTGCATGGAGGAATCGAGGCCCTCCACGCGGCTGCGCACGATGCGGTGGAACACCTCCCGCACCTGCTTCTCCAGCGGCTCCAGCCCTTCCCTCATGGCCGCGCACACGGCGGAGAGCTCCGCTGCGGCCTCCCGCAGGTCGGCCTCCCTGTCCCCGAAGAGCGGGATGGGGGCCGCGTCAATGGCGTCGGCGAGCTTCTGTGTGGCTTTCTCGAGCACGTAGATTTCCTTGAGCAGGCCGCAGCAAGAGCGCCTCTCCTTACGCTTCCCCTCCTCGGCCAGGCGTTCTTGCAGGGTGAGGAGAGGCGGCGCCCAGGGGAATGCGGCGCGCGCTGGCGCCACGGGCAGGTGGTGCGCCAGGAGCGCGCTGGAGCGGTCCGGGCATGGGACGGCGGCGACGAGCGCCCACGCCGTGAAGTGGAGTATGCAGCCCATGGCGTAGACCGGCGCCACGAGCCCCCCCTCGTGCGCGCGCGGCGCGGTCAGCCCAGCCCCGATGGCCTGCAGCTGCCGCGACGCCGACCACGCGCGGGACACGCTCCAGGAGAGGGAGCGGAAATGGGACGCCGATGAGGCGGCGGAGGAGCCGGTGGCCGAGCCGCGCGACGGGGACGCGCGAGCGCGGCCGAAGGAGCGGTTGCGGTGGGAGGCGAGGAAGGAGGCGACGCCCCCGCTGGCGGCGGCGGTGGTGTCGTCGACGAGCAGGACGGAGAGGTCGGAGACGGCCTTGCGGGCGCGGCGGAGCTGGCCCTCGTGGATCTCCCCGGGCGCGAGCAGCACGGAGGCGGCGATGTCGGCGAGGCGCTCGAGGCGGCGCACCTGGTCGACGCCGTCACGGGCCGCGTTGCAGACGTCGAGCGCCTTGACGGCCCTCTCGTGGAACTCGGCGACGAGCCGCTCGGCCGCGGCCGGCAGCGCCCCGCGGCGGCGCGCCTGCGCCAGCACGACCCGGAACTCCTCCTGGCAGAGGATGAAGGCCTCGAGGAGGCGGCGGATCCAGGCGACGGAGAGGATCTCCTCCTGCGCGGGCACTCCCTCGGCCGCCTCCGCGGGCAGCAGGTCCCCGAGGTTGGCTGCCAGGTGGCGCTGGAAGACCTCGAGGTCGGCCTCCTCGCCCGACGCCATGGCCGTGTGGTCGCGGCGGAGCGAGAGGAGCGAGCCGAAGGAGAAGGGCGACGGGGAGGCCGACGCCCCCTGGTAGTCCGTCACCGGCATGGCCTCCGGCGAGGTCGCCGGCCGGGGGCGGGGCGGGGCGGATCTCGCGCGCGCGCGGGCGTCCGGGCTTAGCGGGCTAGCGGGCGCGGGGCCCGGCGCATCTGTCGCGGCGACGGGGAGGGAATGGAACGGGAATGGGAATGGGGAATGTGGCAATGGAAGCGAGTGGGAAGGGAGGATGGAGTTTTATATGAAGGCGTGAGATTAGGGGGTTCCCTACTTTAAATGGATTGTTAAATCAAATTAGCAGTGTTTAATAATGAGCTTGTTTTTGGGAGGCTGTGATGGCAGGGGTGCGCTAATCATGAAATGCTTCCACTTATTTATAGGCTGGGGAATTCCCATTCTTTTGTGCCTGGGATGTTTTCTACGCCTTCTTTTGGGTTGTTTTACCACAAAGTCCTTACCGGTGTTAGTGTTGATATTGCTTTTCATAGTAATAATCGCATGTTTTTAGCATGGCTGTTGGATTTCCTTGCTTTGCAAAAAAAAGCAGTTAAGCAACGGGATGCCAATCTCATTGCTGTCCATACCATACTCGGCTGTGTTTTGTTGAGCTGCAGATTCTGTAAAAGATGTTGTGAGCTGTTAGCTGTGATAAAGCTGCTGTGAACTTTCAGTTGTTGAAAAGCTGAAAGCCGTGAAACTGTAGATTTCACTGTGAATTGTCTGTACTGACCCTGGGTAATGAGGCAATATTTCTATGTGCAATTTGATCTTAAATAAGTGATATGTACATTGCTAGGCAATAGAACGACCACGTACGAATTCAACCATTGTACTTTCATGTTGCATATTACATATAAATAGATACTGATCCCATAATAATATTACAAAAGGCATGCACCAAAGAATATATATATATATATATATATATATATATATATATATATATATATATATATATATATATATATATATATATATATATATATAGTTCACATGATGACCTCCATCAAGATAGCAACCTAGGTTGTTATCGCAAGACAAGCATCGGCTATCCTACTACGAATAGTATCCATGGTATCTTCGTTCTCCTCCTCTTCAACAGGATCTGCTTGTGTTTGTGCTACTTTGCGTCGTAGCACTGGAGGTACATACTCATCATCGGCATCATATTTATCAAAAATTTTGTCACTCAACTTGATATCACGAATGAAGTTGTGCAATGCCATGCAAGCAATGATGATATGCTTTTGCGTCCGAGGTGAGAAACTTGGGACCCCTTTCAATATGCGTCATTTCTGCTTAAGCACCCCAAAAGCACGCTCAACAACATTGCGAAGGGACGAATGTGAAAAGTTGAACAACTCGTATTTCCCTTGAGGTGGACGGTGACGACGAAGACGAAATTCTGGTAGATGGTATGTACTCCCCTTAAAAGGAGCAAGATATCCTGTTCGGTTTGCATACCCAGAGTCCACAAGATAGTATTTCCCTGAAAACACCAAATCACCAAGTGAGCATCTCACATAAGAATATAATGAATGATGACATGTGTTGTTATGTTATACCTTTGGGAGGTATAGGAAATGAAGAGAAGTGTGCTAATGCATGATTCAGATCCTTGAGTCATGTGCGTAACCCGCCAACCCATAACCACGAAGGTAAACCTCATGTCAAAGTCACATATTGCAAGCACATTCTGAGATGTAAAACCATGCCGACATCTATGGTTAACCACATCATCTGCGGGCACTGTCACCGGAACATGAGATCCATCTATGGCACCAATAGCGCCTTTGAAATGTGGCCAGAAACGTTCTTCTCTAATCTTTTCATGTTCATCGCTGAATGTAGGATCTCTCGGTTTGATGTTATCTGTCGCTAACTTGCGCAAACATAGCAGAACTTCCTTAAATTTTGTGTGAACTGTCCAAAGGGAGCGTACGAAACGGTTTTCGGCTTGAGCAAATGATTGAGGACCTCCAACAATCCATAAGAACATGGCCAATGACTCAATTGATGAAACATTACTAGTTGACGTCAAACCATATGTAGAAACAAGCAAATCATGAAGTTCCATGAAAACTTCCGGATTCATCCGAAATATTTTATAGTAAGTATCTAGGCCGACCATAACACTCCATGACCCATTCTAGTCCTGTTTGCTTAGCATCTCTGTATGTTTTGTTCAAGTACGGCTGAACATAGAGGTTACCTAGGTTTCCCATGATAGCAGCCTGCTTTGCAAGTTCAACAAGAAGTTTCATTCCCTCTTGTCCCTTTCTGGCCACTTCTTCCATCCTTGCATCCATCTATACATGAATATAATAATGTTAACACATTCATCGTCAACAATATAGAAAAAAATTTGTCCCAGCATAGATACGGTTCAACAACACAAGCAAATATTCTCAGAACATATATAGTTCACAACACAAGCAAATATGATCAATATAAGCAAATAAGGTTCACAACATAAACAAATAAGGTTCACAACTTAAGCAAATAAGGTTCTACAATGGAAGGAAATGTACTTCTACAACATGGGAAAATATGGTTCACAACACGTGCTTCAACATCTCCTTCTCATGCTCCCTCTCCAGAAAATCAAACCTTCCTTCTTTTGTTTCAAGAACATTGAAGATTTCCCTAAACTCAGGCTTCACTATAAGAGTGAGGGTTGTGTGCATGAGAGCAGTTTTTTCTTTGACACCACAATCTTTCACCAACTTCATGACCTCCGAAATTGTAGGGACAAGGTTGGTTGCATGAGGAGCTGATGATGCTTCAACACTAGAGGTTATCTTCTCCACTCCACTTTCTATCTTCTCGCATGTCTGCTTGTACAATCGTAGGAAAGGACTCTTCTCTTCCTTCTCCTCATTTTTGATTGAAGGTTGCTTGTGCTTCTTGGTTGTTTTTGGTTTCTTCAAAGATGCCAACTTCATTTCATCACTATCATCGGGTTTCTCCAAAAGAACCGCATTATCATCACTTGATTCTTCAGATGATATATCTCCAGCACAAGAAGCACTAGCCCTCGTGACATGTACATTGTGAAAAATGACGTGTAAGTCTTCAAGATGCTTGGTCCCTTCCGTTTGAACTTCACATGATTGCATTTCTTTCCTGTTCTCTTGGCATCTCTGAAAAAGAATATACAAATTAGGTAATGCAATCATTCAAAAGTATGCCAAATAAAAAGTACAAATTAGGTAATGCTACACGTACCGCAACATGTTCATCCCACCATTCTTGAGAGCAAACAACGGTTCTGTTTGCATCATCCCATCCAAGCCCGGTTGCTTCATTTTTCAACTCCATGAATAAAGTATAGTCACTTTTTATTGCATCCCATTTGTTCTTGAATTTATCCTTGGGATACTTCTTTCCCGTTCTTGCTTCCCATTTCTCCAAAACATTCTTCCAACCCTTCTTATTTAAATAACTTATGGGCCTATTCCCATTTTCAACCTCTTCTCTGAATATATCTATGAGTTTCTTCAGATGTGCATCATCCCACACCGCTTTTTCAGTCATTCTTCAATCAAGCAAAATAATTACATATCAATAGATCAATATATATGTTCTAGGAAGGAATTGTGCAGCAATACTATCATACAATGAACTAAACAGTAGACAAATCATCCAATGTACAGGAACATACAACAATGTTCACCAAGCAATACTAGCAAAAAATCGCCACAATCATCCATTTCATCACTAATGTAAATACTTTTGATATAGGGAGCAGCTACTTCAATCGCCACAATCTCAATCGCTGCAACAGCACGTGTACAGGAGACGGGAGGGGAATGGGGAGTGGGGGAAAGGGAGCAGCTACCTTCAAGACTGGAGGGAAGAGGTCGCGGCGGGGATGCCGGAGACGTCGCCGGGCGGCAAGGCACGGGCGGTGGAGGGCGGCGGTTTGCTGGTTCCCGCGACTTGGAGAGGCGGGAGGCGAAGAAGAGCAAAGGAGGAGGGAGGAGGTCGAGGCGGGGAGGCAGAGGCGGGAGGCGGCGCCGACAGCTTGGCAAGCGGCGGCGGAGGGGCGGCGGCGGCGCTGGCGGCGGCTAGGAACCCTAGCTGCCGTTGGTGTCGATGGGGATCGAGCAGAGGAGCTGGTCTCAAAGAGGCATCCTCTCGTGGGCTGCCCTTGACCAGCCCGAACCGTTTTCCACTTCGGAGTGGCAACAGTGGGAAAATACATGCCAACTAGCGAGGAACAGCTAAAAATACCAAATCAAGTTGGGGTAACGCCCGCTTCGAAATTACACTATGAAAATCTGGTAGCTTTTACAATTTCTGCTTCTAGTTTTCACCCTTTGGTTAGCTTCTAGCTTTGAAAAGCTAGAAGTTGGCTGAAAAATCTCAACCAAACACAGCCGCTTCGTACAAACAATTTCTGAGCATTCCCAACGAGCAACGCAGAAGCAGTGAGCGCGAGCACGGGGGCCCCATGGACATGGGGCAGCGGAACACGCCGGGGAGAAGGCACGCTCTGCCACGTGGGTGTAACATCCCAAAATTCTAAAATTTGGAATGTTATAAACAAATAGATAGATTTGATTGTTTGTTTGATTGTTGTTTGATTGATTGACTGAAAGTGAGTGGAATTCGAAACCTTTTTGAAAGTTAAATGAGAGGGAATAAAAGGACTTTCCCAAACTTTCATTTTGCTTTTATGATCTTGAGAATTTAAATTCTTTTCACCACAAAACCATGGAGAGAAGATGACACGACTTCTTCCATTTATTTAAATGACAAGGGGTGTTGAAAATATTTGAATTTCATTTGAGAATATTTCCAATTATGAAACTTTATGCAACTCAATGATTTTCACGAGCGAAGATAAAATGACTTCTTCAAAACATATGAAATATGAGTTGGAGTTTCAAAGAATTAAATTCAAAGTTCTTTTGAATTTATTTTCAATTTGGAGTTATTTGAGTTTTATTCAAATTATTTTTCTCCGAAAATAAAATATATGGAAAATAGGGTACCATGATTCCCTACCTCAGACAATTGGCGAGAAATTAATTTGAAGTCATTTTGGTATTTTTAAAATGATTTTCAGTGGATTTTATTCGGGCAGTAGCACTGTTTGAATTATTTGAATTTTTGTGTATTTTATTTGAAGCTAGAATAATGTTCAGGTTGTTGGAAATCTTTTTCTGAAAATTTTGATATATAATATGCCTATATTATATTTTGTATTTACCTCTTTTGTTTTATTTCTTTGTCTGTTTTTTTTCTTTTTAAAATCTCTGGACCGATCGGACCGGGCCGGCCCAACGCCGCGCATGCCTCGTCCCCGAGCTCGGGATGGAGTCCCGAGCGACCACGGTCGCCGCCGCCGCCGTCGAGGCGGACTCCTCCGCCGCCTCTCTCGTGCCCCTTCCCAAGGCGATCGTCGCCCCCTCCTCTTATAAATCCCGACCCGGCCCCTCTTTTCTCCTCCTCCCGAGCCCCTTGGCCCGCCCTCTCCCTCGCCAGAGTTAGACGCCCGCCGCCAGAGATCCACGCCACGCCCGCTCCACCCCGCCACTCCCGACCGACGCCGTCCCTTCATCCTCTCCACTGCTACCGCCGAGTCCCCTCGACACCCTCGCCGCCCGCCCGTCATGTCCGACCACGCCGCCCTCTCCCTCGCCGCCGGCAACCACCGTCGCCGCGGTACGCCTCGCCTCTTTCCTCCCCGTCCGATCTACGATCGACGGTCTGGATTAGATCTAGGATTCGTTTTTTTCTTCTTTCAACCGGTATGTTAGTGAACGAACGTTCGTTCGTTTAGCGTTAGCGATGGGACGTTTTCACTATATAAGCCTTGGCAGTGAACGTTCTTATATTAGATCTGTTTTTTTCAGGGACCTCATTGTAGCTGTTTTTATTTTCAGTTTAGTCCCTAATCTTAGAACGCTCATAACTTTTCACTCGTTAGTCCAAATCCAACGAAACCAACGCCCACGTCTTCGTTATGATCCCCTCTATCCAGTAATCCAACTTAAACATGTTTTTTAAAGTTTAAAATTTTAATTAGATCAGATTTGAATTTGAACTTCGTTTGATCATAACTTGAGTTTCGTAACTCCGATTTAGTTGATTCTTTTTGCAAATTAAAGCTCTTGACCTAAACTTTCTGATAAGGCCAAATTCACATAATTTTGGTACTTTTAGAAATTGTTTTATGTTGCAAGAGTTATTTGCTTGGTTTTGTTGTTTTCCGAATTGTTTCTTCGTTATTTCCGATGTTTTGAGTGATTGCTTATGTGTGGCTACTATTGCTTGATTACGATAGATTGACCGGAATGTGACGAGTAGACCTATCAAGAGTTTTGAGTGCGAATCATCTTCATCAACTTTGCAGGCAAGTAACACTTTGATCATACCTCTTCTCATACCCAATTTTTATGCATTAGATCTATTCCTCAAACACTTGCATGATTAGGATCTAATTAAATTGTGGGATGGGAAGTAGATGAGGTAGTACCCATTACCTGTTTTATTATAAAACCCACAGGAGTTACTTCTACGTTTGCTTATTATGCTATGCTATGCTAGTAGACGTGGATTGGGTGAGTGTATCCATGATGTATGTGAGATTGTTATTTAATGGTTTATTTAAGGTGGCAACTTAAACACACATCCGGGTGGATTGAGGCACTGGTTTCTATCGAGGACTTGCTCAGTATTTCTTCTGACCGCCACCCAGTCTATAAGTGATCATAATATTATTCAAACTATAAACTTCCGTGTGCAGCCACAAGCAATTTATGGGCTCTGGCATAGTTGACTAAGTTTTGAGAACTCTTACGGGTAGACTAGCAGATGTAGGGGAAAGTAGGTGTACTGGTCTACCCACATGTAAGGTGCTAGCGCTTCTGAAAGACTATGTCTCGGTCATCCGTTTCTCAAACACCATGTAGTGGGAGAAACCAAACGGAGGCGATCGAGTCTTGTGGGGAAAAGTGCGCAAACCTCTGCAGAGTGTATAAACTAATCATGATTAGCCATGTCCCCGGTTATGGACATCTTGAGTATCTAGTTCTTGGATTATCCTGTTGATCTCATCATGTTACGTCTAATTAATATTGTTGGGTTTTTAATGAGTACTTTTAATTAGGATTGAGGATGCTGTCAACCATTCTCAATGTTTCACAACCACCATGATAGTTAAATAAATTTATTCCTTTGCAGTAGGGAAAAATTGGCTTTACGCAAAACTGTAACCATAGAGCTTTCCACCAGCCATATATGCATGTAGTATAGCTTATTCTTTCATTACTCTCTATGTGTTACATTGCGGCATATTCCATGTGCTAACCCGTTTTGGCTGCAACTTTTCATGTTGCGTACTTTTCGCATTTACGACGAGTAAGTAATACGTTAGGGTTACGATTTCCTATACTCAACTTTGCCGTTGGTGTTGATGGGAATCCACAACCTTGTTGCTTCCGCTATATTTTGGATCGAGGTAATAGTATTTATGTTACTTTTTACATGTGATTTACCTCTGTTATAAATCCTTCGAGTACTGTGTGTCAGCATACCGATCCAGGGATGACACCTAAGCACGTAGACTTGATCCATTCGGGTCGGGTCGCTACAAGATGGTATCAGAGCACATGTTGACTGTAGGACGTGACCCTAGAAACTGGCAAGCCCATAGGAAAGATTTTTCTCTACAACTCTCTTTTCAAAAGAATCTTTTACCTCTCTTCTCTTCTAAGCTTATTCAAATATTTCCTTTTAGTGAGACCATACCCTTTTTTCCCTTTGAACCACTCGAAGTTTTGACCGATGAGACCACTCCAAGGAGACAAGATATCGGACAGCTAAGACCATTTGAAAATAAGAGGATTTTACCGTGTAAATGGAAACTACAACTCTTGAAGACCCCGAAGACTTGGAGAATTTGAAGGCTTGAAGAATTTCCAGATTTGTATGACCTAGGAAGGCTATCCTTATGGAACTTGGTAGAATATGGAAGCTGCCAATACCCGAGATCAAGGTGTATCGGAGAAAGACCGGAACATGGAGCATCAGAACTCAAAGTCTTGTCAAGGAAACCCCAATGCAGGAGATATGAACTATGGAGAGATAGCTCATGGAAATGACAAGAGCAGAAACACGACTATCCATGATGTTATCACCCGCTTAGGCTATTGCCACTGTGCTGAGTTAAGCATGCATATGCATGGAAGAATTGGATGAAAAAAGGGCTGATGGAGCACCTATCAGCAAGACGAAGTGTTAACCTTAGCTGATGTAACCCCGGGATCTGGAGCATTACATCAAGGAGTTCAGATGGACCTACAAGAAGCAGTATTTGATAAGGAAGCAGTTCGTGAAGAACTCAGGACCCGGTTGAAAGTAGACAAGCTGAAGGAGCAAAACCCCGAGGTACCAGAGATTCGTCATGAACTGAAGGACAGTAGGACCATGGTTCATGCCAAGGTTGATAAAATCCAGAAGTTGGAACGTAACACCGGAAATATTGAAGGACACCACGAGAGACTTTGCTACAACAGAGATGATTTGGCAAAAGAACTTGAAAAGGACAAGCATGATCAGAAGAAGCCATCAGAGACATGACCAAGACTTGAAGAGTTTGATGACTTTGAGATCTATTGACCATTAGAAGACCAAACCCCGTTATACCTACATTAGATGCGACGATTGTGAGCTGTCATTTGTTTGATGTTTTTCCGACAGCCACAATAAAATCTATTTTTCAAAACTATTGTTTTCATTGTGTGTATCCCTCCCTCTCCATCTCTCTTATCCCACCCCAAACCCTTGGACCCAATAGAGGATGAATGGAGATGAGCATGTATTTTCTGGACAAATGAGTCAATTGGAGATGGACCGATGAATTCAGAACATGGAGGATCATATGGAGAATAACACTATAGTGGAAAGTATATGACCCAAAGCATGCTCTTCAAAGGCTTTGAAAGAGGTGTCTGCTACTTGGTGGAGGATGTACCAAACCATCAAAGGATGGCAAGGAGTAACCACTTGGAAGGAATTTAAGTTGACCTTGCCAAAGTCTCGGTTTGTGTCCCAGAGAATGAAGCCTTATGGAAATGATATGGAGAAAGTGCATGCAAGCTTTGTGGAGAAAAAGGACACAACCCTAAAGAACACCAGGACGAATACCCTCATAATCGGAGGATTATCAAAGGAGTTAGCCGAGGATCTCAGGGAACTTCGGTTGGAGATTGTTCCCAAGGGCTTTGTTGCAGCAATGGAAGTTCAGTCTACATTGTTGGGAAGGATTCGTGAAGCTCAGAAGTATGACAAGGAGATTGCTGAGATAAAAGAGAGGATGAGCATAGGAAATGCCAAAGGTTTTCGTAAGGAATAGCACGATACCTTATGGTTTGAGGACCGTGTATATGTGCCCAATAATGAAAAGATCAGGAAGTTAATACTTCAGGAGGATCATGACTCACCATACTCGATTCGCCCTGGAAACACCAAGAAGTATTTGGATTTGAAGAAGCGTTTCTGGTGGACTAGTATGAAGAAGGATAGTGCGGAGTATGGAGTCATAGGTGATGTATGCCAGGGAGTAAAGGCAGAGCATCAGAATCCAGTCGGATTACTACAGCCTATGCCGATACCCGAATGGAAGTGGGATAACCTTGGCATGGATTTCATTACCGGATTTCCCAGAACCCGAACAGGACATGATTCCATCTGGGTAGTAGTTGATTCGCTTGACCAAAGTGGCTCACTTTATCCCAATGAAAGCCACCTATACAAGTGCGAAGTTGGCCAAGATATATTTGACAAGGATCGTATGTCTGCATGGAGTTCCGAGGACCATCGTAGAGGAACACAGTTTACCTCAAAGTTTTGGAATCACCGTACCAGACTTTGGGTACTAGGCTAGAGTTCAGTACGGCCTTTCATCCGCAGACAGGTGGATAAATCGAGAGAGTCAATCAGAATCTGGAAGACATGTTGAGAGCGTGTGCGCTAGATTATGGATCTAGTAGTGATGATAATCTACCCTACGGGGAGTTCTCATACAACAACAGTTACCCAGCCAGTTTGAAGATGGCCCCTTTTTAAGCTTTGTATGGGAGAAGGAGCGGACACCATTGATATGGGATGAAGTTGGAGACCGTCGGTTGTTTGGACCAAATGTGATCAAGGAGTCAAGAGAATGTTAAGTGGATTCGAGATAGACCAAGGTAGCTCACCAGTGCAGAATATTTATGCATACTCAAAAACGCAAGGAGGTAGTCTATGAAATCGGAGACAGATCATATCTTTGTGTGCCACCTCTGCGAGGAGTTAAACGATTTGGAGTTAAGGGAAAGTTAGCCCCGAGAATTGTAGGACCATACTGAGTTTTGGGGCGTATGGGAGAAGTGGCCAACAAATTGGAGTCACCCGAAGGACTGTCAGAAGTTCATGATGTGTTTCACGTTTCCCAGTTGAAGAAGTGCCATGCAGAGATGGCCAATAATCCCATGTAAGGACGCTTGACCCTGGAAAAGATAATGAGGTTCCACGAAGTGGAGTATGGACTTCATAAGTATAAGTTTTTTTTATTTTGGTATGTGGGATATCCCACGAGGATGAAGAGATGAATTACTATTGGATATAAAGGAGGTATGATGTTGGAAATATGGATCAAGGTAAATTCCATGATGAGTCTGAGTAATCATGTCCTAGTTTGGTGCAAATAGAAGGAAGGAACACAGTACAATTGGATGGATTTAAGTATGCCAGGAAGTTGGATGTTGGGATAACGATCAGCTGCCCCAATGATGAGTTCAAGGATTATAAGTGATGAGATGGGCCATAACCCGCAGGCTCCAGGACCTGCCAAGAAACAAGCACACTCTTGCTGAAGGAAAAACCCTGGAAGAAGTTACGATTTTATCGACAGATGATTTTATAGGAGTTTACGCAAAACCTGAGAGTTGTTAAGGAACGTAGAATCAAAGGATTTATCCGAACTTGGTTCGTCGACAAGAGAAATTCTACAATGCTCGTGAGGATGACCGAGTGTTAGAATGCGAGATTCGCTAAACCATGTACAAGGTAATGATTTGGGTGCAGGATGGATTGATCACCATATCGACTTACTCTTATTATTCGCTTTGCTATATGGGATGGTAAATCTGAGTGACTTACCTATAGTAGAGAGACGACGATCAAAACCTTGTTCAAAACCTTAGAATGGTATAGGTATTTTTCCCTTGTACACGGCAGTTGTTGCCAACCGTAGGTCATACTGTGAGTTTCAACCTGCACCCATTTCTGCAGGACAAACCATAAATTGATGACCACCATGAGATATCGATAGTTGTTTAGCACTGGCACCAGACCCGTTAGCTAAGAAGACCAGCCTCGGAATAACCTTACCAAGAGTAAAGGACAAACGAATTGAGGAAAAGGTTATGCCACTACCGGAAGAGCCCAGAGAAGGAATTATCCTTACATTCTGAGAAGACCGACAATCATCAAGGATAAGGATGGAGTATATGAGTTTTGTTGGAACCGTAACCATGCTTCTAAGGGTGGTAGAACCTGCACCGGAAATGATCGATGGATTTTGAGAAGACCCCAAACCCTAACCTATTTCTTTCTAGCCTCTCCGAATCTCGAGGACGAGATTCATTTTAAGGGTGGTAGTTTGTAACATCCCAAAATTCTAAATTTTGGAATGTTATAAACAAATAGATAGATTTGATTGTTTGTTTGATTGTTGTTTGATTGATTGACTGAAAGTGAGTGGAATTCGAAAACTTTTTGAAAGTTAAATGAGAGGGAATAAAAGGACTTTCCCAAACTTCCATTTTTGCTTTTATGATCTTCGGGAATTCAAATTCTTTTCATCACAAAACCTTGGAGAGAAGATGACATGACTTCTTCCATTTATTTAAATGACAAGGGGTGTTGAAAATATTTGAATTTCATTTGAGAATATTTCCAATTCTGAAACTTTATGCAACTCAATGATTTTCACGAGCGAAGATAAAATGACTTCTTCAAAACATATGAAATATGAGTTGGGAGTTTCAAAGAATTAAATTCAAAGTTCTTTTGAATTTATTTTCAATTTGGAGTTATTTGAGTTTTATTCAAATTATTTTTCTCCAAAAATAAAATATATGAAAATATAGGGTAACATGATTCCCTACATCAGAAAATTGGAGAGAAATTAATTTGAAATCATTTTGGTATTTTTAAAATGATTTTCAGTGGATTTTATTAAGGCAGTAGCACTGTTTGAATTATTTGAATTTTTGTGTATTTTATTTGAATCTAGAATAATGTTCAGGTTGTTGGAAATCTTTTTCTGAAAATTTTGATATATAATATGCCTATATTATATTTTGTATTTACCTCTTTTGTTCTATTTCTTTGTCTGTTTTTTTAAAAAAATCTCTGGACCGACCGGACCGGGATGGCCCAGCTCGCCGGGCCACGGCCCAGCCGGCCCAACGCCGCTCATGCCTCGTCCCCGAGCTCGGGACGGAGTCCCGAGCGACCACGGCCGCCGCCGCCTTCCCGGAGGCGGACTCCTCCGCCGCCTCTCCGTGCCCCTTCCCCAAGGCAGCCGTCGCCCCTCCCTTCTCTTATAAATCCCCGACCTCGGCCCCCTCTTTTCTCCTCCTCCCGAGCCCCGCAGCGCCGCCCTCTCCCTCGCCGGAGGTAGCCGCCGCCGCCGAAGATCCACGCCGTCGCCCCGCTCCACCCCGCCACTCCCGACCGACGCCGTCCCCTTCATCCTCTCCACCGCGCCAGCGAAGTCCCTCGACACCTCGCCGCCGGAGACTCCACCGGATCTGCCGCCATTACGCCCAACCGCCCGCCATCGCTTTCCTCGCCAAGCAACCACCGCCATGCCGCCTCGCCTCTTTCCTCCCCGTCCGATCTACGATCGACGGTCTGGATTAGATCTAGGATTCGTTTTTTTCTTCTTTCAACCGGTATGTTAGTGAACGAACGTTCGTTCGTTTAGCATTGGAAGTGGACGTTTTCACTATATAAGCCTTGGCAGCGAACGTTTTTATATTAGATCTGTTTTTTTTTCAGGGACCTCATTGTAGCTGTTTTTATTTTCAGTTTAGTCCCTAATCTTAGAACGCTCATAACTTTTCACTCGTTAGTCCAAATCCAACGAAACCAACGCCCACGTCTTCGTTATGATCCACTCTATCCAGTAATCCAACTTAAACATGTTTTTTAAAGTTTAAAATTTTAATTAGATCAGATTTGAATTTGAACTTCGTTTGATCATAACTTGAGTTTCGTGGACTCGATTTAGTTGATTCTTTTTGCAAATTAAAGCTCTTGACCTAAACTTTCTGATAAGGCCAAATTCACATAATTTTGGTACTGTTAGAAATTGTTTTATGTTGCAAGAGTTATTTTCTTGGTTTTGTTGTTTTCCGAATTGTTTCTTCGTTCTTTCCGATGTTTTGAGTGATTGCTTATGTGTGGCTACTATTGCTTGATTACGATAGATTGAACGGAGTGTTACGAGTAGAGATATCAAGAGTTTTGAGTGCGAATCATCTTCATCAACTTTGCAGACAAGTAACACTTTGATCATACCTCTTCTCATACCCAGTTTTTATGCATTAGATCTATTCCTCAAACACTTGCATGATTAGGATCTAATTAAATTATGGGATGGGAAGTAGATGAGGTAGTACCCATTACCTGTTTTATTATAAAACCCTTGGGAGTTACTTCTACGTTTGCATATTATGATATGCTATGCTAGTAGACGTGGATTGGGTGAGTGTATCCATGACAGATGTGATGTTGTTATTTAATGGTTTATTTAAGGTGGCAACTTAAACACACATCTGGGTGGATTGAGGCACCTGGTTTGTATCAGGACTTGCCTGTATTTCTTCGGACCGCCACCCAGGCTCAAAGGGATCATGAGATTATTCAAACTAGAAACTTCCGTGTGTGCAGCCACAAGCCATTATGGGCTCTGGCATAGTTGACTAAGTTGTGCGAACTCTTACGGGTAGACTAGCAGATGTAGGGGAAAGTAGGTGTACCGGTCTACCCACATGTAAGGTGCTAGCGCTTCTGAAAGACTATGTCTCGGTTATCCGTTTCTCAAACACCATGTAGTGCGAGAAACCAAACGGAGGCGATGGAGTCTTGTGGGGAAAAGTGCGCAAACCTCTGCAGAGTGTATAAACTAATCATGATTAGCCGTGTCCCCAGTTATGGACATCTTGAGTATCTAGTTCTTGGATTATCCTGTTGATCTCATCATGTTACTTCTAATTAATATTGTTGGGTTTTTAATGAGTACTTTTAATTGGGATTGAGGATGCTGTCAACCATTCTCAATGTTTCACAACCACCATGATAGTTAAATAAATTTATTCCTTTGCAGTAGGGAAAAATTGGCTTTACGCTAAACTGTAACCATAGAGCTTTCCACTAGCCATATATGCATGTAGTATAGCTTATTCTTTCATTACTCTCTATGTGTTACATTGCCAGCATATTCCATGTGCTGACCCGTTTTTGGGCTGCAACTTTTCATGTTGCGCACTTTTCGCATTTACGAGTAAGTAATACGTTAGGGTTACGATTTCCTATACTCAACCTTGCCGTTGGTGTTGATGGGAATCCACAACCTTGTTGCTTCCGCTATATTTTGGATCGAGGTAATAGTATTTACGTTACTTTTTACATGTGATTTACCTCTGTTATAAATCCTTCGAGTACTGTGTGTGTCAGCATACCGATTCAGGGATGACACCTAAGCACAGAGATTTGATCCATTCGGGTCGGGTCGCTACAGTGGGACTCATCGCCGACCCGGTCCGCTCCGGGCTGCCCCTCGCTGCACTGGACGGGAATGTTCACCTTTCCACAAGCCAGCAAGCGCCCCCGCCATGTCCACCAGCGAAGGTCGCGGCGAGCATGTCCGGTCGTTGGTCCGCGCGTTGAGTTGACCAGCGAATCCCCGTCCACGATGGGTGGGACAGTTATGTCGGTTGGAGCTGTCGCTTGCTTGCCGGGCCCAGCGTACCGGTGACGCCAGCCTTTTTTTTAGAAGCAGATCGAGCTGGCAGATGATTCGCATTGAGTAAAATGCATCCATGGTCACTGCATTTGTCCCTCTAGTTCACTTTGGTCTTTGTACTTAAAAACATAGTCAATACGGTCATTATATACCTATCTTCATGATTATACGGTCACCGCCTGAAGTATAGCTTCGTATTTTCTCTAGATTGATCGGTCAACTTTCCACACCCACGGGTCCCATCTGTCGGTAAATGAAAGAAAGTAACAAATGAAAAATAAAAAAAAATCCACGAGCGGTGATTCGATCCCGCATCCTCAGCTCAGAGTCAGGCTCGCGCGAGCTAGCCACCGAGCGCACCACACTGTCTCATTAATGTAGAGCTCAACGCTTTTAATATATACACATACACGCGCCGCTGGTGGCTCAGTCACAGGCACGCACACAATCACATACATACTCGGGAATTATGGATTATCTTCGCGCGAGAGTTTCAAAATGAATTTTGAAATTCAAAAATATTTAGCGCCAAAATATATTATGTTTAACTCATACTGTATTTTGCATGAACTACATGATGGTCAAGTGGTCAGCATGGATTAGTTACTTACTATCGATGGTCGAGAATTTGGTTTTAATATGAATACCACAGCCAGTATTTTTCTTATGCTCATATAATGCAAAAAAAAAAAATTAAAGACAGTGCCTTGAACTTAGGCTGCAAGATGACATGTTGCGGCTCCTACCGCTATTCCAACTGCTGAGTTATATCCAAACATATATATGAAGCATATTTGACGTTGCTTGGTCGTTGAAATTCAAATATTCTAGCATCTTTTTTACGGGGGTCACCGAAATATCCAGAAACTAGTCGGTTTTCTGGAAATTTTGTTTGAAAAAAAAACTGGTGACAAATACCCAGCAAACATAGCCGAGCCTGGTGCACGCACACATGCAAAACCAGCGCTAGCAACCACATAATATCGTGTGCATGTGTATCATGCGTTGTGTGCGTGTGCTCTTCTGTTCAGAAAATAATAAAGGTAATCTATCAACAGAATACAGACGGCGTTGATGTCCTAGTGGCTAGCGCGAGCGATATTGCGACCCTCATCGGGAGTTTGTCAAGTTTGAATCCCTAGAGCTCCTCAAAGTTTTCTTCTCTCTCTCCTTCTTTTCTCCTTTCACTGACGGGTGGAACCCGCGTGGGAAGAGAGAGAAAATATTGTCACACACTGTATTTGACCAGTCAACTCAGAAAAATACGAAGCTATACGGCAGGTTAGTGACCGTATAATCACCTAGACTTGTACATAGTGACCGTATTGACCAACTTCTTATGTACGATGACCAAAGTAAGCTCGCGGCGTAAGTTTGAGTACCGTGGATGAATTTTACTCATTCACATTCTAGTAAGGGCATGTACAGAGGTAGCAGCACCAAGCGGTGGTCTCATCCCATCCACATAGATTTGTAGCTATAAAACCACCGTTTAAACATTTACCACCCAATGGAAGTAGTGGTTTGAGGTATGACAGGAGCCAAGGTCCTCACTTCACTTTATCAAACCGTGACCGCAAGATGAGAGGAGCCAAGGCGCCCTCCAACTATTTCACAGGAGAGGGCTGGCGTGGTCCCGTGACTTTTGGCAGTGAGGAAGCGACCTCCTCTGCAGGATCCCGCTTGTGTCTGCAAGCCATACCTTTTGGCAAACTGGACCATCCGATCCTACGTGGAGTGCTGGAGCAGCTGTCCAACCTGGAGCGTTGGCCATGCCCTAATGTTCACAACTTCTTACCCTAAAAAAAATGTTCACAACTTCTTTTTATAACGTTCACGGTTAAAAGGGGGATCGATTTAGAGTTGGCACCTTTGGGCCGGTTCTTTTGTCAACTTAAAAAATAAGCCGCCCCCTTCCCAGCTTTTCTCATAAACCGCCTCTTTTATTTATTGGACTTCTACAGTAGTTATGGAATAGCTAATTTGGAAGTCTCAACAAATTTTAGGTGCAGCTTATTTTTTAAGCTATGGAGAGGCAGCTTATTTTTTAAGCCGCCCAAAAGAACTGACCCATAGGGTGTGTTTGGTTGGGGACCAACTGTCATGGAATGGAGTGGTTCCATTCCAGAGGAATGGGCCCGTTCCATTCCTGTGTTTAGTAGGAGTAAAAGAGCGGAACGGGTTGGTTCCGTTCTGCTATTTGGTTGGAAGAACGGAATGAAAAATGGAATGACATAAATTCAAAATTTCGGCAGCATTTCATTTGTATTTTCAAGAAAGACAACATAACAATATATATTGACAATCTTAACATATAAATGACAACATATAATGCGTGGTCTTCTTTTCCTTATTACAACCCGAAAATTGACTGCCATTGCAGCTAGTGCAACAAAAACAACAGCTCCCCTAACCATCTTTTCTCTTTGGTTCATCTTCTTGACCATCTACAAGTGATGCATACTATCAAAAATATGGCTACCAATGATGCTTACATCAACATATATATTGCAAAGATACACTGGACATCATGTATTTTGGTACAAATTAGGAAAAGAGACGCTGATTTTTGTAGGACCTTGAAGTATGTCTAGAGGGGGGGTGATTAGACTACTTGACCAATAAAAAACTTAACCTTTTCCCAATTTTATAGTTTGGCAGATTTTAGCTATTTTAGAACAAGTCAAGCAATCATCACACAATTCAAGCAAGCATGCAAAGAGTATATAGGCAGCGGAAAATAAAGCATGCAACTTGCAAGAATATAAGGGGAAGGGTTTGGAGGATTCAAACGCAATTGGAGACACGGATGTTTTTGGCGTGGTTCCGATAGGTGGTGCTATCATACCTCCATGTTGATGGAGACTTCAACCCACAAAGGGTAATGGTTGCGCGAATCCACGGAGGGCTCCACCCACGAAGGGTCCACGAAGAAGCAACCTTGTCTATCCCACCATGACCGTCGCCCACGAAGGACTTGCCTCACTAGCGGTAGATCTTCACGAAGTAGGCGATCTCCTTGCCCTTACAAACTCCTTGGTTCACCTCCACAATCTTGTCGGAGGCTCCCAAGTGATACCTAGCCAATCTAGGAGACACCACTCTCCAAGAAGTAACAAATGGTGTGTTGATGATGAACTCCTTGCTCTTGTGCTTCAAATGATAGTCTCCCCAACACTCAACTCTCTCTCATAGGATTTGGATCTGGTGGAAAGAGGGTTTGAGTGGAAAGCAACTTGGGGAAGGCTAGAGATCAAGATTCATATGGTAGGAATGGAATATCTTGGCCTCAACACATGAGTAGGTAGTTCTCTCTCATAATTAGGATGCTGGAAGTGTAGGTTCAGTCTGATGGCTCTCTCCACGAATGAAGAGGAGGTGGAGGGGGTATATATAGCCTCCACACAAAATCTAACCGTTACACACAATCTACCAATCTCGGTGGGACCGAATCGTTAAACTCGGTCAGACTGATTTAGTAAACCTAGTGACCAAGTTAGTGATTTTTGATTGGGGACTGACATGCATCTCGGTGAGACCGATATGGTTAGGGTTAGGGCATAACGTAATCTCAGTGAGACCGATTACACAAACTCGGTGAGACCGATTTTGGTAATTAGCTAACCAGAGAGTTGGTGAAGTAAACTCGGTGGGACCGATTTGCTCTTTTCGGTGAGACCGAAATGTTACAAAAAGGAAACCGAGAGTTTACATTGCAATCTCGGTGGGACCGAATGCTCACTTCGGTTAGTCCGAAATGTTACGAAGGGAAACAGAGAGATTGCAACCCCATCTCGGTGAGACCGAGATCCCTATCGTAAGACCGATTTGCTTAGGGTTTGTGGCAGTGGCTATGACTTTTGGAATCGGTGGCGCCGGATAGAAAGAATCGGTGAGACCGATTTTGGCTTTAGATTTAGGTCATTTGTGGATGTGGGAAAGTAGTTGAGGGTTTTGGAGCATATCACTAAGCACATGAAGCAAAAGGCTCATTAAGCAACACCTCATCCCTTCTTGATAGATTGGCTTTTCCTATAGACTCAATGTGACCTTGGATCACTAAAATGTAAAATGAAGAGTCTTGAGCTTTTGATCTTGAGCCAATCCTTTGTCCTTAGTATTTTGAGGGATCCACTTTCATCATTCATGCCATGCCATTCATTGAGCTTTCCTGAAATAATAGTCTTGGGATAGCATTAGCTCAATGAGCTATATGTTGTTATGAATTACCAAAACCACCTAGGGATAGTTGCACTTTCAATTTTAATAACATAAAGCAACAAAAGTGAATCACCAACAACCATGAGTCATCACAGTAAGGTCTACATCTCTCTCTATCATGAACATCAACAACATATTCTTGGCTGGGAATATACATGAGCAGCAGCAGCATATACAAGAGGAAGTGATGATTGTTTTACCTTGAGAGTCAGGTGATGTCTTTGCGCCTCTGCTGCCATTGTCATTTCATGGGAAGCCGCCGCCGCCCATGAATAATCCTCGGCAAGCCGCCGCAACAAGATCCAGAACAACCTCCATTGTGTTCTGTTGCAAATCACGAGAGGAAAGAGAGGGTTAGCGGGCAGCGGGGAAGGGAGGAACCGGCCGACAGGGAAGGCAGGAACCGGACGACAGGGAAGGGAGGAATCGGCCGATGCCGCTCAGATCGGTGGGGGAGAGAGAGGATGGGGAGGCTGTGCACCTGGGAGGGCGAGGGGATAGGGCTACTGCGAGTGCGAGGGTGAGAGGTTACGCGTGGTCCGGCCGTTTTCGAGGTCTCACCATGTTCCGCATCTGGGCCGAATATTAAGTCCGGGGGAACCAGTGGGTTCTGGTCCATTTTCTAACCGAACGCGAAAACGAGGCCTGGGACTGGGCCGGACCCATGCCATTCCGGTCCATGACTCCAACCAAACACCCTCTTAGTTTCGCCTCCCTTGTTTCCTCCGACCCCTCTAACTTGTTTTCCTCGGAAATATCAGATCTATTATAAAGATTCATTGGAAGGACAAAGCACCCAAAACATAATAAAAATTACATTGAGGTCCATGGACAACTGAACAGCCATTGTCGCCTCCAGAATGAGCCGCCGACGTGCCGCTGTCACCATTCCCATGTTGGAGCCGGTTTGACCTTGTCGATGACAGCCGGGATGTTTTTGTTCACGCGCCCCAAAGGACCAGTGTTCGGAAGCCCAGTCGTTGCCGTTGAAATCCTTGAATCGATCTGAAAAACCAAACACCAAATCTCGTCATTGCGTTGAAAGCACAAGTGCTCCCTGGGTGATTTTGGTAATTAATGTCAACATATCTCTTGTTGGACTAATGTTTTCATCTAGTATGTTTCAGATAAGTTCAACAATGAAGTGGCATGGACTAGAGGATGTGGAACCCCTTCAAGATGATAAGGACAAAGGATTGACTCAAGCTCAAAGCTCAGGACTCTACATTTTCTATTTTAGTAATCCAAGATAACATTGAGTCCATAGGAAAGCCAATACTATTAAAAGGGGATGAGGTGTTGCTTAATGGCTTGCCTTCTCAAAATGCTTAGTGATATGCTCCAAAACCCTCAACCACTTTCTCACATCCACATATGTCCCAAACCAAAAGTCAAACTCGGCCCTATCGAAACTTTCTATCCGGCGCCACCGAGTTCTGTTGACATAGCCACTGCCAAACCCTAGCCAATTCGGTCTCACCAATGGGATCTTGGTCTCACCGAGATGGGCTTGCAAACTCTCTGTTGCCTATTGCAATAATTTTGGTCCCACCGAAATATGCAATCGTCTCAGCGAGTTTGTTTGGCCAACTCTCTGTTTCACTTATTACCCAAATCGGTTCCACCGAGTTTGTGTAATCGGTCAAACCGAGATGAGGCTTCACCCTAACCCTAGCACATCGGTCCTACCGAGTTGATCATATCGGTCCCACCGAAATGCCTAACAGTCACATTATGAACTAAATCGGTCTTACTGAGTTTTCTGATTCGGTCCCACAGAATTTGGTAAATTGTGTGTAACGGTTAGATTTTGTGTGGAGGCTATATATACCCCCTCCACCCACTCTTCATTCGTGGAGAGAGCCATCATAACATGCCTACACTTCCATCATACATTTTCTGGGAGAGAACCACCTACACTTGTGTTGAGGTCAATATATTCCATTCCAACCACATAAATCTTGATCTCTAGCCTTCCCCAAGTTGCTTTCCACTCAAATCATCTTTCCACCAAATCCAATCCTATGAGAGAGAGTTGAGTGTTGGGGAGACTATCATTTGAAGCACAAAAGCAAGGAGTTCATCATCAACACACCGTCTATTACCTTTTGGAGAGTGGTGTCTCCTAGATTGGTTAGGTGTCACTTGGGAGCCTCCGTCAAGATTGTGGAGTTGAACCAAGGAGTTTGTACGGCAAGGAGATCGCCTACTTCGTGAAGATCTACCCTAGTGAGGAAAGTCCTTTGTGGGCGATGGCCATGGTGGGATAGACAAGGTTGCTTCTTCGTGGACCCTTCGTGGGTGGAGCCCTCCGTGGACTCAGCAAGAATGCTACCCTTTGTGGGTTGAGGTCTCCATCAACGTGGATGTACGATAGCACCACCTATCGGAACCACGCCAAAAATCTCCGTGTCTCCAATTGCGTTTGCACACTCAAATTCCATCCCTTTACATTCTTGCAAAGTTGCATGCTTTACTTTTCGCTGCCCATATACTCTTGTCATGCTTGCTTGATATGTATTGTGAATGTTTAAACATGTGCTAAAACTCCACCTCAACTTGAAGAAATTAAAAACTGCCACTTTTCTTTGTTAAGAGTCTATTCCCCCCCTCTAGACACCTCTTCTCGATCCTTTTAATTGGTACCAGAGCATTGGTCTCCATTGCTTTGGTTTAAACACCTTTGGAGGAAGATGGATGAGTCTACGTTGGGGAGTCTTAGACATAGAGTGCCTATACTTGATGGAGAGTACTTTCATGAGTGGAAAAATGAGATGCTTGAGATTTTCAATGAATATCATTTGACCAAGTACATTACTACTCCTTGTGCTTGCCTTGTTGATCCTTTGCATCCCACACCCGATGAGGATCTTGACATGATTCGCAATATTAGAACTATCAATCTTATTGTAAAAGGATTGCCTAAAAATTTGATTGCTAGCTTACCAGATCTAGATTGTGCTTACACCATATGGAGATTTCTAGAGAAACGATTCCCAAATTATTCCTTGAAAAATCTAGATGAGATTCTCCATGTCTATTGCCTTGAATAGGATGAGTACTAGTGATCCTAAGTTTGATGATTGCCTATTTGAGCTTCGTGATCTCATGCGTGCCAAAGGAGATGTTGGAATTATTAGCAATATCATTTCCGAAGTCATTAGAATTCATAGAGATGAACATTGTTACGGTCATACTTCTAATGAATCACTCTCTTTAGGAGTTGATCCATCACATGACGATGTTGAACATGGATACTATGATGAGGATGATGATAGTGACTATGATCTTGATGATGCAATGAGACACTTTGGTCTTATGGCTAATCTTCGCGGCTACATGGCTGGAGGAAAGGAATGGGTCCTTGATAGTGGATGTACTGATCATATGACCGGAAACAAGGATATGCTTTGTGAGCTTGCTGAAAACGACGACCCTCGAAAATATGTCACTTTTGGTGATAACTCAAAGGGTACGGTGGTTGGCCTTGGTAAGGTGGCCATCTCACATGATAGCTCCATACAAAATGTTATGCTCGTTGAATCTCTTGGCTATAATTTACTTTCCGTATCTAGGCTTGCTGACTTTGGTTTCAATGTCCTATTTACTGAAGTAGATTGCCAAGTGTTTCATAGAGATAATCATAAAATGGTCTTTACCGGTATTCGTAGAGGTGATCTTTACATTGTTGATTTCACTAAAAAGGCTCAACCTATTGCTAAATCTTTGAAAGATTGGTTGTGGCATAGAAGGTTAGGTCATGTGGGCATGCGGAATCTTGATAAGCTTATTAAAGGTGATCATATCCTTGGAGTAAAAGATGTTATATTTGACAAGGATAGACTTTGTAGTGCTTGTCAAGCAGGAAAACAAGTTGGAGGAAGTCACCCCGTGAAGAACATTATGACCACGAGAAGACCGCTCGAGCTACTTCATATGTATCTCTTTGGTCCCAACGCCTACAAGAGTCATGGTGGTAACTCATTCGGTCTAGTTATAGTTGATGATTTTTCAAGATTTACGTGGGTGTTCTTTCTTGATGATAAATCGCAGGTCCACAAGATCTTCAAGAGCTTCTCTAGGAAGGCCCAAAATCAATTTGAAGTGAAGATCAAGAAGGTTCACAGCGACAACGGAACGGAGTTCAAGAACGGAGTTCAAGAACGGAGATCAAGAAGGTTCACAGCGACAATAGATACCTTTCTTGATGAAGAGGGGATTTCACATGAGTTCTCGGCTACGTACACACCTCAACAAAATGGAGTTGTTGAGAGGAAGAACCGAACTCTTATCGAGATGGCGAGAACGATGCTTGATGAGTACAAAACTCCAAAACACTTATGGGTGGAAGCGGTTGAGACAGCTTGTCATGCAACAAATCGCTTGTATCTTCACAAGCTGCTCGGCAAGACGGCATACGAGCTTCTCATCGGTAACAAACCCCAAGTTGGATACTTTCGAGTATTCGGCTCAAAGTGCTACATTCTTGATAAGCATCGTCATTCTAAAATTGCTCCTAAATGTCATGAAGGTTTCGTACTTGGTTATGGCTCAAACTCTCACACTTACCGTGTCTGCAACAATTTCACCCGAAAGGTTGAAGAGACGGTAGATGTGAAGTTTGATGAATCTAACGGCTCACAAGTAGAGCAATTGCCAATTGATGTCCAAGACTTGTCTATTGGCAAGATTCGTCCAACGGAGGTGAAGGAGAGTACCTTGTCCGTCCAAGTGGAAGCTTCTACCTCATGACAAGGTGAACCAAGAGTTGATACGGAAGCATCCACAAGTGGGACGAACCAAGATGAAGAAAACGAGGAAGTACACCAAGATGAACCTCATCAATCTCCTTCTCCACCAAGACAAGAGAACTACAACGCCAATAATGAAGAAGGACACGATGATGAAGAAGATATTCCACCCCGACCCAAGCAAAAGCTCTCACGAGTTCGAGCAAGAGTCTCAAGAGACCATCCCGTCAAACAAATCTGCAATGATATTCAAACCGGGAGAATCACTCGCTCTAAAACTCGTTTGGCTAACTTTTGTGAACATTATTCATTCATCTCTAGCATTGAACCTATGAAGGTTGAAGAAGCATTGGAAGATCCGGATTGGATAAACGCCATGCATGAAGAGCTACACAACCTCGAGAGAAATCAAGTGTGGACATTGGTCGAGAAGCCTGACAACAACCACAACATCATTGGTACCAAATGGGTGTTTCACAACAAGCAAGACGAAGATGGTCAAGTCGTTCGCAACAAAGCACATCTCGTCATCCAAGGCTACACTCAAGTCGAAGGTATGGACTACGGTGAGACATATGCCCCCGTTGCTAGACTTGAGTCCATCCGTATCTTACTTGCCTATGCTAATCACCATGATATCACCTTGTACCAAATGGACATTAAAAGTAATTTTCTAAATGGTGAAATAGAGCAGGAAGTTTATGTTAAACAACCTCCCGGCTTTGTCAATTGTAAGAAACCCGATCATGTTTACAAACTTCACAAAGCTCTTTTTGGTCTTAAACAATCTCCTAGAGCGTGGTATAAATGCTTGACCAAGTTCCTTATTGAAAAAGGCTTTGAGATTGGAAAAATAGATTCTACTCTTTTTACTAAAAGGGTTAATGGTGAATTATTTGTGTGCCAAATTTATGTTGATGATATCATATTTGGTTCGACTAACCCTCATTTTAGCGAAAAGTTTGGGAAGCTAATGTCGAAGAAGTTTGAGATGTCTATGATGAGTGAACTCAAGTTCTTTCTTGGTTTGCAAATCAAGCAAACTAAGGAAGGCACCTTTGTCTCTCAAACAAAGTACGCTAAGGACTTATTCAAGAAGTTCAATATGCAAGAATGCAAAGGTATGAAAACTCCCATGCCTACTAGTGGACATCTTGATTTGACTAAGGATGGTGAACCGGTTGATCAAAAGGTTTATCTCTCTATGATTGGTTCATTATTATATCTATGTACCTCCCGTCCCGATATTATGCTAAGTGTGTGCATGTGTGCACGATATCAAGCGGCCCCCAAAGAATGTCATCTTAAGTCCGTGAAAAGGATAGTGAGACACTTAATACATACACCAAATTTTGGCATTTGGTATCCTAAGAGTTCCTCTTTTGATCTTGTTGGCTATTCCGATTCGGACTATGCCGGAGACAAGGTTGATAGAAAGTCCACTTCGGGTACTTGTCAATTTCTTGGTAGATCTCTTGTGTCTTGGTCCTCCAAGAAACAAAACTCGGTATCCTTATCCACCGCCGAAGCGGAATACATTGCCGCCGGTTCTTATTGTGCTCAATTACTTTGGATGACCCAAACTCTTAAAGATTATGGGATCAATGTGAAACATCTTCAATTGCTTTGTGACAATGAGAGTGCTATTAAGATTGCCCACAATCCCGTGCAACATTCTCGAACTAAGCATATTGAAGTTCGTCATCATTTCATTCAAGATCATGTTGCTAAAGGGGACATTGATCTTAAGCATGTTCGTACCGACAAACATTGGCGGATATATTCACCAAACCGCTTGATGAGAAAGTCTTTTGCCGTTTGAGAGGTGAATTGAACATCATTGATGCTTCAAACTTGGAGTAGGAACTCCATTTGGATACATGCAAGGCATGAGCCTATGACTAATCCTTGACTCTTCTCTTATGATGATGATCATATGTCTTGGATATATTTGTACCCTTGCATGCTATCTAACCCTTGTAGGTGCTTGTATGAATCTAAATCTATGATATTGCAACTCACTCACATCTTGAGCAATCTCTACATCACCAAGTCTCTATACAATGGTGGTTGAAGACAAGGAAGCATGAAACCCTTCAACATATCCTTTGACAAATTCTATATATCAAATTTCATTTGGTATCAAATTTCATTTGGTATCAAATTTCATGATTGTCATTTTGGATACACAAGTGCTCTTCCTTGCAAAACTAACCCATGTAGGTAGATGAACTCACTTTCAAGTGGTGCTCCCAACTCTTGATGAGCTACATCAAATGCTTAAACGAAAAATGGTAACCCCATTTTGAGCTTAAATGATGAGTATGACTTATGATCAAGTGTTCTCACTTGACTCCTTAGTCAATATACTCTAACATAGGTGACTTTGTCACCGCCCATCTCTAGATGAAGTTCTCTAGTGTTTCTCTGAGTTTTTGCATTTGTCCTTTGCATATTTATTCCCCTTCTTCTATAAAAAAAACTTCATCAGATTTTCCTTTATCTGTTTTGTTCTGCATTTTTTTGCATCCAATTCATTGCAAATCCTTCAGTTAATTCCTTGCAAATCCTTGAGAGATCTTATTTTCCTAGTGAGCTGAGGTGACAAGTGTTCTCTTTGTGTTGAACTCGGTCATACCGATCTGTTGCTTTCGATCAAACCGAACCAATTCAGTACCACCAAAGACTACAACTCGGTATCACTGATTTCACTGCAGAGAAGACAATTTGCCATTTGTTCCTGTAGTTTTATTCCAGCTCCACTCAATGATTCTTGTCCTCTATCAGCATCACATTCTATATGCTGCTTTGCTTTGAGACTAAAGGACCAAACCTAGTTTGACTCACACTCCAGAAGATCCCTTTTTGGAAATTGTTGTCAAGGGGGGGGGGGAGATCACATCAATGCTAATCACTTCAACGGGGCCAGGGGGAAGGAGAAATCATATCAAAGGCCCCATATGCTTGGTATTCAAAGAGGAGAGAAGTCACATGTCTTTAGAGGGGAAAAGACATGTTCATGTTTGCTTATTTGAGTGCATTTGCCGTGATTTTCTTTGAATACCAAAAAGGGGGAGATTGAAAGCACAAGTGCTCCCTGGGTGATTTTGGTAATTAATATCAACATATCTCTTGTTGGACTAATGTTTTCATCTAGTATGTTTCAGATAAGTTCAACAATGGAGTGGCATGGACTAGAGGATGTGGAACTCCTTCAAGATGATAAGGACAAACGATTGGCTCAAGCTCAAAGTTCAGGACTCTACATTTTCTATTTTAGTGATCCAAGATAACATTGAGTCCATAGGAAAGCCAATATTATTAAAAGGGGATGAGGTGTTGCTTAATGGCTTGCTTGCTCAAAATGCTTAGTGATATGCTCCAAAACCCTCAACCACTTTCTCACATCCACATATGTCCCAAACCAAAAGTCAAACTCGGCCCTACTGAAACTTTCTATCCGGCGCCACCGAGTTCTGTTGACATAACCACTGCCAAACCCTAGCCAATTCGGCCTCACCGATGGGATCTCGGTCTCACCGAGATGGGCTTGCAAACTCTCTGTTGCCTATTTCAATAATTTTGGTCCCACCGAAATATGCAATCGGTCTCACCGAGTTTGCTTGGCCAACTCTTTGTTTCGCTTATTACCCAAATCGGTTCCACCGAGTTTGTGTAATCGGTCAAACCGAAATGAGGCTTCATCCTAACCCTAGCACATCGATCCTACCGAGTTGATCATATTGGTCCCACCGAAATGCCTAACGGTCACATTATGAACTAAATCGGTCCGACTAAATTTTCTGATTCGGTCCCACTGAGTTTGGTAAATTGTGTGTAACGGTTAGATTTTGTGTGGAGGCTATATATACCCCTCCACCCACTCTTCATTCGTGGAGAGAGTCATCAGAACATGCCTACACTTCCATCTTACATTTTCTAAGAGAGAACCACCTACACTTTTGTTGAGGTCAAGATATTCCATTCCAACCACATAAATGATCTCTAGCCTTCCCCAAGTTGCTTTCCACTCAAATCATCTTTCCACCAAATCCAATCCTATGAGAGAGAGTTGAGTGTTGGGGAGACTATCATTTGAAGCACAAGAGCAAGGAGTTCATCATCAACACACCATCTATTAACTTTTGAAGAGTGGTGTCTCCTAGATTGGTTAGGTGTCACTTGGGAGCCTCCGTCAAGATTGTGGAGTTGAACCAAGGAGTTTGTACGGGCAAGGAGATCGCCTACTTCATGAAGATCTACCCTAGTGAGGAAAGTCCTTCATGGGCGATGGCCATGGTGGGATAGACAAGGTTGCTTCTTCGTGGACCCTTCGTGGGTGGAGCCCTCCGTGGACTCGCGCAACTGTTACCCTTCGTGGGTTGAAGTCTCCATCAACGTGGATGTACGATAGCACCACCTATCGGAACCACGCCAAAAATCTCCGTGTCTCCAATTGCGTTTGCACACTCAAATCCCATCCCTTTACATTCTTGCAAAGTTGCATGCTTTACTTTCCGCTGCCCATATACTCTTGTCATGCTTACTTGATATGTATTGCGAATGTTTAAACATGTGCTAAAACTCCACCTCAACTTGAAGAAATTAAAAACTGCCACTTTTCTTTGTTAAGAGTCTATTCACCCCCCTCTAGACACCTCTTCTCGATCCTTTCATGCGTACGCACGACGAGAAACCCTAACCTCGCCACTTTGAGAAGCCGACAGGATCTACATCGGAGCTTCGTCTAATCTGTGCCGCGAACGAACTTGAGGAGGACCGGAGCCTGGAAGATTGGCTCCAAGAAGAAGCACCGCCCTTGGGAGAACCAAAACCCTACCTATCTAAGCCGAGGCACCAGGAATACCCTCCCCGCCACCGGTCGCCGGAGTGGCACGTGGGGGGGGGGGAGGGGGAGGATATCAAAGGGAAGAAGGCTTTTCCTATTAGCCTTGCGAGAGGGGAAAGAAAAAGTTGTGGGATCTCTAGAATCACGCCTCTGCCATGGTTGATGGTTCTCCCACCTCTCTCTCCCTCTCTCTCACACGACACACACAAAACCCTCTCATCTCCTTTTTCTGAAACATGCATGAGAATTACGCGTCGATGCATTAACTGAGAAAAAGAGTGAGAATTACGAGAGGCCAACCCATAGGCTAGCCAAAACCCTTGTCCACCATCCACCGCACACACCTAAGACACATTACTCGTGTTCACCCACAATTCCATCGTGCCTCCTCTGCCAGGCAGAACCGCCACCCTTTCCATTCGTCGGTGATCCTAACCATCGGTCCATTGATGGCCATGGCTTTCTTTTCGAAAACTCTCCCGTTCCTTTCCTTCCAAATAGAGTTCAAAACTAGGATGATATAAGAATTCATCTCATTCCTTCTCACAGTGCTAGCCGTTATCTACGAGTCCACCAACACATCCTGCTAGGAAAGGGTGAAGCTTTCCCAACCTTTGACCCTCACCGCCTCAAACCATACTATGCGCGCAAGTGTGCATTAAATGATCAAGAGTTTTATGCTCTTGCAAAGACATCGGGTAGCTCGGCTGGTGTGGTAGTCCCCTGGCTGCAAGACGAAAGGATATCCATCACCAGTCCTTGACGACTAACCACACGAAGAACTTCTGTACGGGCATTTTTCTCCCTAAGTGGTTTTGGTGATTGATGACAATGCATTTGCGGACTAATCGTGTGCATTGAGCATTTCAGGTATCTCATGTCTAGGCACAAGACGATTCGGTGCCCCTCGGAGCCTATCAAAGACGTTGTTTCTCTATGTTTCTTTTCGGTGGATTCGAGTCATAGGAAAGCCATACTATTAAGAGGGGGTCTGCTTCGGAAAGGTTAGGGTGGAATCAACACGTACACATCTGTTCCTTTGCACCACCTTTCCTTCTCTTCATTGGAGCACCGGCCGTTTCCCTTGTCGTTGCAAAGATGAAGGCTTCCAAGTGCTACTATTCTGTGGTGTGCGGTAGTACTGCTCAAGGGAGCAGTAGTACCGCAGCGGCCCATGGTAGTACCGCCCATGGAAGCGGCAGTACCGCGTGGTGCGGTAGTACCACTCCTAGCACGTGGTAGTACCGTGGCCTCTAGCCCAGAACGGTGGCATGCACGGAAGTAGGGGCAGAAGTAATCTTTTTACTTCCGCACGCTACGCGTTAGTGCTGCTCCCTGTGAGCTGTAGTACCGTGCCGGATTTTCGCACAGACCAAAACTCAGCGGAAGTAGCCACGGATGTAATTTTATTAGTTCGTGCCTTCACAGCCCAGATTGAGCCCTGCCTTGAGGTAGTACTGCAAGGGAGCGCGGTAGTACCGCTCCAGCGGTTCTACCACTCGTTGCTAAATGCAACAGGGCCTGGTCTGGTCCCTGCCGTGCGAGCGGTAGTACCGCATGACCTTGCGGTAGTACCGTGGGTATGTGCGGTAGTACAACATATCGCGGGCTGAGTAGGTGGGTAACGGTTGGATCTTTCCTCCTACTATATAAGGGGGGTCTTCTTCCCCAAGTTGACTTCCTCTCCCTTCCCCAAGCTCCATTGTTGCTCAAAGCTCCATTTTCGCCCGATCTCTCTCCTTAGCCAATCAAACTTGTTGATTTTCTAGGGATTGGTTGAGAAGGCCCCGATTTACACTTCCACCAAGAGAATTTTGATTCCCCCCACTAATCCCTTGCAGATCTTGTTACTCTTGCGTGTTTGAGCACCCTAGATGGTTGAGGTTACCGCGGAGCCATATTCCATTATGGTGAAGCTTCGTGGTGTCGTTGGGAGCCACCAATTAAGTTGTGGAGATTGCCCCAACCTTGTTTGTAAAGGTTCGATTGCCGCCTCCAAGGGCACCAATAGTGGAAACACGACATCTCGCATTGTGTGAGGGCGTGAGGAGAATACGGTGGCCCTAGTGGCTTCTTGGGGAGCATTGTGCCTCCACACCGCTCCAACGGAGACGTACTTCCTCTCAAAGGGAAGGAACTTCGGTAACACACCCTCGTCTCCACCGGCTCCACTCTTGGCTATCTCCCACCTTTACTTGTGCAAGCTATATTGTGTTATTTCCCTTGCTTTCTCTTGTGCTTGTTTTTGTTGCATCATATAGGTTGCTCACTTAGTTGCATATCTAGATAACCTACTTTGATGCAAACTTTAATTTGGTAAAGAAAAGCTAAAAATTGTTAGTTGCCTATTCACCCCCCTCTAGTCAACTATATCGATCCCATCCACTTCACTTGCGGCAGCGCCCAAGAGTCCCAAACTTCATGGGCCCCAGTCATCTCAGTTAGACCAAAGAAGGAAGCATGGTAGGCAGTACGGGCTGAATAACATCATGTTTCAATCTAAATCCATCGAAAGGCATCCGACTGTTCGCTCATGTGCATTGTCTGCCTCTGAATCCCGCCCCATAACTTATAGAACTGGGCTATCATGGCAATTGTAAATGAACCCTTGATGTGTTCGATCGACCTATTTAGGGCAACCCCAACCTAAACCGCCCAGCCCATGTGAGTGACCAGAGAAACTGTCGCCACAATGCCAGGGGCAATCTCGGCGGGAGAGACCCCTTTGATGCACTTGTCGGCCCAGAACACCGCATCCTTGCCATTGCCAAATGTGAAGGTCATCTATGTTGTGAACATACATGCCGCCTCTGTTCCAATGTGAACCTGCAACTGCCATGGCCTCTCTGAATTTGTCCTTGTCAGCCAAGACCAACGCGCCCAAAGCACAATGCTCAGGTAACGTAGATTGTGAATACCCGGTCCACCGAGCTCTTTAGCCCCCTCTCCCGTTTTCCCTCTACCAAATCAAACGCCCTCCCATTGATGGCTAAGTCTAGCTTCCACATGTACCACGCCATTCGCCCGAGCCGCCACACACCCGATTGCACGCCACCATCATTCTGCACACATGCTACCCTCGCTATCACACCGCTCGCACGCCGACGCCATTCTCCAATTGGAAAACAATGTATCCTCACCATCTCACCTCACCGCCTCACCAAGCATGATACCCTCATGTACTTTTGGTGCAAGCTTTGGGCTGTGATGTGCATCACAAACCCAACATTGTGCACCGAAAACTTTGAAATAACTTACATTGGGTTTCTTACCGATTATTAGCTCATATAAGGTTTTCTTGAGGAATTTCTGAAGATATACCCGATCATGATATGGCAACCAGTGTTGATTGCTTCAGCCCAATATTTGAGAGGTGTTTTGTCTTCATCAAGCATTGTTCGAGCCATCTCAAAGGGAGTCATGTCCTTGCATTCCACTACACCATTTTGTTGTGGGGTGTAAGCACCAGAGAACTCATGTGTAATACCAATTTCATCGAGATATTCTTTAACGCTAGAATTCTTGAACTTAGGCCATTTTCATTGCTTATGTGCTTGATCTTGGTTCCGAAGTTGTTCATGGCCCTTTGAGCGAAGCGTTTGAAAACGCATTGGGTTCCTGACTTAAAGCCCAAGAAATGCACCCAAGCGTAGTGTGAGAAATTATCAACGATTACAAGTCCATAGGCGTTACCACCAAAGCTTGCATAATGTTTTTGTCCGAAGAGGTCCATGTGAAGCAATTCAATAGGACGAGTAGTAGTCATGATAGTCTTCATAGGGTGATTGGCCTTGGTGTTTTCTCTAGCTCCACAAGCACCACAAAGATGGTCCTTGTTGAATTTGACACCCTCGACGCCTAAATGTGCTTTTTTCACGAGTGCGTGCAAATTCCTCGTACCAACATGTCCAAGTCATCAGTGCCATAGCAAAAATTCAGTTGCTCTAGTAAGTAAACATGTGCCAACCCAAGGACTGATACGTCTCCATCGTATCTACTTTTCCAAACTCTTTTGCCCTTGTTTTGGACTCTAATTTGCATGATTTCAATGGAACTAACACGGACTGACGTTGTTTTTAGTAGATTTGCCTTGGTGTTATTTTTGTGCAGAAATAAAAGTTCTCGGGATGACCTGAAAATTTACAGAGAATATTTTTGGAATAAATAAAAAAATATTGGTGAAAGAATCAACCAGAGGCGACCCACCTACTGTCCACAAGGGTGGAGGGTGCTCACCCTACCTTGTGGGTCCCCTGGACCTCCACCGACCTCAACTCCAACTCTATATATTCACTTTCGGGGAGAAAAAAATCAGAGAGAAGGATTCACCGCGTTTTACGATACAGAGCCGCCGCCACCTCCTGTTCTTCATCGGGAGGGCAAATCTGAAGTTTGTTCGGGGCTTCGGAGAGGGGGATTCGTCGCCATCATCATCACCAACCTTCCTCCATCACTAATTTCATGATGCTCACCGTTGTGCTTGAGTAATTCCATCATAGGCTTGCTGGACAGTGATGGGTTGGATGAGATTTATCATGTAATCGAGTTAGTTTTGTTAGGGTTTGATCCCTAGTATCAACTATGTCCTGAGATTGATGTTGCTATGGCTTTGCTATGCTTAATGCTTGTCACTAGGGTCCGAGTGCCATGATTTCAGATCTGAACCTATTATGTTTTCATAATTATATGTGTGTTCTTGATCCTATCTTGCAAGTTGTAGACACCTATTACGAGTTATGATCCGCATACCCAAGGTGACAATAATTGGGATTCTTTTCGGTGATTACCGTAGTTTGAGGAGTTCATGTATTCACTAAGTGCTAATGCTTTGGTCCGGCTCTCTATTAAAAGGAGGCCTTAATATCCCTTAGTTTCCATTAGGACCTCGCTGCCACGGGAGGGTAGGACAAAATATGTCATGCAAGTTCTTTTCCATAAGCATGTATGACTATATTCGGAATACATGCCTACATTATACTGATGAATTGGAGCTAGTTCTGTGTCACCCTAGGTTATAACTGTTGCATGATGAATGCTGTCCGACATAATTATCCATCATTGATCCATTGCCTATGAGATTTTCACATATTGATCTTTGGTACGTTACTTTGTCGTTGCCACTGTTACAATTGTTACTGTTCCTTTTGCCACCGTCACCGTTACTTCCGTACTACTTTGCTGCAGATATTAAGTCTTTCAGGTGTGGTTGAATTGACAACTCGCCTACTAATACTTGAGAATATTCTTTGGCTCCCCTTGTGTCGAATCAATAAATTTGGATTGAATACTCTACCCTCGAAAACTGTTGCGATCCCTTATACTTGTGGGTTATCAAGACCTTTTTCTAGCGCCGTTGCCGGGGAGCATAGCTCTATTCTCTGAGTCACTTGGGATTTATATCTGTTGATCACTATGAGGAATTTGAAAGATACTAGAACCAAGATTTTTCCCTCTACTACGAGGGGAGGTAAGGAACTGCCATCTACCTTTGCACTTGATTCACCTTCTGTTTTGAGTAAGCTTGCGACACCTACACCTGTTATTGATTCTGACATGCCACATGTTATTGATGATGCTACTTCTACTATGAATGATGCTTATGATGCTACTACTTTGCTTGATAAAACCGTGCCACTAGGTGAATTACTTGATGAACATCTTGCTAGAGTTAGAACTATTGATTATGCTGAAGATGATGATATTTCTGAAAATGATGAAATTATTGAAACTGAAAACTTTGAAACACCTGAGAAGACTAGCTCTCCTAGATATGAACTTCCTGTTATGCCTGAGGGTTATGTTATGGATGGAGATGTAGCTAGGGACTTTCTTGCTTGTAAGGATAGAGATGATCTTAAGAAATTATTATGCAAGTGGAAAGAAAAATCTTTGAATGCTAGAATGCAATATGATCCTATGTTTTCTACTTCACCTATCTTTGTTACTGATAAGGATTATGAATTCTTTGTCGATCCTGAGTTAATTACTTTGGTTGAATCCGATCCTTTCCATGGTTATGAATCTTAAACTATTGTGGCACATCTTACTAAATTGAATGATATAGCCACCCTATTTGCTCATGAGGAAAAAAATTCTATTACTATATTCTTAAGTTGTTTCCTTTCTCGTTAAAGGGTGATGCTAAGTTATGGTTTAATTCTCTTGCTCCTGGTTGTGTGCGTAGTCCCGAGGATATGATTTACTACTTCTCTGAAAAATACTTCCCTACTCATAACAAACAAGCTGCTTTAAAGGATATATTTAACTTTGTGCAAATTGAAGAAGAGAGTCTCCCACAAGTTTGGGAGAGGCTTCTCCAATTACTTAATGCTTTACCTGATCATCCTCTCAAGAAAATGAAATACTTGATATCTTTTATAATGGACTAACCGATGCTTCTAGGGACCACCTACTTAGTTGTGCTGGTTGTGTTTTCGGGGAACAAACTGTTGAGCAAGCTGAATTGCTATTGAATAATATATTGAGTAATGATAATGATTGGACACTTCCTGAACCAACTCCTAAGCCAACTCCGAAGAAAAGCGGTATTTTATTTCTCAGTCCTGAAGATATGTAAGAGGCAAAGAATCTATGAAAGAAAAAGGTATTAAAGTTGAAGATGTTAAGAATTTACCGCCTATTGAACAAATACATGGTCTTGATAACCCGACATAGGTAGTAGAGGTAAATTCTCTCTATAGGTTTGATGAAGGTGATATTCCTCATAATAAGTCTGCTAGTCAATGCTTGGATGAGTTTGATAATTTTATTGTTAAACAAGAAAACTTCAATGCTTACGTTAGTAGACAATTAACATAACGCTTACATACTTGACTGCTTGGGTGATTATATGAGTAGAACTGTTAGTGATCTTAATATTATTAGTAAGCATACTTCCATGGTGAAAACTCAAGTAGAACAAGTACTTAAGGCACATGATGATTTGCTCAATGTGTTGAATAGTAAGAATAATGATAATGTTGTTAGGGTTATGAATAGAGGTGGTAAAATGACCTAGGAACCTCTGTATCCTGAGGGTCATCCTAAGAGAGTTGAGCAACATTCTCGGAGAATTAATACTGATGTGCCTAGTCCTAGTAATAAAAAGAAAAGGAAAACTGATAGGACTTTCCATGCTTCTAGTGAACCTGTTATAGATACACCTGAGAATCGCAATGGCATTTATATTTCTGATGCCGAGACACAATCTGGTGATGAGCATGAACCTAGCTAAAGTTAATGATAATGTTCATGCTAATGCTCAACCTAGTAATGATAATGATGTGGAGGTAGAACCTGCTGTTGATCTTGATAACCCACAATCAAAGAATCAACATTATGATAAGAGAGATTTCATTGCTAGGAAACATGGTAAAGAAAGAGAGCCATGGGTTCAGAAACCCATGCCCTTTCCTCCTAAACCATCCAAGAAAAAGGATGATGAGGATTTTGAGCGCTTTGTCGAAATGCTTAGACCTGTCTTTTTGCGTATGCATTTGACCGATATTCTGAAAATGTCTCCTTATGCTAAGTATATGAAGGATATTGTCACAAATAAAATAAAGATACCGGAGGCTGAAATTTCCACCATGCTTGCTAATTATACTTTTAAGGGTGGAATACTGCTGCCTCTTGAGCTTACGTTGGTTTTTTCCTTAAAGAGGAAAGGGTGATGCAGCAAAGTAGAGTAAGTATTTCCCTCAGTTTTAAGAACCAAGGTATCAATCCAGTAGGAGACAACGCACAAGCCACCGAATACCTGCAAAAACAAACACCAACTTGCACCCAATGTGATAAAGGGGTTGTCAATAGGATAAACGGTAAAGTATTTTTTTTTATTTTTGGTTTATGGAACAGAAAATAAAAGATTGCAAAGGAAGTAAATAGGAAACTAAAATTATATATCGTAAACTTATATGATGGAAAGTAGGGCCATAGGTTTCACTAGAGGCTTCTCCCAAGATAGAAAATATTACAGTGGGGGAACAAATTACTGCTGAGCAATTGATAGAAAAGCGCAAAGTTATGACGATATCTAAGACAATGATCATGAATATAGGCATCATGTCCGTTCAAGTAGACCGAAACGATTCTGCATCTACTACTATTACTCCACCCGTCGATCGCTATCCAGCATGCATCTAGAGTATTAAGTTCATAAAGAACGGAGTAACACATTAAGAAAGATGACACGATGTAGAGGAATTAACTCAAGCAATATGATGAAAACCCCATCTTTTTATCCTCGATGGCAACAATACAATACGTGTCGGTTCCCCTTCTGTCACTAGGATCGAGCACCACAAGATTGAACCCAAAGCTAAGAACTTATCCCATTGCAAGAAAAACCAATCTAGTTGGCCAAACCAAATCGATAGTTCGAAGAGACTTGCAAAAATATCAAATCATGCATATAAGAATTCAGAGGAGATTCAAATAATATTCATAGATAAGCTGATCATATATCCACAATTCATCGAATCTCGGCAAACACACCGCAAAAGAGTATTACATCGGATAGATCTCCAAGAACATCGAGGAGAACTTTGTATTGAGAATCAAAGAGAGAGAAAAGGCCATCTAGCTACTAGCTATGGACCCGTAGGTCTATGCTAAACTACTCACGCTTCATCGGAGAGGCAATGGTGTTGATGTAGAAGCCCTCCGTGATCGAATCACCCTCCGACAGGACGCCAGAAAAGGCCCCTAGATGGGAACTCACGGGTATAGAAGGTTGCGGCGATGGAAAAGTAGTTTCGTGGCTCCCATGGAAGGTTTTGGGATATTTGAGAATATATAGGCGGAAGAAATAGGTCGATGGAGTGAAGAAGGGCCCACAAGGGTGGGGGCGCACCTCCCGACCTTGTGGACGCCTCGTGGCTTTCCTGACGTGCACTCCAAGCCCTCTGGATGTCTTCTGGTCCAAGAAAAATCATCGTGAAAGTTTCATTCCGTTTGGACTCCATTTGGTATTACTTTTCTGGGAAACTCTAAAACAAGGAAAAAAACAGGAACTGGCACTGGGCTCTAGGTTAATAGTTAGTCCAAAAAATCATATAAAATAGCGTATTAATGCATATAAAACATCCAAAACAGATAATATAATAGCATGGAACAATAAAAAATTGTAGATACGTTGGAGACGTATCAAGCATCCCCAAGCTTAATTCCTAGTCGTCCTCGAGTAGGTAAATGATAAAAACAGAATTTTTGATGTGGAATGCCGCCTAACATATTTAATTTAATGTAATTCTCTTTATTGTGGCATGAATGTTCAGATCCGTATGATTCAAAACAAAATTTTAATATTGACATAAAAACAATAATACTTCAAGCATACTAGCAAAATAATTATGTCTTCTCAAAATATCATGGCCAAAGAAAGCTTATCCCTACAAAATCATATAGTCTGGCTATGCTCCATCTTCATCACACAAAATATTTAAATCATGCACAACTCTGATGAGAAGCCTGTAACGCCCTCGATGCGGCTATATCTCCCACGTGTCGAAGCACGACTTAGAGGCATAACCGCATTGAAAGCAATGTCGCAAGTGAGGTAATCTTCACACAACCCATGTAATACATAAGGGAAAGAGATACATAGTTGGCTTACAAATGCCACTTCACACAATACATAAATAAACATTCATCATCCAGAATACACTCAAGGTCCGACTACGGAACCAAAATAAAAGAAGATACCCCAAATGCTACACGGATCCCCGATCGTCCCAACTGAGCTCCACTCACGATCATCGAGGAAAAGACACATAGTAACGACCATGTTCCTCGTCGAACTCCCACTTGAGCTCGGTTGCATCACCTGCACCGCATCGTCGGCACCTGCAACTGTTTTGGTAGAATCTGTGAGTCACGGAGACTCAGCAATCTCACACCCGCGAGATCAAGACTATTTAAGCTTATAGGAAGGACAGAGTTGTGAGGTGGAGCTGCAGAAAGCGACTAGCATATATGGTGGTGAAGCTAGTAGCGATCAAGAAGTGATCCTGAACTACTTACGTCAAACATAACTCCAACACCGTGTTCACTTCCCGGACTCCATGAGAAGAGACCATCACGGTTACACACGCCTTGATGTGTATCTTAATTAAGGTCAACTTCGGGTTTTCTACAACCGGACATTAACAAATTCCCATCTGCCTCATAACCGCAGACACGGCTTTGAAAGATAATACCTGCAGGGGTGTCCCAACTTAGCCCATTATAAGCTCTCACGGTCAACGAAGGATATTCCTTCTACCGAAGACACGATCGATCTCGGAGTCCCGGACTACAAGACATTTCGACAAAGCAATAAAACAAGACCCAAAGAAAGCCCGATTGTGCCGACAAATCCCGATAGGAGCTGCACATATCTCGTTCTCGTGGCACATCCGGATAAGTCAAGCTACGAGTAAAACCAAGCCTCGAGTTTCCCGTGGTGGCCCCATGATCTGCTTTCGGTTCGGGCCCTTTCGAAGAACCTTTGAGTCCGAGGGGGTTAAAATAAAGATGACCCTCGGGCTCGCGAAAACCCGGGGAAAAAAGGCTTAGGTGGCAAATGGTAAAACCAATGTTGGGCCTTCTTTGGAGGAGTCTTATTCAAAGCGAACTGTCAAAGGGGTCCCATAAATCACCCAACCGTGTAAGGAACGCGAAATCAAGGAACATAACACCGGTATGACGGAAACTAGGGTGGCAAGAGTGGAACAAAACACCAGGCATAAGGCCGAGTCTTCCACCCTTTACCAAGTATATAAATGCATTAATTATAGTAGATATATTGTGATATCCCCAACAAGTAAACATGTTCCAATAAGGAACAACATCTCCATGTTCCAACAAGGAACAAACTTCATCTTCACCTGCAACTAGCAACGCTATAAGAGGGGCTGAGCAAAGCGGTAACATATCCAATCAACGGTTTGCTAGGAAAGGATGGTTAGAGGTTTGACATGGCAATATGGGTGGCATGATATAGCAAGTGATAGGCATCATAGCATAGGCATAGCAAAAGAGCGAGCAACTAACATAGCAAAGATATAAGTGATTTCGAGGGTACGGTCATCTTGCCTGCAAAGTTCTCAGAGTTGTCGAAAGCTTGATCCTCGTAAGCGTTCTCAACAGGTTCCTCGTTCAAGTACTCGTCTCCCGGCTCTACCCAAAGCAAGAACACAAACAAAGGAACCACAATAAATCACGGTGCAGTGCACAAGCAACATGATGCAATACATGGCATGATATGCGAGATGTGATACGCAATGCGTATGCGTGCTCCGGAAGGAAAATGATGAACCGGGCATCAACTTGGCAAACCAAGTATGCTGCTGGAAAGATGAGATGATTTCGGTTGAAATCGATATAAAGATCACCGGAATCGGATGCACGGTTTGCAAATGACAAGCAAAACAAGAATGGCACAAATCTGCCATTAACAGCATGATACCACTTAGCAAGCAACAAGAAAATAATCTACTGCACCCAAACGTACCAGAAAAGCATATGGCAGTGATCTACTCAAGATGCTTGACAAACTATGAACACTAAGCTGCGGCTAAATCACACCATAACAGGTCCAAACAAGCATGGAAAAAGTACAAAATATATCAGCTTCACAGACTTAGGAAAAATTACTGAACATGGCAGAATGAGCATCAGGAAGCAATGTTTAGAGCAAGCAAACAGCATGCTACAGGAACTTATAATAGCAAAACAAGGCATGGCATGAATCTAATCAAAGCATATAACAAAAGTCCCTTACTGACCATAAGCCAAAAGGGATCAGAAAATATAATAACACCCATGTCAACATAGCAAGTTTCGTTAACAGATTCAGCAACAGGGCATGACAAAAACAGATAACAAGTAGGCATGTTTAAGAGCTTGATGCACTCACTACAGAGCATTTCATGATAAACTAAGCATACATACATCAAGAAGACAGGGCATAGAAGATATACATGGCAAGAACAACATCATAGCATACACGGATCAACTACAACAACCTTGGCAAAATTGAATAACATGTAAACAATCTGCCAGAAAACATTTTATAGCAAAGGTAGATCTCTATTGACTCAAGCTATGGCACTCCATAATTGCAAACAAAGGCATGGATGGATATATCATAACCAAATGTTCAAAACATCTTTACTAAAGTATCTCAAAATATGCATGGATCTCTCGGTAGCATCAAGTTAACATGGCATAAAAATATCAGCAAAACAGGGGCTGAAATCAGCAACATCATGAAGCCTAGTTTGCATGCTTGTGCTAGTCACCACAGAGATCACAAAAATACATGGCATACATCCCTGGAAAGATGGAATAGCATATTACAAGAAACATGTAGGACTCAAATTCATAGGATGCACACATCAATCATGGCAAAAATGACAAAAGTGCATGTTCTGTTAAGAAACAAAAACTAACATCACATAGCCCTCTTCTAACAGCATTTTTGGCATCAATATGAGCTCAAATGAAAATGATGCAATGAGATGAAATGATCTACTCTTTGAGGCGAACATTTTGACATATTACACGCACGAAACGGAGTCACAGGTGCAATGTTATGGCACGATGAAAATGCAACAAATTACTGGAAAATAATGACTTAAGAGGGAATCGGGGGGAGGAGAAAGTCAACCCTTGGCTGGATCTCAGATCCGGCGCGGATCGAGAGCGCGGCGCTGCTCGCCGGAGCAGCGGCCGGGACGGGCGACGGAGGAGGGACCGCCGGAGGAGGCGCGGGCCGAGGCGGCGGTGGCCGAGGCGGGCGGCATGGGCGGGCCAGCTGACGGGGCGACGGCCGAGGCGCGGCAGTGGCGGCGACGGGCTGGCGGGCGGGGCCGGGGAGGGTTTCCCCAGTTTGGGCCAAGCGGGCGGCAGGGCACGTGGCGCGCTGATTGCCGGGCGCGGCGGGAGCCGGTCTGGACGGACGTGTCCGGCGCGAGGAGCGGGCTAGGGTTTGGGGATCCGGATTTCGGGAAGGGACCTATATTTATAGGTAGAAGGAGGTAGGAAGCTCCAAATGAGGTGTAGTTTTCGCCCACACGATCGTGATCGAACGACGGAGAGCATGGAAGTGACTTAGATGGGTTATTGGGCTGTTTTAGAGGGGTGTTGGGCTTCAACTTAAAAGAGGCCTTTGCGAGAGTGCGGTTAACCGTTGGAGTACCTAACGAGCTCCAAACGACCCGAAACTTGACAGGTGGTCTACCGGTGGTGTACCAAGGCCACTTGGCAAGGCTCGGTCCATTCCGAGAAAGTTTAGTACCCGCTCACGGAAAAACGTAAAAGGGGACGCCGGGGGACATAGGAGTGCCGGATTGCAAAAGCAGACGTGAGGGAAAATGTTCGGAATCATGAGACGAACACGTATGCAAATGAGATGCACATGATGACATGATATGAAATGCATGACATGGACAAAATGTAAAAATGAAGAAAAACCCAACCACGGAGGGAATATCATATCACAATTCCGAAAATGGCAAGAGTTGGAGTTACAAATATGGAAAGTTACATCCGGGGTGTTACAACACTCCACCACTACAAGAGGATCTCGTCCCGAGATCTAGTACTGAAACGAACTCCGGATATTCGAACGGAGGTGATCCTCGCTCTCCCAAGTGGCTACTCGGTCGGAATGGTGTGACCACTTCACTTACAGGAATATGAATGACTTGATGCGAGTCTTGCGCTCGGTTTCTTCAAGAATAGCAACGGGGTGCTCATGATAAGAGAGATCTTCTTGGAGGTCAATCTCTTCGAAGTTGATAGTGCGTTCAGGAGTCTTGAAGCACCTGCGAAGCTGTGACACGTGAAACACGTCGTGCACATTTGCGAAGTTGGAGGGAAGCTCAAGTTGATAGGCGAGGTCGCCTCTTTTGCCAATGATCTTGAAAGGACCCACGTATCTAGGGGCAAGCTTCCCTTTGATACCGAAACGACGAGTACCTTTCATTGGAGAGACGGAGGTAGACATGGTCTCCGATTTCAAAAGCCACATCATGGTGCTTGTCATCATAATAGCTCTTCTCCGGGCGCGATCGCTGGCTTTGAGATTCTCACGAATGACTTTGCACATTTCTTGACTTCGTGATCAAGTCGTTGCCAAGAAGTTGGCGTTCACCTGTCTCGGATCAATTGAGAGGAGTACGGCACTTTACGCCATAGAGAATTTCGAATGGGGCCTTGCCCGAACTTCGCTTGGAAGCTGTTGTTGTAGGAGAACTTCGGCATATGGAAGACAATCTTCCCACTTCATACCGAAAGAAATGACACAAGCCCTGAGCATATCTTCGAGGATTTGATTGACTCGCTCGACTTGGCCACTTGTTTGAGGATGGAAAGCTGTGTTGAAAGCGAATGTTGGTGCCCATGGCCTTCAAAAGAATCCCGAACTTGGAGGTAAAGATGCTGCCACGGTCCGAAGAGATCACTTGTGGAATGGCGTGCAAGGAGACAATCACGGAGGTGTATAGCTCACTTAACCGAGCTGCTGTGATAGATTCTTTGATAGGAAGAAAATGAGCCACTTTAGTAAGCTTGTCAATGACAACGAAGATAGCATCATTTCCACGCTTGGACTTTGGAAATCCAGTCACGAAGTCCATCTCAATATGATCAAACTTCCATTCTGGAATAGCAAGAGGTTGGAGGAGACCAGCTGGTCTTTGGTGTTCTGCTTTCACTCTTTTGCAGACATCACACTCATTCACGAATTGAGCAATTTCTCGCTTCATTCGAGTCCACCAATATGACTGCTTGAGGTCATGGTACATCTTCGTACTTCCAAGATGAATGGATAGAAGGGAATTGTGCGCCTCGTTCATAATGACTTTACGTAGATCACCCTTTGGAACCACAATCCGGTCCTCAAAGAAAAGAGTATCTTTGTCATCAATGTGGAAGCACTTGTACTTGGAAATGCCCTTGTCGATACCACGTTTCACCTTTTTCACCATGGTATCCAGGAGTTGAGCCTCACGAATTTGGTCTTCCAAAGTAGGAGAGACTATGAGGTTGGCAAGAAAGCCTTGAGGAACAACTTGAAGATTCAGCTTGGAAAGCTTCACGTAGATCCGTTTGGAAGGGCTTGAGGATTAAGGCTGCGATAAGCCTTCCCTGCTCAAAGCATCTGCAATCACATTGGCCTTGCCGGGAGTATATTCAATACTTGGGTTGTACTCTTGAATCATTTCGACCCATCGAGTTTGCCTGAGGTTGAGGTTGGGTTGAGTGAAGATATACTTGAGACTCTTGTGATCGGTGAAAATGTCCACTTTCCTTCCCAACAAGAGATGTCTCCATGTTATCAATGCATGGACAACTGCCGCCAACTCAAGATCGTGAGTGGGGTAGTTCTTTTCGTTGGGCTTCAGCTGACGAGAGGTATAGGCCACAACTCTCTTCTCTTGCATTAACACATCACCGAGACCTTGAAGAGAAGCATCACAGAAAACTTCGAAAGGCTTGGATTCATCAGGAGGAGTTAAGACAGGAGCTGTGACGAGTTTCTCCTTGAGAGTATTGGAAGCAACGTCACACTCAGGAGACCAGACATACTTCACATGCTTCTGGAGGAGGTTGGAAAGAGGCTTTGCAATCTTGGAGAAATTCTCAACAATCTTCGGCAATAGCTTGCAAGACCAAGAAAACTGCGAAGCTGCTTGACATTCTGAGGAGGTTCCCAATTCACAATCATGACTCCTTCTCGGGATTAACAGCGATGCCCTTGGCGGAGATGATGTGACCAAGATAAAGCACTTCATCAAGCCAAAATTCACATTTGGAGAACTTCGCATAGAATTGATACTCTCTGAGCTTGTCGAGCACCAATCGCAAATGTTTGGCATGATCCTTCTTATTCTTGGAGAAGACCAAAATATCATCAAGATAGACCAAGACGAATTCATTGGTGTAGGGGTTGAAGATGAAGTTCATCATTCGAGAGAATGTTGGAGGAGCATTGACAAGGCCGAAAGACATGATAGTATATTCATAAGAACCAAAGCTTGTTACGAATGCCGTCTTAGGAATATCTTGTTCACGAATGCGAATTTGATGATAACCCATACGAAGGTCAAGCTTGGAGAACACTTTAGCACCTTTGAGTTGCTCGAAAAGCTCATTGATGTTGGGAAGTGGATACTTCTTCTTGATTGTCTTCTTATTCAATGGACGGTAATCGACGCAAAGTCGGTCCGTGCCATCTTTCTTCTGGACAAAAAGAACACCACAACCCCAAGGAGATGAACTCGGTCTGATCAAACCCAGACGCTCTTGTTCATCGAAGCTGCTTCTTCAATTCCTTCAGCTCATTAGGTCCAAGCTTGTATGGACGCTTGCAAAGCGGGTTCGATGCGGGCTCAAGATCGATACTTGAACTCAAGCTGGTCGGTGAGGAGGCATTCCTGGAAGCTCTTCTGGAAAGACATCTTGGTACTCACAAACGACTGGAATCTGAGAGATAGCATCCAATTCGCCCTTCTCATTGAGAGAAAACAACCGAATGGTTTCACCACGAGCGGCATAGATGATCACATCATTAGAAGAGTGAGTTAATTGAATTTCCCTGGCAGCACAATCAAGTCGAAGCTTTGTCTTTGAAAGCCAGTCCATCCCGAGAATAAGATCAATATCCGAGTCACCAAGAACAATTGGTTTAGCCAGAAATCTATAGTCGCCCATCTTGATTGTGGTATCCGGAACCACCAAATTGGAGCTCAACGTTTACCCGGAGAAACGACATCCATGGGTTTACCCAAATGTGAAGAAGTGAATTCATGCTTGGCAAAAAACGGTCTTGACATGAAACAATGCGATGCACCAGTATCAAATAAAACTTTTGCAGGAATATCATTAACTGGAAGATTACCCATTATCACATCAGAAGATTCCTCTGCTTGCGCTGCATTCATCATATTCACCTTGGCATGCTTTGGATTATGCTTGACCACTGCATTGCTGGAAGATTTCACAGGAGGAGGAGGCGGAAGGCGCCTTTGATTGAAGCATTTGTTCGCATAGTGACCTTTCTGCTGACATTTGTTGCAAGTCACCTCTGAGAGCGGACGGTGGTAAGGAGCATTTGACCTTGGAGCTTGAGAATTTGACTTGTTCTGAAAGCCTGGGTTGGGTGGGTGGGAAGATCCACGACCACCTGAGTTCTTCTCGCGATAAGGTCAAGGAACGGAGGAGGAGGAAGGTAGAACTTCTGCTGCTTAGCTGCCACTTGAGAGGAAGAAGAAGACTGAATCTGCATCCCTGATTCTCTTCTTAGAAGCCTCACATTTGAGCTGGGCAGCTTCTTGCTTGATGCCATGTTGTAGAATTCATCATACTTTTACGGCTCAAAAGCACGAGAGCTAATTGCAGATCTTCTCTGAGACCACCTCTGAATTGATAGATCATACTCTTTTCATCGTGGACGTCTTGCTTAGCAAAGCGAGCGAAGCTTCGAACTGGATATTGTATTGATACACAGACATGTTGCCTTGCTTGAGATTGCGGAACTCCTCACGCTTGCTCTCAACAACACTTTTCGGAATGTGGTGAGCTCTGAAGTCTCGGCGGAACTCATCCCAGGTAATTACACGACCTCCTCTGGAATCTTTGTATTGTTGGAACCACTCAGCAGCTTGGTCCTTGAGTTGAAACGAAGCAAACTTGACAAAGTCCTCGTGTCCGACATTGCTACATTCAAAATGTTTGCAGATGTCCACAAGCCAATCGTCGGCGTCTGTGGCCTCGACACAGAAACTGAAAGACTTCGGCTGATTAGCGAGGAACTGATTGAGAGTAGCAAAGTGCGTCTGATTGTTGCCTTGAACTTGATTGCCTTGATTGCCTTGCCCTTGAGTACGCTCTTGCAAGAGTTGCAAAATCATCTGAGCATTGGCATTGGTGGCTGCCATGATAGCTTGCCATGCCTCCGGAGGCGGAGGTGGAGGTGGAGGTTCGATCGACTCTCATCATTGCGATCCGGATTCGTATCGCGTTGGCGGAGCCATCCTGAAGAGGGTGACATCCGTTAGCACTTGATAGACAGATATACAAGTTGAATCAACGGATAGAAATTGCAACATATAGTCTTCACAATAAACATTCGAACAAGGATGAACGAATGAATTCCAAAAGCTAACATCACACGTCCATTAAGGTGAGAAGCCACTTAGATAAAGGTATGGAATCATCATCCGCCTTTGAAACAACTCGAATAACACAACTGAAAACAAAACAAAAGATTGGCTTCTAGAATAAGCCGGAACAAACACATGATAGAGATTTACGCCCAAAGTGTTCGTGGTGGGGCCCCTGCAGCACGACGTAATGGACGTCACGAATGACAAACAAGACGTCCCGAATCAGCATAGCCAAGGATTCTTTAAGACGCCTCGCGACCACGAATCGACCGTGGATGGGCGGACCACTAGACGTTGGACCCCAATCTCAAATCATACATCTGTCGGAAAGATATCCTATAAGCTACTAGAATTCCCACCTATAAACTCCCGAAACTTTCTGGTTATGCAATCCGTGTTGGGGATACAGGGACACAAAATATATCACCCAAACTAACAATACCTAGATCCAAATTGTATCCATCCGTCAACACATAACCAAGAAACCTTCGGAAATCGTGTACCTCGACCTTGAAAAGCATCTGTTATCTGAGTCATGGCAATACTCCCGAGCTCGCCTCAAGATCAAGTTATCGGGTTATCTCACCAACAACTGTACAAAAGAGATTTCGATGTCGGTAAAACTCAGTATTCCAGAACTGCAACGATAAAATTGTGACGACAACACCTCGGAGCTCAACTCCATGGGACACGCAACCCCTAAATGTCGAGGCACCAAGAACAATGTTCTCGTCACAAAACCATCGGAACGATCCCAAGATACCAGCGTGATCCTAAAAAAAATTTAGTGAAAATTGAGGAGAGGAGAGTCAAAACTTCTCGTCGGGAGACCTCACCAGAGCGGCATTTAAGGGACTGGGGAGTAAAAGAATCCTACTCTCCGATATATATAATCCTAAGACTCAAAACATTTTCCGTTCTAGACTCGACAACGCCAGCAAAAAATCAAGCAGGGGGCTCCTAAGTCGGGGATGGCTCTGATTACCAACTTGTAACGCCCTCGATGCGGCTATATCTCCCATGTGTCGAAGCACGACTTAGAGGCATAACCGCATTGAAAGCAATGTCGCAAGTGAGGTAATCTTCACACAACCCATGTAATACATAAGGGAAAGAGATACATAGTTGGCTTACAAATGCCACTTCACACAATACATAAATAAACATTCATCATCCAGAATACACTCAAGGTCCGACTACGGAACCAAAATAAAAGAAGATACCCCAAATGCTACATGTAACCCCGATCGTCCCAACTGGGCTCCACTCGATCATCGTGGAAAAGACACATACTAACGACCACGTTCCTCGTCGAACTCCCACTTGAGCTCGGTTGCATCACCTGCACCGCATCGCCGGCACCGCAACTGTTTTGGTAGAATCTGTGAGTCACGGGGACTCAGCAATCTCACACCCCCGCGATCAAGACTATTTAAGCTTATAGGAAGGACAGAGTTGTGAGGTGGAGCTGCAGCAAGCGACTAGCATATATGGTGGCTACATTCGCAAAAGAGAGCGAGAAGAGAAGCAAAGCACGGTCGTGAAGCTAGTAGCGATCAAGAAGTGATCCTGAACTACTTACGTCAAACATAACTCCAACACCGTGTTCACTTCCCGGACTCCGCGAGAAGAGACCATCACGGTTACACACGCGGTTGATGCGTATTTTAATTAAGGTCAACTTCGGGTTTTCTACAACCGGACATTAACAAATTCCCATCTGCCTCATAACCGCGGGCACGGCTTTGAAAGATAATACCTGCAGGGTGTCCCAACTTAGCCCATTATAAGCTCTCACGGTCAACGAAGGATATTCCTTCTACCGAAGACCCGATCGATCTCGGAGTCCCGGACTACAAGACATTTCGACAAAGAATAAAACAAGACCAGCAAAAGCCGCCCGATTGTGCCGACAAATCCCGATAGGAGCTGCACATATCTCGTTCTCTTGGCAAATCCGTATAAGTCAATCTAAGAGTAAAACAAAGCGTCGATTTTCCACGTTGTGGACCTGCAGGCTGCTCGGTTCGGGCCTGCACTCGAAGGAGCACCTTGGTCCGGGGTTAAAATAAAGATGACCCTTGGGCTCATGAAAACCGGGGAAAAAGGCTTAGGTGGCAAATGGTAAAACCAATGTTGGGCCTTCTTTGGAGGAGTCTTATTCAAAGCGAACTGTCAAGGGGGTCCCATAAATCACCCAACCGTGTAAGGAACGCGAAATCAAGGAACATAACACCGGTATGACGAAACTAGGGTGGCAAGAGTGGAACAAAACACCGGGCATAAGGCCGAGTCTTCCACCCTTTACCAAGTATATAGATGCATTAATTATAGCAGATATATTGTGATATCCCCAACAAGTAAACATGTTCCAATAAGGAACAACATCTCCATGTTCCAACAAGGAACAAACTTCATCTTCACCGCAACTAGCAACGCTTATAAGAGGGGCTGAGCAAAGCGGTAACATATCCAATCAACGGTTTGCTAGGAAAGGATGGTTAGAGGTTTGACATGGCAATATGGGTGGCATGATATAGCAAGTGATAGGCATCGTAGCATAGGCATAGCAAAAGAGCGAGCAACTAACATAGCAAAGATATAAGTGATTTCGAGGGTACGGTCATCTTGCCTGCAAAGTTCTCAGAGTTGTCGAAAGCTTGATCCTCATAAGCGTTCTCAACAGGTTCCTCGTTCACGTACTCGTCTCCCGGCTCTACCCAAAGCAAGAACACAAACAAAGGAACCACAATAAATCACGGTGCAATGCACAAGCAACATGATGCAATACATGACATGATATGCGAGATGTGATATGCAATGCGTATGCGTGCTCCGGAAGGAAAATGATGAACCAGGCATCAACTTGGCAAACCAAGTATTCCGCTGGAAAGATGAGATGATTTTGGTTGAAATCGATATAAAGATCACCGAATCGGATGCACGGTTTGCAAATGACAAGCAAAACAAGAATGGCACAAATCTGCCATTAACAGCATGATACCACTTAGCAAGCAACAAGAAAATAATCTACTGCACCCAAACGTACCAGAAAAGCATATGGCAGTGATCTACTCAAGATTCTTGACAAAAGATGAACACTAAGCTGCGGCTAAATCACACCATAACAGGTCCAAACAAGCATGGAAAAAGTGCAAAATATATCAGCTTCACAGACTTAGGAAAAATTACTGAACATGGCAGAATGAGCATCAGGAAGCAATGTTCAGAGCAAGCAAACAGCATGCTACAGGAACTTATAATAGCAAAACAAGGCATGGCATGAATATAATCAAAGCATAGAACAAAAGTCCCTTACTGACCATAAGCCAAAAGGGATCAGAAAATATAATAACACCCATGTCAACATAGCAAGTTTCGTTAACAGATTCAGCAACAGGGCATGACAAAAACAGATAACAAGTAGGCATGTTTAAGAGCTCGATGCACTCACTACAAAGCATTTCATGATAAACTAAGCATACATACATTAAGAAGACAGGGCATAGAAGATATACATGGCAAGAACAACATCATAGCATACACGGATCAACTACAACAACCTTGGCAAAATTGAATAACATGTAAACAATCTGCCAGAAAACATTTTATAGCAAAGGTAGATCTCTATTGACTCAAGCTATGGCACTCCATAATTGCAAACAAAGGCATGGATGGATAGAGCATAACCATATGTTCAAAACATCCTTACTGAAGTATCTCAAAATATGCATGGATCTCTCGGTAGCATCAAGTTAACATGGCATAAAAATATCAAGAAAACAGGGCTGAAATCAGCAACATCAAGAAGCCTAGTTTGCATGCTTGTGCTAGTCACCACAGAGATCACAAAAATACATGGCATACATCCCTGGAAAGATGGAATGGCATATTACAAAACACATGTAGGACTCAAATTCATAGGATGCACACATCAATCATGGCAAAAATAGCGAAGTGCATGTTACGTTAAGAAAGCGAAACTAACATCACATAGCCCTCTTCTAACAGCATTTCGGGCATCAAGATGAGCTCAAATGAAAATGATGCAATGAGATGAAATGATCTACTCTTTGAGATGAACATTTTGACATATTACACGCACGAAACGGAGTCACAGGTGCAGTGTTATGGCACGATGAAAATGCAACAAATTACTGCAGAATAATGACGAGGGAATCGGGGGGAGGAGAAAGTCAACCCTTCGGCTGGATCTCAGATCCGGGCGCGGATCGAGGCGGCAGCGCGGCTCGCCGGAGCAGCGGCGGCCGAGGACGGGCGACGGAGGAGGGGACCGGCCGGAGGAGGCGCGGGCCGAAGGCGGCGGTGGCCGAGGCGGGCGGCGCGGCGCGAGGCGGCCGGGCGGCGCTGGACGGCGGGCGACGGCCGAGGCGGCGGTGGCTGGCGACGGGCAAGGCTGGGCGGCGTCGGGCTGCGCGGGCGCGCCGGAGGGTTTCCGCAGGTTCTGGCGGGCGCGGCGGCGATGTGGGTATGGGGCCATGGCGCGGCTGATTAGCCGTGGCGGCGGAGCCATTCCGCGGACCGGACGTGTCCGGCGCGCGGAGGGAGCGGGGCTAGGGTTTGGGGATCCGGATTTCGGGGAAGGGGCTAGGAAGGTCCAAATGAGGTGTAGTTTTCGCCCACACGATCGTGATCGAACGACGGAGAGCATGGAAGTGACTTAGATGGGTTATTGGGCTGTTTTGGAGGGGTGTTGGGCTGCAACTTAAAAGAGGCCTTTGCGAGAGTGCGGTTAACGTGGAGTACCAAACGAGCTCCAAACGACCCAAACTTGATGGTGGTTCACCGGTGGTGTACCAAGGCCACTTGGCAAGGCTCGATCCATTCCGAGAAAGTTTAGTACCCGCTCACTAAAAACGTAAAAGGGGACGCCGGGGACATAGGAGTGCCGGATTGCAAAAGCGGACAACGGGAAAATGCTCGGAATCATGAGACGAACACGTATGCAAATGAGATGCACATGATGACATGATATGAAATGCATGACATGGACAAAATGCAAAATGAAGAAAAACCCAACCACGAAGGGAATATCATATCACAATGCCGAAAATGGCAAGAGTTGGAGTTACAAATATGGAAAGTTACATCCGGGGTGTTACAAAGCCAAGCAATTGTTTCATACTTTTAACGTTCTCAAACTTTTTCAACTTTCACGCAATACGTGAGCGTGAGCCATGGACATAGCACTATAGGTGGTATAGATGGTGGTTGTGGAGAAGACAAAAAGAAGGAGATAGTCTCACATCAACTAGGCGTGTCAACGGGCTATGGAGATGCCCATCAATAGATATCAATGTGAGTGAGTAGGGATTGCCATGCAACGGATGCACTAGAGCTATAAGTTTATGAAAGCTCAAAACAAAAACTAAGTGGGTGTGCATCCAACTCTCTTGCTCACGAAGACGTAGGGCAATTTGAGGAAGCCCATCATTGGAATATACGAGCCAAGTCTACAATGAAAATTCCCACTAGTATATGAAAGTGATAACATAGGAGATTCTCTATCATGAAGATCATGGTGCTACTTTGAAGCTCAAGTGTGGTAAAAGGATATTAACATTGCCCCTTCTCTCTTTTCTCTCATTTTTTTATTTGGGCCTTCTCTCATTTTTTTGGCCTCTTTTTTTTCATCCGGAGTCTCATCCTGACTTGTGGGGGAATCATAGTCTCCATCATCCTTTCCTCACATGGGACAATGCTCTAATAATGAAGATCATCACACTTTTATTTACTTACAACCCAAGAATTACAAATCGATACTTAGAACAAAATATGACTCTATATGAATGCCTCTGGCGGTGTACCGGGATGTGCAATGAATCAAAAGTGAAATGTATGAAAGAATTATGAACGACGGCCTTTCCACAAATACGATGTCAACTACATGATCATGCAAAGCAATATGAAAATAATGGAGCGTGTCATATAAACGAAACGGTGGAAAGTTGCATGGAAATATATTTGGGAATGGCTATGCTAATGCCATAATAGGTAGGTATGGTGGCTGTTTTGAGGAAGATATAAGGAAGAAATTATTATGCTCAAATTGCAAAACCATAAACTTCCTGACATTGTTTTCGATCTCCTCTAGCCTTTTAAGGTGAAGATCACCAAATTTAGGTAAGGCCATCGCGACAAACAAGCAATCCAACACACGAGCAAACAAACGGACGAGGAAAAGGCAAAGGGAAAAAGAGGAGGAGATTGGGAAAGAGAGGGCGAATAAAACGATAAGGGTGAAGTGGGGGAGAGGAAAACGAGAGGCAAATGGAAAATAATGTAATGCGAGAGATAGGGATTGTGATGGGTACTTGGTATGTTGACTTTTATGAGACTCCCCGACAGCGGCGCCGAAATCCTTCTTGCTACGTCTTGAGCTTGCGTTGGTTTTCCCGAAGAGGAGAGGATGATGCAGCACAATAGCGTAAGTATTTCCCTCAATTTTTGAGAACCAAGGTATCAATCCAGTAGGAGGCCACGCACAAGTCCCTCGTACCAGCACAAAACGATAGCTACTCGCAACCAACGCGATTAGGGGTTGTCAATCCCTTCACGGTCACTTACGAGAGTGAGATCTGATAGAGATAATATTTTTGGTATTTTTGGTATAACGATGCAAAGTGAAAAGTAAAAGGAAAACAAAGCAAGTATAAAAGTGATGGAGATTGATATGATGAGAATAGACCCGGGGGCCATAGGTTTCACTAGTGGCTTCTCTCATGAGCATAAATATTCTACGGTGGGTGAACAAATTACTGTTGAGCAATTAACATTGAGCATAGTTATGAGGTTATCTAGGTATGATCATGTATATAGGCATCACGTCCGAGACAAGTAGATCGAAACGATTCTGCATCTACTACTATTACTCCACTCATCGACCGCTATCCAGCATGCATCTAGAGTATTAAGTTAAAAACAGAGTAACGCCTTAAGCAAGATGACATGATGTAGAGGAATAAATTCATGCAATATGATAAATACCCCATCTTGTTATCCTCGATGGCAACAATACAATATGTGCCTTGCAACTCTTTCTGTCACTGAGTAAGGACACCGCAAGATTGAACCCAAAGCCATGCACTTCTCCCATTGCAAGAACTACCAATCTAGTTGGCCAAACCAAACGGATAATTCGAAGAGACTTGCAAAGATAACTCAATCATACATAAAAAGAATTCAGAGAAGATTCGAATATTATTCATAGATAAGCTGGATCATAAACCCACAATTCATCGGTCTCAACAAACACACCGCAAAAAGAAGATTACATCGAATAGATCTCCACGAGAGAGGGGAGAACATTGTATTGAGATCCAAAAAGAGAGAAGAATCCATCTAGCTACTAGCTATGGACCCGAAGGTCTGAAGTAAACTACTCACACTTCATCGGAGGGGCTATGGTGTTGACGTACAAGCCCTCCGTGGTGGATGCCCCCTCCGGCGGAGCTCCGGAACAGGCCCCAAGATGGGATCTCGTGGATACAGGAAGTTGCGGAGGTGGAATTAGGTTTTTGGCTCCTGTTCTGATCGTTTGGGGGTACGTAGGTATATATAGGAGGAAGGAGTACGTCGGTGGAGCTTCGAGGGGCCCACGAGGCAGGGGGCGTGCCCTAGGGGGGGGCGCCCCCCACCCTCGTGACCGCCTCTCTGATGCCTTGGCGTAGGGTCCAAGTCTCCTGGATCACGTTCGGTGAGAAAATCACGTTTCCGAAGGTTTCATTCCGTTTGGACTCCGTTTGATATTCTGCTTTCTTGAAATCTTGAAAAGGCAAAAAACAGCAATTACAGGCTGGGCCTCCGGTTAATAGGTTAGTCCCAAAATAATATAAAAGTGGAAAATAAAGCCCATTATAGTCCAAAACAATAGATAAAGTAGCATGGAGCAATAAAAAATTATAGATACGTTGGAGACGTATCAGGCATCCCCAAGCTTAATTCACGTCGTCCTCGAGTAGGTAAATGATAAAAGAGAATTTTTGTTGCGGAGTGTTACTTTGGCATAATTTCAATGTAAATCTTCTTAATCATGGTATGAATATTCAGATCCGAAAGATTCAAGACAAAAGTTCATATTGACATAAAAATTATAATACTTCAAGCATACTAATCAAAGTAATCATGTCTTCTCAAAATAGCATGGCAAAAGAAAGTTCATCCCTACAAAATCATATAGTTAGGCTATGCTTCATTTTCGTCACACAAAGATGTTCCCAACTTCTATAACCCCGATGACAAGCCAAGCAATTGTTTCATACTTAAATAATCTCAAACTTTTTCAACCTCCGCGCAATACATGAGCGTGAGCCATGGATATAGCACTATGGGTGGAATAGAATATGATGATGGGGATTGTGTGGAGAAGATAAAAAAGGAGAAAGTCTCATATTGATGAGGATAATCAACGTGCTATGGAGATGCCCATCAATTGATGTCAACATGAAGAGTAGGGATTGCCATGCAATGGATGCACTAGAGCTATGAATGCTCAACAAAAGAAAACTAGTGGGTGTGCATCCAACTTGCTTGCTCATGAATACCTAGAGCATTTTGAGGAAGCCCATCGTAGGAATATACAAGCCAAGTTCTATAATGAAAAATTCCCACTAGTATAAAAAGACAACTTATGAGACTCACTATATGAAAAACATGGTGCTACTTTGAAGCACAATATATGAGACTCACTACATGAAGAACAAGGTGCTACTTTGAAGCACAATATATGAGACTCACTACATGAAGAACAAGGTGCTGCTTTGAAGCACAAGTGTGGAAAAAGAGATAGTAGCATTGCCCTTTTTATTATTATTTTTTGGGCCTTTATTTTTTCTTTTTGGCCTTTCTCCTTTTTTTATTTGGGAAATGCTCTAATAATGATGATCATCACACTTCTATTGATTACAACATAAGGATTACAACTCGAAACTAGAACAAGGTATGACTCTATATGAATGCCTCCGGCGGTGTACCGTGATGGTGCAATGAATCAAGAGTGACATGTATGAAAAATAATGCATGGTGGCTTTGCCACAAATACGATGTCAACTACATGATCATGCAAGGGCAATATGACAAAAGTAATGTATGTCATGATGATGATGAACGGACGGTGGAAAGTTGCATGGCAATATATCTCGGAATGGCTATGGTAATGCCATAATAGGTAGGTATGGTGGCTGTTTTGAGGAAGATATATGGAGGTTTATGTGTGATAGAGCATATCATATCACGGGGTTTGGATGCACCGGTGAAGTTTGCACCAACTCTCAAGGTGAGAAAGGGCAATGCACGGTACCGAAGAGGCTAGCAAAGGCGGAAAGGTAAAAGTATGTATAATCCATGGACTCAACATTAGTCAAAAGAATTCATATACTTATTGCAAAAATTTAGAAGTCATCAAAAATCAAGTACTACGCGCATGCTCCTATGGGGATAGATTGGTAGGGAAAGACCATCGCTCGTCCCCGACCACCACTCATAAGGATGCACAAGCCAGGTACACTTCATGTTTCAAATTTGTTACACAACTTTAACCATACGTGCATGCTACGGGATTTGCTAACTTCAACACAAGCATTTCTCAAATTCACAACTACTCAACTACCACGACTTTAATATTATCACCTCCATATCTCAAAACAATTATCAAGCATCAAACTTATCTTAGTATTCAACGCACTCAAAAGAAAGTTTCACATATCTTGAATACCAAGTATATTAACATTAAGCAAATTACCATGCTATTAACGACTCTCAAAATAATCTAAGTGAAGCATGAGAGATCAAGTTTCTTTAAAACAAATCCACCACCGTGCTCTAAAAGATCTAAGTGAAGCACTAGAGCAAAAATTATCACGCTCAAAAGATATAAGTGAAGCACTATGAGAAAAAAACTATCAAGCTCAAAATATATAAGTGAAGCACATAGAGTATTCTATCAAATTCCAATTCATGTATGGCTCTCTCAAAAGGTGTGTACATCAAGGATGATTGTGGTAAACTAACAAGCAAAGACGCAAATAATACAAGACGCTCCAAGCAAAACACATATCATGTGGTGAATAAAAATATAGCTCCAAGTAAATTACCGATGGAAGTGGATTTAAAGAGGATGCCTTCCGGCATCCCCAAGCTTTGACTTTTTGGTGTCCTTGGATTATCTTGGGGGTGCCATGGGCATCCCCAAGCTTTGGCTCTTGCCACTCCTTGTTCCATAATCCATCAAAAGAATTCACCCAAAACTTGAAAACTTCACAACTTAAAACTCAATAGAAATCTCGTGAGCTCCGTTAGAGAAAGAAAACAAAAGACTACTTTAAGGTACTGTAATGAACTCATTATTTATTTATATTGGTGCTAAACCTATTGTATTCCAACTTCTCTATGGATTATAAACTATTTTACTAGCCATAGATTCATCAAAATAAGCAAACAGCACACGCAGAATAGAATCTGTCAAAAATAGAACAGTCTGTAGTAATCTGTAACTAACGCAAACTTCTGGAACTCAAAAACTTCTACCAAAATTAGATGACCTGGAATTTTTTTATTGATCAGCAGCATTGGAATCAGTATTTTATCACGTTCTGGTGATTTTTAACAATTCAGTAATCGAGCGCAAAGTTTCGGAAATTACAAAGAAGATCAAATAACTATCATCCAAGAAGATCCAATAGGTCCAACTTGGCACAAACACTAACTAAAACATAAAACCACATCTAAAAAGAGGCTAGATGGATTATTTATTCCTAAACATCAGCAAAAACAAAAAACTAAAAATAAAATTGGGTTGCATCCCAACAAGCGCTATCGTTTAACGCCCCTAGCTAGGCATAAAAGCAAGGATAGATCTAGGTATTGCCATCTTTGGTAGGCAATCCATAAGTGGCTCTCACGATAGATTCATATGGTAATTTTATTTTCTTTCTAGGGAAGTGTTCCAGGCCTTTCTTTAATGGAAATTGGAATCTAATATTCCCTTCCTTCATATCAATAATTGCACCAATCGTTCTAAGGAAAGGTCTACCAAGAATAATAGGACATGAAGGATTGCAATCTATATCAAGAACGAGAAAATCTACGGGCACATAATTCCTATTTGCAACAATAAGAACATCATTAATTCTTCCCATAGGCTTTTTAATAGTGGAATCCGCAAGATGCAAGTTTAGCGAGCAATCATCAAAGTCACGAAAATCTAGCAAATCACACAAAGTTTTGGGAATAGTAGAGACACTAGCACCCAAATCACACAAAGCATGAAACTCATAATCTTTAATTTTAATTTTGATAGTAGGTTCCCATTCATCATAGAGTTTCCTAGGGATAGAAACTTTCAACTCAATTTTTTCTTCATAAGATTGCATCAAGGCATCAACAATGTGTTCGGTAAAGGCCTTATTTTGACTATAAGCATGAGGAGAATTTAGCATGGATTGCAACAAGGAAATACAATCAATTAAAGAGAAATTTTCATAATTAAATTCCTTGATATCCAATATAGTGGGTTTAGCAACATCTAGATTTTTATTTCTTTCAATCCCACTTTTATCAATTTCATCATCAAGATCTAAAAACTCCGAATTCTTAGAACACCTTCTAGGTAAAGGACAATCATATTCAGTTTCATCAAGATTCATATTGCAAAACAAAGATTTAATAGGGGACGCATCAATAACTTTTAGATCTTCATCTTGATTTTCATAGGAATTCGGTTTAGCGGCCATCTTATTGACTAAGGTAGCTTGCATATCCGAAATTTCAGCGGTCATCTTTTCAAGACGAGCAATTTGGGCTCTTATACCATCAATTCTTTGGACATATCATCGAGCTCTTTATTCATATAACTCATAAAACTCTTTTGTTCCTTAAGCTCGTTTCTAAAGAAATTATTATGCTCAAATTGCAAAACCATAAACTTCCTGACATTGTTTTTTATCTCCTCTAGCCTTTTAAGGTGAAGATCACCAAATTTAGGTAAGGCCATCGCGACAAACAAGCAATCCAACACACGAGAAAACAAACGGATGAAGAAAAGGCAAAGGGAAAAAGAGGAGGAGATTGGGAAAGAGAGGGCGAATAAAACGGCAAGGGTGAAGTGGGGGAGAGGAAAACGAGAGGCAAACGGCAAATAATGTAATGCGAGAGATAGGGATTGTGATGGGTACTTGGTATGTTGACTTTTATGTAGACTCCCGACAGCGGCGCCAAATCCTTCTTGCTACGTCTTGAGCTTGCGTTGGTTTTCCCGAAGAGGAGAGGATGATGCAGCACAAGATGGCGTAAGTATTTCCCTCGCTTTTGAGAACCAAGGTATCAATCCAGTAGGAGGCCACGCACAAGTACCTCGTGCACTGCACAAAACGATAGCTACTGCAACTAACGCGATTAGGGGTTGTCAACCCCTTCACGGTCACTTACGAGAGTGAGATCTGATACAGATAATATTTTTGGTATTTTTGGTATAAAGATGCAAAGTGAAAAGTAAAAGCAAAACAAAGCAAGTATAAAAGTGATGGAGATTGATATGATGAGAATAGACCCGGGGGCCATAGGTTTCACTAGTGGCTTCTCTCAAGAGCATAAATATTCTACGGTGGGTGAACAAATTACTGTTGAGCAATTGACAGAATTGAGCATAGTTATGAGGTTATCTAGGTATGATCATGTATATAGGCATCACGTCCGAGACAAGTAGATCGAAACGATTTTCCATCTACTACTATTACTCCACTCATCAACCGCTATCCAGCATGCATCTAGAGTATTAAGTTAAAAATAGAGTAACGCCTTAAGCAAGATGACATGATGTAGAGGAATAAATTCATGCAATATGATAAATACCCCATCTTGTTATCCTCGATGGCAACAATACAATATGTGCCTTGCAACCCTTTACATCCTTTGGGTAAGGACACCGCAAGATTGAACCCAAAGCCATGCACTTCTCCCATTGCAAGAACTACCAATCTAGTTGGCCAAACCAAACGGATAATTCGAAGAGACTTGCAAAGATAACTCAATCATACATAAAAGAATTCAGAGAAGATTCGAATATTATTCATAGATAAGCTGGATCATAAACCCACAATTCATCGGTCTCAACAAACACACCGCAAAAAGAAGATTACATCGAATAGATCTCCATGAGAGAGGGGGGGAACATTGTATTGAGATCCAAAAAGAGAGAATAAGCCATCTAGCTACTAGCTATGGACCCGAAGGTCTGAAGTAAACTACTCACACTTCATCGAAGAGGCTATGGTGTTGATGTGGAAGCCCTCCGTGGTGGATGCCCCCTCCGGCGGAGCTCGAGAACATGCCCCAAGATGGGATCTCGTGGATACAGGAAGTTGCGGAGGTGGAATTAGGTTTTTGGCTCCTGTTCTGATCGTTTGGGGGTACGTAGGTATATATAGGAGGAAGGAGTACGTCGGTGGAGCTTCGAGGGGCCCACGAGGCAGGGGCGCGCCCCCCAACCTCGTGACCGCCTCTCTGATGCCTTGGTGTAGGGTCCAAGTCTCCTGGATCACGTTCGGTGAGAAAATCACGTTTCAGAAGGTTTCATTCCGTTTGGACTCCGTTTGCTATTTTGTTTCTTCAAAATACAGAAAAAGGCAAAAAAACAGCAATTCTGGGCTGGGCCTCCGGTTAATAGGTTAGTCCCAAAAATAATATAAAAGTGAAAATTAAAGCCCATTATAGTCCAAAACAATAGATAAAGTAGCATGGAGCAATAAAACTTATAGATACGTTGGAGACGTATCACCTATCATATTAGGACTAAATTTATAACCAAAGAAAATTACCAAGCTGTTTTAAAGACTCTCAAAATAATATAAGTGAAGTGCGAGAGTTCATCAATTTCTATAAAATAAAAACCACCGCTGTGCTCTAAAAAGATATAAGTGAAGCACTAGAGCAAATTTTCCTAGCTCAAAAGATATAAGTGAAGCACATAGAGTATTCTAATAAATCACGATTCATGCGTGTATCTATCAAAAGGTGTGTGCAACAAGGATGATTGTGGCAAACTAAAAATCAAAGACACAAACCATACAAGACGCTCAAGCAAGGTGAATAAAAATATAGCCTCAAGTAAAGTTACCGATAGACGAAAACGAAAGAGGGGATGCCTTCTGGGGTATCCCCAAGCTTAGGCTCTTGGTTGTCCTTGAATATTACCTTGGGGTGCCTTGGGCATCCCCAAGCTTAGGCTCTTGCCACTCCTTATTCCAAAATCCATCAAATCCTTACCCAAAACTTGAAAACTTCACAACACAGAACTCAACAGAAAATCTCGTAAGCTCCGTTAGTATAAGAAAATAAATCACCACTTTGGTACTATTGTGAACTCATTATTTATTTATATTGGTTTAATATATACTGTATTCCAACTTTTCCAGGGTTCATAGCCCCCGATACTAGCCATAGATGCATCAAAATAAGCAAACAACACGCGAAAAATAGAATCCGTCAAAAACAGAATAGTCTGTAGTAATCTAGATATTTAGAATACTTCTGTAACTCCAAAAATCCTGAGAAATTAGGAAGACCTAGAAATTTGTTTATTAATCTTCTGCAAAAATAATCAACTAAAAAGCACTCTTCTGCTAAAAATGAGAATTGTTTTCCTGAGCGCAAAAGTTTTTGTTTTTCAGCAAGATCAAATCAACTATCGCCGTAAGCTATCCCAAAGGACTTACTTGGCAAAAACACTAATTAAAACACAAAACCACATCTAACAGATGAATTATTTAACGTAAAATAGAACCTAAAAGAAAAACCAAAAATAAAGTGGGGTTGCCTCCCAACAAGCGCTATTGTTTAACGCCCTTAGCTAGGCATAAGAAACGAATGGATCTCGGTATTATCGTCTTTGGAATGCAATCGATAAGTGGCTCTCATAATAGATTCATAAGGCAATTTAATTTTCTTTCTTGGGAAGTGTTCCATACCTTTCCTTAACGGAAATTGAAAGCTAATGTTTCCTTCTTTCATATCAATAATTGCACCAATCGTTCTAAGGAAAGGTCTACCAAGAATAATAGGACATGTAGGATTGCATCTATATCAAGAACAATGAAATATACGGGCACATAATTCCTATTTGCAATAATAAGAAGATCATTAATTCTTCCCATAGGTTTCTTAATAGTGGAATCCGCATGATGCAAATTCAAAAAACAATCATCTAATTCACGGAAACCTAACACATCACATAGAGTTTTCGGAATCGTGGAAACACTAGAACTCAAATCACACAAAGCATGGCATTCATAATCTTTAATTTTAATATTAATAGTAGGTTCCCACTCATCATAAAGTTTTCTAGGGATAGGAACTTCCAATTGAAGCTTTTCTTCAAAAGATTGCATCATAGCATCAACGATATGTTTAGTAAAAGCTTTGTTTTGACTATAAGCATGAGAATTCAACATGGATTGCAACAAGGAAATACAATCTATTAAAGAATAGTTATCATAATTAAATTAATTTAAATCCAAAAGAGTGGGTTCATTGCTCTTTAAAGTTTTGACCTCTCCAATCCCACTTTTATCAATTTTTGCATCAAGATCTAAAAACTCTGAATCATTGGGACGCCTTCTAACTAAAGTTGACTCATATCCAGTCCCATCTTTATCAAGATTTATATTAGAAAAAAATATTTAATAGGAGTCACATCAATCACTTTAAGATCTTCATTATTATTCTCACGGAAACTAGAAGAACACACTTTTATAAACCAATCTTTTTTAGCACGCATCTTAGCGGTTCTTCCTTTGCACTCATCAATGGAAATTATCATGGCTTTGAGAGACTCATTGATATCATGCTTAGGTGTAATAGATCTAAGTTTCAAGGAATCAACATCAAGAGAAATTATATCCACATTCCTACCCAAATCATCAATCTTAAGCAATTTTTCTTCAATCAAAGCATTGAAATTCTTTTGCGAACTTATAAATTCTTTAAAACTTTTCTCAAAATAAGAGGGCATCTTATTATAATTTTCATAAGAATTGTTGTAGTAGTTACCATAATTATTAGAGGAATTACTAGGAAACGGCCTAGGATTAGAATTTCCTCTATACGCGTTATTACCAAAATTCTTCCTACCAACAAAGTTCACATCCATAGATTCATTATTATTTTCAATCAAAGTAGACAAAGGCATATCATTAGGATCAATAGGAGCACTCTTGCTAGCAAATAATTTAATAAGCTCGTCCATCTTTCCACTCAAAACATTAATCTCTTCAATCGCATGCACCTTTTTACTAGTGGAAGATCTTTCAGTATGCCACTGAGAATAGTTAACCATAATATTATATAGGAGTTTGATAGCTTCTCCTAACGTAATTTCCATAGAAGTACCTCCTGTGGCCGAATCTAAAAGATTTCTAGAAGCAAAATTCAATCCGCCATAATTTTTTTGTATAATCATCCACAAATTCAAGCCATGAGTAGGGCAATTTTGTATCATCAATTTCATCCTATCCCAAGATTGTGCAACATGTTCATGATCTTAGCCGGAGGAAAATACTTGGAAATAAAAGCATCTTTACACTTATTCCATGAATCGATACTATTTTTAGTCAAAGATGAAAACCAAGTTTTAGCACGATCTCGAAGTGAGAACGGAAATAGCTTCAATTTAACAATATCATTGTCCACATCTTTTTTATTTTTCATATCACACAAATCGACGAAATTATTAAGATGGGATGCAACATCTTCATTGGGAAGGCCGGAAAATTGATCTTTCATAGCATGATTCAACAAAGCGGTGTTGATTTCACAAGATTCCACATTAGTAGTGGGAGCAATCGGAGTACTAATAAAATCATTATTATTGGTGTTGGAAAAGTCACACAATTTGGTATTATCTTGAGTCATCGTGACAAAGCAAGCAATCCAACACACTATCACACAAAAAGCAAGCGAAGAAGATAAATGGAAGAGGGGCGAAGAAAAGGCAAATCTTTTCGAAAATCATTTTAGAAGTGGGGGAGAGGAAAATGAGAGGCGAATGGCAAATAATGTAATGCGAGGGATGAGATTTTATGATGGGTACTTGGTATGTCTCGGCTTGGCGTAGACCTCCCCGGCAACGGCGCCAGAAATTGGCAAGTTGACGGGAAACAAATCTTGACTTGACTTGGCGTAAGTCTCCCCGGCAACGGCGCCAGAAATTCTTCCTGCTACCTATTGAGCTTACGTTGGTTTTTCCCTTGAAGAGGAAAGGGTGATGCAGCAAAGTAGAGTAAGTATTTCCCTCAGTTTTGAGAACCAAGGTATCAATCCAATAGGAGACAACGCACAAGCCACCGAATACCTGCACAAACAAACACCAACTTGCACCCAACACGATAAAGGGGTTGTCAATCCCTTCACGGTTATTTGCAAAGTGAGATCTGATAGAGATGGATAAACGGTAAAATAATATTTTTGGTCTATGGAACGGAAAGTAAAAGATTGCAAAGGAAGTACATAGGAAACTAAAACTGTAGATCGGAAACTTATATGATGGAAAGTAGACCTGGGGCCATAGATTTCACTAGAGGCTTCCCTCAAGATAGAAAATATTACGGTGGGTAAACAAATTACTGCCGAGCAATCGATAGAAAAGAGCAAAGTTATGACGATATCTAAGGCAATGATCATGAATATAGGCATCACATCTGTGTCAAGTAGACCGAAACGATTTTGCATCTACTACTATTACTCCACACATCGACCGCTATCCAGCATGCATCTAGAGTATTAAGTTCATAAAGAATGGAGTAATGAATTAAGAAAGACGACATGATTTAGAGGAATTAACTCAAGCAATATGGTGAAAACCCCATCTTTTTATTCTCGATGGCAACAATACAATATGTGTCGGTTCCCTTCTGTCACTAGGATCAAGCACCGCAAGATTGAACCCAAAGCTAAGCACTTCTCCCATTGCAAGAAAAACCAATCTAGTTGGCCAAACCAAATCGATAGTTCAAAGAGACTTGCAAACATATCAAATCATGCATATCATAATTCAGAGAGATTCAAATAATATTCATAGATAAGCTGGTCATAAATCCACAATTCATCGGATCTAGGCAAACACAACGCAAAAGAGTATTACATCGGATAGATCTCCAAGAACATTGAGCAGAACTTTGTATTGAGAATCAAAGAGAGAGAAAAGGCCATCTAGCTACTAGCTATGGACCCGTAGGTCTGTGGTAAACTACTCACGCTTCATCAGAGAGGCAATGGTGTTGATGTAGAAGCCCTCCTTGATCGAATCCCCCTTCGGCAGGACGCCAGAAAAGGCCCCTAGATGGGATCTTGATATGTCTCCAATGTATCTATAATTTTTTATTGTTCCATGCTATTATATTATATGTTTTGGATGTTTAATAGGCTTTGTTATGCACTTTTATATTATTTTTGGGACTAACCTATTAACTGAAGGCCCATTGCAGATTGCTGTTTTTTTGCCTATTTCAGTGTTCCGCAGAAAAGGAATATCAAATGGAATCCAAACGGAATGAAACCTTCGGGAAAGTTATTTTTGGAACAAACGCAATCCAGGAGACTTGGAGTGGACGTCAAGGAAGCAACGAGGCGGCTACGAGGTAGGGAGGCGCGCCCAGGGGGTAGGCGCGCCCCCACCCTCGTGGGGTCCTCGTGGCTCCACCGACCTCCTTCTTTCGCCTATATATACTCATATACCCTGAAAACATCCGAGAGCACGACGAAACCCTATTTCCACTGCCACAACCTTCTATACCCGTGAGATCCCATCTTGGGGCCTTTTCCGGCGCTCCGCCGGAGGGGGAATCGATCATGGACCTTCCGATGATGTGTGAGTAGTTTACCACAGACCTTCGGGTCCATAGTTATTAGCTACATGGCTTCTTCCCTCTCTTTGGATCTCAATACAAAGTTCTCCTCGATTCTCTTGGAGATCTATTCAATGTAATTCTTTTTGCGGTGTGTTTGTCGAGATCCGATGAATTGTGGGTTTATCATCAAGATTATCTATGAACAATATTTGGTTCTTCTCTGAATTCTTATATGTATGATTTGATATCTTTGCAAGTCTCTTCGAATTATCAGTTTGGTTTTGCCTACTAGATTGATCTTTCTTGCAATGGGAGAAGTGCTTAGCTTTGGGTTCAATCTTGCGGTGTCCTTTCCCAGTGACAGCAGGGGCAACAAGGCACATATTGTATTGTTGCCATCGAGGATAAAAAGATGGGGTTTATATCATATTGCTCGAGTTTATCCCTCTACATCATGTCATCTTGCCTAATGCGTTACTCCGTTCTTATGAACTTAATACTCTAGATGCATGCTGGATAGCGGTCGATGTGTGGAGTAATAGTAGTAGATGCAGAATCGTTTCGGTCTACTTGTCGCGGACGTGATGCATATATACATGATCATGCCTAGATATTCTCATAACTATGCGCTTTTCTATCAATTGCTCGACAGTAATTTGTTCACCCACCGTAGATTATGCTATCTTGAGAGAAGCCACTAGTGAAACCTATGGCCCCCGGTCTATTTCCATCATATTATTTTCCTATCAATTTACTATTTCTGCCGCCGTTTATTTTGCAATCTTTACTTTCCAATCTATATCATAAAAATACCAAAAATATTTATCTTATTATCTCTATCAGATCTCACTTTTGCAAGTGGCCGTGAAGGGATTGACAACCCCTTTATCGCGTTGGTTGCAAGGTTCTTATTTGTTTGTGCAGGTACAAGGCGACTTGCGTGTAACCTCCTACTGGATTAATACCATGGTTCTCAAAAACTGAGGGAAATACTTACGCTACTTTGCTGCATCACCCTTTCCTCTTCAAGGGAAAACCAACGCATGCTCAAGAGGTAGCAAGAAGGATTTCTGGCGCCGTTGCCAGGGAGGCTTACACCAAGTCAAGTCAAGATTTGATCTCCCAGCAACTATCCATTTCTGGCGCCGTTGCCGGGTAGGCTTACGCCAAGTCAAGTCAAGATTTGATCTCCCAGCAACTAGCCATTTCTGGCGCCGTTGCCAAGTTGAGTCAAGACATACCAAGTACCCATCACATACTCTTCTCCCTCTCATTACATTATTTGCCATTTGCCTCTCGTTTTTCTCTCCCCCACTTCACCTTTGCCATTTTATTCGCCCTCTTTTTCCGTCCATCTCTTTTCGCTTGCTTTTTGTGTGCTTGTTCTTTGTGCAATTTGCTGCCATCATGCCTGAAACTGGGGAGGTTATCGTTGATAAGGATAGTGGTAATAACATGGAAAGCTTTGATGCTTTTGATGATCCTCTTGAAAAACCTACTATTTTACACACTAAAAGGTTCTGGATTGGTAGCGGTAATAATATTGGAAAAGGAGTTATTCAAGATTTCTTTACGGTGCCCTGCCCTCTATGGGTGGGTGTATTCTTCATAGAACTAGTAGTTTTGTGGATGCTATATCCTTGCTCGTATTTGAACTTGAAAGACAATTTATTCATATGCATCCTTGCATACAAAGGATTTTCTAGAGTTTTCCAATATCGAGCATTCTTTTGTTGCTTAGCAGCTACTATCTTTTTGGCACATGAGTTCAGATTTATAATGAAAGAGGCCAATGAAATTTTTGTGCATTATAGGGTGGACGTTGGTCGTCCTCCCATAGAATCTATCCTTTTTAATCAAGAAGACTTAATGCGTTTACGATCTTCACATCATGTTGCTTACAATGAAAACCTTGGAAAGAAGGTTCCTACCGATGTTCTAGTTGATAGAATTTCTAAACTCAATGATGACTTTGCTATTCATAACAATGGGTTAGGTTTTTATCTTGAACAAAGGCTCATGACTTATTACCAAAAGAATGCTTATAATGATGAATTGGTTGTGCAATATAAGGGGCCAAAGGAGGAACCCATACCTCCTGAGCTTGATCTTGGGGACTTTTGTCCCATTAAATTTAGCCCTTTTGATCACTTTTGCTTGCCACAAAGAAAACTTGCTGCTGAATGTAGGGAATATGAGATGAGTTTTCGCAATTTTCCCTACCATTATTATGACAATACCTAGATCTATTCTTGCTTTTATGCCTAGCTAGGGGCGTTAAACGATAGCGCTTGTTGGGAGGCAACCCAATTTTATTTTTGTTTCTTGCTTTTTCTTTCTGTTTAGTAATAAAAATTCATATAGGTTCTGTTTAGATGTGGTTTTACGTTTTAAATTAGTGTTTTTGCCAAGTATAACCTTTGGGAAGACTTGGGTGAAGTCTTTATGATCTTGCTGTGAAAAACAGAAACTTTAGCGCTCACGAGATTAGCTGCCATTTTTTACTGGAGAGTGCTTTTAGGTTGATTATTTTTGCAGATGATTAATATAAAATTCCTCACGTCCACCAATTTATTTCAGAATTTTTGGAGTTACAGAAGTATACGTTTCATACAGATTACTACAGACTGTTCTGTTTTTGACAGATTCTGTTTTTCGTGTGTTGTTTGCTTATTTTGATGAATCTATGGCTAGTATCGGGGGGTATGAACCATAGAGAAGTTGGAATAAAGTAGGTTTAACACCAATATAAATAATGAATGATTTCATTACAGTACCTTAAAGTGGTGATTTGTTTTCTTATACTAACAGAACTCATGAGATTTTCTGTTGAGTTCTGTGTTGTGAAGTTTTCAAGTTTTGGGTAAAGATTTGATGGATTTTGGAATAAGGAGTGGCAAGATCCTAAGATTGGGGATGCCCAAGGCACCCCAAGGTAAATTTCAAGGACCACCAAAAGCCTAAAGCTTGGGGATGCCCCGGAAGGCATCCCCTCTTTCGTCTTCGTCCATTGGTAACTTTACTTGAGGCTATATTTTTATTCACCACATGATATGTGTTTTGCTTGGAGCGTCTTGTATGATTTGAGTCTTTGCTTGTTACTTTACCACAATCATCCTTGCTGTACACACCTTTTGGAGAGACACACATAAATCAGAATTTATTAGAATACTCTATGTGCTTCACTTATATCTTTTGAGCTAGATAATTTTGCTCTAGTGCTTCGCTTTATCTTTTAGAGCACGGTGGTGGTTTTATTTTATAGAAATTATTGATCTCTCATGCTTCACTTATATCATTTTGAGAGTCCATTAGAACAGCATGGTAATTTTCTTTGGCTATAAAATTAGTCCTAATATGACAGGCATCCAAGACGGGTATAATAAAAACTTTCATAAAAAGTACATTGAATACTATGAGAAGTTTGATACTTGATGATTGTTTTGAGATATGAAGATGGTAATATTAGAGTCGTGCTAGTTGAGTAGTTGTGAATTTGAGAAATACTTGTGTTGAAGTTTGCAAGTCCCGTAGCATGCACGTATGGTAACTGTTGTGTGACAAATTTGAAACATGAGGTGTTCTTTAATTGTCATCCTTATGAGTGGCGGTCGGGGACGAGCGATGGTATTTTCCTACCAATCTATCCCCCTAGGAGCATGCGCGTAATGCTTGATTTTTGCTGACTTGTAGATTTTTGCAATAAGTATGTGAGTTCTTTATGACTAATGTTGAGTCCATGGATTATACGCACTCTCACATTTCCATCATTGCTAGCCTCTTGATGCGTGCATTGCCCTTTCTCACCTTGAGAGTTGGTGCAAACTTCGACGGTGCATCCAACCCCCGTGATATGATATGCTCTATCACACATAAACCTCCTTACATCTTCCTCAAAACAGCCACCATACCTACCTATTATGGCATTTCCATAGCCATTCCGAGATATATTGCCATGCAACTTTCCACCGTTTCATTTATATGACACGCTTCATCATTGTCATATTGCCTTGCATGATCATGTAGTTGACATCGTATTTGTGGCAAAGCCACCATGCATAATTTATCATACATGTCACTCTTGATTCATTGCCCATCCCGCACATCACGGAGGCACTCATATAGAGTCATATTTTGTTCTAGTATCGAGTTGTAATTATTGAGTTGTAAATAAATAGAAGTGTGATGATCATCATTAATAGAGCATTGTCCCGAAAAAAAGAGAGGAAGGCCAAATAAAAAAAAGAAAAAAAGAAAGGCCAAATAAAAATAAAATAAAGAGGGAACAATGCTACTATCCTTTTTCCACACTTGTGCTTCAAAGTAGCACCATGATCTTTATGATAGAGAGTCTCTTATTATGTCACTTTCATATACTAGTGGGAATTTTTCATTATAGAACTTGGCTTGTATATTCCAACAATGGGCTTCCTCAAATGCCCTAGGTCTTCGTGAGCAAGCAAGTTGGATGCACACCCACTTAGTTTCTTTTGTCGAGCTTTCATACATTTATAGCTCTAGTGCATCCGTTGCATGGCAATCCCTACTCCTTGCATGGACATCAATTGATGGGCATCTCCCTAGCCCGTTGATTAGCCGTGTCAATGTGAGACTTTCTCCTTTTTTGTCTTCTCCACACAACCCCCTCATTATATTCTATTCCACCCATAGTGCTATGTCCATGGCTCACGCTCATGTATTGCATGAAAGTTGAAAAATGTTTGAGATTACTAAAGTGTGAAACAATTGCTTGGCTTGTCATCGGGGTCGTGCATGATGAGAGCATTTTTGTGTGACGAAAATGAAGCATAGCCAAACTATATGATTTTGTAGGGATAAGCTTTCTTTGGCCATGTTATTTTGAGAAGACATAATTGCTTAGTTAGTATGCTTGAAATATTATTATTTTTATCTCAATATTAAACTTTTATCTTGAATCTTTCGGATCTGAACATTCATGCCACAATAAAGAGAATTACTTAGAAAATTATGTTAAATAGAATTCCACATAAAAATTCTGTTTTTATCATTTACATACTCGAGGACGAGCAGGAATTAAGCTTGGGGATGCTTGATACATCTCCAACGTATCTATAATTTTTGATTGTTCCATGCTATCATATTATCTGTTTTGGATGTTTAATGGGCTTTGTTATGCACTTTTATATTATTTTTGGGACTAACCAATTAACCGAAGGCCCAGTGCAAATTGTTGTTTTTTGCCTATTTCAGTGTTTCGTAGAAAAGGAATATCAAACGGAATCAAAACGGAATCAAACCTTCGGGAGAGTTATTTTTGGAATAAACGCAATCCAGGAGACTTGGAGTGGACATCAAAGAAGCAACAAGGCGGCCACGAGGTAGGGAGGCACGCCCAGGGGGGTAGGCGCCCCCCCACCCTCGTGGGCCCCTCAAGGCTCCACCGACCTCCTTCCTTCGCCTATATACTCATATACCCTGAAAACATCCGAGAGCACGACGAAACCCTATTTCCACCGCCGCAACCTTCTGTACCCGCAAGATCCCGTCTTGGGGCCTTTTCCGGCGCTACGCCGGAGGGGGAATCGATCATGGAGGTCTTCTACATCAACAACATAGCCTCTCCGATGATATGTGAGTAGTTTACCACAGACCTTCGGGTCCATAGTTATTAGATAGATGGCTTCTTCTCTCTCTTTGGATCTCAATACAAAGTTCTCCTCGATTCTCTTGGAGATCTATTCAATGTAATTCTTTTTGTGGTGTGTTTGTCGAGATCCGATGAATTGTGGGTTTATGGTCAAGATTATCTATGAACAATATTTGGTTCTTCTCTGAATTCTTATATGTATGATTTGATATCTTTGCAAGTCTCTTCGAATTATGAGTTTGGTTTGGCCTTCTAGATTGATCTTTCTTGCAATGGGAGAAGTGCTTAGCTTTTGGTTCAATCTTGCGGTGTCCTTTCCTAGTGACAGCAGGGGCAACAAGGCACGTATTGTATTGTTGCCATCGAGGATAAAAAGATGGGGTTTATATCATATTGCTTGAGTTTATCCCTCTGCATCATGCCATCTTGCCTAATACGTTACTCTGTTCTTATGAACTTAATACTCTAGATGCATGCTGGATAGCGGTCGATGTGTGGAGTAATAGTAGTAGATGCAGAATCGTTTCGGTCTACTTATCGCGGACGTGATGCCTATATACATGTTCATGCCTAGATATTCTCATAACTATGCGCTATTCTATCAATTGTTTGACAGTAATTTGTTCACCCACCGTATATTATGCTATCTTGAGAGAAGCCACGAGTGAAACCTATGGCCCCCGAGTCTATTTTCCATCATATTATTTTCCTATCAATTTACTATTTCTGCCGCCGTTTATTTTGCAATCTTTACTTTCCAATCTATATCATAAAAATACCAAAAATATTTATCTTATTATCTCTATCAGATCTCACTTTTGCAAGTGGCCGTGAAGGGATTGACAACCCCTTTATCGCATTGGTTGCAAGGTTCTTATTTGTTTGTGCAGGTACAAGGCGACTTGCGTGTAACCTCCTACTGGATTGATACCTTGGTTCTCAAAAACTGAGGGAAATACTTACGCTACTTTGTTGCATCACCCTTTCCTCTTCAAGGGAAAACCAATGCATGCTAAAGAGGTAGCAGATCTCACGGGTAGGGCTGCAAACGAGTCGAGCTCGAGCGAGTTGGAGTTGGCTCAGCTCAACTCATATGAAAATTCGAGCGAGCTCAAACTGAGTGAAGCTCATGATCGAGCTGTAGAACATGACTCGTGCTCAGCTTGTAACGATCTCGAGCCAATCTTGAGCTAGTTTTGAGCTAAATATGATCGTAAAAATTATAAATCTATGGATGAAAAACAAAAAAAATTAAGGTGAATATGCTGGGAACCTTTGCCAAAAATATAGGATATTTAACATATAGTCAACCACGTGCCATAATTAGGCCTAAATCTTCTTTGCACTTAATTAACTTTCCATGTTCGTTCGTAAATAAAATGGAGAAAAATTATGGACAACATATATGGTAATAAATTATCTTATTTCCATTTAATATATGACATGTCATTTAAGGTAATGATATTATGTCGAGCTATCGAGCTAAAATCGAAGCGAGCCAACATTGGCTCAAGATCGGCTCGCTTCTCGATCGAGCTACATAAAGTGTTCAAACTCATCTTGTTTCTTTTCGAGTCGATCTCGAGTTGAGTCAAAAAACGAGTCGATCTCGAGCGGCTCACGAGCCTCGAGCTTTTCTTGCAGCCCTACTCACGGGTATAGAAGGCTGCGGCGGTGGAAAAGTGGTTTCGTGGCTCCCGTGAAAGGCTTTGGGATATTTGAGAATATATAGGCGGAAGAAATAGGTCGGTAGAGTCACGAGGGACCCACAAGGGTGGGGGGGGGCATGCCCTACCCCCTAGGCACGCCTCCCGACCTTGTGGCCGCCTCGTGGCTTTCCTGACGTGCAATCCAAGCCCTCTGGATGTCTTCTGGTCCAAGAAAAATCATCGCGAAAGTTTCACCCCGTTTGGACTCCATTTGGTATTCTTTTCTGTGAAACTCTAAAACATGGAAAAAACATGAACTGGCACTGGGCTCTAGGTTAATATGTTAGTCCTAAAAATCATATAAAATAGCATATTAATGCATTTGAAACACCCAAATAGATAATATAATAGCATGGAACAATCAAAAATTATAGATACGTTGGAGACGTATCAAATACCAAAGAAACTACGAGACCCAGGAGTACCAACTATACCATGCTCCATTAAAAGAAACTATGTTAAAACTGCTTTATGTGATTTGGGAGCCGGTGTTAGTGTTATGCCTTTTTCTTTATATCATAGACTTGAATTCAATAAGTTGACAGCTACTGAAATCTCTTTGCAGATAGCTGATAAATCAACTGCTATACCCATCGGTATTTGTGAGGATGTGCCTGTTGTGGTTGCGAACATTACTATCTTAACGAACTTTGTTATTCTTGATATTCCCGAGGACGACAGTATGTCGATCATCCTTGGTAGACTCTTTTTGAATAATGCAGGGGCTGTTATTGATTGCAACAAGGGCAATGTCACTTTTCTTAATGGTAATGAGCATACGGTACACTTTCTAAAGAAACAAGCTCAAGTTTATAGTATCAATTCTATTGAAAAAATTCAACTATTACTATTGGAGTTTTTGAATTCCCTCTCCCTACTGTCAAAAAGAAGTATGATATTCTCATTGTTGGGGACATGCATATCCCCATTTAGGTAACCTAGTGTTATTCGAAAATTATACAGTTTCATGTTTTCCAAAGAAGTTTGTTAATAAGACTTGATCAACCTTGTTAATGGATTCCTTTTGATTGGCATGAGATGGAGGAATTTAGAGAACACAACTTTTTGTACCCATTTTTTACTTTCTGTTATTTAGAATAAATAAAGCAAAAATAGTATTATCCGTCTGTTTTCTGAATTATCCGTGCAATAAAAAATGTCCCAAAAATAACCTTCTCCAAATGCCCTGAAAATTTAGTATAATTTTTTTATAGAATATTTAAGAATTTTTGGCACTGAGAACACACCAGGGGGCCGCACCAGTGGACCACAAGGGTGGAGGGTGCGCACTACCCCCTGGGCACGCCCCCTGTTGTCGGCGTCCTAGGAACGGGGGTACCCAGACTTGCCTACGTGCGGCCCATGGCGTGGCACCATTGACGGCCTCGTATGACTCGCCTTTAGCATCGACAACTCAAGACCCTCGCGAGGCGGACGACACCAAGACCTCCAGAAGGAGCGGCCTCCTCAGGCTGGCTCCTGAGGAGCAGAGGTTTCTATGCAAACCTCACCTCGTGAGGTTCGGACGACACGATCCATGACGACCAAGGCCAGGCGGGCGCCAGCGGGCGCAGGACAAAAGTTTCCTTTTTGGTGCTAAGGAGGCAAGTGCAGGCCCGGAGTCCCGAGGAATCAACCAAAGGTTTCCATTCCCATGCAACAAGACCAAGACCGCCAGGACGGCAGGACGAAGGTCATCGCCGAGCCCACCACGGCGTCATGACCAGAAGCTTTGCAGGCGAAGACTACTTTTGTGAGGATAAGATCTACTAGTTGTCTCCCTTCGAATTTGGCCATTGTGGGATCCCTTCCCGCCTTCATTTGGGAAGAGGACCAAAGCCACTATAAATAGGGCAGCACCACCACCGTAGAGGGGGATCGGATCCATTCCATCCTCATCTTCACTGGCCCACACGAACACAAGAGCACACCTCCTGAGGTTGTTCTTCCACTGTACTAGTTCGTCATCAGCCTCTCGAGGCCAATCCACCACATAGCTGGAGTAGGGTTTTACACCGCAAGGTGGCTCGAACCTGGGTAAACTGCCATGTCCCATTTCCTTCCTGTTCATCGAGCTAGGCCGTGAGATTGGCGGGTAGGCAGACTGGGGAGGTTGAGGTCTTCGCACGCACCCCAGAGTTCGAATCTATCCAGGGTCTGCGGAGCCTGAAAACCAACATTTGGCGCGCCAGGTAGGGGTGCGTCGAAGATCTGCCTCTATGTCTGCTGCGCTCCGCTGTGCTCTGCTATTCGGCTCTCATGGTGAGCGCTGCTCCACCGACCGGACCGGCGCGTGCTTTCGGGGGAGCCGAGGGCCTCCGAGCTTTCACCCCCGCCCTGCGGCAGGTGCAGTGGCCACCCAAGTTCAGGCCGGAGCTGCCTCCCCGATACGATGGTGCGGCGGACCCGGCTGGTTTTCTCCGAGCATACGAGGAGGTTGTTTGGGCAGCCTGCGGCAATGACAAGGTTATGGCGAACTGGTTCCCCATGGCCCTCGTGGGCGCGCCACACGCCTAGCTTCTCAACTTGCCAGGGTCTTCGGTGGCCTCCTGGGAGGAGCTGCGTGGCCTCTACATCGCGCACTTCGTGGCACCGACGCCCCATGTTGTTGCAGCCCTCCTAGGCGGTTCGCAAGCGCCGCCCTCGGATCGACACGTCAAGCAATTCTTTCGCCAGGTGGGTGCCGCCCACGTGCAGCAGGGAGCTCCTCCGGGCTGGGCGGCACCTATGGCCGACCTCGCCTTCGACTCGAGGGACCACCCCGCGATCACCGCGGGCACTAGCCGCTCCCGATTCTCTGCACCCCCACCATCTATAATGTGGCGGTTACTAGGACCCTCGTCGAAGATGGAGCCGGCCTCAATGTGCTTTCTGTGGAAGCATCCGGCTTGCTTAATGTGCCCCATGGCCGGCTCCGCCCAACCAAGCCTTTCGCTGGAGTCGTCGATGACTCCACCTACCCCTTGGGGCAGATCCACCTCCCCGTCACCTTCGGCACCCGCGACAACTACCGCGCCGAGCTTATCAACTTTGACATCGCCTGCATCAGCCTCCCGTACAACGCCATCCTCGGGTACCCGGCCTTGGCCAAGTTCATGGCAGCAACTCACCCTGCCTACAATCTCATGAAGATGCCGGGAATCAGCGGCATCCTCACTGTGGCAGGGGACACCAAGGACGCGCTATTGGCCCTCAAGCTCGCCTTCAGGTCCGCGGCGGCCGGGTGGCCAAGTGAGGAAGGAGCCCCGGAGGCTCCCGGGGCTGCGCCAGCAAAGAAGAAGCAATTGTTCTCTCAAGATCGGGCCGAGATGAAGCAGGTGCCGGTTGATGAAGACGGGGCATCAGGAGCCACCTTCACCATAGGCGCCGGCCTCCCTCCAGATCAAGAAGAGGTGCTGGTCAACTTCTACACACGAACAAGTATGTGTTCGCATGGGAGCCCAAGGATCTGGTTGGGATCCCGAGGGGGATAATCGAGCATCACCTGAGGGTGTGCCCCAATGCATGCCCGGTGAAACAAAAGGCGCGACAGCAGTCCACAGAGAAGCAGTCGTTCATCGTCCAAGAGACCTGCAAACTGCAAGAGGCTGGTGTCTTCCAGGAGGTGCGGTACCCGGAGTGGCTGGCAAACTCGGTTATTGTCCCCAAGAAAGGCGGGAAGGAGCGCATGTGTGTCGATTTCACCAACCTCAATAAGGCTTTCCCTCAAGACCCCTTTCCGCTTCCATGCATCGATTAGATCGTCGACTCCACCGCTGAGTGTGACTTGCTGTGATTTTTGGACACCTTCTCGGGCTATCACCAAATCAAGATGGAGGTGCAGGATGTTGAGAAGACGGCCTTCCTGACCCCATGTGGAGTGTATTGTTACACCTGTATGCCGTTTGGGCTGTGTAACGTCGGAACAACCTTCCAACGACTGATGCACATCGTTTTGGGCTAGCAGCTCGAGAGGAACGCCGAGGCCTACGTTGACGACATAGTAGTGAAGTCTCAGGAGGCAAGGACCCTTAATGAAGACCTGGAGGAAACATTTGCCAGCATGCGCAAGGTGGATCTGCGACTCAATCCAGAGAAATGTGTGTTTGGAGTCCCCTCTGGCAAGCTGCTGGGCTTTCTGGTGTCGCACAGGGGGATCGAGGCCAACCCGAAGAAGGTCAAGGCCATAGAAAGGATGAGCCTGCCACAAACCCTCAAGGAGATGCAGAAGCTGGCGGGCTGTGTGACCTCGCTGGGGTGCTTCATATCCAAGCTGGGAGAACGCGCCCTCCTGTTCTTCAAGCTGATGAAAAAGAAAGGACCATTCGATTGGACTCCGGAGGCTGACGCGGCATTCCGAGACCTCAAGAGGTACCTCGCCAGTCCGCCGGTGATGGTAGCACCATGTCCCCTTGAGCCCTTGGTGGCCTACCTGGCCGCCACGCCTCACTCTGCTAATGCAGCGCTAGTGGCAGTCCGGGAGGAGCGCATGGCCAAGGGCTCACAGAGCAGTACCGCGCACCCGGTCGGGACGCCACAACCTCAGGACGGCGCTCCAGAGGCCTCGGCTTCCCCAAAAGATGACCAAGTTCCTCACGACGACGCTCCTGAGGCCTTGGCTGCCCCAACAAACGTCCAAGCTCATGAGGTCTCCCGGTGTCAGGAGGTACAAGACCCCACCGACACTTCCGCCCTCGTCGAGCACCCGGTGTACTTTGTCAGCACGGTGCTACACGATGCGCGGGCACGCTACCCCATGCCGCAAAAGCTCTTGCTCGCGCTCCTCGTCGCCACCCGAAAGCTGCGCCACTACTTCCAAGGCCACCCCATCAAAGTTGTCTCGGCTTACCTACTGCAGAGAGTGCTCGGGAGCCACAATGCTGCGTGAGAGTCGCCGAATGGAACATCGAATGTTCCAGCTAGAGTTCAGCACCACCAGAGTCATCAAGGGTGTGGCACTCGCCGACTTCGTGGCGGAATGGACCGACGTTCCCAGCCCAGAAGTGGGTGAGGACCGTCCCCTCTCGTTGGGAAGCGAGGCACCGGATGGTTGGGTCATGTACTTCGATGACGCATTCGCGCGTCAGGGCGTGGGGGCTGGAGTCGTGCTCATGTCGCCCACCCAGGACAAGCTCTACTATGCCGTGCAGCTCTGCTTCCAGCAGGGCGAGAAGGTCTCCAACAATATCACAGAGTACGAAGGCCCGATCACCGGTCTCAGGGCTGCGGCAGCTTTGGGAGTGAGGCGCCTCACCATCAACGGCGACTCCCAGCTCCTCGTCAACTTCTCCAATAAAGCATACAAGCCAAAGGACGAGCACATGGAGGCATACCTTGAGGAGGTACGCAAAATTGAGAACACAATTCTTGGGCCTGGAATTGCAGCACGTGTCGCGCGGCACGAACAAGGAGGAAGACGACATCGCCAAGAGGGCGTCTCGGCGCCTGCCTCAGGATCCTGGCGTCTTTGAGGAGCGGCTCTTCAAGCCGTCGGCAGCCCCATCCATCCTGGAACCAGCATCACCTCAAGAGGAGCTCCCCCAGCACCCCTCTCAGGTGCCCCTGCTTGCGGCCCAACCTCAGGAGCCCGTCTGTTCCTCGCGCTCGAGCCTCAGGAGGGGTGCTGGACCGAGGAGTTCATGGCGTACTTGATCCAAGGCACCTTGCCGGAGAAGGAGGAAGACGCAGAGCGAGTAGGCCGCCAGGCCACCGCATACTGCATCAAGGACGGTGAGCTTTATCAAAAACGGCCGAACAATGTCTCTCTGCGGTGCATCTCCAGGGAGCAGGGATGCGAGCTACTGGCCGACATACATGGCGGGGACTGCGGGCATCATTCTTCATCGTGCACCCTAGTGGGCAAGGTATTCCACAGTGGATTCTACTGGCCCACGGCGCTCAATGATGCCACCGAGCTGGTAAGATCCTGCAAAGCCTGCCAATTCCATGCCAAGCAGATCCACCAGCCCGCTTAGGGTCTCGAGACCATCCCACTCTCATGGCCGTACGTGATCTGGGGGCTGGACATCTTGGGCCCGTTTCCTCGAGCGCCCGGGGGCTACCGCTACCTCTATGTCACCATCGACAAGTTCACCAAGTGGGCAGAGGTGGAAGCTGTCCGCACCATCCCGGCTGGCTCGGCCATCAAGTTCATCAAGGGCCTCGTGAGCCGTTTTGGGGTCCCTAACTGCGTCATCACCGACAACGGCTTGCAGTTCACCAGCAACCTTTTCAAAACATATTGTGCTAACCTTGGAGCGCAGATATGCTACGCCTCGGTGGCTCACCCCAGGAGCAATGGCCAAGCTGAGCGCGCCGACGCAGAGGTCCTGAGGGGCCTCAAGGCAAGAACCTTTAAGAAGAAGCTCGAGGCCTGCGGCAGGGGCTGGCTCGACGAGCTCCAGTCCGTTCTGTGGTCCATATGCACCACCACGACCAAGCCAACGGGCGAGACTCCATTCTTCCTCATTTACAGAGCAGAAGCGGTTCTCCCTCACGAGGTCAGGCATCGCTCCACGCGGATCTTGGCATTTGACGAGGCACGCCAGGACGCCTCGTGGGGGATGGACCTCGTGCTGGGGGAGGAACGCCGCCGCCAAGCCTCGCTCTGAGCGGCAAGGTACCAGTAGGTGCTGCGGCGGTATCACTGCCCTAGCATCTGCTCCAGGATGCTCGAGGTGGGCGATCTCGTCCTGAGGCGGGTACTCTCCAGGGAAGGGCTACACAAGATCTCATCCATGTGGGAGGGCCCGTTGAGGATCGCCCGCGTCTCCAGGCCTGGCGCCACGCGTGTGGAGACACAGGACGGGATCCCTATCCAGAACGCCTGGAACATCCAGCACCTTCAGAAGTTCTACCCATGAAGCAAGGCCACGTTCCTATGAAGGTCTCTGCTCGTGACACTCTCACGTAATAATGCGTTGGGGCTGTACACGCCTCGGAGTCTCTTGAGTGCCGCCCGCGGGCCTCACGGAGGCTCCCACCCATGTCCTAGTGGCAGCACTTAGCTCTGCGCTGGTGAGAAGACTAGTCTAGGTGGCGTACGTGGCTGTTCTTTCGTTTGCTTCCTGTAGCTGGTTTTCAACTTCTTAATCAAATTTGGATTTTTCGCATTTCTCGTTCACCAAAGCTGGAATTTTTCTCCTCTTACTTCGCTCGCCTCTTAGTCTTGACCCAGGAGGAGTGGCAGTTGCCCTTTGCTCCTCCTCGCGCGTCCTGCGTGCGGGGGCTAGGCAGGTGTGTACGTTTGGGTTCGCCCGCACCGCAAACACACCTCACCGAAGCCTCGTTGCCCCAGAGCTTCGACTTCCTTAATCCTCGTCAGACGCTCTCGAATGAGCTCATGGGCGTATTCACCCTTTTGAGTCCGTGCCTCCAGGCAGAGCGACGCGTTGTACTAGCCCCAACCAACCCACGCCCGGGGGCTCTCGGAGGAAGAACAATACGCCCCGTCAAGCTTTCTAATAACTCTGCAGCTCTACAGTGTCTCCTGAGGTCTGACGGCTCCAGAGTTGTCATGAAGGGAGCTTCGCCAGATGCTGCTGGAAGGGCGCGCCCTCACGAGGCGGGAAACTACCGCAAGCATATCGAGCTAAGTTACCCTTACCCTAACCGCACCTACTTGGAACACGGGTGTCATGGCACAATATCAAATAATAAACATAGCATAGTGGCATAAGTGCCATAGTTCATTACACACCCCAGCGGGGCCTTCTACTTTTTCCAAATGCAGGAGAAAGGAAAGGTTAAACAAAAAACGGGCCGCACGGCTGCGGCAGCTCCCAAGGCCGGGCTCTAGCGATGCCCGAGCTCAGTCCGAGTCTTCCTCCCGCTTCACCGGAGCACGGCAGCGAGACGGCTCGTCGCCTTCCCCGATCCGAGCCCGGTGTCGGGTGTCAAAACCGGCGGATCTCGGGTAGGGGGTCCCGAACTATGCGTCTAAGGTCGATGGTAACAGGAGACGGGGGACACGATGTTTACCCAGGTTCGGGCCCTCTCTATGGAGGTAATACCCTACTTCCTGCTTGATTGATCTTGATGAATATGAGTATTACAAGAGTTGATCTACCACGAGATCGAGATGGCTAAACCCTAAAAGCCTAGCCAGTATGACTATGGTAATGTGTATCTCCCCCCTCCGGACTAAGTCCTCTGGTTTATATAGACACCAGGAGGATCTAGGGTTACACAAGGTCGGTTACAAAGGAAAGGAATCTGCATATTCGGTCGCCAAGCTTGCCTTCCATAACAAGGAGAGTCCCATCCGGACACGGGTGCAGTCTTTGGTCTTCGTATCTTCACAGCCCATTAGTCCGGCCCATGGCTAAGAGGCCGGACGCCCAAGGACCCCTTTGTCCAGGACTCCCTCAGTAGCCCCCGAACCTGTCTTCAATGATAAGGTATCCGACGCGTAGATCTGTCTTCAGCATTGCAAGGCGGGTTCCTCCTTCCGAACTCCAAAATAGTCTTCGGACGTACCGACGTGTCCGGACCTGTAACACACACACCACACACTACCGCGGAGAGAATATAATTTTATACGAGTCCAATCTGCTGACAACTTTTTGTAACATGACATCATATCTGTCCGGTCATAATTTCGAACCGTTTTTCGCTTGCCGCTCCATGTTTCGAGACGCGGTTGCCATTGGCACGTCTTGTCAAAGCAGAGATCATGTCCCCTTATTGCGGGATTCTCATCAATACGGGCGTGGGTAACCCAACCATGCCGTTTACACAGTCCTTGGGAATAGGCGAGTTTCGAGGCGAATGGGGAGGCGTTCAATATTTACTACCTTTATAAGGGGATTAGGATCCCCCCTTCTTCTCCCACGCCTTCTCTCTTCCTCCGCCCTTCCAATCTTGAGCTCCAACGCCCAAGTCCCCATCTTCTACCCACTCAAGCTAGCACTCAACCATGTCCGGATCCGGAGGTCAAGGCAAGTGGATGGTCTCCTCTGTCAGGAAGAAGGACATTACTGAGCTTCAGGCGGCCGGGTACTTGGCGAAGGAAATCACCCACCGTCTTCCAGTCCAGGGGCAAATCGTCCCCACGCCGAAGCCCAACGAGAGGGTGGTATTCATCCCTCATTTCCTTCGCGGGCTAGGGTTTGCACTCCACCCTTTCGTCCGCGGGCTGATGTACTATTACGGGATAGATTTCCATGATCTATCCCCGAACTCTTTCCTCAACGTCCCGGCGTTCATCGTCGCGTGTGAGGCCTTCCTCCGCATCCAACCCCACTCCGGGTTGTGGCTCAAGGTCTTCAACGTGAAGCCGAAGGTGGTGGATGGCCAGCATGAGGAGTGCGGAGGAGACATGGTGAGTAAGCTGTCCAATGTCTCCTGGCCAAAAGGCACTTTCGTGGAGACTGTCAAGGAATGGCAGAAACAGTGGTTCTACATTACAGAACCCCGCGACACCAACTAGGCCGCAGCTGCCGAATTCAACCCCCGTGCCCTAATGCGGCTCACCTCCTGGGTCGAGAAGAGCCCGAACTGGTGTTTGCCAGACGAGCTGATAGTGCTGCATACGCGTGTTCAAAGCATGGTGGACAAAGATGTCAAACTTGTCGATATAATCCAGGTGATGCTAGTTCGTCGGATTCTCCCATGCCAAAGCCGAAGCCTCCCGCTATGGAAGTTCAATCCGAAGAAGCACCATACCCTGAAGAGGCTCTTCGAGACCACTCACAAAAATGAATGGAAGTTGCTCTTTAAGGTCAACGAGACACCGCCAGCCATGGATTCGGATCGTGGGCACGACATTAACCACCCCGCCAGCGAGGTGAGTTTCCAACACGTCCTCTACTTGTTCGCTTCAAGGAGGATATCTGAACTTTTACTGTTATTGCTTCTTCAGGAATGGATGAAGAGGGCGAAGCGGATCCAGTGTCCGGCTCTACTACCTGAAGAACCAGTCATTCCGCGTTTAGCAAAGATGCTGGTGCCGGCACCCTATACAACGCCGGCGAAGAAGGCCAAGGGGAAGGCCAAGGAGGTCCGGAGTGGCCCCCGTTGTCGGTGTCAAAACCGGCGGATCTCGGGTAGGGGGTCCTGATCTGTGCGTCTTAGGCTGATGGTAACATGAAGCAAGGGACACAATGTTTACCCAGGTTCAGGCCCTCTCGATGGAGGTAAAACCCTACTTCCTGCTTGATTAATATTGAAGATATGGGTAGTACAAGAGTAGATCTACCACGAGATTGTAGAGGCTAAACCCTAGAAGCTAGCCTATGATGGTATGATTGTAATTGTGATAAGCCTTCTAAGGACCAACCTCTCCGGTTTATATAGACACCGTAGAGGGCTAGTGTTTACACGGAGTCGGTTACAAGGAAGGAAATATAATATCCGGATCGCCAAGCTTGCCTTCCACGCCAAGGAGAATTCCATCCGGACACGGGATGAAGTCTTGAGTCTTGTATCTTCACGCTTCAATATTCCGGATGATGTATATAGTCCGGCTGTCCGGATACCCCCTAATCCAGGACTCCCTTAGTAGCCCCTGAACCAGGCTTCAATGACGATGAGTCCGACGCGCAGTCTTGTCTCCGGCATTGCAAGGCGGGTTCCTTCTCCGAGTACTCCAAAGTAATTATCGAACACTTGAACCGTGTCCGGATCCACAAAATGATCTTCACATGTCGCCGTAGAGAGAATGATATTTCACAAATGCAATCTGCTGGCAAATTTTTAGACAAGGCGACGTGTGATTACGGTCGGGTCACTATCCGAACCGTTTTCCCACAACCAGCCATAGCGCATATTGCGAGGCGGTTTCCTTGACACGTCTTGTCAAAGCAGAGATCGTGTCCCCTTATTACGGGATCTTCATCAATACGGGTATGGGTAATCCAATCGCGCTGCTAATCATGGCGAGTGAGGAACGAGCGGGTTCCACCAGGCAAGTGGGGAGGCGCAAAAAGCTTTTGCCGTCTCTATAAAGAGACAAGGTCTCTTCCTCCTTACCCACGCCTTCTCCTTTTGTTAACCCATCCCTCTCTGTCTGAGCCCTAACGCCCAGGCATTCTCCTTTTCCATCAAAGAGAGATTTTTCAAAGATGTCCGGATCTGGAGCATGAGGCAAATGGATGGCCTCTACCGTCCAGGAGAAGGATATCAAGAAGCTCCGGGAAGCCGGGTATCTGGCCAAGAAGATCGGCCACCGTCTCCCACCGGCGGGATAGGTCGTCCCTACTCCGGAGTCCCACGAGAGAGTCGTGTTCCTTCCCCACTTCATCCACGGGCTCGGGTTTCCCCTTCACCCATTTGTTCGCGGAGTCATGTATTACTATGGGATTGATTTTCATGATCTTTCCCCTAATTCTTTCCTCAACATCTCGACGTTCGTCGTCGTGTGCGAGGCCTTTCTCCGGATTTCGCCTCACTTCGGCCTGTGGCTGAAGATTTTCAATGTGAAGCCCAAGGTGGTGAGCGGCGAACACGCCGAATGCGGCGGCGCCATGGTGAGCAAGATGCCCAAGGCCGTTTGGCCGAAGGGTTCCTTCAACGACTCCATCAAGGAGTGGCAGCAGCAGTGGTTCTATATCACCGAACCATGCGGCAAAAAGTGGGCCGCCGCTTCGGAGTTCAGATCCGGAGCCCCACTACGGCTCATGTCCTGGCCCAAGAAGAGCCCGAATTAGTCCTCGTCCAATGAGCTGTCGCTGCTCCGGACGCGCGTCCAGAGCATGGTCGACAAGGACGTCAAGCTTGTCGACGTAGTCCAGGTGATGCTAGTTCGCCTGGTTCTCCCTTGCCAGCGCCGAGCCTGCAACTTGTGGGAGTATGACCCAACCGAGCACCAAACCCTCCGGGAGCTCTATGATTCCTCCCACGAGGATATCTGGAAGGTGCTCTTCAAGTCCGGCAAATCATGGCCGGGCTCCTCCGAGGACCGTGGGTATCAATTGTCCCATTCTGCAAGCCCGGTAAGTTATTGCTGTGCTCTGTCCATTTGTGCTTCGGTTGGCATGTCCTAGGGGAGCCATTCTAATCATGCTTCGTTCTGACCCCAGGGATGGATAAAAAAGGTGGAGCGGATATATTGTCCGGCTCCGCCGCCGGAGGAACCGGCCGGACCTCTTCTGACGAAGATGCTGGTCCCTGAGCCTTACGAGGCGCCAAAGAAAGAGGCCTCCAAGAAGGCCAAAAAGACCCGGAGTGGCCTCCGTCGTCGCGAGGCTTCGGACGCCAAATCTGAAGACTCCAAATGACGCATCTTTCTTCCAAGACGAAGAGAAGGAAGCAGAGGAGGACGAGCCTCACTCTGGAGGTGGGAAGAAAAGGATGGCCTCCTCATTCCTGGAGGCCGAACCGCCCAAGAGGGGAAAGAGTTCCCTCCCAGATGCGTTCACCACGGCTGCCGATAGCAGCCTGGAGTGGGATCCCAGGGACCAGCCCCTGGAAAAGTCGTAAGTATACGAAATCCGAACACGCATATGCATCCGGGTTTGTTTGGGTACAACAGTTTTAACTGTTGCCATGTTTTGTACAGCCCAGCAAGGTCTCGCGCCGGCCAGCCCTCATCGAATGATTCGCTGGGCTCAGACGCCTTGGCGAGCGAGACGCCTCCAAAGGCCCCTTCCCCAAAGTCCAGGCGCGACCTCTGATCAGGCAGGGCTGCCGAGCGGTCTATCGACAGCGTTAAAGAACGCGTCTATTGTCGATGAACATCGGACCCTCATGGGTGCGGTGGTTGAAAAGATTCAGTCTGCTGAGAGCGGGCTGAATGAGTCCTGCCTTGGCCTTATAAAGGCTTTTGAGGTATGTTTCCTAAGAAACTTTCAAGGAATCGTCATAATATAAGTAGCAGCCCCTGATACACTGTCCGGCGAAAGAGAGAGCCAGGCAGGGGATCAAAACCCTATGTTTGTGTAGTAGTCTATGTGAATGATGTATACCCCTTTATGTGAAAACAGGCGTCTGCGGAGAGGATGGCCGCTCATAATGCGGAAGTGTCCGGACTGAAGCAGAGCCTTGCATGGGCCGAGGAGGAACTTGGCCGTGTGAAGAAGCAATTGGAAGACAAGCAAGGTATGTTGAAAACATTTGTCTTTAAGTTGGCACGAATGAGTAATTGTGCCTAGTGAAAAGTATTTGTATTGTATGCTCTAGGAGCGAAAAGTGCGAATATGAGGCACTAAAGAAGGCCGTGGGCTGATGCTAACGAGAAGGTCAGCCACGAACAGGCTCTTCGTGAGAAACACGAGGCCAGGGTCATCGCAGCTGAGCGAAAGCTCCAGGAGGCTGTGAAGAAAAGCGAGGGCTTGGAGCAGAGTCTAGTAGGGAAAGAATCCGAACTCTCCTAAGCTCTCAGGGCTGCAGAAGATGCTCGGGAAGAAACCCGAGGTGCTGTGCGGGACATTCAAGAGGCCCGGAAAGTTGTGGCTGGTAAGGCCTTCTGTATTCTTAGCCATTTGTACATGGTAATGGGAAGAATCTAAGCGGCAAGCTGAATTCTTATTTTCCTAGGGGCGTTTGCGGATCTTCCTCGCAGCATATCAGATGCCGCCCAATTCTACTGTACCGAGGAGAAGAAGTCTGCGGATAGGGATTTCTGGTCACAGTATTTGGCGCCGAACTATCCGGTGCCCTTTGTCGATCATCTGAAGCAGCTAGTCGAACTGCACCAGGCGGCCGAACTAGCCATGAAGGACTTGGTTGTCCGGCTGTGGCCCGCGGAGCCCATTCTAAGCAGTTACTTCAGACTCGTGAAGCGGATTGTGGGCGCTTGTCCTCGGCTTGATGCTATTAAGCAATCAGTCTGTATAGAGGGTGCGCGTATGGCATTTGCCCATGCAAAAGTGCATTGGGGGAAGCTTGACGCGGAGAAGCTGATGACCGAGGGGCCGCCAGAGGGTAAGGAGCACCGCAAGCCTGAACTGTACTATGAAGGTGTACTGAAGGGAGCCCGCCTTGCGGCGGATAAGTGTACGAAAGACATTATATTTCCCTGAGGGCATTCATGCCGTTCTTTGTAATATGGGATACAGGCACTGTTATTAGTAATTGCATGTTTAGTTTGAACGCATGTTCTTCCTGTGCGGCTGTTTTAATGTGTATAAATACTGAGAGTTGGCCAGTCGTCGGCTTCTGCCACCACGAAAGAAATTCCGGGGTGTTCGGGTCATACCTGGACACCTTTTATCCCATGGCTGGGTCCTTTTAAGGAGGTGTTCCTCACCGCGAACCAGGCAATCGGACTATAGGGCTTTACCACTCTCACTTAGCCATAGGAATTCGAGTATGGTCGGCACAACCCCTAGTGTTCGGAAAGCCGGACTAGGGGCTCTATTAGCGCCTGATCAGAAGACCGATCCGTCGCACTCTGCATTTATAATGGCGTTATGCGGAATAAATCTTTAAGGATTTTATAACCTCTCGAACAGCTGACCAGCTCTCGCTGTATCATGACAGTCGGTTTTCGGCTTTTTCTACTGAGGTGCTCGTCCGACAGATCGGGGCACAATCGCAGTAGTTCTCCCTGCGCTACCTTAGTCGATATAACGGAACGTAAGGTACCAAAACAAGGGAGCCGGGCAAACCCAACCAGTGACCCAAGACATGATTCAGAGCTAATGCATATAGTGCTATAAGTTCAGGGTGTCGAGCGACAAAAAAGGTGGTCGGACTTTACTGTCGTGCTGTGAAGCCCCTGGTAGAATCGGGCGTAACACAAGGTGTCGGAAAAACGACGGCCGGAAGTGTTATTTAAGTCTACGCATGTAGTAAGATGATATGTCTATGCATATTGGTACGATTTATGATTATGAAAAGAGGTGTTTTTGGCGGAACCTCTGATGGCCGGACTGGAGGTGGCTGTGGGTGAACTGGAAATTAACCCGAACTCCCTTCTGTAGGGGGGTTCCTTGTGTGTCCTGGCCGATTCCACGTCGCCAATCTTGCTCTGCGCCAAAGTTAGTTTGTAAAGGCAAATACTTGAAGGTAGCTGGACGTTCTCTTGCGGTTGGTCCGAGGGTTCGTGATCAGACCCTGGTTAATCCGGCCGTTAGACCGTGAAGTAGCGCGAACTTGTTAGTTGGTGTCTGGATAGTCGGCTGTCATATCAGAATTTTGACGGGCATGCACGACTCGCTACTCCGGTAGTTATATCATTTCTGCTCTAGAGGCGGGGTTCGGCCTTGCCCATAGGTGTGGTTGTATCGCCCGGTGTTGGCCTGAGTGATTTTACCACGTGAGATCTAGTTGACGTGGATAACCCTATTAGCATATGGTAAATTACCGTATGAGGGGAAGGTGCCAAAGAATCATTCTTTGGCGTGGTATTTTTTGGTGATCCTAGGACAACTGTTAGAGTGGTGGGCCAATAAAACTTGGCCTTTGCCCCTAGCATCTTTTAGAAGATGTTATTTGTGGTTTCACACCTACGGAGGCTTTATGTGTTGTGGAGCCCCTGGTTTGCTATGTCTAGAGGTACTGCAATTGAATTGTTGTGGTTAATGCGGTCGGGGGCGATCGGCCGTACTTTTATGCTATGGGGGGGGGTCTCTTGACCAGACGCCTCCCTTCATTGTTTCCGGCACACGACCAACCGCTTTGTTTTGAGGATCCGGCATTCTCTATTGGTATGCTTTGCCGTCCTTCTAGGAGTACCATGAATTTCACATGGTTGATCGAGTGTGTGGCTCGGGCCGGATAGGTCTGAGCAGTTCTTTGTTCACTGACCGGACTGGGAGTTGCTGGAATTAGCACCAGCTTTACTGACTTGACGCTTATGACCATTGCGCCGAGGCTTGAGGATGCCTCTTTGTGTGTCCTTCGTATTGTTTTGGACCGTAGTGATGTGTTGACGTCGGGGCATGTGCCTTGGGTTCTCGTGCTTAGGTTGGGGTGGCCGATTGTGTCGTGTGTGCCCTTTGTCGGGGCGGTCGGGTCCGTATATTTCGGTGGCCAGGACCTTGGTCCATTGCTACGTCTTGAGCTTGCGCTGGTTTTCCTCGAAGAGGAGAGGGTGATGCAGCAAGTGTAGCGTAAGTATTTCCCTCAGTTTTGAAAACCAAGGTATCAATCCAGTAGGAGGCTTCTCAAAAGTCCCACGCACCTACACAAACAAACTAAGAACTCGCAACCAACACAATAAAGGGGTTGTCAATCCCTTCACGGCCACTTGCGAAAGTGAGATCTAATAAAGATAGTAAGATAAGATAAATATATTTTTGGTATTTTATAATATATATGCAAAAGGTAAAGATGCAAATAAAAGTAGATTGGGAGCAAATATGATAAGAGATAGACCCGGGGGCCATAGGTTTCACTAGTGGCTTCTCTCAAGATAGCATAAGTATTACGGTGGGTGAACAAATTACTGTCGAGCAATTGATAGAAAAGCGCATAGTTATGAGATTATCTAGGCATGATCATATATATAGGCATCACGTCCATAACAAGTAGACCGACTCACCTCGCATCTACTACTATTACTCCACACATCGACCGCTATCCAAAGATGCATCTAGAGTATTAAGTTCATAAGAACAGAGTAACGCATTAAGCAAGATGACATGATGTAGAGGGATAAACTCATGCAATAAGATATAAACCCCATCTTGTTATCCTCGATGGCAACAATACAATACGTGCCTTGCAACCCTTTACATCCTTTGGGTAAGGACACCGCAAGATTGAACCTAAAGCTAAGCACTTCTCCCATGGCAAGAAAGATAAATCTAGTAGGCCAAACCAAATTGATAATTCGAAGAGACTTGCAAAGATAACTTAATCATACATAAAAGAATTCAGAGAAGATTAAAATATTACTCATAGATAAACTTGATCATAAACCCAAAATTCATTGGATCTCGACAAACATACCACAAGAAGAGTTTACATCGAATAGTTCTTCACAAGAGAGGGGGAGAACATTGTATTGAGATCCAAAAAGAGAGAAGAAGCCATCTAGCTAATAACTATGGACCCGTAGGTCTGTGGTAAACTACTCACAACTCATCGAAGGGGCAAGGATGTTGATGTAGAGGCCCTCCGTGGTTGCTTCCCCCTCCGGCAGAGTGCCGACGAGGGCTCCAAGATGAGATCTCGCGAATACAGAAGGTTATGGCGGTGAAATTGTGTTTCGTGGTGCCCCCGGATGTTTTCGGGGTACGTAGGTATATATAGGAGGAAGAAGTATGTCGGTGGTCGCCCGAGGGGCCCATGAGACAGGAGGGCACGCCCTATAGGGGGGGGGGGTGCGCCCTCCTATCTCGTGGAGGCCTTGGCCGCTTCTTGACTTGCACTCCAAGTCCTCTGGATCACGTTTGTTCCAAAAATCACGCTCCCGAAGGTTTCATTCCGTTTGGACTCCGTTTGATATTCCTTTTCTTCGAAATACTGAAATAGGCACAAAAACAGCAATATGGGCTGGGCCTCCAGTTAGTAGGTTAGTCCCAAAAATGATATAAATGTGTAAAATAAAGCCCATAAACATCCAAAAGGGGTAATATAATAGCATGTAACAATAAAAAATTATAGATACGTTGGAGACGTATCAAGCATCCCCAAGCTTAATTCCCGCTCGTCCTCGAGTAGGTAAATGATAAAAGAGAATTTTTGATGTGGAATGTTACCTAGCAAAATTCATAATGTAATTTTCTTTATTGTGGCATGAATTTTCAGATCCAAATGAATACAAAATAAAAGTTCATACTGATAGAAGAAATAGTAATACTTCAAGCATACTAATCAAAGTAATCATGTCTTCTCAAAATAGCATTGCAAAAGAAAGTTCATCCCTACAAAAATCATGTCTTCATTTGCGTTACACAAAGATGTTCCCAACTTCTATACCCCCGATGACAAGCCAAGCAATTGTTTCATACTTCAATAATCTCAAACTTTTTCAACCTTCACGCAATACATGAGCGTGAGCCATGGATATAGCACTATGGGTGGAATAGAATATGATGATGGGGATTGTGTGGAGAAGACAAAAGGAGAAAGTCTCACATTGACGAGGATAATCAACGGGCTATGGAGATGCCCATCAATTGATGTCAACATGAGGAGTAGGGATTGCCATGCAACGGATGCACTAGAGCTATAAATGAATGCTCAACAAAAGAAAACTAGTGGGTGTGCATCCAACTTGATTGCTCATGAAGACCTATGGCATTTGAGGAAGCCCATCGTAGGAATATACAAGCCAAGTTCTATAATGAAAAATTCCCACTAGTATGAAAAAGACAACTTATGAGACTCGCTATATGAAAAACATGGTGCTACTTTGAAGCACAATATATGAGACACACTACATGAAGAACAAAGTGCTACTTTGAAGCACAAGTGTGCAAAAAGAGATAGTAACCTTGCCCTTTTTATTTTCTTTTTTGGCCTTTTTTTTGGCCTTCCTCTTTTTTTTTGATTGGGCAATGCTCTAATAATGATGATCATCACACTTCTATTGATTACAACATAAGGATTACAACTCGAAACTAGAACAAGATATGACTCTATATGAATGCCTCCATGATGTACCAGGATGGTGCAATGAATCAAGAGTGACATGTATGAAAATAATGCATGGTGGCTTTGCCACAAATACGATGTCAACTACATGATCATGCAATGGCAATATGACAAAAGTAAAGTATGTCATGATGATGATGAACAGAATGGTGGAAAGTTGCATGGCAATATATCTCGGAATGGCTATGGAAATGCCATAATAGGTAGGTATGGTGGCTGTTTTGAGGAAGATATAGGGAGGTTTGTGTGTGATAGAGCGTATCGTATCACGGGGTTTGGATGCACCGACGAAGTTTGCACCAACTCTCAAGGTGAGAAAGGGCAATGCATGGTACCGAAGAGGCTAGCAAAGGTGGAAAGGTAAAAGTGCGTATAATCCATGGACTCAACATTAGTCCAAAGAACTCATATACTTATTGCAAAAATTTAGATGTCATCAAAAATCAAGTACTACGTGCATGCTCCTAGGGGGATAGATTGGTAGGAAAAGACCATCGCTCGTCCCCGATCGCCACTCATAAGGATGCACAAGCCAGGTACATTTCATGTTTCAAATTTGTTACACAACTTTAACCATACGTGCATGCTATGGGACTTGCTAACTTCAACACAATCATTCTTTAAATTCATAATCACCCGACTAGCATGACTTTAATATCGCTACCTCCATATCTCAAAACAATTATCAAGTATCAAATTGATCATAGCATCCAATTCACTTCCTATGATAGTTTTTATTATACCCAACTTGGATGCCTACCATTCTAGGACCAATTTTATGACCATAGCAAATACCATGATGTTCTTAAAGACTCTCCAAATAATATAAGTGAAGCATGAGATACTAGCAATTTCTTCAAAATTAAGACACCACCGTGCTCTAAAAGATATAAGTGAAGCACTAGAGAAAAACTATCAAGCTCAAAAGATTTAAGTGAAGCACATAGAGTATTCTAGCAAATTCTAATCAAATAGACTTCTCCCAAAAGGTGTGTACAGCAAGGATGATTTTGGTAAACTAAAAATCAAATACTAATATAATACACGACGCTCCAAGCAAAACACTTATCATGTGGTGAATAAAAATATAGCTCCAAGTAAAGTTACCAATGAATTAAGATGAAAGAGGGGATGCCTTCCCGGGGCATCCCCAAGCTTAGGATTTTGGCTATTCTTGAATGTATTGGGGTGCCTTGGGCATCCCCAAGCTTAGGCTCTTGCCACCCTTTATTCCATAGTCCATAAAAGCTTTACCCAAAACTTGAAAACTTCACAACACAAAACTCAACAAGAAATCTTATAAGCTCCGTTAGTGAAAGAAAACAAAACCACCACATAAGGTACTGCAATGAAATCATTTTTATTTAATTTGGTGTTAAACCTACTGTATTCCAACTTCTATGGATTATAAACTATTTTATTGGCCATAGATTCATCAAAATAAGCAAACAACACACGAAAAACAGAATCTGTCAAAAACAGAACAGTCTGTAGTAATCTTTAACTAACGCAAACTTCTGGAACTCAACAAATTCAGCCAAAATATGAAGACCTAGGCAATTTGTTTATTGATCAGCATCAATTGGAATCACTATTTTATCACGTTCTGGTGATTTTTAACAATTGTTTTCGTGAGCTGAAAGTTTCTGGAAATTACAGCAAGATCAAATAACTATCATCCATGAAGATCCTATAGGTTCTACTTGGCACAAACACTAATTAAAACATAAAACCACATCTAAACAGAAGGAAGATGGATTATTTATTCCTAAACAGAAACAAAAACAAAAAACATAAAGAAAATTGGGTTGCCTCCCAACTAGCGCTATCGTTTAACGCCCCTAGCTAGGCATAAAAGCGAAGATAGATCTAACGAGTGACATCTTTGGCATTAAACTCATAAGTAGCACGCATGATAGATTCATAAGGTAATTTAACTTTCTTTCTTGGAAAGTGATCCATGCCTTTCTTTAATGGAAATTGGAATCTAATATTCCCTTCCTTCATATCAATAATCGCACCAATCGTTTTAAGGAAAGGTCTACCAAGAATAATAGGGCAAGAAAGATTGCAATTTATATCAAGAACGATAAAATCTACGGGCACCAAATTTCTACTTGCAACAATAAGAACATCATTGATCCTTCCCATAGGCTTTTTAACGGTGGAATCCGCAAGGTGCAAATTTAAAGAACAATCATCAAGATCATGGAAACCTAGAATATCACATAAAGTTTTCGGAATTGTGGAAACACTAGCACCCAAATCACACAAAGCAAAACACTCATAATCTTTAATTCTAATCTTTATAGTAGGTTCCCACTCATCGTTAAGTTTTTTAGGTATAGAAACTTCCAAATTAAGTTTTTCATCATAAGATTGCATCAAGGCATCAACAATATGTTTGGTAAAGGCTTTGTTTTGACTATAAGCATGAGGAGAATTAACAACGGATTGCAACAAGGAAATACAACCTTTTATAGAGAAATTATCATAATTAAATTCCTTGAAATCCGAGATAGTAGGTTCAACATTATTAGAAGTTGAGGATTCTCCAATCTCACTTTTACCAAATTTAACATTAAGAGCTAAAGATTCCGAATTCTTGGGACGCCTTCTAGGCAAAGTTGATTCATCATCAGTCCCATAATCATCAAAATTCATATTGCAAAACATAGATCTAATCGGAGACGCATCAATAACTTTAAGATCCTCATCATTATTTTCACGAAAACTAGAAGAACACGCTTTTATAAAGCTTTCTTTCTTAGCACGCAATCTAGCGGTTCTTCCCTTGCACTCGTCAATGGAAATTCTCATTACTTTTAGAGACTCATTGATATCATGCTTAGGAGAAGAAGATCCAAGTTTAAGAGAATTAACATCAAGCGAAAGTCTATCAACGTTCCTAGCCAAATCATCAACTTTGAGCAATTTTTCTTCAAGCAAAGCATTAAAATTCTTTTGAGAGATCATAAATTCTTTCAGACTATTCTAAAAATCAGAGGACATCTTATTAAAATTACCATAAGCATTATTGTAGGAATTTCCATAATTATTAGAGGGATTACTAGGGAACGGTCTAGCATTAAAATTTCCTCTATAAGCATTGTTTCCAAAACTATTCCTACCAACAAAATTCACATCCATAGATTCATTATTATTCTCAATCAAGGAAGACAAAGGCATATCATTGGGATCAAGAGGAGTATTTTTAGTAGCGAACATCTTCATAAGTTCATCCATCTTCCCACTCAAAACATTGATTTCTTCTATAGCATGCAGTTTTTTACTAGAAGATCTTTCGGTGTGCCATTGAGAATAATTAGCCATAATATTATCAAGAAGTTTTGTAGCATCTCCTAATGTGATTTCCATAAACGTGCCTCCCGCGGCCGGATCTAAGAGATTTCTAGAAGCAAAGTTCAAACCGGCATAAAATTTTTGTATGATCATCCATAAATTCAAACCATGAGTGGGGCAATTACGAAGCATCAAATTCATTCTTTCCCAAGATTGGGCAATATGCTCATGATCAAGTTGTTTTAAATTCATAATATCGTTCCTAAGAGTGATGATCTTAGCGGGAGGAAAATACTTAGAGATAAAAGCATCTTTGCACTTGTTCCAAGAATCAATACTATTCTTAGGCAAAGACGAAACCAAACTTTAGCACGATCTCTAAGTGAAAACAGAAATAACTTCAATTTGACAATATTGTTATCTCAGATCTTTCTTCTTTTGCATATCACACAAATCAACAAAGTTGTTTAGATGAGTAGCGGCATCTTCGCTAGGAAGGCCGCTAATTGATCTTTCATAACAAGATTCATCAAAGCGGTATTGATTTCACAAGACTCATCATTATTAAGAGGAGCAATCGGAGTACTAAGGAAATCATTATTATTGGTATTCGAGAAGTCACACAATTTGGTATTATCTTGCGCCATCGCAACAAGTAATCCAACACACAAGGCATGTAAAACGGCAAGTTTAAAAGAGAGGAGGAGATTGGGAAAGAGAGGGCGAATAAAACGACAAGGGTGAAGTGGGGGAGAGGAAAACGAGAGGCAAATGGCAAATAATGTAAATGCGAGGGAGATGGGTTTGTGATGGGTACTTGGTATGTCTTGACTTGAGCGAAGACCTCCCCGGCAACGGCGCCAGAAATCCTTCTTCCCACGCCTTGAGCTTATGCTGGTTTTCCTCGAAGAGGAGAGGGTGATGCAGCAAGTGTAGCGTAAGTATTTCCCTCAGTTTTTTAGAACCTAGGTATCAATCCAGTAGGAGGCTTCTCAAAAGTCCCGCGCACCTACACAAACAAACTGAGAACTCGCAACCAAGGCAATAAAGGGGTTGTCAGTCCCTTCACGTCCACTTGCGAAAGTGAGATCTAATAAAGATAGTAAGATAAGAAAAACATATTTTTGGTATTTTATAATATAGATGCAAAAGTAAAGATGCAAATAAAAGTAGATTGGGAGCAAATATGATAAGAGATAGACCCAGGGGCCATAGGTTTCACTAGTGGCTTCTCTCAAGATAGCATAAGTATTACGGTGGGTGAACAAATTACTGTCGAGCAATTGATAGAAAAGCGCATAGTTATGAGATTATCTAGGCATGATCATGTATATAGGCATCACGTCCATAACAAGTAGACCGACTCCTGCCTGGATATACTACTATTACTCCACACATCGATCGCTATCCAGATGCATCTAGAGTATTAAGTTCATAAGAACAGAGTAACGATTAAGCAAGATGACATGATGTAGAGGGATAAACTCATGCAATATGATATAAACCCCATCTTGTTATCCTCGATGGCAACAATACAATACGTGCCTTGCAACCCTTTCTCACATCGGGTAAGGACACCGCAAGATTGAACCCAAAGCTAAGCACTTCTCCCATGGCAAGGAAGATCAATCTAGTAGGCCAAACCAAACTGATAATTCGAAGAGACTTGCAAAGATAACTTAATCATACATAAAAGAATTAAGAGAAGATTCAAATATTACTCATAGATAAACTTGATCATAAACCCACAATTCATCGGATCTCGACAAACACACCGCAAAAAGAGTTTACATCGAATAGATCTCCACAAGAGAGGGGGAGAACATTGTATTGAGATCCAAAAAGAGAGAAGAAGCCATCTAGCTAATAACTATGGACCCGTAGGTCTGTGGTAAACCACTCACAACTCATCGGAGGGGCAAGGATGTTGATGTAGAGGCCCTCCATGGTTGCTTCCCCCTCCGGCAGAGTGCCGGCGAGGGCTCCAAGATGAGATCTCGCGGATACATAAGGTTACGGCGGTGGAAATTATGTTTCGTGGTGCCCCCGGATGTTTTTCGGGGTACGTAGGTAGATATAGGAGAAAGAAGTACGCTGCTGGTCGCCTGAGGGGCCCACGAGACAGGGGCGCGCCTATGGGGGCGCCCTATCTCGTGGAGGCCTCGGCTGCTTCTTGACTTGCACTCCAAGTCCTCTGGATCACGTTTGTTCCAAAAATCACGCTCCTGAAGGTTTCATTCCGTTTGGACTCCGTTTGATATTCCTTTTCTTGGAAATACTGAAATAGGCAAAAAAACAACAATATGGGCCGGGCCTCCGGTTAGTAGGTTAGCCCCAAAAATGATATAAATGTGTAAAATAAAGCCCATAAACATCCAAAAGGGGTAATATAATAGCATGGAACAATCAAAAATTATAGATACGTTGGAGACGTATCATCCATCTGTCCACCAGCAAATCTTGGTCAGCTTTAAGCTGTTGTTGCTTCCTGTGCAGGCTCCTTGCCGTGGCCATGAGCCGTTGCTCGAAGTGAGCTTGTTCCACTGGATCTTCAGGCACGCCGAATTCGTCATGGCCGAGGCTTGCCTCGTCCTCGGAGGGGGGCATATAGTTGTCCCTCTCCAAGTATCCCACAGTGGCCAGTCCGGCCTTCTTAAAGGCAGTCCGACTAGGGTTATATTCATCTTTGGCGCCATCCGGATTGTTTTCGTCTTCTGGGCCGGTATTTCTGTGGCGGGGCTTGGAGCGGCGCCGACGACACCCATGCTTTGCTTTTCTCCCTGAGGGATTATCCTCCATTGCCTCATTGCCATTGGTTTCCTTCGGAGTGTCCGCCATATATATATCATAGGGAGAGGCGGCTGCCCACTGCCCAGTGAGTGGTGGTTCATGTTCTTGTCCTGCATCGTCGTCTATACCGTCGATGTCTTCAGTGTTGAAGTCTAGTACGCCAGTTAAATCATCGACTGTGGCAATGAAGTGGGTGGTGGGTGGGCAACGATTTCCTTCATCGCCTGCTTCCCACTCGAGCCGGACATAGTTCGGAAAAGAGCCTCCTGACAAAGATAGAGACTTCAATGAGTCCATCATATCGCTGAAGGGCGAGTGCTGGAAGATATCCGCAGCAGTGAACTCCATTACCGGAGCCCAACCTGGCTCGACTGGCTCGGGAGTGCACGGACTGGAACCAACATCCCGATACGAATCCGGGGGTCCGGAGTCATAGGCCACCACAGAGGTAAGGCCCGTGTTCGGCTCCACCGCCGATGAGTGTGCGACCTGCGGGGCGGTGTCCAGCCCCCCGTCCTTAGGCAACGCAGCCTGCTCCGGATTTAGGTCTGAGGCTACTGCGGGGGTGATACCCCGAGCTTTGTCCGAGAACAGGTCTAAGCCGTGCTCGTCGTGACTGTTCGGTGCTCCTGACATAGGCCCGAATCCGTCGAAGATCCAGTCTCCGCGGATGTCCGCCGTGTAGTTCAGGTTTCCGTCCTGATCTGGTGGCTAGGGGCATAACTATCGATCTGCTCCAGATGGCCAAGCGAATTGGCCCGCAGGGCGAAGCCGGCGAACACGAAGATCTGTCCGGGGAGAAAGGTCTCACCCGGGACCGTGTTGTTGACGATGTTTGAAGGAGCCATCGAGCCCTGTAGCGACGACACAGAGGAAGTCTCAATGAAAGCACCAATGTCGGTGTCAAAACCGACAGATCTCGGGTAGGGGGTCCCGATCTGTGCGTCTTGGGCTGATGGTAACAGGAAGCAAGGGACACAATGTTTACCCAGGTTCGGGCCCTCTCGATGGAGGTAAAACCCTACTTCCTGCTTGATTAATATTGAAGATATGGGTAGTACAAGAGTAGATCTACCACGAGATCGTAGAGGCTAAACCCTAGAAGCTAGCCTATGATGGTATGATTGTAATTGTGATCGGCCTTCTAAGGACCAACCTCTCCGGTTTATATAGACACCGGAGAGGGCTAGGGTTTACACGAAGTCGGTTATAAGGAAGGAAATATAATATCCGGATTGCCAAGCTTGCCTTCCACGCCAAGGAGAATTCCATCCGGACACGGGATGAAGTCTTGAGTCTTGTATCTTCACGCTTCAATAGTTCGGACGATGTATACAGTCCGGCTGTTTGGATACCCCCTAATCCAGGACTCTCTCACCCGTCGCAAGAGCGCTTCGGACGCAACGTCCGAAGACAAGACCCACTCCTCCGCCGCCGAAGACGACGAAGATGAGGAGGAGGAGGAGAACAACCCTCCCCCTAATGATGAATGGAATAAGAGGGTGGCCTCCACGAACCTGGAGGCGGGGACGTCCAAGAGGGGGAAGGGCTCCTTCGCGGACAAATCCGCGTGGGACATCGACAGTAGTCCGGAGCGACACCCCCGCACCAAGCCTCAAGCTGCATCGTAAGAGCTATGACTCCTGCATACCCATATGTCCAGCCTCTCCACTTCAATGTATTGACATGGTTAATTATGCTATTGCAGTCCGGCCCACGACAGCTCCCAGCGATTCTCATCAAGAGGTTCGTTGGACTCAAAGGAGATGGCCAGCGAGACACCGCCGGCCGCTTATTCTCCCAAGGCCAAAGGAGACAACGAGGTGCTCTCCCAAAGGACCTTCCTAGGCCGGGGAGAGGCTCAGGAGGTGCCCGAAGGCGAAGCCCCCATTGCCGAACACCAGGGGGAGCCAATCCCCCTGGAGATTGGGAATGAGGGCCATATTAAGTTTGGCCCTCATCCGGACTTGATTCCGGAGACCGATATGGCTCCGGAATCCGGCACGCAACCTCCTTTGAAAGGAGGGGGTATGCCTATCCCACTGGTGACCCCTGTCCAACCAGGGGCACCATGTGATCTGCTGGAAGCGCTGCGAGGTGCTTCCATTGTGGATGAGCACTGTGTTCTTATGGGCACGGTGATTGAAAGGGTCCAGTCTGCCAAGAGTGGACTAACCGAAGCCTGCAGCAGCTTGCTGACAGGTTTTGAGGTAAGCGACGCAAAAAGAGAAAATCCCAATATAGAGAGTAGCCCTTGAGACACTGTCCGGTGCTTCGGAAAGAAAAAGCCGGACAGAGGATCAATCCTTTATTGCAGGAAACTAATTAAATTTGTCTGGAATGGATATGCATGCATTGCTGCTGGCCGCGGCCTCACATGCTGCCGAAGTCTCCGAACTGAAGCGGAGACTAGAGTAGGCCAAAGAGGAGCTCGGCCAGGTGAAGAGGCAGCTCCAGGAGAATCAAGGTATGTAATAACCCATGAAATATTCGAGAAGAGTAAGATTATATGTATTGACCGAAGTGTCATGATATGTATAGGAGCAACGACCGAGGTTGAGGCCCTGAAGGAGGCCCTGGCCGAAGCTGAGGGGAAGGCTGTCAAGGAGCAGGCCGCCTGTAAGAAGCTCAAGGCCCGGGTCAACGAGGTTCAACAAGAGCTCCAGGACGCGGTGCGGAAGTGCGATACCTTGGAGCGCGACGCGTCGGTTCGAGAGACCGAACTCGCCAAGGCTCGTCAGAGCGCGGAGACAGCCTAGTATGAGGCCCAAGGCGTCCTCCAAGAGATCCAGGAGGCCAGGAAGATTGCGGCGGGTAAGGCATTTAGTGTGCAAAGCAAGTATATGAGGAAGAGGTATCTCTTACTAACCCGGATTCGGAGTTCTCCAGGAGCCTACGCAGATCTACCGCGCAGTGTGTCCGACGCTGCGGAGTTCTTTTGAGCCGAGGAAGGGAGCTCCACGGAGAAATTGTTCTGGTCGCAGTATCTTGCGCCAGAGCATCCCGTGCCCTTCACCGATCAGCTGAAACAGCTGGTGGAGCTGCATAGGGTGGCCGAAGTAGCCATGAAGGATTTGATAATCCGGCTATGGCCAGCCGAAGCTATGCCCGACAGCTACTTCGGACTCGTGAAGCGGCTGGTGAACGCTTGTCCTCGGCTGGACGTCGTCAAGCGATCGGCCTGTATTGAAGGTGCGCGCATGGCCTTCGCCCGTTGCAAGATGTGGTGGGCGAAGATGAACGCCGTCGAGCTGGCCAGGGGGGCGCTAGAGGGCAAGGAGCACCGCACACCCGAGCGCTATTTTGCAGATGTCCTAGAGGGGTCCCGCATTGTGGCAATGCAGTGTGGGAAGGACATTATTTTTGAATGAATACATTCATGTTGTCTTTGCCTTGTATGATTAAAGAAAGTCGGTTTGTAATATAATGCTTGTTAGGTTTTAGTTTTTTCCTCCTGTGCGACCGTGTTGTATGGAATCTGAGGGTTGGCCAGTCGTCGGTTTCTGCCCCCACGTAGGTAGTACAGAGGTGTTCGGGATGGAATCTAAACAATCTTGATCCAATTATATGGTCCTTGAAGGAGTTGTTTAGTGCAATGAACCAGGCAATCAGACTATGCGGCTTAAATGCCCTCACTTAGCTATAGGAGTTTTACAATAAAACATAGGCGCAGCCCCTAGTATCCGAACCAGAGTGCTATGAGCGTCTGATCGGGAAGTACCGATCCTTCGCGTAATGCGGGAGACATCTCTAACGATTTGCAACCTCTGAACAGCTGACCGGCTCTCGCCGTATCATGACATTCAGTTTTCGGCTTTCTCTACCGAGGTGCTCCTTTGGACAAACCAGGGCACAATCGCAGTAGTTCTCCCTTTACTACCTTAGCCGATATAGCGGAACGTAAGGTAGCAAGCACAGGAGCTGGGCAACCCAACTATTGACCAATGACATGATTCGGAGCCAATGCATATAATGCTAAATTCGGGGTGCCGAACTATACTGTAAAAGTGTTCGGACTTGGGTTGCCATGTTGTGGGGTGCTATGAAGCCCTTGGCAAGGTGGAACACGCCGAGTGTGCGGGTGTTATATGATAAAATTACCAAGAAGGAAAAGGCAAAAAAGAAAGAAAGAGGAAGAACCAGTGGTAAGCTAAAGCTGTGGAAATTTGGGCCGCAAATTGTTTCTATTGTAATTTCATTTGGTGTGTTAAAGCGCGTTTATACAAGTAGTGCAATAAGCAGAAAGGGTATTTACTATGCCTTCACCAAGAGAGAGCTGCGTATGGGTCATGAAGAACAGGTAGAGTGATCGTTTAACGAAACCACCTAGAGAAGTTCCCCATATGTCTGCGGCTCTCCCGTGCCGAGCTTGTATAATACCTTCCAACAAGGTCATCTATCCCGACCGCTCTTATTCTTGCCGTATTGGTGTGTTTGTCCTTCGAGAGGACCCTTGATCAGGCCATCGGATGAGGTCTGCGGGATCGACACCTGAAAGGAAAAAGTAAAAGTGAAAGTATGTGTGTATCCGGTGCCTGTTGAGCCGCACTGTGGGTCACAAGCTAGTTGTGCCTCTGCTACCTCTTGAGCACTGCGTTGGTTTTCCCTTGAAGAGGAAAGGGTGATGCAGCAAAGTAGCGTAAGTATTTCCCTCAGTTTTTGAGAACCAAGGTATCAATCCAGTAGGAGGCCACAAGTCCCTCGCACCTACACAAACAAATAAATCCTCGCAACCAACGCGATAAGGGGTTGTCAATCCCTACACGATCACTTGCGAGAGTGAGATCTAATAGATATGATAAGATAATATTTTTGATATTTTTATGATAAAGATGCAGAGTAAAGAAAGTAAAGTAAAAACGGCGCTAGAAATAACTTGTTGTAGGGAGATTAATATGATGGAAAATAGACCCGGGGGCCATAGGTTTCACTAGTGGCTTCTCTCGAGAGCATAAGTATTACGGCGGGTGAACAAATTACTGTTGAGCAATTGACAGAATTGAGCATAGTTATGAGAATATCTAGGTATGATCATGTATATAGGCATCACGTCCGAGACAAGTAGACCGACTCACCTGCATCTACTACTATTACTCCACACATCGACCGCTATCCAAAGCATGCATCTAGAGTATTAAGTTCATAAGAATAGAGTAACGCTTTAAGCAAGATGACATGATGTAGAGGGATAAATTCATGCAATATGATATAAACCCCATCTTGTTATCCTCGATGGCAACAATACAATATGTGCCTTGCTGCCCCTCATCACACCGGGAAAGGACACCACAAGATTGGACCCAAAGCTAAGCACTTCTCCCATTGCAAGAAAGATCAATCTAGTAGGCCAAACCAAACTGATAATTCGAAGAGACTTGCAAAGATAACCAATCATACATAAAATATTTTATGGGTACGACACCCGTGGAGATGTATAAACTGTTCTTTGAATCACAAGAGAAGTGTCCGGACCTGACCGAGGACGCAGGGCTAAGCTGCAATCGCCCAGATACTCAAGTAAGTAGTCCTGTAACCGGACAAGCTGTTCATTCATTTATCATATATATGCCCTTTAAAGGAGCCGTTTCTTGAACATGAGTGGATAGCCAAGGCAAAGTTAATAAGGTGTCCGGCTCCCCTCCAAGAGACCACGCTGGATCCCATGCTGACCTAGATGTTGAAGGCCGTGCCTTTTGAGAAAGGCAAAGGGGGGAGCGGGGAAGCAACTACCTCTATGAAGGAGGCTATCAAGGAACTAGGGATTAAAAGTCCCATCTTCCAAGGAGAGAAGAGGACCGCTTCGGAAGATCCGGAGGTCAAGGCCTCAAAGAGGGGAAAGGAATCTTCGTCAGAGAGTCCGGCGCTGGGAAGTAACCCAGCCGCACTATTTCCCCAAGGGGATCAGCCCTCCAGCGAGCCGTAAGTAAAAAAGAAGGGGTCTTGTAAATAAGGAACATCCCTGTATTAATTTCTGAAGATGACCGAAATTGTACCTTGTAGTTCGGATCTCAGCCCTTCTTAGCAGAGCTCGTCTTCGGGGGATCTTCTTCCGGAGATGATGGAGAGCGAAACGCCTCCACCTGTCGCACCTTCATGTGAGGCGGACGCCTCGAGGTGTCGTCATGAGGGTTTCCCGAGTCCGGCGGGCTGGAGGTCCGGCGCCAACTGGCGTGCTGTCGGAGGAGCTGAAGGATCTGCTCGGGCAAGCGGGCTATCTCAGAAGATCACCGTGCTCTAATGGGTACGGTGATTGAAAGAATTGCATCCGCTGAGAGAGGATTGCGTGAAGCCGCCAGAAACTTGCTGACGGGGTTCGAGGTACGAAAAAATGATGTACCTTCTGACAGTTGTGCATATAGAATGCGCCCTGTATAGATAGTAGCCCCTGACACTCGGTATGTTGTCAAAATTGACAGTGTGCCAAGGATCATAATCTCAGTTATAACATATCGCCGCTCCTAAATAGGTGTCGGGGCGTCCGGTGGCCAGCCGGACTAATGAATATGCCGAACTAAAGCGGCAACTCGACGAGGCGGATGCGGACATCGGCTGGTCAATAAACGATTTGACGAGTCACAAGGTATGTGACATCTATGCGGACACCTGGTAAGGGAGCTTGACGCCCATGCCTTACTACTTGTATGCTTAATGCAGGTGGTGCCGCTGCTGTAGAGGAGCTGCGGGTGGAACTTGCCCGAGCGAAAGAGCAAGCCAGAAATAGTAATGCGGCCGCTTTAAGAGGCGGCGAAGAGCTAAAAGCCGAACGGGCTGCTCACTGCCGAAGCAAATAGGAAATGGCCGATATGGCCATAAAGTTGAAGAATACTACCGACCGCTGCGAGGTTCTTGAAAAAGAACGTCGAGCGGAGCAAGAGGGCCAGAAAAAGGCCACCGCCGAATCCAAGGATGCCCGTTCCGCTTTGAGAGCTGCCAAGGAGGAGCTGAGTCAGGCCGGGGCTATTGCGGTTGGAAAACCGTTTTTGCTGCGGAGGAAGTATACGGATCCGAATTATGCTCAGTTGGACAAGTTGTGGAGTTCGGAGGATGCTTATCTGGACTTAGCGGCGAGCGCTACGGACGCGATTGAGCACTTCCGAGGCCAGAAGGGGCACAGAAGGGAAGACCTATATTGGTCGCAATTCCATAGTCCGGAGCGTCCTCTTCCGTTGACCGATCGGTTGGCCTAATGGGCCGAGCTGAATGATTATCCAGACTTGCCATGAAGCATGTCATGACTCATTTGTGGCCAGGCGGACCCCAGCTGTCGTGGAATTAACACGTAAGATGTCCTTAGTGTCAGGACTTAGTCGCGAGGCCAACACATCTATGTGGTAGCTTGAGAGGGGTTGAGCGGAATCGAGAGACGCAACACAAGACAGAGATTTAGACAGCTTCGGGCCCCGGGAAACATCATCCGGTAAAAACCCTACATGCTGTTTGAGGCTAGTTCTCATTATCATCACGAGAGAGTCGCCGTAAACTGGCTCTCCTCTTTGTGTCTAGCCCGAAGATTGTTTCTTCTTGCCTGTAGTCTGTCCCTCTTTGGGGAGCCCTGCCCCTCCTTATATATGTTGAAGGGGCGGGTTACATGTGGAGTCCTATTAGGATTGGATTACTCTATTACAAGTGGAGTCCTAGTCTTGCTTCCTTCGTAGGAGAATAGTCCTTACGCTTTCCTCATAAACCGGCCCACCATTAAACGTGAACCGCCTTCGGGCCTTGGGCCTTGTCATCCGTCCGTCTCCGTATGCCGGATCACCGGTGAGTCATAATGACCAGGTGGGTTGCTTGTAAACCGCCAGTCGTGGTGGGTCGCCAGTGAATCGCCAAGTGCCACCGGATCTCAAGAAACCGCCAAGTCCGGCGGGTTATACTTCCGGCGGTTTACGCCATGAGGTATATCCTCGACATTAGCCCCCGCTTAATTTGGATTTGTCCATGTTAAACTAATCTGCAACATAAACACAAGAACAACTTTGGTGGGTTGTGCTCCGGGTTAAGAATTCTTGTAGACCGACACCTGATCATCCTTAAATCCTTGTCATTTCCTCCTTCTAGAAAATCCAAGTCAATAGACCAGCTTCATAATCAATTTGCTTGCAGAAAAAATATTGTAAATGAAGAAAATATTAGTCTCTGAAATATTCAACTGATATCCAGCCGGCTTGAAGATGTAAAACTTGCCGTTTTATGATTACCACCATTGTCGGGTTATAAAACTGATAATTCCGAGTCATGATTGTTGCAGACACCGGTTCATGATTGTTGCCAATGCTGGTTGTAGCCCCCAAGTCTTTGAGCAGAACAAAGTGGTGGCTTAAGACTTTGCCTCAGTATAAATACTGCCACTTTCAAAGAAATCCATGTTGTTCATCCCAGTGACTAGTAAAAACTGAATACTCCATACTATGTATCCCCCAAGTGTCGGGTTGTCATGCTTGCGACAACACAGGACTTGTAATTGTCTTATACTCATAAAAACTTCAACCAGTGTAGCCCCCAAGGGCCGGGTCATTATGCAATAATGAGCCGGGACTTTGTAGGTATAATCATGTAGATTTGAGCAATGATGTGTAGCCCCCAAGGGCCGGCTCAGTAAGATAATATTGAGCTAGGACTTAATATATACTTCAATGAAAATAACATCATATGATGTAACCCTCATCATGGGACTTGAATCCACGTCCACAAGGTTAAGAGCCTTGTGCTTTACCAACCGAAAAGTGGACTCTTCAATATAATGAATAAAAAGCTTTGTACCTTCAACTGTTGATGAAGCAATTGGTAGCCCCAAGGGCCGACTCATTATAATGTGATGAGTCGGGTCTTCAATAATATGAGCAAAAATTACTTTGCATTAGCCCCCAAGTGTCATGGTGCATGCTTGCAGCGACATGAGACTTGCATATTTGATATAATCTAAACTTAAATAATGTAGCCCCCAAGTGTCGGGTCGTAAGCTGCAGCCGACTGGGACTATTCCCTCCATTGTAGAATAAATCATAACCATTGATAAAATAATAGCCATTACTTATTTAAGCGACTTTGAAAACCTCAATCATAATATTGGTTATTGATAACCATAATAAAATCTAGCCATGTTGGCAATTCAAGATAATATAATCTGGTATGAAAAACCTTATTCATTCAATATCATAATGAAAATTCAGCCAAAGTTGGCTATTTGAATAATATAACCCAATGATTTATAAGCGCATGATTACAATGGCGCAATCCAAATATGTACCGGCGACTTATAGTCCAAAGCCAGGCCGGGTTAACAAACACCGGATAATTTCTCATCATATACTGGCGACTTATCATCTTAAAGCCAGGCCGGTTTAATAAACACCGGATAATTTATCATCATGCTTTATTCAACCTGTCTCTGCATACAACAAGTTTAAAGTGTCCTGGCGGTTTATCACGGGCGGTCATAATGCCCAACATATAACCAGGTTTATAACCAAGGCTGCACTTAAGAATAATCAATGAAATATATCATACCGTGACATCGAATCACATCATTGGTTCACCAACTTTTTGTAGTAAGGGTGATAACCCCAATCTTGAGTAATGATAACTCCTTTCATAATGTGCCAGTTTATGATAAAACCGTACCGGGTTGTGATAAACACCGGTTTAACCATATATAATACTGGTGACTCGTAGTCAAACCAGACCGGGCGGATAGTCTCCGGATTATGATTTGATCATGTACTGACAACTTGTAATTGAAAGTCAAGCGGGTTAATGAACACGGTTTACTCCATAATAAGATGGTATCATAAAATCAAACCGGGCAGATAGTCTCCAGTTAGGATTTGACCGTGTTCCGCCAATTTGTAATTGACAGTTTGAAACGGATTAACAATGTCGGTTTAAAACGCAACAAAAACCAAATAACAGTTATGAAAAAATATGGAAGCAAAGGCAATGATAAGACCGTTTGCAAAAGAGGCTTTACTGAGCCGATCAGATGGTGTTACCATGGTCGGACACGACCAAGCTCCCAATAAGGTGTAGCTATGGTTCAAGTCAGCCAGGTCCCCAACTGAAACCGTGGCATTATGCCGATCAAGTGGCGTGGCAATGGTTCGGGTTCGACCAAGCCCCAAGTGACTCTATGGCCTTAGGCCGATCAAGAGGCGTGTTGACCATGTCCCCAAGTGATCTGGTGGCTTTCGCCTATCAAAAGGTGTTGCATTGGTTGGGACACGACCAAGCCCCCAAGTGATATTGTGGCACTAGGTCGATCAAGAGGCGTGGCTATGGTTCGGATCTGACCAAGCCCCCAAGTGACCAATAATATGATAAGCCAATAAGGCATGATACCCATGTTTGGACCGCGCATCATGGCAACAAGTCTTCTTTGGCACCCTTTAACTTTTTGCAAGAGATAAATCCTTCTTGAACCGGGATTTTGAACCGGATATTGAGAGCTTCAAAGCTTTGTGGGAGACATCTTTCCCTTGAACCGGATTGTAAACCGGAATCTTCATTTTCAGCCGGAAATTTTCGATGGCCTTTCAACTCGAACTTGCGAAGTTAATTCCTTTTGAACCGGACATTTCTAAACCGGATTTGAGCGCTTGAGAGCTTTGTGGGAGAATATATTTCCCTTGAACCGGATTGTAAACCGGACTTGAGAGCTTCAGTGAGACTGACTTCCCTTGAGCCGGATTTTAAACCGGAATCCTTTCTGATGATCCGAAACTGGCTCATTAAGCCGAGATTTTGTAACTGTCATATACTTACTAAGCCGGAAATTTTCTGACGGCCTTCAAATAACAGTAGCCTCCGGGACCGGGTTATCTTTCCCTCCATCGTCAAGTGGGTATTAAATTTTCTGAAACTGACAAGATTTGATTAGTCATGTCATCGTAGCCCCCGAGTCTCAAGGTGACTCGAGGAGTTGGCTTGAAACTCTCCATATTTGACCGCGATATAAACCGGCATAACTTGTATATCATTTAGTGTTGATAACACGATGTGAATCCACAGAAGATTGTGATGACTGCTTGGACGAATCACCGGGTACGAAGTCAACAAGTTTAGTCTTTGTGAGCCGTGTCAGCAACTCGGCCAATGGTTCCTTCCAACTGGCGATTTGAAGTTAACCAAACTGTAGTGGCGGCGACTTGTGCGCCTGCCCATTGAGCCATCCGGTGTAGACGGCGGTTGATAATATATGATATTTGCCTCCATTTTGAAAGAAAACCGGGCTACCCAAGGCTGTGACTTGCTCATGCGAGCAGTGCGGCCTGGTATGTTGATGTAGACCAGGCCACAATAAATGGATTTGTAGAGACATCCACAATATTAGAGGTGGATGGGACAGATGAACCGGCCACGGTGTTGTAAACCGGTTCGGACGGGCGAGTCAAACGCAGGCACGGTCCCGGCAAGCTGATGTAAACCGGGCCGTAAGGGCGGCGTCTTGCACGCGTCCATTCACCGTGTAATGCGGCACGCAGACGAACACCGGGCAGGGCGTTGCCAGCTGCGTGCCGTACCCATGGTATAAACCACGTTTATAATGAATAATTGTCCTGCATACAATATTGCAGACCAAGGCAAAGATAAACTGCTCTTTGACAAAAATAATATGCACTAATAAAATATATTTTAGATGGATATCACCTGATGTGTTAGGCCAGAAATTATCCGCCATGGAGTTTATGATCACCACAGTGATGCTAAAATTAACCACGGCCGAGCCGGCCAGACGAGCAGACGGATGGCCCGGCCGCGGTGTTGTAAACCGGTGAGGACGAGCTAGTTGTCCTTCGTGTTGTAAACCGGCGCGGACACATGAACCTGTGGCCAGGGCGGACGGGCGAAGTCGTCCCGTGGTCTTTAAGGTGGTAATGCAGACGGGTGAGTTGGCCCGCGTTGATGTAAACCGGACTACGGGCGGCGGTTTGTGTTCCGATTTATCGGTGTGATATACGCAGATCTTGGTGTAGAACAGCTAAGCGTCGCCGTCATGATGAGGGCATCACTTTTATAGTGAGCACTTGTCCTGTATAAAAGATATAGGCCGAGTAATTGTTCTCAAGCAATTTAATATGTGCTGATAAGGTATATAAAAGATAGCACCTGGTATATTTTGTCCGGTGAATCTGAGATGCTTTGGAACATGTTGCGGCAATCGTGGCCGTCCACGGGCCTGGAGCCGAGCGATTTAGAACAGAGCCTCCGGGTCACGGGTCATGTTAACTTTGGGACATGTGATGTCGACGCTGTCCTCATCCGATTACGATATTTATCTGTACTAGACCTTCTGTAAGATGTATACTAGTAGTATTTTTCTTATTCTTCCCTTTCCTTTTTAGAATCAGGACTCGATGGACACGGCCAGCAGATTGCTGATCGCTCTGGACACCGCAGAGAAAGAACACTCTTTATCCATGATCTGGTAGGTGCCTTCGTGGTTGTAGATGTAGTAGTACTTAAATAATGCGGTACTTAATTAGTACTAGTCTTGGTCACGTACTAGTACAAGTACTAATTGATTCCTTGGATTTTTGCAGCCGGATTAAACACTCATTATCATCCTTCATCCATACTGATGTGGACACAAAGAGGAGAAGCAATCAATCTCGAATCTGATTACTTGGTGACATCGAATCGGACTCTTGTCCGGTCTCATCATGGCGAACAAACCGATCTGTGCTCGAATCCAATGGGTCGCCGTGCAACGCGAGAGGCGCCACAGCCAAACCCTAACAACTCTACAGATCTTGTATCTGCTGGCTCCAAAAAATTTAACCATAATTTTGATCTCCCAATAATAAATTTGCCGACTCTGTCCATGGTCGTCCGGATTGATCATGAACCTCTCGATCCCTAAGAAAGATCCCTCCAAGAACTCAACACCACCGTGCGCAGGCCCCATGGTGGGCGCCAACTGTCGTGGAATTAACACGTCAGATGTCCTTAGTGTCAGGACTTAGTCGCGAGGCCAACGCATCTATGTGGTAGCTTGAGAGGGGTTGAGCGGAATCGAGAGACGCAACACAAGACAGGGATTTAGACAGCTTGGCCCCGGAAACATCATCCGGTAAAAACCCTACATGCTGTTTGAGGCTAGGTCTCATTATCATCACGAGGGAGTCGTAAACCGGCTCTCCTCTTTGTGTCTAGCCCTAAGATTGTTTCTTCTTGCCGTGAGTCTGTCCCTCTTTGGGGAGCCCTGCCCCTCCTTATATATGTTGAAGGCGGGTTACATGTGGAGTCCTATTAGGATTGGATTACTCTATTACAAGTGGAGTCCTAGTCTTGCTTCCTTCGTAGGAGAATAGTCCTTACGCTTTCCTCATAAACCGGCCCACCATTAAACGTGAACCGGCCTTCTGGGCCTTGGGCCTTGTCATCCGTCTGTCCCGTATGCCGGATCACCAGTGAGTCATAATGACCAGGTGGGTTGCTTGTAAACCGCCAGGTCATGGTGGGTCGCCAGTGAATCGCCAAGTGCCACCGGATCTCGATAAACCGCCAAGTCCTGCGGGTTATACTTCCGGCGGTTTACGCCATGAGGTATATCCCGACACCACCGAAGAGTTATTTTGGTTTAGTGCAGCAGTTCCTTGGTGCGGTACAGCGTGTCGACGCAATGAAGCGGTCGGCGTGTATTGAGGGAGCGCGGATGGCTCGCCCGTGTCAAGACATCTTGGGCGGAGACGAAGGCCACCGACGTTGCATCCCGAGATTGAGCGAAGCCAGTACCGCCGAGCACTATTTTGAGGAAGTCCTGCCGGGCGCTTCGTTTAATAGAGACGCGATGCTCAAAGGATATTATGTTTAAATGACATGTATGATTTGTGAAAACAATGTTTCAATATAATATAAGAGCTTTTTATACTTGTGCGTTCAAGTAGTAAACTACTCCTGTCTGGCCGTTGATGTATATGTATATATAACTCGAAAGATGGCAGTCCTTGGCTTCAGCCCCCACGCACATAGTGCGGGGTGTTTGCAAAGAAGGCGCTTTTCACACTTAATCCAACGTCTTGGTCCTATTAAGGAGGTGGTAGCGTAGCAAACTAGGCAACCGTACTATAATGCTTTATCACTTTCACTTAGCCATAGGAGTTCGAGGGTGGGGCTACTATATAGCCCCTGGGGGGCACCGCACTCTCCCGAATTCGGGGTGCGTATGTGCTGACCGAAAACCGGTCCTTCGTTAATGCGAGGAATTCTAAACATTCGGTGAGTCATCAAGTGGTTGACCGATCTCTCGCTATATCATGACAGTCAGTTTTCGGCTTTCTCTACTGAGGTGCTCGCCCGGCCAAACCGGGGCACAATCGCAGTAGTTCTCCTGGTGTCGCGTTTGCCGATGGAACGGAACATAAGGCAGCAAAACACAGGAGCCGGGCAAACCCAACATTTGACCAAAGACATGATTCGGAGCTGATGCATATAAGGCCTAACTCGAGACGCCGAACACTCCCTAAGGTATTCGGTCTTTATAAAAACGGGCAGAATAATGCCCTAAGCCCCCGTGTCCAGTGCAGCATAAAAATTCTGGTGCGGCCGATGCCAAAACGCCAGCCCCCTCCTCCGTTATAGTAAGAAACCGGGGGATGTATATCAACAAGAGACAGTAAAAAAGGTTTACGCAGGGTCTTAATCTGAAAAGAATCCTTGCAACGGGTCCCTACTGCATGTCTGCGCCCGTGTCTCTGTTGTGCCGTATCTTGGACGGGTGTAGCACGTTGTTCATCTGTAAAAAAGAGGAACTTAGTTGAAAAGAAAAAAAATCGTGCGAAAAATGTACTTTATATTAAATAAACAGAGTACGATTCGAGAGGTGAATAAAATGGAGCTTAATTGTCTCTTGTTGTACATGCGTGCAGCCCCTTGTACGGGGGTATGCCGCTAGTAGGCACCGGACTCTTCTAGCCGTGTCCGGGGTTCGAATTACCTATTCAGGTGCTTTGGTTAGCGGAGCCGGATTGGTGTGGAGTCTCAGAAGGCAGCCTCGCATTCTTCCGTGCTCGAGTAACACTTAATACTCCCTTTTAATGAGATGATGCCGCGTGGACCGGCATTTTAAGTGTAAGAGATGCATAATGCGGTATTGCGTTAAAGCGGGCGAAAGCTTGGCGTCCCAATAGTGCTTGATAGCTACTTTTAAATGGGGCGACATGGAAGACTAACTTTTCATGACGGAAGTTGTCGGATGAACCGAACACAACTTCTAGCGGTAGGGAGCCCGTACAATGGGCATATGGGCCTGGCATTACCCCTTTGAAGGAGGTGTTGCTATGGCGAATTTTGGTTGGGTCTATCCCCATCCTGCGGATTGTGTCCTGATATATCAGGTTTATGTCACTGCCGCCATCCATGAGGACTTGTGTAAATTGGAATCCATCGATTATAGGATCCAATATCAAGGCAGTCCATCCTGCGTTCCGGATACTTTCGGAGTAGTCCTGATGGTCGAAGGTGATTGGTTTTGACAACTAGTGTTGGTACTCCGCTAGGGTAGTATGTGCGGCGTGCATTTTAGTGGGCACCGCTCTGTTATTTCCTTTTATCACGTGAAGTGAGTTTACTGTTTTAACCTCTTGTGGGAAATTCTTTTGTTTTCCGGTGCTCTGCTTGTGGGGTTCGTCATCATCCTCACTTGGTGTGTCAAGCCCCTTGTGTTCGGTGTTGAGTCTGCCGGACTGTTTGAAGACCCAACAATCTCTGTGGGTATGGTTTGCAGGCTTTCCAGGAGTACCGTGGATTTGACATATCTTGTCCAAGATTTTGTTTAAGTTGGATAGCTCATCGCTATTGTCCTTAAGGGGTAGTTTTTTATTGTTCTGCCGTGAGCTTTTGAATCCGGCGTTGTTGCCAGCGCTCTTTGGACCGTTCCTTTAATCCGGCGCTGGTCCTTGTTGCGCGTGGTTTCCATTTCCATCCCTGACTTGGATGTACTTGGGTCGCTGGTGCTGCATCTTGCTAGCCAGCTATCCTCTCCAGCATAAGCGGGTCATGAGGCTTGTTAATGTGGCCATTGTTCTCGGGTTTTCTTGGCGAGGTGTGTCATGAAGCCATTCGTCTCGGACGTTGTGTTTGAAAGCTGCTAAGGCTTGACATCCGGACGATCGACTATTTGGTTCTTTTTAGTAAGGAACCTGTTCCGAAATTTCGGCGGACTCTCCGGCTGTTGAGTTATGTGACTTAGATCGTTTCCATCCGGAGGGCAGACATAGGTCCCCTGAAAATTTGCCCCAAACGCATCCTCGAGCTCCTCCCTGCTTCCAATGGTCTTTTCGGGGAGGCTTTTAAGCCAATGCCGAGCTGGCCCTTTGAGTTTGAGGATAAGTATTTTATGGCGTGGAGATCATCTCCTCTAGCCATGTGTATGTGGAGGATGTAATCCTCAATCCAGACTCGAGTCTGTTGTTCCGTCAGATGCCTCTATGTTTACGGGTTTGAATCCGGCTGAAATTCATGATCCAGCACCTCATCGGTGAAACATAGGCGATGTGCAGCGCCCCTGTATTTGGGTGTGCCGTGATGTTCGGATATTTGGCGTGTTGCATTGCTTTGAAGAGCTTGCTTTCTCGGCCCATAGATGGACCTAACTGGGCCATCCTTTTGATGTGAATCCTTATGTGGATCACGTACCGGCTTGTGTGCGGCGCCATTTGCCGCTCTCTTTTTGCCGTGGGGTCGTCCATCCGACCGGGTGGCCTTCTTACTTTTTGATTGTGGGGTCTCTAAGGCCTCCTCATCAAATTCGGGCAGTAGCTTTCTCTTCGCGTAGCTCTTTGTTCGGCGACTGTCACCGTATTTGTCTGCGGTGTTGAATACTTTGTTCCATCTGATTCTGAGTGCATCTTCCGCTGTTTTGAGCTTCTGCTTCTGCTTTTTCAGGCTACGCGCAGTGGCGACGAGCCTTTTGTGGAGGTTATTCTGCTCCAACAATTTGTCCGGCGTGAGATCGTCGGTCATTATCTTCGCCGGGGACGGGTTGTTTATCCAAGTTGTCCTGTTCAGACGGTTGCTCGATAGCATGTTCGTCGTCCACCGGTTCGCCCTGCTCTATGGCTGGGTCGTTGTTGAGGCGGGACTTGGTGCGGCGTTTACGTTGCCGTTTTGACTGCTTTTTGAGGGATTTATCCTTTGTAGCGTCCCGTTGTTCCTCGTCGTCACTTCCTTTAGGTGTATCCACCATGTATACATCATGGGATGAGTTGGTTGTCTGGCGTCCTATAGGCGCTGGTTCATGGTTGTCTCCTTCATCGTCGTCCATACCGTCGATGTCTTCGGAGTCGAAATCGAGCACGTCGTGTAAGCTTTTGGCGATGGCTACTACAAAGTGGGTGGTGGGTGGGCGTTGAATTTCTTCGTCGTCCGCATCCCAACCTTCCTTATCGTAGTCCGGCCAGGGCTCTCCGGATAAAGAGAGACTTTAGTGAATTCAGGATGTCGCCAAAGGGCGAGTGCGGAAAGATGACCGCGGCAGTGAACTCCATGACCGGCGCCCAATCGGATTCGATTGGCAGGGGCGCGGAGGGTTCGGAGTCCGGAGAGGAGTCCGGCACCTTGGAGTCACGGTCTTCGCAAAAGACAGGGATTGTGTTCGGCTCAATCGCCGTAGAGATTTCAGCCCCTGAGGTGGTGTCCAACCAACCATCCTCGATCGGCGAGATCGGCTCCGAATCAATGTTTGGAGCGGACACTAGTGCGGCCTCCGAGACACTGTTCGGGCGGCAGAGTTAGATCATGCCCATCGAGACAAGGTCTGGCGGCTGCTGGCGTGGCTCGAATCCGTCGAAGATCAAGTCTCCGCGGATGTCGGCCGTATAGTTCAAACTTCCAAATCGACATGATGGCCAGGGCGTAGCTTCGATCTGCTCGGATGGCCATGTGAATTGGCCCGTAGTGCAAAGCCGCCGAATACGAAGATCTGTCCGGGGAGAAAAGTCTCACCCTGGACCGCATCGTTGTTGATGATCGAAGGAGCCATCGGGCCTATAGGTGACGACACAGTGTTAAAACCGGCGGATCTCGGGTAGGGGGTCCCGAACTGTGCGTCTAGGCGGATGGTAACATGAGACAAGGGACACGATGTTTCTACCCAGGTTCGGGCCCTCTCGATGGAGGTAATACCCTACTCCTGCTTGATTAATATTGATGATATGGGTAGTACAAGAGTAGATCTACCACGAGATCAAGGAGGCTAAACCCTAGAAGCTAGCCTATGGTATGATTGTTGTTCGTCCTACGGACTAAAACCCTCCGGTTTATATAGACACCGGATAGGTTAGGGTTACACAGAGTCGGTTACAAAGGTAGGAGATCTACATATCCGCATCGCCAAGCTTGCCTTCCATGCCAAGGAACGTCCCATCCGGACACGGGACAAAGTCTACAATCTTGTATCTTCATAGTCTTGGAGTCTGGCCGTGATGATAGTTCGTCTATCCGGACACCCCCTAGTCCAGGACTCCCTCACAATCCCTACACGGTCACTTACGAGAGTGAGATCTAATAGATATGATAAGATAATATTTTTGGTATTTTTATGATAAAGATGCAAAGTAAAGAAAGTAAAGTAAAAATGGTGCTAGAAATAACTTGTTGTAGGGAGATTAATATGATGGAAAATAGACCCGGGGGCCATAGGTTTCACTAGTGGCTTCTCTCGAGAGCATAAGTATTACGGTGGGTGAACAAATTACTGTTGAGCAATTGTGAATCGAGCATAGTTATGAGAATATCTAGGTATGATCATGTATATAGGCATCACGTCCGAGATAAGTAGACCGATTGCTGCTGCATCTACTACTATTACTCCACACATCGACCGCAATCCAAAGATGCATCTAGAGTATTAAGTTCATAAGAATAGAGTAACACTTTAAGCAAGATGACATGATGTAGAGGGATAAATTCATGCAATATGATATAAACCCCATCTTGTTATCCTCAATGGCAACAATACAATACGTGCTTTGCTGCCCCTACTGTCAATCGGAAAGGACACTGCAAGATTGAACCCAAAGCTAAGCACTTCTCCCATTGCAAGAAAGATCAATCTAGTAGGCCAAACCAAACTGATAATTCAAAGAGACTTGCAAAGATAACCAATCATACATAAAAGAATTCAGAGAAGATTCAAATATTGTTCATAGATAAACTTGATCATAAACCCACAATTCATCGGTCTAAACAAACACACCGCAAAATAAGATTACATTGAATAGATCTCCACAAGAGAGGGGGAGAACATTGTATTGAGATCCCAAACGAGAGAAGAAGCCATCAATCTAATAACTATGGACCCGAAGGTCTGAGGTAAACTACTCACACATCATCGGAGAGGCTATGGTGTTGATGTAGAAGCCCTCCGTGATCGATGCCCCCTCCGGCGGAGCTCTGGAACAGGCCCCAAGATGGAATCTCACGGGTACAGAAGGTTGCGGTGGTGGAATTAGGTTTTTGGCTCCGTATCTGGTAGTTTGAAGTGCGTGAGGTATATATAGGAGGAAGGAGTACGTCGGTGGAGCAACAGGGGCCCACGAGGGTGGAGGACGCGCACAGGGTTGTAGGCGCCCGCACTCTCGTGCCCTCCAGGTTGATGTCTTGACGTAGGGTACAAGTCCTGGATCACGTTCGTTCGAAAATCACGTTCCCGAAGGTTTCATTCCGTTTGGACTCCGTTTGATATTCTTTTTCTGCAGAACTCTGAAATCGGCAAAAAACAGCAATTCTGGGCTGGGCCTCCGGTTAATAGGTTAGTCCCAAAAATATTATAAAAGTGTAAATTGAAGCCCAATAATGTCCAAAACAGAATATAATATAGCATGGAGCAATAAAAAATTATAGTTATGTACGCGCAGCGCGAATGCCACCGCCTGATCGGGACTGAGACGGAGGCGGATTGCTAGTCGAGCTCTGATGAGCCGAGCTGTCTTGTCGTTAGGTAGTTCGGACCCTCTTAACGATGTCCGTGGGCTCGGCAGCCGAATTAGGGTTACGCTTGAGAAGGCAGCTACATGCCTGCTGCTAAGGCAGTTGTGTGCTCTTCTGTACGGAGGGAGCGTTTCGTATTTCCGTTGACCGTGATGATGCCGCGTGGACCGGGCATCTTGAGCTTAAGATAAGCATAGTGTGGCATTGCATTGAATCGAGCGAACGCGGTTCATCCGAGCAGTGCGTGGTAGCTGATGCGAAAATGGACGATGTCGAAGATTAATTCCTCGCTTCGGAAATTGTCCGGAGACCCGAAGACAATTTCTAGCGTGATTGCGCCCGTACAGCGGAACTCGACACCTGGTATGACTCCTTTGAAGGTAGTCTTTGTGGGCCTGATCCGTGATGGATTGATGCCCATTTTTCGCACCGCTACCTCCGTCCATCAGGATGCGCATCAGGTGAAATGCATCGATGATTGGGTCGAGGACTAGTGCGGCTGAACCGCCATGACGGATACTAGTCGGGTGGTCCCGACGATCAAAGGTGATTGGAAATGATGACCATGGATTAAATTTTGGGGCGACTGGCTCTATCGCATAGACGTCCCTTAGTACGTGTTTGCGCTCCCTTTTGGGGATGTGTGTAACATATATCATGTTTACTGTTTTCACTTAAGGGGGAAACTTCTTCTGTCCCCCTGTGTTGGGTTGCCGGGGCTCCTCGTCGTCGTCCTTGCTTTGTGATCCCTTTTCCCTGTTGTCACATCCTAGTTAGTCCATGCATTAGAGTGTTGCATCATGTTTACCTTTCATCAGAAATTTGAATTGGGGAAGACAGAAACCCCAGAACTCTTTTGAATTCAACTAGGGTTTACTAAAATTATTTTCAATGAACCTGAAATGCCCTTTAAAAATGTTCATCACCTTTGCCTTGGTTCTAAACCACTGTCAGAGGTGATGCACAAATTTCTAGGTCACTCTAAGGTCACTGGATTAAATCTTTAACTATTTGAGTTTGGGCATTTAAATTATATAAAATATTTCAAATGCTCAAATAACCCCAAACTAAAATGTTCCGTGCTGGATATATTCCAACTAGGGACCATGTGCGCTTGGTGATTTATGGAGTTGCCCAGTATTTTTAGAAATGCAACAAACCTACGTAAATATTTAAAACAGAAACAAATGGGAAAACCTCTTACCTGGCCGAACCCAAGCCCGACCCACCGGGCGGCCCAAAGATCGTGGCCCATGCTAGCCAGCTGCTTCTTCTTCGCCATGCAGGCACAGAGCTGACGCCGGCGAGCGCGAGCTCGCCACGGCGCCAGCAGCTTGCCGCTTCACGCGCCTGGACGATGGTCAGGCTCCACGTCGCTGCCCCGACCCCGTGGACATCTCGTTTCTTCCCCTGCCTCTCTTTCTCGCTCTCCCTCCGCCATGGCCGATGCTGCCGCACCCGCGCCACCGTGAAACCGTGTCCACCATCGTCCCCGCACCGAGCCACCGTGTCCAACCACTCGGCCGTTGTCGACTCCGTCGAGCAGCCCGAGCCTCTAGCGCTCGCGAGCCCTGCTTCGTCTTCCTCGAACTCGTCTTCACAGAGCACCGCCGCAGATCCCCTTCGCCGTCGCCGCCGCATCACCTCGTCCCCGACCTCGTCCGCTTCTCCGCTTTTCGCCGTGAGCCCAGCTACCTTCCCATCCTTCTCGTTCACGCTCTCGAGCCCCGCACCGACTGCACCGAGCTCGGCCGCACCCGCCGCCGCCACCGCACGTCGCCGTCGTGGCCACAGCCACGTTGGCTCGACTCCGAGCACACCATCGCACTCACCGCACTCCCAGGAGCCCAACGCACCTCACCCCGTGCCTTGCCGTGCCCCGTAGCCACGGGTTCATCCTCACCCGACTCCGGCGACCGCCAAGCTCGTCGCCGGCGACGTTTCCGGCCACCCCGAGCTCAACCACCACCACCAAACGCCGCGGCTTGTCTCCGGCTACCCGTAGATGGTCTCCGCCTTACATTTGGTCGCCGGAATGCACAATCACACTCTCGCCGCCACGGCTGGCTTCGCCGGCGGCTAAACGTCGGCGGGTTTGACCCCGTTGACGAAGTTGACTAGTGGGGCCCCTCTGCTAATTAACCTAGTTTAGGTTTAATTAAAATTAGTTAGCTAAATTAACTGACATGCGGGACCCACTGGTCAGGTTGACCTGGACGCCCCCGTTGACCCCTGACGTCACCCTGACGCTTCATTGTCATAATAATTAATTTCTGGATTTATTTGTATTCGTGAAATTCCGTAAATTGTTGCAAACTTCAAAAAATCATAGAAATTAATCTGTAACTCCAAATGCAAAGTTTTATATATGAATTTTGATCAGAAAAATTCGATCTATCCATTGGTAATGGTTTCATGCATGACAGAACAAGTTAACCTTGCTGTTTAAGCAGAATAAGATAATGCACAATCATGGCTATGTTAAATGAGCTAACATTTGAATCTTTGATTCAAATGAGTTCATCCCTTTCTGTTCTAGCTTGCACTAGGACAACACACATTCATATTGCCATGTCATAGCATGCATCATATTGTTGCATATTGTCATGTGTTGTTTATGTTCGGTGTGTCTTTCGTGATAGGTTCTGCCTTCGAGGATAACCCCGAATATCCGTCTCAAGGGCGGTATCCTACTACCACTACATCGTAAGCAACCCATTGATCATTCTCGATACAAACCCATGTTCTCGCTTCTGCTCTTGTTTACTGCATTAAGACAACGCGATTCAAACTGTTGTGTGTTGCGGTAGTTGAACCCACTTCCTTTGCATGACCTGTCATTGCCACAAAGAATTAGATGAAACCCACTAGTATGTGTAGGAGTTGATTGAGCCATGTCTGTGTTTCCTACCATGCCATGCTTGCTATGTTTAGAGTTGTGTCAGGTCTGGCTCATCGGGATGATGAACTAGAGTGAAAGGTTGTGTCGGTTTCGAGAGTGAAAGTGTTGAACATGATTTGGTAAAGGTATCGATGAGAGGCCATGTAGGAGTACATGGTGGGTTGTTTCATTGAAGCCGTCCCTAAGAACTGAGATCTGTGTGTGTGATTTAAGACTTAGCTACTACCACGCATTGGGCCCGAAACCAATGGACCCACTCAACTTATTAACCACTCTTGTCCTCTGTCCGGGAGTTGCAAAGTAGTTTCTGGTGTTTGTAGCATGCTGGGGGCCGCACGCAGCGCTGACCTTAGGGGTGGGGTGTGTTGCGGTAGGCACGTGGCCCGGTGTACCGATTCGCCCGTTTGGTGTCTCGGGAACCCTGCACACATCGTTCGGGGCCGTTAGTGGAAACCTCGGCCGGACTCCTGCGGATGGAACCCGAATAGGCGATAAACCTGGACTAGGGAATCGTGTGTTTAGTCAGGCCGTGGCCGACACCCTCGCTGGGCTTCCGCTTGAAGGTTGCCGAGTACACGTCGTGTAGCGGCGATAAGTGGTGAGAGCGTGTGTGAAGAAGTACACCCCCTGCAGGTATAAAACTATTCAATAGCAGCGTCCATGATAAAGGACTACTTGGTCACCTATGCGTTCATAGACAAGTAAATGGATACTACTAAAAGCCTCAAGATAAGTGTGAGTATCATGGATGGCCCTCTCGTGGGTTGTGAGAGAGGATCCAGTGGAGTATTGTGATGGTGATTAGTGGACTGGGTGTGCGACAAATGCTTTCCAAGTGGTGTCACGTAGGATAGCTTAGCCAAGAGTCAAAGTTGGCTTGCTGCAATAACTCCACTACCTTCTTGGGAATGTGCATGTATAATAGGATTCTGTTGTAAGACTTGCTGAGTACCTCCGTACTCATGTTTGCTTAATTAATGTTTTCAGACGACAACACCGCACCCTCCGATGGGTTCTATGTAGACCTTGACGTCGACGAGTGACTAGGCACCCAGGTGGTGATCCAAGGCTTGTGAAGGGCCACTGTAGATAGAAGGGCTTCGCCAAGCTTTCTTTCTTTTTAGTGTCTGTACTCAGACTAGTTTGCTTCCGCATGTGCTTGTATGTTTGTATGACTTGAGTGTTGGGTCATGTGACCCCTATCTGTATGGATATGTTATGTATGGCTCCTCGGAGCCTCTTAAATAAAGTACTTTGAGTTGTAGAGTTTTGTTGTGATGCCATGTTGTATGTACTCATATCGGGCATATTGTGTGTATGATTGAAATGCTTGATATGAGTGGGATCCGACAATCTAGTTGTTTATCCTTGGCAGCCTCTCATATGGGGAAATGTAGTCTAGTGCTTCCTAAGCGATAGTAGTCCGCTACTGCCCGGTTCACCGGAGTCCTGCTAGCCCAGCACTACTGCTTTGGACACTTGACTGGCCGGCATGTGTTTCACTTCGTTCCTATGTCTGTCCCTTCGGGGAAATGTCACGTGGTGATATCCGGAGTCCTGTTAGCCCAGTGCTACAGCCCAGATTCATACGTTGATGACCGACATGCTCGATGTGATTCATGTATGCATGTCCCCATGGGTTAGCGCTGCTTTGGGTTCACGACTAGCCATGTCGGCCCGGGTTCTCTATCATGTGGATGCTAGCGACACTATCATATACGTGAGCCAAAAGGCGCAAACGGTCCCGGGCCATGGTAAGGCGACACCCATGGGAATACCGTGCGTGAGGCCGCAAAGTGATATGAGGTGTTACCGGCTAGGTCAATGTGACTTGGAATCGGGGTCCTGACACCTGTTCTCGGCGTTTAATTTGCCGGCCTGTTTAAAAACCCAACAATCTCCGTTGGTATGATTGGCTGGTTTGTCTGGGATGCCATGTATCTAGCACGGGCGATCGAGTATGCGGTCCAGGCTGGATGGCCCCTGATTGTTTCTCTTGTATGGTTTCTTCCGCTGGCTGGACTTGGAGCCACCGAATCCAGCGTTGATCAGTAGTGTCGCCGGTATTATCACCATTGCTTTGGCGTTTGTGTGCATTACGTCCGAGCTTGCCGTTGTTGTTCTTAACCTCGGAGGGGCCTGCCTCGGGCTGTGTTTTCTTTGCTGCGGGCCAACCAACTATCCTCACCCGTGCAAAAGTGGGTCATGAGTGCCATGAGGGCTGCCATAGATTTTGGCTTTTCTTGGCCGAGGTGGCGGGCGAGCCATTCGTCGCGGATGCTGTGTTTAAAGGCCGCTAGGACTTCGGCACCCGGACAGTCGATGATCTGGTTCTTTTTAGTTAGGAACCTAGTCCAGAACTTCCTGGCTGACTCCCCAGGCTGTTGAACTATGTGGCTTAAGTCATCGGCGTCTGTTGGCCGGACATATGTACCTTGGAAGTTATCGAGGAAGGCCTCTTCCAAGTCCTCCCAGCCACCAATAGAATTTTCAGGCAGGCTATTTAGCCAATGTCGAGCTGGCCCTTTAAGCTTTAGTGGGATGTAGTTGATAGCGTGGAGGTCATCTCCGCGGGCCATGTGGATGTGGAGGATAAAGTCCTCGATCCATACCGCGGGATCAGTTGTTCCTTCGTATGATTCAATATTCACAGGTTTGAACCCTTCGGGGAATTCGTGATCCATTACTTCATCAGTGAAGCAAAGAGGGTGTGCGGCGCCTCTATATCGGGTCGCGTCGCGACGTAGCTCCGATGGAGTCCGTCTACGGTTGTCGGCTCGGGTGTGACTAGGTTTGTCACGTACGAATAGGTAGCCATCATCACGTGTCGCGGAACATCCTCGTGATCCGTAGATCGATCGGGTATATCCTGCTCTGCTATCCACGGTTTGTGAGAGGTCGTATGCATGACCCCGGACTGTTTTGTCTCTGTTTCTTCATGGCGGCGGGGCGGGCTGCTGTTCGGCTCGAGTTGCCGTTCTATCCCGACCGCGAGGTCGGTCCGCCGCACTGTCCCGACCGCGTAGTATTCGTTTGGCCGCATTACGCATGGGAAGTATGGGCTCCAGCGCCTCTTCATCGAACTGAGGTAGCAACCTTCGCTTCGGGTAACTCTTGGCTGGGCGTCTGAGGTTGTGTTCTTTGGCTACCAGGACATCAGTCCATCTATCGACGAGCAGATCTTGGTCAGCTTGAAGCTGCTGCTGCTTCTTTTTCAGGCTCCTTGCGGAGGCTATTAGCTGGCGCTTGAAGCGCTCCTGCTCGAGAGGTTCCTCAGGCACGATGAAAGCTTCATGGCCGAGGCTTTCCTCATCCTCAGAGAGCGGACGATAACTACCGTCCTCCGAGTCGTTGGGCCTGGCCTGTTCGTCGGGGCTAGCTTGCCCATTTTGTTGCTCCTCCTGTTCGGATGTTACCTCGGCAAGGTCTTCATTGTTTTTGACATCGTCCGGAGTATTATTTTCTCCGGTGCCAGCATTGCTGTCTTTTGAACGACGTGACTTAGAGCGGCGCCGAGGACGCCGACGTTTTTGCTGTGTCTCAGGAGGTTTATTCTCGACTGGATTTTCTTTGTCATCGTCGTTGGTTGTTTTGGGTGTGTCCACCATGTACACATCGTATGAATAGGTGGTTGTCTAGCGTCCAGTGAATGGCGGACTTTGATTTTGCTCCTCATCGGCATCGTCGTCCATACTGTCGATGTCTTCGGAGTCGTAATCAAGCGTGTCGGTTAAATCTTCGACTGTGGCTATGAAGTGGGGTGGCGGGTGGGAAGCAAGATTCTCCTTCATCAGCCCCTAGTTCGAACCGAACATAGTTCGGCTGTGAATCCCCTGCCAAGGACAGGCTCTTTAATGAGTTTAGCACATCGCCCAAGGGCGAGTGCTGGAAGATGTCTATGGTGCCGAACTCTAAGATCGATAAACGATCAAGTTCGGCATCCGCGGGCTCACATGGTTCGGAACTTACGCCCAGAGAAGAGTCTGGAGTTCCAATGACACAAATATTGTGTGTGTTACGTCCATGTCCGGCTCCAACGCCGGGGAATTTGTGGCCTCCGTGGTGGGGTTGAGCCTCCAATCCTTGGACGGCGCTGTATGCTCCGGATCTAAGGCCAGAGCTGTTACATGAGCTATCTCCTGGATACGGTTTGACGACAGGTTTAAGTCATGTTCATCAAGGTGACCAGGAGTGGTTGCCGTGGTCCTGAATCCGGCGAAGATCAAATCTCCACGGACATCTGCGACATAGTTCAATCTCCCAAATCTGACCTGATGGTCAGGGGCGTAGCTATTGATCTGCTCCAGATGGCCAAACGAGTTGGCCCGCAGTGCGAAGCCGCCGAATATGAAGATCTATTTAGGGAGAAAGGTTTCTCTTTGGACAGCATTATCGTTGACAGTGGAAGGGGCCATCAAACCTTTTGGGGACGGCACAATGGAACTCTCAATGAAAGCACCAATGTCGGTGTCAAAACCGGCGGATCTCGGGTAGGGGGTCCCGAACTGTGCGTCTAAGGTCGATGGTAACAGGAGACAGGGGACACGATGTTTACCCAGGTTCGGGCCCTCTCTATGGAGGTAATACCCTACTTCCTGCTTGATTGATCTTGATGTATATGAGTATTACAAGAGTTGATCTACCACGAGATCGAGATGGCTAAACCCTAAAAGCCTAGCTAGTATGACTATGGTAATGAGTATCTCCCCCCTTCGGACTAAGTCCTCTGGTTTATATAGACGTCGGGAGGATCTAGGGTTACACAAGGTCGGTTACAAAGGAAAGGAATCTACATATTCGGTTGCCAAGCTTGCCTTCCACACCAAGGAGAGTCCCATCCGGACACGGGTGCAGTCTTCGGTCTTCGAATCTTCACAGCCCATTAATCCGGCCCATGGCTAACAGGCCGGACGCCCGAGGACCCCTTAGTCCAGGACTCCCTCACCCGGCGGCGGGCTGGTTGGTCATAGCCGCTGCTGCTGGTGCTCTCACCGAAGGAGGAGCCGCCGCTGCTGGGGGTGGCGTGGCCGTCGCCAAGTGCAAGCTCATCATTGTCGCTGCCGTCTTCCGGGGAGCACCCCTAAACACCGTCACATAGAGGGTTGCAAGGCCATCGTACCTGAAGTGGAGGGTGCACCTCCCGCTCAGGCCCCACGCGCGGGCAAACGCCTGCCAGCCGCGGGTCAAGGACACGTTGCCTGTGGCGGTGACCTCGACCCCAGCCCATGAGGCCCTACTGCAGTAGCCGTCAGCCTGCAGTCAGAGGCCGTCAAGCCCCGTGGGCGGCAGCTCACCCACGAAGAAGCGCGGCAGCGGGAGACAGATGCCAATGGGCCTCTCCAGCCACACGACAAACTCCGGGAATGCGTCCACGGAGTGGAAGTGCAGCCGAGGAGGTCGAGCGACCATGGCGCGCCTCCCCTCATCGCAGGGGTTGCCCCGTCCTTGGCGGCCCTCACCACGAGAGGAGGCGCCACTGCGGCTGCCCAAGGTAACGCCGGCCCTCGAAGAGGCGCGCCCGCGGCCCCGAGGAGTCATTGCCAGGGTCACAGCGTGTTTGTAGGGGCGACCCCGACCTCTCTTGGGCGGCGGAGAACCTGTCCCTTGCTTGGTGGCCTTCCCCTTTTTGGCAGTGGAGAACCTCCTTGTTGGCGCCATGGATGCTACCACAAGACGCAAGTAGACAAAGAAGAAGAAGAAGGAGCGGGCAGCGAGAAGATGGAGATGAGCGAGGGGGCTCCGCCCCTTCCCTCATTTATAGTCGGAGGGATGCCAACCACCGGCCTCCACGATCCAATGCAATGATGTTCTTTCTTTGCATGCAGCAGACTCTTGTAAATTCGAACGGTTGTCGAGGTAGCGTGGGGAAGCGGAGACGCCCATGTTCCATCAAGTGCCAGGTGTCGACCGAGGCCACAGGTGGTTAGGGCCTGTGGTGCTCCGCACTTGCCCTTTGGCTTCGCCGCGAAGCCAAGTTCGAGCGCGCCTTGGGCCCGTGGGCTACTATCGGCGTCCTGGGAACGAGGGTACCCAGACTTGCCTGCCTGCGGCCCACGGTGTGGCACCATTGACGGCCCGGTACAGCCCGCCTTTAGCATCGACAACTCAAGACCCTCGCAAGGCGCCAAGCCTCGCGGGGCGGACAACAGCAAGACCTCCAGATGGAGCGGTCTCCTCAGGCTGGCTCCTGAGGAGCGGAGATTCTATGCAAACCTCACCTCGTGAGGTTCGTATGACGCGAGCCATGACGATCAAGGCCAGGCGGGCGCCAGCGGGCGCAGGACATCGGTTTCCTCTTTGGTGCTAAGGAGGAAAGCACAGGCGCGGAGTCCCGAGGAATCAGCCAAAGGTTTCCATTCCCATGCAATAAGACCAAGACCGCCAGGACAGCAGGACGGAGGTCATCGCCGAGCCCAGCACGGCGTCATGACCAGAAGCTTTGCAGGCGAAGACTACTTTTGTTAGGATAAGATGTACTAGTTGTCTCCCTTCGAATTTGGCCGTTGTGGGATCCCTTCCCGCCTCATTTGTGAAGAGGACCAAAGCCACTATAAATAGGGCACCACCACCACCATAGAGTGGGATCGGATCCAGTCCATCCTCATCTTCACTGGCTCACACAAGCACAAGAACACACCTCCTGAGGTTGTTCTCCCACTGTACTAGTTCGTCATCAGCCCCTCGAGGCCAATCCACCACAAAGCAGGAGTAGGGTTTTACACTGCAAGGTGGCCCGAACCTGGGTAAACTGCCGTGTCCCATTTCCTTCCTGTTCATCGGGCTAGGCCGTGAGATTGGCGGATAGGCAGACTGGGGAGGTTGAGTTCTTCGCACGCACCCCAGAGTTTGAATCTATCCAGGGTTTGCGAAGCCTGAAATCCGACACCTGCCTTGTGGGTCCCACGTGGCCCCCCTCACTTATTCTAGCACCCATTAGTTATTCTAGCACCATCCACTTTATCTTCCTACAGAAAAAATCATCCCATTGCTCAAACCCGTGTTCTTTCTCATCTTGCTGCCATTTTTGATCTCCTTGCGCAAAGCTCCATTTGCAAAACTGCTTTGGGGGGATTGTTCTTCTGTATGTGACTCCTCTAATGGTCCAATTAGTTTTTGTTCTAGTGCTTTATTTATTGCAATTTTTGCTGCTGTGGTGACCTTGTTCTTGAGCTTGCATGACAAATTTATATGGTCCAAAGTAGTTTTGATGCATGATATAGCCTCTAGACACTTGTAGGAGTAGTTTCTATCAATCTTGTGGATTTTGGTCACTTCTATTTTGAGTCACTAAAAATTTCAGAAATTTTTAGAGAAAAGAAATGATGAAGAGATGGCTGAGAGGCTCTTCAAGTCGGGGTTCTAAAGAAAATGAAAATGAAGAGAAGAAGAAGCCCAAGTACAACCTTCCTCGCACCGCGGAGGTTCCGCCGTGTGAATGGCCAAGTGATCCATTCTTGAGCTGCCTGGATTTATGAGGATTTCTATTATTTGGTTGGGAATGCAGGCATCACCGACTTCCTCCATGATAAGTGTGATCAATACCTCCTACTCACTAATACCTTCGTGCAATTTTTTTACTTCATGCTAGGAAATCACCACCCACGGGAGAATTTTATTTATATGATGAGCATAAGGAGATGACGCTTTATGATTTTTGTGAGGTCTGCAAATTACCTTATGAGGGCAGCATCAATGAACCATGTCCTAGAGATGTGGAAGATTTTATTAAGGAAGTTACCGTAGGGGAAGGGAGAGGAGTGTCGGAAGCGGAGTGGCTAGTTTGCATTTTCCTGTTTTACGCTATTACTCATTATTTGCTGGGAGATGTTTTTAATTGGTCGTGGAGAGAGTGGAGGCCTTAGTGCCCCTGACCTCGCTATTTTGCGCCATGTCTTACTTCATGATAAAACTTTTAATTTGGGCGCTATTGTTGCTCAACGGTTGAGTTTGAACCGTTCGAGTGGTCCTATCTTTGGAGGTATATATGCCTCCCGCCTTGCTAGACGCTTCGAGATACCCATTAGGCTTGATGAGGAAGAGGAGATGTTGCTACCCACTAGATACTTAGACTATAACAGTATGGTAGCGCTTGATTTTATTAGCGATGATAAGGACAAGAGACTCATCTATAACCTGGTATTCAGCCAGAAGACTTATCAGATTATTACTTTGCCTGCACCTTCTTTGTTCGATATTCATTTAGGCATGTACCTCATTCTGCCCAAGGACATTTATGCATACTGGGAGCGGACGCAATCCCCAGTTCCTGAGCCAGAACCATCACCTGATCCGTATGAGGATTCTGTTTATCAGTAGGAGCCACAGGAGCTCGCTAACCAGTGGAACCGCCAGGATATTCCTCAGTACCCAGGAGAGGACTACTTTGATCCATGGGCATAGAACAACTTAGGTCAAAAGCCTAAGCTTGGGGGAGTATGTATTTCTCACTGACATTACATTCATGTCCACACACTCATTCTGGTCGTCAGTATTCATACTTTTTCACTGTATTATCCATGTTAGTTTATTTCTTTTTCTCGCTTTCTTCTTGCGTGTTTGAAAATCTTTGAGAAAATCCAAAAAAATAGTTGTAGCTTCTTTTTAGTTTTCCCATCCTTGTTTAGTAGTAGTATTAAAGAAAATACAAAACGATTTCTCGTTCTCCTATTGCTTGTTGGGAGCTTTCCCGTGTAAATGGTTTTTCTCGTTCTTGTTTTACTTTCTTCAGAAAAACAAAAACTCAAAGAATATTTCAGTGTGTTTCTTCGAATTTCTTTTTCCTTTCTTTGGGTCGAGAGGAGAAGACCACGATGAAAATGTTGAGTGGCTCTCATATGCATTATTGTTGATCTAACAAAGAGCCCATATTACATTGTCTTCTCCTTTGAATAAATGTTTGTAGATTCCAGCTTAGTCCAGTGCACATGCACTATTATTATTCACACCATTCGGTCGTGCAAGTGAAAGGCAATAATGATGACATATGATGAAATGATTGAGATGATGAAAAGCTGGTATGAACTCGACCTATTTTGTTTTTGTAAATATGATTAGTTCATTGTTCTTGATTTAGCCCATTATGAATGAAACATGTTTGCAATGACAATTAGATATTATAGTTACTCATGCCATACTTAATTATCCAGGAGTTTATAATGGTTTACCTTCCGTGCCAACATGCTTTTAAAATGGTTGTGATGTAGCATGATAGGATGGTATCCTCCTTTGAATGATTCGAGTGGCTCAACTTGGCACATGTTCACACATGTATTTGAAACAAAATCAACATAGCCTCCATGATATTTATGTTCATGGTGATTTATATCCTACTCATGCTTGCACTCAGTGATTTGTTAATCCCAATGCATGTTTATGACTATCGTCGCTCTCTAGTTGGCTCCTCAATCTTTTGCTAGCCTTCACTTGTACTAAGCGGGAATACTTCTTGTGCATCCACTTCCATAAACCCAAAGTTGTTCCATATGAGTCCACTATACCTACCTATATGCGGTATTTACCTGCCATTCCAAGTAAATTTGCATGTGCCTAACTCTAAACCTTCAAATAATAATTTGTTTTATATGCCCGAATCGCTCATGTAGCGACTGGGGGTTGTTAGTATCTTCCATGCTAGGTGGGTTATTCTCAAGATGAGTGTTGATTCACTTGTCATTCACGAGAAAGTGGCTGGTAATTGGGATGCCTAGTTCCATGCTCTAAATCAAATCACAATATAACTTCAATTAAAACTCCCCAGACTGTTGTTCGTATGGATGGTACTGTTGTTTTGACCAACCGTGGAGTGTGCTCGTTGGTGGAGGGGGAGTAAAAACTTTATCATCCTGTTTGGGAACCGCCTATAATGTATCTAGCATGGAAGATACCTAGATCTCTTGGTTGTTATGTTGATAATGAAAGCATACCGCTCAAAATATTATTCATCTCTGTTTCAAAAAGCTCGAGCTCTGGCACCTCTACAAATCCCTGCTTCCCTATGTGACGGGCCTATCTATTTACTTTTATTGCCGAGTCATCATCCTCTTATAAAAATCACTAGTTAGAGAGCACCACTATCATTGTATGCATTGTTATTAATTGATGTTGAGTATGACTGTGACTGGATCTCTTTTGCCATGAATTACAATGTCTAGTTAATCCTTGATCTTCAGGGGTGCTCTGCATTTATGTTTTATGTCTCGTAAAGGGCTAGTGAGATACCATCTTGTTATATCATATCATGATTGTTTTGAAAAAGTGTTGTCATCTGAGATTTATTATTATTGCTCACTTGTTGATTATGCCATTGATATGAGTAAATGTGAGACCTAAGTGTTATTGTGAATATGGTTAGTTCATAATCTTGCTGAAAACCTGAATGCTGGCTTTACATATTTGCAACAACAAGATCAAACAGAGTTTGTAAAAGTTTTTCTTTATCACTTTCAGTTTGTCAACTAAATTGCTTGAGGACAAGCAATGGGCTAAGATTTGGGGAGTTGACACGTCTCCATCGTATCTACTTTTCCAAACTCTTTTGCCCTTGTTTTGGACTCTAATTTGCATGATTCGAATGGAACTTACCTGGACTGACGATGTTTTTAGCAGATTTGCCTTGGTGTTATTTTTGTGCAGAAATAGAAGTTCTCGGAATGACCCCCCTGAAAATTTACGGAGAATATTTTTGGAATAAATAAAAAATATTGGCGAAAGAATCAACCAGATGGGACCCACCTGCTGTCCACAAGGGTAGAGGGCGCGCGCCCCCTACCTTGTGGGTCCCCTGGACCTCCATCGACCTCAACTCCAACTCTATATATTCACTTTTGGGGAGAAAAAAATTAGAGATAAGGTTTCATTGTGTTATATGATATGGAGCCGCTGCCACCTGCTGTTCTTCATCGAGAGGGCAGATCGGAGTCCATTCGGGGCTCCAGAGAGGGGGATTCGTCGCCATCATCATCACCAAGCTTCCTCCATTACCAATTTCATGATGCTCACCACCGTGCGTGAGTAATTCCATCGTAGGCTTGCTGGACGGTGATGGGTTGGATGAGACTTATCATGTAATCGAGTTAGTTTTGTTAGGGTTAATGCGGTCGGGGGCGATCGGCCGTACTTTTATAATATGGGGGGGTCTCTTGACCAGACGCCTCCCTTCATTGTTTCCGGCACACGACCAACCGCTTTGTTTTGAGGATCCGGCATTCTCTATTGGTATGCTTTGCCGTCCTTCTAGGAGTACCATGAATTTCACATGGTTGATCGAGTGTGTGGCTCGGGCCGGATAGGTCTGAGCAGTTCTTTGTTCACTGACCGGACTGGGAGTTGCTGGAATTAGCACCAGCTTTCCTCACTTGACGCTTATGACCATCGCACCGAGGCTTGAGGATGCCTCTTCGTGTGTCCTTCGTATTGTTTTGGACCGTAGTGATGTGTTGACGTCGGGGCATGTGCCTTGGGTTCTCCTGCTTAGGTTGGGGTGGCCGGTTGTGCCGTGTGTGCCCTTTGTCGGGGCGGTCGGGTCCATATATTTCGGTGGCCAGGACCTTGGTCCATTGCTACGTATTGAGCTTGCGCTGGTTTTCCTCGAAGAGGAGAGGGTGATGCAGCAAGTGTAGCGTAAGTATTTCCCTCAGTTTTTTAAAACCAAGGTATCAATCCAGTAGGAGGCTTCTCAAAAGTCCCACGCACCTACACAAACAAACTAAGAACTCGCAACCAACACAATAAAGGGGTTGTCAATCCCTTCACGACCACTTCATGTAAAGTGAGATCTAATAAAGATAGTAAGATAAGATAAATATATTTTTGGTATTTTATAATATAGATGCAAAAGGTAAAGATGCAAATAAAAGTAGATTGGGAGCAAATATGATAAGAGATAGACCCGGGGGCCATAGGTTTCACTAGTGGCTTCTCTCAGGATAGCATAAGTATTACGGTGGGTGAACAAATTACTGTCGAGCAATTGATAGAAAAGCGCATAGTTATGAGATTATCTAGGCATGATCATATATATAGGCATCACATCCATAACAAGTAGACCGACTCCTGCCTGCATCTACTACTATTACTCCACACATTGACCGCTATCCAACATGCATCTAGAGTATTAAGTTCATAAGAACAGAGTAACGCATTAAGCAAGATGATATGATGTAGAGGGATAAACTCATGCAATATGATATAAAACCCATCTTGTTATCCTCGATGGCAACAATACAATATGTGCCTTGCAACCCTTTCACATCGGGTAAGGACACCGCAAGATTGAACCTAAAGCTAAGCACTTCTCCCATGGCAAGAAAGATAAATCTAGTAGGCCAAACCAAATTGATAATTCGAAGAGACTTGCAAAGATAACTTAATCATACATAAAAGAATTCAGAGAAGATTCAAATATTACTCATAGATAAACTTGATCATAAACCCACAATTCATTGGATCTCGACAAACATACCAGAAAAAGAGTTTACATCGAATAGATCTTCACAAGAGAGGGGGAGAACATTGTATTGAGATCCAAAAAGAGAGAAGAAGCCATCTAGCTAATAACTATGGACCCGTAGGTCTGTGGTAAACTACTCACAACTCATCGGAGGGGCAAGGATGTTGATGTAGAGGCCCTCCGTGGTTGCTTCCCCCTCCGGCAGAGTGCCGGCGAGGGCTCCAAGATGAGATCTCGCGGATAAAGAAGGTTACGACGGTGAAATTGTGTTTCGTGGTGCCCCCGGATGTTTTCGGGGTACGTAGGTATATATAGGAGGAAGAAGTATGTCGGTGGTCGCCCGACGTGCCCACAAGACAGGGGGCACGCCCTATGGGGGGGGGGGTGCGCCCTCCTATCTCGTGGAGGCCTCGGCTGCTTCTTGACTTGCACTCCAAGTCCTCTGGATCACGTTTGTTCCAAAAATCACGCTCCCGAAGGTTTCATTCCGTTTGGACTCCGTTTGATATTCCTTTTCTTCGAAATACTGAAATAGGCAAAAAACAACAATATGGGCTGGGCCTCCAGTTAGTAGGTTAGTCCCAAAAATGATATAAATGTGTAAAATAAAGCCCATAAACATCCAAAAGGGGTAATATAATAGCATGTAACAATAAAAAATTATAGATACGTTGGAGACGTATCAAGCATCCCCAAGCTTAATTCCTGCTCGTCCTCGAGTAGGTAAATGATAAAAGAGAATTTTTGATGTGGAATGTTACCTAGCATAATTCATAATGTAATTTTCTTTATTGTGGCATGAATGTTCAGATCCAAATGAATACAAAATAAAAGTTCATACTGATAGAAGAAATAGTAATACTTCAAGCATACTAATCAAAGTAATCATGTCTTCTCAAAATAGCATGGCAAAAGAAAGTTCATCCCTACAAAATCATGTCTTCATTTGCGTTACACAAAGATGTTCCCAACTTCTATACCCCCGATGACAAGCCAAGCAATTGTTTCATACTTCAATAATCTCAAACTTTTTCAACCTTCACGCAATACATGAGCGTGAGCCATGGATATAGCACTATGGGTGGAATAGAATATGATGATGGGGATTGTGTGGAGAAGACAAAAGGAGAAAGTCTCACATTGACGAGGATAATCAACGGGCTATGGAGATGCCCATCAATTGATGTCAACATGAGGAGTAGGGATTGCCATGCAACGGATGCACTAGAGCTATAAATGAATGCTCAACAAAAGAAAACTAGTGGATGTGCATCCAACTTGATTGCTCATGAAGACCTAGGGCATTTGAGGAAGCCCATCGTAGGAATATACAAGCCAAGTTATATAATGAAAAATTCCCACTAGTATGAAAAAGACAACTTATGAGACTCGCTATATGAAAAACATGGTGCTACTTTGAAGCACAATATATGAGACACACTACATGAAGAACAAAGTGCTACTTTGAAGCACAAGTGTGGAAAAAGAGATAGTAACATTGCCCTTTTTATTTTCTTTTTTTGGCCTTTTTTTCGGCCTTCCTCTTATTTTTGATTGGGCAATGCTCTAATAATGATGATCATCACACTTCTATTGATTACAACATAAGGATTACAACTCAAAACTAGAACAAGATATGACTCTATATGAATGCCTCCGGTGATGTACCGGGATGGTGCAATGAATCAAGAGTGACATGTATGAAAATAATGCATGGTGGCTTTGCCACAAATACGATGTCAACTACATGATCATGCAATGGCAATATGACAAAAGTAAAGTATGTCATGATGATGATGAACGGAACGGTGGAAAGTTGCATGGCAATATATCTCGGAATGGCTATGGAAATGCCATAATAGGTAGGCATGGTGGTTGTTTTGAGGAAGATATAGGGAGGTTTGTGTGTGATAGAGCGTATCGTATCACGGGGTTTGGATGCACCGACGAAGTTTGCACCAACTCTCAAGGTGAGAAAGGGCAATGCATGGTACCGAAGAGGCTAGCAAAGGTGCAAAGGTAAAAGTGCGTATAATCCATGGACTCAACATTAGTCAAAAGAACTCATATACTTATTGCAAAAATTTAGAAGTCATCAAAAATCAAGTACTACGTGCATGCTCCTAGGGGGATAGATTGGTAGGAAAATACCATCGCTCGTCCCCGATCGCCACTCATAAGGATGCACAAGCCAGGTACACTTCATGTTTCAAATTTGTTACACAACTTTAACCATACGTGCATGCTACGGGACTTGCTAACTTCAACACAATCATTCTTTAAATTCATAATCACCCAACTAGCATGACTTTAATATCGCTACCTCCATATCTCAAAACAATTATCAAGTATCAAATTGATCATAGCATCCAATTCACTTCCTATGATAGTTTTTATTATACCCAACTTGGATGCCTACCATTCTAGGACCAATTTTATGACCATAGCAAATACCATGATGTTCTTAAAGACTCTCAAAATAATATAAGTGAAGCATGAGAGACTAGCAATTTCTTCAAAGTTAAGACACCACCGTGCTCTAAAAGATATAAGTGAAGCACTAGAGAAAAACTATCAAGCTCAAAAGATTTAAGTGAAGCACATAGAGTATTCTAGCAAATTCTAATCAAATAGGCTTCTCCCAAAAGGTGTGAACAGCAAGTATGATTTTGGTAAACTAAAAATCAAATACTAATATAATACACGACGCTCCAAGCAAAACACTTATCATGTGGTGAATAAAAATATAGCTCCAAGTAAAGTTACCAATGAACGGAGATGAAAGAGGGGATGCCTTCCCGGGGCATCCCCAAGCTTAGGATTTTGGCTATTCTTGAATGTATTGGGGTGCCTTGGGCATCCCCAAGCTTAGGATCTTGCCACCCTTTATTCCATAGTCCATAAAAGCTTTACCCAAAACTTGAAAACTTCACAACACAAAACTCAACAATTATAAGCTCCGTTAGTGAAAGAAAACAAAACCACCACATAAGGTACTGCAATGAAATCATTTTTATGTAATTTGGTGTTAAACCTACTGTATTCTAACTTCTCTATGGATTATATACTATTTTATTGGCCATAGATTCATCAAAATAAGCAAACAACACACGAAAAACAGAATCTGTCAAAAACAGAACAGTCTGTAGTAATCTTTAACTGACGCAAACTTCTGGAACTCAACAAATTCAGCCAAAATATGAAGACCTAGGCAATTTGTTTATTGATCAGCATCAATTGGAATCACTATTATATCACGTTCTGGTGATTTTTAACAATTGTTTTCGTGAGCTGAAAGTTTCTGGAAATTACAGCAAGATCAAATAACTATCATCCATGAAGATCCTATAGGTTCTATGGCACAAACACTAATTAAAACATAAAACCACATCTAAACAGAAGGAAGATGGATTATTTATTCCTAAACAGAAACAAAAACAAAAACATAAAGAAACTTGGGGTGCCTCCCAACTAGCGCTATCGTTTAACGCCCCTAGCTAGGCATAAAAGCGAAGATAGATCTAACGAGTGACATCTTTGGCACTAAACTCATAAGTAGCACGCATGATAGATTCATAAGGTAATTTAACTTTTTTATAGGAAAGTGATCCATGCCTTTCTTTAATGGAAATTGGAATCTAATATTCCCTTCCTTCATATCAATAACCGCACCAATCGTTTTAAGGAAAGGTCTTCCAAGAATAATAGGGCAAGAAAGATTGCAATTTATATCAAGAACGATAAAATCTACGGGCACCAAATTTCTACTTGCAACAATAAGAACATCATTGATCCTTCCCATAGGCTTTTTAACGGTGGAATCCGCAAGGTGCAAATTTAAAGAACAATCATCAAGATCATGGAAACCTAGAATATCACATAAAGTTTTGAATTGTGGAAACACTAGCACCCAAATCACATAAAGCAAAACACTCATAATCTTTAATTCTAATCTTTATAGTAGGTTCCCACTCATCGTTAAGTTTTCTAGGTATAGAAACTTCCAAATTAAGTTTTTCATCATAAGATTGCATCAAGGCATCAACAATATGTTTGGTAAAGGCTTTGTTTTGACTATAAGCATGAGGAGAATTAACAACGGATTGCAACAAGGAAATACAACCTTTTATAGAGCAATTATCATAATTAAATTCCTTGAAATCCGAGATAGTAGGTTCAACATTATTAGAAGTTGAGGATTCTCCAATCTCACTTTTACCAAATTTAACATTAAGAGCTAAAGATTCCGAATTCTTGGGACGCCTTCTAGGCAAAGTTGATTCATCATCAGTCCCATAATCATCAAAATTCATATTGCAAAACATAGATCTAATCGAGAGACGCATCAATAACTTTAAGATCCTCATCATTATTTTCACGGAAACTAGAAGAACACGCTTTTATAAAGCTTTCTTTCTTAGCACGCAATCTAGCGGTTCTTTCCTTGCACTCGTCAATGGAAATTATCATTACTTTTAGAGACTCATTGATATCATGCTTAGGAGAAGAAGATCCAAGTTTAAGAGAATTAACATCAAGCAAAATTCTATCAACGTTCCTAGCCAAATCATCAACTTTGAGCAATTTTTCTTCAAGCAAAGCATTAAAATTCTTTTGAGAGATCATAAATTCTTTCAGACTATTCTAAAAATCAGAGGACATCTTATTAAAATTACCATAAGCATTATTGTAGGAATTTCCATAATTATTAGAGGGATTACTAGGAACGGTCTAGCATTAAAATTTCCTCTATAAGCATTGTTTCCAAAACTATTCCTACCAACAAAATTCACATCCATAGATTCATTATTATTCTCAATCAAGGAAGACAAAGGCATATCATTGGGATCAAGAGGAGTATTTTTAGTAGCAAACATCTTCATAAGTTCATCCATCTTCCCACTCAAAACATTGATTTCTTCTATAGCATGCACTTTTTACTAGAAGATCTTTTCGTGTGCCATTGAGAATAATTAGCCATAATATTATCAAGAAGTTTTGTAGCATCTCCTAATGTGATTTCCATAAACGTGCCTCCGCGGCCGGATCTAAGAGATTTCTAGAAGCAAAGTTCAAACCGGCATAAAATTTTTGTATGATCATCCATAAATTCAAACCATGAGTGGGGCAATTACGAAGCATCAAATTCATTCTTTCCCAAGATTGGGCAATATGCTCATGATCAAGTTGTTTAAAATTCATAATATCGTTCCTAAGAGTGATGATCATAGCGCGAGGAAAATACTTAGAGATAAAAGCATCTTTGCACTTGTTCCAAGAATCAATACTATTCTTAGGCAAAGACGAAAACCAAACTTTAGCACGATCTCTAAGTGAAAACAGAAATAACTTCAATTTGACAATATTGTTATCTGTATCTTTCTTCTTTTGCATATCACACAAATCAACAAAGTTGTTTAGATGAGTAGCGGCATCTTCGCTAGGAAGGCCGGCGAATTGATCTTTCATAACAAGATTCATCAAAGCGGTATTGATTTCATAAGACTCATCATAATTAAGAGGAGCAATCGGAGTACTAAGGAAATCATTATTATTGGTATTCGAGAAGTCACACAATTTGGTATTATCTTGTGCCATCGCAACAAGTAATCCAACACACAAGCAGACAGAAAAACGGCAAGCGAAAAGAGAGGAGGAGATTGGGAAAGAGAGGGCGAATAAAACGACAAGGGTGAAGTGGGGGAGAGGAAAACGAGAGGCAAATGACAAATAATGTAAATGTGAGGGAGATGGGTTTGTGATGGGTACTTGGTATGTCTTGACTTGAGCGAAGACCTCCCTGGCAACGGCGCCAGAAATCATTATTGCTACGTCTTGAGCTTGCGTTGGTTTTCCTCGAAGAGGAGAGGGTGATGCAGCAAGTGTAGCGTAAGTATTTCCCTCAGTTTTTTAGAACCAAGGTATCAATCCAAAGAGGAGGCTTCTCAAAAGTCCCACGCACCTACACAAACAAACTGAGAACTCGCAACCAACACAATAAAGGGGTTGTCAGTCCCTTCACGGCCACTTGCGAAAGTGAGATCTAATAAAGATAGTAAGATAAGCAAAATATATTTTTGGTATTTTATAATATAGATGCAAAAAGTAAAGATGCAAATAAAAGTAGATTGGGAGCAAATATGATAAGAGATAGACCCGGGGGCCATAGGTTTCACTAGTGGCTTCTCTCAAGATAGCATAAGTATTACGGTGGGTGAACAAATTACTGTCGAGAAATTGATAGAAAAGCGCATAGTTATGAGATTATCTAGGCATGATCATGTATATAGGCATCACATCCATAACAAGTAGACCGACTCACCTGCATATACTACTATTACTCCACACATCGATCGCTATCCAAAGCATGCATCTAGAGTATTAAGTTCATAAGAACAGAGTAACGCATTAAGCAAGATGACATGATGTAGAGGGATAAACTCATGCAATATGATATAAACCCCATCTTGTTATCCTCGATGGCAACAATACAATACGTGCCTTGCAACCCTTTTACATCCTTTGGGTAAGGACACCGCAAGATTGAACCCAAAGCTAAGCACTTCTCCCATGGCAAGGAAGATCAATCTAGTAGGCCAAACCAAACTGATAATTCGAAGAGACTTGCAAAGATAACTTAATCATACATAAAAGAATTCAGAGAAGATTCAAATATTACTCATAGATAAACTTGATCATAAACCCACAATTCATCGGATCTCGACAAACACACCGCAAAAAGAGTTTACATCGAATAGATCTCCACAAGAGAGGGGGAGAACATTGTATTGAGATCCAAAAAGAGAGAAGAAGCCATCTAGCTAATAACTATGGACCCGTAGGTCTATGGTAAACCACTCACAACTCATCGGAGGGGCAAGGATGTTGATGTAGAGGCCCTCCATAGTTGCTTCCCCCTCCGGCAGAGTGCCGGCGAGGGCTCCAAGATGAGATCTCGCGGATAGATAAGGTTACGGCGGTGGAAATTATGTTTCGTGGTGCCCCCGGATGTTTTTCGGGGTACGTAGGTATATATAGGAGGAAGAAGTACGTCGGTGGCCACCCGAGGGGCCCATGGATAGGGGGCGCGCCCTATGGGGGGGCGCCCTCCTATCTCGTGGAGGCCTCGGCTGCTTCTTGACTTGCACTCCAAGTCCTCTGGATCACGTTTGTTCCAAAAATCACGCTCCTGAAGGTTTCATTCCGTTTGGACTCCGTTTGATATTCCTTTTCTTTGAAATACTTGAAATAGGCAAAAAACAACAATATGGGCAGGGCCTCACGGTTAATAGGTTAGTCCCAAAATGATATAAATGTGTAAAATAAAGCCCATAAACATCCAAAAGGGGTAATATAATAGCATGGAACAATAAAAATTATACGTTGGAGACGATCATCCATCCGTCCACCAAGAAATCTTGGTCAGCTTTAAGTCGTTGTTGCTTTCCTCGTGTGCTCCTTGCCGTGGCCATGAGCCGTCGCTCAAGTGAGCTTGTTCCACTTGGATCTTCGTGCACGCCGAATGGCCATGGCCGAGGCTTGCCTCGTCCTCGGAGGGGGCGAGAAGTTGTCCCTCTCCAAGTATCCCACAATGGCGATCCGGCCTTCTTAAAGGCAGGCCGACTAGGGTTATATTCATCTTCGGCGCCATCCGGATTGTTTTCGTCTTCTGGGCCGGTATTGCTGTGGCGGGGCTTGGAGCGGCGCCGACGACGCCCATGCTTTGCTTTTCTCCCTGAGGGATTATCGTCCATTGTCTCATCGCCATTGGTTTCCTTCGGAGTGTCCGCCATATATATATATCATAGGGAGAGGCGGCTGCCCACCGCCTAGTGAGTGGTGGTTCATGTTCTTGTCCTGCATCGTCGTCTATACCATCGATGTCTTCAGTGTTGAAGTCCAGTACGCCAGTTAAATCATCGACTGTGGCAATGAAGTGGGTGGTGGGTGGGCAACGATTTCCTTCGTCGCCTGCTTCCCACTCGAGCCGGACATAGTTCGGAAAAGAGCCTCCTGACAAAGAGAGAGACTTCAATGAGTCCAGCATATCACCGAAGGGCGAGTGCTGGAAGATATCCGCAGCGGTGAACTCCATTACCGGAGCCCAACCTGGCTCGACTGGCTCGGGAGTGCACGGACTGGAACCAACATCCCGATACGAATCCGGGGGTCCGGAGTCATAGGCCACCACAGAGGTAATGCCCGTGTTCGGCTCCACCGCCGATGAGTGTGCGACCTCCGGGGCAGTGTCCAGCCCCCCGTCCTTAGGCAACGCAGCCTGCTCCGGATTTAGGTCCGAGGCTACTGCGGGGGTGATACCCCGAGCTTTGTCCGAGAACAGGTCTAAGCCGTGTTCGTGACTGTTCGGTGCTCCTGGCATAGGCCCGAATCCGTCGAAGATCCAGTCTCCACGGATGTCCGCCGTCTAGTTCAGGTTTCCGATCCTGATCTGGTGGCTAGGGGCGTAACTATCGATCTGCTCCAGATGGCCAAGCGAATTGGCCCGCAGGGCGAAGCCGGCGAACACGAAGATCTGTCCGGGGAGAAAGGTCTCACCCGGGACCGTGTTGTTGATGATGTTTGAAGGAGCCATCGAGCCCTGTAGCGACGCCTCATAGGAACTCTCAATGAAAGCACCAATGTCGGTGTCAAAATCGGCAGATCTCGGGTAGGGGGTCCCGATCTGTGCGTCTTAGGCTGATGGTAACAGGAAGCAAGGGACACAATGTTTACCCAGGTTCGGGCCCTCTCGATGGAGGTAAAACCCTACTTCCTGCTTGATTAATATTGAATATATGGGTAGTACAAGAGTAGATCTACCACGAGATTGTAGAGGCTAAACCCTAGAAGCTAGCCTATGATGGTATGATTGTAATTGTGATCGGCCTTCTAAGGACCAACCTCTCCGGTCTATATAGACACCGGAGAGGTCTAGGGTTTACACGGAGTCGGTTATAAGGAAGGAAATATATTATCCGGATCGCCAAGCTTGCCTTCCACGCCAAGGAGAATTCCATCCGGACACGGGATGAAGTCTTGAGTCTTGTATCTTCACGCTTCAATAGTCCGGACGATGTATACAGTCCGGCTGTCCGGATACCCCCTAATCCAGGACTCCCTCACCCGTCGCAAGAGCGCTTCGGACGCAACGTCCGAAGACAAGACCCACTCCTTCGCCGCCGAAGACGACGAAGATGAGGAGGAGGAGGAGAACAACCCTCCCCTAATGATGGATGGAAGAAGAGGGCGGCCTCCACGAACCTGGAGGCGGGGACGTCCAAGAAGGGGAAGGGCTCCTTCGCGGACAAATCCGCGTGGGACGTCGACAGTAGTCCGGAGCGACACCCCCGCACCAAGCCTCAAGCTGCATCGTAAGAGCTATGACTCCCGCATACGCATATGTCCAGCCTCTCCACTTCAATGTATTGACATGGTTAATTATGCTATTGCAGTCCGGCCCACGACAGCTCCCAGCGATTCTCATCAAGAGGTTCATTGGACTCAAAGGAGATGGCCAGCGAGACACCGCCGGCCGCTTATTCTCCCAAGGCCAAAGGAGACAACGAGGTGCTCTCCCAACGGACCTTCCTAGGCCGGGGAGAGGCTCAGGAGGTGCCCGAAGGCGAAGCCCCCATTGCCGAACACCAGGGGGAGCCAATCCCCCTGGAGATTGGGGATGAGGGCCATATTCAGTTCGGCCCTCATCCGGACTTGATTCCGGAGACCGATATGGCTCCGGAATCCGGCACGCAACCTCCTTTGAATGGAGGGGGTATGCCTATTCCACCGATGACCCCTGTCCAACCAGGGGCACCATGTGATCTGCTGGAAGCGCTGCGAGGCGCTTCCATTGTGGATGAGCACTGTGTTCTTATGGGCATGGTGATTGAAATGGTCCAGTCTGCCAAGAGTGGACTAACCGAAGCCTGCAGCAGCTTGCTGACAGGTTTTGAGGTAAGCGACGCAAAAAGAGAAAATCCCAATATAGAGAGTAGCCCCTGAGACACTGTCCGGTGCTTCGGAAAGAAAAAGCCGGATAGAGGATCAATCCTTTATTGCAGGAAACTAATTAAATTTGTCTGGAATGGATATGCAGGCATCGCTGCTGGCCGCGGCCTCACATGCTGCCGAAGTCTCCGAACTGAAGCGGAGACTAGAGTAGGCCAAGGAGGAGCTTGGCCAGGTGAAGAGGCAGCTCCAGGAGAATCAAGGTATGTAATAACCCGTGAAATATTTGAAAAGAGTAAGATTATATGTATTGACCGAAGTGTCATGATATGTATAGGAGCAACGACCGAGGTCGAGGCCCTGAAGGAGGCCCTGGCCGAAGCTGAGGGGAAGGCTGTCAAGAAGCAGGCCGCCTGTAAGAAGCTCAAGGCCCGGGTCAACGAGGTTCAACAAGAGCTCCATGACGCGGTGAGGAAGTGCGAGACCTTGGAGCGCGACGCGTCGGTTCGAGAGACCGAACTCACCAAGGCTCGTCAGAGCACGGAGACGGCCCAGTATGAGGCCCAAGGCGCCCTCCAAGAGATCCAGGAGGCCAGGAAGATTGCGGCGGGTAAGGCATTTAGTATGCAAAGCAAGTATATGATGAAGAGGTATCTCTTACTAACCCGGATTCGGAGTTCTCCAGGAGCCTACGCAGATCTACCGCGCAGTGTGTCCGACGCTGCGGAATTCTTTTGAGCCGAGGAAGGGAGCTCCACGGAGAAATTGTTCTGGTCGCAGTATCTTGCGCCAGAGCATCCCGTGCCCTTCACCGATCAGCTGAAACAGCTGGTGGAGCTGCATAGGGTGGCCGAACTAGCCATGAAGGATTTGATAATCCGGCTATGGCCAGCCGAAGCTATGCTCGACAGCTACTTCGGACTCGTGAAGCGGCTGGTGAACGCTTGTCCTCGGCTGGACGTCGTCAAGCGATTTGCCTGTATTGAAGGTGCGCGCATGGCCTTCGCTCGTTGCAAGATGTGGTGGGCGAAGATGAAGACCGTCGAGCTGGCCAGGGGGGCGCCAGAGGGCAAGGAGCACCACACACCCGGGCGCTATTTTGCGGATGTCCTAGAGGGGTCCCGCATTGTGGCAATGCAGCGTGGGAAGGACATTATTTTTGAATGAATACATTCATGTTGTCTTTGCCTTGTATGATGAAAGAAAGTCGGTTTGTAATATAATGCTTGTTATGTTTTAGTTTTTTCCTCCTGTGCGGCCGTGTTGTATGGAATCTGAGGGTTGGCCAGTCGTCGGTTTCTGCCCCCATGTAGGTAGTACAGAGGTGTTCGGGATGGAATCTAAACAATCTTGATCCAATTATATGGTCCTTGAAGGAGTTGTTTAGTGCAATGAACCAGGCAATCAGACTATGCGGCTTAAATGCCCTCACTTAGCCATAGGAGTTTTACAATAAAACATAGGCGCAGCCCCTAGTATCCGAACCAGAGTGTTATGAGCGTCTGATCGGGAAGTACCGATCCTTCGCGTAACGCGGGAGAAATCTCTAACGATTTGCAACCTCTGAACAGCTGACCGGCTCTCGCCGTATCATGACATTCAGTTTTCGGCTTTCTCTACCGAGGTGCTCCTTTGGATAAACCAGGGCACAATCGCAGTAGTTCTCCCTTTACTACCTTAGCGATATAGCGGAACGTAAGGTAGCAAGCACAGGAGCTGGGCAACCCAACTATTGACCAACGACATGATTCGGAGCCAATGCATATAATGCTAAATTCGGGGTGCCGAACTATACTGTAAAAGTGTTCGGACTTGGGTTGCCATGTTGTGGGGTGCTATGAAGCCCTTGGCAAGGTGGAACACGCCGAGTGTGCGGGTGTTATATGATAAAATTACCAAGAAGGAAAAGGCAAAAAAGAAAGAAAGAGGAAGAACCAGTGGTAAGCTAAAGCTGTGGAAATTTGGGCCGCAAATTGTTTCTATTGTAATTTCATTTGGTGTGTTAAAGCGCGTTTATACAAGTAGTGCAATAAGCAGAAAGGGTATTTACTATGCCTTCACCAAGAGAGAGCTGCGTATGGGTCATGAAGAACAGGTAGGGTGATCGTTTAACGAAACCACCTAGAGAAGTTCCCCATATGTCTGCGGCTCTCCCGTGCCGAGCTTGTATAATACCATCCAACAAGGTCATCTATCCCGACCACTCTTATTCTTGCCGTATTGGTGTGTTTGTCCTTTGAGAGGACCCTTGATCAGGCCATCGGATGAGGTATGCGTGATCGAGACCTGAAAGGAAAAAGTAAAAGTGAAAGTATGTGTGTATCCGGTGCCGGTTGAGCCGCACTGTGGGTCACAAGCTAGTTGTGCCTCTGCTACCTCTTGAGCACTGCGTTGGTTTTCCCTTGAAGAGGAAAGGGTGATGCAGCAAAGTAGCGTAAGTATTTCCCTCAGTTTTTGAGAACCAAGGTATCAATCCAGTAGGAGGCCACACACGAGTCCCTCGCACCTACACAAACAAATAAATCCTCGCAACCAACGCGATAAGGGGTTGTCAATCCCTACACGATCACTTACGAGAGTGAGATCTGATAGATATGATAAGATAATATTTTTGATATTTTTATGATAAAGATGCAGAGTAAAGAAAGTAAAGTAAAAACGGCGCTAGAAATAACTTGTTGTAGGGAGATTAATATGATGGAAAATAGACCTGGGGGCCATAGGTTTCACTAGTGGTTTCTCTCGAGAGCATAAGTATTACGGCGGGTGAACAAATTACTGTTGAGCAATTGCCAGAATTGAGCATAGTTATGAGAATATCTAGGTATGATCATGTATATAGGCATCACGTCCGAGATAAGTAGACCGACTGCTGCCTGCATCTACTACTATTACTCCACACATCGACCGCAATCCAGCATGCATCTAGAGTATTAAGTTCATAAGAATAGAGTAACACTTTAAGCAAGATGACATGATGTAGAGGGATAAATTCATGCAATATGATATAAACCCCGTCTTGTTATCCTCGATGGCAACAATACAATCTGTGCCTTGCTGCCCCTACTATCACTGGGAAAGGACACCACAAGATTGGACCCAAAGCTAAGCACTTCTCCCATTGCAAGAAAGATCAATCTAGTAGGCCAAACCAAACTGATAATTCGAAGAAACTTGCAAAGATAGCCAATCATACATAAAATAATTCAGAGAAGATTCAAATATTGTTCATAGATAAACTTGATCATAAACCCACAATTCATCGGTCTCAACAAACACACCGCAAAAGAAGATTACATCGAATATATCTCCACAAGAGAGGGGGAGAACATTGTATTGAGATCCAAAAAGAGAGAAGAAGCCATCTAGGTAATAACTATGGACCCGAAGGTCTGAGGTAAACTACTCACACATGATCAGAGAGGCTATGGTGTTTATGTAGAAGCCCTCCGTGATCGATGCCCCTCCGGCGGAGCTCCGGAATAGGCCCCAAGATGGGATCTCACGGGTATAGAAGGTTGCGGCGGTGGAATTAGGTTTTTGGCTCTGTATCTGGTAGTTTGGGGGTACGTAGGTATATATAGGAGGAAGGAGTACGTCGGTGGAGCAACAGGGGGCCCACAAGGGTGGAGGGCGCGCCTAGGGGGGGGAGGCACGCCCCCCTACCTCGTGCCCTCCTCGTTGATGTCTTGATGTAGGGTCCAAGTCCTCTGGATCACGTTCGTTCCGAAAATCACGTTCCCGAAGGTTTCATTCCGTTTGGACTCCGTTTGATATTTTTTTTCCGCGAAACTCTGAAATAGGTAAAAAAATAGCAATTCTGGGCTGGGCCTCCGGTTAATAGGTTAGTCCCAAAAATAATATAAAAGTGTAAAATAAAGCCCAATAATGTCCAAAACAGAATATAATATAGCATGGAGCAATAAAAAATTATAGATACGTTGGAGACGTATCAAGCATCCCCAAGCTTAATTCCTGCTCGTCCTCGAGTAGGTAAATGATAAACACATAATTTTTGATGTGGAATGCTACTTGGCATAATTTCAATGTAATTCTTCTTAATTGTGGTATGAGTATTCAGATCCGAAAGATTCATGACAAAAGTTTAATATTGACATAAAAATAATAATACTTCAAGCATACTAACTAAGCAATTATGTTTTCTCAAAATAACATGGCCAAAGAAATTATCCCTACAAAATTGTATAGTCTGGCTATGCTCTATCTTCACCACACAAAATATTTAAATCATGCACAACCCCGATGACAAGCCATGCAATTGTTTCATACTTTTAGTGTTCTCAAACTTTTTCAATCTTCACGCAATACATGAGCGTGAGCCATGGACATAGCACTATATGTGGCATAGAATGGTGGTTGTGGAGAAGACAAAAAGGAGAAGATAGTCTCACATCAACTAGGCATATCAACGGGCTATGGAGATGCCCATCAATAGATATAAATGTGAGTGAGTAGGGATTGCCATGCAACGGATGCACTAGAGCTATAAGTATATGAAAGCTCAACAAAAGAACCTAAGTGGGTGTGCATCCAACTCGCTTGCTCACGAAGACCTAGGGCATTTTGAGGAAGCCCATCATTGGAATATACAAGACAAGTTCTATAATGAAAATTTCCCACTAGTATATGAAAGTGATATCATAGGAGACTCTCTATGATGAAGATAATGGTGCTACTTTGAAGCACAAGTGTGGTAAAAGGATATTAACATTGTCACTTCTCTCTTTTTCTCCCATTTTTTTATTTGGGCCTTTCCTTCTTTTTTTTATGGCCTCTTTTTTTCTTTTTCTTTTATTTCGTCCAGAGTCTCATCCCGACTTGTGGGGGAATCTTAGTCTCCATCATCCTTTCCTCACTTGGGACAATGCTCTAAAAATGATGATCATCACACTTTTATTTACTTACAATTCAACAATTACAACTCAATACTTAGAACAAAATATGACTCTATGTGAATGCCTCCGGTGGTGTACCGGGATATGCAATGAATCAAGAGTGACATGTATGAAAGAATTATGAATGGTGGCTTTGCCAGAAATACAATGTCAACTACATGATCATGCGAAGCAATATGACAATGATGGAGCATGTCATAGTAAATGAAACGGTGGTAAGTTGCATGGCAATATATCTCGGAATGGCTATGGAAATTCCATGATAGGTAGGTATGGTGGCTGTTTTGAGGAAGGTATATGGTGGGTGTATGATACCGGCGAAAAGTGTGCGGTATTAGAGAGGCTAGCAATGGTGGAAGGAGGAAAAGTGCGTATAATCCATGGACTCAACATTAGTCATAAAGAACTCATATACTTATTGTAAAAATCTACAAGTTATCAAAGCAAAGTATTATGCGCATGCTCCTAGGGGGATAGATTGGTAGGAAAAGACCATCGCTCGTCCCCGACCGCCACTCATAAGAAAGACAATCAATAAATAAATCATGCTCCGACTTCATCACATAATGGTTCACCATACGTGCATGCTATAGGAATCACAAACTTTAACACAAGTATTTCTTAAATTCAAAACTACTCGAATAGCATGACTCTAATATCACCATCTTCATATCTCAAAACAATTATTAAGCATCAAACTTCTCTTAGTATTCAACACACTCATAAGAATTTTTCTTTACTAATCTTGAATGTCTATTATTGTTAAAGCGAACTACCATGCTGTTTTGTAGGACTCTCAAAGTAATCCAAGTGAAGCATGAGATAACAATAATTTCTATAAAACAAATCCACCACCGTGCTCTAAAAGATATAAGTGAAGCACTAGAGCAAAACTATATAACTCAAAAGATATAAGTGAAGCACATAGAGTATTCTAATAATTTTTGAATTAAGTGTGTCTCTCTCAAAAGGTGTGAACATCAAGGATGATTGTGGTAAACTAAAAATCAAAGACTTAAATAATACAGGAGCTCCAAGCAAAAACACATATCATGTGGTGAATAAAAATATAGCTCCAAGTAAAGTTACCGATGGAAGTAGACGAAAGAGGGGATGCCTTCCGGGGCATCCCCAAGCTTTGGCTTTTTGGTGTCCTTAGATTATCTTGGGGTGCCTTGGGCATCCCCAAGCTTAGGCTCTTGCCACTCCTTGTTCCATAATCCATCAAATCTTTCACCCAAAACTTGAAAACTTCACAACACAAAACTCAGCAGAAAATCTCGTGATCTCGTTAGTGAAAGAAAACAAAAGGCCACTTCAAGGTACTGTAATGAAATAATTCTTTATTGGTGTTAAACATACTGTATTCCAACTTCTCTATGGTTTATAAACTATTTTACTAGCCATAGATTCATCAAAATAAGCAAACAACACACGAAAAACAGAAACTGTCAAAAACAGAACAGTCTGTAGTAATCTGTAACTAACGCAAACTTCTGGAACTCCAAAAATTCAGCCAAAATAGGACGACCTAGACAATTTGTTTATTGATCAGCAGCAATTAAAATCAATATTTATCACGTTCTGGTGATTTTTAACAATTATTTTCGTGAACAGAAAGTTTCTGGAATTATCAGCAAGATCAAATAACTATCATCCAAGAAGATCCTATAGGTTTAACTTGGAACAAACACTAATTAGAACATAAAAACATGTCTAACCAGAGGCTAGATCAAAGATTTATTCCTAAACAGAAGCAAAAAGCAAAAAAACTAAAAATAAAATTGGGTTGCCTCCCAACAAGCGCTATCGTTTAACGCCCCTAGCTAGGCATAATAGCAAGGATAGATCTAGGTATTGCCATCTTTGGTAGAGAATCCATAAGTGGCTCTCATAATAGATTCATATGGTAATTTTATTTTCTTTCTAGGAAAGTGTTCCATGCCTTTCCTTAACGGAAATTGGAATCTAATATTTCCTTCCTTCATATCAATAATTGCACCGATCGTTTTAAGGAAAGGTCTACCAAGAATAATAGGACATGAAGGATTGCAATCGATATCAAGAACAATAAAATATACGGGCACATAGTTCCTATTTGCAACAATAAGAACATCATTAATTCTTCCCATAGGTTTCCTAATGGTGGAATCCGCAAGGTGCAAGTTTAAAGAGCAATCATCAAAATTACGAAAACCTAACAAATCACATAAAGTTTTTGGAATCGTGGAAACACTAGCACCCAAATCACACAAAGCATAGCATTCATGATCTTTAATTTTAATTTTAATAGTAGGTTCCCATTCATCATAAAGTTTTCTAGGGATAGAAACTTCCAACTCAAGTTTTTCTTCATAAGATTGCATCAAAGCATCAACGATATGTTTGGTACAGGCTATATTTTGACTATAAGCATGAGGAGAATTTAGCACGGATTGCAACAAGGAAATTCAATCTATCAAATATAAATTATCATAATTAAATTCCTTGAACTCCAAAATAGTGGGTTAATTAATATCTAGAGTTTTGACCTATTCAATCCCACTTTTACCAATTTTTGCATCAAGATCTAAAAACTCAGAATTTTTGGAACGCCTTCTAGGTAAAGGTGGATCATATTCAGTACCATCATTATCAAGATTCATATTGAAAAACAAACATTTAAAAGGGGACACATCAATAACTTTTAGATCTTCATCTTTATTTTCATAGAAATTTGAAGAACACGCTTTCACAAAACAATCTTTCTTAGCACGCATCCTAGCGGTTCTTTCTTTGCACTCATCAATGGAAATTATCATGGATTTGAGAGACTCATTGATATCATGCTTAGGAGGAATAGATCTAAGTTTTAAAGAATCAACATCAAGAGAAATTCTATCAACGTTCCTAGCCAGTTCATCAACTTTAAGCAATTTTTCTTCAAGCTAAGCATTGAAATTCTTTTGCGAATTCATAAATTCCTTAACACTAGTCTCAAATTCAGAAGGCATCTTATTAAAGTTTCCATAAGAATTGTTGTAGGAATTACCATAATTATTAGAGGAATTACTAGGATGAGGCCTAGGATTAAAGTTTCCTCTATACGCGTTGTTACCAAAATTATTCCTACCAACAAAATTCACATCCATAGATTCATTATTATTCTCAATCATAGTGGACAAAGGCATATCATTAGGATCAGAAGAAACACTCTTAGTAGCAAATAATTTCATAAGTTCATCCATCTTTCCACTCAAAACATTAATTTCTTCTATTGCATGCACTTTTTTATTAGTGGATCTTTTAGTGTGCCATTGAGAATAATTAACCATAATATTATCTAGGAGTTTAGTAGCTTCTCCTAAAGTGATTACCATAAAAGTGCCTCCAGCGGCCGAATCTAAAAGATATCTAGAAGCAAAATTCAATCCGGCATAAATTTTTTGTATAATCATCCACAAATTCAAACCATGCATAGGGCAATTATGTATCATTAATTTCATCCTCTCCCAAGCTTGTGCAACATGTTCATGATCAACTTGCTTAAAATTCATAATATCAATTTTAAGAGAGATAATCTTAGCGGGAGGAAAATATTTAGAGATAAAAGCATCTTTGCACTTATTCCAAGAATCAATACTATTTTTAGGCAAAGACGAAATCCAAGCTTTAGCACGATCTCTAAACGAAAAAGGAAATAGCTTCAATCTAACAATATCATTGTCCACATCTTTCTTCTTTTGCATATCACACAAATCAACGAAGCTATTTAGATGGGTAGCGGCATCTTCACTAGGAAGGCCGGCGAATTGATCTTTCATGACAAGATTCAATAAAGCAGTATTGATTTCACAAGATTCAGTATCGGTAAGAGGAGCAATCGGAGTGCTAAGGAAATCATTGTTGTTGGTATTGGTAAAGTCACACAATTTGGTATTATCTTGAGCCATCGTGACAAGCAAGCAATCCAACACACGAGCAAACAAGAAGCAAGCGAAAAAGAGGCGAGCGAAAAAGAGAGGGCGAATGAAACGACAAGGGTGAAGTGGGGGAGAGGAAAACGAGAGGCAAATGACAAATAATGTAATGCGGGAGATAAGGGTTTGTGATGGGTACTTGGTATGTTGACTTTTGCGTAGACTCCCCGACAACGGCGCCAGAAATGGCTCGTTGTCGGGATTCCAAATCTCGACTTGACCTTGCGTAAGCCTCCCCGGCAACGGCGCCAGAAATCCTTCTTGCTACCTCTTGAGCACTACGTTGGTTTTCCCTTGAAGAGGAAAGGGTGACGCAGCAAAGTAGCGTAAGTATTTCCCTCAGTTTTTGAGAACCAAGGTATCAATCCAGTAGGAGGCCACGCACGAGTCCCTCACACCTACACAAACAAATAAATCCTTGCAACCAACGCGATAAGGGGTTGTCAATCTGTCGGTGTTAAAACCGGCGGATCTCGGGTAGGGGGTCCCGAACTGTGCGTCTAGGCGGATGGTAACAGGAGACAAGGGACATGATGTTTTTACCCAGGTTCGGGCCCTCTTGATGGAGGTAATACGCTACTCCTGCTTGATTAATATTGATGATATGGGTAGTACAAGAGTAGATCTACCACGAGATCAAGGAGGCTAAACCCTAGAAGCTAGCCTATGGTATGATTGTTGTTCATCCTACGGACTAAAACCCTCCGGTTTATATAGACACCGGATAGGTTAGGGTTACACAGAGTCGGTTACAAAGGTAGGAGATCTACATATCCGCATCGCCAAGCTTGCCTTCCATGCCAAGGAAAGTCCCATCCGGACACGGGGCGAAGTCTTCAATCTTGTATCTTCATAGTCTTGGAGTCCGGCCGTGATGATAGTTCGGCTATCCGGACACCCCTAGTCCAGACTCCCTCAAGAGCCCCTAACCAGGCTTCAATGACGATTTAGTCCGGCGCATATTGTCTTCGGCATTGCAAGGCAGGTTCCTCTTCCGAATACTTCATAAAAGGTTTTGAACACAACGATAGTGTCCGGCTCTGCAAAACAAGTTCCATATACCACCGTAGAGAGAATAAATTTTTGCACAGATCTGTTGACGTATTCCGCGGCGTGACATCACACCACGGCCAGGCCTTTATATGAATCGTTTTTTACTGTTCCACCTTAGCGTGTCTAGCGAGGCGGTTTCCTTGGCACGTCTTTATCAAAGCGTAGATCGCGCCCCCTTATTCCGGGATTCCCATCAATACGGACGTGGGTAACCCAATCGTGCCCGTTGGCACGCCTCCTCTATCAAAGGCGAGTCCTAATCGACCACGGGGAGGGCTCTTGGTATTCAACCTCTTTATAACGAGACCAAGGCCCTCTTCTTTTTTACACCCTCCATCGAGTTCGCCTCACGCTCGAGTTCTAACACCCAAAGCTTCAGATTTAGGCGCTTAGGACCTTCGACGATGTCCGCTCCGACCAGCTTGGCCGATGGATAGCTTCTTCCGTCACGTAAGAAGATGTCCTAAAGCTGCGAGACGCCAGTATCTAACCGGCGAGATTTCAGACAGCTGCCTGCTCCAGGCAGGTCATTCCCACTCCCGAGCCCGGCAAGAGCGTGGTGTTCGTGTCACACTTCCTTCGGGTTTAGGCTTCCCGACGGATCCCTTTGTGCGGGGCTCATGTTTTATTATGGGATGGATTTCCATGACTTGAACTGGAGTCCATCCTCCATATCTCGTCATTCATTGTCGTATGTGAGGCCTTCCTCCATATTACCCCTCACTTTGGATTATGGCACAAGACCTTCAAGGTGGAGCCAAGATGATCGAGGGGCAACAAGCAGAAATCTTGGAGGGGCGGTCATAAGCAAGTGTGCTGATGCTCCGTGGCCCGAGGGCTCTTTTCAAGAGGAGTTTGGTTTGTGGCAATGGGAGTGGTTTTATATCACCGCTCCCAGGGGCACCAAATGGGTGGCGCCACCCGCCTTTCGCTCAGGTCCACCACAGTGGCTGGCGTCATGGGTCAACAAGGGGCTCGACTGGGGGCCGTCCACGAACGTTCCTCTGTTGCAGGGTCGTATTCGAGACCTCCAAGAAAGAAAGATCAATTTGGTCGCAGTGGCGCAGGTTATGTTGATTCGGCGCCTTCTGCCCTGCAAACGTCGCCCCCTCCGTCTGTGGGAATTCAATCCGGAGGGACCATGAGCTCTCCAACATTTTATGGGTACGACACCCGTGGAGATGTATAAACTGTTCTTCGGATCACAAGAGAAGTGTCCGGACCTGACTGAGGACGCAGGGCTAAGCTGCAATCGCCCAGATACTCAAGTAAGTAGTCCTATAACCGGACAAGCTGTTCATTCATTTATCATATATATGCCCTTTAAAGGAGCCGTTTCTTGAACATGAGTGGATAGCCAAGGCAAAGTTAATAAGGTGTCCGGCTCCCCTCCCAGAGACCACGCCGGATCCCATGCCGACCAAGATGTTGAAGGCCGTGCCTTTTGAGGAAGGCGAAGGGGGGAGCGGAGAAGCAACTACCTCTACGAAGGAGGCTATCAAGGAAGGAGGGATTAAAAGTCCCATCTTCCGAGGAGAGAAGAGGACCGCTTCGGAAGATCCGGAGGTCAAGGCCTCAAAGAGGGGAAAGGAATCTTCGTCAGAGAGTCCGGCGCTGGGAAGTAACCCAGCCGCACTATTTCCCCAAGGGGATCAGCCCTCCAAATGAGCCGTAAGTAAAAAAGAAGGGTCTTGTAAATAAGGAACATCCTGTATTAATTTCTCAAGATGACCGAAATTGTACCTTGTAGTTCAGATCTCAGCCCTTCTCGCAGAGCTCGTCTTCGGGATCTTCTTCCGGAGATGATGGAGAGCCAACGCCTCCACCTGTCGCACCTTCATGTGAGGCGGACGCCCTGAGGTGTCGTCGCGAGGGTTTCCCAGTCCGCGGGCTGGAGGTCCGGGCGCCAATCGGCGTAAGTCGGAGGAGCTGAAGGATCTGCTCGGGCGAGCGGCTATCTCAGAAGATCACCGTGCTCTAATGGGTACGGTGATTGAAAGAATTGCATCCGCTGAGAGCGGATTGCGTGAAGCCGCCAGAAACTTGCTGACGGGGTTTGAGGTACGCAAAAATGATGTACCTTCTGACAGTTGTGCATATAGAATGCGCCCTGTATAGATAGTAGCCCCTGAGACTCGGTATGTTGTCAAAATTGACAGTGTGCCGAGGATCATAATCTCAGTTATTATATATCGCCGCTCCTAAATAGGTGGCGGGGCGTCCGGTGGCCAGCCGGACTGATGAATATTCTGAACTAAAGCGGCAACTCAACGAGGCGGATGCGGACATCGGCTGGTCAATAAACGATTTGACGAGTCACAAGGTATGTGACATCTATGCGGACACCTGGTAAGGGAGCTTGACGCCCATGCCTTACTACTTGTATGCTTAATGCAGGTGGTGCCGTTGCTGTAGAGGAGCTGCGGGCGGAACTTGCCCGAGCGAAAGAGCAAGCCAGAAATAGTAATGCGGCCGCTTTAAGGGCGGCCGAAGAGCTAAAAGCCGAACGGGTTGCTCACTGCTAAAGCAAATAGGAAATGGCCGATATGGCCATAAAGTTGAAGAATACTACCGACCGCTGCGAGGTTCTTGAAAAAGAACGTCGAGCGGAGCAAGAGGGCCTGAAAAAGGCCACCGCCGAATCCAAGGATGCCCGTTCCGCTTTGAGAGCTGCCAAGGAGGAGGTGAGTCAGGCCGGGGCTATTGCGGTTGGAAAACCGTTTCTGCTGCGGAGGAAGTATACGGATCCGAATTATGCTCGCTGGACAAGTTGTGGAGTTCGGAGGATGCTTATCTGGACTTAGCGGCGAAGCGCCACGGACGCTGATTGAGCTCTTCCGAGGCCGGCGGGCATGAAGGGAAGAGCTATATTGGTCGCAATTCCATAGTCCGGGCGTCCTCTTCCATTGACCGATCGGTTGGCGAATGGGCCGAGCTGAATCGATTATCCGGACTTGCCATGAAGCATGTCATGACTCATTTGTGGCCAAAGCGGACCCCCAAATTAAGAGTTATTTTGGTTTAGTGCAGCAGTTCCTTGGTGTGGTACCGCGTATCGACGGAATGAAGCGGTCGGCGTGTATTGATGGAGCGCGGTTGGCTCTGGCCCGTGTCAAGACATACTGGGCGGAGACGAAGGCCACCGACGTTGCATCCCGAGATTCGCATGAAGCCGAGTACCGCCGAGCACTATTTTGAGGAAGTTCTGCCGGGCGCTCGTTTAATAGAGACGCCGTCGAAGGATATTATGTTTAAATGACATGTATGATTTGTGAAAACAATGTTTCAATATAATATAAGAGCTTTTTATACTTGTGCGTTCAAGTAGTAAACTACTCCCTGTGCGGCCGTTGATGTATATGTATATATAACCTGAAAGATGGCAGTCCTTGGCTTCAGCCCCACGCACATAGTGCGGGGGTGTTTGCAAAGAAGGCGCTTCTTCACACTTAATCCAATGTCTTGGTCCTATTAAGGAGGTGGTAGCGTAGCAAACTAGGCAACCGCATTTATAATGCTTTATCACTTTCACTTAGCCATAGGAGTTCGAGGGTGGGGCTACTATATAGCCACAGGGCACCGCACTCTCCCGAATTGGGTGCGTATGTGCTCGACCGAAAACCGGTCCTTCGTTAATGCGGAGGAATTCTAAACATTCCGGTGAGTCATCGAGTGGTTGACCAGTCTCTCGCTATATCATGACAGTCAGTTTTCGGCTTTCTCTACTGAGGTGCTCGCCCGGCTGAAACGGGGCACAATCGCATTAGTTCTCCTGGTGCCGCGTTAGCCGATAGAACGGAACGTAAGGCAGCAAAACACAGGAGCCGGGCAAACCCAACATTTGACCAAAGACATGATTCGGAGCTGATGCATATAAGGCCTAACTCGAGACGCCGAACACTCCCTAAGGTATTCGGTCTTTATGAAAACGGGCATAATAATGCCCTAAGCCCCTGGTGTCCAGGTACGCGCAAAAATTCTGGTGCGGCCAATGCCAAAACGCCAGCCTCCTCCTCCGTTATAGTAAGAAACCGGGGGATGTATACCAACAAGAGACAGTAAAAAAGGTTTACGCAGGGTCTTAATCTGAAAAGAATCCTTGCACCGGGTCCCTACTGTACGTCTGCGCCCGTGTCTCCGTTGTGCCGTATCCTGGACGGGTGTAGCACGTTGTTCATCTGTAAAAAAGAGGAACTTAGTTGAAAAGAAAAAAGATCGTGCGAAAAATGTACTTTATATTAAATAAACAGAGTACGATTCGAGAGGTGAATAAAATGGAGCTTTATTGTCTCTTGTTGTACATGTGTGCAACCCCTTGTACGGGGGTATGCCGCTAGTAGGCACCGGACTCGTCTAGCCGTGTCCGGGGTTCGAATTACCTATTCAGGTGCTTTGGTTAGCGGAGCCGGATTGGTGTGGGGCTGTCAAGGCAGCCTCGCATTCTTCCGTGCTCGAGTAACACTTAATACTCCCTTTTAATGAGATGATGCCGTGGACCGGGCATTTTAAGTGTAAGAGATGCATAATGCGGTATTGCGTTAAAGCGGCGAAAGCTTGGCGTCCCAATAGTGCTTGATAGCTACTTTTAAATGGGGCGACATGGAAGACTAACTTTTTCATGACGGAAGTTGTCGGATGAACCGAACACAACTTCTAGCAGAGGGAGCCCGCATAATGGGCATATGGGCCTGGCATTACCCCTTTGAAGGAGGTGTTGCTATGGCGAATTTTGGTTGGGTCTATCCCCATCCTCATGGATTGTGTCCTCGATATATCAGGTTTATGTCACCGCCGCCATCCATGAGGACTTGTGTAAATTGGAATCCATCGATTATAGGATCCAATATCAAGGCAGTCCATCCTGCGTTCCGGATACTTTCGGAGTAGTCCTGATGGTCGAAGGTGATTGGTTTTGACAACTAGTGTTGGTACTCCGCTAGGGTAGTATGTGCGGCGTGCATTTTAGTGGGCGCCGCTCTGTTATTTCCTTTTATCATGTGAAGTGAGTTTACTGTTTTAACCTCTTGTGGGAAATTCTTTTGTTTTCCGGTGCTCTGCTTGTGGGGTTCGTCATCATCCTCCCTTGGTGTGTCGAGCCCCTTGTGTTCGGCGTTGAGTCTGCCGGACTGTTTGAAGACCCAACAATCTCTGTGGGTATGGTTTTGCGAGCTTCCTGTGAGTACCGTGGATTTGACATATCTTGTCCAAGATTTTGTTTAAGTTGGATAGCTCATCGCTATTGTCCTTAAGGGGCAGTTTTTTTATTGTTCTGTCGTGAGCTTTTGAATCCGGCGTTGACTACCGCACTCTTTGGACCGTTCCCTTTAATCCGGCGCTGGTCCTTGTTGCGCCGTGGTTTCCCATTTCCATCCCTGACTTCGGATGTACTTGTGTCACTGTTGATGCATCTAGCTAGCCAGCTATCCTCTCCCACGCAAAGCGGGTCATGAGGCTTGTTAATGCGGCCATTGTTCTCGGGTTTTCTTGGCGAGGTGTCTCATGAGCCATTCGTCTCGGACGTTGTGTTTGAAAGCTGCTAAGGCTTCAGCGTCCGGACAGTCGACTATTTGGTTCTTTTTAGTAAGGAACCTGTTCCAGAATTTCCGGGCGGACTCTCCAGGCTGTTGAGTTATGTGACTTAGATCGTCTGCATCCGGAGGGCGGACATAGGTCCCCTGAAAATTTGCCTGAAACGCATCCTCGAGCTCTTCCCAGCTTCCAATGGTATTTTCGGGGAGGCTTTTAAGCCAATGCCGAGCTGGCCCTTTGAGTTTGAGGGGTAAGTATTTTATGGCGTGGAGATCATCTCCTCTAGCCATGTGTATGTGGAGGATGTAATCCTCAATCCGCACTCCGTGGTCTGTTGTTCTGTCGTATGCCTCTATGTTTACGGGTTTGAATCCTGCTGGAAATTCATGATCCAGCACCTCATCGGTGAAACATAGGGGATGTGCAGCGCCCCTGTATTTGGTGTGCCGTGATGTTCGGATATTTGGCGTGTTGGATTGCTTTGAAGAGCTTGCTTTCTCGGCCCATAGATGGACCTAACTGGGCCATCCTTTTGATGTGAATCCTTATGTGGATCACGTACCGGCTTGTGTGCGGCGCCATTTGCCGCTCTCTTTTTGCCGTGGGGTCGTCCATCCGACCGGGTGGCCTTCTTACTTTTTGATTGTGGGGGCTCTACGGCCTCCTCATCAAATTCGGGCAGTAGCTTTCTCTTCGGGTAGCTCTTTGTTCGGCGACTGTCACCGTATTTGTCTGCGGTGTTGAATACTTTGTTCCATCTGATTCTGAGTGCATCTTCCGCTGTTTTGAGCTTCTGCTTCTGCTTTTTCAGGCTACGCGCAGTGGCGACGAGCCTTTTGTGGAGGTTATTCTGCTCCAACAATTTGTCCAGCGTGAGATCGTCCAGACTGTTATCTTCACCGGGGACGGGTTGTTTATCCAAGTTGTCCTGTTCGGATGGTTGCTCGATAGCATGTTCGTCGTCCATCGGTTCGCCCTGCTCTATGGCTGGGTCGTTGTTGAGGCGGGACCTGGTGTGGCATTTACGTTGCCGTTTTGACTGCTTTTTGAGGGATTTATCCTTCGTAGCGTCCCGTTGTTCCTCGTCGTCACTTCCTTTAGGTGTATCCACCATGTATACATCATGGGATGAGGTGGTTGTCCGGCGTCCTATAGGCGCTGGTTCATGGTTGTCTCCTTCTTCGTCGTCCATACCGTCGATGTCTTCGGAGTCGAAATCGAGCACGTCGTGTAAGCTTTCGACAGTGGCTACGAAGTGGGTGGTGGGTGGGCGTTGAATTTCTTCGTCGTCCGCATCCCAACCTTCCTGATCGTAGTCCGGCCAGGGCTCTCCGGATAAAGAGAGAGACTTTAGTGAATTCAGGATCTCGCCAAAGGGCGAAAAGTGAAAGATGACCGCGCGGGAACTCCATGACCGGCGCCCAATCGGATTCGATTGGCAGGGGCGCGGAGGGTTCGGAGTCCGGAGAGGAGTCCGACACCTTGGAGTCACGGTCTTCGCAAAAGACAGGGATTGTGTTCGGCTCAATCGCCGTAGAGATTTCAGTCCCCGAGGTGGTGTCCAACCAACCATCCTCGATCGACGAGATCGGCTCCGAATCAATGTTTGGAGCGGACACTAGTGCGGCCTCCGTGACACCGCTCGCGCAGAGTTAGACCATGCCCATCGAGACAGTGCGGCGCGCTTAGCTGTGGCTCGAATCCGTCGAAGATCAAGTCTCCACGGATGTCGGCCGTATAGTTCAAACTTCCAAATCTGACCTGATGGCCAGGGGCGTAGCTTTCGATCTCCTCCAGATGGCCATGTGAATTGGCCCGCAGTGCAAAGCTGCCGAATATGAAGATCTGTCCGGGGAGAAAAGTCTCACCCTGGACCGCATCGTTGTTGATGATCGAAGGAGCCATCGGGTCTATAGGTGACGACACAGTGTTAAAACCGGCGGATCTCGGGTAGGGGGTCCCGAACTGTGCGTCTAAGCGGATGGTAACAGGAGACAAGGGACACGATGTTTCTACCCAGGTTCGGGCCCTCTCGATGGAGGTAATACCCTACTCCTGCTTGATTAATATTGATGATATGGGTAGTACAAGAGTAGATCTACCACGAGTTCAAGGAGGCTAAACCCTAGAAGCTAGCCTATGGTATGATTGTTGTTCGTCCTACGGACTAAAACCCTCCGGTTTATATAGACACCAGATAGGTTAGGGTTACACAGAGTCGGTTACAAAGGTAGGAGATCTACATATCCGCATCGCCAAGCTTGCCTTTAATGCCAAGGAAAGTCCCATCCGGAAACGGGACAAAGTCTTCAATCTTGTATCTTCATAGTCTTGGAGTCCGGCCGTGATGATAGTTCGGCTATCCAGACACCCCCTAGTCCAGGACTCCCTCACAATCCCTACACGGTCACTTACGAGAGTGAGATCTAATAGATATGATAAGATAATATTTTTGGTATTTTTATGATAAAGATGCAAAGTAAAGAAAGTAAAGTAAAAATGGTGCTAGAAATAACTTGTTGTAGGGAGATTAATATGATGGAAAATAGACCCGGGGGCCATAGGTTTCACTAGTGGCTTCTCGAGAGCATAAGTATTACTGGGTGAACAAATTACTGTTGAGCAATTGATGTAATCGAGCATAGTTATGAGAATATCTAGGTATGATCATGTATATAGGCATCACGTCCGAGATAAGTAGACCGACTCACCGCATCTACTACTATTACTCCACACATCGACCGCAATCCAGCATGCATCTAGAGTATTAAGTTCATAAGAATAGAGTAACACTTTAAGCAAGATGACATGATGTAGAGGGATAAATTCATGCAATATGATATAAACCCCATCTTGTTATCCTCAATGGCAACAATACAATACGTGCCTTGCTGCCCCTACTGTCAATCGGAAAGGACACTGCAAGATTGAACCCAAAGCTAAGCACTTCTCCCATTGCAAGAAAGATCAATCTAGTAGGCCAAACCAAACTGATAATTCGAAGAGACTTGCAAAGATAACCAATCATACATAAAAGAATTCAGAGAAGATTCAAATATTGTTCATAGATAAACTTGATCATAAACCCACAATTCATCGGTCTAAACAAACACACCGCAAAATAAGATTACATTGAATAGATCTCCACAAGAGAGGGGGAGAACATTGTATTGAGATCCAAAAAGAGAGAAGAAGCCATCAAGCTAATAACTATGGACCCGAAGGTCTGAGGTAACCTACTCACACTTCATCGGAGAGGCTATGGTGTTGATGTAGAAGCCCTCCGTGATCGATGCCCCTCCCATGGAGCTCGAACAGGCCCCAAGATGGGATCTCACGGCATGTAAGGTTGCGGCGGTGGAATTAGGTTTTGGCTCCGTGATTCCGTAGTTGGGGGTACGTAGGTATATATAGGAGGAAGGAGTACGTCGGTGGAGCAACAGGGGGCCCACGAGGGTGGAGGACGCGCCTGGGGCTGTAGGCGCGCCCCCTACCTCGTGCCCTCCTGGTTGATGTTTTGACGTAGGGTCCAAGTCCTCTGGATCACGTTCGTTCCGAAAATCACGTTCCCGAAGGTTTCATTACGTTTGGACTCCGTTTGATATTCTTTTTCTGCAGAACTCTGAAATCGGCAAAAAACAGCAATTCTGGGCTGGGCCTCCGGTTAATAGGTTAGTCCCAAAAATATTATAAAAGTGTAAAATGAAGCCCAATAATGTCCAAAACAGAATATAATATAGCATGGAGCAATAAAAAATTATAGTTATGTACGCGCAGCGCGAATGCCACCGCCTGATCGGGACTGAGACGGAGGCCGGATTGCTAGTCGAGCTCCTGATGAGCCGAGCTGTCTTGCTGCAGGGTAGTTCGGACCCTCTTAACGATGTCCGTGGGCTCGGCAGCCGAATTAGGGTTCTGCTTGAGAAGGCAGCTCTGTACTTCTGCTGCTAAGGCAGTTGTGTGCTCTTCTGTACGGAGGGAGCGTTTCGTATTTCCGTTGACCGTAATGACGCCGCGTGGACCGGGCATCTGACCGTTCATCCGAGCAGTGCGTGATAGCTGCTGCGAAAATGGACGATGTCGAAGATTAATTCCTCGCTTCGGAAATTATCCGGAGACCCGAAGACAACTTCTAGCGTGATTGCGCCCGTACAGCGGAACTCGACACCTGGTATGACTCCTTTGAAGGTAGTCTTTGTGGGCCTGATCCGTGATGGATTGATGCCCATTTTTCGCACTGTATCCTGATAAAGCAGGTTGAGGCTGCTACCTCCGTCCATCAGGATGCGCGTCAGGTGAAATGCATCGATGATTGGGTCGAGGACTAGTGCGGCTGAACCGCCATGACGGATACTAGTCGGGTGGTCCCGACGATCAAAGGTGATTGGAAATGATGACCATGGATTAAATTTTGGGGCGACTGGCTCTATCGCATAGACGTCCCTTAGTACGTGTTTGCGCTCCCTTTTGGGGATGTGTGTGTAACATATATCATGTTTACTGTTTTCACTTAAGGGGGAAACTTCTTCTGTCCCCCTGTGTTCGGTTGCCGGGGCTCCTCGTCGTCGTCCTTGTTTTGTGATCCCTTTTCCCTGTTGTCACATCCTAGTTAGTCCATGCATTAGAGTGCTGCATCATGTTTACCTTTCATCAGAAATTTGAATTGGGGAAGATGTAAACCCCGTAACTCTTTTGAATTCAACTAGGGTTTACTAAAATTATTTTCAATGAACCTGAAATGCCCTTTAAAAATGTTCATCACCTTTGCCTTGGTTCTAAACCACTGTCAGAGGTGATGCACAAATTTCTAGGTCACTCTAAGGTCACTGGATTAAATCTTTAACTATTTGAGTTTGGGCATTTAAATTATATAAAATATTTCAAATGCTCAAATAACCCCAAACTAAAATGTTCCGTGCTGGATATATTCCAACTAGGGACCATATGCAGTTTGGTGATTTATGGAGTTGCCCAGGTATTTTTAGAAATGCAACAAACCTACAGAAATATTTAAAAACAGAAACAAATGGGAAAACCTCTTACCGTCAACCCAAGCCCCGGCCCACCTGGCGGCCCAACACTGTGCTGGCCCATGCCAGCCAGCTGCTTCTTCGCCACGCAGGCACAGAGCTGACGCCGGCGAGCGCGAGCTCGCCACGGCGCCAGCAGCTTGCCGATTCACGCGCCTGGACGCTGGTCAGGCTCCACGTCGCCGCCCCGACCCCGTGGACATCTCGTTTCTTCCCCTGCCTCTCTCTCTCTCGCTCTCCCTCCGCCATGGCCGACGCTGCCGCTACCAAGGCCACTGCGGAAACCGCTGGCCCACCGTCGTCCCCGCACCGAGCCACCGTGTCCAACCACTCCGCCATCATCGACTCCGTCGAGCAGCCTGAGCCCCGAGTGCTTGCGAGCCCTGCTTCGTCTTCCTCGAGCTCGTCTTCACCGAGCACCGCCGCAGATCCCCTTCGCCGTCTCCGCCGCATCTCCTCGTCCCCGACCTCGCCGACTGCTTCTCCGCACTCGCCGTGAGCCCAACTACCTTCTCATCCTTCTCGTTCACGCTCTCGAGCCCCGCACCGACTGCACCGAGCTCGGCCGCACCCGCCGCCGCCACCGCACATCGCCGTCGTGGCCACAGCCACGTTGGCTCGACTCCGAGCACACCATCGCACTCACCGCACTACCGGGAGCCCAACGCACCTCACCCCGTGCCTTGCCGTGCCTCGTAGCCACGGGTTCATCCTCACCTGACTCCGGCGACCGCCAAGCTCGTCGCTGGCGACGTTTCCGGCCACCCCGAGCTCAACCACCACCACCAAACGCCGCGGCTTGTCTCCGGTTACCCATAGATGGTCTCCGCCTTCCATTTGGTCACCGGAATGCACAATCAAACTCTCGCCGCCGCGTCTGGCTTCGCCGGCGGCTAAACGTCGGCGGGTTTGACCCCGTTGACGAAGTTGACTAGTGGGGCCCCTCTCCTAATTAACCTAGTTTAGGTTTAATTAAAATTAGTTAGCTAAATTAACTACTGACATGCGGGACCCACTGGTCAGGTTGACCTGGACGCCCCCGTTGACCCCTGACGTCACCCTGACGCACTGCTGTCGCAATAATTAATTTCTGGATTTATTTGTATTCAGGAAATTCCAGAAATTGTTGCAAACTTCAAAAAATCATAGAAATTAATCTGTAACTCCAAATGCAAAGTTTTATATATGAATTTTGATCAGAAAAATTCGATCTATCCATTGGTAATGGTTTCATACATGACAGAACAAGTTAACCTTGCTGTTTAAGCAGAATAAGATAATGCACCATTATGGCTATGTTAAATGAGCTAACATTTGAATCTTTGATTCAAATGAGTTCATCCCTTTCTGTTCTAGCTTGCACTAGGACAACACACATTCATATTGCCATGTCATAGCATGCATCATATTGTTGCATATTGTCATGTGTTGTTTATGTTCGGTGTGTCTTTCGTGATAGGTTCTGCCTTCGAGGATAACCCCGAATATCCGTCTGAAGGGCAGTATCCTACTACCACTACATCAGGTAAGCAACCCATTGATCATTCTGATACAAACCCATGTTCTCTTTTCTGCTCTTGTTTACTGCATTAAGACAACGCGATTCAAACTGTTGTGTGTTGCGGTAGTTGAACCCACTTCCTTTGCATGACCTGTCATTGCCACAGTAACTAGATGAAACCCACTAGTATGTGTAGGAGTTGATTGAGCCATGTCTGTGTTTCCTACCATGCTATGCTTGCTATGCTTAGAGTTGTGTCAGGTCTGGCTCATCGGGATGATGAACTAGAGTGAAAGGTTGTGTCGGTTTCGAGAGTGAAAGTGTTGAACATGATTTGGTAAAGGTATCGATGAGAGGCCATGTAGGAGTACATGGTGGGTTGTTTCATTGAAGCCGTCCCTAAGAACTGAGATCTGTGTGTGTGATTTAAGACTTAGCTACTACCACGCATTGGGCCCGAAACCAATGGACCCTCTCAACTTATTAACCACTCTTGTCCTCTGTCCGGGAGTTGCAAAGTAGTTTCTGGTGTTTGTAGCATCTTTGGGGCATACGCAGCGACCTTAGGGGCGGGCTGTGTTGCGGTAGGCACGTGGTCTGATGTACCGTTCGCTCGTTTGGTGTCTCGGGTACCCTGCACACATAGTTCGGGGCCGTTAGTGGAAACCTCGGCCGGACTCCCTGCGGATGGAACCCGAAATAGGCGATAAACCTGGACTAGGGACTCGTGTGTTCAGTCAGGTCGTGGCCGACACCCTCGCTGGGCTTCCGCTTGAAGGTTGCCGAGTACATGTCATGTAGCGGCGATAAGTGGTGAGAGCATGTGTGAAGAAGTACACCCCTGCAGGGTATAAAACTATTCGAATAGCCGCGTCCGCGGTAAAGGACTACTTGGTCACCTATGCAGTTCATAGACAAGTAAATGGATACTACTAAAAGCCTCAAGATAAGTGTGAGTACCGCGGATGGCCCTCTCGTGGGTTGACGAGAGAGGATCCACGGTGGAGTATTGTGATGGTGATTAGTGGTCTGATGTGAGACAAATGCTTTTCAAGTGGTGTCACGTAGGATAGCTTAGCCAAGAGTCAAAGCTGGCTTGCTGCAATAACTCCACTACCTTCTTGAGAATGTGCATGTATAATAGGATTCTGTTGTAAGACTTGGTGAGTACCTCCGTACTCATGTTTGCTTAATTAATGTTTTCAGACGACAACACCGCACCCTCCGATGGGTTCTATGTAGACCTTGACGTGGACGAGTGACTAGCCTCCCAGGTGGTGATTTAAGGCTTGTGAAGGGCCACTGTAGATAGAAGGGCTTCACTGCTTTCTTTCTTTTAGTGTCTCAGACTCGAGACTAGTTTGCTTCCGCATGTGCTTGTATGTTTGTATGACTTGAGTGTTGGGTCATGTGACCCCTATCTGTATGGATATGTTATGTATGGCTCCTCGGAGCCTCTTAAATAAAGTACTTTGAGTTGTAGAGTTTTGTTGTGATGCCTTGTTGTATGTACTCATATCGGGCATATTGTGTGTATGATTGAAATGCTTGATATGAGTGGGATCCGACAATCTAGTTGTTTATCCTTGGCAGCCTCTCATATGGGGAAATGTAGTCTAGTGCTTCCTGAGCGATAGTAGTCCGCTACAGCCCGGTTCACCGGAGTCCTGCTAGCCCAACACTACTGCTTTGGACACTTGACTGGCCGGCATGTGTTTCACTTCGTTCCTATGTCTGTCCCTTCGGGGAAATGTCACGCGGTGATATCCGGAGTCCTGTTAGCCCAGTGCGACAGCCCGGATTCATACATTGATGACCGACATGCTCGATGTGATTCATGTATGCCTGTCCCCATGGGTTAGCGCCGCTTTGGGTTCACGACTAGCCATGTCGGCCCGGGTTCTCTGTCATGTGGATGCTAGCGACACTATCATATACGTGAGCCAAAAGGAGCAAATGGTCCCGGGCCATGGTAAGGCGACACCCGCGGGAATACCGTGCGTGAGGCCACAAAGTGATATGAGGTGTTACTGGCTAGGTCAATGTGACTTGGAATCGGGGTCCTGACAGCGTTGGCATCAGAGCCGGACTGCCTGTAGGTTCGCTAAGCCAAGCTGGTCGATGTCGAGTCTAGAAATGCTTTAGTTATATGTAGGGGAATTGATTGTGGGAGGGACGTAAGGCTCTTTTTACTCCTGACCTTATGCCCTCTGATCTGAGTCATCCTCTTCTCATTCTACGTGGGTATAGGACTAGGCTCTCTTCTCTCTATCAGGTTCACGTGTTACTAATCCGTAGTAACTTATAGGATTGTTGGTTACCAGCCTCGATTCAGTTTCTACTACTTTTAGTATGCTATCGCTGAACCGAACCGTGATATGATGTTGTTGAGTGGTTTTGCAATCTGATTTTGAATGTCTCAAATCTGTTCTTGAGCATTTACAGATGTTATGCTGTCCAATTTTCCCTAGAAATTCTAATGTCTTTGCATTGTGGCTGTGCTTTCAGATGGCCACTCGTGCTAGAAACCAAGTGGTTCGTCTGACCAGGTGCATTGATGTGCCCGGTCATACGGCTATGTTAGTCCGGGTTATGATTGAGACGGGTTACCGTTGGTATCCCGAATACACCGTCAAGAGCAATTCTGAGACTTTAATCAAAGCCAATACCTCGCATCGTCAGATATTTCCTTCTTATCCTGGATCGACTGAGCCTCTTCACCACTCCTATGGACTCGGGGTCACTATTGAGATGGCTGTGCAGGATGCTGCATACTCTATGATAACCATCATGCGGGTCAGGACTGGCCTGCTTCGGAACACCGACTTCCGATATATGCCAGCTTCGCTCCCAGGAGCGCAAGGGTATCTTCAGGCTATCTATGCTGATTCCACTCAGGAGGACTCACTAACCCGCACCACTACTGAGATGCTCGAGGATAAGGACCGAGAGAATCGGGCCTTGAGAATGGAGCTTTTCAACACCCGTGCCGATCAATGGGCCACTTTGACTCGGTTTGCACCGGCTGTGCAAGCTGGATGTATGGATATGAGGGATCAGATCCTGTGAGATCTGCTCTGCTGGACATGATGGATTGGCGTGATGTGGGAGGCATCACCCCACCCCGTGGTCCCCGCAGCCACCGCTTGTTGGTCCAAGACCTAATCCTAGCCCCTATGGTCCACAAGCTCCTCACGACCGCCTCTGCTGGATAATCATGTTGAGCTTCCAGGCTATGGAGGTGACTTCTATGAGGACTACTACGGAGCTATCTGAGTTAGTAGTAGTATCTCTAGTATTGTAATAGTTGTATTTCCACCGTCCTGCGTGACCTGTGGAATATGACTTAGTGTGTATCAATTCCGAAAGTGTAGAAAAATAATGTATAGGAGTTTGGAATGCTTCTGATGGGATGTAACGCCTTTCATCGTAGTTGTACTCTAGTCGGGCTTGTACTAAACTATGAATGGTGTGTATGACCGTTGGTATATATATGGCAGTTTCTATATTACCATGTCATACGGATGAACATCTCTGCATTCCGTGTTATCCATTACATTCCGCACTTCCTTGCCAAATTTTGCCATCCTTGTCTAAACCGTTGTTTTTTCCTAGGATGGTCAACACCATAACAAACCCGCTGCTGCTCGGAGCAGGAGAAGCCAGCGCAGCTAGGAATGTAAATCTGCCTCAACCGCCTTCTTTGGCCGAAGTTATGATGGAGGCAAAACGCAACAAGTGTGAGACCAATCGCTTGCTGGAGTGGATTGAGCAGAATACCGCACGCCAGCCAAGGAATGACCTGGTGTCACTCAATGACTTTGTCAAGCTGTATCCATCGAAGTTTAAACACTCCCTTGAGCCTCTCGATGCGGATGACTGGCTTCGCAGCATCACCCACAAGCTACGTTCAGACAACGTGGCTGAAGCTGATAAGGTTATCTTTGCTGCCTATCACCTCGAAGGCCCTGCTAGCCTTTGGTGGGAGAATTTCGAGGATATGCGCCCGGTTGGCCAAATCACTACCTGGGCTGAGTTCGGTCTGACTTTCCGTGAGCATCACATTCCGGAAGGTCTCATGGATCGTAAGGGGAAGAGTTACGCAATTTCACCTGTGGTAGATTGACTGTGGATGCATACAGTCGTGAGTTTGGAAATCTAGCACGTTATGCTCCTAAAGAGGTATCTACCGACGCCAAGAAGCAGGCAAGGTTCCGCAAGGGACTTAGCCCCGAGCTTCGCCGTGATCTTCGTCTGCACGAGTGCACCTCCTTCCGTGGTTAGTCAACAAGGCTATCGGTCTTTGGCCCAGACGGTCGACTTTGAAGCTTCACGCAAGCACTCCCGACTTTGGTTCTTCATCCAGCTCTGGATCTCAGAAGCGCCGGGTCTGTATTCCAAGCACCGCTCTGCCACCCAGATTCACTCCGAGGCCATCCTTTGAGGCGCCTCGCCCCAACCAGCAGTTTGCACCGCCCAAGGCCTATGGTGGCCCCGCTGCTAATGCTGCTCCACGTCCCAATGTGATAACTTGTTTCAAGTGTGGAGAGACGGGTCATTACATCCGTGAGTGTCCCCAGAACAACCCAAGTCAGATCGGAAAGTCATTGGCCGTGGTAAGCCACCGTGAAAGGTGCTCTCACGCTAAACCAGTACGCCTTCGCTAGCCACGTCAACTACGTTTCAGCCGAGGAGACCCATGAGGATCCCAACGTCGTTCTCGATGCAGCTCCTTGTTAATTGCCATCCGCAATCGTTCTCTTTGATAATCTGGAGCATCTCATTCATTTATTTCTGAGAGCTATGCTCGTTTGCACAACACCACATTTTGTGACACGCACACCTCCATGGAAATTCAGACTCCTGGCTCTAGATGGCAAACCTCTAGAATAAGTCATGGGAATGAAATCCTTGTCGACAGATTAGTCTTCCTTGCATCACTAATAGCTCTCAAGTCCTCGGACATAAAAATCATCTTGGGTATGGACTGGATGTCAGCCCATTATGCTAAGATTGATTGCTCTACTAGAACTGTTCAACTCACCCACCCTTCGGGCAAGACGGTCAATGTTTTGACCCGAGTGTCTAAGCGTCAGCTGTACTCCTTAAATGCCAACCCCCTTCCAGACCTTGAAGATATTCCGGTAGTCCGTGATTTCCCGGATGTCTTTCCAGAAGAACTGCCAGGTGTTCCACCTGACAGAGATGTCGGGTTCGTGATAGACCTTGTTCCAGGAACCGTCCCAATCTCTAGAAGACCTTATAAGATGGCACCCCTAGAACTAGCTGAGCTTAAGAAACAACTTGATGAATCCTTGCAAAAGGGTTTCATCCGTCCTAGTTCTTCTCCGTGGGCTTGCCCCGTCCTCGTTGTCAAGAAGAAGGATGGAACAGATCGGATGGTTGTAGATTACCGACCTGTCAATTTGGTCACTATCAAGAACAAGTATCCGCTCCCCAGGATCAATGATCTGTATGATCAGCTCGCTGGATCCTCAGTCTTTTCCAAGATGGATTTGAGGTTGGGCTACCATCAAATCAAAATCAAGAACGGGGACATTCCTAAAACGGCCTTTGTTACTCGTTATGGTCAATACGAGTACACCGTCATGTCCTTCGGGTTAACCAATGCTCCAGCCACCTTCTCTCGGTTAATGAACTCGATCTTCATGGAGTATTTGGATAAATTCGTCGTGGTATACCTCTATGATATACTCATCTACTCCAAGAATGAGGAGGAACATGCCGAACATCTAAGGCTAGTATTGTTGAAACTTCGAGAGCATCACCTTTATGCCAAATTCTCTAAGTGTGAGTTTTGGTTGCCAGAAGTAACCTATCTAGGCCATGTAATCTCTGGTAAGGGCATTGCCGTCAATCCCGAGCGAGTTCAAGCTGTCCTTGACTGGACTCCACCTGAATCGGTTAAGAAAGTTCAGAGTTTCCTCGGTTTAGCGAGCTATTGCCGCCGCTTCGTCGAGAATTTCTCCAAGGTTGCTAAGCCTCTAACCGAACTCCTCAAGAAAGATAAAAAGTTTGAGTGGACCCCACAGTGCGAGTTCAGCTTTCAGGAACTAAAAAGATGCCTGACATCTGCACCCGTACTTGTACCACCAGATTTTTCTAAGGACTTTGTTATCTATTGCGACGCCTCGCGACAAGGACTAGGTTGCAAACTCATGCAAGATCGTCATGTGATTGCCTACGCTTCTCGACAGTTGCGTCCACATGAGGATAACTATCCCACACATGATCTAGAGCTTGCAGCAGTGGTCCATGCACTCAAAACATGGCGACATTACCTTCTTGGTAATCGCTATGAAATTTACACCGATCACCAAAGTCTGAAATACATCTTCACCCAACCGGATTTGAATCTCAGGCAAAGACGTTGGGTCGAGTTGATTACGGATTACGACTTAGGAATATCTTACACCCCAGGCAAAGCCAATGTCATGGCTGATGCACTAAGTCGTAAATATTATTGTAACAATCTGATGTTACAACAAAGTCAACCACTTCTCCACGAGGAATTTCGTCAGCTTAACCTTCACATTGTTCCTCGAGGATTCCTTTCCACCCTGGTGGCGAAACCTACCCTTACGGATCAGATCATCAAGGCACGAAGGTAGATCCGGGAATCTCCGTATCAAGAGAAACATCAAGAAGGGAGTCGCATGATTGTTTCTCCATTGATGAACAAGGTGTTGTGTTCTTTGGAGACCGTCTAGTGGTTCCCAAGGTACGCAACACGAGGCGATTGATCCTTAAGGAAGCTCATGAATCTCCTCTCACCATTCATCCGGGTAGTACTAAAATGTATCAAGACCTACGCTAGAGGTTTTGGTGGACTAGGATGAAGAGAGAAATCGCTCAATACATTGCTAATTGCGACGTCTGTCGTCGAGTTAAAGCAGAGCATCAACGGCCTGCTGGCACCCTTCAACCTTTGGCAATTCCTGAATGGAAATGGGATAAAATCGGTATGGATTTCATTACCGGGTTTCCCAGGACCAAGAGAGGGAATAATGCTATCTTCGTTGTTGTCGATCGCCTTTCCAAAGTATCCCACTTCCTACCCGTTCGTGAGAGTATAACCGCTAGCCAGCAAGCTGATTTGTACATCTCCCGAATAGTGTCTCTTCATGGTGTTCCATTGGAGATTAACTCAGACCGTGGAAGTCTCTTCACCTCTTGATTTTGGGAAAGTTTCCAAAATTCTATGGGAACTCGTCTCTCCTTTAGCACCGCCTTCCATCCTCAATCAAGTGGTCAAGTAGAACGAGTCAATCAAATTCTGGAGGATATGCTTCGAGCTTCTGTCATCTCTTTCAGTATGAATTGGGAGAAATGCCTTCCATTCGCCGAGTTCACTTATAACAGTAGTTATCAAACTAGCTTGGGCAAAGCTGCTTTCGAAGTTCTCTATGGACGAAAATGTCGAACGCCTCTTAACTGGTCAGAAACCGGGGAAAGACAACTCTTTGGCCCGGACATGATCCAGGAAGCAGAAGAGCAGGTTTGCGTTATTCGTGAGAAATTGAAAACAGCCCAATCTCGCCAAAAGAGCCAATATGACCGCAAGCATAAGCCTATGGCTTATGAAGTTGGCGAGAATGCTTATCTTCGGGTTACACCTTTAAAAGGAACCCATCGATTTGGTATCAAAGGCAAGTTGGCTCCTCGTTACATTGGACCCTTCCGCATTCTTGCCAAATGAGGAGAAGTTGCCTACCAATTGGAACTACCTCCGCATCTTTCCAGAGTTCATGATGTCTTCCACGTTTCTCAACTCAGGCGTTGCTTCTGGGATCCTATCCGTGGAGTGGACCACGAAACGCTTGATCTCCAAGATAATCTCACCTATCGAGAATATCCCGTTCGTATCCTTGATCAAGCCGAGCGTACCACTCGACGCCAGAATATCAAGTTTCTCAAGGTTCAATGGTCAAACCATTCCGAGCAAGAAGCAACTTGGGAAAGGGAGGATCGTCTTCGACTTGAGTACCCCACCTTCTTTTCGACGGATCCAAAATCTCAAGACGAGATTCTTTTGAGTGGGGGTGAGTTGTCACATCCTAGTTAGTCCATGCATTAGAGTGTTGCATCATGTTTACCTTTCATCAGAAATTTGAATTGGGGAAGACAGAAACCCCAGAACTCTTTTGAATTCTACTAGGGTTTACTAAAAATATTTTCAATGACCTGAAATGACCTTTAAAAATGTTCATCACCTTTTCCTTGGTTCTAAACCACTGTCAGAAGTGATGCAGAAATTTCTAGGTCACTCTAAGGTCACTGGATTAAATCTTTAACTATTTGAGTTTGGGCACTTAAATTATATAAAATATTTCAAATGCTCAAATAACCCCAAACTAAAATGTTCCATGCTGGATATATTCCAACTAGGGACCATGTGCAGTTTGGTGATTTTTGGAGTTGCCCAGGTATTTTTAGAAATGCAACAAACCTACAGAAATATTTAAAAACAGAAAGAAATGGGAAAACCTCTTACCTGGCCGAACCCAAGCCCCGACCCACCTGGCGGCCCAAAGATCTTGGCCCATGCCGACCAGTACTTCTTCTTCGCCACGCAGTATGGCCTTGGCGGCTCGAGCTCGCCACGGCGCCAGCAGCTTGCCGCTTCGCGCGCCTGGACGCTGGCCAGGCTCCACGTCGCCGCCCCGACCCCGTGGACATCTCGTTTCTTCCCCTGCCTCTCTCTCTCGCTCTCCCTCCGCCATGGCCGACGCTGCCGCGCCCGCGCCACCGTGAAACCATGTCCACCATCGTCCCCGCACCGAGCCACCGTGTCCAACCACTCCGCCGTCGTCGACTCCGTCGAGCATCCCGAGCCCCGAGCGCTCGCGAGCCCTGCTTCGTCTTCCTCGAACTCGTCTTCACCGAGCACCGCCGCAGATCCCCATCGCCGTCGCTGCCACATCACCTCGTCCCCGACCTCGCCGACTGCTTCTCCGCACTCGCCGTGAGCCCAGCTACCTTCTCATCCTTCTCGTTCACGCTCTCGAGCCCCGCACCGACTGCACCGAGCTCGGCCGCACCCGCCGCCGCCACCGCATGTCGCCGTCGTGGCCACAGCCACGTTGGCTCGACTCCGAGCACACCATCGCACTCACCGCACTCCCGGGAGCCCAACGCACCTCACCCCGTGCCTTGCCGTGCCCCGTAGCCACGGGTTCATCCTCACCCGACTCCGGCGATCGCCAAGCTCGTCGCCCGCGACGTTTCCGGCCACCCCGAGCTCAACCCCCACCACCAAACGCCGCGGCTTGTCTCCGGCTACCCGTAGATGGTCTCCGCCTTACATTGGTCGCCGGAATGCACAATCACACTCTCGCCGCCGCGTCTGGCTTCGCTGGCGGCTAAACGTCGGCGGGTTTGACCCCATTGACGAAGTTGACTAGTGGGGCCCCTCTGCTAATTAACCTAGTTTAGGTTTAATTAAAATTATTTAGCTAAATTAACTACTAACATGCGGGACCCACTGGTCAGGTTGACCTGGACGCCCCCGTTGACCCCTGACGTCACCCTGATGCACTGCTGTTGCAATAATTAATTTCTGGATTTATTTGTATTCAGGAAATTCCAGAAATTGTTGCAAACTTCAAAAAATCAGAGAAATTAATCTGTAACTCCAAATGCAAAGTTTTGTATATGAATTTTGATCAGAAAAATTCAATCTATCCATTGGTAATGGTTTCATGCATGACAGAACAAGTTAACCTTGCTGTTTAAGCAGAATAAGATAATGCACCATTATGGCTACGTTAAATGAGCTAACAAATGAGTTCATCCCTTTCTGTTCTAGCTTGCACTAGGACAACACACATTCATATTTCCATGTCATAGCATGCATCATATTGTTGCATATTGTCATGTGTTGTTTATGTTCGGTGTGACTTTCGTGATAGGTTCTGCCTCCGAGGATAACCCCGAATATCCGTCTGAAGGGCAGTATCCTACTATCACTACATCAGGCAAGCAACCCATTGATCATTCCGATACAAACCCATGTTCTCGCTTCTGCTCTTGTTTACTGCATTAAGACAACGCGATTCAAACTGTTGTGTGTTGCGATAGTTGAACCCACTTCCTTTGCATGACCTGTCATTGCCACAGTAACTAGATGAAACCCACTAGTATGTGTAGGAGTTGATTGAGCCATGTATGTGTTTCCTACCATGCTATGCTTGCCATGCTTAGAGTTGTGTCAGGTCTGGCTCATTGGGATGATGAACTAGAGTGAAAGGTTGTGTCGGTTTGTGAAAGTGTTGAATACGATTTGGTAAAGGTATCGATGAGAGGCCATGTAGGAGTACATGGTGGGTTGTTTCATTGAAGTCGTCCCTAAGAACTGAGATCTGTATGTGTGATTTAAGACTTAGCTACTACCACGCATTGGGCCCGAAACCAATGGACCCTCTCGACTTATTAACCACACTTGTCCTCTGTCCGGGAGTTGCAAAGTAGTTTCTGGTGTTTGTAGCATCTTTGGGGGCATATGGCGCTAACCTTAGGGGTGGGCTGTCTTGCGGTAGGCACGTGGCCCAAAGGTACAGATTCGCCTGCTTGGTGTCTGGGGAACCCTGCACACATCGTTCGGGGCCGTTAGTGGAAACCTCGGCCGGACTCCCTGCGGATGGAACCTGAATAGGCGATAAACCTGGACTAGGGACTCGTGTGTTTAGTCAGGTCGTGGCCGACACCCTCGCTGGGCTTCCTCTTGAAGGTTGCCGAGTACATGTCGTGTAGCGGCGATAAGTGGTGAGAGCGTGTGTGAAGAAGTACACCTCTGCAGGGTATAAAACTATTCGAATAGCCGCGTCCGCGGTAAAGGACTACTTGGTCACCTATGCAGTTCATAGACAAGTAAATGGTTACTACTAAAAGCCTCAAGATAAGTGTGAGTACCGCGGATGGCCCTCTCGTGGGTTGACGAGAGAGGATCCACGATGGAGTATTGTGATGGTGATTAGTGGACTCGTGTGCGACAAATGCTTTTCAAGTGGTGTCACGTAGGATAGCTTAGCCAAGAGTCAAAGTTGGCTTGCTGCAATAACTCCACTACCTTCTTGGGAATGTGCATGTATAATAGGATTCTGTTGTAAGACTTGCTGAGTACCTCCGTACTCATGTTTGCTTAATTAATGTTTTCAGACGACAACACCGCACCCTCCGATGGGTTCTATGTAGACCTTGACGTCGACGAGTGACTAGCCACCCAGGTGGTGATCCAAGACTTGTGAAGGGCCACTGTAGATAGAAGGGCTTCGCCAAGCTTTCTTTCTTTTTAGTGTCTGTACTCAGACCAGTTTGCTTCCGCATGTGCTTGTATGTTTGTATGACTTGAGTGTTGGGTCATGTGACCCCTATCTGTATGGATATGTTATGTATGGCTCCTCGGAGCCTCTTAAATAAAGTACTTTGAGTTGTAGAGTTTTGTTGGGATGCCATGTTGTATGTACTCATATCGGGAATATTGTGTGTATGATTGAAATGCTTGATATGAGTGGGATCCGACAATCTAGTTGTTTATCCTTGGCAGCCTCTCATATGGGGAAATGTAGTCTAGTGCTTCCTGAGCGATAGTAGTCCGCTACAGCCCGGTTCACCGGAGTCCTGCTAGCCCAGCACTACTGCTTTGGACACTTGACTGGTCGGCATGTGTTTCACTTCGTTCCTATATACATCCCTTCGGGAAATGTCACGGTGATATCCGGAGTCCTGTTAGCCCGCTACAGCCCGGATTCATACGTTGATGACCGACATGCTCGATGTGATTCATGTATGCATGTCCCCATGGGTTAGCGCTGCTTTGGGTTCACGACTAGCCATGTCGGCCCGGGTTCTCTGTCATGTGGATGCTAGCGACACTATCATATACGTGAGCCAAAAGGCGCAAACGGTCTTGGGCCATGGTAAGGCGACACCCGTGGGAATACCGTGCGTGAGGCCGCAAAGTGATATGAGTTGTTACCGGCTAGGTCAATGTGACTTGGAATCGGGGTCCTGACACCTGTTCTCGGCGTTTAATTTGCCGGCCTGTTTAAAAACCCAACAATCTCCGTTGGTATGATTGGCTGGTTTGTCTGGGATGCCATGTATCTGGCACGGGCGATCGAGTATGCGGTCCAGGCTAGATGGTCCCTGATTGTTTCTCTTGTATGGTTTCTTCCGCTGGCTGGACTTGGAGCCACTGAATCCAGCGTTGACTGTAGTGTCGTCGGTATTATCACCATTGCTTTGGCGTTTGTGTCTGTTACGTCGGAGCTTGCCGTTGTTGTTCTTAACCTCAGAGGGGCCTGCCTCGCTGGCTGTGTTTTTGCTGCGGGCCAACCAACTATCCTCACCCGTGCAAAAGTGGGTCATGAGTGCCATGAGGGCTGCCATAGATTTTGGCTTTTCTTGGCCGAGGTGGCGGGCGAGCCATTAAATCGTCGGATCTTTGTGTTTAAAGGCCGCTAGGACTTGACACCGGACGGTCGATGATCTGGTTCTTTTTAGTTAGGAACCTAGTCCAGAACTTCCTGGCTGACTCCCCAGGCTGTTGAACTATGTGGCTTAAGTCATCGGCGTCTGTTAGCCGGACATATGTACCTTGGAAGTTATCAAGGAAGGCCTCTTCCAAGTCCTCCCAGCCACCAATAGAATTTTCAGGCAGGCTATTTAGCCAGTGTCGAGCTGGCCCTTTAAGCTTTAGTGGGATGTAGTTGATAGCGTGGAGGTCATCTCCGCGGGCCATGTGGATGTGGAGGATAAAGTCCTTGATCCATACCGCGGGATCAGTTGTTCCTTCGTATGATTCAATTTTCACGGGTTTGAACCCTTCGGGGAATTCGTGATCCATTACTTCATTAGTGAAGCAAAGAGGGTGTGCGGCGCCTCTATATTGGGTCGCGTCGCGATGTAGCTCCGATGGAGTCCGTCTGCGGTTGTCGGCTCGGGTGTGACTAGTTTTGTCACATCCGAATAGGTAGCCATCATCACGTGTCGCGGAACATCCTCGCGATCCGTAGATCGATCGGGTATATCCTGCTCTGCTATCCAGGGTTTGTGAGAGGTCGTATGCATGACCCCGGACTGTTTTGTCTCTGTTTCTTCGTGGCGGCGGGGCGGGCTGCTGTTCGGCTTGAGTTGCCGCTCTATCCCGACCGCGAGGTGGTTGGTCTGCCGCACTGTCCCGACCGCGTAGTATTCGGTCGGCCGCATTACGCATGGGAAGTATGGGCTCCGGCGCCTCTTCATCGAACTGAGGTAGCAACCTTCGCTTCGGGTAACTCTTGGCTGGGCGTCTGAGGTTGTGTTCTTTGGCTACCAGGACATCAGTCCATCTATCGGCGAGCATATCTTGGTCAGCTTGAAGCTGCTGCTGCTTCTTTTTTAGGCTCCTTGCGGAGGCTATTAGCTGGCGCTTGAAGCGCTCCTGCTCGAGAGGTTCCTCAGGCACGATGAAAGCTTCATGGCCGAGGCTTTCCTCATCCTCAGAGAGCGGACGATAACTACCGTCCTCCGAGTCGTTGGGCCTGGCACATTTCGTCGGGGCTAGCTTGCCCATTTTGTTGCTCCTCCTGTTCGGATGTTACCTCGGCAAGGTCTTCATTGTTTTTGACATCGTCCGAGTATTGTTTTCTCCGGTGCCAGCATTGCTGTCTTTTGAACGACGTGACTTAGAGCGGCGCCGAGGACGCCGACGTTTTTGCTGTGTCTCAGGAGGTTTATTCTCGACTGGATTTTCTTTGTCATCGTCGTTGGTTTTTTTGGGTGTGTCCACCATGTACACATCGTATGAATAGGTGGTCGTCTAGCGTCCAGTGAATGGTGGACTTTGATTTTGCTCCTCATCGGCATCGTCGTCCATACTGTCGATGTCTTCGGAGTCGTAATCAAGCGCGTCGGTTAAATCCTCGACTGTGGCTATGAAGTGGGGTGGCGGGTGGGAAGCAAGATTCTCCTTCATTAGCCCCTAGTTCGAACCGAACATAGTTCGGCTGTGAATCCCCTGCCAAGGACAGGCTCTTTAATGAGTTTAGCACATCGCCCAAGGGCGAGTGCTGGAAGATGTCTACGGTGCCGAACTCTAAGATCGATAAACGATCAAGTTCGGCATCCGCGGGCTCACATGGTTCGGAACTTACTCCCAGAGACGAGTCCGGAGTTCCGATGACACAAATATTGTGTGAGTTACGTCCATGTGCGGCTCCAACGCCGGGGAATTTGTGGCCTCCGCGGTGGGGTTGAGCCTCCAATCCTTGGACGGCGCTGTATGCTCCGGATCTATCTCCTGGATACGGTTTGACGACAGATTTAAGTCATGTTCATCAAGGTGACCAGGAGTGGTTGTCGTGGTCCTGAATCCGGCGAAGATCAAATCTCCACGGACATCCGCGACATAGTTCAATCTCCCAAATCTGACCTGATGGCCAGGGGCGTAGCTATTGATCTGCTCCAAATGGCCAAACGAGTTGGCCCACAGTGCGAAGCCGCCGAATATGAAGATCTGTTTAGGGAGAAAGGTTTCTCTTTGGACAGCATTATCGTTGACAGTGGAAGGGGCCATCAAACCTTTTGGGGACGGCACAATGGAACTCTCAATGAAAGCACTAATGTCGGTGTCAAAACCGGCGGATCTCGGGTAGGGGTTCCCGAACTGTGCGTCTAAGGTCGATGGTAATAGGAGACGGGGGACACGATGTTTACCCAGGTTCGGGCCCTCTCTATGGAGGTAATACCCTACTTCCTGCTTGATTGATCTTGCTGTATATGAGTATTACAAGAGTTGATCTACCACGAGATCGAGATGGCTAAACCCTAAAAGCCTAGCCAGTATGACTATGGTAATGAGTATCTCCCCCCTTCGGACTAAGTCCTCTGGTTTATATATACGCCGGGAGGATCTAGGGTTACACAAGGTCGGTTACAAAGGAAAGGAATCTACATATTCGGTCGCCAAGCTTGCCTTCCACACCAAGGAGAGTCCCATCCGGACACGGGTGCGATCTTGATCTTCGTATCTTCACAGCCCATTAATCCGCCCATGGCTAACAGTAGGGCCTTGAGACCCCTTAGTCCAGGACTCCCTCACCCGGCGGCGGGCTGGTTGGTCATAGCCGCTGCTGCTGGTGCTCTCGCCGAAGGAGGAGCCGCTGCTGCTGGGGGTGGCGTGGCCGTCGCCAAGTGCAAGCTCATCATTGTCGCTGCCGTCTTCCGGGCAGCACCCCGTACGGCGGCCGTCCTCCCTAAACACCGTCACATAGAGGGTCGCAAGGCCATCGTACCTGAAGTGGAGGGTGCACCTCCCGCTCAGGCCCCACGCGCGGGCAAACGCCTGCCAGCCGCGGGTCAAGGACACGTTGCCTGTGGCGGTGACCTCGACCCCAGCCCATGAGGCCCTACTGCGATGGCCGTCGGCCTGCGATCGAGGCCGTCAAGCCCGTGGGCGGCAGCTCACCCACGAAGAAGCGGCGGCCAGAGGCAGATGCCAATGGGCCTCTCCGGCCACCACGACAAACTCCGGGAATGCGTCCACGGAGTGAAAGTGCAGCCGAGGAGGTCGAGCGACCATGGCGCGCCTCCCTCATCGCGAGGTTGCCCGTCCTCGGCGGCTCTCACCACAAGGGGAGGCGCCACCCCGGTGACCCAAGGCAACACCGGCCCTCGAAGAGGCGCGCCCGCGCCCCCGAGGAGTCATTGCCAGGGTCACAGCGTGTTTGTAGGGGCGACCCCAACCTCTCTTGGGCGGCGGAGAACCTGTCCCCTGCTTGGTGGCCTTCCCCTTTTTGGCAGTGGAGAACCTCCTTGTTGGCGCCATGGATGCTACCACAAGACGGCGAGACAAAGAAGAAGAAGAAGGAGCGGGCAGCGAGAAGATGGAGATGAGCGAGGGGGCTCCGCCCCTCCCCTCATTTATAGTCGGAGGGATGCCAACCGCCGGCCTCCACGATCCAATGCAATGATGATCTTTCTTTGCATGCAGCAGACTCTTGTCAAGTCGAACGGTTGTCGAGGTAGCGTGGGGAAGCGGAGACGCCCATGTTCCATCAAGTGCCAGGCGTCGACCGAGTCCACAGGTGGTTAGGGCATGTGGCGCTCCGCACTTGCCCTTTGGCTTCGCCGCGAAGCCAAGTTCGAGCGCGCCTTGGGCCCGGGGGCTACTATCGGCGTCCTGGGAACGAGGGTACCCAGACTTGCCTGCCTGCGGCCCACGGTGTGGCACCATTGACGGCCCGGTACAGCCCGCCTTTAGCATCGACAACTCAAGACCCTCGTGAGGCTCCAAGCCTCGCGGGGCGGACAACAGCAAGACCTCCAGATGGAGCGGTCTCCTCAGGCTGGCACCTGAGGAGCGGAGATTCTATGCAAACCTCACCTCGTGAGGTTCGGATGACGCAAGCCATGACGATCAAGGCCAGGCGGGCGCCAGCGGGCGCAGGACAGCGGTTTCCTCTTTGGTGCTAAGGAGGACAGCACAGGCGCGGAGTCCCGAGGAATCATCCAAAGGTTTCCATTCCCATGCAATAAGACCAAGACCGCCAGGACAGCAGGACGGAGCTCATCGCCGAGCCCAGCACGGCGTCATGACCAGAAGCTTTGCAGGCGAAGACTACTTTTGTTAGGATAAGATGTACTAGTTGTCTCCCTTCGAATTTGGCCATTGTGGGATCCCTTCCCGCCTCATTTGTGAAGAGGACCAAAGCCACTATAAATAGGGCACCACCACCACCATAGAGTGGGATCGGATCCAGTTCATCCTCATCTTCACTGGCTCACACGAGCACAAGAACACACCTCCTGAGGTTGTTCTCCCACTGTACTAGTTCGTCATCAGCCCCTCGAGGCCAATCCACCACAAAGCAGGAGTAGGGTTTTACACGGCAAGGTGGCCCGAACCTAGGTAAACTGTCGTGTCCCATTTCCTTCCTGTTCATCGGGCTAGGCCGTGAGATTGGCGGGTAGGCAGACTGGGGAGGTTGAGTTCTTCGCACGCACCCCAGAGTTTGAATCTATCCAGGGTTTGCGAAGCCTGAAATCCGACACCTGCCTTGTGGGTCCCACGTGGCCCCCCTCACTTATTCTAGCACCCATTACTTATTCTAGCACCATCCACTTTATCTTCCTACAGAAAAAATCATCCCATTGCTCAAACCCGTGTTCTTGCTCATCTTGTTGCCATTTTTGATCTCCTTGTGCAAAGCTCCATTTGCAAAACTGCTTTGGGGGGATTGTTCTTCTGTATGTGACTCCTCTAATGGTCCAATTAGTTTTTGTTCTAGTGCTTTATTTATTGCAATTTTTTCTGCTGTGGTGACCTTGTTCTTGAGCTTGTATGACAAATTTATATGGTCCAAAGTAGTTTTGATGCATGATATAGCCTCTAGACACTTGTAGGAGTAGTTTCTATCAATCTTGTGGATTTTGGTCACTTTTATTTTGGGTCACTAAAAATTTCAGAAATTTTCAGAGAAAATAAATGATGAAGAGATGGCTGAGAGGCTCTTCAAGTCGGGGTTCTAAAGAAAATTAAAATGAAGAGAAGAAGAAGCCCAAGTACAACCTTCCTCGCACCGCGGAGGTTCCGCCGTGTGAATGGCCAAGTGATGCATTGTTGAGCTGCCTGGATTTATGAGGATTTCTATTATTTGGCTGGGAATGCAGGCATCACCGACTTCCTCCATGATAAGTGTGATCAATACCTCCTACTCACTAATACCTTCGTGCAATTTTTTTACTTCATGCTAGGAAATCACCACCCATGGGAGAATTTTATTTATATGATGAGCATATGGAGATGACGCTTTATGATTTTTGTGAGGTCTGCAAATTACCTTATGAGGGCAGCATCAATGAACCATGTCCTAGAGATGTGGAAGATTTTATTAAGGAAGTTACCGTAGGGGCAGGGAGAGGAGTGTCGGAAGCGGAGTGGCTAGTTTGCATTTTCCTGTTTTACGCTATTACTCATTATTTGTTGGGAGATGTTTTTAATTGGTCGTGGAGAGAGTGGAGGCCTTAGTGCCCCTGACCTCGCTATTTTGCGCCATGCCTTACTTCATGATAAAACTTTTAGTTTGGGCGCTATTGTTGCTCAACGGTTGAGTTTGAACCGTTCGAGGGGTCCTATCTTTGGAGGTATATATGCCTCCCGCCTTGCTAGACGCTTCGAGATACCCATTAGGCTTGATGAGGAAGAGGAGATGTTGCTACCCACTAGATACTTAGCCTATAACAGTATGGTAGCGCTTGATTTTATTAGCGATGATAAGGACAAGAGACTCATCTATAACCTGGTATTAAGCCAGAAGACTTATCAGATTATTACTTTGCCTGCACCTTCTTTGTTCGATATTCATTTAGGCATGTACCTCATTCTGCCCAAGGACATTTATGCATACTAGGAGCGGACGCAATCCCCAGTTCCTGAGCCAGAACCATCACCTGATCCGTATGAGAAGTCTGTTTATCAGTAGGAGCCACAGGAGCTCGCTAACCAGTGGAACCGCCAGGATCCTCCTCAGTACCCAGGAGAGGGATACTTTGATCCATGGGCATAGAACAACTTAGGTCAAAAGCCTAAGCTTGGGGAGTATGTATTTCTCACTGACATTACATTCATGTCCACACACTCATTCTGGTCATCAGTATTCATACTTTTTCACTACATCATCCATGTTAGTTTATTTCTTTTTCTCGCTTTCTTCTTGCGTGTTTGAAAATCTTTGAGAAAATCCAAAAAAAATAGTTGTAGCTTCTTTTTAGTTTTCCTATCCTTGTTTAGTAGTAGTATTAAAGAAAACACAAAACGATTTCTCGTTCTCCTATTGCTTGTTGGGAGCTTTCCCGTGTAAATGGTTTTTCTCGTTCTTGTTTTACTTTCTTCAGAAAAACAAAAACTCCAAGAATGTTTCAGTGTGTTTCTTCGAATTTCTTTTTCCTTTCTTTGGGTCGAGAGGAGAAGACCACGATGAAAATGTTGAGTGGCTCTCATATGCATTATTGTTGATCTAACAAAGAGCCCATATTACATTGTCTTCTCCTTTGAATAAATGTTTGTAGATTCCAGCTTAGTCCAATGCACATGCACTATTATTATTCACACCATTCGGTCGATGCGGTGAAAGGCAATAATGATGACATATGATGAAATGATTGAGATGATGAAAAGCTGGTATGAACTCGACCTATTTTGTTTTTGTAAATATGATTACTTCACTGTTCTTGATTTAGCCCATTATGAATGAAACATCTTTGCAATGACAATTAGATATTATAGTTACTCATGCCATTCTTAATTATACAGGAGTTTATAATGGTTTACCTTGCGTGCCAACATGCTTTTAAAATGGTTGTGATGTAGCATGATAGGATGGTATCCTCCTTTGAATGATTCGAGTGGCTCAACTTGGCACATGTTCACACATGTATTTGAAACAAAATCAACATAGCCTCCATGATATTTATGTTCATGGTGATTTATATCCTACTCATGCTTGCACTCAGTGATTTGTTAATCCCAATGCATGTTTATGACTATCGTCGCTCTCTAGTTGGCTCCTCCATCTTTTGCTAGCCTTCACTTGTACTAAGCGGGAATACTTCTTGTGCATCCACTTCCATAAACCCAAAGTTGTTCCATATGAGTCCACTATACCTACCTATATGCGGTATTTACCTGCCATTCCAAGTAAATTTGCATGTGCCTAACTCTAAACCTTCAAATAATAATTTGTTTTACATGCCCGAATCGCTCATGTAGCGACTGGGGGTTGTTAGTATCTTCCATGCTAGGTGGGTTATTCTCAAGATGAGTGTTGATTCACTTGTCATTCACGAGAAAGTGGCTGGTAATTGGGATGCCTAGTTCCATGCTCTAAATCAAATCAAAATATAACTTCAAATAAAACTCCCCCAGGACTGTTGTTCGTATGGATGGTACCTGTTGTTTCGGACCAACCGTGGAGTGTGCTCGTTGGTGGAGGGGGAGTAAAAACTTCATCATCCTGTTTGGGAACCGCCTATAATGTATCTAGCATGGAAGATACCTAGATCTCTTGGTTGTTATGTTGACGATGAAAGCATACCGCTCAAAATATTATTCATCTCTGTTTCAAAAAGCTCGAGCTCTAGCACCTCTACAAATCCCTGCTTCCCTCTGTGACGGGCCTATCTATTTACTTTTATTGCCGAGTCATCATCCTCTTATAAAAATCACTAGTTAGAGAGCACCACTATCATTTGTATGCATTGTTATTAATTGATGTTGAGTATGACTGTGACTGGATCTCTTTTGCCATGAATTACAATGTCTAGTCAATCCTTGATCTTCAGGGGTGCTCTGCATTTATGTTTTGCGGTCTCATAAAGGGCTAGCAAGATACCATCTTGTTATATCATATCATGATTGTTTTGAAAAAGTGTTGTCATCTGAGATTTATTATTATTGCTCACTTGTTGATTATGCCATTGATATGAGTAAATGTGAGACCTAAGTGTTATTGTGAATATGGTTAGTTCATAATCTTGCTGAAAACCTGAATGCTGGCTTTACATATTTGCAACAACAAGATCAAACAGAGTTTGTAAAAGTTTTTCTTTATCACTTTCAGTTTGTCAACTAAATTGCTTGAGACAAGCAATGGGTTAAGATTTGGGGAGTTGACACGTCTCCATCGTATCTACTTTTCCAAACTCTTTTGCCCTTGTTTTGGACTCTAATTTGCATGATTTGAATGGAACTAACCCGGACTGACGATGTTTTCAGCAGATTTGCCTTGGTGTTATTTTTGTGCAGAAATAGAAGTTCTCGGAATGACCCCCTGAAAATTTACGGAGAATACTTTTGGAATAAATAAAAAATATTGGCGAAAGAATCAACCAGAGGGGACCCACCTGTTGTCCACAAGGGTAGAGGGCGCGCCCCCTACCTTGTGGGTCCCCTGGACCTCCACTGACCTCAACTCCAACTATATATATTCACTTTTGGGGAGAAAAAAATTAGAGATAAGGTTTCATTGTGTTATATGATATGGAGCCGCCGCCACCTGCTGTTCTTCATCGGGAGGGCAGACCGGAGTCCATTCGGGGCTCCAGAGAGGGGGATTCGTCGCCATCATCATCACCAAGCTTCCTCCATTACCAATTTCATGATGCTCACCACCGTGCGTGAGTAATTCCATCGTAGGCTTGCTGGACGGTGATGGGTTGGATGAGACTTATCATGTAATCGAGTTAGTTTTGTTAGGGTTTGATCCCTAGTATCCACTATGTTCTGAGATTGATGTTGCTACGACTTTTCTATGCTTAATGCTTGTCACTAGGGCCCGAGTGCCATGATTTCAGATCTGAACCTATTATGTTTTCATGAATATATGTCTGTTCTTGATCCTATCTTGCAAGTTGTAGACACCTATTACGAGTTATGATCTGCATACCCCAAGGTGACAATAATTGGGATTCTTTCTGGTGATTACCGTAGTTTGAGGAGTTCATGTATTCACTAAGTGCTAATGCTTTGGTCCGGTTCTCTATTAAAAGGAGGCCTTAATATCCCTTAGTTTCCATTAGGACCCCGCAGCCACGGGAGGGTAGGACAAAAAATGTCATGCAAGTTATTTTCCATAAGCACGTATGACTATAGTTGGAATACATGCCTATATTATATTGATGAAACAGAGCTAGTTTTGTGTCACCCTAGGTTATAACTGTTGCATGATGAATGACATCCGACATAATTATCCATCATTGATCCATTGCCTACGAGCTTTTCACATATTGATCTTTGCTACGTTACTTTGTTGTTGCCACTATTACAATTGGTACAAAATCACATCACACTTTTGCCACCGTTATCAAGCATTTCCATACTACTTTGCTACTAAATACTTTGCTGCAGATATTAAGTCTTTCAGGTGTGGTTGAATTGAAACTTAGCTGCTAATACTTGAGAATATTCTTTGGCCCCCCTTGTGTCGAATCAATAAATTTGGGTTGAATACTCTACCCTCGAAAACTGTTGCGATCCACTATACTTGTGGGTTATCGAGGACCTACAGAGCAATATAAAATACACAAGTCATCTCTTCATAAACCTTCAAAGACTTTGGAGTGCTGAAATCCCATGAGGACCACACAACAATTTTTGCCAAAGATGACAATCATATCCAAATTGCTTTGCATTGAAACATACATTAGGTTGTTTCCAATGGATTAAACAAGCATGACTTTATCTACGTGTTGATCCTTTAAGATAGTAATACTACCTTCCCAATACCTTACTTTTGCCTTCATCAGCCAATGTTATATGCCGCTTTAAAGGACTTAGAGAGGATTCCATGAGAAAATTCCTATCTCCGGTCATATGGTTTGTATGTCCATTATCCATTTAGTAGCACCAGAGGGTTCTTCCTGCAGAATGATTAGTTCTTCTTACCAAAACCTTTTGCCCATGCATGCAAAGTCATCATTGCTTTTTCATGAGAGTTAGGTTTGAAATCAGGAATAACAGTTTCAATGGATTTAATATCATGAATAAGAGCAATATTCAGTCCATTAGGAATAAATAGCTTGTTTCCAAAAAGTACATTTTTTGTCCAACATTATGATTCGAGATCAATTTATTTCGACCAGAGACATATTCGTACAGAAGAAATTAGTTCTTCTTAACCACCCATAGTTGAATGGGTGACTTAGTAGTATTTGAAGAGCAAGGAACATATGAAGACTTAGCATATGAGAAGTTAGCCACACACAGAAGAATTAGGATAATCAAAATGAATAAGCAGAGAAAATTCTTGAAGCTTAATGGTTCAAAGAATGACGCTCATATTCATGAGACCTAGCATTGGAGCCCTATGAAGTATTAACAGTATGATCATTAGTAGGCCTGCGACCATATGAAGACTTTGGTCCATACGAAGTATTTCTCCTAGGGTAATTCTTGTTCTTTGGTGGAGTCATGACGACTCTCGCATGAAGATTTACCACAAGATCTTTAAGTACCCATGTTTTCTTCATGGGAGGACTATTCATGCAGTCAGATCCAATATACCTCGCAAATACTTCACCATATTGGTTCTTAAACAATTTATATTTAGATTCAAATGACACATGCATGGTATATGATGTATCACAATTATAACCAAATACGAGTGAAGGATCAAGGGGGGTCCTTTGGCAAGCACGCATGTAGTTTTGGGATATTCCTCGGGTGTCCAATAAGAAACACCTACATTAAGGTTCTGGTCAAAACCAACACCTTCCTTTCTAGGTTTTTTGCTCAAGATTTGCTTCTTGAGCACATCACAAATGGTTTGGTGCCCTTTGAGGCTTCCAAGCATTCAAATTTCCAGTGGATTCTTCAATTTAGCAATCACATCAGCAATACTTGTGGCTTCATTGGATGAAGGGTTAGTAACCGCATATGCAGTTGAAGAAATAATATTTGTAGAAGCATTTGATCTTTCAGGTGAAGCAATAGCATTGTCATGTTCAATGCATTTTAAGCAGGGTGGAATAATCCTTCTTGAGCAGAACTAATCTATGGGGTAACCAAAAACAAAGAATCATTATCAATCTGAAGATCATCGTGAGGCACTCTCAGATTCTCAAGCTCTTGCTTCCTCTTGAGGTAGTCATAAGTTAGACGCTCATGATTGATACGTCTCAAACGTATCTATACATTTTGAATTTTTTTCATGCTATTATATTATCACTTTTATATACTTTCTATAGCAATTTATATTATTTTTACGGACTAAACTATTAATTTAGTGCCCAATGCCTGTCCCTGTTTTCTACTTGTTTTTGGTTTACAAGAATCAATATCTACGGAGGTCAAAATAAGTTATCGATTTAATATGATTTTTTGAGTAACAAGAAACACAAGAAGTTATGGGAGACCTCGCGAGGAGCTGCCAGCGGCCCACATGGGCACCCCATGCGGCCTGGGGGTGCCCCTGGCCGTGTTGGCCCCCCTGGATTGCCTTGACCTGAGTCCATTGCCATAATTTTCTATAAACACAAAACTATTCGTCATGCCTCCAGAAGAATTTTATCGCCACTGCAAGTTCCAATTCCACGAAAATCCCATTTGGAGGCCATTTCCGGATCTTTTTCGAAGGGAGGAAGCCATTGCTTAAGTCTTCTTCACTGGTGCAACGACATCCTATACAAACGGTTTTTACCCCCTTGCCACGCCATAGTGTTAAACCGTCGCCTTGCGTGTGTGCGCGATAGGGGTTCCATCCCACACGACCCAGATAACTCATCTGCGATAGGGAGCAAGAATGCATACACTTGGCAGATCTAAGCATATGCGATGCCCTCGTCTATCCGAAATGTGATTGTCACCACACCATTTGCGACATATCAAACTTCCCAAATGCTCCATCCTTGCTACTCATGTGGGATGGCATTACCATCGCACACGCTATTTTGTGGTGCAACGTTTGCGAGGTGCGCCACATCATAAAAAGACAATGATTGTAAACCATGTACGATAAGTGGTCTATCACAAACGTTTAGTTCTACAATACCGTATATTATATGATGTAAGAGTGCATACAGTGTCAGTATAAAACTGTATGCGAAGCTTCAATCTGTCCCACATGTTGCTCTACCGATAAATGTTTGCGATATATAAAATGTGCCAAACGACCCATCCATAGTACCCGTTTCGGATGAAGGCCTATCGCATGCGTTTTTCTAAATGTTTAATATGTGCATGACATCATAAACAGTTCATGATTGCAAAGCGTGTGCGATAAGGAAACTATCACAAACATTTAATAAGAAGGAACTGTGTGTGATGTTGTTAATCTCACACATTTTTTTCTTGGCTGATCGTGTGTGCAGTAGAGAATCATCATCCACGTCGTGATATGAGAAATGCATAGTGTAATGCCCACGTCGTGATCTCGATGTTGATCATAGACATTTTGCTTCCGCAAACTATGCATAGTGTAATGTCCCGCATAGCATAATTTATCCCTAATTTAATCCATGCATTTAAAATTCACAGAGTTTGAATTTGAAAGTAGGCAACTAAGTATTTCATATCCAATCATGTTTACAAATATAGGTTGAAGAACGAATGCATAATTCGATTCAGGTACATATATTGAAGAACTACATAAGCGCCAAATAAAGAATGATGAACTACAGTTGTATTAAAGACGGTAAAGAGAGAGGTGAAAGACATTCTGGTTGCTATAGAATGTGAAGTGGAATACCCATATTGTGCCCTCCTCCATGCCTAACACACGCACGACTCTAGGCCAACCCCTTGTGATGGCCGACTGCCCATCCTTCATTCTCTTCGTTACTGCTTCTTGATACTCATTGTAGTCTCGATAAAATACTTTAAACTTCATTGCATGTCCACCAATCATGTACTTTGCAAGGTAATCTTGAGTAAACTGCTTTGGGAACCACTGCAAACGAAATATATTCACACATTGTTGTCTAACAACTTATTATGGGTGATAAAAAGAGAAGGCTACATAGTTCATAGTTGCCATCCTACAGCTCATTGTTGTGTTGGATAGAGCGTAAACAAATAGAAATTTCCATCGTTCATCTCTTTTCCCTGATAATCCTTATCAGTTTCCTCACTTAATGTTGGTTCATGAATATTTCATTGCCCCATATGCAAAAAATGGTCCAGGCGTGGATTTGCACCAAGGACATGTGTATCTACAAGCAACAAGTCAATATTAGAAGCTAAAATGCAATTGTTGAATGGTGTGATATAATACTCCCTCCGTTCCACAATGTGTTGCCTATAAATATTTTGAGAAGTCAAACTTTACTAACTTTGACCAAGTTTGTAGAAAAAAACATAGACATCTAGAATACCAAATACATTTCATTAGATACATCACAATATGTACTTTAATATTGTATACATTTTGGTGTTGTAGATATAAATAGTTTTATTTATAAATTTGGACAAAGTTTGCAAAGTTTGACTTTTCAAAGTTTGAGGGAGAGGGCTTAAACTAACCTCGGTGGGAAACTTCAGCCACTCCCATTATTGTCTGGTGTAAGTACATGGAAAGGCATGATAGGTAAAACAGGCTTAACATCAACCAAATATAGCCATGGTAACCAACATCATCTGTAAATGATAGCTTTAATGTGTTCGTTTAAGCATGCTTTTAAAGCAGATAAAAACTGGAAGGGGATGTTAACTACAACAAGCTTAAGAGCGACCAAATTTTGTAATTCAAATTGGTATTGTTGAAAATGAATAGTATGTAGCTCATGCTTAAACAACACACTGGATAAATGTGTAAAACTGAAGTAAAGGGCACGTGTTAACTACACGGCATAACAGGAACCAAATATCACTATAAAACACTTCCATGATGATACATGTTTGTCACAGTAGGTCACGTTTACTGTCATGCATGTACATCCGTGACGATTTTATGACAGAATCAAGACAGTCATACATGTGCTGTCGTAGAAGTGTTCCATGACAATACTCAAATTATCATCACGGAAGTGTCCACTTCCATGACGATACACTACAAACTTTGCTCTATTTTGTGACACTTCACTTGTGTCATGTATAACCTGTTTTCGTCATGGAAAATGCACCGCAACATTTTTCGGTCGTTGCGCCCACTGTCACTGAAGCGCCGTCATAGAAAATAAAATTTTGACGGTATCACTTTTTTCGTCACGCAAGTTGGCATATTAGGTGACGGGCTAAAAAATATCACCAGCGGTTGTGTTCGGTGATGGCCCAGAATGTCACCTATGATGGCCCAATCTGTCACCTAAAATATTTTGACGACGATAATCATGTCACCGGTGATTGGTCTGGGGGGGGGGGGTTGACCAGTCAAAGATTCAGACTAGCGGGGTCGGCCGTTGCTGAGGTGCCTTCTTCCATGTGGGTCCGGCGTGGGTTTTATCGCTGACGGTCCCGTCAGTAATAAATCGGCATGAGTTTTGACCGGTCAACGTTGCTGATGTATGGGCCCAGAAGATGTAGACGTGGCTGCTTACATGTGGGACCAAGCATCGTTTTTTGGTGATGATGTGTCATCTGACCGGTCAACAGTTCTGACATGCGCGCCAATTGTTGTGCTGACGTGAATGCTGGTGGGTAGGTCCATATGTGGGTGACGTGGTTTTTTACATGTGGGACCATACGCCAGTGACGACGTCCATAACGGTCGCAGTTTGTACGCGTAGTCAATTTGTTTTATATTGCAAAAATTCGCGGGCATATTTGACAATTTTGATATGAATTATTGCACAATTTGAATTTCAATGCAACTTGAGATGTTGCTGCTTTTATTAAACGCAAACTTGACAATTGTTAAACAGACTCTCTCAGACATTACAATAACCAGCCATGGTAAAAACCACAGTATAAAATTAGACACGTGACTAAGTATCACGGCATCTTGGCACCGCAACCCTAACGGTGTACCTGACCAGGGCATCAAGTTCATCAAGTCTCTTTTCCATCCTCAAGGAACAATGTACATTCGTAGGTTTTCCATCTAGCATGACAAAGAACTGTTGGAGCTCTTGGGATTAAGGGTCACAAACTACAAGGACATCCAGGCCGAATGGGCTTTTCCGGATGCCTGAAACAAGCCTTTGAATTCACTCGGGGAAGTAGTCTGATTGATCATTGATAAATTCTATGACGAGATGAAGAGTCTGTTCGATAAGGAATATCACCAATGCTGGGCTGTGGAGCTATGTGATGCAAAAATCACGTACGCGTGCATCAACGCGTACGCACACTTAGGCGCATGGACACAGATGTACCTCATCGAGCAAGGTTGGCTTGAAGCAAAAGAAAGCAAGTGATGCTGGCCATCCATGAAAACATCAAGAAGAAGGAGAGGATGAAACACACAATGGATAAGGCAATGATGAAGAGAGGCTTGCTATGGGATTAAACACACTTCCATTAGCTCTTCGACTAGGGCTTATATGGAGTTTACAGAAACCACCAGGGAGAGGGGTTGTGCGCCGCTACTGGTGATCGTGTGCCACTAACACACACACACACACACACACACGATCACATGTCCACTACTCCTATACATACACAGGCACAACACATACACACACATGTGGTATAACCCCCCCTGCAGTCATGACATCGGCCGTGTCGATGCAAAGACTGGACCTAAACTAGAGGAAAACGTCCTTGGGCAGGCCTTTGGTCATGACATCAGCAAGCTGCTGTTTGGTGGGGATGTGGAGAACACCAAACTCGCCGAGCGCAACACGCTCACAAACAAAGTGGATGTCCAGCTCCACATGGTTGGTACACCGATGATGTACTGGATTCGCCGAGAGGTAGACAGAGGAAACGTAGTCGCAGAAGACGAGCGTCGCTGTGGTCACCGAAGCACGAAGTTCACCGAGCAGTTGGAGTAGCTAGACGTTTTCAGCGATGGAAGTGGCAACTCCGTGGTATTTCGCCTCGGCGCTGGAGCGGGAGATGATGTCTTGGCGCTTCAAAGACCAGGAGACGAGGGCGTCCCCAAGGTAGATGCAGAAGCGAGAGGCCGAGCGACGGGTGTCGTGGCAGCCGACCCAGTCCACATCAATGAAGGCGCATAGGCCTAAATGCGGCAAGGCATGCAAGTGCAAGCTGAGCGATTGTGTGCTGCAGACATACTGGAGCACGCGCTTGATCAAATTCTGGTGGCAGGGGTGCAGATCATTCATATGAAGGCATATTTGCTGCACAGTGTAGGCAAGCTTCAGGCGGGTGATGGTGAGATAGTGCAACGCACCGGTGAGGTTGCGGTAGGTAGAGGGGTCATCAACCCGCGGCCCATCAGCTTGCGGTAGCTTGCCCTTGGTATCGATGGGCGTCGAAGATGGCTTGCAGGTGTCGTTGCCAGCGCGGTCCAGCATGTCCTCGGCATACTTCGTTGACAAAGGAAGAAGCTGGGGGTGGTGTGCTAGACGTGGATGCACGGGAAGAAGTGCAGCAAGACGAGGTCCTTCATGGAAAATTCGCCGGTGAGGCGGAGAACGATGCGCTCGAGGAGGCCCGTCGTGGAGGCAGTGGGCACGATGTCATCAACGTACAGGAGGAGGAAGGTTGTGTTGTCGACGTGCCCGTAGACGAACAAAGATGAATCGGAGCGGGTGCTAGTGAAGTCGATCATCTTGAGGAAGCCGGTGAAGCGCAAGAACCAGGCGTGCAAGGCCTGCTTCAAGCCATAGAGGGACTTGGCCAGGCGACAGACGTGGTTGGGTTGATCGACGTTGATGAAGCCGGCATGCTGATGACAGTACACCTCCTCCTCGAGTGTACCATGCAGGAAGGAGTTCTTCACGTCGAGCTGGTTCATAGGCCAGTGGTGCGAGGCGGCAACCACGAGCACGGTGAAGATCGTGGCCGGGATGAAGCGGGCGGGGAGGAGCTGCAGGAGGGAGATGATGAAGTAGTGTTGGAGCTTGAAGAAGCGCATGCACGCTGATGCGGGAGCCGCTCGCGCCAGATCCAATGGCCCTGCTTGAACCCGAGGAGGGCGCCACAGAGCGGGAGCCACACGACAAAGAACGGATGGCAGCCAGCACCCCCTGCTGTGGAGCAGAAGGAGGTGCGGCCACAGGGCATGATGCGGGCACTTGCAGGATCAGTGGTATAGCAGCAGGCAAGGGAGAGGGCAGCTAAGGTGGAGGAGCAATGCTCCGAGCGAAGGGGAAGACATCCTTGTGGAACACGACATGGTGGGAAGTAAGGACGCGGCAGGTCTATGGATTAAAGCAGCGACAACCACGATGATCTGGTGGATACCCAGGGAACACACATGCGACAGCGCAGGCGACAAGCTTGTGACGAGCAGTAGCAATAGTGTTGGGGTAGCATAGGAAGCCAAAGACACTCAACAGACCATAGTCAGGAGCGACGCCCAGGAGAAGCTCGTGGGGAGAGCGAGGTGCAGTGGTGTGATAGGGGTGCCTGTTTTGTAGGAAGTGGTGGTGTTCAGGGCTTCAGCCCAGAACCGTTGCGGCATCGATGGGTGGAAGAGAAGAGCACACACACTATCGTTGAGGGTACGGAGCATGCCCTCTGCCTTGCCATTCTGCTGGCTCGTGTAGGAGCAGGAGAGGCGAAGGACAGAGCCGTGCGCAGAGAGGAGCACGTGGGCTGAAACACTGTCGAACTCTTGCCCGTTGTCAGTCTGAAGGGAGAAAACGGGGAGCTGAAACTGCGTATGAGCGTAAGCAAAGAAATCACGCAAAGTTTGGGGAACATCAGACTTGTGTTTAAGTGGAAACGTGTAGACATAGTGTGTATAATCATCAAGGATGACCAAGTAGAACGGATAACCAGAAATACTAGTAACAGGTGATGTCCATACATCCAAGTGCAGTAGTTGAAAAGGGAAATACGTGCTACTGACAGAAGAAGAAAATGATAAATGGGTATGCTTGCCAATTCTACAACCATGACAGTGGTGAGGTCCAGACTTGGTGAAGGCAAAAGGCAGACATGAAGCAAGTAGCCAGAGTGGCGCCTCCCCCGGATGACCAAGACGCACTACAAAAAAAGACACATCCGTGACATTTTGGCCCGAACAATTTTTTTTTGTCATGGTTATGACACTTTTATGGCGATAATTGTGACAAAAACATGTATCATCATAGATGTGGTGGGCTCCTACTTCTATGACAAAAAATCATGCCAGAAAATGGGCTTTTCGTCCTGGGCGGGCCGGGGACGCACCTGCATGAGATTCTTTGGGCCGTTCATGACGGAAAAAATTGTGGTAGAAGTGAGGGCAAGGAAAATATCGGTGAGTTCCCGGTTATGGTGGGTGGTCGGGGCCGAGCGATGCTGTAGTTTGCGTGTTTCTCTCGTGTACACGCGTGTGTGCGATGCGTTGGCTAATTGTACCCGAGCGATTGCAGTAGCTACATTAATGAACCCGAGCGATCGATCCCTTGGCTTAACTGAACCCTTGCGATTCATTCGCTGCTGAATGAACCCGAGCGATTCCTTCGCTGCTGTTGCTAACTGAACCCGAGCAATCGATCACTGCTGCTGCTTACTGAAGCCTATCGAGCCCCCGTGATTGTAGCTATCATGCGCATTGTACGTAGAACGAGTCAAGACGTGGTGAGTAGATCCGGTTGGTTGGCTATGGATGAGAAGTTCCTGGTGGGGGTTGGATGAACAAGACCCCGTGGTAGTAGGTCGTTGCTGTTGGATGAACAGGACCCCGAGGAGGTCGTCGTACCCCAGCCGGTTGGGGTGGATGAACAGGACCCTGTGGAGGCTCTATGAACAGTAGCCGGTGGAGGCTAGAGGAGACGGTGCATGAAAAGTACCCCATGGAGGCTGGAGTGAGAGGCAGTTGATGGTGGATGAACAGTAGCCCATGGAGTCCCATTTGGTGGTACGCCACACCCCTCCTGATGAACAGGACCCCGTTTCGATGGTAGGCGCTCCAACAGAAGTTTGTTTCCTCTGTTTTGTGGTACGCCACACCCCTCTCGATGAATAAGACCCCGCTTCGACCATAGGCGCTCAAACAGAAGTCTGTTTCCACTGTTTTGCAGTATGCCAAACCCCTCCCGATGAGCAGGATCCCGTTTTGACCGTAGGCGGTCAAATAGAAGGTCGTTTCCTCCGTTCTGCAGTACGCTAGGCCTCGTTTCGGCTGTTTCGTCCAAGCCGGTTGGCTCCCGATGAACATGATGCAGTTTCTCCGTTCTGACCCAGCCGGTTGGCTGGGATGAACATGACGCCGTTGCTGCCGTTTGCTGCCTCTCCATGTACACGAGCCTTGGCCGTACGTATGTGCGAGTAGGCTTTTGAAACCCCGCCCGTATGTACGTACATGGCCATATTTTTTGGCATGTGTTTGTACGTACGTGTACACGGTTTAGACTGGACCGCCTAAACTACTACGCCGGGGGCTCTACGACTACACGTGTAGTGCTTGCTCGTCCACGGTTCATCGTTGCAGAGAGACTGATCAACTAGTATGTACGTACACATTCATGACCAGACAGACAATGCTATGTATGCTTCTGGGTGGGTCCCAGCTGTCAGGGAGGATAAGGACACACTTCCTTGCGTGCGAAGATATAACTAGTTGGTCCCAGCTGTCAGGGGGAGGAATCATTTTTATTTTGCGAGTAATAAGGAGGCACTTCCTTGTGTTTGAAGATGTAGCTAGTGGGTCCAGCTGTCAGCCTCTCCGCCTAAAGTCCTCTTCAGATGGTTGTAGTTCATTGACCACGTTGACCACGCCGCGCCGAGAGCATCAAGGTGGTGGATGATGGCGAGGCCTAGGAAGGGAACAACGCAGAGCCAGAGAAGACGAGGCAGGTGGAGTCCCACGCGGAGGGGAGTACGAGGGTTCACTGGTTTGACTGCGGTGTAAGGTTGTCGTCGCCGGAGAATAATAGGAGGTGTGGGTGAGTAGAGGGAAGGCCTGGTCACTGGTAGTATGGTCGGGCGGTGAGGCCTGCGTGGCAGCCCAACCAGCCATGGGAGGCTGGAGTAGGTGGTATAGTGGGCGCTGGTTTGGGCGGCTGGAGCAAGAATACCAGAGGTTGAAGATGCAGTTCGTCCTTTGATTTAACATCCAACGGTCACTGCATCTAGAATTGTTTTGACTAAGTTGACAAAGCCCTACATACGCGTCTACTTAGTAGGCCCACAAGCCAGCCTCCAAATCTGGTGGGTCCCAGCTAGAAGGGGGAATCATTTTTTTGCTCGTAATAATGTGGCACTTCCTTGCGCGCGAAGATGTTTTCTGGTTTTTAAAATTTCTACTTTTTTGAGTTAGAATAGAAATAAAACAATTTAGCATCTTTGATACAATCTATATTTTCGCGAAATGGGTCATAATAAAGCTGATGGGTCCCAGTTGTTAGGGAGTGGTAACTTTTTTCCGTGTAATAAAGGAAGCACTTCCTTGCGTGCGAAGATGTAGCTGGTGGGTCAAACCTGTCAGGGGCAGAAGTCATTTGTTTTCGCATAATTAGGAGGGACTTGTTTGTGTGCGGCCATGGGCCATGTGAGTCCCTACTGCCAGCCACTCCATGTACATGCCTCTTCCGATGGCTGTCGTTTGTTGACAAAGTTGACCACGCCGAGCCGAGAGAACCAACGCGGTGGATGATGGCGAGGCCTAGGAAGGGAACGATCCGGAGCCAGGAATACACAACAGTGGATGCCTACGCGGAGGGGAGTACGAGGGTTCGCTGGTTCGGCTGCGGTGTGAGGCTGCCGTCGCGGAGAATAACATGAGGTGTTGGTGAGTATAGGAATGGCTTGGACGATGATGGGAGTAGAGTGGGCCGGTGAGGCCTATGCGGCAGCACAACCGGCCATGGGAGGCGATAGCAGGCAGTACCGGTGGTGGTTTGGGCGGAAGCATGAATATCCGAGATTGAAGAAGCATCACAGCCGTTGGATGGACATCCAACAACAACTGTTACTAGAATCATGTGTTGACTATAAGTTGACAAAGCCTTGCGTACGCGTCAACTTACTAGGCCCGCTAGTGACCATCACATCTGTGGCAGAGGACATATAGCCCATTTGCGATTTGTTATAATGCACACTTTTGAATTCGAATGGAATTTACTGCAGCCCATTTACTATTTGTTAAAATTACAGCCCATTTTCTAGCCAGGACAACGGTTAATAATTTCAACCAACCGCTAAAAGAATCAACAAATTTTGCCACATTTTGATGGGATCCGAAATATTTTTTATACCGAAATTTCGAGTCAGATTAAGTATAATTACAAAATAAATTAGTATCAGGTAAAAAGCCAATGAAATTATGCACGCGCAACAAGCAATGAAATTAAAAAAAATAAAATCCAAAAATAGTAATTTTGAAACTAATTACCTGGTGTGTTTTTATATCTGCTGCCCAATTTCTATAATTATAACCCATTTATTACTTCTTAAAGCCCATTTTCTCGGTAAGCCTAATGCGGGGCGGAGAATAACAAGTTGACCTGGGTTGGGTATTCCGCAAAAAAAGTATAGGTGGGCTAGCCATTTTCACCATGAAAAATTAATATCTGGGCTGGATATTTGGTCAACATAAATTAATATCTGGGCTAGACGGGCCACAGCCCACCCAGTTTATACCCTGCTCCTTTGAACAACAACAAAAACGCTGCTTAATAAAAACTCTGCTGACACCTCAAAAAACAAATACTGGTGGGTCCCAGCTGTCGGTCGCTCCTTGTGCAATGCTCTCGTTTATTGACTATATATGTTGACAATTGTGTGGGACAGTGATGTCAGGAAACCAGGAGGAAGCAATTTTTTTATAGTTTATAATAAGGAGGCAGTTGCGTACGTATGGCTATGGCCCTGGTGGGTCCCTACTGTCATCCTCTCCAAGTAAAGTCATCTCCTGATTCCTCATGTACGTTGACCATGTTGACAATGCGAGACGGCGGCGCCACGGCGAGCATAACAAATCAAAGGACGACGGAGAGGGCCTCGTGGGCCCTACAGATGGTCTGATACACCGCCTGCTGCTAATTTAGGAAGCCAGGATCATTCGAGCCGTATGCGCACCTTTGAGAGACTGAGCCGGCATGAAACGGTAAGATGATGAGTTGGTCGGAAGATCATATGGTTTCACCTCTAACCTACCCGAGTTGTCATATAGGCTATGAATGAAACATAAGACGATGAACTTCTTAAGCACATAAACAACAGAAGATGATGATCTTCTTAACATGCAAATCTCTAGCATTAGATCAACATGCAAAACAATACAAAGCATTATTCTCAGGAGGCACGGTGAACAGCTCGTGATACCGCATGCCACAACATTCCAAGCTCAACTTTGCAATCAAACTCACAAGGCCTGGCATTTCATAGACAACATTCAAAACAAACTCTTAAAATACCTTACAAGTCAACACTCATGATTATGCATCTCATCAGAGTCAATGTTTACTTCTAAACTGAACACACAAATAGGAAAAACGATCGACGCTGCTCACGGCAAAGGGCGTCCGATTCCGAAATATCAAATGCATGTCTTCTGGCTAACATCAATGAGCAAAATTTGACAAGGTTTTCCAATTCCAAAATATCAAACAAATGTCTTCTTGCTAACATCAATGATTAAACTTTGACAAGCTTTTCCCATTTAAAATATGTAATGCTTATGATTGTGGAACGGGCAGGGTTTGTCATCATTTTACACATTGAAATGGCACATGGAGCCGGATTAACCAGCTTATCTTTTTGTGCAGTTTCCACTGAAATCAAACAATGTCTTTCATAGCATGATGGGTTTCGTATTTATATGTTGCAAGGCCTTGAAGACATTGGCAGCTCCATTCAAGTAGATAGTCGAGTGGCTCATGGTGACAACGAATGATTAGAGAACCATTCGATGTATTGTGCATGATGAAGTATTATGGAGGACACAAACCATCTGAACATTTTGTGCAGTTCCACTGAAATCAAGCTGAGCATCCCTGTCTACATAAATACAGAAAAGTGTGATGAATATAATAGTGGTACTAGTTGATTAAACATACGCTCACAAATATAATCATCTTCATTATCTTAATAGGAAAAGATAGCAATACAATAGCTTCAATTAAACATTTATTCAAAACAATACAACAATATAAGTAGCACAACATAACAAAGCACGATCATGTGGATGAAGGCCGATATTGACCTCGTTTGTTACATCTGCGTCGGCCCCTGACTTGTTCATACCTTTCCTTGTGGAGTGAATTTTGCACTCCACGTGCTGTTGAGTTTCCCTTGGTCTCTGCAGACTAGTCATGTCAACAACGTCTACTAATACTCTAAAGCTTCTCGATCATTCCTTGTGTAATGTAGCGCAAACAGTGACTGCTTCTTTCTGCAAAGTGGAAAGATCAACTGGGCCCAATAATGCAACAGTTTGTCTTAAACACATTGGCTCCTTTTGTGCAGTTCAACTAAAATCAAAGTCGAAATAGAACCGAGCAGAAGTTTTGATATCCCTATATGCACAAATAGGTATAAAGGAAACAATTAGTGAGAAATAATGGTTGATGACTCATACACCCAGAAGAAAAAACGTCTACCTTATCTTAATGGGAAACAAAGCAGGACAGTAGCAATTCTCAAACAGTGTGATTCATTCATATTAACTGAGACATTATCTTAACAATACCTTGGTTCAACATTCTCTTAAAATAACATTCGTTAAAAATGTAATTTACTTTTAACAGTAGAATTGCTCCAATTTTCCAGTGGCATTCTTAGATTAACAACAACAAAATAGTTGTATGGGACAGGGGACATGCCAGCACCATGTGCCTCCACACATATAAATGGGTTATGCAGAGTATGTTGCCAAGCAGCATATCTGTGTTGGTCCCATATTTGTTCTCTTTGAACCTTTTCCTATGTGAGGGCAACAAACCTAGTCCCGCAAAAACTCCCTGACCCCCGGGTTTCTTTCCTGTTTCAACAAAGTGATCGGTTCTTTACAGATGTGTGTACTGGGTTACCCTCTTTTTCCCTTCTTGACCAACAGAGCGGATGGATAGCCCATCTATACTACTTTCCCTCCCTCCTTTCCACATTGAACCACATTCTAGATTCATGCTCCACTGATTACCCACGAGTATAGGGGATCGAAACAGTTTTTGAGGGTAGAGTATTCAACCCAAATTTATTGATTCGACACAAGGGGAGCCAAAGAATATTTGTAAGCATTAGCAGTTGAGTTGTCAATTCAACCACACCTGGAGATTAAATATATGCAACAAAGTGATCAGTAGCACATTAATATGATAGTTTTGATAGCAGTAGTAACAATAGCAATGGTAATGGTAACCGCAGTGACAATTTTGTAGCAGTTGTAATAGTAGCAATAGCAATAGTAACTTGTCAAGAGCAATATGTGGAAAACTCGTAGGCATTGGATCGTTGAATTCGTTGGACAATATTCATCTTATATTAGTCATAACCTAGGGCGACACAGAACTAGCTCCAGTTCATAAATATAATGTAGGCATGTATTCCATAAATAGTCATACGTGCTTATGGAAAAGACCTTGGATGACATATTTTGTCCTACCCTCCCGTGGCAGTGGGGTCCATAAGGAAACTATGGGATATTAAGGCCTCCTTTTAATAGAGAACCGGAACAAAGCATTAACACATAGTGAATACATGAACTCCTCAAACTATGGTCATCACCGGAAAGTATCCCAATTACTGTCACCCTGGGGTATACGGATCATAACACGTAATAGGTGCATATGACTTGCAAGATCGGATCTAGAACATAGATATAATGGTGAAAACATAGACGGTTCAGATCTGAAATCATGGCACTCAGGCCCTAGTGACAAGCATTAAGCATAGCAAAGTCATAGCAACATCAATCTCAGAACATAGTGGATACTAGGGATCAAGCCCTAACAAAACTAACTCAATTACATGACGAATCTCATCCAACTCCTCACCGACCAGCGAGCTTATGAAGGAATTACTCACTCCCAGTGGGGAGCATCATGGAATTGGTGATGAAGGAGGGTTGGTGATGATGAACACCGAAGATCCCCCTCTCCGGAGCCCCGAATGGGCTCCAGATCTGGCCTCCCGATGAAGAACTGGAGGTGGCGGCGGCTTCAAATCATTAAACGCGATGAAACTTCCTCCCCTATTTTTTCTGGAAAAAGGATTTTATAGCATTGGAATTAGGGTCAGCGGAGCCCCAAGGGCCCCACCACCCACCAGAGCGCGCCAGAGGGGGGTGGCGCGCCCTGGTGTCTTGTGGGCAGCCGGGGCACCCCCTCCGGTGGTCTTGGTTCCAGAAATTATTATATATTTCAAAATAATTCTCCAAAAAGTTTCATCCCAATCCGAGAATTTTTATTTCTGCAGAAAAACAACACCATGGTAGTTCTGCTGAAAACAACGTCAGTACGGGTTAGTTTCATTCAAATCATGCAAATTAGAGTCCAAAACAAGAGCAAAAGCGTTTGGAAAAGTAGATACGATGGAGACGTATCAACTCCCCCAAGCTTAACACATTGCTTGTCCTCAAGCAATTCAGTTGACAAACTGAAAGTGATAAAGAAAAACTTTTACAAACTCTTTTGTTCTTATTTACATATATATGCTTAAGTAGCACCCAAGTTTCCAAGAAAGATCATGACTAACCATGTCAACAATAACTCTTAAAAGTTATATTAACTCATATCAATGGCATAATCAACTAGCGAGCAATAATAAAATATTTCAAATGCCAACACTTTGTCAAAACAATCATGATATAATATGACAACAGTGGTATCTCGCTAGCCCTTTCTGAGACCGCAAAACATAAATGCAGAGCACCTCCAAAGTTCAAGCAATGACTAAACATTGTAATTCATGGTAGAAAAGATCCAGTCATGATGCATCCAACATTAACTATACACAATGCATGGGGATGACAATAGTGCTCTCAGGTCTGGTGCTTATTTAAGAAGGTGACGACTGAACATAAAAGTAAAATAACATAAAAGTTAATAGATAATCCCTTCGCAGAGGGAAGCAGTGATTTGCAGAGGTGCCAGAGCTCAAAGCTTAAATCAGAGATAAATTATAATTTTGGGAGGTGCACCCTTCCTGTCAAAATTACCCAAGACTTATCAATATCTTCCATGCTAAACACATTAGCGGCAGTTCCCAGGCGGTAAAAGTAAAGGTTTACTCCCCCTCCACCAACAAACACAAGCCATGGCTAGCCGAATCCACGGGTGCCGTCCATACCAACACAGTCCTGGGAGAGTTTTGTTTAATTATTTGCAATTTTTTATTTCGGGACTGGGCATCCCTATTATCGACCCCTCTCATGCAAGGACGAGTGAATAAACACTCATCATGAGAATATCCCGCTTAATATGGAAGATATTGACCGCCCCCTATCGCTCCATTAGCGGTCCAGGCACACAAAACATATGTTCATTTGAAATTTTAGAGGTGGCACATGCAAATTTACTTGGAACGGCAGGGTAATACTGCATATAGGTAGATATAGTGGACTCATCGGGATAGCTTTGGTTTAAGGGTTTTGATGCACAAGAAATATTCCCGCTTAGTACAAGCGCATGCTAGCAAATAGGTTGAGAAGCGACCAGCTAGAGAGCAAAAACGGTCATGAACATGCTTTATGAATAATCAACATTGAATACTAGCATGATTAGGTATAAAAACCATGAACATAAATACAGTGGAGGCTATGTTGGTTTTGATTCAACTACATGCGTGAACATGTGCCAAGTCAAGCCACTTGAAACATTCAGAGGAGCATACCATATCATCATACTAGATCACAATCATTTTAATGCATGTTGACACCTAAGGTAAATCATTGTCCACTCCTAGCTACGTAAGCATGGCATGCAAAGCTATAATCTCTAATCATCATTGCAAACATGTTTAATCATAATATGCTGAATCATGGATACTGAGTTAAACATATTTACAAAAGCAAAAACAAGTTGGGTTTATACCTGGTTTTCCCTGCCACAGTCACTTCATCATATATCGTCATTATTGCCTTTCACTTGCATGAACGAATGATATGAAAATAATAATAGTGCAAGAGTGTCGTGGACTAAGCTGGAATCTGCAACATTTTATTCATAGGGAAAGACAAAATAATATGGGCTCTTTGTTAGATCAACAATAATGCATAAGAGAGCCACTCAACATTTTCATCGTGGTCTTTCCCTTGGTACGACTCGACACGAGAAAATAATTTCAGAGAAACACACTCAATAATTTTTGGAGTTTTTAGTTTTTCTTGAAGAAAGCAAATTAAAGAAGGAAAAATAAAAACGAGAAAAACTATTTACACGGGAAAGCTCCAACAAGCAAAAGAACAATCGAGAAATATTTTTGGGTTTTTCTTTTAATACTGCAACTAAATAAACTAGAAAGGAAAAACAAAAAGAAGCAGGATTATTTTTGGGTTTTCTTAAAGATTTTTCAAACACACAAGAAGAAAGCAAGAAAATAAATCTAGCATGGATAATACAATGAAAAATTGTGGACACCGACAAGTGAAATGAAATGTGTGCAGATGAATATAATGTTGGTAGAAATACGTACTCCCAGAACCTTAGGCTTTTGGCCTAGCTTGGTAATCACCATCGGTAGCCTGGATAATAATCAGAATGATAACTCATGGAGGCTCTTGGTGCAACCTCCTCAGCCCGTCGGGCAGCCTCGACTGCCACGTTGTACTTGCAGGCCTCGCTCTGAAGAACATAATATGTTTTTTTACTGTGATAATCAAAGAGAGCAGGCGTAGGCAAAGTAACATGCAAAATGGGATGTTTATTGAACATCAAGTTGTAACTATAGTTAGTGCCCATGGGTTTTAAGAACTTATGGCGTCTCATGGCCTCAAAGTTTGTAGCGACCCGACCCGAATGGATCAAGTATCTGTGCTTTCGTGTCATCCCTGGATCGGTATGCTGACACACACAGTACTCGAAGGATTTATAAAGAGGTAAATCACATGTATAAACAACGTAAATACTATTACCTCAATCCAAAATATAGCGGAAGCAACAAGGTTGTGGATTCCCATCAACACCAACGGCAAAGTTGAGTATAGGAAATCGTAACCCTAACGTATCACTTACTCGTAAATGCGAAAAGTCTGCAACATGAAAAGTTGCAGCCCGAAAACGGGTCAAGACATGGAATATGCGGCAATGTAACACATAGAGAGTAATGAAGGAATAAGCCTATACTACATGCATATATGGCTGGTGGAAAAGCTCTATAGTTATAAGGTTTTGCGAAAAGCCAATTTTTCCCTACTTCAAAGGAATAAATTTATTTAACTATCATGGTGGTTGTTAAACATTGAGAATGGTTGACAAAGATCCTCAATCCCAATTAAAAGTACTCATTAAACCCAAACAAATTTTATTAAGTAACGTGATGAGATCAACAGGATATCCAGGTACTAGATACTCAAAATTGTCCATAACCGGGGACACGGCTAATCATGATTAGTTTATACACTCTGCAGAGGTTTGCGCACTTTTCCCCACAAGACTCGATCGCCTCCGCTTGGTTCTCGTGACTACATGGTGTTTGAGAAAGCGGATGACCGAGACATAGTCTTTCGTAAGCGCTTAGCACCTTACTTGTGGGTAGACCGTACCAACCTACATCCCCTACATCAGCTAGCCTACCCGTAAGAGTTCGCACAACTTAGTCAACTACGCCAGAGCCCATAATTGGCTTGTGGCTGCACACGGAAGTTTCCAGCTTGAATAATCTTATGATCCCTTAGAGCACAGGTGGCGGTCCGAAGAAATACAGCAAGTCCTCGATAGAAACCAGTGCCTCAATCCACCCGGATGTGTGTTTAAGTTGCCACCTTAGATAAACCATTAATTAACAATCTCACATCTGTCATGGATATTCACTCACCCAATCCACGCCTACTAGCATAGCATGGCATGATCAAGCAAACGTAGAAGTAACTCCCAAGGTTTCATAAGTAAAACAGGTAATAGGTACTACCTCAATCTACTTCCCATCCCACAATTTAATTAGATCCTAAACATGCAAGTGTTTGAGGGTTTGATCTAATGCATAAAAAGTGGGTATGAGAAGAGTATGATCAAAGTGTTACTTGCCTTGCTGATGATCCGCGAGTCCTAGAGATTCGAAGTAACAAGCGGCGCACTCCGGGTGATCTAACGCAGACAAACAACAAGCATACAATAAATACTTATCTAATGCACGGGAAAATCTCGAATAAAAGATCTAACCAGATAATTCAACTTAAGAACCCTGGTTGCAAAAGAATCGAATCAAATAAAGCATCGAAAGTCGGAACTCGAGAGAGAACGACTCGGTTTAGCAAATCTGAAATTAAGTCAAAATTTTACAGTAGCAAAACTCTGTGTAAGTAGGTTAGTCGGAACGGCGGTTTCGTTACGAAACTCCAGGCGCTTGAATCACCTAATTCCGATAAATGAGCAAGAAATAAAACAGATTTGAAAATCGGATCAGAAATCGAATCTGAAAAATAACGGATTAAATCCGATTTAAAAGAAAACGACGAACGGATTAAATAACGGACGTTCGTTAACAGAACTAATCCAACGAACACGTTCATTGAAACGAACGGGTCGGTGAACGTTCACTAAATAAGAAAACCGAAAAAAAAACCATCTAGGTTTTTTTTTTAAAAACCGAACATCGCAAAAATAAACCGGATCGGTCTTTTAACAAAAACCGGACCGGATCGGATCGGATCGGATCGGGCGGCGGCGAGGCTACCTCCGGCGTTTCGCCGGGCTCGGCGGCTCCGTGCGGCGAGGGGGGGGTTCAAGGGGCTGGTCGGCGAGGGGCGACGAGGCGACGAGGGGCTCAAGGCGTGCCGAGAACGACGGCGGCGGCGTCAAGCGGGCGGGCGGACTCGGCTTGGGAGGCGCGGCGGCGGTCGAGGTGAGAGAGAGGGGGCCGGGCGGTATTTAAGAGGGGTGGGTTAGGCCGGGAAGGGGCAACGGGCGCTGGGTGGAGGCGGACTCCGGGCGCAGGGGCGGCGGGAGACCGGCGCGGGAGGAGAGAGGAGGCGGCGGGCGCCGGGCTGGGCCGGTCGGGCTGGCTGGGCCTTGGCCTTGGCCCGGGCGTTTTTAACATTTTTTTCCAGAAAAACAAAATAAGAAAAAGCAAAATAAATAAAAAATAATATATAGGCATATAATATATCAAAATTTTCAGAAAAACATTTTCTACAACGTGAACATTATTTTAGCTTCAAATAAAATACACACAAATCCAAATAAAACAAAGAGTGCTTCAAAGACTAATAGGATCCAATAAAAATCATTTTTAAAATACCAAAATGACTTCAAATTAATTTCTCTCAATTTTTTTACGATGTAGGGAATCATGTTACCCTATTTTCCATATATTTTATTTTTGGAGAAAAATAATTTGAATAAAACTCAAATAACTCTAAATTGAAAATAAATTCAAAAGAACTTTGAATTTTAATTCTTTGAAAACTCCCAACTCATATTTCAGATAATTTGAAGAAGTCATTTTATCTTCGCTCGTGAAAATCATTGAGTTGCATAAAGTTTCAGAATTGGAAATATTCTCAAATGAAATTCAAATATTTTCAACACCCTTGTCATTTAAATAAATGGAAGAAGTCATGTTATCTTCTCTCCGTGGTTTTGTGATGAAAATAATTTGAATTCCGAAGATCATAAAAGCAAAATGAAAGTTTGGGAAAGTCCTTTATTCCCTCTCATCTAACTTTCAAAAAGTTTCAATTCACTCACTTTCACCAATCAATCAAGCAATCAATCAAATCTATCTATTTGTTTATAACATTCCAAAATTTAGAATTTTGGGATGTTACAAACTACCACTTAAAATGAATCTCGTCCTCGAGATTCGGAGAGGCTAGAAAGAAATAGGTTATGGTTTGGGGTCTTCTCAAAATCCATCGATCGTCTTCCGGGTCTCGGGTGCTACCACCCTTAGAAGCATGGTTACGGTTCCATCAAAACTCATATACTCCATCCTTATCGCTGATGATCGGTCTTCTCGTATATTAAGGATAATCCCTTCTCCGGCTCTTCGGTAGTGGCATAACCTTTTCCTCAATTCCTTTGTCCTTTCATCTTGGTAAGGTTATCCCGAACCGGTCTTCATAGTCGACGGGTCCGGGCGCCAATGCTAAACAGCTATCGATATCTCGTGGTGGTCAATAATTTATGGTTTCTCCTGCAGAAAACGGGTGCAGGTTGAACCTCACCGTATATCCTACGTTGGCAACAACTGCCTTGTACAAGGGAAAATACTTATACCATTCTAAGGTTCAAACAAGGTTTTGATCTTCGTCTCTCGACTATAGGTAAGTCACTCAGATTTACCATTCCATATAGCAAAGCGAATAATAAGAGTAAGTCGGTATGGTGATCAATCCATCCCGCACCCAAATCATTTCCTTGTACATGGTTTAGCAAATCTCGCATTCTAACACTCGGTCATCCTCACAAGTATTGCAGAATTTCTCTTGTCGATTTAACCAAGTTCGAAAATCCATTGATTCTCGCAAGCCAAACAAACATCTATCGTTCCTTAACAACTCTCGTGTTTTGCGTAAACTCCTATAGAGTCGCCGGTTGATACAAGTTGTAACTTCTTCCGTGGTTTTTCCTTCAGCAAGAGTGTGCTTGCTTCTTGGCAGGTCCTGGGGCCTGTGGGTTATGGCCCATCTCATCACTTATAATCCTTGAACTCATCATCTGGGCAACTGATCATTATCCCAACATCCAACTCCCTGGCATACTTAAATCCATCCAATTGTACTGTCTCTTTTCCTTATATTTGCACCAACTAAGACGTGATTACTCAGACTCATCATGGAATTTCCATTGATCCATATTTCCAACATCATACCTCCTTTATATCCAATAACACTTCATCTCTTCATCCTCGTGGGATGTCCCACATACCGTGATAAAACTTATACTTATGAAATCCATACTCCACTTCGTGGAACCTCATTATCCTTTCCAGGTCAAGCGTCCTTACAAGGAAATATTGGCCATCTCGCATGGCACTTATTCAAGCTGGAAAAAGTGAAACACATCATGAACTCCTGACAGTCCTTCGGGTGACTTCAACTTGTTAGCCTATTCTCCCATACGCTCCAAAACTCGGTATGGTCCTACAAATCTCGGGGCTAACTTTCCCTTAACTCCAAATCGTTTAACTCCTCGCAGAGGTGGCACACAAAGATATGCTCTGTCTCCGATTTCATAGACTATCTCCTTGCGTTTTTGAGTCTGCATAACTCTTCTGCCTGGACTGAGCTATCTTCAGTCTATCTCGAATCAACTTAACATTCTCTTCTGACTCCTTGATCATATTTGGTCCAAACAACTGACGGTCTCCAACTTCATCCCATATCAATGGTGTCCGCTCCTTCTCCCATACAAAGCTTCAAAAGGCCATCTTCAAACCGGCTGGGTAACATTGTTGTATGAGAACTCCGCGTAAGGTAGATTATCATCACTACTAGATCCAAAATTTAGCGCACACGCTCTCAACATGTCCTCCAAAATCTGATTGACTCTCTCGATTTATCCATCTGTCTGCGGATGAAAGGCTGTACTGAACTCTAGCCTAGTACCCAAAGTCCGTGCAATGATTCCAAAACTTTGAGGTAAACTGTGTTCCTCTCGATGGTCCTCGGAACTCCATGCAGACATACGATCCTTGTCAAATATATCTTGGCCAACTTCACACTTGTATAGGTGGTTTTTCACCGAATAAAGCGAGCCACTTTGGTCAAGCTATTCAACTACTACCCAGATAGAATCGTATCCCAATCGGGTTATGGGAAATCCGAAATGAAATCCATGCCAAGCTTATCCTACTTCCATTCGGTATCGGCATAGGCTGCAATAATCCTCTTTGCTTCGATGCTCGCTTTTACTTTCTCCGCATACATCACTTACGACTACATACTCCATAATATCCTTCTTCATACCAGTCCACCGTAAACACTCCTTCAAATCCAAATACATCTTGGTGTTTCGAGGCGAATCGAGTATGGTGAGTCATGAGCCTCTGAAGTTTTAACTTCACGATCTTTGCATTATTGGGTACATGTACACCGTCCTCAAACCATAAGGTGTCATGCTCATCCTTACGAAAACCTTTGGCTTTTCCTTTGCTCATCCTATCTTTTACCTCAGCAATCTCTTTGTCATCCTTCTGAGCTTCACGGATCTTTCTCAACAATGTAGGCTGAACTTCCATTGCTGCAACAAAACCTTTGGGAACAATCTCCAACCAAAGTTCCCACGAAAATCCTCGGCTAACTCCTTTGATAATCCTCCGATTATGAGGGTATTCGTCCTTATTTTCTTTATGGTTGTGTCCTATTTCTCCACAAGGCTTGCACGCACAAGGTTTCTTCATATCCTTTCCATAAGGCTTCAACTTCTGGGACACAAACCGAGACTTTAGCAAAGTCAACTTAAATTCTTTCCAAGTGGTTACTCCTTGCAATCCATTGATGGTTTGGTACATCCTCCACCAAGTAGCAGCACCTCTTTCAAAGCACTGAAGAGCATGCTGGTTCATATACTTTCCGGCTATAGGGTTATTCCCCATGTGATCCTCCATGTTCTGAATCCATCGGTCCGTCTTCAATTGACTCATCGGTCCAGAGAATACAAGCTCATCTCCATTCTTCCTCTAACGGGTCCATGGGTTTGGGGCGGGATAAGAGAGATCGAGAGGGATGCACTCAATACAAACAAAAGTTTTTGAAAAACCGATTTTATTGTGGCTGTCGGAAAAACATCAAACAAATGACAGCTCACAATCGTCGCATCTAACGCATGTATGTAACAGGGGTTTGGTCTTCTAAAGGTCAATGAGTCTCAAGGTCATCAAACTCTTCCAATCTTGATCATGTCTCCGGTGGCTCCTGCTGATCATGCTTGTCCTTCTCAAGTTCTTTTGCCAGATCATCTCTGTTGACGCGAAGTCTCTCGCGACGTCCTTCAATATTTCGAGTTACGTTCCAACCGCCGGTTTCAACATCCTTGACATGATCCATGATCCTACCATCCTTCGATTCTTGTCAAATCTCCGGTATCTCGATGTTTTGCTCCTTCATCTTGTCTACTTTCAGCCACGGATCCCGAGTTCTTCATGAAATACTTCCTTGTCAAAATTTAGCTTCTTGTGGGTCCATCTTAACTTTACGATGTAACACTCCGGATCCAATACACCTTGATCTCGGTATTGATAACTTCCATAGTCTGCCAAGTTCCATAAGCGTAACCTTCCTAGGTCATACAAATCCGAATTTATTTGGAGCCTTCAAATCTCCTAGTCTTGAGTCTTCACCGTTGTAGTTTCCGTTTACGGTAAAATCATCTTCATTCCAAATGGTCTTAGTTGTCCGATATCTTGTCTCCTTGGAGTGGTCTCACCAGTCAAATCTTCGAGTGGTCAAAAGGGAAAAGGGTATAGTCTCACTAAAAGGAATATTTGAATAAGCTCAGAAGAGAAGAGAGGTAAAAGATCTTTTTGAAAATGAAGTTGTAGAGAAAAATCTTTCCTATGGGCTTGTCAGTTTCTAGGGTCACGTCCTCACAATAACATGTGCTCGATACCATCTTGTAGCGACCCGACCGAATGGATCAAGTCTCGTGCTTTCGTGTCATCCTCGGATCGGTATCTTTGACACACAAGACTCGAAGGATTTATAAAGAGGTAAATCACATGTATAAACAACGTAAATACTATTACCTCAATCCAAAATATAGCGGAAGCAACAAGGTTGTGGATTCCCATCAACACCAACGGCAAAGTTGAGTATAGGAAATCGTAACCCTAACGTATCACTTACTAAATGCGTTCAAAAGTCTCGCAACATGAAAAGTTGCAGCCCGAAAACGGGTCAAGACATGGAATATGCTGCAATGTAACACATAGAGAGTAATGAAGGAATAAGCCTATACTACATGCATATATGGCTGGTGGAAAAGCTCTATAGTTATAAGGTTTTGCGAAAAGCCAATTTTTCCCTACTTCAAAGGAATAAATTTATTTAACTATCATGGTGGTTGTTAAACATTGAGAATGGTTGATGACATCCTCAATCCCAATTAAAAGTACTCATTAAACCCAAACAAATTTTATTAAGTAACGTGATGAGATCAACAGGATATCCGGTACTAGATACTCAAAATTGTCCATAACCGGGGACACGGCTAATCATGATTAGTTTATACACTCTGCAGAGGTTTATGACTTTTCCCCACAAGACTCGATCGCCTCCGCTTGGTTCTCGCACTACATGGTGTTTGAGAAACGGATGACCGAGACATAGTCTTTCGTAAGCGCTTAGCACCTTACTTGTGGGTAGACCGTACCAACCTACATCCCCTACATCAGCTAGCCTACCCGTAAGAGTTCGCACAACTTAGTCAACTACGCCAGAGCCCATAATTGGCTTGTGGCTGCACACGGAAGTTTCCAGTTTGAGTAATCTTATGATCCCTTAGAGCACAGGTGGCGGTCCGAAGAAATACTGAGGCAAGTCCTGATAGAAACCAGGTGCCTCAATCCACCCGGATGTGTGTTTAAGTTGCCACCTTAGATAAACCATTAATTAACAATCTCACATCTGTCATGGATATTCACTCACCCAATCCACGTCTACTAGCATAGCATGGCATGATCAAGCAAACGAGAAGTAACTCCCAAGGTTTCATAAGTAAAACAGTAATAGGTACTACCTCAATCTACTTCCCATCCCACAATTTAATTAGATCCTAAACATGCAAGTGTTTGAGGGTTTGATCTAATGCATAAAAAGTGGGTATGAGAAGAGTATGATCAAAGTGTTACTTGCCTTTGCTGATGATCCGCGAGTCCTAGAGATTCGAAGTAACAAGCGGCGCACTCCGGGTGATCTAACGCAGACAAACAACAAGCATACAATAAATACTCATCTAATGCACGGGGAAATCTCGAATAAAAGATCTAACTAGATAATTCAACTTAAGAACCCTGGTTGCAAAAGAATCGAATCAAATAAAGCATCGAAAGTCGGAACTCGAGAGAGAACGACTCGGTTTAGCAAATCTGAAATTAAGTCAAAATTTTACAGTAGCAAAACTCTGTGTAAGTAGGTTAGTCGGAACGGCGGTTTCATATTTAAACTCCGTGCGCTGAATCACCTGATTCCGATAAACGAGCAAGAAATAAAACAGATTTGAAAATCGGATCGTAAATCGAATCGAAAAATAACGGATTAAATCCGATTTAAAAGAAAACGATTTAACGGATTAAATAACGGACGTTCGTTAACAGAACTAATCCAACGAACACGTTCATTGAAACGAACGGGTCGGTGAACGCTCACTAAATAAGAAAACCGAAAAAACCATCTAGGTTTTTTTAAAAACCGAACATTGCAAAATAAACCGGATCGGTCTTTTAACAAAAACCGGACCGGATCGGATCGGATCGGATCGGGCGGCGGCGAGGCTACCTCCGCGGCTTTCGCCGGGCGGGCACCGGCGGCTCGGCGAGGGGGGGGGGTTCATGATCGGCGGGTCGGCGAGGGGGCGACGAGGGCGACGAGGGGCTCGGCTTGCCGAGAACGACGGCAAGGCGTTTCATGGCGGTGGCGGACTCGGCTTGGGAGGCGGCGGCGGTCGAGGTGAGAGAGAGGGGGGCGGTATTTAAGAGGGGGTTGGCGCCTTGGGAAGGGGCACTGGGCGCCGGGTGGAGGCGACTCCGGGCGGGCGGCGGCATGGGAGACCCAAGGAGAGGAGAGAGGGAGGCGGCGGGCGCCGTGTCGGGCCTGGCCGGGCTGGGCTGGGCCTTGGCCTGGGGCGCTTTTTTTTAACATTTTTTTCCAAAAACAAAATAAGAAAAAGCAAAATAAATAAAAAATAATATATAGGCATATAATATATCAAAATTTTCAGAAAAACATTTTCTACAACGTGAACATTATTTTAGCTTCAAATAAAATACACACAAATCCAAATAAAACAAAGAGTGCTTCAAAGACTAATAGGATCCAATAAAATCATTTTTAAAATACCAAAATGACTTCAAATTAATTTCTCTCAATTTTTCTGATGTAGGGAATCATGTTACCCTATTTTCCATATATTTTATTTTTGGAGAAAAATAATTTGAATAAAACTCAAATAACTCTAAATTGAAAATAAATTCAAAAGAACTTTGAATTTTAATTCTTTGAAAACTCCCAACTCATATTTCGTATAATTTGAAGAAGTCATTTTATCTTCGCCGTGAAAATCATTGAGTTGCATAAAGTTTCAGAATTGGAAATATTCTCAAATGAAATTCAAATATTTTCAACACCCTTGTCATTTAAATAAATGGAAGAAGTCATGTTATCTTCTCTCCGTGGTTTTGTGATGAAAAGAATTTGAATTCGAAGATCATAAAAGCAAAATGAAAGTTTGGGAAAGTCCTTTATTCCCTCTCATCTAACTTTCAAAAAGTTTCGAATTCACTCACTTTCAGTCAATCAATCAAGCAATCAATCAAATCTATCTATTTGTTTATAACATTCCAAAATTTAGAATTTTGGGATGTTACAAAGTTGAAGTACTGAGTAGGTATATGATAACCCACAAGTATAGGGGATCGCAACAATTTTTGAGGATAGAGTATTCAACCCAAATTTATCGATTCGACACAAGGTGAGCCAAAGAATATTCTCATGTATTAGTAGCTGAGTTGTCAATTCAACCACACTCGAAGGACTTAATATCTGCAGCAAAATATTTAGTAGCAAAGTAGTATGGATGTAACGGTAACAGTGGCAAAAGTAACAATAGCATTTTTGTAGCAATTGTAACAGTGGCAACGGGAAAGTAACGAAGCAAAGATCAATATGAAAAGAGGTCGTAGGTAATGGATCAGTGATGGATAATTATGTCGGATGGCATTCATCATGCAACAGTTATAACCTAGGGTGTCACAAAACTAGCTCCAATTCATCAATATAATGTAGGCATGTATTCCGAATATAGTCATATGTGCTTATGGAAAAGAACTTGCATGAAATCTTTTGTCCTACCCTCCCATGGCAGTGGGATCCTATTGGAAACTAAGGGATATTAAGGCCTCCTTTTAATAGATTACCAGACCAAAGCATTAGAACTTAGTGAATACATGAACTCCTCAAACTACGATCATCACCAGGAAGTGTCCCGACTATTGTCACTCCGGGGTTGCCGAATAATAACACGTAGTAGGTGACTATAACTTGCAAGATAGGATCAAGAACACAAATATATTCATGAAAACATAATAGGTTCAGTTCTAAAATCATAGCACTTAGGCCCTAGTGACAAGCATTAAGCATAGCAAAGTCATAGCAACATCAATTTTAGAACATAGTGGATACTAGGGATAAAACCCTAACAAAACTAACTTGATTACATGGTAAATCTCATCCAACCCATCACCGTCCAGCAAGCCTACGATGGAATTACTCACGCACGGCGGTGAGCATCATGAAATTGGTGATGGAGGGTGGTTGATGATGACGATGGCGACGATTTCCCCTCTCCGGAGTCCAAAACGGACTCCAAATCTGCCCTCCCGAGGAAGAATAGGAGGTGGCGGTGGCTCCGTATCGTAAAACACGATGAATCCTTTTCTCCAATTTTTCTCTCCCCGAACGTGAATATATGGAGTTGGAGTTGAGGTCGGTGGAGATTCGTGGGATCCACAAGCCAGGGGGCGCTCCCAGGGGGTAGGGCGGGCCCCCCACCCTTGTGGACAGGTGGTGGGTCCCCCTCTATTGATTCTTTCGCCAATATTTTTTATTTGTTACAAAAGTATTCTCTGTGAAGTTTCAGGTCATTTCGAGAACTTTTATTTCTGCACAAAAATAACACCATGGCAATTGTGCTGAAAACAACGTCACTCCGAGTTAGTTCCATTCAAATCATGCAAATTAGAGTCCAAAACAAGGGCAAAAGAGTTTGGAAAATTAGATACGATGGAGACGTATCAGTATAATGGGATCATTTGGCAAAGGTGACACACCTAGTTCCTTAGCCAAACGGGATGCATAGATCCCACCAAAAAAGGGGCCACTATTAGCATCGTGTTGCAACCTCCGTGCAACAATTGCTCCAAGATTATAACGTTTAATTCCTGTCTGAGCAGTGTGTACGAGGCTCAAGTTAGGGGCACACTGCAATCTTGCTTGACCATCATGCATTTGCCATTAAAGAGTGCAAAGTAGTGAATTGATGGAAAATGAATACTTTTTATTTTACCTGGTGTCACTCCTCTATCCTCACTGTAACAAATACTAGTAAAAAATGACTCATACTCAGATTTTGGTGGTTCGTCTAGCAAACCCCAATATGGAATTTTACATGCAACACAGAGGGCTTCTAGAGGCATGAGAAAAGCATTATCATAAAGGCTAAATGAAACTCTAGACTCGCGGGGGATGATATTTAAATTTCTTAGTGAATGTCTCTATGAGGCTGAGATGTTGGATGCACTTATATTCGATAAAAGGAGCAAGCTCGGTGTTGTGAACGTACTCCTCAAATTCTTCCTTATTACCTACACCAACCATGAACTAGTTACACGGCCATAGGCACGATCTGCTGCCGGCGTCCCGCGTCGAGCTTGCACTTGGCTCAATATAGGACTGTCATATCGAGCTTCCACTCGATGATTCCCCCGAGGACCACCTCCTTGAAGAACTCCTAAAGAGGTGCATTTATTCGCGAAAATTTTTCTGAAATTTTTGGGTCACGAAATTTTTGTCAACAATACTTCACAAGATTGATAGCAACTACTCATATGGGTGCATAGAGGCTATATTAAGCATTTAAACTACTTAGAACTCTAAGAATTCAACATGCAATCCCATTTACAGCAGCACCAAGAGTAGCTAATTATTCAAAATATAAATGCTACTTCTTGAGCTTGCATTGGTTTTTCCCCTGAAGAGGAAAGGGTGATGCCGCAAAGTAGAGATAAGTATTTCCCTCAGTTAAGAACCAAGGTATCAAATCCAGTAGGAGATACACGCAAGTCTCCAATCTTTGCACCTGCACAAACAATGAAACACTTGCACCCAACGCTATAAAGGGGTTGTCAATCCCTTCACGATCACTTGCAAAGGTGAGATCTGATAGAGATAGATATAAAATATTACTAAAATGTAAAACAAAATAAAAGTAAATAAATTCCAGTAAGGTATTTTTGGGTTTTTGATTTATAGATCTGAAAATATATCATAAAAAATAGACTCGGGGGCCATAGGTTTCACTAGAGGCTTCTCTCTTCAAGCAAAATAATACGGTGGGTGAAAAAATTACTGTCGAGTAATTGATAGAAAAGTGTAGAGTTATGACGATATCCAAGGCAATGATTATGCATATAGGCATCACGTCCGTGTCAAGTAGACCGACTCTTGCCTGCATCTAGTACTATTACTCCACACATTGACCGCTATCCAGCATGCATCTAGAGTGTTAAGTTCATAAGAACGGAGTAACGCCTTAAGTAAGATGACATGATGTAGAGGGATAAACTCAAGCAATATGATGAAAACCCCCATATTTTTACCCTCGATGGCAACATTACAAATACGTGCCTCGCTACCCCTACTTTGTCACTGGGTGAGGACACTGCAAGATTGAACCCAAAACTAAGCACCTCTCCCATTGCAACAAAAACCAATCTAGTTGGCCAAACCAAACTGATAATTCGAAGAGAAATACAAAGGTATCAAATCATGCATATAAGAATTCAGAGAAGATTCAGATAATATTCATACATAATCTGATCATAAATCCACAATTCATCGGATCTCGGCAAACACACCGCAAAAGAAGATTACACCAGATAGATCTCCAAGAACATCGAGGAGAACATGGTATTGAGGATCAAAGAGAGAGAAGAAGCCATATAGCTACTAGCTATGGACCCGTAGGACTGTGGTAAACTACTCACGCTTCATCGATAGGGCAAGTTGATGTAGATGCCCTTCGTGATCGAATCCCCCTCCGGCAGGATGCCGAAAAAGGCCCCAAGATGGGATCTCGCGGAAACAGAGGCTTGCGGCAGCGGAAAAGTATTTTGGTGGACGCTTCTGTCGGTTTGGGAATATTTCTTAATTTGTGATGTGGAATGCTACCTAACATATTTATCAATGTAATTTTCTTTATTGTGGCATGAACATTCAGATCCATAAGATTCAAACAAAAGTTTAATATTGAAATAAAAACAATAATACTTCAAGCATACTAATAAAGAATCATGTCTTCTCAAAATAACATGGCCAAAGAAACTTATCCCTACAGAATCATATAGTCTGGCTATGCTCTATCTTCATCACACAAAGTATTTATCATGCGCAACCCTCATGACAAGCCAAGCAATTGTTTCATACTTTTGATGTTCTCAAACTTTTTCAACTTTCACGCAATACATGAGCGTGAGCCATGGATATAGCACTATAAGTGGAATACAATATGGTGGTTGTGGAGAAGACAAAAAGAAGGAGATGGTCTCACATCAACTAGGCGTATCGACGGGCTATGGAGATGCCCATCAATAGATATCAATGTGAGTGAGTAGGGACTGCCACACAACGGATGCACTAGAGCTATAAGTGTATGAAAGCTCAAAAAGAAACTAAGTGGGTGTGCATCCAACTCGCTTGCTCACGAAGACCTATGGCAATTTGAGGAAGCCCATCGTTGGAATATACAAGCCAAGTTATATAATGAAAAATTCCCACTAGTATATGAAAGTGACAACATAGAGACTCTATCATGAAGATCATGGTGCTACTTTGAAGCACAAGTGTGGAAAATTGGTAGTAACATTGTCCCTTCTCTCTTTTCTCTCATATTTTTTTGTGGGCTTGTTTGTCCTCTTTTATTTTTTGGTGGGCTTGTTTGGCCTCTTTTATTTTTTTTATAAAGTTCGGAGACTCATCCCAACTTGTGAGGGGATCATGGCTTCCATCATCCTTTACTCACATGGGACAATGTTCTAATAATGAAGATCATCACACTTTTATGACTCTATATGAATGCCTCCGGCGGTGTACCAGGATGTGCAATGATCTAGCATAGCAATGACATCAAAAAATGGACAAGCCATGAAAACATCATGCTAGCTATCTTACAATCATGCGAAACAATATGACAATGATGGAGCGTGTCATAATAAAGCGGAACGGTGGAAGTTGCATGGCAATATATCTTAGAATGGATATGGAAATGCCATAATAGGTATTTATGGTGGCTTTTTAATGCACCGGCGAAAGTTGCACGGTACTAGAGAGGCTAGCAATGGTGGAAGGGTCAGAGTGCATATAATCCATGGACTTAACATTAGTCATAAAGAACTCACATATTTATTGTAAAATTCTATTAGCCATCGAAACAAAGTACTACACGCATGCTCCTAGGGGGTTAGATTGGTAGGATAATACCATCGCTCGTCCCCGATCGCCACTCATAAGGAAGACAATCAAAAAATAAATCATGCTCCGGCTTCATCACATAATGGTTCACCATACGTGCATGCTACGGGAATCACAAACTTTAACACAAGTATTTCTATGAATCCACAATTACTCACTAGCATGACTCTAATGTCACCATATTTATATCTCAAAACAATCATAAGGAATCAAACTTCACTTAGTATTCAACGCTCTTTATATGAAAGTTTTTATTATATCTCTCTTGGATGCCCATCATATTAGGACTAAATTCATAACTTAAGAAAATTACCATGTTGTTTAGAGACTCTCAAAATAATATAAGTAAATCATGAGAGTTCAACAATTTCTATAAAATAAAGCCACCACCGTGCTCTAAAAAGATATAAGTGAAGCACTAGAGCAATTGCCTAGCTCAAAAGATATAAGTGAAGCACATAGAGTATTCTAATAAATTCGTGATTCATGCGTGAGTCTCTCAAAAAGGTGTGTACAACAAGGATGATTGTGACAAACTAAAAAGCAAAGACTCATATCATACAAGACGCTCCAAGAAAAACACATATCATGTGGTGAATAAAAATATAGCCTCAAGTAATTTTACTGATGGATTGAAGACGAAAGAGGGGATGCCATCCGGGGCATCCCCAAGCTTAGATGCTTGGTTGTCCTTGAATATTACCTTGGGATGCCTTGGGCATCCCCAAGCTTAGGCTCTTGCCACTCCTTATTCCATTATCCATCAAATCTTTACCCAAAACTTGAAAACTTCACCACACATAACTCAACAAGAAAACTCATGAGATACGTTAGTATAAGAAAAGAAATCACCACTTTTTGGTACTGTTGTGAACTCATTCTTTATTTATATTGGTGTAATATCTATTGTATTTCAACTTCTCCATGGTTCATACCCCCTGATACTACCCATAGATTCATTAAAATAAGCAAACAACACATAGAAAACAGAATCTAGCAAAAACAGAACAGTCTGTAGTAATCTGTAAACTTCGTATACTTCTGTAAATCCAATAATTCTGACAAATTAGGACAACCTGGGCAATTTTTAATCTTGTGTAAAACATTCAGATAAAAATCACGCTTCTGTGATTTTTTAAAATTGTTTTACTCGGCACAAAAGTTTCTTTTTTTCAGCAAGATCAAATCAACTATCACCGTAAGCCATCCCAAAGGTCTTACTTGGCTCAAACACTAATTAAAACACCAAACACAATTACTACAGAAGTAATAATGTGTATTTATTGAAAAACAGAACCAAAAACCAATAATATTGGGTTGCCTCCCAACAAGCATTATTGTTTAACGCCCCTAGGTAGGCATAAAACATAGATCTATGTATTGTTATCTTTGGTATGCAATCTGTAAGTACCCCTCATAATAGATTCACATGGAAACTTAATGTTCTTTCTTGGAAAGTGTTCCATGTCTTTCCTTAACAGAAATTGAAATCTAATGTTTCCTTCTTTCATATCAATAATTGCACCAATCGTTCTAAGGAAAGGTCTACCAAGAATAATAGGACATGTAGGATGCAATCTATATCAAGCACAATAAAATCTACGGGCACATAATTACTATTTGCAACAATAAGAACATCATTATCCTTCCCATAGGGTTTTAATAGTGGAATCCGCAAGATGTAAATTTAATGAACAATCATCAAATTCGCGGAAACCTAACACGTCACATAAAGTTTTTGGAATCATGGAAACGCTAGCACCCAAACCACACAAAGCATGGCACTCATAATCTTTAATCTTAATCTTAATAGTAGGTTCCCACTCATCATAAAGATTTCTAGGAATAGAAACTTCGGACTCAAGTTTTCTTCAAAAGATTTCATAATAGCGTCAACGATATGTTTAGTAAAAACTTTATTTTGATTGTAAGCACGAGGAGAATTCAACATGGATTGTAACAAGGAAATACAATCTATGAAAGAAAAATTATCATAATTAAAATCCTTGAAATCTAAAAGAGTGGGTTCATCGTTACCTAAAGTTTTGACCTCTCCAATCCCACTTTTATCAACTTTTGCATCAAGATCTATAAACTCTGAATCATTGGGACAACTTCTAGATAAAGTTGACTCATCTCCAGTCCCATCTTTGTCATTATTTATATTATAAAACAAATATCCAATAGGTGTCACACCAAGCACTTAAGATCTTCATCATTATTCTTACAAAAACTAGAAGAACACGCTTTTACAAACCAATCTCGCTTAGCATGCATCTTGGCGGTTCTTTCTTTACACTCATCAATAGAAATTTTAATAGCTTTCAAAGGTTCATTAATATCATGCTTGGGTGGCATAGATCTAATTTTCAAAAAATCAATCTCAAGAGAAAATCTATCAACGTTCCTAGCCAAACCATCAATCTTAAGCAATTTTTCTTCAACCATAGCATTGAAAACTTGTTGCAAACTAATAAATTCTTTATTATTGTTCTCAAGATAATAGGTCATCTTATTATAATTTCCATAAGAAGTTTTGTAGGAATTACGATAATTATTAGAGGAATTACTAGGAAACGGCCTAGGATTGAAATTACCACTATAAGCATTATTACCAAAATTGTTCCTACCAAGAAAATTCACAATTATTCTCAATCAAAGTAGACAAAGGCATATCATTAGGATCAATAGGAGCACTCTTACTAGCAAACAGTTTCATCAGTTCATCCATCTTTCCACACAAAACATTAATTTCTTCAATCGCATGCAGTTTTTTACTAGTAGACGATCTTTCGGTATGCCATTGAGAGTAATTAGCCATGATATTATCTTGTATTTTAGTAGCTTCTCCTAATGTGATTTCCATAAAAGTACCTCCCACGGCCGTATCTAAAAGATTTCTAGATGTAAAATTCAATCCGACATAAATTTTTTGTATGATCATCCATAAACTTAAACCATGAGTAGGGCAATTTCTTATCATCAATTTCATTCTCTCCCAAAATTGTGCAACATGTTCATGGTCAAGTTTCTTAAAATTCATAATATCATTCCTAAGGGAGATGATCTTATCGGGAGGAAAATACTTGGAAATAAAAGCATCTTTACACTTATTCCACGAATCAATACTATTTTGAGGCAAAGATGAAAACCAAGTTCTAGCGCTACCTCATGGTGAGAACGGAAATAGCTTTATTTTAACAATATCATTATCCACATCTTTCTTCTTTTGCATATCATATAACTCAAGAAAAGTATTTAGATGGGATGGGGCATCTTCACTAGGAAGGTCGGAAAATTGATCTTTCATAACAAGATTCAGCAAAGCGGCATTAATTTCATAAGATTCCGCACTAGTGGCGGGAGCAATCGGAGTACTAATAAAATCATTATTGTTAGTATTGGAAATGTCACACAACTTGGTATTTTCGTGAGACATCGTGACAAAGTAAGCAATCTAACACACGAGCAACCAAAAAGCAAACAAAAAGACGAATGAAAGAAGGGCAAATAAAAAGGCAAATCTTTTGTGTTTTTCTGAAATTGTTTTAGAAGTGGGGGAGAGGAAAATGAGAGGCAAATGGCAAATAATGTAATGCAAGAGATGAGAGTTTATGGTGGGTACTTGGTAGGCTTGATGTAGATCTCCCGGGCAACATCGCAAGAAATTCTTCCTGCTACTTCTTGAGTCTGCGTTGGTTTTTCCCTTGAAGAGGAAATGGTGATGCAGCAAAGTAGAGATAAATATTTCCCTCATTTAGGAACCCAAGGTATCAATCAAGTAGGAGATATACGCAAGTCTCCAAACTATGCACTTGCACAAACAATCAATCACTTGCACCCAACGTGATAAAGGGGTTGTTAATCCCTTCACGGTCACTTGCAAGGATGAGATCTGATAGAGATAGATATAAAATCTTACTAAAGAGTAAAACAAAACAAAAGTAAATAAATTGCAGCAAGGTATTTTTGGGTTTTTTGGATTATAGATATGAAAAAATATGATTGAAAATAGACCCGGGGGCCATAGGTTTCACTAGAGGCTTCTCTCTTGAAGGAAAATAATATGATGGGTGAACAAATTACTGTCGAGCAATTGATAGAAAAGCGCAAAGTTATGACGATATCCAAGGCAATGATTATGCATATAGGCATCATGTCCGTGTCAAGTAGCCAGACTCTTGCGTGCATCTACTACTATTACACACATCGACCGCTATCCAGCATGCATCTAGAGTATTAATTTCATAAAGAATGGAGTAATGCCTTAAGTAAGATGACATGATGTAGAGGGATAAACTCAAGCAATATGATGAAACCCCCATCTTTTTAGCCTTGATGGCAACAATAAAAATACGTGCCTTGCTACCCCTACTTCGTCACTTGGTGAGGACACCGCAAGATTAGACCCAAAACTAAGCACCTCACCCATTGCAAGAAAAACCAATCTAGTTGGCCAAACCAAACTAATAATTCGAAGAGAAATACAAAGATATCAAATCATGCATATAAGAATTCAGAGAAGATTCAAATAATATTCATAGATACTCTGATCATAAATCCACAATTCATTAGATCTCGACAAACACAGTGCAAATGAAGATTACATCGGATAGATCTCCAAGAACATCTAGGAGAACATGGTATTGAGGATCAAAGAGAGAGAAGAAGCCATCTAGCTACTAGCTATGGACCCGTAGGTCTGTGGTGAACTACTCATGCTTCATCGATTGGCAATAGAGTTGATGTAGATGCCCTCCGTGATCGAATCCCCCTCCGGCAGGATGCCGAAAAAGGCCCCAAGATGGGATCTCGTGGAAATAGAGGCTTGCGGCGGCGGTAAAGTATTTTGGTGGATGCTTCTGTCGGTTTGGGAATATTTCTGAATTTACAGGCCAAAGATTAGGGTTGGACGACTCCCATGGGGGCCCACAAGCCAGGAGGGTGCGCCCTAAGGGCTTGTGGAGCCCTTGGGACTCTTCCGCCTTCCTCTCCAAGTCCTACGTGTGTCTTCTGGTCCAAGAAAAATCATCATAAAGTTTTTTTTCCGTTTGGACTCCGTTTGATATTCATTTTCTGTGAAACTCAAAAACAAGAAAAAACGGAAACTGGCACTGGGCTCTGGGTTAATAATTTAGTCCCAAAAATAATATAAAATAGCATAATAATGCATATAAACCATCCAAAACAGATTATACAATACCATGGAACAATAAAGTATTATAGATACGTTGAGACGTATCAATAAACCACTAGAGCAAAAACTAATTAAAGCAATGCAGGAGTCACACACCAAGTAGCAATCCCCCAAAATAGTTTCAAAAATGGAGCTTCGAGCAAAGAAATCTAAATCCACGGGTTTGAGAGCAAGAACACGAGAGAGAGAGAGAGAGAGAGAGAGAGAGAGAGAGAGAGAGCTATGGTGATTTTTTCTGGAGGTAGGAGATGACATGGGCTAAAGAGATAAGTGAGAGGACCCATGTGGGGCCCACCACCCACTAGAGCAAGGGCATGGGTTTCTAAACCCATGGTTCTCTTTCTTTACCATGGTTTCTAGCAACAAAGTCTCTTTTGTCATATCATTTATTTTTAGGTTGTGGGTTATCAAGATCAACAGCAGGTTCAGTTGCAACATCATTATCTGGTTCTTTATCATTGTCCGGTTGAGCATCTTTATGAACACCATCATTATCCTTTTCATTATAACTAGGTGAATGTTCATCACCAGATTGAGTTTCAGCATCTGAGATACAGACATCATTATTATCTTTAGGAGGTTTTTCAATTTCAGGTTCACTAGAGGTATGCAAAGTCCTATCATTTTTCTTTTTCTTTTTAGAAGGACTAGGTGCATCAGCGTAAATTCTTTGAGAGTCTTGTTCAATTCTTTTAGTGTGTCCCTCGTGATAAAGTGGTTCCTGAGTCATTCTACCTCATTTAGTCATAACTCTAACAACATGATCATTCATATTATTGTTCATTTCACTAAACAATTCTCTTTGAGATTTAGCAACTTGTTCTAACCGAGTTTGAACCATAGAGGCATGTTTTCCTACACCTCTAACATCATTAGTGAGTCTAAATAACAAGTCACTCAAGCGAGCAATCATATCGGAATTTTGTTTCAATTGTTTCATAACATTTGCATTGAAGTGATCTTGTTTCCTAATGTAGTTATCAAATTCATATAGGCATTGGCTAGGATGTTTACTGTAAGGGATGTCACCTTCATCAAACTTCAATAAAGAATTTACCTCTACCACCTATGGTGGTGGTGGTGTGTCAAGTGCATGTATTTCTTCAATAGGTGGCAAATGCTTAACATCTTCAGCTTTAAGACCTTTTTCCTTCATACATTTCTTTGGCTCTTGCATATCTTCAGGACTGAGAAATAAGATACCCCGCTTCTTCGGAGTCGGTTTAAGCGGTGATTCAGGAAGATTCCAATCATCATAATTTTTCAGTATATTATTCAACAATTCCTTAGCTTGTTCAATAGTTCGTTCCGTGAAAACACAACGAACACAACTATCTAGGAAGTCCCTAGAAGCATCGATTAGTCCATTATAGAAGATATCTATCATCATAATTTTTTAGTATATTATTCAACAATTCTTCAGCTTGTTCAATAATTCGTTTCGTGAAAACACAACGAACACAACTATCTAGGAAGTCCCTAGAAGAACCGGTTAGTCCATTATAGAAGATATCAAGTATTTCATTATTCTTAAGAGGATGATACGACAAAGCATTAAGAAATTGGGGAAGCCTTCCCCAAGCTTGTGGGAGACTCTTCTTCAATTTGCACAAAGTTAAATATTTCTGTAAGGTAGCTTGTTTCTTATGAGCAGGAAAATATTTTTCACAGAAGTAGTAAATCATATCCTGGGGACGACTGATGACCCACAAGTATATGGGATCAATAGTAGTCCTTTCGATAAGTAAGAGTGTCGAACCAAACGAGGAGTAGAAGGAAATGACAAGTAGTTTTCAGCAAGGTATTCTCTGCAAGCACTGAAATTATAAGTAACGAGTAGTTTGATAGCGAGATAATTTGTAACGAGCAAGTAACACTAGCGGTAAAAAAAAGTGCAGCAAGGTATCCCAATCCTTTTGAGGTAAAGGGCAGTCCAAAACAGTCTCTTATGATAAGCAAAGCGTTCTTGAGGGTACACGGGAATTTCATCTAGTCACTTTCATCATGTTGGTTTGATTTGTGTTCGCTACTTTGATAATTTGATATGTGGGTGGACCGGTGCTTAGGTGCTGTTCTTACTTGAACAAACCTCCTACTTATGATTAACCCCCTCGCAAGCATCCGCAACTACGAGAAAAGTACTAAGATAAAATATAACCATAGCATTAAACTTTTGGATCCAAATCAGTCCCTTACGAAGTAGCGCATAAACTAGGGTTTAAGCTTCTGTCACTCCCGCAACCCATCATCTAATAACTACTCCACAATGCATGCCCTTAGGCCCTAATAAGGTGAAGCGCCATGTAGTCGACATTCACATGACACCACTAAGGGAATCACACCATACATACCATCAAAATATCGAACACATATCAAGTTCACATGATTACTTGCAACAATATTTCTCCTGTGACCTGAAGAACAAAAGTAACCACACACAAATGATAATCATGCTCAAGATCAGAGCGGTATTAAATAGCATAATGGATCTGAACATATAATCTTCCACCAAATAAACCATATAGTAATCAACTACAAGACATAATCAACACTACTAGTCAACCACAAGCACCAATCTAAGGTTCCGGAGATTGAACATAAGAGATGAACTAGTGTTTGAGAGGAGATAGAGTTGTTGAAGATATTGATGGAGATTTCCCTCCCCAAGATGGGAGAGTTGTTGGTGATGATGATGACGATGATTTCCCCATCCGGGAGGGAAGTTCCCCCGGTGTAATCGCTCCACCGGAGGGCAAAAGTGCTCCTGCCAAAGTTCCGCCTCGAGATGGCGGCGCTTCGTCCCGAAATTCCTCTCCTTATTTTTTCTAGGTCAAAATGACTTATATACCAGAAGAGGGGCACCGGAGGTGGGCCGAGGAGGGCACAACCCACCAGGGCGCGCCTGGGCTCCCTAGCGCGCCCAAGTGGGTTGTGCCCACCTGGTGGGCCCCCTATGGTAGTTATTTGCTCCAATAATTCTTACGTATTCCATAGAAAATCTCCCTGAAGTTTCAGCTCATTTGGAGTTGTGCAGAATAGGTGGTCTGGCGTAGCTTTTTCAGGTTTAGAATTCCAGCTTCCGGTATTCTCCCTCTTTGTGTGAACCTTGCAAATTATGAGAGAAAAGGCATTAGAATTACTCCAAAAAGAATTATTATGCATAAAAACGATATAAATAACAGTAGGAAAACTTGATGCAAAATGGACGTATCAACTACGCACACAACCAGGAGCAAGAGTATTGTACCATCTCTTAGCATCACCCTTTAATGAGAACGAAAATAATTTGAGGATATAGTAATAGAGAATTTTCTCATCATGAGAAAATAAGGTGGCTATATCATTTAATTTAGTAAGATGTGCCACAACAGTTTCAGTTTCATAGCTATGGAAAGGATCAGGTTCAACCAAAGTAATTAACTCTGGGTCGACAGAGAATTCATAATCCTTATCAGTAACAAAGATAGGTGAAGTATCAAACTTAGGATCATATTGCATTCTAGCATTCTAACAGAAGTACGATTGTTCTTGCATTCTTTACAGACTGTACTGTTTTGGCAGATTGCTATTATGGTTGCATTGTTTGCATATGATTGCTTGTTTAATGATTCTATTTGCGGATATGAGTATTAAATATGCAGAGGCATTTAGTATGCAATGTTAAATAATAATTTTAGTGGTTTTCTACAGTAGAGAATAAAAAGGTTTTGCATTGATTTATACTAACTTATCTCACGATTTCTTGTTGAGTTTTGTGCGGATGAAGTTTTTAAGATTTAGGGAAAACATGGTATAAAAGGACACAAAAGCTCAAGATTGGGGATGCCCAAGGCACCGCAAGATAATATTTCAAGAAGTCTCAAACATCTAAGCTTGGGGATGCCCTGGTAGGCATCCCACCTTTGTTCATCAACAATTATCGGTTAGTATCGGTTGAGCCTAAGTTTTATCTTCTTCACATGAGTTGTGCTATTCTTGGAATATCATTTGATTTTGTTTTCCTTGCTGTTTTAATAAAATACTTAGATCTGGAGGTTTTAAATAAGAGAGAGTCCTCAATTAGCTACCCATTTACTTAAATACTCGCTTGATCTTCACTCTTATCTTTTCGGAGTAGCTTGTCATTTACTCTTGTACTTCACTTATATCCTATGAGTAAATTGTTGGATGAATTGAATATCATGAAGTTGAAGTTATATCATGCCTAGTGGTAGCTTAACATTGGGTGTAGAAAGTGAAATATTTTGAAGCTTGACAATCACAATATTGGTCATACAAGCAATTCATGAATGATTAGTAGAAGGAAGAGAACTTTCACATGCAAATATATTATCTTGGACATATTCTATGATTGTGAATACCCATTAGTTATTTTCAAAATCTTGTCATTCACTCTTGTGCTTCACTTATATCTTATGAGTAAAGTTGAATGAATTGAATATCATGAATTTGAAATTATATCATGCCTAGTGGTAGCTTCACATTGGGTTTAGAAAGTGAAATCTTTTGAAGCTTGACAATCAAAATATTGGTCATACAAGCAATTCATTAATGATTAGTAGAAGGAAGAGAACTTTCGCATGCAAATATATTATCTAGGACATCTTCTATGATTGTGAATACCATTAATTACTTTAAAACTTGAGCAAATTAGTTGAAGTTGGACAAGGAAGACAACGTAATGAGTTATGGTTGTGTATATTTGCATAGAAGTTATATTTTCATGGATCCTCCAACTTGTGGTGTTTGCCTAGGATATTTTGTTAGCCAAAAATTCGTACTAAGTAGAGATACTACTTGTGCATCCAAAAACCCCTTAAACCCAGTTTCTTGCCATGAGTGTCCACCATACCTACCTCTGGATTGAATTAGATCCCTCAAGTAAGTTGTCATCGGTGCATAAAGCAATAGAAATTGCTCCTAATTATGTTTGATCTTTTATTGTAAGGGAAAATCTAGTGTTGTATGAATTTGTGATGGCAAAGTAATAAAAGCGACGGACTACATAATAAAGGTTGCTATCATAAGGGGAAATATTACGTGACGTTCCTTTGCATTAAGAGCTTGGGCATCCAAATAAAAAGTGCATGACAACCTCTGCTTCCCTATGCGAAGGGCCTATCTTTTACTTTTCAGTATTTACTTTTATGCAAAGAGTCAATAGTATGCATTCTCATTTCAACCTCAATTATTCTCTAGTTGGCAAGCATCATGTGGTGGGGAAAGATCTAGGCACATATGAACAGTCAAATATATTTGATCATGATTTATTATTATTGACAATTATCTCTATGATAAATGAGTTGGGAGGCAAAATATTAAGCCCCTATATGGATGCCATTTGTTCTAAGAATATGATTTGAGTACTAGCAATCATGGAAGACTATATGATGATTGAGTATGTGGAGCTCTTACTTAGACTCTGTTGAATAAGTTGAATTACAATTGTTTGGTGACTAGGAATATAGGTTGTTGGGTTTCAAGCGAATTCGTTGTTTGAACCTTAACATGTGAATTGGTTGCTACTTTAACATGATGAGTTTTATGAGAAAGAGTTGTTGTTATGATGCTAGGAAAAGTGATTGAAATTTTCATTGGTCAAAGTTATGCACTTTGCTAGCATTCACACTTCATAAATTATTTCTTTTATTATTTACCTACTCGAGGACGAGTAGGAATTAAGCTTGGGGATGCTGATACGTCTCCAACGGATCTATAGTTTATGAAGTATTCATGATGTTATATTATCATTCTTGGATGTTTTACAATCATTTTATAGCAACTTTATATCATTTTTGGGACTAACCTATTGACATAGTGCCCAGTGCTAGTTGCTCTTTTTTGCTTGATTTTAACATCGCAGAAAATCAATACCAAATGGAGTCCAAACGCAGCAAAACTTTTTGGAGATTTTTTTGGACCAGAAACCACCAGTGGGCCAAAGAAGTACCAGAGGGGTGCCCCGAGGGGGGCACAATCCACCTGGGCGCGCCTGGGGCGAGTTGTGCCCACCTCATTGGCCTCCCGCATCGCCTCTTCGCCCTATAAATTCCCAAATATTCCAAAACCCCCAAAGATAACCCTAGATCAGAAGTTCCACCACCGCAAGTCTCTGTAGCCATGAAAAACCTATCTAGACCCCGTTGCGGCACTCTGCCAGAGGGGGAAATCATCACCGGTGGCATTCTTCATCATCCCGGCGGCCACCACGATGAGGAGGGAGTAGTCCACCCTTAGGGCTGAGGGTTTGTACCAGTAGCTATGTGTTTAATCTCTCTCTCTCTCTCTCTGTCTGTCTCTCTCGTGTTCTTGAGATGTCACGATCTTGATGTATCACGGGCTTTGTTAATATAGTTGAATCATATGGTGTTTTCCCCTCTCTATCTTGTTGTGAATTGAGTTTTCCCTTTGAGATTTCGTTTTATCGGATTGAATACTTTTATGGATTTGAGAATACTTGATGTATGTCTTGCTATGAATACCTGTGGTGACAATGGGGTATCATATTGGTTCACTTGATATGTGTTTTGGCACTCAACTCGCGGATTCCCGAGGTGACATTGGGGTAATCTAGGAATAGGGGTTGATGCACATTCTCGTCTTTGTTTCTCCGGTAGAAATCTTGGGGCACTCTTTGAGGTTCTTTGTGTTGGATCGAGTATTATGAATCTAAAATTGTTTGATGCGTATCTTATAGTTAACTCATGGATACTTGTGGTGACATTGGAGTATCTAGGTGACATTAGAGTTGGTTGATGCGTATCATATGTTGTTATTCTAGTACGAACTCTTGGATAGATCGAACAGAAAGAATAACTTTGCGTTATTTTAGTACGAACTATTGAATACATCGAACAGAAAGAATAAATGTAAGGTGGTTTTGTACCCTACAAACAATTTATTCTTATGTTCTCCGCTAGATAAGAACTTTGGAGTGATTCTTCATCACACATTGAGGGATGGTTATATGATCCAATTAGATTAGCATTGTTAAGATATTGCACTAGTGAAAGTATAGACCATAGGCCTCATTTAAAGCATTGCAATACCATTTGTGCTCACAAGAGACTCTTTGTTATTTGGTTGGAGGGTTTCTTGAGAGAGACCATCTTCATCCTATGCCTCCCACCGATTGATAAACCTACTTGAGGGAAAATTGCAACTGTCCTACAAAACGCCGTGCTTGGAGGCCCAACACGAGTCTACAAGAATAAAGTTGCATAGTAGACATCAGGGATTGCAACCGTTTTTGAGGGTAGAGTATTCAACCCAAATTTATAGACTCGACACAAGGGGAGCCAAAGAATATTTGTAATTATTAGCAGTTGAGTTGTCAATTCAACCACACCTGGAGATTAAATATCTATAGCAAAGTGATTAGTAGCACAGTAATATGATAGTTTTGATAGCAGTAGCAATGGTAACGGTAACAACAGTGACAGTTTCGTAGCGGTTGTGACAGTAACAATAGCAATAGTAACTTAGCAAGAGCAATATGTGGAAAACCCGTAGGCATTGGATCGGTGAATTCATTGGATGATATTCATCATATAACAGTCATAACCTAGGGCGACACAGAACTAGCTCCAGTTCATAAATATGATGTAGGCATGTATTCCGTAAATAGTCATACGTGCTTATGGAAAAGAACTTGCATGACATCTTTTGTCCTACCGTCCTGTGGTAGCGGTTGCCATGGGGTCCATAAGGAAACCAAGGGATCTTAAGGCCTCCTTTTAATAGAGAACTGGAACAAAGCATTAGCACATAGTGAATACATGAACTCCTCAAATTACGGTCATCATCGAAAAGTATCCCAATTACTATCACCCTGGGGTTTACGGAACATAACACGTAATAGGTGCATATGTCTTGCAAGATCGGATCTAGAACACAGATATAATGGTGAAAATATAAAAGGTTCAGATCTGAAATCATGGCACTCAGGCTCTAGTGACCAGCATTAAGGATAGCAAAGTCATAGCAACATCAATCTTAGAACATAGTGGATACTAGGGATCAAGCCCTAACAAAACTAACTCAATTACATGATGAATCTCATCCAACTCCTCACCGACTAGCGAGCCTACAAAGGAATTACTCACTCCCAGTGGGGAGTGATACGTCTCCAACGTATCTATAATTTTTTATTGTTCCATCCTATTATGTTATCTATTTTGGATGTTTTATATGCATTAATATGCTATTTTATATTATTTTTGGGATAAACTTATTAACCCAGAACCCAGTGCCAGTTTCTATTTTTTTCCTTGTTTTTGAGTTTTACAGAAAAGGAATATCAAATAAAATCCAAACGGAATAAAACTTTATGATGATTTTCTTGGACCAGGAGACACCTACGTGACTTGGAGAGAGGGACATAAGAGTCCTGAGTAGGCCACAAGCCTCTAGGGCGCACCCTGGGGGCGTCCTGGGGGCTTGTGGGCCCCACAGGAGTCCTCCAACCCTAATTCCAGCGCTATATACACTATAAAAAAAGACACATCCGTGACATTTTGGACCGAACGAAATTTTTCTCTGTCATGCTTATGACACTTCTATGATGATAATTGTGACAAAACCCGGTATTATCATAGATGTGGTGGGCTCCTACTTCTATGAAAAATATCATGACAAAAATGGGCTTTTCGTCCTGGGTGTGCTGGAGACGCAGCTGCATGACATTCTTTGAGACATCCATGACGGAAAAAACCGTGCTAGAAGCGAGGGCGATGAAAATATCAGGGAGTTCCCGGTTACTGTGGGTGGTCGGGGCCGAGCGATGCGCGTTTTGCTCGTACACGTATGCACGTGGGTGCGAGGCATTGGGCTCTAACTGAACCTGAGCGAGGCGTTCGCCTACTGAACCCGAACGATTGCACTTCACGCTACGCGTTACTGAACCCGAGCGATCGATCGATCACTGGCTGTTACTGAAGCAATTCCTTCGCTACTGCTGCCAGCTGAAGCCGATCAAACCTGCTGCCTCTTGATGAACAGTGAGCGTTGTTGGGGGTTCGATGAACAGTTCCCGGTGGGGGTTGGATGTACAGGACCCCGGGATAGTAGAGGCCGTTGCCGCTGGATGAACAGGATCCCGATCGAGTCGGTTGGGGGTGGATGAACATGACCGCGTGGAGGGCTGGATGAACAGTAGCCGGTGGAGGGCTTGTTGAACAGTAGCCGGCGGAGGGCTGGATGAACAGTAGTCCGTGGAGGGGTGGTTGAACAGGACCCCATTGAGAGGGCTAGTTGAACAGTAGCCAGTGGAGGAGCGGTGGAGGCTGGATGAACAGGAGCCCGTGGATGAACAGTAGATGGTGGAGGCATGAGGGAGACGTCCTGGATGAACAGTCGCAGGTGGAGGCTGGAGGAGGTCGACGGTGGGTGAACAGTAGCATGTGGAGGCTGGAGCAGGCAGTAGACGCTGGATGAATAGTAGCCCCTGGAGTCTCGTCTTGCGGTACGCCACACCCCTCCCGATGAATAGCACCCCCGTTTCGACCGTAGGAGGTCGAAGAGAAGTTCGTTTCCTCCGTTTTGTGGTATGCCACACCCCTCCCGATCAACATGGCCCGTTTTCGACCCTAGGAGGTCAAATAGAAGTCTGTTTCCTCCGTTTTGTGGTACGCAAGACCCCTCCCAGTGAACAGGATCCCGTTTCAATCGTAGCCGGTCGAACACAAGGCCGTGTTCTGCGGTACGCCAGGCCTCGTTTCGGCTATTCTGTCCAAGCCGGTTGGCTCCCGATGAACATGACGCATTCCGTTGCCTCCCGATGAACATGACAACACAGTTTCTCCATTCCGACCCAGCCGGTTGACTGCCGATGAACAGGACGCCGTCGCTGCCTCTCCATGTACACGAGCCCTGGCCGTACGTATGCGTGAGTAGGCGTTCGAGACCCCACCCGTATGTACGTACGTGGCCGTATTTACTTTCTTGCACCCTGGTTGCACGTACGTGTACACGATATTGATGGGACTACGTGACATGCTACGTCCGCGTCTCTACTACGACACGTGCCCTTCCTTATTCGGCCACGGTTCATCGCTGCAGCCTGCAGACAAACCGATTGACCAGTATGTACGTACACGTTCGTGACCAGAATGACAACACTACATACGCTTCGACCAGGTGGGTCTCGACCGTCAGGGAGGATAAGGAGGCACTTCCTTGCATGCGAAGATGTACCTGGTGGGTCCCAGCAATCAGGGGAAATGTTTTTTCACGAAATACGGTGGCCCGTCCGGTGGGTCCCTGTTGTCACATGGAGGAATCATTATTTTATGCCCAATAAGGTTGCACTTCCTTGCTGCGGCCATGGACCCAGCTGTCAGCCTCTGCATGTACAATACTTTTTTTATGGAAGTCGTTCCTTAACCACATTGACCATGCCGTGCCGAGAGCACCAAGGCGGTGGATGACGGCGAGGCCTAGGAAGGGGACGACGCGGAGCCGGGGTTGACGCGGCAACGGATGGCCACGCGGAGAGGAGTACGAGGGTTGACTGGGTTCGGCTGCGGTGTGAGGCTGCTGTCGCAGCAGAATAACAGGGGATGTGGGTGAGTAGAGGGATGGCCTAGCGAGCGGTGGGAGTAGTAGGGGGCGGTGAGGCCTTCGGGCAGCACAACTGGTTACGGGAGGCAGGAACACGCGGTGGTTTGGATGGCTGGAGCAAGAAAATCAGAGGTTGAAGAAGCAGGGCGACCGTTGGATGTTAACAATCCAACGGTCACTGGTGATAGAATCGTTTGTTGACTAAGTTGACAACACCCTCTGTACGCGTCAACTTAGTAGGGCCGCAAGTCAGTCTCCAAATCTGGCGGACCCCAGCTGTCATGGGGAGCACTCATTATTTTTTGCTTAATAAGGAGGCACTTCCATCTGTGCAAAGATATAGTTGGTGGATGAGGGAGTCCTGGATTAAGGGGTCCTCGGGCGTCCGGACTATGTAACATGGGCCGGACTAATGGGCTATGAAGATACAAGACAGAAGGCTTCTTCCCGTGTCCGGATGGGACTCTCCTTTGCGTGGGTGGCAAGCTTGACGTTCGGATATGTAGATTCCTTCCTTTGTGAACTGACCCTGTCCAACCCTAGGCCCCTCCGATGTCTATATAAATCGGAGGGTTTGGTCCGTAGAGGCAATCACAATCATACATGCTAGACATCTAGGGTTTAGCCATTACGGTCTCATGGTAGATCAACTCTTGTAATCCTCATATTCATCAAGATCAATCAAGCAGGAAGTAGGGTATTACCTCCATCAAGAGGGCCCGAACCTGGGTAAACATCGTGTCCCCTGTCTCCTGTTACCATCGATCCTAGACACACAGTTCAGGACCCCCTACCCGAGATCCGCCGGTTTTGACACCGACATTGGTGCTTTCATTGAGAGTTTCACTGTGATGTCATCAGAAGGTTCGATGGCTCCATCAGTCATCTACAACAACGCTGCCCTAGGGGAGGTCTTCCTCCCCGGTCAGATCTTGTGTTCGGCGGCTTCGCACTGCGGGCCAACTCGTTTGGCCGTCTTGAGCAGATCGACAACTATGCCCCAGGTCACCAAATTTGTTTTGGAAATCTGGATTATGTCGCTGACATCGAGGAGACCTGATCTTCCAAGGGTTCATGACCCCAACCTCTGCTCTGGCCTCATATCCGGAGCACATAGCCAGGTCCAAGGACGGGATTATTGAGCCCCCCGGATATCTGCGGCCACTAGGCCCAATACGGGAGAGCCGGAGGAAGTAGTGTCGCTGGCAACTGTCATGGAGCAGGACTCTTCTCTGGACACTGGCGCTGAACCCTCAGAGTCAGCATCGTGTGAGCTCGGCCAAGGAGTTTCCCTCCCACCATACTCCACGGAGTTTGTTCTCCCTGGCCAAACCTCGCCTTTAAGCAAGGCTCTGGAATCGATGCGATCCCTCGTCATTACCGAGGAGCAATATCAGAACTACGCCCAACCCAGAATAGGGGCTGAGAGCAGGGAATTTTATGTCCCACCCACCACCCACTTCATAGCCACTGTCGAGGACTTAATTGACATGCTCGACTATGACTCCGAAGACATCAACGATATGGACGACGATGCCGGAGAGGAGCAGGCCGAAAACCCGCCGTTTACCGGATGCTGGACAACCACCTCTTCATATGACGTGTACATGATGGACACACCCAAAGAGGGTAACGACGATGATTAAGAAGATCCAGTTGAGGATAAACCTCCTGTGACATAGCCTGTCGGGGAGGCTGATCTGACCCACGAACACCTATGGGACCGGCGGACCGAGCCCCTTTCGGTTCGGCGGGGAGCGGAGATGGCACGAAGAGCAGATCAAGGCGAAGCACAAGAGAGGTTTTACCCAGCTTCGGAGCTCTCCGGAGAGATAATACTCCTACTGCTGCATGTCTGAGTGTATTGAGTTCTTGCTCAGGAGCGCTTGAGTGCTACAGTACGCACTAGCTGCTAATGAGACCGAGCGTATCTGGCTTCGAACTTCCCGAACCCCCTTCTACGTTGCACATGGGCCTCCTTTTATATGCTCAAGGGGTCCCCGACAGGTGGCAACGTAGACAAGGGTAAAAATGGAAAAGGAGTGGTTGGTACAGCTACCAGACAAAGGTACAAAGGTATCATACCTAACCTCGACGGCAGGGACAAAGGCATTAAATGCCCGTCTCACGCCGCCTCTAACAAAGGCAAACAGCACCGTCAGGGCGCCACCGCTTGCCACGATGGCAATCTTGTCACGCCGCTTGCCACACTCAAGACCGCTGGTCGCACAGCCTCTCGCCACGCTACCGAAAGGTCCTGTGGCGACACGTTAGTGGATGTGCCGGAGCGCAGGTATAGAGTGAGGTCTGCCGCTGCAAGTGCCTTGCCGCGGTTGTTGTCTTGTCGCGTCCGAAGCTTGTCGCCATCGGGCCTTCCCGGCAAGCTCCTCTTGCCGGGGCCTTGTCTCTTAGGTGCCTTGGGTGGCCTTCCCGGCAAGCTCCTCTTGCCGGGACCTTGTCTCCATGGCTTGAATACTTTGTTCTTGAATGGCTCCAAAGGAACCACGGAGGACCTTGGCGGTCACCCGGTAAGCCTTGCCGCTGAGGGCTGCAAATCGCCTGCGGCACAAGTTCGGGATACTAGGATACCCCTACTCTAGTGCACCGACAGGAGCCCCCGGGCCTGGGCCACACACTGTGCCGAGCGCTGTTGGGCCAGGCCCAAAACAGGGCACGGGCACGCGCGGCCTGGGTCACGCCGTTACTCACCCCGGACCCACCACGCCCTCCATGAACGGCATGCGTCGAGTGTGGCGTCATGTGAGAGATCGTGGGCGAGATCATGGGGGGTTTCTTTATTCGGAAAAACAGAACGTCCGCCCCCTCCCTCTTTATAAGCAGAGGAAATAGGGGCAGTCCGCCCATCTCGCCAGTTGCTGTCCCATCTCGAGAAAACCTCCGCTGCTCCCCCCTTCTTCCCAAGGCAGAAAAGAGAGCAGCGCTCCGTCCCCCATTGCCACCAGCATCATCAACGCCGCCGATCTTCCTCACCACCTCCGCCATGGCTCCGTAAGCTGACAAGGGGAAGGCCGTGAAGTCGGCCGAGGCGCAGCGGCTTGCGGCGCTGCGGGAGGAGCGGGCGATCTCCCCCTCCCGGCTCGCCGCGAGGGAGCCGAGGGAGAACTACTACCTCTTCGTCGACGGAGACGCTGAGCGCATCCGCGCACGAAGGTACTCCCCGCTGTTGCTTCGAACTGCTCCGGCAGATATCCCTTCTTCGCGCTTCTTCTATCATGGGCTCGCCTCACTTTCTCTCAATTCTTCAGGACATCATGAACACCTACGGGTTCCGCCTCCTTGATTTCACCCCCAATGTTGTTCTGACCATGGCAGTTTTCGCACATCTCTGCGAAAACTTTGCCGGAGTCCATCCAAATGTAGCCCTTTTCCGCCACTTCTTTATACCCCGAGTTGAGAGAGGGGAACCTCTTGCCGGAGGAATTGCTTGGATCTCGAGGGTCGGCAAGAAGGAAGCCTATCTGGAGGGAGAGCTCCGTAGCAAATGGGAGGAATGGAGGGCGGATTGGTGCTGGATTGTCGAGGAGAACCCGCAGCCATTTACCGCCCAGCGCCAAACCCCAAAGAGGTGCGCTGCAATGATTGGAGCAATCTGCCCCGGAAGACGCTAGGTCAAGATTGCAACACCGAATCCTTCGCCTTAGACTTGCCGGGCTCACCGTAGGCACCGTTGGCGCAGATTTCTTCGCCGCCAGACGCTTCCCTTTGTAGGAGAGGAGGAGACCCGCCTAGGAGTTTCGTAATGCGGCAGATATCATGATGCTGCGCCAGGCCTCAACTTCAACTTCACCGCCTTGGAACTTGACGTGATGCTCTTGGAGCTGTTCAAGCCCGATCCCGATCATCCGTAAATGTTTAGGTTGCCGAGGGGCGCCGTTCATTGCAACAATTCCTCGCTCGACCGCATCCGTGCAATGATGCCGTTGTGCGACTCACATGGAATTGTCCCAACTTGGCAAGAGTCGGCAGATGACGTCGTGCAGCAGTTCTTTGACAACCTGGTAGAAATGCCGGTCCGCCCCGATGAATAGAGGGGCCTCACCCGCGACACCACCGATGATGAGATGCAGCGCATCGCCACTGTGCCGGGAAGAGGCGGCAGGAAGGCCGCCATGGGCGAAGTTCGCTTCACCGTGGAGGAGGCAGAGGCGCAGAGGCGGCAAGCCTTGTCGAGCGAAAGGAGTGTGCCACGAGGAGGAGCTTGCCGAGCTCAAGCTGAGTCGAGCGAGCCCGCCGAGGGCGCCTCCTCCCCACCTTCAAACAGCTTGCCGCGAGCGGAGCCCCCAGCTCCACCAAGAAGGCGTCTCCACAAGGTCGGAGAAGTAGCGGGGCGGCAGACGGGTCAATCAGTAGCGCCATGACGCGCTGCACCGCTGCAAGCACCGCTGCCGCTGAGCACCTCACGCCGCCGCTGCAATCGGAGCGGGCCCTCGCAGACCACCGCTTCGCTTCCCGCCAAGCGCCAAGGGAACCTACTCCTCCGCCTCGTCGCATCGGAGGCGGGCTGAATTTGATCTCTCCGCGCTTAGCTCCGACGAGGAAGAAGAAGAGTAAGACTCTTTGCAGCATTTGTAGTTCTTCGGCTTGTTGCTTTGTCTTGTATCTGACTTGCTTCATTCTGAACCCATTCCTTTTCAGGACGCTGGCCCAGAGGGTGTCGAAGAGGGCCAAGACCCCGGTGATTGTCGTCGAGGACGAACCCACTGCGACAGCAGGAGGCGCGTCCGAGACCACCTTGCCGGATGCGGCAACTCTTCTTCAAAGCAGCCCCCAGCGTAAGTATATTGTCTACTTCTTTTTGTTCGGCGTGCATGGGTGCTCTTTCTTTGCTGATATCTGACTGTTGATTTGTGTAGGAGCAGAGCAGCCTCCTTCTGCTTCGACTACGCCGCCAAGGGAGGATTCCCCGGCAAGGGAGCGTTCTCCGGCAAGGGAGCGTTCTCCGGCAAGGGAGATTTCACCGGCGAGGGGCAACGATCCCCTGGCGGCGGAGACCATGACTGTAGACCCTAGCATAGGTAATCTTCTTGCTTGAAAACTTCCCTTGTGTTCTTCTTCTTTTGATTTTGTTTTTGAATATTTGCTTGACTTTTCTTCATTTTCTGGTCGTCCAGAGAGCCAATGGAGACCGAGGCTGCCGGCGAGGAGGACGCGCGCGACAATATTGACGACGCCGCTGCCACCAAAGAAGAAGCTGGCGCCGACGAGCCCGCCGGCGAAGAGGCCGCCAAAGCTGCCGCCGCAGAAGCTGGCGAGGGGTCCGGCGATCACACTGACGACCCTGAGGCCACATGAGCGCCAGGCGCTACGCCGACCGCCGATCCCTCCGCCGCTGCTGCAGCCAGCTCAAGAGCCCCAGCCCGCGCCTATTTGAAGGCCGGGCGATGGCGCTTTCATCAAGCTCCCATGGGCGCCGAGCTCCGTGGCGCCGGCCAAGGAGAAACGCTCGATGAAGAGCTGCTCGCCTCGCTGGATCGATGCCGGTCGACGCACCAAGCAAAGCAGGGCGAAGTCCGAGGAAGAGCAACCGCTGCGAAGCTGTTGTCGCTCTACCGCACCCGACAAGCCAAGCTGGAATCCCGGGAAGCGCTTGTCGCGAAGGCGGGAGCAGACATCGAGAAGCGCGCGGAGGAGCTCCGGGGCCTCAACCAGGAAGCCCTCCGGTCCCTGGCATAGGAGCGGGAGCAACTCGCCGAGGAGCGCCAAGCCTTCCTCCTCGAGAAGGCCGAAGCTGAAGAGGAACAGCGGCTTGCTGCCGAGAAGCCGCTCAGCAGAAGGCGAAGTTGGCGCAGCGGAAGGTTAATCTTGACAGCCACGAGGAGGATCTTGCCATGCGCGAGCAAACATTTGGCGGGGCTCTCAAGGAAGTAAAGGAGGCCGCCGAGCTGCCGAGGCCGCCAAGAAGGAGCCGGAGGCGAAGGTGGCGCAGCCGAGGCCAATCTCAAGGAGAGCGGCGAGGAGCTTGCTGCACTCAAGCACGAGCGCCGAGAAGGACGCTTACACTCTTGGCGAAGCTGCAGGCCGCCTCGCCGAGAGGAGCAAGGAGCTCAGCGCCACCAAGGACTCCAACGCGGATCTTGAGTTGAAACTGACCACCTTGACTCAGGTGCTGGACGGCGCCAGGGAGCAGGAGGTGGCCTTGAAAGAGAAGATCAAGGCCGACGAGGCGCTACTGGCGAGTTCTGCTACCGCCCAGAGTGCCTTGAGGGAGAATGTGGAGCACTGGACCGAGGGTCTCGTGAATGTTGCTGCAGCCATCGACGAGGAGTCGGGCGCACTGGGATGGTGGATCTTGGATATTCCTCCGACGAGCACCTCCAACCCAGCGCCAAGCTTAGCTTGTTCTTCAAGGGCGTGGTGACGGCCCTCCAAATGACTCGGGAAGAAGTCCCAAAGCAGCTGGCCGAGGAGTCGCGCTAGATCTGCGCTGGAGCTCTTCAAAAGGTGCCGATGAAGGTGTCCTTCCGCAACCTGTGCCTCAACCTCACCAACGCCCTCAAGTCCTTGCCGCCGGATGCTGATGTGGAGGCACTCAAGGCCCTTGTCGCACCCATCGTGGACAGGGTGAGCGGGATCAAGAGGGTTGAGGGCGATCGCGTAGATTAGGCCGCCCGCTTTCTCTTTTTCTTGTTGCTGCTGGTCATTTCATAAGAACAATCCATTAGAGCTGCGGCAAGCTATCTTGTAATATAACTCTATTTTGGGTATCAATTGCTATGTTATTTCCTTTACTTGATTCCTTCCTTTGTATGTTTTTGCCCTACGCTTTTAGGGAACTTGTCGCAGGCACCGGGTCATGAAGCTACCGAAAAGGGACGCCAGTCAAGGCGGTACCGCTTCCGATAAGCAACCTTGTCGCAACTAGTCGCAGCTGACTTAAGTTGTTGATCGGACTCAAACAAAGTAAGGGCTTAACTAGCTACGAGTTGGTTCCTCCACAAGACAGGTTTTCCATACAAAGTACGGTCGTTCGAGGAAGATAACTTAAAATTTTAAAACTGATTGCTCAAACTTTAGCAACTTAGCTTTTCCGCTGCTTGCTTCCCTAAGAAGGCTAGACTTCCTTGAGCGACGCCTGGTCTACACCGTTATCTTCTCCTTTCCCCCCGGCAAACTTGTGGGCGAGGGAACCTTCCTTTCTTTGAGAAAGAGAAAGAAGAGAAAATAAAGATATGGAGCCTTATGGCTTGTTATTGCTTACCGGGGGTAGGTGCTGCACAAAGTGTCAGATAACGCATGCAAAAATAGAAGTAAAAAGCATGAAATTGACAAGATGTGCGAAGCACGCTAGCTTTACTTATGCACGGGTCTGCGCCGGCTTTGTACAAAGGATTACATGCAACATCGGCAAGACTTGTACAAAAGGTGGTTGCTTAACAGGTTCCGGCAACCGCGCCTCTACGGGTAAAACTTACGAAGATGCTCAATGTTCCAGAGTTGCTCACCGGAATGCCATCTTCGGTCTCAAAGCGGACAGCGCCAGCCTAGTGACTCGCTTTCACCCGGTAAGGGCCTTCCCACTTCAAGGCCAACTTGTTGGAATTCTTGGCGGACTGAACGCTACCAAGAACAAGGTCGCCTTCCTCGAGACTTCCGCATTAACTTTGCGGCTATGGTAGCGGCGCAAAGCTTGTCGGGTACCGAGCAGCTCGAAAGCAGCTCAAGACGATCCTCCTCAAGGAGCAGCGTCATCTTGTCGCAGCTGCTCTTGCTCAAGCTCATCATAAGCGAGCACTCGATGTGATCCAGACACGAAGTTCCGTGGGGAGAACTGCCTCTGCTCCATAGACTAGAGCGAAGGTGTCCGCCAAAGGCTCGATTTGGCGCCGCCCCGATCGACCAAAGAACCACCGGAAGCTCCTCGATCCAGCTTTCTTCCGCACTTGTGCAGCCCGTCGAAAGTTCTGGTCTTGAGCCCGCCAAGAAGACTTCAAAGATTTGCCCTCTCCGCTTGACCGTTACTTCTCGGATGAGCAATGTAAGCTTAAGCGGCACCTTGGCGCCAAGATCTTGGGCGATCGCGTGAAGGTGCGGCTCATGAATTGCGTGTCGCTGTCGGTGATGATCCTGTTAGGGATTCCAAACGGCAAACAATCGACCAAGAACTTGACTGCCGATCAGGTTGTCACCTTCCTCATCGCTTCCACTTCCCGCCACTTTGTGAACTTGTCGATTGCAACGCATAAGTACTCAAAGCCCCGACAGCTCGGGAAAGGGGCCGAGGATGTCGAGCCCCTGCATCAAATGGCCAGGATAAAGGGATCGTTTGGAGATCTTGAGTTGGCTGGTGTATCTGCTTGGAATGGAATTGGCACGCTTCACACTTGGTTACTTGTGCAGTTGCATCCTGGAGGGTTGTTGGCCAAAAGAAACCTTGCCGGAAAGCTTTGCCGGCAAGTGCCCTGGCGCCAATGTGGTGACCACATATGCCTCCATGTATCTCTGCCAACAGCTTTTGTCCGTCTTCCCGGTGAATACACTTCAATTTCACGCCGTTGAGTCTTCTTTTGTACAGTGTGTTGTCGACAAACTGGTACATACTTGACTGCCGGGCTACTCTTTTCGCTTCTTCTTGCTCTTCGGGAAGTTCTCCGTCTTCAAGGAAATGGACAATCTGCTACGCCCATGCCGGAGCTTGCGGCTCGACAACAAGGACTAATGGCACATCTGCTGCCGCGGAACATCCGCTTCTACGGCGAGAACTCGCGGCTCACCGAGCTTGACGCTCCCGCAAGCTTGCCAGAGCAAAACTTGTCGGGAGCGCCTCGCTTCAACGGCAAACCCTAGGGCTTGTCGGAGCAGATCGCCTCAAGACTTTTGGTGTTGATCTTGGGGACCTTCTTGGCAGCGGCTTCGAGCTCACGGAAAATAGTCACCGTAAATCAACTTCCTCTTCTTGCTCGTCCGGTTGATGGTGTTACAGACGGTTGAGTCAGCTTGAGCACAAAGATCCTCGGTTCCACAGTAACTTAAGTGCAGCGCACTTTGACAAAGCCATCAGCAATATCGCTCGAGCTCTTGGAATATATTCCATCTCAGAGGTCACAAAGTGTTCTTCCAAATTTCCTCACTTCATCGACATAAGCTTCCATCAACGGACTCGATAATTCTTGTTCACTTGGCGGATGACAAGTCGTGAGTCACCCCGACAATGAGCTTCTTGATCCCAAGGTCTATCATGATCTCGAGACCGCAAGCAAACCTTCATACTGCAAGATTGTTTGTTTCTTGCTCCTTGGGAAAGTGCATTTGGACTACGTACTTGAGGTGTTCCCCGTGGGTGCAACAAGTAGCACGCCAAGACCGGGCGCCTTTGCAGCGAGAAGGCACCATCAAAGTACATCAGCCACTCTTTGTTTGCTTCCTTGACAGGATGCTCAAGCTTCGAATTTCTTAATCTTGTGTTGGCGCCCATTCTGCTATGAACTCCGCCAATGCTCGCTTTGGATAGTTGAAGTGCTCTCAAACTTGAGGCCAAAGCTTGACAGTTCCCAAAGGCCCACTCGACAATCCTTCCCGCTGCCTCCGGATTTTGCAAGATCCTCTTCGCCGGAAAACGAGTGACGACTGTGGATCTCATGTGCCCGGAAGTAATGGCGCAGCTTTCGAGGCCATGAGGAAGCCGAAGCAATTTCTGCACACCAGAGTACCTTGACCTAGCCCCCGCAGAAGGGAACTGACAAAGTAAATCGGGCGCTGCACCATTCTTTTTCGTGATCTTCTCATGCGCTCAAGGCAGATCCGTCCTTGTCGGGACCAGAGCTTGCCGGTGAAGCCCCCCGCTTGTCGCCGGATGCATCTCGCCACGGTTGCTAGCTCATCATCCGCCTCCCTCTCCGCTACTAACGCAGCACTAACCATTTTGATTGGTTGCCGCTATATATAGCAGCAACTTCTCTTGTGGCTTAGGTGCGACAAGTGTTGGAGTGGAGGACAGTATCTCTTCAAGTCTCGCAGCGCAGCCTCCGCCTCGAGTCCATTTCATCGGACCTGCCTTTTTCAAGATTTTGAAAATGGCAGGGCGCCAGCAGACCTAGAGATAAACTCGCCGAGAGCAGCCACGCAACCGCAAGTGTTCGTACATCCTTGACGCGCTTTTGGTGCTTCAATCTGCTCAATGGCCTTGATCTTGTCGGGCTTGGCTTCAGCCTCACGAGATTTAAGAACCCGAGAAGCTTGCCGGAAGGGACTCCAAACACACACTTCTCGTGGTTGAGCTTGAGGTTGATCTTGCGCAGATTTGCAAAGGTTTCGCCTAAATCTTGAATCGTAGTCGCCTTGTCCTTGCTTTTGACCACTATGTCATCCATGTAGGCTTCCACATTTACGTGCATTTGCGTCTCAAAAGCGCCATGGACTAGTCTTGCAAATGTTGAACCAACATTCTTTAACCCAAGGGCATCCGTACAAAACAAGATATGTGCCACATGGGGTGATGAATGCGGTCTTCTCCTCATCTTCTTCTCGCCATGAAAATCTGATGATATCCTCGAGTATGCATCCGTAAATGAAAGCAAATCACATACGGCCGTGGAGTCAACAATCCGTCGATGCGCCGCAAGGGAAATGGGTCTTTGGGACAAGCTTTATTGACATCGGTAAAGTCGATACAAAGCCTCCATTTCCGTTAGCCTTATGCATAACTACAGGATTGGCCAACCACGTAGGATGGAGCACTCCTCCGACAAGGCCTGCCGCTTCCAATTTCTTGATTTCTTCTCGCGATGAACTCTTGGCGCCCAACGTCAGCTTCGACTTTCGCTTGACGGGCCGCGCATGAGGACAAACGGCAAGATGGTGCTCAATTACTTTCCTGGGAACACCGGGGATGTCAGACGGTGGCCACGCAAACACGTCGACGTTCGCCCGCAGGAAAGCAACAAGCACGATTTCCTATTTAGGGTCGAGAGTGGCACTGATGGTGAAGCTACCACCAGTGCCGTCCTCCTTGGCGGACACCTTCTTGGTCTCTGGTAGAGCTGCCATCGTCTTCTTATACTTGCCGGTGGAGCTTGATGGTGTGTCCTCGACGGTAGCGCAGCACCAAGAGGTGCGCTTGCCGGAGTGGGCATCGAGCTCTTGCCGGACTTGGTCTTCTTCTTCCCCGGAGCTTCAGCTGCAAGTGGCTTGGTAATCTGCCGCAGCCTGCCGCTTCCCGTAGATCTTGACGGGCGCAGATAAGAGCATCCTTCTTGTCGCCAGGATGTAGATGACACTTATCGGGCCTGGCATCTTCAGCATGTTGTATGCATAGTGAGAGGCTGCCATGAATTTGGCTAGTGTTGGACGGCCAAGTATCCCATTGTAAGGTAATGGAAAGTCAGCAACGTCAAAAGTGACCCTCTCAGTCCTGAAGTTCAACTCGCTGCCAAATGTCACGGGCAATGTGATCTTTCCCTTTGGCTTGCTTCTTCCCGGATTGATTCCTTGGAATGTGCCGGTCTCTTCGAGCTCGCCATCAAGGATCTGGAGTTTCTGGAGCACCGCGGAGGAGATCAGGTTCAAGCCGGCCCCGCCGTCAACTAGCATCTTAGTGACCTTGAGGTTGCGGATAGTTGGTGAAACCAACATCGGCAAGCACTCGACCGCAGTTACGCGATCAGGGTGGTCCTCAATATCAAAGATGATAGGCGGCCGGACCATTTCAGTAGGCCTGTGACTCGACGGATGGTTCTCGCCGCATTGACTTCCCGCATCCACCGCTTGAGCTGGCGGTGTGAAGTATGCAGAAGCACCGTCGCCAACGCACAAGACCTCTGTGGCTTTCTCGAACTCCCGCCCATCGGTCTCTGGCCATCATCCATGTCTTCATCATCGCCGTCAGTGTTCATCCTTGTCGCGCCGCTGGGAGGTCTGTCTCCTTGCCGCAGCTTGGCCTTGCCAAGGCGTCCTCCTCGGCCGACGCTTTCTTGCTAGCTCCTCCAAAGACCCTCCCGGCCTTCTCCTTGTCGCATCGCTTGTATTCAGCCTTCGCTGCTCGACAAGCTGCTCGACCTTCTTGCAGCTCGAGGTCGTGGCCCTTGGTGCGGTGGATCTTGCAAGATCGCTTGTTGGAGCCGTCCCCGCTTGTCGGCGACCGCCACATACCGAAGTTGGTGCCGGGCAACCTCCTTGCCGGAGCTGCGAGCCTTGGCTTTCTTGGCGCCACCTCCGTTGTCGGACTGCTCAACAACTAGTACATCTCGCCTTTCTTCTTCCTCCTGTTGCCCCCGCCACGGCTCTTCCTTGCCGGAGCGGTCTCCTCACTATCGATCCTCCCGCTTCAAAGATTCTCTCCGGAGTCTCCTCCTTCCTCAAAGACGCACACACTTGTCGGCCAGGGCATATAGCTCACTGACATCTCTGATCTTGCACATCGCCATCTCCTCTTGCATCCTGCGGTTTCGCACGTTCTGATGGAACGCGTTGATTACCGCGGCATGGTGGACATCTGGGATGTTGTGCTGTACACGGCTGAATCTTTGAATATACTTGCGCAGGGGCTCTCCTTCCTTCTGGGCGAGCAGATGAAGGTCGGTTTCTTGGCCATGGGGCTTGTGGCCGCCTGTAAAGGCGCCGACAAACTGATGGCATAGATCTACCCAAGAGGATATGGAGTTGTCCGCAAGTGCATGAGCCAGGATCTCGACATTGGGCTTGAGCACCGCCGGAAGTAGTTGGCAAGGATCTTGTCGCCTCGCCCCGGCAGCTTGCACCGCAATGGTGTAGATGCCGAGGAACTCCGACGGATGCGCTCTTGCCGCCGTATTTCTCTCGCACGCCCGCTTGAAATTCTTCTTGCCGAGCCATCGACTTGCCGCAGCTCACGAAAGTGAACGCAGGGCAACTCATCACAGACGGCAAGTCGCTCGTTCTTCCGGGCGCATGCATGTCAATAGAGGGCCCAGCGCGCTTGTCGGATTGACGCTGCGTGCTTCTCTTCGGGCGCCGGCGCGAAGTTCCAGCCTCTTCTTGCCGCTGCTCGTGAAGAACTTGGCACCGATCACGGCGAGCTCGTGGATCCGGCGATGCGGTGGAGTCGCCGCCGAGGTGGATCCGCGAAGTCGGCGATCTTGGCCTTCGGGCGGAGAGTGCATGGTGGTTGCACCCCACCGTCTCTGCCGCCACCGGCTCGTGTTTGGCGGTCTTGCCGCTGCAGCGATACACTCGGTTGCCGCGGAGCGTCGCCGTTGCAAAGCCGATGAGACTTCGAATGGTGGCCCTCCATTCATCGACTTTGTCGGCTGTTGGAGGGTAATCCAGAGCGCTTGAGCTCTCGCCAAAGCTTCGCTGGAGTGGTGGGTGGCGGTGGCGAACGGCGCGAGGAGCGGATATGCTCATACTTCTAACTATGTTAGAAGGAGCGATATCCGCCCAGCGACCGCGTTTCGCCGCGCCAAAGATGTTGGCGCATCTGCCGGTCTTGAGCATCCCGAGATCCGCCAGCTCGGTCTTTGGTCCAACGAGCGTATGGCATTGCGAATACCATGACGTTGTCGGTCCCGCCTCCTCGAGACGGGCGCGTGCATGTACGGACGCCGAGGTCTGCGCAGCCTTGTCCTTGGACTTGGCAGCACCGTGGGCTCCTCCGTCGACGTCCAATCTTCCGCCAGCGTCTACCCCACCACCCGTTTGCTCCGGTGGCGGTGGGTTCGACGCGGACGGAGCATCTGCCGCCGAAACCTTCTTCTTCGGTGGCATGTTGATGAAGATGATGAAGAAGATCTAGCTCATGTGGACGCCGGATCAGGTTCACAACCTCGACGCCCCCTACCTGGCGCGCCAAAGATGTCGGGGAGGCTGATCTGACCCACGAACACCTATGGGACCGGCGGACCGAGCCCCTTTCGGTTCGGCGGGGAGCGGAGATGGCACGAAGAGCAGATCGAGGCGAAGCACACGAGAGGTTTTACCCAGCTTCGGAGCTCTCCGGAGAGATAATACTCCTACTGCTGCATGTCTGAGTGTATTGAGTTCTTGCTCAGGAGCGCTTGAGTGCTACAGTACACACTAGCTGCTAAAGAGACCGAGCGTATCTGGCTTCGAACTTCCCGAACCCCCTTCTACGTTGCGCATGGGCCTCCTTTTATATGCTCAAGGGGTCCTCGACAGGTGGCAACGTAGAAAAGGGTAAAAATGGAAAAGGAGTGGTTGGTACAGCCACTGCACAAAGGTACGAGTATCATACCTAACCCCGACGGCAGGGGACAAAGGCATTAAATGCCCGCTCACGCCGCCCTAACAAAGGCAAACAGGATCGTCAGGGCGCCACCGCTTGCCACGATGGCAATCTTGTCAGCCGCTTGCCACCTCGCGCACCGGGCTGCACTGACCTCTCGCCACGCTGCTACCGAAAGGTCCTGTATGGCGACACGTTAGTGGATGTGCCGGAGCGCAGTACAGAGTGGTGGTCTGCTGCAAGCGCCTTTGCCGCGTTGTTGTCTTGTCGCGTCCGGAAGCTTGTCGCTCATCGGGCCTTCCCGGCAAGCTCCTCTTGCCGGGCCTTGTCTCTTAGGTGCCTTGGGTGGCCTTCCCAAGCAAGCTCCTCTTGCCGGGACCTTGTCTCCATGGCTTGAATACTTTGTTCTTGAATGGCTCCAAAGGAACCACGGAGGACCTTGGCGGTCACCCGGTAAGCCTTGCCACGGAGGGCTGCAACTGCCCGTGCACAAGTTCGGGATACTAGGGTACCCCTACTCTAGTACACCGACATTGCCCGAGCGCCGACATCAGTGGCACCACTCTAAATCACGCTGTGGAAAAGACAGCAATACCGGCACCAGAGACAACAATACTCCGGACGATGCCGAAGACAAAGAAGACCCCGTCGAGCCGACCTCTGAATAGGACGACCGGGAAAATGGGCAAGTTAGCCCCGATAAGCAGGCTGAAAACAAAGACTCGGAGGACAGCAATTATCTTCCTCTCTCCGAGATGAGGTAAGCCTCGGCAACAAGGATTTTATCGTGCCCGAGGAACCTCTCGAGCAGGAGCGCTTTAAGCGCCGGCTAATTGCCACTGCAAGGAGCCTGAAAAAGAAACAGCAGCAGCTTCAAGCTGATCAAGATCTTCTCAACGATAGGTGGACTAATGTCCTGGCAGCCGAGGAATACGGCGAGCGCCCAACCAAAAGTTACCCGAAGCGTAAACTGCTACCCCAATTCGACGACGAGGCCCTCGAGCCCGTACCATCAGCACATAATGCGGCTGACCGACCACCTCGTGGCCGGGACAAAACAACAACTCAAGCCGAACACCAGCCCATACTACCTCACCGTAAAGGTAGATATATAACAGCTCGGGGATATACATATGACCCGCGGCAAGACCTAGACCGTAGAGCAGGTCAGACCAGATCGATCTATGGATCGCGGGGGCGTGCCCCAACACGCGACGACAGCTATCTATCCGGACGTGACAAGCATAATCACGCCCGGGCCGAAAACCGCAGACGGACTCCATCCGAGCTACGTCACGATTTGGTCCGATATAGAGGCGCCACACACCCCCTCTGCTTCACTGATGAAGTAATGGAGCACGAATTCCCAGAAGGGTGTAAACCCATGAATATCGAATCGTATGATGGAACGACAGATCCCGCGGTATGGATTGAGGATTTTCTTCTCCATATTCATATGGCCCGCAGTGATGATCTTCATGCAATCAAATACCTCCTGCTAAAACTCAAGGGACCAGCTCGACACTGGTTGAACAGTCTGCCTGAAATCTCCATTGGCAGCTGGGAGGACTTGGAAGATGCCTTCTACGACAACTTCCAAGGAACATACGTCTGACCTCTGGATGCCGATGACTTAAGTCACATAGTTCAACAGCCGGGAGAGTCAGCCAGGAACTTCTGGACTAGATTCCTAACTAAAAAGAACCAGATCATCGACTGTACGGATGCCGAAGCCCTAGCGGCCTTTAAGCACAGCATCCACAACGAATGGCTCGCCCAACACCTCGGCCAAGAAAAGCTGAAGTCCATGGCAGCTCTCACGACACTCATGACCCACTTTTGCGCGGGCGAAGATAGCTGGCTATGCTGTTACTTACTCTTGTCAACTCTACTGTTACTTCAATGATCATATATGCCATGTGCACAATCAAGTTACACCCTAAGGTGATTGAGCACCTTGATAAGCTGCGAAAATACTTCCTCTGGGCGAAGAATTCTGATGATGGGGTCAAAAATAATTCATTGGCTGCCTAGGAGTTGGTCTGTAGGCCGAAGCGCAAAGGAGGCCTGGGGGTCATTGACATAAAAACACAAAACATGGCCCTTTTTCTTAAACATCTGTTTAAGTTCTACAACCACGAGGATGTACCATGGGTGATCTTGGTCTGGGATACATATTACTCTGGCAAAGTCCCGCACACAGTTAGCCCCGTTGGTTCTTTCTGGTGACGAGATGTCATGCAACTCAATGATGTTTTTAGAGGGATCACCAGCGTCACCCTTGGGGATGGATCGTCCTTGCTCTTCTGGAAAGACGCATGGTTTGCTGGGGAGCAAAATACCCCTCTCATGGAGCTTTACCCCAGGGCCTTCTCCTTCTGCCTGAATGATGATGAATCTGTGGCTAATGTTCTCACTGCTACGGACCCAGGAGCCCTCTTCCATCTGCCACTATCTGCTCAGGCAAGAAGTGAAGTCAGATCGATCAAGCAAGGATCGATAAATGTAGCCCCGGAAAGGGACTGCAAATACACCTGGGTGTGCAATCTTGGGGTGGCTTTTTCTCCAAGAAATTCTATGACCATTGCTTCAGAGAGACGACTGCTGATGTTGCTTTCTCCTGGCTCTGGAAGGCCAGAAGTCCAATCAAGTTCAAAATGTTTGGATGGTTGCTGCTGGTAGACCGTTTAAACACGAGAGGCATGTTGAGATGTAGGCACTATACCGTTGCAGGCAACAACTACGCTTGCTTGCTTTGCCAAAACCCTCCGGAGGAAACCACCGAACACCTATTCTTCTTTTGCCCCTTTAGCCAGCGGTGTTGGGAGGAAGTTGGCATGAGATGGCCGACGTCGGGGAACAGACATGCATTGCTGCATGATGGCAAAGAAAACTGGAGCCGTCCATTATTTATGGACATTTTCTTATTGGCTGCTTGGAGTTTGTGGATTGAGAGGAACAATGAGCACTTCAGAGGGGTCCCGCACTCCTTCCGTTCATGGTTGGCTAGATTCAAAACCCTGTTGGGTCTTTTAGTGCATAATTGTAAAGAGGGGTTGTGCCCCTTCTTAACTACTTATTTACAAGGCCTGTGAGCCACTTGTTTTGTCTAAGACTTTGGCCGGGGGGTGGGGGGGCTTTAAACACCCACGTTGTAACACCTGATGTAGCTGGTTTGTGAGTAATACAAAAGTCAGTGGGAGCCTCTCCCACTGTCGTTCATAGTCAAAAAAAGATAGTTGGCTAGCCCATAGCAATAATAATGCAAGTGAACATGGCACCTCTGAAGCCAAGAATAGCAACGGCAAGCCCTGACGCAACATGCATAAGCGTCAAGACAATGGTGACAGTATAGATGACAAGACGGTCAATGCCGGATTCAGTGGCTCCAACACTACAAAAAAATACACTTCCGTGATGATACGTGTTTGTCACAGTAGGTCGCGTTTTTTGTCATGCATGTACATCCATGACAAATTTATGACAGAATCAAGATAGTCGCACTGCGTCGTCAGAGAAGTGTTCCATGACATTGCCAAAACTATCATCACGGAAGTGTCCACTTCCATGACGATAAATCGCGCGTCACAGAAGTGCTTTCGTCAAGGGTGACCGACACGTGGCATCCATCGTAACGGAACGCCGTTAAGCTATCGGGTCGGGTTTTGGATCCGATAACCCGTTAACAACCCCGACCAATGGGAAATTTCCACGTGTAAAATTCTTATTGGCCGGACGAAACACGTGTCACCGTCGATTGGGTCGATAGGCGCCTATGATATGTCGACACGTGGCACGCCCAACAGAGGCCCATTCTCGTGAAAAGGCCGCCCGCTTGACTTGGTCAAAGGTGGTCGCCGCCCATGTAGAGCCTGTTAACGGCCTGTTCGCATATAGCCCATTTACAGCCCGCTAACCCAAGGCCCGTTACGCCCTATCTGAATTAGGCCCAGTAGCGACATCTGGGCCCCCCAATATGATTCCATCTCGTTTTCACTTCTGGCCCATGACGTCTTTCGGCCCATATGGGGCCCTATGTAACTCTTGGCCTATTAACGGCCCGTGGTGAAACTGGCCCGTAATGAACAGTGTATCACTTTACACTCATTAACGGCCCGTGGTGAAACTGGCCCGTAATGAACAAAGGCATCACTTTATACCCATTAACGGCCCGTTATTCCGCTGGGCCGTTTCAGCCCATGTTATCTTTCGGCCTTCTCGAGCCCATTTATTCTTGGGCTCATTTCCAAAGATTCGCTTACTTACGGCCCACATCGTTATTTTTCGCCAGGGCCAAATTCAGCCCGTGGTTATAGTTGGCCCGTATGTGGTCCGTTAATACGTTGGGCCGTTTTCATAGCGTCATCAAATAGGCCTATTAATGGTGGCCCATTATGGTCGGCCCATGAACGGATGATTCCAACTCTAGCCCGTTTATGGCCATAATGCGGTCTGTTTGGCCCATGTTTGGCCAATCGATCATACGGCCCGTATAAGGCCCATTGATTATATGACCCGCAGAAGGCCCATTGTTTCTACGGCCCATAGAAGGCCCATTGTTTCCACGGCCCGTAGAAGGCCCACTATTTCTACGACCAATAGGAGGCCCAGTGTCACTACAGTAAATATTAGCCCATGGTTATTGTGGCCTAGTTTTAAAAATAGGCTATTGCAGCCACTAGCTAACCGCGGAAAAAGAACTGCAATGACTACAAGCAAACAAATAAACAAGACAACAAGGAAATAAATAAGCAAGCAACTAATGCTAGGCTATCACGGCTATTACACATATTACATCCACTGGGCATCAAAGTTTACCACCAGTGCAAATATAGGGAAGAAAGCAGCATATCATATACATTGGTTGTCAAAGTTGGCGACCAGCGCAAATAAACGCTGCAGCAAAACAAATCCAGAACTGAAACCACTTCAAAAGATCTCAAGAAACAATATCCTGGGTACCCATAATGCTGGCAAGATGCTTAGCAAGCTTATTAACTTTCTCTTGTTTGGCGCTTAAATCCTCCAAATATTGTCATTGCACCGTAAAATATGCGTCAATTCTGCGCAGGGACTTCCTCATCCTTCAAATTTTCCTATCGCAAAGACATCCGATCGATGTCTTTCAACTTGAATTTGAGACTCAAGAAGACGAACTGATTTAGGCAATGAAGTTCAAGAGCTTGTGCCGGCAGAGTGGCCAAGAATCTCGAACACTACATCAAGACATGACTTTTGGGTTCCCTCACTATCGTCAAGATAGTTTTTATCAGCTTTCTTGGAGACCAACAGGGATGTCTCACTATCTTGAACCTTATCTGCATTACTTCCTTTACCATTGGATGACGCGGTACTATTCTCCAATATTTTGTCCACATTCTAAAAGAGAAACAAGCATACACATCACATGTTTACCATGTTGTATATGAAACTCATTTTGGTAAATGAGTTCAGTAGTAAAGTGGATAGGATAACATCATGAAACAAACATATATCTAAGTACCATGGTCACTTTATGGTCTATATCATTCTAGTTTTTGTTGCCAAATCAAGATAGAGACACAGTTCAAATAATATTTGTTCAAGACAAAGCAGAATAGACAGAATATAAGTATGGGTAACTCTAGAGCAATAACAACACTTGTAATGTGCATGACATGAGAACATAACTGTTTATTCAATTGAAACTGAAATCAACATAGAGCAGGTTACAACAGCAAACCAATTAAAGAAACAGGTTTAAAACATACCTGTTGCGCCATTGGAGTTTCAATTCAATCCTGCAAATTTGAAAATAGTTGGTATGAGAAAATACAGTAATGCAAGAGAAAAGGAGTATGAACCATAGCTACAGAACCTGAACTGAGAACTAATCTTCTTTTCCTTTAAGCGTTGAGTTGGGATTCGGAGTGGTGGTCCTCGTGCTTTGGGCACTGCAGTTCCCTTACTAACTGCTCGTGTTTGGGTTCTCTGTGGTGGAGACGGTGTTGTGTCAACTGGAACTGGGTTACTATCTGCCGAGGTTGGGGTTAGAAGGGTGTAGCCGGTTCTCTGTCCAACCGGTAGGGGTACAATCTGTGAGAGTCTGGGTTATGTGTGGTGGATCTGGTCCTTGGGCAAGTACAATCGTGGTTCTATCTGCATCAACTGGTAGCACTATCTTTTCTGAAGACCGTGTTGTTACTCCCTTAGATACTACCATCATGCTCTCCAATTCAAATGGCTGATAAACAAGAAAAGTAATTGAAAGTATAGACATTGTATGATAGACAGGTGCAATGGATAGTGGGGAATAAGGGCATGAAATAATTCATATTTATGTTGTCTAACCAAACAGGATAGCATGACACAATTTCACATATATGATGGCTAACTAAACAGGATAGCATGACACAATTTCACATTATGATGGCTAACTAAAAAAGATGGAAAGATATAGTTCAAAATATGAGACTATGTAAATAGGATGACATGACATAACTATATATTGTGTTTATTAAATAGGTTGGCATGCCATAATTCACATACATTCACGGATAGAATGCCATAATTCAAAATATGATGACTGTAAACACTAAACAGGATGAGATGATATAACTATATGATGTCTTTATTAAATGGGTTGCCATGCCATAATTCAGATAGATGATGTGTATGTACTATGTAAACATGATGGCATGATATAATTCAAATATATGATTTATATAGTAAGCAAGTAAGCAGATGGAAATCCATATATGATGTAAAAACTAAGCAATGCAAGACAACATGCATGACATGGGTAATATAACCCTACCAAGTTTGAGCATAGACCTCAGGGGGGAAATAGGACTGGTCATCAGTCTCTGTATCCTCCTCTGAGGAGCTCTTTGTAACCAAAGAAGATGTCCGCTTCAAAGTAGCATTGTCTGCTCTGAATACCTTGTTTTCACTCCAGATTTCTCCATCACCAATTCAAATGGCTGATGCACAGGAAGAGTAGTTGAATATACAAACATTGTCCACAAATGGAACACGTAATACAAAAAAATGATAGCATGATATAATTCACATACATGATGATTGGCTAAACAACATGACATTGCATAATTCACATATATAATGCCTTTGCAACAAGATAGCATTGTATAATTCACATATATAATGTCTTGCAACAAGATGGCAATGCATAATTCACATATATGGTAATTAGACACTGAACAATTGGTATTCACACAAAGCATGTCTAAACTAATCAAATGACATAGCAATGCGAGACACCATACGCACGATATGAGCAACATAACCTCGCCAAGTTAGAGCATACACCTCGGGGGTGGATAGGACTGGTCATCTGTCTCGAATCCTCCTCGAGGAGTTATCCATAACCAGAGATATGCGCTTCGTCCGAGATAGCATAGTCTGCTCTCAAGACCTTGTTTTCACTCGAATTTGCCATCACCATGTCAAATGGCTGATGCACACGAAGAGCAGCTTGAATGTACTAACATTGTTGACAAATGTAATATGTAATGAAAAAGGATGGCCTGATATAATTTACATATAAGATGACTGGCTAAGCAGGATGGCATTGCAAAATTCACATATATGATGCCTGGCTAAACAAGATGGCGTTGCATAATTCACATAAACGATGAATAAACTAAACAGATGGCATTCGCACAAAGGATGTCTAAAATAAGCAGATGATATATTTGATGTATAAAGTAAGCAATGCAAGACACCATATGCATGATATAACCAACATCAGCATGCCAAGTTAGAGCGAAGACCTCAGGGGGTAAATAGGAGTTGTCTTCTCCTTCTGAATCCCCCTCGTAATGTATATCTTCCTCTCGATTACAATCCGAAATGCGTGGAGGGGGCTGCCTTTGCGCCTACCATGGAGCGACGTCTCGCATGAAATTTTATTGCCACACAAGGCTCGTCTCTTTTGCTCTACATGTTCGGTTCCATTGTTTACAATAACTGTCATGCATAGGAATAAACACATAGTGAGATTATGTAAGGAGTGCATGCGTAAATCCAGAGTGATGGTAGCAACTCGTGGATAGACCCAAAACCAATAATAGCGAGCGGATAATGGCTTCGGTTAAAAAATACAGATAATGGCTTCTTTACTGTTTGTTTCCCACCCAACATGAAACTCATAGTAGACACCGGAGATTAACCAGATAGTAGATAAATACTATTGATAACGGCCCCGATATGTACCCCACAACCATTTAAAAACTCAAGTTTGACCATTAGTTCGGAGCTGACTCAGAGTCTAATCGGTGAAGAGGACGATAAAGTAGCATGTAATATTAAGCGATGCATAACGTGGCGGACACGAAAGAGTGCGACCTCTCTTGCGGACCCGTGTAGTCCTCGAGGTCATCTGCTCGGTTGATGATGGTAATGCAGTTTTCATGGCTGCCAGAATGGGAAGTAGATCTCGAGGCGGCGAAAGACAGTCTGGAGGCGGATCCCTGTTGTCTTTGGACCCTTCTATCGTTGGAGCAGCTGGGCTGGGGTGGACGACGGTGCAGCAGGAGCGGGACAAACCACGCAAGGTTTTCTTTGACAACTATCTGTAAGAGAAGTAATTCTGTCAGGGCTCGTTTGAATTGGAGGATTCCAACAATGCAGGGATAGGAAATAGAGAGGAATAGGATAGGAATGCACATGCAAAACAGAGAATTTAAAAACACAGGATTTTTGCCAATGTGGATATTTGATTCACAACAATTGGAAGATCACAGGATGGAAAGAAGCATGGTGAGATTAAGTCAAACCACAAGAAAATGTACGGTTATAATGCTATTATGCTACTATCTCTTAGTCTTGTTCTTCATGAATAGGAATTTGAAAAGGAGGACAAGTGAAAATTAAAATTCCTACGTTTTTTCTTTCAAGGAGACACTAAAGGAACAAATCCGTGTGCTCAGTGGACAATATATATAACATGTAGAGTAAAAAGAGATGCAACAAGTGTACAACCTATTTGGCGAAGCCATGTCGATCTCAGCGTGATTGGGTTGGCCGGTGAGGATGCTCCGGCCGACTTTCTTTGTCGGAGGAGGGGAAGAAGATCTTAGGCGTCTGGAGATGGAGCTCGAGGTACTTGCTCATTGTGATGGAGGGTTTCGTCGTTGGAGCAGCTCCGGTGAGTTGTATGACGCCGAGGCTGAAGCAGGACAAGAGAGACAACGAACAATGTTAACCTGAGTGGAATTCTAATAGCATCTCCAATACATGACGTAAAATACATAACCACAAAGTGCTAGATGTAAAACACATAAGCCGCTCATCTCTGAACTTAACTTTCGAAACTGAACTTAATTGTCGAAACTGAACTTAACTGTCGAAACTGAACTTAACTGTCGAAACTGAATTTTGCTGTCGAAACTGAATTTTGCTGTCGAAACTGAATTTTGCTGTCGAAACTGAACGCACTAGCAAGGTGAGGCTATACGTCGGTCGACTGAATTTTTCATCTCTCGTCAGTCGATTTTGCAGCCGTTGGATACGAAATCAAGGGCCTGCGGTTCATCTTCAACCTCCACCCCCCTGAGCCGCCAGCCACCACCGGCCAAATAGCAGCCCCCGCTGCCGGCCAGTGATCGCCCGCCCGCCCGAAAACACTCCCCACCGTCGGTCCGCCGCCCGGCCGTCCCTCTAGCCCCCGTCTTGAGCTTTTTCTCCGTGATCCCCACGCCATCGCTTCGCCACCGGCGACCACCGCCCCCATCCTGAACCCTAAGATAGATAGTGGGGTACCTCTCTGGCGAGCCCCCCTCCCTGCTGCGGCTGGTTCTTCCTTCACCCCGGCGAGCCCCCCCCCCACCCCCTGAAAATCGACTGACCCAAAAGTCGATTCTGAAGTGTAGCTAAATCGGAGCAGCATCACAAGCAAGAGCAAGAGCGAGAGCAGCAGCGCAATCAAGAGCAATAGCAAGAGCAGACCAGGTAGGGGACCGAGATCAAGAGCAGAGCAGCAGCGCGAGCAAGAGCTAAAGCAGCAGCAGCTCCTACTGATGTGGACGTCACCGCCGAGGGAGCGACGTCATGGAGGAAGTTGCCGGCGATGCCGACGTGGATGGAGCAGCGCCGTGTCGGCTCGGGACCGAGCGCCGACAGCACCGTGAGATCGAATCAAGAAGAAAATGCGGCGATTAGTGTACAACCTCTTTGGTGGCGCCGATTAGGCCGCAGCTTCATCCGAGGAAACGGTGATGATGATGCTCTTCCGGTGGTGCAGGTGAAGACAGCGGTGTGGGAATGGAGGTGGCGCAAAAGACAAGGGGAATGTCGGGGCAGCTCCTTGGAGGTGGAGGACGGGGTGGCTGAACCGGCGGGACGATGAGATCGACGACGGATCCTCATCCGGTACAGTGGATGAGGGATGTCGAGGTTTTGTTGTGGATGACGTCGTCGGGGAAGAGGCTCCGGCTGGGTGGCGGACGGGTTTTCGCGGCCTCGGTGTACGAATGGGTGGGGGGATGGGATGGTAGTGGGGAACCATGGCTTAGAGACGCGCTTGTCCGAAATGTGGGGTAAGTTACGAAAGTACCCCCCCCCCCCGAATTGAGGCGGTTCTTTCGGTTCAGGGGTACCACGGGCATTTCGCGTGTCGGGATTTCACAGGAGGTGGGAGTTTTCGCGCGCGTTGTAATTTCGGAATAGCAAGGCGCGTGTTGAGATGGAGGGAGTTGTCGGAGCACAACGAGACAAAGATATATCTTAAATATTTCGGGCTAACAAGGCGCGGGTTGAGATTTCTGGACAAGCCTAACGTGTACTGTGCCAAATCAATGCGCACTACAAATGTCATTCAAAACTTTGAATTCATGTTATGTTCATTTAAAATATTTCGCTACGTGTATAATGCATGCAACCTACTACTCAAATGAACGTTTTAGTGCATTCCAAACGTATATACTACCGCTTCAATATGAACTAAATTTGAATTTGTTTCTCTATTTGAATAAGATATACAAGAATGATTGTTGTGAAGTCAAAGCATTTGAATTCGCTTTCTGTTTTAATAAGATCTACAATCGTCATTATTGCCAAGTTAAAACCATCGCTTGTGTATTATCTTCACGGACAACACATGATTAGTCTCGAGTTAAATATGAACTATGTGTACTATATGAACTCGAACTAGATTTTTTGAATCCACTTTATTTTGATTTCAAATCACATTACATTTCTGCTCTAGCTAGATCTTCATAATCTAAACCATGTCTCATGTGTATAATGTGTTTATCACATTATGTATGGTGCCCCGCCCCCTACGCCTACAAGTATTTAGATGTGAGTTGCAAACACCACACATTACCAGAAATTCAAATAAAATGTGAGAATGTTCGATATATAGTATTGTTTAGATTGTTCGATATTTAGTTGTAAGGTGCAAATGCCACACATTATAACAAATTCAAATAAAATGTGAGATTGATTGATGTATATGGTTTAGATTGTTCGGCATTTAGCTGTGAGTTGCAAACGCCATGCATTATCACATTATGGTATAACATGTGCACAGCACGTGTATCACCGCTATATTCATGCATGCAATGTTTAAAACACTATTATCTCCTATTCAAATATATGAATCCGCTTTCATATCAAACTATGATCTTTGTTAGTCTCTTACAGCCACACAATCCTCTAACCTTTGTAGCTACCACTAACTTTCTCTCGTGCATGCACACGCCCTCTTCGCCCTCCCCCTCCCTCGGCATTCTATCCACTGGGCACATTCATTTTTTTCTTTAGGTCGTTCACCCAGAGTCTCCACAACTCCTTTCCGACACACACCGATCGATAAACCTCTCCAGCGATGCCTGCCTACAACATACACACACACACCTTCAATCTACTCCTTTATGTGTCCTTGCCGCGTATCTCTCATACGGTCAAACACACGTGTAAACTCTCGCCCCTCTTTTCATAGATCTCACAACCGCACACTCCTCCCCCTATGTAGCTAGTAACTGGGCCTCACGCACCACCTCCTAGCTCCATTCTCTCTGTCTATCCGTCTCGCTGGGCCTTATTTGCCTCTAACAAATGGACGTACACCGACCGATCTCTCGCTATACATATAGCTAGCTAGGTCCTTATAACTCGCTTTTACCCACACGTCAATCGATCTACCTCATTAGTTGTGTCTCTCCCTTCCTCCGACAAACAACAATTGATCTACCGATCTAGTTAGGTTTGCTTACCAAACACATGGTTCCCCTTCATCATCCATGGATGCGCCCCGACAGATCTATCATGCACAGGCACACACAGAAACACATCCCCACTCTTATTGATAACATTGCAGTTCCACCCTTAGTTTGTCTAGTAGGCCTCTCCCACCATCTTCGAGAAGCAACTCCACCACCCATCCAACACTCTACCCCTCTCCCTCCCTCTCCCTCCCTCTCTCTCTCCTCTCTCTCTCTCTCTGTCCCATCATATTTCCCGTCCTTCAGATATGTATGGATGTCGATCGATCACCCTCAAGACATAGATGGGTCTCTCCTACTCAACACATATACGAAGTCGTTCTACCTCTATAGTTAGGCCCCTGCCTACCCCTCCCCCACCCTCCCCCACACACACACCTATACTTCGAGCGCTCTAGCCATGTCTCCCTGCCACACACAAACTTGACATGTTCCCTCTAACGTTCCGGTAGGCCAGTCGCCCTATATCTTTGACTTGCACACACACAATTTTGATGGCTCTCTTCATCGATCTCGCACCCACCCACTTGATCCTCTCTTCGACTCTATCGATAGCTATGACCCCTCCCTCTCTTCTCGTGGATTGCCCGACCCTCTATGTATGAAATGGATAGGCCTCCATTTCACACACATTGCATGCAAAAATTTGTTTGAGATGTCATCGACACATATTCCCACAAATAATTCACGTAAATCAACCCCCACCCCACCCCCACACCAAAACAAAAACACTACCATGAACGCTGTATGTATCTCTCACACACACCCACGTGGGTCGGGGACGTGAACGAAGAGAAGAGGTGCATGCCCGGTGCACGTACTCCCGTCTCTGTCCCAACCACACCCGCGCGGGTACACGGTGGAGCTCATTTCTGTAGAAAAAAGGCAGCCCACGTGGTAATTTGGCACGTGTACTGGTTGTCCACTTGGTGGAGGGAGGATCGTCTACCACAGGTGAACAAACAAATTGCGACTTGACGCGTTATGTTAAATTAAAAAAGAGGCAAACCATGTGGGGCCTACCTTAGAGGCAAGGCTCTATACACTGGAGTACTTTTGATGTGTCCCGTCAACTCGCAGAACGAGGAGAAGCTTGCTTAGTATGTCGTCTCCCCCGCCCACGGGCGCGGTGGCTCGCAGGATGAGGTGAAGCTTGTTCCGCCTTACGCCCGCTCCCTCGCCCATGTGTGCGGTGGCTCGCAGGACGAGGAGAAAAAATTTACTACTCCCTCCGTTTACTCCTCGTCCCTACTACCTTGGTTATAGAGATTATATCATATTGTTTGGAATATATATGTCCTTTAGTATATTTCAATACGAACTACTAGTACATACTCCAAACACTGATGTATATAGACGTATTTTAGAGTGTAGACTCACTCATTTTGCTCCGTATGTAGCACTCTCCCTCGCCCCTCGACCCTCGCCCATGTGGTGGATGTGCAGCAACTCATTCGGTCTCATATAGCCAGAACGATATATACTGCACTACCATTATTGCTCGACTTCCCGAAGAGGCGACGAGCCAATCGCAAGGTTAATATTTTGGAGATGCCAAGCGCAAGGTTATAGGAGAACTAGTAGTAGGTGCTGCGTCATTTATAAATAAAGTTTTTTTTCTTTAGTGGCACGTACGTAATATAGTAGGTTCATATGGAGAGAAAAGGAAACCGCTCCACTATATACATAGTCAGGACGGGCCAGCCTACACGGTTGCATGCTGGGGTTGCTCTCTTCAAACTCTCTCGCACAAAACGACTGTGGCCACATCTCTAACATCCCGGTGGATCATGTCCGCTTTGGCGAAGGGGTGGATGCTTAGTGTAGATGCGGTGGCCGTCGCCGACAGTGAAAACCCACTGTCGGCACGTCCCGATCAGGGGTCCCCGCCGTTCTCTCTCACAAAGCCGGTGAGGTTGCCTTCGTCCCTTGCTCACTTTGCCCGCGACGTGGGCGATTGCCGCCTCCGCCACCCTCCTCAAGGTTGAGCTACGTCCCTCGTGTACAACTCCCTTTACAAAGCTTACACCATCGCTTCCAAATGCCCACATCATTCCTCGTGGATATTTCTCTACTTCTTTGCCCCGCACATACCTCTCTTGGCTTCTACGTCTTTGTATTTGTGATGAGTTTATGTCTCATCAACTAGTCCCGATAATCTTATTCTAATCACGCTTCTTCAATTTCTTTGCCACAGGGATGCTCATCTCGATTTTGGTGAAGCTGCACAAAATGATCTCGATGGTCAAAAGGTTGCAAACTTCATTTATTAGGAAGCTTTAACGTTGCCAAAGAAATTGAAGCCTGGTCAGGTTCACGGTTCAAGGGCTAGGGACTGCATGGATCATTTTTTCTTTAGTTGCCTCTGCTGCAAAATAAGTGTCAACTTCAGTAGTAGTAAAACTTTGTACTAAAGTATGAACAAAATTCATACACTTATTTTGGAATGGAGGGAGTACATATTTGCTATGATAATTCAATCATTGAGATGCAATATCAAGCATGTAAGTCTCCTTTGTATTTGATTAAATGTTGCAACGGGCAACCTTGGACACAAGATACATGTAATGTGTTGGAAGCTTCATAGCATTGTACAAATTTATCTCGCTGATAAATTACAGTACGTACTATACTAGTACTTCCTCCGTTCTTAAATATAAGTCTTTGTAGAGATTTCACCATGAACCACATGCGGATGTATATCGATGCATTTTAAGTGTAGATTCATTCATTTTGTTCCGTATGTAGTGGAATCTCTACAAAGACTTATCTACTAGTAATAGCTAGCCCCCACTACTAGGAATTCTCTATCCTCTCCTTGAGCCACATCATCAAAATTGATGTAGCCGTTAGATGAAGTAAATCAGTCCATAATAGCCATCCGATCTAGACGTTGAGAGGCTCCGCACTAAGCCACATGCAAGCATGCAGAAATACCGTGGCACATGCATGTGAGTGGGTTTTAAATCACATCAACATGTCTGCATGCAAGCATGCACCGGTAGCATGCATGTAAGTGAGCTTTTAAGTCCCATTAACATGTCAAAAAGAAAAATATAATCCCATTATGCAGTAGGAGTTGGCTGATCTTTTTTCCTCACGTGGGATGATCTAAATGATGATGGGAGTTTATTTAGTTTGGCTACCACATTTGTCATGCGGTTATAGAGTTTTTTTAGTTCTATGAAATCGATAATTTTCACTGCTCCTGTGATAGTGTGAGGTGGGCCATGTAATCACTAAGCTCAAGCGTATTTTCACTTTGCTCTTGCACGCCTTCAGTAAGAATGGAGAAAATTGTAATCTAGTAGTAGTACCTCCTTTAGCGAAAGCGTGGGACATCCAATGTCCTACCACCTTAGTAATAAAGACCAAAGAGTCGTCAAATCACATAGACCCAAAGAAGAAGTTGGACGGACGAAGCAACCATCACTCTTGCGCCGGTGAGAGGTCGCGTCGCTTCTGCCCGGGCATGAATGCGGCACCGATTCTTTGAAGCGGTCTTTGACCGTTCAGGCGGGAAGCGCGCGCGGGCAATGGAGGGGCTTTGGGTGGGCCAGGCTGGTCAGGAGCGAGCATGGCAGCTGTCCGCATGTCCCTACCGGACACGGCCGGAAATGAGAGGATGCACTGACTCTCGCGGCTAAAATCGTACACTACACAACATCTCTCTGTAGGAGTAGGTCGATCTGTCGCTCTCTCTAACACACACATGCTGTTAAACACACACACACGCACCTTGGTCCCGTTGCACCTTCTAACATGACTTATTACACCTAGACGGAGGGAGTAGTAAGTATACGAGATACGGTGGCACACTGACTTAAGTCGAATACAAGTGCCCAAAATTTGTGTGCATGTTATAATAAGGATTCACTTAAAATAGTACGTGAGCGAACAGAGGGATCAATTGGACAAAGGTTCCCGGCGAGAGTGAGATGTGTGAGGTAAGATACACCGCTGGTGCTTTTAATTTTTCTTATTAATTTGTTTGTTTCACCCTCTGACTGGTGGGACCCAACGTACTACGTGGAGAGAGGTAAGGTGACTAAGGTTGCATTATTTCTGCACCACTGTGGATAGTCTTACCACCAAAGCCACATGACACGATTATGATTGAAATCCCAATGACTCCCACACACACAAAAAAACATGGCATGCTTGTCACACGAATGCAGGAATGTATAAAAGGTTATTTCCCTCTCGTTGAACACAACGGGAGGGTTGTGTAGCTGGTTAGCCTGTTCGCTCATCAAACTTGAGGTCTCGGATTCGATAACTACACTTCAGCATAATTTGTGCCAGGAGGATTCTTTGACTGGTCAAAATGTTTTCTAGGGTTTGCACGCTTCACACTCTCTCTCCAGTATATATACACACTGGAGCCTCAGCGCTTGTAGTTGCTCTCTTCACACTCTCTCGCCCTCTCACTGGAGCCTCAGGGCCTTGTAGTTGCTCTCTTCACACGGCGCTTGTTGTTCACTTTCCACCCAGCGGCCGGTGGAGGGCCTCCCAACTTCTTCTTCGCCGCCGTCCCGTCGCCCACCGAACCACGCCCCAAGAACCTTAAGGTATAATTTACTTACTCCACATGCATTGCTCTAGCTGCATGTATACCATGAATCTAGGATGTGGTTCAAAGAGGAAAGGAGTGGGGGAAAGTAGTGGGAAAAGTTGTATATAGCATGAATCTAGGACGTGGTTCAAAGAAGAAATGAAGGGGGAAAGTTGTATAGCATGAATCTAGGACGTGGTTCAAAGATGAAAGTAATGGGGGAAAGTTGTATCGCATAAATCTAGGACGTGGTTCAAAGAGGAAAGGAAGGGGCAAAAGTACTAGTTCAAAAAGGAAAGGAAGGGACAAGGCTGTAGAGTTTGAGCAGGACTAGATTTGTTGCGCTCACATAGGGAAAGGTGTCTAAAGATAACAAAACTCCTTGGTTGTTTGTTCTTTGTTGCAACAGACTGTGCATGACCACAGTACATCGGTAGATGCACATGGTGCTGGTGCGTCCACTGTCCCATGCAACTCATTAGCTGTTGTTAATCTAAGGCCCTGTTTGGTTAAAAACTCCTTAGTCCCTACCTGCTTGGTTCCAGGGACTAAACATGGACTAGAGGTTATTAAATGACATGCTAAAAGACCATGTTACCCCTAGTAATGAACTAATAGAGACAAGGTGTGATGCGTGGCAGGGGCAACTGTTGGAAAAAGTCCCAAAAAGACTCCCTCGGGGTCTTCTTTCTTTAGTCCCAAATGCCCACTTTTAGTCCCTAAAAGCCCCTCCTGTTTGGTTTAGATGGGACTGACATGGAGTTTTTTTAGTCCCTACACCAAAATGTCCCTGTAAACAAGCACCCTCTAATAATGCCGCCGGAAAACTGATGCAATGTCACAGTTAAAAGCAAATTACATGTTTAACGAATTTTATTGTTAATATAATCTTTATGTTAATATCAATCAATGCCACCATTTGAGAAATGCTACTGTCTTGCTTTCTTTCCCATTTAGATAAGGTAGATGCTTCTTTTTGTTGGCTTCTGTGTCTTCCACCGTTATTGACCACTAATTGTTTCCTTTGCACCTCTGTGTAAACAGGGTTATCTACTTCACCTCGTTGCCATTGTGACCTTTTGTTGCACTGCACACAACACTTTTGTTTTAAGAGTGTTTTGTGCAGTTCAACCAAAATGTCACACCGACAACGTTGCTTGATTGCTTGATCTTAGTGGAACTGCACGAGAGGAGATCTTACTTCCTATCCGTTAAGGCGAATTTGGTTCAGATCTTTCTTCTTGTGAGTTGTTTGAATTCCGCATCATGAGAGGTCAAGATTAGCCTTCTTTCACATGATTCTGCAGTGTGCTTTCATATGTTGTGCTACTTGTACGATAATGTTGCTTGATTTTAGTGAACTGCACAAATGGAGACAAGACTTCCAATCAGATGTGCACCGTAATATCCCATTGAGGTAAGATAAGGATATTTCTGGCTGTTGGCTTTGTATTTTGCCACTTTCATCAGAAAATTAAGTTTAGTACTATACTTGTGCTCCCTAATTGACATGCAAAATCTTACATTGAAGGCGAAGCTTGTCTGTTATTGAACCAAGTGATGAAGGGGAAGAACAAGGGGAATAAAAACATAAATCAACTCCCGGTGCTATAATGAAGCACTGGAACTGTGATGACACAAGTAATGATATAGTTTTGCATCTTAATTTATTGCTATGGCTAGAACGAGCAATTGTTTTGCCACTGATTTGATGCCACTCTTAATGTAATATGTAATTATCTCTACTTGTGCAAACAGGATCTTCTTTGAAGATACCATATATATTAGTGGAACTGCACAAGAAGATGTTGGAAACATTAAACTAATCGAGGAGTATATAGTAAGCATGGCCACCACCGTAGATAGCAACAGATGGTTCCGGAGAAGTGCTTCATTTGTATGCTCTACACAATAAGCCTCCTGACAAAGGTTGGTACTCGCCCACTGATTTCATCCATATGATTGAGCTTTTTCATCTCTATTGGTGTTGTGCTACTGTTTAGATACTGTCATGAAAAAGTGGTATTGTCCTTGAGAAGTGCTTCATCTGTGTTGTTTTCAATATTTTCTTTCCTTTTTTTGAGCAAACAGGGATGCTAGAATTTAGTAGTCCTCTTGTCTTTGCACAACAGGATCATCTTCCTCTAAAGAAAAATATGGAGTACGTGAAGTGACTAGTTCCAATTATGCCAGGATGAAGAAGCCCTGTCTATCTTCTCATCAGAAGGAGCAGTTGAAGGATGGTTACATTACTCCCCACAAGACCAAACTAACTTCAGCTCAGAAGGACTGACAAATCTCCATTTTTTGCTGTGATGCGCAAGTACAATGTTGTTCTAGGATTCTTTCTGGTGAGTTCCATTTTTCTAAAAGTGTGCTCTACATGGACCATGTATGTGCCTGTTGAAACTGTCAATTCATAGTACAGTTTGCTTTATACTAATCACTTTTTTGTATTTGTGCAAATAGGGTGCTCAACTTGATTTCAATGGGAACTGCACAAAATGTTCATGAATTCATCGAATCATTCATTTCCACCACAAGAAAGGAGGTGCCGATAAGTTCAAGGCGTTGCAACATATAAGGGAGAAATCATACAAGCTACGCGCGAATTTGGTTGATTTTGGTGGAACTGCACAGAAAGAACAGCTGGTTTATTTAGCACGAGGTGTCATGTCAATGTTTGAACTGATGGCAAACCCTGCCCAGTCCACAATCGTAGGCATTTGATATTTTGGAATGGGACAACCTTGTCAAATTTTGCTCATTGATTTTAGCAAGACATGCGTTTGATATTTTTGAATGGGATGCTCTTTCTTTGTCGTGAGCGTCGATCAATTTTTCTTTATTCTTTAGTTGTGAAGTAAATATTGCCTCGACATGTGAGTCGCCGAGATGCATAATCATCGATTGTTTTGAATGTTCTCTATGAATTGCCGTGCATGTGTGTTTGATTGCAATGTACGTAAACGCTAAAAGCTGCTCAAACTCTTTGTACTCCTTCCTTCCTTTTTACTTCGCACATTGTGAAAGTGCAAACTTTTTTGTATAAGATTGGTCAAAGTAGAGATACTTTGACTGCAGACAAAACTTGTACGCAGACTACAAAGGATCGGAGGGAGTACATGTGAAACTGCTGCAAACGAGGTGATCACCCTGGGAATAATGCCAGTACGTATTGTTTTGCATGTTCATCCAATGCCAGTGATACAGGAATTCGAACTAATCGAAATAAATTCATTCATACATGGTCGGATTTCATCTAAACATGCTGGATTTCATTACATTTCATACATTCTTCAACTAAAAAGGGGTGCGCTGGAGGTATAATTAATTAACCGAAGCTACCCACCCGTGTCCCGCTGAGCCGAACAGAAGCTTCAGTGACTTAACTGCAGGTGCAATTGCGTAACTGACATGTGGCCTATTGGGCCCACGTGTCAATTAGCCAACTGCACCAGCAGATAAGTAGAAGCAGCATTCTTCTCCAGCGCAGCTCTCCGACTCCACGTCGCCGCCAAGAAGCTAACAGGCCGTCAATGCTCAACCCGCCTAGCTTGGCTTCAACATGAGGGTGGCAGCGGTGGCCTTACTTGGACCCAAGCGGCGGCGACCTACCGTGTTCTACTCTTCCTCGTGTTCTGTGTGGCGCGGCCTCCTTGGCAGCAGGGCGGGAGCTCGATGGAGCCGGCGATGTCCTCTGTCTCGTTGCCGGCGGGCGGTGCCTCATCGGAGCGGTGGAAATCCTCCCCCGCGTTGCCGGCAGGGTGGGGCCTCGGCTGAGCCGGCGATGTCCTCTGCCTCGTTGTTGGCGGGGCGGGGCCTCGGCGGAGCCGGCGGTGTCCTCTGCCTCGTTGTTGGCGCCGCAGGGCCTCGGTGGAGCCGACGGTGTCCTCTGCCTCGTTGTTGGCGCCACGGGGCCTCGGTGGAGCAGGGCCTCGTCGACGCCAGCGGAGCGGGGACTCGTCGGAGCCGGCATTGTCCTCTACCTCGTTGTTGGCGCCGCGGGGCCTCGGTGGAGCAGGGCCTTGTCGACGCCAGCAGAGCGGGGACTCGTCGGAGTCAGCATTGTCCTCTGCCTCGTCCTCGGTCTCGCCAAACAGCGCCTTGCCCGCTTCATCACCCTCTTTGCTAGCTTCTTTGTAGGCGGCCGTAGCCTCCGCCACCCGCATGCGGTACAGCCAGCGCTCGAGGCGGCCCTTGCGGGCGGAGCGGTACGAGTCGAGCAGCGCCTCCTGCTCTACCCGCTCCGCGGTGATCTGCTCCTCCGCCTGTAGGTGCTCCTGGAGGAGATGGTGGTTGTAGGCGGCGTCGGCCTGCGCCTCCCGGAACTGCTCCTGACGCATCTGCCTCACACTGTCTATATATTGGGCACGAGCCTTGCTGATGGTCATGGTGCAATGCACCGGTGAGGATGGCGCGGAGGAGTGGGTTGGCGCCGGATCGTCGACTACCATGTTCTCCACTGGGACGTCGTCGTCCTCCGGCTGCCTGCCGGCCAGCCGGTCAGCAGCAATGGCTGCCATCTCCTTGTGGTCCGTCGTCCGCCCGTCCCGAAGAGCGCTGGAGCGCGAGGAAGCCATGGTGGGCAGTAGTGGTGTGGACAGGACAAAGGGAACGGATGCGGATGACTGTGGCTATGGCCGACGCTGCAGTTTATATAGCAATGGTGTGGCCGAGCAGAGGGACGGACGTGTGGCGCCGGAGTAGCCGCCTCGGCAACCGCGTATCATTAATGTGGGCGGCAGATGGACGGACGGACGGCACTTGTGTCATTTGAAGGCAGAGCAATCGCCTGCACCGGGAAGCGGGGCGGGCGGCGCTGACTGTTTCGGGCGGAAAGCGCGCGGGCGAGGAGATGACTTTACTTGGAGAGGATGACAATGGGACCCACCAGGTCCATAGCCTCACGTACGCAAGTGCCTCCTTATTATATATATATATATATAACTATAATTTATTTTGCTTCCTCCTGGTTTCCTGACATCACGGTCCCACACCATTGTCAACCTATGTAGTAGTCAATAAACGAGAGAATTGCACAAGAAGCGGCCGACAGCTGGGACCAAGCAGCTCGGCAAGATTTGTGTTTTTGAGGTGTGAGCACCGCAGAAGTTTTTCGATGTTTAGCCCAGATATTAATTTTTCTCCTCTGAACAACAACGAAAACATCGCTGCAGGTATGAACTGGGCGGGCTGTGGCCCGTCTAGCCCAGGCCAGATATCCAGCCCAGATATTAATTTTTTGGGTTAATTAGATAAATGCCACTCCAATTATGGTGATTCATAAAAATGCCACTGCAATTTCCAGACTTTGAAAAATGCCACTGCAATTTTTGCAAACTTTGAAAACCCCCACTGCAGACTTCGAAAAAAGCCACTAGAAATGGTATGACATGGCATTTTTCAAAGTTTGGAAATTGCAGTGGCATTTCTCGGAATCGCCAAATTTGGAGTGGCATTGTCAAATTAACCCTTTTTTTCAAGCTGAAAATGGCTAGCCGAGCTATAATTTTTTTAGGAATACCCAGGCAAGGGCAAGTTGTTATTCTCCGCCTCGCTGGGCTGCAAATCTTTCCTAGGAGGGATGCATTAGGCTTAACAAGAAAATGGGCTTTAAGAAATAATAAATGGGATGTAATTAAAAAAGTGGGCAGTAACTATAAAAAATGCACCAAACATGTGATTACTTTATAAAATATTATTTTTGGATATTGAAAATTTTAATTTCATTAATTGTTGCGAGCGCAATGTTTCGTTGGATTTTTACGTAATATAAATTTATATTTAAATTGTATTTAATCTGACTAGAAATTTTGGGATAAAAATATTTCGGATCCCATCAAAATGTGGGAAATTTTATTGAATTCTGTTTTGAACGCTTGGTTGAAATGGGCTATACTTTTAACAAACTGTAAATGGGCTGTAGTAAATTCCATTAGAATTCAAAAATGGGCTACACATTCTTACAAATCCTCAAATGGGCTATAAGTTCTCTGCCACACACTTCTGGCCTACTAAGTTGATTTAGTCCCTAAAAACAGAGTTGACGCGTATGCAAGGCTTTGTCAACTTATAGTCAACACACGGTTCTAGCAGCAGTGGCCTTTGGATGTCCATCCTACGGATGTCGTGCTTCTTCTTCAATCTCGGATATTCTAGCTTCACCCACCCAAAAAATGATTCCTCCTCCTAACATCTGGGGCGCACCATTTCGGAAGCTGACCTGTGGGCCTACTAAGTTGACGTACCAAGGGCTTTGCCAACTTAGTCAATATAAATGATTCTAGCTGCAGTGACCGTACGATGTCCATCCAACGGCCGTCGTGCTTCTTCAACCTCTGGTCTTCTTGCTCCAGCCGCCCAAAGCAGCATCGGTCGTGCCGCCCTCCCGCCTCCCGTGGCCGGCTATCTTGCCGCTGGAGGCCTCATCGCCCCTACTACTCCCACCGATGGCCGTGCCATCCCTCCACTCACCCACACCCCCCGTTATTCTCGCAGCGACGGCAGCTCAACCAAAGTGAACCCTCGCATTCTCTCCGCATGTGCATCCACCGCCGCGTCTTCCCCGCTCCACGTCATCCCCTTCCTAGGCCTCGCCGTCATCCACCGCCTGGTGCTCTCGGCCTTGGCGTGGTCAACGTGGTCAAGGAACGACTTCCATCGGACGTGGATCAGATGCGTGGAGAGGCCGATACCGGGTCCATGGCAGCCGCAAGGAAGTGCCTCCTTATTACGCCGCAAAATAGTTATTCCTCCACCGACAATGGGTCCCACCGGACGGGCCACCGTATTTCGTGAAAAAATGATTCGCCCCACATTGCTGGGACCCATGAGCTACATCTTCGCACGCAAGGAAGTGCATCCGAAAAAACGATTCGCTTCGATCGCTGGTATCCACCAGCTACATCTTCGCACGCAAGGAAGTGCATCCGAAAAAAAAAACGATTCGCCCCCCGACTGCTGGGACCCACTAGCTACACCTTCGCACGCAAGGAAGTGCGTCCGGGCAAAAAAAATGATTCGTCCCCCTGATTGCTGGGACCCAGCAGCTACACCTTCGCACGCAAGGAAGTGCGTCCGGGCAAAAGAAAAACAAAACGATTCGCCCCCCTGACTGCTGGGACCCACCAGCTACATCTTCGCACACAAGGAAGTGCGTCCGGGCAAAAAAAAAAACGATTCGCCCCCTGACTGCTGGGACCCACCAGCTACATCTTCGCACACAAGGAAGTAACGCGTAGCCTGCAGTGCAATCGCTCGGGTTCAGTTAGAGCCCAACGCCTCGCTCGGGTTCAGTTAGAGCCAATGCCTCGCTTTTGCAGCAGCGTCACGTGTACGAGAAAGCAGCATCGCCGGCCCCGACCTCCCACCGTAATCGGGAACTCCCGAAATTTTCCTCCCCTCGCTTCTACCACGGTTTTTCCGTCATGGACGGCCCAAAGAATGTCATGCAGCTGCGTCCGGCCCGCCCAGGACAAAAAGCCCATTTTCTGTCATGATTTTTTGTCATAGAAGTAGGAGCCCACCACATCTATGATGATACCGGGTTTTGTCGCAATTATCGTCATAGAAGTGTCATATGTATGACAGGAATTTTTTTCGTTCGGCCCAAAATGTCACGGATGTGTCTTTTTTTTGTAGTGCAAGTCCGGTCAGCGGAAGAAGCCATACAAAAGGAAGAACCTGGAATCTTCCAGCTTGGACCGCATACTCGATCGTCCATGGCAGATCCACGGCACCCCTAATAAACCAGCCAATCATACCCACCGGTGTTGTTGGGTCTTTAAACAGGCCGGCAAGTTAAATGCCGAGGATAAGGAGAAGGGGTCACAAAGTGAGAACGACGACGAGGAGCCCCGTCCGCCGAACACAGGGAGACAGAAGAAGTCCCCCTCCCCCAGGTTAAAACGGTGAGCATGATATACGCTACACATATCCCCAAGAGGGAGCGCAAACAAGCGCTCATGGACGTCTACGCGATAGAGCGAGTCGCCCCAAAATTCAACCCATGGTTGTCCTGTCCGATCACCTTCGATCGCATGGATCATCCGACCAGTATCCGTCATGGCGGTTCAGCCGCATTGGTCCTCGACCCAATCATTGATGGATTCCACCTTACGCGCGTCCTTATGGATGGTGGCAGCAGCCTCAACCTACTGTATCAGGATACAATCCGCAAAATGGGCATCGATCCATCAAGGATCAAACCCACAAAGACTACCTTTAAAGGAGTAATACCAGGTGTAGAGGCCCACTGCACGGGTTCAATCACATTGGAAGTTGTCCTCGGATCTCGGACAACTTCCGAAGCGAAGAATTGATCTTCGACATCGTCCCCTTCCACAGTGGCTATCACACACTACTCGGACGAACCGCATTTGCTCGGTTCAATGCGGTGCCACACTATGCTTATCTCAAAGTTAAGATGCCCAGACCACGCGGTGTCATATCAGTCAATGGAAACACAGAGCGCTCCCTCCATACTAAGGAGCACACCGCAGCCCTGGCAGCAGAAGTATAGAGCGGCCTTATCAAGCAGAACCTTAATTCGGTGGCCAAGCTCCCGGACACTGTCAAACGAGTCCAGACTATTCTGCAGCAGGACAGTCCAGCTCGTCAGGAGCTCGACTAGCAATTTGGCCTCCGTCCCAGTCCCGACCAAATGACGGTGTACGTACCGCGCGTACATAACTACGCACTCAAAATACCATGGGCATAGATGGAGGCGTATCTCGATTGTCGTCCATCATACGGCTCCCACACATACTTTTCCTTTTCCTTTTTTCTTAGTCTTTTCTTTCACAACCCCCCTTCCCGACGGCCTGCTCATCGGTCCTTTTGAAGGATATATATACCAAGGCGGCAAGCAGTACGGACATGTGGGGGAATCTCTAGATGTTCTTCTTGACAATCATTCTACCTGTTTTCAGGACCCGCATGCAGCTCCCCTTGGTCTTGGCATGTTAAATAGCCTGGTCGCTTATCTCACTATTTGTAAAAATATGCTCTGACGTACTAATCAAACTATAATGGCAACAGTTTGCGTCCCAACTTACGTGGCACTAGCTTACTACTTCATTTTATTTTGCTATTCTTATCGATTGCACCCGTACACTTTGGTACGCTTTTCGCCAGGGGCTTCATTATGCTCCACACTATGGCAACAAAGTCCGAACACTTTTTACAGTACAGTTCGGCGCCCCGAATTTTAGCATTATATGCATCGGCTCCGAATCATGTCTTTGGTCAATAGTTGGGTTGCCCAGCTCTTGTGCTTGCTACCTTACGTTTCATCCTATCGGCTAGGGTACTAAAGGGAGAACTACTGCGAATGTGTTTCTGGTTTATCTAAGCAAACACCTCAGTAGAGAAAGCTGGAAACTGACTGTCATGATACGGCGAGAGCTGGTCAGCTATTCAGAGGTTATAAATCTTTTGCGATTTTTTCGCATTATGCGACGAATCGGCCTCTACCTGAGCAGGTGTCTACAACCCCTAGTCTGGATTAAATACTAACTAGGGGTTGTGCCTACATTTCTATTGTCAAACTCCTATGACTAAGTGAGAGTGATAAAGCCACACAGTCCGATTGCTTGGTTCGTTGCGCTAAACACCTCCTTCAAGGACCAAAACTCTTGGATCAAGAGTGTTTAGATTCCATCCCGAACACCCCCGTACTACCTACGTAATTTGAAGCCGACCGCCAACTCTCAGATTTAACAAAAAGGCCGCACAGGAGGTAAAATTTTCAAACAACAAACATTATATTACATAATGGCTTTGTTTCATAATACAGGAAGGGATAACATGAATGACTTCATTCAAAGATAGTGTCTTTTGAACACTGGCCCTCTACAATGCGGGATCCCTTCAGGACATCATCAAAATACCGCTCGGGCGTGCGGTGCTCCTTGCCCGCGGGCGGTCCCTAGGTGCCGAGCTTGACGGTGTGCATCTTCGCCCACTGCACCTTGATACGGGTGAAGGCCATCCGCGCACCTTCAATGCAGACCGACCGCTTGATGGCATCAAGCCGAGGGCAGGCATTGACGAGCCACTTCACGAGCTCGAAGTAGCTGCTGGGTATGGCTTCGGTAGGCCATAGACAGATTATGAAATCCTTCATGGCCAGTTCGGCCACCCTATGCAGTTCGGTCAGCAATTTCAGATGATCGCTAAAGGGCACCGGATGCTCTGGCGCAAGGTATTGCGACCAAAACAACTTCTTCGTTGAGCTCCCCTCTTCGGCTCCGAAGAATTATGCAATACGACAAAGATCGCTGGCAGACACGCATACGCATACGAGAACTCCAAATCCGGGTCAGTAAGAGGAACCTTTTCTTCACAAACTTGCTCTGCATAATAAAGGCCTTACCCGCCGCGATTTTTTTGGCCTCCTGGATTTCCTGGAGGGTGCCCTGGGCTTCGACCCGGGCATCGTGTGCGCTTTGGCGGGCCTTGGCAAGTTCAGATTCTTAATCCGCAATATTGCGCTCCTAGGACTCGCATTTCTTCACGGCGTCCCGGAGCTCCTGCTGGTCCTCACCAACCCTGGCCTCGTGTTTCTCACGAGCGGCTTGTTCCTTTGCCGCTCTCTCCTGGGCTTCTGCCAGCGCCTTCTTGAGGGTCTCCACCTCGGTCGCCACTCCTACTAAATATCATGGCACTATGGTCAACACAAATCATTCATCCTTTCTGAATCTATACAAGGTCATTGCATACCTTGATTGTCCTCCTGTTGTTTTCTCACACGGCCGAGCTCTTCCTCGGTCCGCTCCAGACTCTGCTTCAGTCCGGAGACTTCGGCAGAATGGGAGGTCGCTGCCAGCAACGACGCCTGCTTATTCACATAGACACGCATGGTTAGTCTTCGACGAAAATTGTTTGATCCTCTGTCCGGCTTTTCTTTCCGAACACCGGACTAAGTTTCAGGGGCTACTGTCTATACTATGACATTCTTTTATACGTTGCATACGTCAAAGCCTATTAGAAGGCTGGTGCGGGCTTCGGTCAGTTCGCTCTTAACGGACTGAACTCTCTCAACCACCGTACCCATAAGGATACGGTGTTCCTCAACAATGGAAGCGCTTTCCAGCGCTTCCAGTAGAGTATCCGGTGCCTCTGGATAGACAGAGGTCACCGGCGGAATCGGCACACCTCCTTCTTGCGAAGGAGGCTGCTTGCCTGGTTGTGGAGCAGTATAGGTCTCCGGAACTGTACTCGGCTGGGGGCCGAATTGGATATGGCCCACATCGCCAGTCTCCATGGGGATCTGCTCCCGCATGTGTCCGGCGGCCGATGTATCATCCTCTGGCGCCACCGTGACGGCCTCCTGTGCCTCCCCCCTAGCCGGGAGGGTCCTTCGGGACTGCACTTCAGCATCCTCCATAGTCCGGGGAGAGGAGGCCGCCGGAAGGGACCGCTGTCCATCACCTTCGGCTCCAGCAAATTCCCCGAAGATGAGGACCGCTCGAGGTCGGAACGAGCCGGACTGCAAGTACATGATTCAGCATGTTAAAACCATGAAGTAAAGAGGCTGGATATATGAATGCGTCAGTGCCTTTGAGTACTCATTATTTAGCCAGGGGCTTATCCCTGGGGTGCCACTCCGAGCTGCTATCAATGTCCCATGCAGAGTTATCCGCGAGGGAGACCCTCCCCTTCTTGGACGCCTCTGCCTCCAGATGCGTGGAGGCCGCCGTTTTCTTCCTTCCCCCCTCAGGGGGAGAGTTGCTTTCTTCTTCCTCCTCCTCATCGTCCTCGGCGGCGGAGGAATGAGTTTCGGCATCCGAAGTGCCCTTACGGCAGAGTCCTTCTGGTCTCTTTGGCCTTCTTCTTGGACTTCTTCTCCGGCACCTGGTAGGGCGCCGGAACCAGCATCTTCGTCGGAAGTGGGATTGCTGGGTTTTCGGGCAGCGGAGCCGGACACTGGATTAGCTCCACCTTCTTCGTCCAGCCCTAAAAAAACAAATAGGGAAGCTTAGACATCTTCCTTGAGTATGCAAGTAAAGGGTACACCTTGAAATGTGAAAAAATTACCGGATTGGCGGGATGGGTCAGGTTGTACCCACAATCCTCGGTCGTCTTCGGCCACGTCTCATTGACCTTGAAAAGCACCTTCCAGAATTCTTCGTGTGTAGTACCGAAGAACTATTGCAGGGTCTGGTGCTCGGCCGGATCGAACTCCCACAAATGGAAAGTCCGGCCTTGGCACGGAAGGATCCGGAGAAAAAGCATCACCTGGATCACGTTGACAAGCTTGATGTTCTTGTCGACCATGCTCCTGATGCGCGTCTGCAGCACGGACACCTCGTCTGATAACGCCCAGTTCAGGCCCTTCTCTAGCAGGAGGTGAGCTGCATTGGGGCTCAGGGCTGGAATTCAGGAGTCGCGGCCCAGCTGGCGTCGCGCAGCTCTGTGACGTAGAACCACTGCTGTTGCCACACTTTGATGGTCTCCATGAAGGTACCTTTGGGCCATGTGACATTGGGCATCTTGCTCACCATGGTGCCTCCGCACTTTGCGTGTTGACCACCCACCACCTTCGGCTTCACATTGAAGATCTTTAACCACAATCCGAAGTGGGGTGGGGTGCGGAGGAAGGCCTCACACACGACAATAAATGCTGAGATGTTGAGGAAGGAGTTGGGGGCCAGATCGTGGAAATCCAGCCCGTAATAGAACATGAGTCCGCGGACGATTGGCTGGAGAGGGAATCCCAATCCACGGACGAAGTGGGGGATGAATACCACGCTCTCATGGGGCTCTGGGATGGGGATGATCTGCCCCGTTGCAGGAAGCCGGTGGGCGATCTTCTGGGCTAAGTACCCAGCCTCCCGGAGCTTGGTGATGTCCTTCTCCTTGATGGAGGAGACCATCCACTTGCCCTGCGCTCTAGATCCGGACATGGCCGGAGTGCTTTTTTGAGGTGGAAAAGATGGAAGCTTGGGCGCTGGAGCTCGAGAATGGATGGGCAGAGAGAAAGAAGGCATGGGTGAAAAGGTGAAATTCTTATCCCTTTATAAAGGCTGCGAATATCAAGCGCCTCCCCACTCGCCTTAAAACTTGCCTATTCCCCCAGGGCCGTGCTGAGAGGCGCGGTTGTATTACTCATGCCAGGATTGATGAGAATCCCATAATAAGGGGACACGATCTCTGCTTCGACAAGACGTGCCAATAAAACTGCATCTTGAAACGAGGAGCGGGAGGCTAAATAACGGTTCGAAATGATGACCGGGCAGCGACGTGATGTCACGCTACAAAATTTGTCAGTAGATTGGACTCGTGAAAATATTATACTCTCTACGTGTGTGTGTGTGGTACTTGTTTTGCAGAGCCAGACACGTTTTTTGTGTTCGAAGGCTGTTTTGGAGTATTCGGAGGAGGAACCCGCCTTGCAATGCCGAAGACAATCTGCGCGTCGGACACATCGTCATTGAAGCCTGGTTCAGGGGCTACTGAGGGAGTCCTTGATTAAGGGGTCCTTGGGCGTCCGGACTATGTAACATGGGCCGGACTAATGGGCTATGAAGATACAAGACAGAAAACTTCTTCCCGTGTCCGGATGGGACTCTCCTTTGTGTGGATGGCAACCTTGACGTTCGGATATGTAGATTCCTTCCTTTGTGAACCGACTCTGTACAACCCTAGGCCCCTCCGATGTCTATATAAACCGGAGGGTTTAGTCCATAGAGGCAATCACAATCATACAGGCTAGACATATAGGGTTTAGCCATTACGATCTCGTGGTAGATCAACTCTTGTAATCCTCATATTCATCAAGATCAATCAAGCAGGAATTAGGGTATTACCTCCATCAAGAGGGCCCGAACCTGGATAAACATCGTGTCCCCTGTCTCCTGTTACCATCGATCCTAGACGCACAGTTCGGGACCCCCTACCCGAGATCCGCTGGTTTTGACACCGACGGTGGGTCCTAGCTGTCATTGGGAGGATTCATTCTTTTTGGCGTAATAAGGAGGTACTTGCTTGCATGCGGCCATGGACCATATGGGTCCCAACTGTCAGCCTCTCTATGTACATCCCTCTTCCGATATTGTCGTTTGTTGACAATGTTGACTACGCTATGCCGAGAACACCAGCACGATGGACGACGGTGAGACCCAGGGAGGTGGCGAAGCCACGAAAGTGGAGGGATGTGGGTGAGTAGAGGGATGGCCTGGCCAGCGCTGGGAGTAGTAGGGGGTGGTAAGGCCTGCGCGGCTGCACAGCCGTCCATGGGAGGCGGGAGCAGGCGGTCCCGCCGGCGCTGGATTTGGTGTCTGGAGCAAGAAGATCAGAGATTGAAGAAGCACGACGTTCGTTGGATTGACATCCAATGGTTACGTCTGCTAGAATCGTTTGCTGACATATATAATAAGTAAAAAAATCTTGCATGCGTGTCAACTTAATAGGCTAACAAGTCAGACCATTACCTATTTTTTAATAATTTACAGCTCATTGCAACTTCTTATGCAATTTATTGCAGTCCGTCTTTTTTGTTGGCAAGGGCCAGGGTTAAAATTTTAAACAAAATTTCGCATTTTTCTGTGGGGTCCAAACTATTTTTAATACCGAAATGCCGAGCCATATTTAAAGTACTTTGAAGATATATTTAAATTAGGTTAAAGCCCGGTGAAATTGGAATCAGAAAATGTGAAATTTTTTAGAAATTATAAAGTATTTGCCAATTTGTCGTAGCTTTTTTATATTTATAGCCCATTTCATATTACTTTCAAGATTTGCAGCCGTCTTGAAAGAGCTGCAGCCAATCACGGCATAGAAAAATAAGTAGGCCTAGATTGGGTATTCTTCAGAAAAAATAAACTGGGCTCATTTTCAGAAAGAAAAAAAATAGTTGGGCTGGTCATGTGGTGAACGTAAAATATAAGCCTGGGCTAGACAGACCACAGCCTAGTTGAAACCTAGCTTCGTCTCAACAATAACAAAATAAAATACTACTCGAGCAGCTACGTCCCAGGTGTCAGCCGATCTTGTGATGTTCTCTTGTCTATTGACTATATATGTTGTTAATGTCGTGGGTCCCGGATGTCAGGAAACCACTAGGAGGAAGCATTTTATTTTTCTATACGCTGACATTGGAGTATATATAACAAAAAAATGAGGAGCTTCCTTGCGTACGACCATGGACATGGTGGGCCCCTACTGTCATCCTCTCCACATATAGTCCTTTCCCGATTCCTCTTGTTTGTTGACCATGTTGACAATGCGAGAGGGCAGCTCCCCGGCGAGCGCACCAAAGCGCGCGGAGGACGATGGCGAGGCCTCGGACGTCGGTGTTAACAATTTAGGAGATGGTTGGGCGGCAATGCGTGCGCTAAGGCGCAGCCAGTCGTGGGAGGCGGAAGTAGGCGGCCCCGCCGGCATTGGTTAGGTTTTGGCGGCTGGAGGAAGACAGGACTGAAGATACACGACAAACTGTAAAAGCAGCAGGAGTACTTAACAACCTTAACTGAAACCAGCAGGGGCACTTAACAACCATAGCTGAAAGCAGTATGAGTACTTATACAGGTTCAACCGTACAAAGCACACCTCGAACAGTGCTACTTTGCCTACAATTAACCAAGGGTGAGGCCACCAGGCCACAGGACAAGGCCCAGGCACCACCTCGCGCATCCACAACCTTCTGAAAGCGGCTTCATCTCGCAATATGGTCAATAAAGAGGATATTCTCTTTAGAGCCATGGAAAAGCATGAGCATAACCTTCTGTCCTATTCTCCAAGATGGACAGGCCTTCATTATTTGAGACCACCCATGAATAAGTATCTTCTCACCTCCAAGGGCAATGGAGTAGGTCGACATAAACATCATGTTGTGACCAAGTGCAAGTCTGACCCGACCATGGTCAGCCATCTGTATAGGAACAATAGAACTGGGCAGTTTCTATTTTAGGAAGATCATAGCTGTAAAACAGTGTATAAGCAAGAGTTTATGAACAACATATATAACAGAAAATAGCTCGTACCATAAGTTTCTCGACACAGTTGGACCTGTTCAACGTGTGCAGCAGTGGCACACATATCCCAGGTGGCCTTCCACCATTGAAACGCCCCACAAGGACCTCAAGACGATCAATAAAGTGTAGGAACTTGTGGATGTCATCCCAGTCAACTTCAGTGCCATTAGTAACAGTCGAGTCCTTATAGAATAACAAACGAGGGGGAGTAGCCTGCTTAACTTTGAAATAACCTACATGTGCCACCAATTATAAGAAATAGTAGTTAGAAGTAGCATCTTCGTGAGAGAAGGGAATCACAAATCATTGCTACTTCTAAAGTTAAATTGTGATTAGTTAGACAGAATAGGTGGATTAAGAAGTAATCGAGGCAACAAGCAAGAACCAGATACAAAACTAACATGGATGAACTACTGGAACGACGTCGGGGTGGAAGATCATAGTGAAGATGAGACCAGGTTCTGCTATTTCCATCAACATTCGTGCGCGAACTTTTAGTCCATAACACTTGGGAAAGTTTATCCAAGTTCGGCCATAAAAAAGCAGCGATCTTCTTGGTTCTGACATTTTTGGAGTGTCATTTTAGCTCCTCTCATAATTTTGAACAAGTATTTGTCAGGGATTTTTGAAATGTAATTCAAATGCCAAGTTGAATCCAAATTCAAATAAAACCCAAATGCCTCTGAAATTTCCAAATGTCACTCAATTCAAACAAAAATGCATAGATGCTTAGCTAATAATTGTAAACCATTCCAAATTGAAAATTTGGGATGTTACAGACCTACCCACCTTAAGATGAATCTCGCCCTCGAGATTCGGGTTGGCTAGCAAATAGGTGCGGGTGGTCTCGACGGAGATCTTCTTCTCGCTCACAGGTGGCTTCCTCGTCGGAGTGGTGGCTCCATAGAACCATGCAAAACTTTATGATCTTGTGGTGGGTAACTTTGTTTGCAGTCTCGAGAATTCTAACGGGTTTCTCCTCATAAGTCAGATCACTGTCAAGTTGTATGGCCTCTAGGGGCACGCTATCTCTCAAAGAATATCGCCATCTCAGCATAGCATTTCTTCAGCTGGGAAACGTGAAAGACATCATGAATTCCTGACAATCCTTCCGACAATTCCAGCTTGTATGCAAAAGTTCTCCTCTGCATTCGAGGATTTTGTAGGGGCCTATGAACTGGGGTGCTAACTTTCCTTTAACACCAAACCTCTTGATTCCTTGAAGTGGGGACACACGGAGATATGCTCGATCTCCCACTTTGTATGTTATCTCCTTGCATTTACTGTCAGCATAACTCTTCTGCCTCGACTGAGCTACCTTGAGTCTGTCTCGAATCAGCTTGACCTTCTCTTCAGAGTCTCTGATAAGATCGGGAGCAAAAAATTTCCGGTTTCCAACACCATCCCACAACAATGGTGTTCTACACCTCCTTCCGTATAGAGCCTCGAAAGGGGCCATCTTCAGACTAGTCTGATAGCTGTTGTTGTACGAGAACTCTGCGTATGGCAAATTGTCATCCCAGCTAGACCCATAGTCTAGCGCACAGGCTCTCAACATGTCCTCCAGAATCTGGTTGACTCTCTCGGTCTGTCCATCTGTTTGCGGATGAAAAGTTGTACTGAACTACAACCTCGTACCCAAAGTTTCATGCAACTGATTCCAAAACTTTGAGGTAAATTGTGTTCCTCTATCTGACACGATACTCGTCGGGACTCCATGCAGACATATGATCCTGGTCATGTATGTCTTGGCTAACTTACCGCTGGTATATGTGGTCTTCACAGGAAATGTGGTCTTCACAAGAATGAAATGCGCTACCTTTGTCAAGTGATCAACCGCTACCCTGATAGAATCATAACCTGAATGGGTCCTGGGTAATCCTGTGATAAAATCCATTCCAAGTTTTTCCCATTTCCACTCGGGTATCGGCAGAGGTTGAAGTAACACTGCCAGCTTCCGATATTCCGCCTTTACTCCCTGACAAACATCGCATACTTCTACGTACTCGGCAATATCCTTCTTTATACCTGTCCACCAGAAACTTTCCTTCAAATCTAGATACATCTTGGTGTTGCGTGGGTGAATCGAGTATGGTGAATCATGGGCTTCCTGAAAAATTAACTACCTGACCTCTGGGTCATTGGGCGCATAAACAGGATCCTCAAACCATAAAGTTCCGTGCTCATCTTCACGAAAACCTTTAGCGTCTTCTGGGCTTCTCGAATTCTTTCGGTCAGAGTAGACTGAATATCCAAGGCGGCAAAAAATCCCCTCGGTACTATCTCCACTCGGAGCTCTATGAGATTGTCGGCTAATTCCTGAGGTAAACCTCCAGTTAGGAGGGTGTTCACATAGCAGTTACGGCTCAAGGCATCTGCTATAACATTTGCCTTCCCTGGGTGATAATGCAATCTCATGTCATAGTCCTTAATCAATTCAAGACATCTCCTCTGTCTAAGGTTCAACTCCTTCTGCGTGAAAATATACTTCAAGCTCTTATGATTCGTGTAAACATCACAACTGTTTCCGACAAGGAAATGTTTCCAGGTTTTGAGTGCATGCACTACGACTGCTAACTCCAAATTGTGTGTGGCATAATTCATCTCGTGAGGTCATAGTTGTGTGGAGGTATAAGCTACAAATTTTCCTTCCTGCATGAGCACTCCTCCGAGTCCTTGAGGAGAAGCGTCACAATACACCCGGTAATCCTTGTGTATGTCTGAAAAAATTAGCACTAGGCTGTAACCAAACGTTTCTTCAACTCCTGAAAACTGGCTTCATAATCCTTGGTCCAAATGTACTTAGTTTCCTTCTTCAACAGCTCGGTCATGGGTTTAGCAATCTTGGAGAAATTAGCAATAAATATCCGATAATATCCTGCAAGTCCGAGAAAACTGTGGATCTCCTTGACTGAGGTGGGGGACTGCCATTTGGTCACTGATTCAACCTTGGTGGGATTGACTGCTATTCCTTCTCCTGAAATAACATGTTCGAGGAATCTGACTTCCTTCAGGCCAAATTTGCATTGGCTGAACTTGGCATATTACTGATGTTCTCGGAGTTTTTCCAGAACTAGACGCAAATGTTCCTTATGCTCTTCTTCGCTCTTGGAGAAAACCAATATGTCATCGATGAACACGACGACAAATTTGTCCAGACATTCCATAAATACCTTGTTCATCATTCTCATAAAATACGCAGGGGCGTTAGTCAATCCGAATGACATGATTGTATACTCATATCAACTATACCTTGTGGTGAAAGTTGTTTTGGGTATATCTTGTTCAAGAATCTTCAACTGATGATACCCTGATCGAAGATTGATCTTGGAGGTTACTTTGGCTCCGACTAGCTGATCAAATAAATCATTTATCATCGACAGAGGGTACTTGTTCTTGATGGTCACATCATTCAACGAACGATAGTCCACAACCATTCTCAGGGTTCCATCCTTCTTCTCTACCAAAAGAACTGGGGCTCCCCAAGGTGACGAACTTGGGCGAATATATCCTTTCTCCAATAATTCCTTGATCTGCTTCTTGATCTCTTCCAAATCATTCGGGGGCATCCGGTAAGGTCTCTTGGATATTGGGGCTGTGTCGGGTAATAACTCTTTCAAAATTCTATTTCTCTGTCCGGTGGCATTCCGGGTAATTCCTCCGGGAATACATCGGGAAAATCTTGCGCTACCGGTACTTCCTCCTGAACAACTCCCGTGAGGGACTTCACCCGATTCTTCATTGGTGTGCGTCTGGATACATACTTGATCCTATTCTGCTCCGGGGTTGTGAGCAAAATCGTCTTGCGGGCACAATCAATGTTTCCTTCATACTTGGTCAGCCAATCCATGCCTCGGATTACATCTAATCCTTGCGACTCTAATACGATAAGGTTTGTTGGGAATTCATGATTCCCGATACTGAGGTTCGTCGGGTGGCACCCTAATCTGCCATCATCTCGGCTCCTGGGGAACAGATCTGGAGGGGTTTTCTAAGGGTCCTAGTGGGTAACCCATATTTTTCCACAACTACCCTTGATATGAATGAATGCGTGGCACCAGAATCAAAGAGTACCAATACTAGAAGTGAATTTAATAAAAACTTAGCAACCACTGTTTCTGGCTGATCATAGACGTCCTCCACGTCGATGTGATTCACCTGAGCACGAGTAAAAGGGTTTGGCTTCTTGATTCCAGAGTTTCTGTTACCGTTTCCATTTGCATTGCCATTGTTCGGCTTAGCATCAAGACATTTGTTGGAATAATGTCCAATCTACTTGCACCTAAAACAGATGATGGTGCTCAGGTCCCTCATCACTGGAGCGAAATTATGTTGAGTACCATTTACGCCATTGCCATTCTTCTGGCTGTTGGTGTTGGAATTGGTATGTCCTCGGTGAGTATGGCCTCCACGGGTACGGTGGTTGTGTCCTCCTGAGTATGGGGTGTAGCGGGGCTTCTGCTAAGCTTTAGAGCTATACTTTCCCTGGCCATACTTTTGCCTGCGGCTATCAATATGCTGCTGCTTGCCTTCAAGGATGATGACCTTGTCTACCAGCTCCTGGTAGTTGTTGAAGGTAGCCACCATCAGCTGCATTCCTAGCTCATCATTGAGTCCTTCGAGGAACTTCTCCTGCTTTGCGGCATCTGTGGCCACATCACCTGGGGCATAGCGTGCTAACTGGCTGAACTCATCCACGTACTGCCCCACAGTATGATTCCCCTGGCGTAAGTTGCAGAACTCACGCTTCTTCAGACTCATCGCTCCAGCTGAGACATGAGCGATACGGAAGGCCTGCTGGAACCGATCCCATGTGATGGTGGCGATGGGATAGGTGGTGGTGTAGTTCTCCCACTAAGAGGTTGCGGGTCCATCTAGTTGATGTGCGGCAAAACACACCTTCTCAGCATCTGTGCATCCAGCAGTTGCTAGCTCCCTTCCGATCTTGCGGAGCCAATCATCGACTACAATCGGCTCTGTGCTGCTAGAGAACACCGGCGGATTCAGCCTTAGAAAACGGGTCAGGTTGTCGACAGTGGGTGGTGGCGGTGGATTTTTGTTGTTGTTGCCTTGGTTCTGGATGAGCATCTGCATCAAGGCATTCTACTGTTGGATCAGTGGGTGAGCTCCGGCGGGAAAGTGAATCCGGGGTCACGTCTCGGAGGCATCTAATGTTTTGGAGTGGATGAGAAATTAGAATATGTCGGTGTACAAAAGTAGGGGTCCTTTTTGTACCCCTTTACTTCTGCACGGGCAGTCGCAGCCACACGCCTGCGGCCACGCTTGACGGGGAAGAAGAGGAAGCAAGGCCACAAGACTACCAGAGCAACGCCAAGACAGAGACGCGAGGAGCGAAAGGGCAAGGTGGGCTCTCCCTGGCGGGAGCCTTGCCGGGGCAACTTGCCCAACACCAGCAAAGCCGCCTCCCTTGAGTCTAAGAGTTCCGACACCATCGAAAACATTGGAACCAAGGCTCGGGAGGCGCTTGCGTGGTGGCATGCAGATCTTTGTGAAGACCAAGAACGTACAATACTAGATGAGAACCAGAAGACGAAGACCCCAACAAGATCCTTGCTGGGGACGCCTGCGAGACCCCGGCAAGGCCCTTGCCGGGGCCCCGGCAAGACCCTTGCTGGGGACATCTATGGGGCCGCAGCGAGGCTCCCACCTGCCAAGGCTCCACCACTGTTCCAACACAGCAGTCAACCCGCTAACGAGGCAGGCACCTGCGTGGCGACGTGCAGCTTCCAGGCCAACTCAGCAAGCACCTGCGTGGTGGCATGCAGATCTTCATGAAGACTCTGCCACCGCACCATCTCAGCAGCCAGCCAGCCAGTGTGGCGCTGCACGCCTAGTCAGCTTGGACGCGCGTCGGAGCGAGGCGAAGCGGCGGCGGACGGGACGAGTTTCCTTGTCGTCCCCGTTAAAATGAGAGGGCACGTCGGCAGCGCATTAAATGCGTTTGTCCTACGGGGCCAGAGATAAACTCGACTACTGTACAACTTTCCACCTCCTGTGTGCCACTGTGGCAGCCCCTTTGACTATAAAAGGAGGCCCGCGATGTACTGAGAGAGGATTCAGACTTTTGGATCCTGCACGCTTTGTAGCTAGTACGAGAACACCAGATAAATACAAAATAGCAGGAGTAGGGTATTACGCGTCACTCGCGGCCCGAACCTGGATAAACCCCCCGTGTTGATCTTCTAAACTCAATCTTTCCATAGCCCCGTGCCTGCCAACCGTAGAAGGGATTCCCCTGGATCCCATAGGCCTCGTTTCCACCGACATCTTTGGCGCGCCAGGTAGGGCCGCAAGCTGCGAAATCCGGTTTGGAAATTAGCGCATCGGCTTCATCATCACCATGGCCCCTGAGGGAGTCCTGGACTAAGGGGTCCTCGGACGTCCGGCATGTCGGGCATGGGCCGGACTAGTGGGCTGTGAAGATACAAGACCAAAGACTCTCTCCCGTGTCCGTATGGGACTCTCCTTGGTGTGGAAGGCAAGCTTGGCGTCCAAATATGAAGATTCCTTTCTCTGTAACCGACTTTGTACAACCCTAGTCCCCTCCGGTGTCTATATAAACGGAGGGCTTAGTCCGAAGAATAATCAGGATCATAGTCATACTGGTTAGACTTCTAGGGTTTTAGCCATTATGATCTCGTGGTAGATCAACTATTTTAATACTCATATTCATGAAGATCAATCAAGCAGGAAGTTGGGTATTACCTCCATAGAGAGGGCCCGAACCTGGGTAAACATTGTCTCCCCTGTCTCCTGTTACCATCGACCTTGGACGCACAGTTCAGGACCCCCTACCTGAGATCCGCCGGTTTTGACACCGACATTGGTGCTTTATTGAGATTTCCACTGTGCCGTCCTCAAAAGGTTTGATGGCCCCTTCAATCATCTATAACAATGTTGTCCAAGGAGAAGTCTTCCTCCCCAGACAGATCCTTGTGTTCGGCGGTTTCAAACTGCGGGCCAACTCGCTTGGCCATCTGGAGCAGATCGATAGCTACGCCTCTGGCCGTCAGGTCAGATTCGGGAGCTTGAACTACGTCGCGGATATCCGCGGAGACTTGATCTTCGACGGACTTGAGACCACGGCAGCCGCTCCCCGTCACCATGATGAACATGACTTAAATCTGTCATCGGACCATACCCAGGAGATAGCACCTGTAACTGCTCTGGCCTTAGATCCGGAGCTGATTATGCCATCCGAGGACGGGAATCTCAACCCCGCCACAGATGCCGCAGTCCCAGCGGCGTCAGAGCCGCACACAAACCCAACCTTGAGTGGAATCTGTGTCACCGGAGCCTCGGACTCATTTCAGGCTATAGGTTCCGAACCATGTGCGTCCACGAGCGTCGAGCTCGATTAGTCATCGATCATTGAATTCAGCTCCGCGGACATTTTTCGGCACTCGCCTTTGAGCAACGTGTTAAACTCGTTAAGAGCACTATCCTTAGCGGGGGGCTCACAGCCGAATTATATTCGGTTCGAACTGGAGGCTGATGACGGAGAATTTCGCTTCCCACCCACCGCCCACTTCATAGCCACTGTCAAAGACTTAACCGACATGCTCGATTACGGCTCCGAAGATATCGACAGTATGGACGACGATGCCGATGAGGAGCAGGGCCAAAACCCGCCGAACGCTGGATGGCCACCTCTTCTTACGATGTGTACATGGTGGATACACCTAAAGAAACTAACAACGATGACAAAGAAAATCCAGTCGAGGATAAATCTCCTTAGACACAGCCAAAGCGCCGGCGTCAGAGGCGCCGCTCTAAGTCACGTCGGGGAAAAGACAGCAATATCGGCATGGGAGAGAACAATACTCCGGACGATGCTGAAGACAATGAAGATCCCGTTGAGGCAACTTCCAAACAGGATGAACGGGAAGACGGGCAAGTCAGCCCTGATAAATAGGCCATACATGAAGACTCGGAGGACAGTAATTATCTTCCACTCTCCGAGGATGAGGTGAGCCTTGGCAACAGGGATTTTATCGTGCCTGACGAACCTATCGAGCAGGAGCACTTTAAGCGCCGGCTAATAGCCACTGCAAGGAGCCTGAAAAAGAAGCAACAGCAGCTTCAAGCTGATCAAGACCTGCTCAACGATAGATGGACTGAGGTCCTGGCAGTCAAGGAATATGGCCTCAAGCGCCTAGCCAAAAGTTACCCGAAGCGCAAATTGCTACCTCAGTTCGATGATGAGGCGCCGGAGCCCATACCATCATCGCACAATGCGGCTAACCGACCACCACGCGGTCGGGACAAAGCGGCAACTCAAGCCGAACACCAGCCCGCACCACCTCACCATAAAGGAAGAGATAAAACAGCTCAAGGTTATACATATGACCTTTGGCAGGACATGGAAAGTAGAGCAGGACATACCAGATCGATCTACGGATCGTGAGGACGTGCCCCGACACGCGGCGACGACTATCTACTCAGACGTTACAAGCCTAGTCACGTCCGGGCCGAAAACCGAAGACGGACTCCATCGGAGCTACGTTGCAATGTGGCCCGATATAGAGGCGCCGAACACCCTCTTTACTTCATAGACGAAGTAATGGAGCACGAATTCCCAGAAGGGTTTAAACCCGTGAATATCGAATCATATGATGGAACAACTAATCCTGCAGTATGGATCAAGGATTTCCTTCTCCATATCCATATGGCCCGCGGAGATGACCTTCATGCCATCAAATACCTCCCACTAAAACTCAAAGGACCAGCTCGGCACTGGTTAAACAGTCTGCCTGAAAACTCTATTGGCAGCTGGGAGGATTTGGAAGATGCCTTTCGCGATAACTTCCAAGGTACATATGTCCGGCCACCAGATGCCGATGGCTTAAGTCACATCATCTAGCAGCCCGGAGAGTCAGCCAGGAAGCTCTGGACTTGGTTCTTAGTTAAAAAGAACCAAATCGTCGACTGTCTGGACGCGGAAGCCCTAGCGGCCTTCAAACACAGCGTCCGAGACGAGTGGCTCGCCCGCCACCTCGGTCAAGAAAAAACAAAATACATGTCAGCCCTTACCGCTCTGATGACCCGCTTTTGTGGGGCAGAAGATAGCTGGCTCACTCGTAGAAGCAACAGCGCCAGCGATCCGGGCACTTCCGAAGTCCAAGACGGCAACGACAAGCCACGACGCAGTAAACACAAACGTCGCAATTATAATGAAGGAACGCACGACACAACGGTCAATGCCGGATTCAGCGGCCCCAAATCCGGTCAATGGAAAAAGCCATCCAAGGCAAACAAAGACGGACCATCCAATTTAGACAATATATTGGATCGGCCCTGCCAGATTCATGGCAACCCCGATAAACCAGCTAATCACACCAACAAAAGTTGTTGGGTCTTCAAACAGGACGGCAAGCTCAACGCCGAACACAAGGGGAAGTGGCCGCCCGGTGATAGCGACGACGAACAGACTCACCAACCAAATACCGGGGGTCAGAAGCAATTTCCCCCTGAAGTAAAAACAGTGAACATGGTATACGTGACAAACACCTCTACTTGGGAGCATAAGAAGCGCTCCCTCCGGACAGAGCATCATACTACAGTTACTTCAGCCTAAGTACTAAGCGGTCTTACTAAACCGCATACCTTGTCGGCCATTAAGCCGCCGGTCTCCATTCAATAGGACCGACCAATTTTGGAGCTGGATTAGCAGTTCGGCTTCCGCCGTCCGCCTCATATACCTGCGAAATATGTACCGCGCATACATAACTATGCACTTAAAATACCACAGGCATCGGCGGAAGCACTATAAGGACTGTCCTACAATTACTTTCATAACCTCCTTCTTTTTTCTTTTCTAACTACTCTTTCTTTTTCATTATCCTTTACCACAGGTGGCTCAAAGGCTGGTCATCTCACTGACTCTATCGGAGTTCGGGTTCGTACATTCACCCAAAGGCTACTCCTGTTAAGGAGCCCCTTCACTGACAAAAGGCGGCGCAGACGTGCGACGGGAGGTCCAAAAACAACTTTTTGTAGACCGCACTCTCTATTTTGCGAGCCTCTAAAGTGCCTTTTTCCTCAGCCGTCGACCCCTGGCATGTCAAATAGCCGGGGTGGTGGCGTTATTATCTATAAAATGACGATTGGCATATCACTCAGGTTCCAGTGAACATAATCCGTATCCAGTATTCACTTTTCTCTAAAGAACTGAATTTTGCTCCTTTGGTTGTTTCACACACGCACCCCGACATAACTTGCCAGGGGCTCGGTATGGGAACAAAATGAGTTGCCAACAAGTCCGAACAGCTTTATAGCATACTTCGGCGTCGCGAGTTTGGCCTTATATGCATCAGCTCCGAATCATGTCTTGGGTCAACAATTGGGTTGCCCGGCTCCTGTGCTTACTACCTTACGTTCCGCTCTATCGGCTATGGTAGTAAAGGGAGAACTATTGCGATCGTGTTTCCGGTTCATCTGGTCAAACACCTCAGTAGAAAAAGCCGAAAACTGACTGTCATGATGCAGTGAGAGCTGGTCAACCACTCGATGACTTATCAGAATGTTTCGCGATTCCCTCTGTATTCCATGAAGGACCTTTCTTGAGGTCATACATGTAACACACCGTATTGGGATAACCGCGTACATACTGTAAGTGCATCTAGTGCCACCCCTAGTTGGTTTTGGAGTATTGTCGACAAATGTGGTTGAGGGACTAATGCGTTTGTGAGAATTGCAGGATAACGCAGGTAGTGTCCCTCATTGATTTGGTTTACCTACCGGAGACGAGCCCTAAAAATGTATGAAGACATTGACGACAATGGTGGTATGTGAAGATATTCACATTGAAGACTATCACATGAGAAGACATTGAGTGAAGACTATGGAGCGCGAAGATCGTGGTCGCTTTGTTGTTTCCTTTTCTTCTTTGTTGAGTCGTAGGAACTACCGCATCGTTAAGTGGGGTCCAAGTGATCATTGTCGTAATGATCAAGTGATGCTCAACCCAAATCCTATGTCTTCGAGCGAAGACAATGAGAGCAAAACTTGTCCAGAAATGGATGAGTCAGCTTTGCTTGTAGCCCAAGTAAAGTTGCCGTGTGTGTTTGAAATCGACCGTTGGAACACGTGTCGGTTCCTTAGTGACCAGGTCATTTCGGACATAACAGGTCAGGTTGCCTAGTGGATATAAATAGCCCACCCCCTACACCATAAATTGGTGGCTACTCAGAGTTAGTGCACGGCTTTTGTCGTTTGAGAGCAACCCACCTCGAAGCCTTTGAGAGAGAAATCCTTGCGAGGACAAAGCCCAAACACCCGTGAGCCAAAGAGTGTTAGGCATCATCAAGTCTTTTCTCTGTCAGGTGACCAAGACTTATTACACTTGAGGACCGTGAATCCTCCGGCCGGTTAGGCGTCGCGTTCGAGCATCCAAGAGTCATTGTGGATTGCCGGTGAACGCAGTCTATGAAGGTTCGGAAGTCTACCTTGAAGACTTATCGAGTGATTGGGCGAGGACCGTGTGTCCTTAGCTCAAGGGGAATAAGGTGAAGACGCCGGTCTTCGAGTTGAATCTCAGCCTCCCTAACCAGATGTACAGCTTGTCGCAAAGAATCGAACTAGTCCAACAAATCATGTGTCTTCAACAAGTGATCGGTTCTATCCCTTCCATCCTTTACCCCGAGTTTGTCTTCGTGAAGTCATTGCATATATGTCTTATCTGTTTGACTTCATTGCTTGACTACTATCGTTGTTTGGCTTCATACTATCTTCCATCCTGATCCTTACTACATAGCTGCTATTAGTCTTGTCCGTTCACATTATTGCATACTTGACTATGGCTTGCTTGTTGTAGTTTATCTTCCGCCGCATATCAATTAGGTCATTTCTATTGTTTGTCTTCAAACATTCGTGGTTTTGAAGACTTTCCTAAAAATCGCCTATTCACCCCCCTCTAGTCGATAACTAGCACTTTCAATTGGTATCGAGCAAGGTACTCCCTTGTTACGTGTGATTCGCTTAACCACCGGAGTTTTAGCTATGTCGATCGCAGGATAATCAAAGTCTCCGCTGCTTGCCCGTGTTCGATGGAACCGACTATCCCTCTGGAAGAATAAGATGCGCATGCACCTTGAAGCCATTGATGTCGACCTCTGGTATGTCGTCAAGAACGGCGTTCCTAAATCTGGTGAAGGTGTCACCCCTGCTGATGTCAAGAAGTTCATTCAACTGGACTCCACTGCAAAGAACATCATCTATGGTCATCTGACCAAAGGACAATATGGCTGTGTGAGTGCTCTGGAAACGTCGAAGCTAGTCTGGGACTGGCTATCCAAGGTCAACGAAGGCGTCTCAACCCAGAGAGATCAAAGGATCAGTGTTCTTCGCAACCTCTTCAACCGCTTCAAGAGAAATGACAATGAAAATGTCCAGCTCACGTTTGATCGCCTCACCGACATCACAAATGAGCTTCATGCTGTCGGGCGCCACCGAGGTCACCAAGCATGAAATCGCCAAGACACTATCGAGATCACTTGACAGCTCTTTTGACACCCTTTCCCTCATGATACAAGAACGTCCCGACTTCAAGACACTCGATCCGTCTGATATACTTGAGAGCTCAACACACATGAGTTCCAAATTTTCCGAGAAAAGAGATATCTATGGTCCCAACTATGGCCGAACTCGCGCTTTGAAGGCAAAAGTTGTTTCCTCATCCAAGAAGAATCTGGGTGCGGTTCGATGATCCCGAAGACATTGGAAAGGAACTTGCTATGCTTGTGAAGAAGTTCCAAGTTCACTAGGAAGAAAGGCTTCGAAAGTCTTCACGATCCAGCTCAAGAAATGATGAAGCTTCCACTCATGACTACAAGAAGAGAACCCGCTCACAAGTGCAAGAAAACTGGACACTATATCTCCGAAAGTGTCCACAGTGGGACAATGAGAAGAAGAAGAAGAAGAAGAAGAGCAAAGAATATGATTCTGATGACAAGAAGAAGAAGAAATCTTCAAAGTCTTCTTCCAAGTCCTCATCAAAGTCTTCATCTCATAAGAAGAGCTCATCTGGCAAGGCTCATGCTTTTGTTGGCAAGGAAATGGATTCAGAGGACGAGTCTCCTTCTGAGGAGGTGGAGGTGGAGTCTAAAGAGGAGTCCGACCCGGGCGTTGCAAGTCTGGCTTTAGCCCCAGCCTATGTTGCTAAGTCCATCTTCAACACTGAAGACAATGACTTCTACACCAACGCTGAAGCTGATGACAAGGATGACCCTGCTCCCACCTACTGCTTCATGGCACGCGGTGCCAAGGTAAAATCACGTGGTGCTTACTTTGAAACATCAAGTGAAGATGACTCTGATTGTGAATCCAAACCCAGCTACAAAACACTTGCTAAAATTGCAACCGAACAACAACGAGCTATGGAACATACTCAAAAACTGTTAGACAAAAGTGATGACCTGTTGGACGCAGAAATGACACGTTCACAGTCCTGCCTGCATCTACTACTATTACTCCACTCATCGACCGCTATCCAGCATGCATCTAGAGTATTAAGTTCAAGAAAACAGAGTAACGCCTTAAGCAAGATGACATGATGTAGAGGGATAAATTCATGCAATATGATAAAAACCCCATCTTGTTATCCTCGATGGCAGCAATACAATACGTGCCTTGCTGCCCCTACTATCACAGGGAAAGGAGACCGCAAGATTGAACCCAAAGCTAAGCACTTCTCCCATTGCAAGAAAAACCAATCTAGTAGGCCAAACCAAACTGATAATTCGAAGAGACTTGCAAAGATAACCAATCATACATTAAAGAATTCAGAGAAGATTCAAATATTGTTCATAGATAGACTTGATCATAAACCCGCAATTCATAGGTCTCAACAAACACACTGCAAAAAGAAGATTACATCAAATAGATCTCCACGAGAGAGGGGGAGAACATTGTATTGAGATCCAAAAAGAGAAGAAGCCATCTAGCTACTAACTATGGACCCAAGGTCCTGAGGTAAACTACTCACACTTCATCAAGGGGCTATGGTGTTGATGTAGAAGCCCTCCGTGGTGGATTCCCCTTCCGTGAGCTCTAACAGGCCCCAAGATGGGATCTCGTGGATACATGAAGGTTGCGGCGGTGGAATTAGGTTTTTGGCTCCGTGATCTGAAGCGCTTGGGGGTACGTAGGTATATAGGAGGAAGGAGTATGTCGGTGGAGCAAAGGGGCCCACGAGGCAGGGCGCGCCCTAGGGGGCGCCCTCCACCCTCGTGGCCGCCTCCCTTCTTTCTTGGACGTGGGGTCCAAGTCTCTCGGATCATATTCGTGAGAAAATCATGTTCCCGAAGGTTTCATTCCGTTTGGACTCCGTTTGATATTCCGCTTTCTTCAAACTCTAAAATAGGCAAAAAACAACAATTACAGGGCTGGGCCTCCGGTTAATAGGTTAGTCCCAAAAGTAATATAAAAGTGGAAAATAAAGCCCAATATGGTCCAAAATAGTAGATAATATAGCATGGAGCAATAAAAAATTATAGATACGTTGGAGACGTATCAAGGGGCTACGTGACAGGTTAGGCTCCTGAGTTGCGATGCTCAGGAGTCCCCCTTGACGCGCAAACAACTTATAGGGAGGATACGTGAGGATAGGTTGACATTCTACGTCGGCAGAGCCCGGCCCCACGCATACCTCAACCGCCGTTGGGCCGACCGGAGACTAGGATGGACCAAGGAGTGAGGGGCTACGTGACCAGCTAGGCTCCTAAGTCGCGATGCTCAGGAGTCCCCCTTGACGTGCAAACAATCTCCATTCCTTTGCCCTCGCCGAGGCCCGGCTCGGCAGGGGCGCGCGACGACCAGGTCTGGGAGACCTGGTTGGGTGGCGTACGCTTCGGCGTGACCCGAGCGTAGCCCCCGTGCGCAGCCCCCTCGCGCGGCTCTCCCGAGGGGAGGCGTTAGGGTGAGGCCGGACGCTGAGCTCTGGGGCTCCCTAAGGTTGGTACGACCGTGAAGCCGTCCTCAGTTGTTTATCACCAGCGCAGAGCATAGTGCTTCCGCTTGTGCACGGGCATAGCCGCTCCTCGGCAGTGTCGATGGCCAGCTCGGAGCATGGTGCTTACACTTGTGCGTGGGAGGGGGGCTCCCCCTGCGGAGAGCCCCCAGGGCGTGTACAGCCCCGCCCTGACACATGGCTTGCACGGCAGGGCTAGACGAGGTGTATCTGGGCACTCGTGATCCAGCGCGGGACTCACCAGGCCCTATCTCAAGGCGGGTTGCGCCTGGTCTTGGTTCTTGTTCGCTGTGCTGGTCCCGTGAGGTGGTCAGACAACCTGCGTCGAACTAATCTCCTGAGGTTATAGCGTGAGAAAGCCAAGCACCAACGGCCCCAGGAGGTGACGTGAACGGGGCCGACCCGCCAGACAAAGCTCACCCGTTGGATTTATCGATGCTGCAGGGACGGGCCCGAGCACGGACGCCGTGCTCAACTTACTCACGCGAAGGGCCGTGAAGAAAGACGGCCGGCGCACGGTCCCCATGATGGGTGGAGATCGAGTAGGTAATAATCAAAGGTATATTAAGCATGGAAAGCAGCAGGCTTAAGTAAATGCAAGGAAGATACATGCCACTGGGTCAGGCCCGAGCGACTTGGGGATGATGCAGCCCGAGGGGCGCCCCCAGCAAGGAAAGCCAAAGACATAAAAGGGATACATGCCATAGGGATGGACCCGCGCGGCCTGGGAATGATGCAGCCCAATGGGCGCTCCCAGCTAAATGAACTTGGAAAATGTCACGTGGTTCTGTTGACGAAGGAGAGATGGGGTAGCTGAAGGTGCGCGGCGAAAGGATTGCTCCTCACGATCCACTGGGGCCCTGAGCCTCGGGAGACTCTGGGGGTTCAGGTGGTTCCTTGAGGACCGTCTCCATCTCTGTCAGGACGGCGTGGTGCCTGGCCTCCTGAGCCGCCAGGATGCGCTGCAAGCTGCGTTGGTAGGCGGACAACATGCTCGGCAGGCCAAAAGGCATGCGAACGTAGTTGTGCGGTGGGCCCTCGCAGCGTCCCTTGCGCGAAGGCCAGAAAAGCTCCTGAGAAGCGGCCCTGTTGAGCCCTGGGACGTCGATGTAGACGCGCAGCCCGGCATCCTCGCGTGGACGGGAAGCTGCGCCTTGTGAGCGGCGGTCGCCGCGCATGGCCCTTGCGTCTTGCAATTCCTGAGTGGTCTTGGTGATGAACTCCTGAACGGTGGGCGATCCTTGCCATGTGCCCTCCTAAGGGAAACGTGCCACGAAGCACGCCTCCAAGTGGTGCCCAAGCGCCTCCCTCGTGATGTGGGCAAGGTCTGAGGCCCTCCAGAAGAGAGCCCCCGAGCCCTGCCCGAGAAGGGCGCCGGACACGCCTTCCTATGCGATGGAGGGAGGCGCCCTGGAGCGGGTGCTGATCCTGACGAGGTTCCAGCTGCGACGTCACCCTCCTGAGGTCCTGCACGGCGCAGCTGCTTCTCCTTCTTAAGGATGGCCTTAGGAGAGCCCTCGCAATTTGTCGGGGATATAACCCGCGGTATGACCCGACCGGAGTCATAACCCGGCTGGGACTTGGTAAACCGGCGGATGGTAAACTGGCAGACAGTTAAGACAGATGGCTAGGACATACGGTAAACCGGCGAGTGGTAAACCGGCGGGTGTTAAGACAGATGGTAAGAAAGACGGTAAACCGGAGTAGACAATCATAAACCGGCAGACCATGTTAAACCGGCACCAGTCATAACCCGGCAGACAGTGATAACTGGGTTGCCAGGGGTTATGAAGCCCGAGACGTTATGAAGCCCAAGACGTTAAGAAGCCCATGAAGGGAAGTCAAAATAGTTTAAGTCTTAGTCCAAGATGGACTCTACATGTAACCCGCCCCTTCAACTTATATAAGGAGGGGCAGGGCATCCCAAGAGGGGAGAGGAATAATCTTAAAGGTTAGACATAACTGGGAGACCCAGAGACAACTGGGAGATCCGGTTTACGGCGACTCCCTCATGATGATAATGAGACCTAGCCACAAACAACATGTAGGGTTGTTACCGGATGATGTTTTCCGGGGCCCGAAGCTGTCTAAATCTTTGTCTTATGTGTTGCGTCTCTCGTCCCGATCAACCCCTCTCAAGCTACCACATAGATGCGTTGGCCTCGCGACTAAGTCCTGACACTAAGGATATCTGATGTGTTAATTCCACGACAGTTGGCGCCCATCGTGGGGCCTGCGCACGGTGGTGTTGAGTTCTTGGAGGGACGTTTCTCAAGGATCGAGAAGCTCACGATCATCCAAATGATGAAGAGCCGGAGCTGAAAGCTCCACATCAAACAAACCGATTCCATGTGGTCGCTGCGAAGTTTCCTGCCGTTGGCATCGAAGGATTTACGTTGTTGACGGATAATCGGAACGGCGTACACGAGATTGGGTCAAGATGAGAGTTGGGGTTTCATATGTGTGCACTGCCACGCACAACGAGGTGGTCCATCTAAATAGGTTAATTTCTGCTGCAACACCGTCAGATCATCAAGTCGCCGAGACGGTTTCTACTATACGTTTATGTTGTTGATTGGACATACTACCAGTTCCGAGGCATTAACTCGTGTCTGTTTGTGATATTCCCTTCGGGTGAAGGCCAAAAACATGTTCCTGTACTAAAGTACTACTACTCACATGGAGGCAGCACGGCTAGAGTATCATAGTTCATATTTTCAATGGCTGTTGAGCATTGCATCTACTGATCCATCAAGCCATCACATCAAATCAACATGGAACTAGATGCTGGTACTAAGGCCGTCAAATCAAAGGTGCGAGCGCTCTCCGTATCCGACCGTCTGACCGTGTCCGTATGAGGTTCGGAGCTAAGATATTTATTGGCCAAGGCTGTCGACATCTGATTCGTAAGACTACACAGCGTTTCAAGTCCCAATCAGCGGCTGTTTAAAATATATCGTGTGTGGTCGGCAGTCCGTTGCATCTCAACAATAAGCACAAGATTGTTTTTTCCATCAACCAAAGTTTGAGGAAAAAAGATGGAGGAGTTGTTGCTCGGCCGTGAGCCGCCACGCTGTTGAGCTTCTACTAGTTGCTGCGAGTCAACGGGTCCGTAGGTACGAGCTGGATGCCGTCGAGCCGCTATCACTGCTTTGACTCATTGCGCCTCCACTGACCCCGTGAATCGCCACAAGCTGCCCAGCCAACGCCTCCGCTTCACCGGAAGTTTTCACGGCCGTGCTACAAACACTGCTTCATCGCGCCTTACTACGCCATGCCAACCCGCCGATTCGGCCTCTGCTGCCCTCTGAGCCGCCGTGGAAGCCGCCAGCACACCACCTTTGCTGGCGGGTCGCCCTCGCTCGTTCTTTGATCCGGGCTGATCACTGCTACTGTGAGCTGCTCCGCCGAGTCACTAGACCAGTTACTATGCATCAACTGCACCCGTTTGACCCGCCAAAGCTTGCACCAACATCTGTCTGCAATAGGAGACCCGGGGGACGAACGTGCAGCCTATGTGTTTGGCTACAAGTCGCTGCCAGATGGATGCGTGCATCGCTCGCCGGTCGCCGCCCTGGTTGTCCCTGTCAATTTCAAACGTGCTAGGAGGAATAAATCGAAGATTTATTTTCTGTTCAATTACTACATCCACCCTGAAGATCCATTAGCAAAAGTTATATGGAGTTTTGAAAACATCAAGGGGAAGGTCCACGTGAAGATGCGCTAGCTCGTTCCCAAAATAGTGCTGGCACTATTAATCCACGTATGGATCAAGACTACTGAGTGCTAGGGGAACATTAAATCATACGAATATATGTATGAGTTATCTTTTTCATCCGACGACTATGTCTAGCATCACGACTATGTCTAGCATCATCCAATACCAGTATCATGTTCATCCGGAAAAAATTATTAGGTGATATCCGTCTAAAAATTATTTTATTAACACTTATTTTTTTTGTCAAAAGAACAATTACTTTGCCCTGTAATATTTTACACAGGATAAGTTTTTTATGCCATTATACCGCGGAGATGGAGGCGTGCCAACATCATTCGGCACAAGTGGTCGTCCTTGCTCAACGGACTCCCACGCCGGCTTACAAATGCCTTGGCCGAAATGCCCGTCCGCGCCGCCTTACAACGCCACGGACGACTCGCCCGTCCACCCTCGCGGCCGGTTCACGTGTCTGCGCCAGCTTACAACGTCGTGGCCGACTCGCTGTCCGCGCCGGCTTACAAACGTCGCGGCTGACTCACCCGTCCGCACCGGTTTACCACACCGCGGCCGGTTCACCCGTGAGCGACTTCAACTTCACCTAGCGATCATCAATTTCATGGCGGATTATTTCCGGCCTGGCACATCAGGTGATATCTAAAATATATTTTATTAGTACATAGTATTTTTTGTCAAAGAGCAGTTTTTCTTTGTCTTGGTCTACAATATTGTTGATGCAGGACAATTGTTCACTACATCAAAATGACGTGGTTAGCTTGCCCGTCCGGGCCGGTTTACAACACCGCGGCCGGTTCATCTGTTTGAGCCACTGATGATGAGGTCATCTTTTCCGTCCGCCACTCGCAGCCTGGACTACATCAACACACCGGGGCCGCACCTGTATGCATGAGGTGTTTATTGAATATAAAGCAAGTCACAGCTTGGGTAGCCCGGTTTTCTTTCAAATTGGAGGCAAATTATCGTCAACCTCGTCTGCACTGGATGGATCAATGGGCAGGCACGCAAGTCGCTGTCACTACAGTTTGGTTAACTTCAAATCGCCATTTGGAAGGAACCATTGGCCGAGTTGCTGACACGGCTCATACGGGACCATTTATAACCCGCCGCAGTCACCTCAACCTTCTGTGGAATCACAACATGGTATTAATACCAATGATATACAAGTTATGCCGGTTTATATCACGGTCAAATGTGGAGAGTCTCAAGCCAACTCCTCGAGTCACCTTTGAGACTCGGGGGCTATGATGACATGACTCAGCAAATCTTGCTAGTTTTAGCAAATTTAAGAACCCCGGGACGATGGAGGGAAGGATAACACGGTCCCGGAGGCTACTGCTATATTCATGAAAATTTAAAGGCCGTCAGAAAATTTCCGGCTTAGAAAGTATATGACAGTTACAAAATCCCAACTCAATGAAGAAGTTCCGGCTCATCAGAAAGGATTCCGGTTTACAATCCTGTTTAAGAGAAATTTGTTCTCCCACAAAGCTCTGAAGCTCAAATCCGGTTTAAAAATGTCTGGTTCAAAAAGGAATTAACTTATCGCAAGCTCGAGTTTAAAGGCCGTCAGAAAATTTCCGGCTGAAAATGAAGATTCCGGTTTAAAATCCCGGTTCAAGAAGAATTTATCTCTTGCAAAAAGTTAAAAGTTGCCAAAGAGGACCTGCTGCCATGATGCGCGGTTCAAACATGGGTATCCCGCCTTATTGGCCTATCATATTATTGGTTACAAGGGGGCTTCTGCTTACAAAGCGATGACCCGTTCTGTCCACTAAACCGGCTATCATGCCATCATACAGCTTGGGAGCTTCACACCCAAGGGGCCAAAGAGAGTTCTGTTGCTAAAAGCACGACTCAAACATAGGCACCCACTGAGCACAGCTCACAAAGTTACTTGGGGGCTCTTTGTGTAAAGTAACAAAGAGTTTGAAAGGACCCTTGTAATTGGGTATCGACCCACGACTTGGAAGCCTAGTGTATTCACCTAAAACCCCGGGTTAACCTGCCTTCATCAACTAAGCCACTCCTATCCAGGTAATCCTGGCATGACCCGCCGAACATTTGAAAAGTTACTCTTCTACAGACCCTGAACTTGTCAAAGTTAAAATGACGATTGGTTAGTTGGAGGCCTATCTTAAAAGGCTTTGTAAAATGGTTTAACTCAGCGGCCTGGCAGCCCATGAAAAGCCTCGAATTTGGGCCTGGCAGCCCTTGAAAAGCCTCGACTACATGGTTTTATTTGCCTTTGTCAAGATTTTTCTCTGTTGATAAATTTTATGTTGAACAGGCGTCTATTGACCCGACATGACTATCAGTCATCAAATTAACCCGGTGTTCATTAACCCGGCTCGACTTTCAACTACAAGTTGTCAGTACATAATCACTTTTAATCCGGTGTTTATTGACCCGGCCTGGCTTTGGACTATAAGTCGCCAGTATATATTTGGATTACGCCATTGGAATCATGCGCTTATAAATCATTGGGTATATTATTCAAATCTTTAATAGCCAACATGGCTGGTTTTTTATTATGGTTATCAATAACCAATATTATGATTGAGGTTTTCAAAGTCGCTTCAGCGCAATGGCTATTATTTTATCAATGGATATGATTTATTCTACAATGGAGGGAATAGTCCCGAGTCGCTGCAGGATTACGACTCAGCACTTGGGGTCTACATTATTCAAATTGAGGTTACATCAAATATGCAAGTCTCATGTCGCTGCAAGCATGCACCATGCCACTTGGGGGCTAATGCAAAGTCATTTCTGCTCACCTCATTGAAGACCCGACTCATCACATCGTAATGAGCCGGCCCTAGGGGGCTACCAATTGCTCTTGTCAACAATTCAAGGTACAAAGCTTTTTATTCATTACATTGAAGGGTCCACTGCTCAGTTGGTAAAGCACAAGGCTCTTAACTTTATGGACGTGGATTCAAGCCCCATGATGGGGGTTACATCATATGATGTTATTTTCATTGAAGTATATATCAAGTCCCAGCTCAATGTTATCTTACTGAGCCGGCCCTTGGGGGCTACACATCATTGCTCAAATCTACATGATTATATTTACAAAGTCTCTGCTCATTATTGCATAATGACCTGGCCCTTGGGGGCTACACTGATTGAAGTTTTTATGAGCATAAGGCAATTTCAAGTCCCAGGTTGCTGCAAGCATGACAACCCGGCACTTGGGGGCTACATAATATGGAATATTCAGTTTTTACTAGTGACTGAGATGAACAACATGGATTTCTTCAAAGTGGCAGTAATTATATGGAAACAAGTCTCAAATCATCACTTTGTTCTGTTCAAGACTTGGGGGCTACAAGTAATATGGATATAAGAGAGAAATATCTACCAATTTTCAGTTTTGAGCTAACCAGATTGACCCGGTGTCTGCAACAATTATGACCCGGCGTCACTAACAATTATTGACCCAGCGTCACCAATCATGATGGCCTGGTGTCTGCAAAAATCATAACCTGGCGTCATCAATAATCATGAACCAGCATTGGCAACAATCATGAACCGGCGCTGGCAACAATCATGACCCGGAATTATCAGTTTTTATAACCCGGCAATCTTGGCAATGATAAACCGGCAAGTTCTACATTTTCAAATCGGCTGAAGATCTGATGAGTATTTCAAGGACCAATATTGTTGTTAAGCATTGGGAGCTGAGTCAAATGAATTATTCTTTGTAATGTTTTCCTGTGACAAACCAATGTCAGCAAATTGATTATGAAGCTGGTATATTGGCCCAGATTTTCTAGAAGGAAATGACAAGGACTTAAGGATGCTCAGGATCAGTTTAACATGTATAAATCCAAATTAAATTGGGGGCTAATGTCGGGGATATACCCCGGGGTATGACCCGGCCGGAGTCATAACCCGGCTGGGACTTGGTAAACCGACGGATGGTAAACCGGCAGACAGTTAAGAAAGATGGCTAAGACAGACGGTAAACCGGTGAGTGGTAAACCGGCAGGTGTTAAGACAGATGGTAAGACAGACGGTAAACCGGAGCAGACAATCATAAACCAGCAGACCATGTTAAATCGGCACCAGTCATAACCCGGCAGACAGTGATAACTGGATTGCCAGGGGTTATGAAGCCCGAGACGTTATGAAGCCCAAGACGTTAAGAAGCCCATGAAGGGAAGTCAAAATAGTTAAAGTCTTAGTCCGAGATGGACTCTACATGTAACCCGCCCCTTCAACTTATATAAGGAGGGGCAGGGCACCCCAAGAGGGGAGAGGAATAATCTTAAAGGTTAGACATAACTGGGAGACCCAGAGACAACTGGGAGATCCGGTTTACGGCGACTCCCTCATGATGATAATGAGACCTAGCCACAAACAGCATGTAGGGTTGTTACCGGATGATGTTTCCCGGGGCCCGAAGTTGTCTAAATCTTTGTCTTATGTGTTGCGTCTCTCGTCCCGATCAACCCCTCTCAAGCTACCACATAGATGCGTTGGCCTCGCGACTAAGTCTTGACACTAAGGACATCTGACGTGTTAATTCCACGACACCCTTGCGATCGAGGTCGTCAATTGCTGCAGCTTGAAAGGCACGCTCGAGGGAGCACACAGCATCTCTTTGTTCACATGGGACCATGATGATTCCGCCGCTTCCCGGCATCTTGAGGACATTGTAGCCATGATGGGTCACCGTGACGGAAGGAAGCTTCGGCGCACCCCTACCTGGCGCACCAAATGTCGGATCACGGTTTCCGGCAAAACCCTCAAGGTTCGAACACTGGGGTGTGCGTGAAGATTTCCTCCCTACCGATCCACGCCCTAGCTCGCTAAGATCTCGCAGACGAACTCGACACACTCACAACACAAAGACACAAGATTTATACTAGTTCGGGCCACCGTTGTGGTGTAATATCCTACTCCAGTGTGGTGGTGGTGGATTGCCTCTTGGGCTGATAATGAACAGTACAAGGGGAAGAACAGCCTCCTAAGGTTGAGGTGTTCTTGTGCTCGGTGTGTGGCTAAGGGTTGGGTGAGATGCCTCTGAATCAGTTATCTCCTACGGTGGTAGCTAGCTCTACTTATATAGGCCCTGGTCCTCTCCCCAAATATTGAGCGGGAAGGGAGCCAACAACGGCCAATTTGAAAGGGGACAGCCAGTACAGCTTATCCTGACAAAAGCGGTCTTCGCCTGCAAAAGGCTCTGGTGGTGACACCGCCTTGGGCTCCATGGTGACCTCCGTCTTGCCGTCCTGCTGGTCTTGGTCTTGTTGCACGAATATAGAAACCTTTGCTTGATGCCTCGGTACTCCGCGCCTGCGCTTCCCCCTTTAGCACCAAAGAGGAAACGAGGATGATGCGCGCGCTGGCGCCCGCCTGGTCTCGATCGTCATGGCTCACATCACGAGGACCTCGCGAGGTTTGCCTTGCCTTGATCTCTCCGCCCCTCATGAGCCTGCCTGGCGAGGCCGCTCCTGAGGAGGTCTTGCATCATCCGCCTCACGAGGCTTTGCCCCTCGCGAGGGTCTTGAATGCCTTGTCGATGAAGATGGGCCGTGCAGTCCTGCTAGCTCAGCCACGCCGTGGGCTGCAGGCAGGCAAGTCTGGGGACCCCGTTCCCAGAACGCCGACAGCAGTGCCACACTATGCTTATCTCAAGCTCAAGATGCCCGGTCCACGCGGCGTCATAACAGTCAATGCCAACACTGAATGCTCCCTCCGAACAGAGGAGCACACAGCCGCCCTAGCAGCAGAGGTACAGAGTGGCCTTCTCAAGCAGAACCATAATCCGGCTGCCGAGCCCCTGGACATCACTAAGAGAGTCTGGACCACACTGCAACAGGACGGTTTGGCTCGTCAAGAGCTCGATTAGCAATTCAGCCTCCATCCCAGTCCCGATGAGGTAGCGACATCCGCACCATGCGTACATAATTACGCACTCAAAATCCCATGGGCATCGACGGAGGCACAACTAGCTTGTAGTTCGGCTACACCGATACCGGACTCACTGGTACCTTTACTATTCCTTTTTTCCTTCTTTTTTCTTTCAGGTATCTTTTATACAGGCCTCCTTCCATGGCCTGATTACCGGTCTTGTCAAAGGACAAGTACACCAGATTGGCATAGAGCACAAGCATACAGGGGAAGATCTAGAGGACAATCCAACAATTACTCTACCTATTTTCAGTACCCGACTGCAGCTCTCCTTTGGTCATGGCATGTTAAATAGCCGGCCGCTTATCGCACTATTTGTATAAATGCGCTTTGACGCATTAACCCAACTATAATGGAAACAGTTCACGGCCCAAGTCAAGGGGCCCAAGATACTACCTCTTCTCTCTTTATGTTTTCCTTTGCAATTAATTACTTATATTCACGCACCTGTGCACTTTGTATCGCTTCATATTCGCCAGGGGCTTCCCATCACCCAATAATACGGGGACAAAGTCCGGCCACTTCTTACAGGTAAGTTCGGCACCCCGAATTTAGCATTATATCATGTCTTTGGTCAATAGTTGGGTTGCCCGGCTCCTGTGCTTGCTACCCTACGTTCCACTACATCGTCTAGGGTAGTAAAGGGAGAACTACTGCGATTGTGCCCTGGTCTAAACCGGATGAGCACCTCAGTAGAGAAAGCCGAAAACTGACTGTCATGATGCAGCGAGAGTCGGTCAGCTGTTCGGAGGTCACAATTCGTTGGAGATTTTTCCGCATTTCATGAAGGATCGGTACTTCCCGATCAGATGCTGACAGCACCCTGATTCGTATACCAGGGGTTGCGCCTATGTTTTATTATAAAACTCCTATGGCTAAGTGAGGGCGTTTAAGCCGCATAGTCTGATTGCCTGGTTCGTTGCACTAAACAACTCCTTCAAGGAACATATAATTGGATCAAGATTGTTTAGATTCCATCCTAAACACCTCCGTACTACCTACGTGAGGGCAGAAGCCGACGACTGGCCAACCCTCAGATTCCATACAACACGGCCGCATAGGAGGAAACAATCAAAACATAACAAACATTATATTACAAACCGGATTTGTTTTCATCATACAAGGCAAAGACAAAAAAAGAATGTATTTATTCGAAAATAATGTCCTGCCTGCACTGCGCTGCTGCAAGTCGAGATCCCTCCAGGACATCCGCAAAATATCGCTCGGGTGTGCGGTGCTCCTTGCCCTCCGGTGGTCCCCTGGCCACCTCGACAGCGTCCGTCCTCGCCCACCACATCTTGCAACGAGCGAAGGCCATGCGGGCACCTTCAATGCAGACTGATCGCTTGACGACGTCTAGCCGCGGACAAGCCTCCATCACCCGCTTCACGAGGCCGAAATAACTACTAGGTATAGCTTTGGCTGGCCACAGCCGGATTATTAAATCCTTCATGGCCAGTTCGGCCACCCTGTGCAGCTCGACCAACTGTTTCAGTTGATCGGCAAAAGGCACTGGATGTTCTGGCACAACATACTGCTACCAGAACAACTTCTCTGTGGAATTCCCTTCTCCGGCCCGGAAGAACTCCGCAGCATCGGACACGCTGCATGGCAGATCCGCAAAAGTCCCTGGGCAACTCCGAATCCGGGTTAGTAAAAGGTACTTCTTCTCCGCATACTTGCTTTGCATGTTAAAAGCCTTACCCGCTGCGATCTTCTTGGCCTCCTGGATCTCATGGAGAGTGCCCCGGGCCTCATTCTGTGCGGCCTTCGTGCTCGGGCGAGCCTTGGTAAGTTCGGTCTCTCGAACCGACGCTTCGCGCTCCAAAGCCTCACACTTCTTCACCGCGTCCTGGAGCTCCTGCTGGATCTCGCCGACCCGGGCCTTGAGCTTCTTACGGGCGGCTTGCTGTTGGACAACCTTCCCCTCGGCTTCGGTCAGTGCATTTTTCAGGGCCTCGACCTTGGTCGCCGCCCCTACACATATTATGACACTCCGGTCAATACTCACCGCATACTTTTTCCGAATACACAGCAAGTCATTACTCACCTTGCTTCTCGTGGAGCTGAACCTTCACCTCGCCGAGCTCGTTCTTGGTCTGCTCCAACCTCTGCTTCAGTTCAGAGACTTCGGTAACATGCGAGGTCGCGGCCAATAGCGACGCCTGCTTATTCATAAATACCAAATTAGTCCCCTGCAAAGGGTTGATCCTCTGTCCGGCCTTTCTTTCCGAACACCGGACAATGTCTTAGGGGCTACTGTCAGCACGGGGTGTTCTCTTTCTACGTGACTTACCTCAAAACCTGTCAATAGATTGTTGCGGGCCTCGTTTAGTCCGTCCTTGACGGACTGAACCTTCTCGATCACCGTACCCATAAGAACACGGTGCTCGTCCACAATGGATGCGCCTCGTAGTGCATCCATCAGGTTGACCAGTGCCCCTGGTTGCACAGGGGCCATCGGTGGAATTGGCCCACCCCCCTCCTTCGAAGGAAGACGCGCGTCGAATTCCAGGGTTGTATCGGTCCCCGAAATCATATTCGGCTGAGGGCCGAACTGAATACGTCCCTCTTCGCCAGTCTCCATGGGGATCTGCTCCCCCATGTGTCCGGCAGCGGAGGTCTCGCCTTGCGGTGCCTTCTGGACAGCGCCCTGGGCCCCTCCCCCGCTTGGAGCGATCCTCGGGGACAACACTTAGGTGTCGTCCTTGGCCTCAAGGGAATAAGCGGGCGGGGGCGACATACTGGCCATTTCTGCCGGATCCAACGAACCTCCAGATGAGGATCGCTGGATGCTGCCATGGGCCGGACTGCAATGGCACAATTAACCACGTCAAAACAATAAAAAGGAGAGGTCGGGTACACTTGTGAGTCATAGTACTTACGATGCGGCCCGAGGCTTAGTGCGGAGGCGTCGCTCCGGACTGTTGTCAACGTCCCACGCAGTGTTGACCGCAGGGGCGCCCATCCCCTTCTTGGGTGTTCCCGCCTCCAGATTCGTGGAGGCCCCCTCTTCTTCTCCTTAGGGGGAGGGTTCTTCTCCTCGTCCTCCTCTTCCTCATCGTCATCCTCAGGGACGTAGGAATGGGCTTCCTCATCTTCAGACGTCACATCCGAAGCACCCCTGCGACGGGGGCCACTATTGGCCCCTTGGCCTTCTTCTTGGCCTTCTTCTCCGGCGCCTTATATGGCGCGGCACCAGCATCTTCGCCAGACACGGGATGACCGGTTCTTCAGGCAGCGAAGCTGGACACTGAATCCGCTTCGCCCTTTCCATCCAATCCTAAAAAAGCAATGATAAAAACTCAGACATCATCCTCAAAACAATTAAGTAGGGGATGCGTCAAAAATAACATACCTTGCTGGCGAGGTGTTTAAAATCGTGCCCACGGTCTGAATCTGTGGCCGGCGGTTTCCTGTTGCCCTTAAAGAGCAACTTCCAGGCACCTTCATGAGTGGTTTCGAAGAGCCTCTCTAGGGTTTGGTGCTTCTTCGGATTAAACTCCCACAGAGGGTGACATCTGCGCTGGCACGGGAGGATCCGACGAACTAGCATCGCCTGGATTACATCGACAAGCTTGACGTTCTTGGCTATCATACTTTGAACACGCGTCTGCAGTGCTATCAGGCCATCGGGCGAACACCAGTTCGGACTCTTTTCGACTGGTCGCATGGGAGCACCGGAGCGGAATTCGGCAGCTGGGGCCCAGGTGGTGCCGCGGGGTTCTGTTATGTAGAACCATTGTTTCTACCACTCCTTTACTATCTCCACGAAAGTGCCTTTCGGCCAGGAGACGTTGGACAACTTACTTACCATGGCTCCCCCGCACTCCGCATGCTGGCCATCCACCACCTTCGGCTTCACGTTAAAGACTTTGAGCCATAGCCTGAAGTGGGGTTGGATGCGGAGGAAGGCCTCACACACGACGATAAACGCCGAGATGTTGAGGAAGGAGTTCGGGGACAAATCGTGGAAATCTATCATGTAATAATACATGATAACCCACAAGTATAGGGGATCGCAACAGTTTTCGATAAGTAAGAGTGCCGAACCCAACGAGGAGCTAAAGGTAGAACAAATATTCCCTCAAGTTCTATCGACCATCGATACAACTCTAGCACCCTTAACGTTTACTTTACCTAGAACAAGTATGAAACTAGAAGCACTTTGTAGGTGTTTTTGGATAGGCTTGCAAGAAAATAAAGAGCGAGAAAATAAAATCTAGGGGCTGTTGTAAGTAAAGAAGCAATAAAGTAAATATAGCGAGTGTGGAAAGTGGTGGTAGGAGTTGCGAAATTATCCCTTAAGCAATTGACTACTTTACTAGACCGATAGCAAGGTTTATGTGGGAGAGGCCACTGCTAGCATGTCATCCCTGACTTGGAATTCTATGCACTTATGATTGGAACTATTAGCAAGCATCCACAACTACTAACGTTTATTAAGGTAAAACCCAACCATAGCATTAAGATATATTGGTCCCCCTTCAATCCCGTATGCATCAATTTCTATGCTAGGTCGAAGCTTCTGTCACTCTTGCCCTCCAATACATAGTCCTATCAACATACAACTAACCCTAAGGTGTGATCCACGCGCGCGCTCATATGATGGGCACCAAAGGACAGCAACATAACCACAAGCAAATTAAATCAATCATAGCAATTCATCAACCATTTGCGGTAGATTGGACCACTGTAGATAGAGGGGGGAAGGTGATGGAGATGTTGGTGAAGATGGCAGAGGTGTTGGTGTAGATCGCGGTGATGATGATGGCCCCCGGTGGCACTCCGGCGCCACCGGAAGCGAGAGGGAGAGAGCCACCCTCCTTCTTCTGCTTCCTTGACCTTCTCCCTAGATGGGAGAAGGGTTTCCCCTCTGGTCCATGGTCTCCATGGCGTGGGAGGGGCGAAAGCCCCTCCGAGATTGGATCTATCTCTTTGTTTCTCTCTGTTTCTGCACTCTGTTCTGCTGCCCTATCACCGTTTCTTTTATATCCGGAGATCCGTAACTCCGATTGGACTGAAACCTTCGCCGTGATTTTTTTCTGAAAATTAGCTTTCTTGCGGCCGAAGAAGGGCATCAACCGCCTTACAGGTGGGTCACGAGGGTCAGGGGCGCGCCCTAGGGGGGCCCCTACCTCGTGCCCACCTCGGACACTGGTTCTCGTTGATTTTTCTTCCAGATTCTCCAAATATTCAAAAAAAAATATGCGTCCATTTTTATCCCGTTTGGACTCCGTTTGATATGGATATTCTGCAAACCAAAAACATGCAACAGAGAGGCGGCACTTTGAGCCTTTGGATCAATATGTTAGTCCCAAAAATAGTATAAAAAGTTGCCAAAAAGTATATGGAAGTTGTAGAATATTGGCATGGAACAATAAAAAATTATAGATACGACGGAGACGTATCAACATCCCCAAGCTTAATTCATGCTCGTCCTCGAGTAGGTAAATGATAAAAAAGATAATTTTGATGTGGAATGCTACCTAGCATAATCTTGATCATATGTCTAATCATGGCATGAATATTAAGACACGAGTGATTCAAGGCAATAGTCTATCCTTTGACATAAAAACAATAATACTTCAAGCATACCAACCAAGCAATTATGTCTTATTGAAATAACATAGCCAAAGAAAGCTCATCCCTACAAATCATATAGTCTGGCTATGCTCCATCTTCACCACACAAAATATTCACATCATGCACAACCCCGATGACAAGCCAAGCAATTGTTTCATACTTTTAACGTTTCTCAAACCTTTTCAACTTTCACGCAATACATGAGCGTGTGCCATGGACATAGCACTATAGGTGGAATAGAATATGATGATGGGGGTTATGTGGAGAAGACAAAAAAGGAGAGACTCTCACATCGACGCGGCTAAACAACGGGCTATGGAGATGCCCATCAATTGATGTCAATGTGAGGAGTAGGGATTGCCATGCAACGGATGCACTAGAGCTATAAGTATATGAAAGCTCAAACTGAAACTAAGTGGGTGTGCATCCAACTTGCTTGCTCATGAAGACCTAGGGCATTTGAGGAAGCCCATCGTTGGAATATACAAGCCAAGTTCTATAATGAAAATTCCCACTAGTATATGAAAGTGATAACTCAAGAGACTCTCTATATGAAGAACATGGAGCTACTTTGAAGCACAAGTGTGGTAAAAGGATAGTAACATTTCCCCTTTTTCTTTTCTTTTTCTCTCATTTTTTTGTTTTTCTTTTCTTTTTCTTTTTTTGGGCCTTCTCTTTTTTTGGCCTTTCTCTTTTTTTTATTTTTTTCGTCCGGAGTCTCATCCCGACTTGTGGGGCAATCATAGTCTCCATCATCCTTTTCTCACTGGGGCAATGCTCTAATAATGATGATCATCACACTTTTATTTACTTACAACTCAATATTACAACTCGATACTAGAACAAAGATATGACTCTATATGAATGCCTCTGGCGGTGTACCGGGATGTGCAACGATCTAGCGTAGCAATGACATCAACGGACAAGCCATGAAAACATCATGCTGGCTATCTTACGATCATGCGAAGCAATATGACAATAAATGCTCAAGTCATGTATATGATGAGGATGGAAGTTGCATGGCAATATATCTCGGAATGGCTATGGAAATGCCATGATAGGTAGGTATGGTGGTTGTTTTGAGGAAGATATAACGAGGCTTATGTGTGACAGAGCGTATCGTATCACGGGGTTTGGATCCACCGGTGAAGTTTGCAAAAATCTATTAGTCATCGAAACAAAGTACTATGTGCAAGCTCCTAGGGGGATAGATTGGTAGGAAAAGACCATCGCTCGTCCCCGACCGCCACTCATAAGGAAGACGATCAATAAACACCTCATGCTCCGACTTCGTTACATAACGGTTCACCATACGTGCATGCTACAGAACTTGCAAACCTCAACACAAGTATTTCTCAATTTCACAATTACTCAACTAGCACGACTCTAATATCACCATCTTTATATCGCAAAACTATTGCAAGGAATCAAACGTATCATATTCGGTGATCTACAAGTTTTATGTAGGATTTTATGACTAACCATGTGAATGACCAGTTCCTGTCATCTCTCTTAATAGATATAAGTGAAGCAAGAGAGTTTAGTTCTTTCTACAAAAGATATGCCCACGCTCTAACAAATATAAGTGAAGCAAAAGAGCATTCTACAAATGGCGGTTGTCTATGTGAAGAGAAACAGGCAATCCAAACTTCAAATGATATAAGTGAAGCACATGAAGCATTCTATAAAGCCATACTCAAAAGATATAAGTGAAGTGCAAACAGAATTCTACAAATCAACCAAGGACCATCTCATACCAGCATGGTGCATAAAATAAAAACGAAAACTAAATGCAAAAGACGCTCCAAGATTTGCACATATCACATGAATGAAACGAATACGAAAACATACGATATTTGTTGAAGAAAGAGGGGATGCCTTCCGGGGCATCCCCGAGCTTAGACGCTTGAGTCTCCTTGAATGTTTACTTGGGGTGCCTCGGGCATCCCCAAGCTTGAGCTCTTGCCTCTCTTCCTTCTTCTCACATCGAGACCTTCTCGATCATCGAACACTTCATCCACACAAAACTCCAACAGAAAACTCGGTAAGATCCGTTAGTATAATAAAGCAAATCACTACTCTAAGTACTGTTGCAAACCAATTCATATATTGTTTTTGCATTGTGTCTACTGTAATATAACTTTTTCATGCCTTAATCCACTGATATAAATTGATAGTTTCATCAAAACAAGCCAACTATGCATCAAAAACAGAATCTGTCTAAAACAGAACAGTCTGTAGAATCTGAACATTCACCATACTTATGATACTTGAAAAATTCTGCCAAAATTAGGAAAAATAAACAATTTGTACATAAAGACAGTGCAAAAATAATCGGAACCATTTGACATTCCAGTAAAAGATTAAAATTCGCGCACTACAGCCAAAGTTTCTGTCCTGCACCGTACAAACCAACAAGCATTGTAAACATCCTAAAGGCAAACCTTGGCACATTATTTTTATAATACAATGGAATTGTACAAGGGGATAATTATTTTTATTGAAAAGTTTCTGTAATTACGATTCACAAAGTTCCCATGGGCCTGAACAAGTTTAAGGACGTCCCCCACTTTCACAATGCTCGTCTTTCTCACTTCCACTTTTCTTTTTGAAAAGTTTTGGGTTCCCCTCTTTATTTTTGTTGTTTTTAAACTATATGAAAGCACTCAACAGAAATAAATGACTCTCTAAAACTTCCAGGTTGTCTCCCTGGCAGCGCTTTCTTTAAAGCCATTAAGCTAGGCATATAGTGCTCAAGTAATGGATCCACCCGGATCCCAAGGTATATCAAAGCCAATTTGAATCAACAATGATTTGTATTTTAGTAGTGAGCGCAAAGCAACATATATCAAGCAATGACGAAGTCTAACTCTCTTCCTATGCATCGGCATGTCATAAAAGAACAATTCATGCACACAAAGTAAAGGCCAATGCATAGTATAAACAATTTCTTGCAATTTTGTCATATTGGAAACATAGAGAGGTGGAGATATAGTTCCTCTCTCATAATAATTGCAAGTAGGAGCAGCAAGCACATGCATATTATACTCATGAAAATCATCATGTGCAACGGTAAAAGGCAACCCATCAATATAATCTTTAATAAGTGCAAACTTCTCCGATATAGTATATTCGAGAGAATTCAAAAAGATAATAGGACTATCATGCGTGGGTGCAATAGCAACAATTTCATGTTTAACATAAGGAACTATAGCAAGTTCATCTCCATAAGCATAATTCATATTGGCATCTTGGCCACAAGCATAGCAAGCATCATCAAAAAGGGATATTTCAAAGGAATCAAAGGGATCATAACAGTCATCATAGCAATCATCCTTCGGTAAGCATGAAGGGGAATTAAACAATGTATGAGTTGAAGAGTTACTCTCATTAGAAGGTGGGCATGGGTGATCAATCCGCTCTTCCTCCTTTTGTTCTTCGCTCTCCTCCTCATCTTTTTCATCCAATGAGCTCATAGTTTCATCAATTTCTTCTTCCATAGACAACTGCAAAATATTAATCTCTTCTTGGACAGCGGAGTATTCCTCAATATATGGTTTAACATAGGCATTAGAATCATAATTATCATAGCAATATTTAAGTATGGCAGAATTTTCAGAATTGTAAAGAGTAGCAGCATACTTTTCAATCAAATAAGCAATTTCGTAAGCACCCTTAAAAGCAACAAATTCTTCAATTTGTCGAACATCACAGTAATTATAAACACCCTTAGCATACTGTCGGGGAGGCTGATCATACCCACGAACACCTATGGGGCCGGCGGACCAGGCCCCTTTGTGGTTCGGAGGGGGCGGAGATCGCACGAAGAGCGGATCGAGGCGAGGCACACGAGCAGTTTACCGAGCTTCGGAGCTCTCCGGAGAGATAAAACTCCTACTGCTGCTTGTCTGATGTATTGTGTTCTTGCTAGGGAGCAATGCAAGCTACAAAACCTAGCGTGAGTGTATCTGGTCTCGAGTGAGTCGAATGAACCGAACCCCCTCTACGTTGCACATGGGCCTCCTTTTATATGCTCAAGGGGTCACCGACAGGTGGCAACATAGGCGGGGGTACAAATGTAAAAACAGGAGTTGGTACACCTACTCGAACAGTGTACAGTGCAAAATACCTAACTCTAACGGCAAGGGACAAAAGCAATAAATGCCCGTCAGTGTCGCCCAAACAATGCAACAGAGACCGTCAGGTGCGCCTCCGCTTCGCCATGATGGCAAGCTTGTCGGCGCCCGCTTATCGCTGCTCTCCGCTGGCTGCACAGCCTCTCGACACGCGCGCATGGAACGGTCCCATGGCGACACGTCGCTGGATGAGCTGGAGCGGAGATGGAGAGAGGTTGCTTGCCGCGGCAAGCGCCTTGCCGCGGCCGAATCCTTGTCGCGTCCGGAGGCTTGTCGCGCTCCGGGCCTTCCCGGCAAGCTCCTCTTGCCGGGGCCTTGTCTTCCGTATGCACAGGTGGCCTTCCCGACAAGCTCCTCTTGCCGGGCGTTGTCTTGTTAATCAAATACTTTGTTCTGAATGGCTCCAAAGGAGCCACGGAGGATCTTAAGCGGTGTGAGGCAAACCTTGCCGCGGTGGTCTTTACTGTCCGCATGCAGTACGGGATACTAGGGTACCCCTACTCTAGTACACCGGTCAGAGCCCCGAACTGGTCAGACATTACGGTGCCGGCGCTGTCGGGCCAGGCCCAAAACAGTGCACGGTCACACGCGCCTCGACCACGCCGCAAATCGCCCGGACCCACCACGATCCCCACTAACGGCACGCACCGGACGTGGCGTCGTCTGCGAAGATCGTGGGTGCGGTCGTGGGGGTTTCTTTATTAGTATAAGCGGAACGTCCGCCCCCCCAACCCCGCTTTATAAGCGGAGGAAACAGGGGCAGGCCGTCCACACCCCCAATGCAGTCTTGTCAAGAAAACCACCGCTCCCTCTTCTTCTCCGGTGCGAAGAGCAGCGCCCGCCCCCGTTAAGCCACAAGCGCGCTCACCGCCGTCGGCCTCCTCCGCCGCCCTACGCCATGGCTCCAGCCGACAAGGAGAAGGGCGTCAAGTCGGCCGAGGCGCAGCGGCTCGCGGCGCAGCGCAAGGAGCGGGCCATCTTCCCCCCGCAGCTCGGCGCAAGGGAGCTGCGGGACGTCTTCTACCTCTTCTGGTCGACGGAGACGCGTGCGCATCCGCGCACGAGGGTACTCCCCGCCTCCGCCTCTGATTTGGCACCAACAGGGTATCCCTTTTTCGCCCTTTTCTTCTATTGCGGGCTTTGCCCGCCCTTTTCCGAGTTCTTCTGCGACATCATGAACACGTTTGGCCTCCGCCTCCTTGATTTCACCCCAACGCCGTCTTGACCATGGCAGTTTTCGCGCATTTGTGCGAAAACTTTGTCGGAGTCCACCCAAATGTGGCACTCTTCCGCCACTTCTTTGTGCCCCGCGTCGAGAGAGGAGAGCCACTTGCCGGAGGGATAGCCTGGGTCTCTAGCATCGGCAAGAAAGAGGCCTACCTGGAAGGAGAGTTCCGCAACAAGTGGGAGGAGTGGAGAGCCAATTGGTGTTGGGTCGTAGAGGAGAACCCGCAGCCCTTCACCGCCCAATAGTGCGCGGCAGAGATTGGAGCAACTTGGCGCCAGAGGATGCGAAGCTGAAGATAGCTGTGACCCGGATTTTGCGCCTCAGGCTTGCCGGGTTAACTGTAGGCGCGGTTGGCGCAGACTTCCTTCGCCGCCATCGCTTCCCTTGCGAGGAAAGGAGGAGGCCTGCATGGGAGTTCCAAAATGCGGCAGACATTATGAGGTTGCGCCCGGGCCTGAACTGGAACTTCACCGTCTTGGAGCTGGACGCGATGCTGCTCGAGCTGTTCAAGAACGACCCCGACCACCCTGAGTGGTTTAGGTTGCCGCGGGGGGTCGTCCCATTGTGCAACAACTCGGGGCTCGACCGCATCCGCGCCATGATGCCGTTGTGCGACTCCCATGGGATCATCCCAACCTGGCAGGAGCCCCCCGACGAGGTCGTGCAGCAGTTCTTCGACGATTTGGAAGAAGTGCCGATCCGCTCCGACGGCGAAAAAGGCTCACCCGCGACACCACCGGCGAGGAGATGGCGCGGATTGCCACCAGGTGGAGGAGGCGGCGGCAGCGCTGCCGCCGGAGCCTTCGGGTTCACCGTGGAGGAGGCGGACGCCGCTGGGCGGCAAGCCTTGCCGGCGAGGGAGGTCGTCGGCGAGGACGAGCTTGTTGAGCCCGAGGCCGGGTCGAGTGGACCCGCCGAGGGCGCTTCTTCTCCACCACCCGGCGACTTGCCGCCGGTGAGCCCGGCTCCGCTTGAGGCGCCTCGCAAGGCCGGAGACGAGTCGGGCGGCAGACGGCCCTGACAGCGGCGCCAGCGGCAGCTCTACCGCATGACAGCGAGGTTGCCTTGGGAGCGCCTCACACTGCTGCGACAACTGGAGCGGAATCTTCTCAGGCCACCGCCGACGCCTGCGCCAAGCGGCCAAGAGAGCCTACTCCCCTGCCTCGCCGCACCGGAGGCGAGCCGGAGTTTGACTTCTCCGCGCTCAGCTCCGAGGAGGAAGGCGAAGAGTAAGCTCTTGAGATTGTGCTTGTATTTCTTCATTTTGATTGCTTCATCTTGAATCTGATTTGTTTCGTTCTGGACTCTTTCCTTTTCAGGACGCTGGCCCAGAGAGCGTCAAAGAGGGCCAAGATCCCGACGGTCGTCGTTGAGGATGATTCTCCCGTGGCAACAGGGGACGCGTCCGAGACCCCCTTGCCGGACCCGGCAACCCTTCCTCAGAGCAGCCCCCGGCACAGCCCCCAGAGTAAGTGTGTAGTTTTCTTCTTACTATTAGGTGCGCAAGGGTGCCCTTTCTTCGTTGATACCTGACTGTTTGCTTGTGTAGGAGCAGAGCAGCCTCATCAGGAGGGCTTGGAGCCGCCCGAGATCTTGTCTGCTGCCACTCGCCGCCAAGGGAGGAACCTCCGGCAAGGGAGCGCCCTCCGACAAGGGAGGCCACTCCGACAAGGGAGGCTACCCCGGCAAGGGACAGCGCCAGTGACCCTCCAGTGGTCGAGGCCATGGCTGCGGATCCCGTTGCAGGTAACTGCCTTACACGAAAATCTCCCTTGGGCTTGCTTTCTTTTGTTTCTTTTTTTTTGAACATCTGCTTGACTGCTCTTTCTTCGTCTGACGCAGAGCCGATGGAGGTCGAGGCCGCCGGCGAGGAGGAAGCGCGCGGCAACACCGACGAGGCCGCCGTCGAGGAAGAAGAGGCCGTTGTTGTGGAAGAAGAGGCCGTCGCCGACGAGCCTGTTGGCGAGGAGGCCACCGAGGCTGCCGACGCAGAGGCCGGCGAGGGGTCGGGCGATCGCACTGACGGCCCTGAGGCCGCAGGAGCGCCAAGCGCTACACCGACAGCCGACTCCCCCGCCGCCGAGGAGCCCCAGCCCGGCGCCTACCTGAAGGCCGGCGAAGGCATCTTCATCAAGCTCCCCAGGAACCGAGCTCGTGGCGCCCGGTCGAGGAGAGACCTTCGACGGCGAGCTACTGCGCCTCATTGGGCGCTGGTGGACGCCAGCAGCAAGCGGCGGCGAAGTCTGAGGAGGAGCAATTCTTGAAGAAGCTGTTGTCGCTCTACCGCGCCCGGCAGCCAAGTTGGAGACCCGGGAAGCACTTGTCGCGAGGGCAGGAGCGGACATGGAGAAGCGTCTTGAGAAGAGCTCCGGGCGCCAACCAAGAAGCTCTCCGCGACGTAGCGAAGCGCGGGGCATCTTGCGAAGAGCGCACGGCCTTCATCCTTGAGAAGGCCGCACCGAGGAGGAGCAGCGGCTGCCGAAGCTCTCAGCGCAGAAAGTGAGTGGCGCAGCGAAGGTAAACCTGGACAGCCACGAAGAAGACCTTGCCGCATGAGGAGTCACTTGGCGGGGTGCTTGAAGCGAAGGATGCTGCCGCAGCCGCCGAGGCCGCCAAGGATGAGCTGAAGGCGAAAGTGGCACAGCTGGAGGCCAGCCTCAAGAAGAGCGGCGAAGAGCTTGCCGTGCTCAAGCGCGAGCGTGAGAAGGACGCTTACACCCTTGGCGAGCTGCAGAGTCGTCTCACTGATAGAGGCAAGGAGCTCGACGCCGCCAAGGATTCCAAGGCGGATCTTGAGCTGAAGCTGACCACCACAGCCTTGACGTTGGACGGCGCCCGAGAGCGGGAGGTGGGCTTGTTGGAGGCGATCAAGGCCAAGGAGGAGCTGCTGGCGAATGCTGCCTCCATCCAGGCACCTTGAGGGAGAGCATGGAGCACTGGATGAAGGTCTTGTGGACACCGGCCACGACATCCACAACGAGCTGATGGAGCTGGGGATGGCGGACCTTGCATACTCCTCCGACGAGCATCTCCAACCCAGCGCCAAACTCAGCTTATTCTTCAAAGGCGTGGTGGACGGGTCTCCAGCTGACTCCGAGAAGAGGTCCCGAAGCAGCTGGCCGAGGAATCGCGCCAGATCTGTGCAGGAGCCCTCGAGAAAGTGTTGATAAAGGTGGCCTTCCGCAATCCGGGCCTCAACCTTAACGGCATCCTCAGATCCTTGCCGCCGGATGCCAACGTGGAGGAGCTCAAAGCCCTTGTCGCACCCATTGTGGACAAGGTGAACAAGATCAAGCGGATCGATGGCGACCGCGTAGACTAGGCCGCCAATTTTATCTTCCCCTTGTCACTGCCGATCATGTTTAGAACACTTTGTTAGATCAGCGACAAGTTATTTTGTAATATACTCTATCTTAGGCGATCAATGCAACGTTATTTCCTCTACGTGATTCCTTCCTTTGTAATGCGTTTACGCCTTACGCATTTGGGGGACTTGTCGGTGCGGGCACTTTTGCCTTGTTGAGTCTTGAACGTCGGCAACTTCTTGGCAGTGCCTCCGACAAGCAACCTTGTCGCGACTAGCCGCAGCTCACTTAAGTTGTTGAGCGGACTCGAAACAAAGTAAGAAGCGCGACTAGCCGAGTTGGTTCCTCTGCACAGATTTTCCATACAAAGTACTATCGTTCGAGGAAGATAACTTAAAATTTTAAAATTGATTGCTGGAAACTTTGGCAACTTAGCTTTTACATCTCTTGCTTCCCGATGAGGTGAAACTTCCTCGGCGGTGCACGGTCCATGGTATTATCTCCTCCTCCCCTGGTTAACTTGTGCTTGTGAGAGCCTTCCTTTCTTTGAGAAAAGAAAGAAGAGGGAATAAGGTTATGGAGCCTAGCGGCTCGATTTTGCTTATCGGGTGTGGTTCTTTGCACAAAGTGTTAGTCAAAACATGCAATAAAATGATGAAAGCATGAATTTGACAAGTTGTTACGCAACACATGACTTTCTTGATGCACGGGTCTGCGCCCGGCTTTGTACAAGGATTACATGCAACAGCGGCAAGACTTGTACAAAAGGTGGTTGCCTAGGAGCAGGTTCCGACAACCGCGCCCTATAGGTAAAACTTACGAAGATGCTCAATGTTCCAGAGTTGCTCACTGAATGCCATCTTCGGTCTCAAAGCGGACAGCGCCGAGGCCTAGTGACTCGTTTCACCCGATAAGGGCCTTCCCACTTCGGCGTCAACTTGTTTGAATTCTTGGCGGACTGAACGCGCCGAAGAACAAGGTCGCCTTCCTCGAGACTTCTGGCACTAACTCTGCGGCTATGGTAGCGGCGCAGAGCTTGCTGGTAGCGAGCGGCTCGCACAGCGGCCTGAAGACGATCCTCCTCAAGGAGCAGCGCGTCATCTTGTCGCAGCTGCTCTTGCTCGAGCTCATCATAAGCGAGCACTCGAGGCGATCCGTATCTGAAGTTCCGTGGGGAGAACTGCCTCTGCTCCATAGACTAGAGCAAAAGGTGTCCGGCCGGTGGCTCGATTTGGCGTCGTCTGATCGACCAAAGAACCACCGGCAGCTCCTCGATCCGATTTCTTCGCACTTGTGCAGCTGTCGAAAGTCCTGGTCTTGAGCCCGCAGCGCCCAGCATTGCCCTCTCTACCTTGACCGTTGCTTCTCGGGTGAGCCACGGAAGCAAAGCAGACCTTGGCGCCAAGATCTTGGACGTCTTGCATGAAGGTGCGACTTCGTAAATTGTGTGCCGTTGTCGGTGATGATCCTGTTAGGGATTCCAAACGGAAAACAATCGACTGAAGAACTTGATCGCTGACCGTGTTGTCACCTTCCTCATCGCTTCCACTTCCGGCCACTTTGTGAACTTGTCGATGACGACGTACAAGTACTCAAAGCCCCCGACAGCTCGGGGGAAGGGGCCGAGGATGTCGAGCCCCCAGACCGAAAATGGCCAGGATAAAGGGATCATCTGGAGAGCTTGAGCTAGCTGGTGTATCTGTTTGGAATGGAACTGGCACGCTTCACACTTGGTTACTTGTGCAGTTGCATCCTGGAGGGCTGTCGGCCAGAAGAAACCTTGCCGGAAAGCTTTGCCGGCAAGTGCTCTTGCGCCAATGTGGTGACCACAAATGACTCCGTGTATCTCTGCCAACAGCTTACATCCATCTTCCACAGGAATACACTTCAATTTCACACCGTTGAGTCTTCTTACATGCAGTATCTTTGTCGACAAACTGGTACATACTTTCGATTGTCGGGCTACTCTTTCCACTTCTTCTTGCTCTTCGGGAAGTTCTCCTGTCTGAAGGAAATGGACAATCTGCTGCGCCCATGCTGGAGCTTGCGGCTCGACAACAAGGACTAAAGGCACATCTGCTGCTGCGGGTACATCAGCTTCCACGGCAAGAACCTGCAGCCCTGCCGGAGCTTGATGCTCCCCGACAAGCTTGCCGGAGCGAAACTTGTCGGAGGCGCCTGCTTCAACGAAACAAACCATGGGGCCTGTCGGAGCAGACTGCCCCTCAGCATTGTTGATGTTGAACTTGGGAACCTTTGCAACGACGGCTTCGGGAAGCTCTGTCGGAAAGTAGTCACCAGAGGTCAACTTCCTCTTCTTGCTTTGTCCAGTTGATGGTGTTACGGTTGGCTGAGTCAGCTTGAGCACGAAAATCCCTGGTTCCACAGGTAACTTAAGTGCAGCGCACTTTGAAGGGCCGTCAGCAATATCATTCTGAGCTATTGGAACATGTTCCATTTGCAGGCCGTCAAAGTGCTCTTCTAGCTTCCTCACTTCATCAACGTAGGCTTCCATCAACGGACTCTGGTAATCTTTGTTCACTTGGCGGACGACAAGTTGCGAGTCACCCCTGACAATAAGCTTTTTGATCCCAAGGTCCACTGCGATTCTGAGGCCGGCAAGCAAACCTTCATACTCTGCAGTATTGTTTGTCGCTTGCTCCTTGGGAAAGTGCATCCGACTACGTACTTGAGGTGCTCTCCGGTGGGTGCGATAAGCGTACGCCGCACCGGGCGCCTTGCAGCGAGAAGGCACCATCAAAGTACATCAGCCATTCTTTGCTTGCTTCCTTGACGGGAATGCTCGTCTCCGAAATCTCTTCATCTGGTGTTGGCGTCCATTCTGCTATGAATTCTGCCAACGCTCTGCTTGGGATAGTGGATGTGCTTTCAAACTTGAGACCAAAGCTTGACAGCTCCAACGCCCACTCGACAATCCTGCCTGTTGCTTCCGGATTCTACAAGATATCCTCTTCAGCGGAAAGCGAGTGACAACTGTGATCTCATGTGCTTGGAAGTAATGGCGCAGCTTTCTCGAGGCCATGAGGAGGCCGAAAAGCAATTTCTGCACACCAGAGTACCTCGACCTAGCCCCTGCAGGAGGGAACTAACAAAGTAGACTGGGTGCTGCACCATCCTTTTCTGCATCTGTTCACGTGTCTGCGCGGATTCATCCTTGTCGGGACCAGAGCTCGTCGGCGAAGCCCCCTGCTTGTCGCTGGATGTGCTTGCCGTGGTTGCTGGCTCGTCATCCGCCTCCCTCTCCGCTACTAACGCAGCACTAACCACTTGATTGGTTGCCGCTATATATAGCAGCAACTTCTCTTGTGGCTTAGGTGCGACAAGTGTTGGAGTGGAGGACAGGTATCTCTTCAAGTCCTGCGGTGCAGCCTCCGCTTGAAGTCCATTTCATTGGACCTGCCTTTTTCAAGATTTTGAAAAGCGGCGAGGCGCTCAGCAGAACCTAGAAATAAACCCTCTTGAGAGCAGCTACGCATGGCAGCAGTCTTCGTACATCCTTGACGCGCTTTGGTGCTTTAATCTGCTCAATGGCCTTGATCTTGTCGGGATTAGCTTCAATCCCTCGTTGAGACACGAAGAACCCGAGAAGCTTGCCGGAAGGGACTCCAAACACGCACTTCTCGGGGTTGAGCTTGAGGTTGATCTTCTGCAGATTTACAAAGGTCTCGTCCAAATCTTGAACCAGAGTTGCTTTGTCCTTGCTTTTGACCACTATGTCATCCATGTAGGCTTCTACATTTATGTGCATTTGCGGCTCAAAAGCGTCATGGACTACCCTTGCAAATGTTGAACCAGCATTCTTCAAACCGAAAGGCATCCGTATGAAACAAAGATGTGCCACATGGTGTGATGAATGCGGTCTTCTCCTCATCTTCTTCAGCCATGAAGATCTGATGGTATCCTGAGTATGCATCAAGAAACGAGAGCAAATCACATCCAGCCGTGGAGTCAACAATCTGGTCAATGCGCGGCAAGGGAAATGGATCTTTGGGACAAGCTTTATTAACATCCGTGAAGTCAATACAAAGTCTCCATTTCCCATTAGCTTTGGCGCATTTACTACGAGGATTGGCCAACCACGTGGGATGGAGCACTCCTCCGACAAGGCCTGCCGCTTCCGGTTTCTTGATCTCTTCGGCTATGAATTCTTGGCGCTCCTTTGCTTGCTTCGACTTTTTGCTTGACGGCCGCGCATGAGGACAAACGGCCAGGCGGTGCTCAATCACTTTCACAGGAACACCGGGGATGTCAGACGGTTGCCATGCAAACACGTCGACATTCGCCCGTAGGAAAGCAACGAGCGCGCCTTCCTATTTAGGGTCGAGAGAGGCACTGATGGTAAAGGTACCACCAGTGCCGTCCTCCTTGGCGGGCACCTTCTTGGTCTTTGGCGGAGCCACCATCTTCTTGCACTTGCCGGTGGAGCTCGATGGTGCGTCCTCGACGGTAGCGCAGCACTCCGAAGAGGTGCGCTTGCCGGAGTAAGCATCAGAGTTCTTGCCGGACTTGGACTTGGTCTTCTTCCCCCCGGGAGCTTCAGCGGCAAGTGTTTGGCACTCTGTCGCGGCTGCTGCATCGCGGTAGATCTGGTTGGCACAAATAAGGGCATCCTTCTTGTCGCCATGGACAGAGATGACGCTTATCAGGCCTGGCATCTTGAGCAGGTTGTAGGCGTAGTGAGAGGCTGCCATGAACTTGGCGAAGTCTTTGGACGGCCGAGTATCCCATTGTAAGGCAACGGGAAATCGGCAGCGTCGAATGTGACCCTCTCAGTCCTAAAGTTCAGCTCGTTGCCAAATGTTACCGCAACGTAATCTTCCCTTCGCTTGCTCCTCCCGGATTGATTCCTTGAAAGTGCTTTGGTCTCTTGAGCTTCGCCGTCAGGGATTTGAAGCTTCTGGAGCACCGCGGAGGAGATCAGATTCAAGCCGGCCCCGCCGTCAACTAGCATTTTGGTGACCTTGAGGTTGCGGATGGTTGGTGAGACCAACATCGGCAAGCATCCGACCGCAGTTATGCGATCAGGGTGGTCCTCAATATCAAAAATGATAGGCGTGCTGGACCACTTCAGAGGCTTGCGTGACTCTACGGATGGTTCCGCTGCATTGACCTCCCGCATCCATTGCTTGAGTTGGCGGTGGGAGGTATGCAGGGAAGCACCTCCGTCAACGCAGAGGACCCCTGTGGCTTTCTGAAACTCCTGCTCATCAGCGTCGTCGTCTTCCATATCTTCGTCGTCGTCATCATCTTCATCCTTGTCAGGGCCGCGGGGAGGTCTGTCTCCTTGCCGCTGCTTGGCCTTGCCGCGGCGTCCTCCCCGGCCGGGACGTTTCTTGCTTGCTCCCCCAGCACCTTCCTGGGCCTTCTCCTTGTCGCGCCGCTTGTACTCAGCTCTCTGCTGTTCGACAAGCTGCTCGACCTTCTTGCAGCTCTGGAGGTCGTGGTCCTTGGTGCGGTGGATCTTGTAGTAATCTTGCTTGCGGGCCGTCCGCTTGTCGGCGGCCGCCACCGGCCAGTGGTTGGCGTCGTGACAACCTCCTTGCCGGAGCCACCAGCCTTGGCGTTCTTGTCGCCAGCTCCATTGCCGGACTGCTCAACAGCTAGCACTTCTCTGCCTTTCTTCTTCCTGTTGCCTTGCCGCCGGCCTTTCTTTGCCGGGGCGGTCTCCTCACTGTCAGATCCCGCTTCCGCATTCTCTCCTGGGAGTCTCCTCCCTTCCTCAGCGCGTGCACACTTGTCGGCCAAGGCGTACAGCTCACTGACGTCCTTGACTTTGCACATCTCCATCTCCTCCCTCATCCTGCGGTTTCGCACGCGTTACGATGGAACGCAGCTGATCACCACTGGCAGGTGGACGTCTGAGATGTTGTAGTGCACCACGGCTGAATCTTTGAATGAACTTCTTGCGCAGGACTCTCCTTCCTTCTGGGCGAGCAGATGAAGGTCACTCTCTTGGCCATGAGGCTTGTGGCCAACTGTGAAGGCGCCAACAAACTGATGGCACAGATCTGCCCAAGAGGATATGGAACTGTCCGGCAAGTAAATGAGCCAAGATCTCGGCGTTGGGCTTGAGCACGGCGGGAAGTAGTTGGCGAGGATCTTGTCGTCCGTCCCCCGCAGCCTGCACCGCGATGGTGTAGATGCTAAGGAACTCCGACGGATGCGTCCTGCCATCATACTTCTCCGGCACTTCGGTTTGAAGTTTTTACGGCTGGGCCATCGGACTTGCCGCAGCTCACGAGTGAACGCAGGGCAACCTACAGCGTCTGACGGCAAGTCGCTGGCTCCTCCGGTCGCGCATGTCAGCAGAAGGCCCAATGGCGGCAGCCGGATGACGTCGCGCTTCTCTTGGTGCTCGATGCGAGTTCGAGCGTCCTCTTGTTGTCGCTCGTGAAGAACTTGGCGCTGATCGCGGCGAGCTCGCGGATCCGAAGACGCGGTGGAGTCGCTGTCGAGGTGGATCCGGTGAGTCGGCGATCTTGGCCTTCGTGGTGGAGAGTGCACGGTGGTTGCACCTCCGACAGTCTCGTCGCCACCGGCTCGTGCCTTGTCGTCTCACCGCGGCAGTGATGGCGTTGGTTGCCGCGGAGCGTTGCCGTTGGCAAAGCCGATGAGGCTCTGGATAGTGGCCCTCCACTCGTCGACCTTGTCGGCCGTTGGAGGGTAGTCGAGGAGCAGCTGAGCTCTCGCCGTAGCTTCGCTGGAGTAGTGGGTGGCATTGGCGAGCAGTGCGAGGAGCGGATATGCTCGGACTTCTAACTACATTAGAAGGAGCAGCACCCGTCCAGCGATCGTATCTCACTCATGCCGCATGTTGGCATGCATGCTGGTCTTGAGGGTCTCGATCCAGCGAGCGTATGGCATTATGAATGCCATGGCGTTGTTGGTCCCGTCTCTGAGATGGGCGCGGGGGATGCTTGTGACGCCGAGGTTTGCGGGGCCTTGTCCTTGGACTTGGCAATGTCGCGAACACACCTTCGTCGGCGCCCGTTCCTCCGCCCGGCGTCTGCCCCACCACCCGTTCTTTGCGGTGAGGGTGGAGTGCAGCCGGAACGGCTCTGCTGCCGCTGAAGCCTTCTTCTTCGGTGGCATGTTGAGGAAGATGTTGATGACGCTGCTCGTGTGAGCGCCGGATCAGATTCACGGCCTCGCCGCCCCTACCTGGCGCGCCAAAGATGTCGGGAGGCTGATCGTACCCACGAACACCTATGGGGCCGGGCGGACCGGGCCCCTTTGTGGTTCGGAGGGAGGCGGAGATCGCACGAAGAGCGGATCGAGGCGAGGCACACGAGCAGTTTACCCAGCTTCGGAGCTCTCCAGAGAGATAAAACTCCTACTGCTGCTTGTCTGGTGTATTGTGTTCTTGCTAGGGAGCAATGCAAGCTACAAAACCTAGCGTGAGTGTATCTGGTCTCGAGTGAGTCGAATGAACCGAACCCCCTCTACGTTGCACATGGGCCTCCTTTTATATGCTCAAGGGGCCACCGACAGTGGCAACATAAGCGAAGTACAAATGTAAAACAGGAGTTGGTACACCTACTCGAGCGATTATGCAGTGCAAAATACCTAACTCGACGGCAAGGGACAAAAGCAATAAATGCCCGTCGATTATCGCCCCAAAGCAGTCTTGAGACCGTCGAGTGCGCCTCCGCTTCGCCACGATGGCAAGCTTGTCGGCGCCGCTTATCGCTGCTCTCCGCTGGCTGCCTGACCTCTCGACACGCAGCGCATGGAGCGGTCCCATGGCGACACGTCGCTGGATGAGCTGGAGCGGAGATGGAGAGAGGTTGCTTCCAGCGGCAAGCGCCTTGCATGGCCGAATCCTGTCGCGTCCGAAGGCTTGTCGCGCCTGGGCCTTCCGGCAAGCTCCTCTTCTTGGGGCCTTGTCTTCCGTATGCACGAGTGGCCTTCCGACAAGCTCCTCTTGCCGGTGCCTTGTCTTCTTAATCAAATACTTTGTTCCTGAATGGCTCCAAAGGAGCCACGGAGGATCTTGGCGGTGACGAGGCAAACCTTGCCGCGGGGTGCTGCAACTGTCCGTGCACGAGTACGGGATACTAGGGTACCCCTACTCTAGTACACTGACACATACGAAGATAAGATTCCATTATCAATAAACTCACATTGGTAGGGAAGGTGTTTCTTAGGGTTTTTAGAACAACAAGTAAAATCATATATATAACATAAATTCCAAGCATAGCATTGCAAACGATGAATTTGATCCAATAAACGTTTCCCTCTTTCAGATATACTATTATCGCACATAACAAGCATGCTCATCTAAAGATTTTCCCTCAACTAAGCTAGTTGGGGTTTCAAAGACCTGAGCACATAGGGATCGAAGATGATCCAAGTAATAAGCTTCAAAGATGTGATAGATTTTGAGTGGTTCTTCAACCATTGGTTCAGTAGGTACAACTAATTTTTTTGCTATTTTGCGTTTCCTACCCATAACTAAAGATAGAAAACAACTAATAACAGCAAATAAAAATTACTTAGTGATAAAGCAAACAAGCACACACGAGAATATTCACCCCACACTATTGCTCCCCGGCAACGGCGCCAGAAAAAGGTCTTGATAACCCACAAGTATAGGGGACGCAACAGTTTTCGATAAGTAAGAGTGTCGAACCCAATGAGGAGCTAAAGGTAGAACAAATATTCCCTCAAGTTCTATCGACCACCGATACAACTCTACGCACACTTACCGTTTACTTTACCTAGAACAAGTATGAAACTAGAAGCACTTTGTAGGTGTTTTTGGATAGGCTTGCAAGAAAATAAAGAGCGCGAAAATAAAAGCTAGGGGCTGTTGTAAGTAAAGAAGCAATAAATTAAATATAGCGAGTATGGAAAAGTGGTGGTAGGATTTGCGAAATTGTCCCTTAAGCAATTGACCACTTTACTAGACTGATAGCAAGTATTATGTGGGAGAGGCCACTGCTAGCATGTCATCCCTGACTTGGAATTCTATGCACTTATGATTGGAACTATTAGCAAGCATCCGCAAGTACTAACGTTCATAAAGGTAAAACCCAACCATAGCATTAAGATAAATTGGTCCCCCTTCAATCCCGTATGCATCAATTTCTATGCTAGGTTGAAGCTTCTTCACTCTTGCCCTCCAATACATAGTCCTATCAACATACAACTAACCCTAAGGTGTGATCCACGCGCGCACTCATATGATGGGCACCAAAGGACAACAACATAACCACAAGAAAATTAAATCAATCATAGTAATTCATCAACCACCGATAGGACAATGAAAATCTACTCAGATATCATAGGATGGCAACACATCATTGGATAATAATATGAAGCATAAAGCACCATGTTCAAGTAGAGGGTACAGCGGGTTGCAGGAGATTGGACCATTGTAGATAGAGGGGGAAAGGTGATGGAGATGTTGGTGAAGATGGCGGAGGTGTTGGTGTAGATCGCGGTGATGATGATGGCCCCCGGCAGCACTCCGGCGCCACCGGAAGAGAGGGGGAGAGAGCCCCCTCCTTCTTCTTATTCCTTGACCTTCTCCCTAGATGGGAGAAGGGTTTCCCCTCTGGTCCATGGTCTCCATGGCGTGGGAGGGGCGAAAGCCCCTCCGAGATTGGATCTATCTCTCTGTTTCTCTTTGTTTCTGCACTCTGTTCTGCTGCCCTATCACCGTTTCTTTTATATCCGGAGATCCGTAACTCCGATTGGACTAAAACCTTCGCCGTGATTTTTTTCCAAAAATTAGCTTTCTTGCAGCCGAAGAAGGGCGTCAACCGCCTTACAGGTGGGTCACAAGGGTCAGGGGCGCGCCCTAGGGGGGGCCCTACCTCGTGCCCACCTCGGACACTGGTTCGCGTTGATTTTTCTTCCAGATTCTCCAAATATTCCAAAAAAATCTCCGTCCGTTTTTATCCCGCTTGGACTCCGTTTGATATGGATATTCTGCGAAACCAAAAACATGCAAATGCATGTGAACTGGCACTGGGCACTGGATCAATATGTTAGTCCCAAAAATAGTATAAAAAGTTGCCAAAAAGTATATGGAAGTTGTAGAATATTGGCATGGAACAATAAAAAATTATAGATACGATGGAGACGTATCAATACATCAGCCCACGGACGAAAGGGTGGAGTGGAACCTTAGTCCGCAGAAGAAATGAGGGATGAATACCACCCTCTCGTTGGGCTTCGGCGTGGGGACGACTTGTCCCTCGGCTGGCAGACGATGGGCGATTTCCTTCGCCAAGTATCCGGCCGCCCGAAGCTCAGTAATGTTCTCCTCCTTGACGGAGGAGGCCATCCACTTGCCCTGACCTCCGGATCCGGACATGGTTGAGTGCTAGCTCGAGTGGAAAGGAGATAATAATTTGGGTGCTAGAGCTTGAGATTGGGAGGGCAGAGATAGAGAAAAGGCGTGGGAGAGGAAGACGGAATCCTTATCCCCTTATAAAGGCAGTAAATATTGAACGCCTCCCCGCTCGCCTTAGAATTCGCCTATTCCCAAGAGCTGTATAAACGGCACAGTTGGGTTACCCATGACTGCATTGATGAAAATCCCACGATAAGGGGACATGATTTCTGCTTTGACAAGACGTGCCAATGGCAACCGCGTCTCGGGACATGGAGCGACGGACACGGAAACGGTTCGGAATTATGACCGGTCGGACGTGATGTCATACTACAAAAATTTGTCAGCGGATTGGATTCGTGTAAAACTATATTTTCTATGTGGTTGTGTATGGTGTGTGTGACAGGTCCGGATACTATCATTGCGTCCGAAGACTATCTTGGAGCTTGGAAAGAAGGGACCCGCCTTGCAATGCTGAAGACAATCTGCGTGCTGGACTCCTCGTCATTGAAGCCAGGTTCAGGGGCTACTGAGGGAGTCCTGGACTAAGGGGTCCTCGGGCGTCCGGCCTATTATCGTTGGGCCAGACTAGTGGGCTATGAAGGCCGAAGACTGTACCCGTGTCCGGATTGGACTCTCCTTGGCGTGGACGGCAAGCTTGGCGATCAACTATGAAGATTCCTTCCTATGTAACCGACTCTATGTAACCCTAGATCCCCCCGATGTCTATATAAACCGGAGGGTGTAGTCCAGAAAGGACATACACATTACCATAGTCATACAGGCTAGACTTCTAGGGTTTAGCCATTACGATCTCGTGGCAGATCAACTCTTGTAATACTCATATTCATCAAGATCAATCAAGCGAGGAAGTAGGGTATTACCTCCATAGAGAGGGCCGAACACAGGTAAACATCGTGTCCCCTGTCTCCTGTAACCATCGATCCTAGACGCACAGTCCGGGACCCCCTACCCGAGATCCGCCAGTATTGACACTGACAACGGTGTCGGGGCCAGCATCCTTGTTAGTACGGGATCTGCTGAGTCTTCGGGAAGGGGGGCCGAACACCTAATTCGCTCCGCTTTCTTTATCCAGCCCTGGAAGAAGATAGTTTGCTCAATATCGTATTACGGCATACATAGCTAAAAATTGTTCGGGAGTCGAGCGCTTACCGAGGTATCCGGATGGTTGCAATCGAGGCCGATGTCCTCGGTGGTGTCCAGCCACTATTTTCGTTTCCCGAAAAACAACTTCCACATTCCTTTGTGCGTAGTGCCAAAGAAGTGTTGGAGGGTCTGTGGTCCTTCCGGAGCAAACTCCCGCATACGGAGAGGCCGTCGCTGGCCCGGAAGACTAGCATTACTTGAATCACGTTGATAAGATCTATTTCCTTATCAAGGAGGCTCCAGATGCGGCTCTGTAGAGTCTGCACTTCGTCAATTAATCCCCAGTCCAGGCCCTTATTAATCCATGATGCAAGCTGTAACGGAGGGCCAGATCAGAACGCAGGTATGGCTGCCCACTTGGTACCGCGGGGTTCGGTGACGTAAAACAACTCCCGCTGCCATAGGTTGGGGGTTTCGGTGAAGGAGCCTTTTGACCAGAGAGCATTGGTAAGCTTGCTCACTGTAGCACCGCCACACTCCGCTTGTTCCCCGTCAACTACCTTCGGCTTCACACTAAAGGTCTTGAGCCATAAGCCGAAGTGTGGGGGAATGCGGAGAAAGGCCTCGCACGTGATAATGAACGCCGAGATGTGAAGGAAAGAATATGGGGCTAGATCGTGAAAATCTAGTCTGTAATAAAACATGAGCCCTCGGACAAAGAGATGAAGAGCGAATCCTAGCCATCGGAGGAAGTGGGAGATTAACACAACCCTCTCACCGGAAACCTGTCCTCGAGCAGGAAGCCTGTGGGGGATCTCCGCGGTCAAGTATCTGGCCACACGGAGCTTCGCAATGTCCTCCTGTGTAACAGAGGAAGCCACCCATTGGCCCTGTGGGCTGGGTCCGGACATGATTGGGAAGCTTGAAGCAATGAAGTAAAACCGTGCTAGAACTCGAAGTTGGAAGGGCTGAGGAAAGGGTCGACGTAAAAAGAGATGGCCCTTGGCTCCTTTATAAAGGCAACGGATATCGAATGCCTCCTCGTAAGCCTGAAAACCTTCCTATTCCTAAGGTATCATCCCAATGGAACGGTTGGGTTACCCATGCTTGTATTTATGAGAATCGCACAATAAGGGGACACGATCTCTGCTTCGACAAGATGTGCCAATAAAAACCATGCCTCGAAATGTGGAACGGGAGGACAAGAAACGGTTTGAAATAATGACCGGGCAGACGTGATGTCACGTTACAAAAAGTTGTCAGCGGACTGGACTCGTGAAATATTATACTCTGCGGTTGTGTGTGGTACTTGTGTTGCAGATTCAGACACGTTCGTTGCGTCCGAAGACTATCTTGGAGTATTCGGAAAGGGGAAACCGCCTTGCAATGCCGAAGACAATCTGCGCGCCGGACACCTCATCATTGAAGCCTGGTCAGGGGCTACTGAGGGAGTCCTGGACTAAGGGGTCCTCGAACGTCCGGCCTGTTGGGCATGGGCCAGACTAGTGGGCTGTGAAGATACAAGGCCGAAGACTCTCTCCCGTGTCCGGATGGGACTCTCCTTGGCGTGGAAGGCAAGCTTGGCGTCCAAATATTAAGATTCCTTTCTCTGTAACCGACTTTGTACAACCCTAGTCCCCTCCGGTGTCTATATAAACCGGAGGGCTTAGTCCAAAGAATAATCATGATCATAGTCATATAGGCTAGACTTCTAGGGTTTTAGCCATTACGATATCGTGGTAGATCAACTCTTGTAATACTCATATTCATCAAGATCAATCAAGCAGGAAGTAGGGTATTACCTCTATAGAGAGGGCCCGAACCTGGGTAAACATTGTGTCCCCTGTCTCCTGTTACCATCGACCTTAGACACACAGTTCGGGACCCCCTACCCGACATCCGCCGGTTTTGACACCAACAGCCCCCAAGAGAAAGGGGATCACAGTGATCGGGTCGTCCGGAGCCGGCCCACCCGCGCCAGCATGGGCAGGCGACCGGGTGGCCACAGATGGCGCTGGAGACGTGGCCCGCGAGCATCCACAACACTCTGGCAATCGGAGCCAGGCGAGCGGCGTCGTTCGAAGTCGAGACGACAAGCCGCCCGCTCTTTGGGTCCGGGGCGGCCGTCTTGCCGCAGGCGGCCGGCAACCTCTGATGCCCAGTGGCACCAGCGCCATGAGTTTCCCAGGCAGCGTGATGAGCAACACCGCGATGTCAGAGCTCCCGGGCACCGCCGCGGGAAGATACCTGTGCGCTACTCTCAGGACGCACCAGGCCGGCGTGCGCGCCCGGACGCCGGCGGAAGCGGCGTGCGACTGTGTGACCGCGATAGAGCTCCTTCTAACCTGATTAGAAGTCGGAGCGCGTCACGGTCCATGCAGCTCTCGCTGCCGCCCATGCCAGCAGAAGCGCTGGCGCATGCGCAACAGCTTCTCGACTTCCCCCCTGTCGCGGAAAAGCTCGACGAGTGGAGGGCCACCATCCGAAGCCTTGTCAGCTTTGCCAACAGAGACGAGCCGCTCCCAGCGGGACCCTCACGCCGGCGTTCTATCGAGCCGGTGCATGCTGGCGGTAGGGGGACCTGAGATGCTGCGACCATGGTGCACTCTCCTCCCCCACGGCCGTGACAGCAGCCACCGGATTGTCGGGCCGACGCCTGTGACAATGTTTCCACAGCGTCGTCCGACCCACGAACCTGCTACGAACAACGTTGAGTTCTTCGGGAGCGAGCTCAGGAAGACGCTCGAACTACCATCGAGCGATGGTGGGAGGCGCGCCATCAGTCGGATCGGCGTGCAGGGCCTGCTATGGACCACCCAGCGTTGGGGGGCTCTGGCGACCTACCTTATGAGGTGGGTTGTCCGGTCTTTATCCGAGAGCTGCGGCAGTTCCAGTGGCCCTCCCACCGCACGTTCAATCCTGATGTTGGGGAAAAGTATAACGGCAAGACTCACCCGTCGGAGTTCCTGAGCATCTACACCATCGCGTTGCAAGCCGTCGAGGCTCGCGATGACAAGGTGCTCGCCAGCTACTTTCTGTTGGCACTTAAGCCCAATGTCATGTCGTGGTTGATGCACCTGCCAGTGGATTCCATATCTTCCTGGTCGGACATGTGCCACAAGTTTGTTGGCGCCTTTACCAGAGGCCACCAAGCTCCTGGACAGGCAAGTGACTTGCATGTCATCCCCCAGAAGGATGGTGAGTCCATGCGTAAGTACATACAAAGATTCACCTGTGTGTAGTACACCATCCCAGATGTTCATCCCGCTGTTGTCATCAGTGCGTTCCATCAGAATGTACGCAACTTCAAGATGCGTGAAGAGCTGGTGATGAACAAGGTCAAGGATGTAGACGAACTTTATGTTCTGGCAGATAGGTGTGCTCAGGCTGAGGAAGGAAGGAAGTACCCCGAGGAAGACACCGGCGCGGAAGCCGACTCCACGAATGAAGACGTCGCCGCCCCGACGAAGAAGGGTCGGCGCCGTAACAGGAAAGGTAAGGGCAAGACTGTGCTTGCCGTTGAGGGATCCGGCGACCCCGGTGCCGCCAAGAAGGCCAAGGCTGACGACCCAGGCAAGGAGGTTGCCGGGTGCGCCGCTTGCCGGGCCTTGGCGACAGCAAACAAGCCGAGAGCCTCGACAAGCGATCTTGCAAGATCCACCGCACCAAGGGCCATGACCTCCAGAACTGCCGACAGGTTGAGCTGAAAAGCAGAAAGCAGAATATGAAAGGCGGGACAAGGAGAAGGGTCAGGATGGTGCTGAGGGGTCCGGCAAGAAGCATGGAGGCCAAGGGGGTCGCTGTGGCAAAGATAATTAACAAGAGAGGCCCGCTCGGGGCCGCGACAAGAAGGAGGAAGATGACGATCATGACGAGGACGACAAGTCCGGCGAGCACGAATAGCTACAGAGGCCATGTGCATCGACGGTGGCGCCTCACTGCACACCTCTCACCACCAACTGAAGCAGTGGGCGCGTGAGGTCACTGCGGCAGAGCCATCGTTCGATGCCCAGAAGCCACTGAAGTGGTCCCGCACGCCCATCATTTTCGACACCGAGGATCACCCTAATTGCACAACTGCGGTCGGGTGTTTTCCATTGTTGATTTCACCGGATACGTAACCTCAAGGTGACGAAAGTGCTGGTTAACGGTGGGGCCGGTCTGAATTTGGTCTCGCCCGCTATGGTCAAGAAGTTGCAGATTCCTGATGGAGATCTCGAGGAGACGGGCACGTTCCAAGGGGTCAACCCCGGAAGGAGTCAGCTGAAAGGTAAAATCACGCTGCCAATTACGTTTTTGATGTTGCCGAGATCCCCTTGCCGTACAACGGCATCCTTGGCCGCCCAGCGCTGGCCAAGTTCATGGTGGCATCACACTACGCCTACAACACATTGAAGATGCCAGGGCCGCTGACTATCATCACCGTCCCCTCTGACAAAAAAAACACGCTCATATGTGCCGACCAACTCTACCGAGAGGCAGTTGCAGCAACTGCCGCCAAGGCACTTGCTCCTGCCGCTGAAGCCCCGGGAAGGAAGAAGGCCGGCAAGACCTCTGCCGGCAAGACCCCTTCCGGCGAGACCTCTTCCGGCAAGACCTCTCACACCCACTCCGGCAAGCGCGCCTCTTCGGAGTGTTGCGCTCCTGTTGAGGACGTGCCAGAGAGCTCCACCGGCAAGAGTAAGAAGTCCAAGGCTGCACCACCAGAAACCAAGAAGGTGTCCGCCAAGGAGGATGGCACGGGCGGGGCTTTCACTATAAGCTCCACCCTCGACAGCAAATAGGAAAGCGCTCTTGTCGCCTTCCTGCGGGTGAATGTCGATGTGTTTGCATGGCAAGCATCCGACATCCCCGGCGTTCCCAGGGAGGTGATTGAGCACCATCTTGTTGTCTGTCCTCATGCGCGGCCTGTCAAGCAGAATGTCAGGAAGCAAGCTTTGGAGCGACAAGGGTTCATTATCGAGAGATCAGGAAGTTAGAGGCAGCAGGCCTGGTTAGAGGAGTACTCCGCCCTACGTGGCTGGCTAATCCGATAGTGGTGCGTAAGGAAAATGGGAAATGGAGGATGTGTATTGACTACACAGATATCAATAAAGCCTGTCCAAAAGATCCTTTCCCTCTGTCATGCATCGACCAAATTGTGGACTCCACTGCCGGGTGTGACTTGGTGTCATTCCTTGACGCTTATTCAGGATACCACTGATACGTCTCCAACGTATCTATAAATTTTTATTGTTCCATGCTATATTATATTCTGTTTTGGATGTTTAATGGGCTTTATTATACACTTTTATATTATTTTTGGGACTAACCTATTAACCGGAGGCCCAGCCCAAATTGTTGTTTTTTTTGCCTATTTCAGTGATTCGCAGAAAAGGAATATCAAACGGAGTCCAAACGGAATGAAACCTTAGGGAACGTGATTTTCAGAACAAACGTGATCGAGAGGACTTGGATTCTACGTCAAGAAATAAACCAGGAGAGCACGAGGCAGGGGGCGTGCCTACCCCCCTGGGTGCGCCCTCCACCCTCGTGGGGCCCATGTTGCTCCACCGACGTACTTCTTCCTCCTATATATACCTACGTACCCCCAAACTATCAAACACGGAGCCAAAAACCTATTTCCACCGCCGCAACCTTCTGTACCCGTGAGATCCCATCTTGGGGCCTTTTCCGGCGCTCCACCGGAGGGGGCATTTATCACGGAGGGCTTGTACATCAACACCATAGCCTCTCCAATGATGTGTGAGTAGTTTACCTCAGACCTTCGGGTCCATAGTTATTAGCTAGATGGCTTCTTCTCTCTCTTTGGATCTCAATACAAAGTTCTCCACGATTCTCGTTGAGATCTGTTCGATGTTATCTTCTTTTGCGGTGTGTTTGTCGAGACCGATGAATTGTGGGTTTATGATCAATTTTAGCTATGAACAATATTTGAATCTTCACTGAATTCTTTTATGTATGATTGGTTATCTTTGCAAGTCTCTTCGAATTATCAGTTTGGTTTGGCCTACTAGATTGATCTTTCTTGCAATGGGAGAGGTGCTTAGCTTTCGGTTCAATCCTGCGGTGTCCTTTCCCGGATGTTAGGGCAGCAAGGCACGTATTGTATTGTTGCCATCGAGGATAAAACGATGGGGTTTAAATCATATTGCATGAGTTTATCCCTCTACATCATGTCATCTTGCTTAAAGCGTTACTCCGTTCTTATGAACTTAATACTCTAGATGCATGCTGGATAGTGGTCGATGTGTGGAGTAATAGTAGTAGATGCAGGTAGGAGTCGGTCTACTTGTCGCGGACGTGATACCTATATACATGATCATACCTAGATATTCTCATAACTATGCTCAATTCCATCAATTGCTCGATAGTAATTTGTTCACCCACCGTAATACTTATGCTCTTGAGAGAAGACACTAGTGAAACCTATGGCCCCCGGGTCTATTTTCCATATTAATCTTCCAACACTTAGTTATTTCTTTTGCCTTTTATTTTACTTTGCATCTTTATTTCTCTTTATCATAAAAATACCAAAAATCTTATCTTATCATATCTATCAGATCTCACTCTCGTAAGTGACCGTTGAGCGATTGACAACCCCTTTATCGTGTTGGTTGCGAGGTTCTTATTTGTTTGTGTAGGTGCGAGCGACTCGTGCGTGATCTCCTACTGGATTGATACCTTGGTTCTCAAAAACTGAGGGAAATACTTACGCTACTTTACTGCATCACCCTTTCCTCTTCAAGGGAAAACCAACGCAGTGCTCAAGAGGTAGCAAGAAGGATTTCTGGCGCTGTTGCTAGGGAGGCTTACGTAAAGTCAAGTCAAGATTTGGACTCCCGACAACGAGCCATTTCTGGCGCCGTTGCCGGGGAGATTCACGCCAAGTCAAGTCAAGTCAAGACATACCAAGTACCCATCACAAACTCATCTCCCTCGCATTACATTATTTGCCATTTGCCTCTCGTTTTCCTCTCCCCCACTTCACCCTTGCTGTTTTATTCGCCTTCTTCCCGTATGCCTTTTTGTTTGTATTTCCACGTGCCTTCTATTTGCTTGCATCTTTGCTTGCTAAAAATCTATTGATATGGATCCACTTAAAGTGTTCTACTTGGATCATCTTCGATCCTTATCTTTCGTCTTTGAAACCCCAACTAGCCTAGTTGATGGGAAATCTTTAGATGAGCATGCTCATTTTGTGCGTCACCATTTGTCTGAAAAGGGAAACTCTTATGGAATCAAATAAACAAATGACTGTGTTATGCTTGGAATCTTTGTGAAATTTGTGATATTACTTGTTGCTCTAAGAAACCTAAAAAAACACCTTCCCTACCTATGTGAGTTTAATGAAAATAAAATCTTATCTTCTTATGCAAAGGGTGTTTATAGCTACTATGATATCGAACAAATTGAAGAATTTGTTGCTTTTAAGGGTTCTTATGAAGTTGCTTCTTTGATTGAAAAGTATGATGCTACTCTTTACGAATATGAAAATCTTGACATACTTGAATATTTGCTATGAAAACTATGCTCATAATGTCTATGTCAAAGAATTTATTGAAAGAATGACTGTTGTTTCTAAAGAAAATAATGATATGCATGAATCTTTAGAAAATTATGATTCCGATTATTTGATTGAAATATCCCTTGATGAACATGATGCTTGCTATTCTTGTGGCCATGATGCCAATATTTATGAAGATGAATTTGCTATAGTTCCTTATGTTAAACATGAGATCGTGGCTATTGCACCCACACTTGATAGTTCCTTCGATGAAAAGCATGATTGCAATGATTTTGCTATAAATTTTCTTGATGTCAATTGTGCTAATAATATGCAAAACTCTAAGCTTGGGGATGCTAGTTTTGCTATGTCTACTACTTGTTGCAATGATCATGATTGGGGTGATTCTTCTTATGATCTTGAAAATTTATTTAAGCCCCATGATGAATATGAGATTGATAATAGTGTTTGCAATAATACTGAAAGTGGGTTCGGAAGAGTGTCAACTTTAGATCCCACATATTTGGAGAATGTTCAATCTTATGAAGATTTTGATAAAAGTGGGTTTGGAGAGGTCATGACTTTAGTTAATGTTAATCCCACTATTTTGGAAGAGTGTCAACTTTGCATACATGTAGATCGTGTTAAGAATATGTTTTGTGATAGATATATTATTTAATTTGCTTATGATCCTACATGTAATTATTATGATAGAGGAAAATTTGTTGGAGAAATTTTCATGTTACTAAATTACCTCTCGTTATGTTGAGATTGCTATTGTTTCTCACATCTTCCTTGCATATGCTAGTATTTGCTTGTCTTGATAATTTGTTTGCCTATAAGATTCCTATGCATAGGAAGTATGTTAGACTTAGATGTGTTTTTCACATGCTATATGATGCTCTCTTTGTTCTTAAATTCTTGTCTTTCATGTGAGCATCATCGAAATTATAAATGCCTAGCTAGGGGCGTTAAACGATAGCGCTTGTTGGGAGGCAACCCAATTTTATTTTAGTTTTTTTGCTTTTTGATTATTTTTAGGAATAAATATTTGATATATCCTCTGGTTAGATTTGTTTTTATGTTTTAGTTAGTGTTTGTGCCAAGTTAAACCTATAGGATCTTCTTGGATGATAGTTATTTGATCTTGCTGAAAATTCCAGAAACTTTCGGTTCACGAAAACAATTGTTAAAAATCACCAGAACGTGATAAAATACTGATTCTAATTGAATCAGATCAATAAACAAATTGTACAGATCTTCCAATTTTGGTAGATTTTTTGGAGTTCCATAATTTTTCATTAGTCACAGATTACTACAGACTGTTCTGTTTTTGACAGATTCTGTTTTTCGTGTGTTGTTTGCTTATTTTGATAAATCTATGGCTAATAAAATAGTTTATAAACCATATAGAAGTTGTAATACATTAGGTTTAACACCCATATAAATAAATAATGATTTCATTACAGTACCTTGAAGTGGTGTTTTGTTTTCTTTCGCTAACGGAACTCACGAGATTTTCTGCTAAGTTTTGTGTTGTGAAGTTTTCAAATTTTGGGTAAAAGATTTGATGGATTATGGAACAAGGAGTGGCAAGAGCCTAAGCTTGGGGATGCCCATGGCACCCCAAGATAATGTAAGGACACCAAAAAGCCATAGCTTGGGGATGCCCCGGAAGGCATCCCCTCTTTTGTCTACTTCCATCGGTAACTTTACTTGGAGCTATATTTTAATTCACCACATGATATGTGTTTTGCTTGGAGCGTCTTGTATGATTTGAGTCTTTGATTTTTAGTTTACCACAATCATCCTTGCTGTACACACCTTTTGAGAGAGACACACATGATTCGGAATTTATTAGAATAATCTATGTGCTTCACTTATATATTTTGAGCTATATAGTTTTTGCTCTAGTGCTTCACTTATATTTTTTAGAGCACGGTGGTGGATTTGTTTTATAGAAACTATTGTTCTCTCATGCTTCAATTATATTATTTTGAGAGTCCTACAAAACAGCATGGTAATTTGCTTAAATTGAGAAATTAGTCCTAAAGTAATAGGCATCCAAGATTAGTAAAAATTATCTTACGAGTGTGTTGAATACTATGAGAAGTTTGGTGCTTGATAATTGTTTTGAGATATGAAGATGGTGATATTATAGTCATGCTAGTTGAGTAGTTGTGGATTTGAGGAATACTTGTGTTAAAGTTTGTGATTCCCGTAGCATGCACGTATGGTGAACCGTTATGTGATGAAGTCGGAGCATGATTTATTTATTGATTGTCTTCCTTATGAGTGGCGGTCGGGGACGAGCGATGGTCTTTTCCTACCAATCTATCCCACTAGGAGCATGCGCGTAATACTTTTCTTTGATAACTTGTAGATTTTTGCAATAAATATATGAGTTCTTTATGACTAATGTTGAGTCCATGGATTATACACACTCTCTTCCTTCCACCATTGCTACCCTCTCTAATACCGCACACTTTTCGCCGGTGTCATACACCCACCATATACCTTCCTCAAAACAGCCACCATACCTACCTATTATGGCATTTCCATAGCCATTCCGAGATATATTGCCATGCAACTTACCACCGTTCCGTTTACTATGACACGCTTCATCATTGTCATATTTCTTTGCATGATCATGTAGTTGACATCGTATTTGTGGCAAAGCCACCATTCATAATTCTTTCATATATGTCACTCTTGATTCATTACATATCCTGGTACACCACCGGAGGCATTCACATAGAGTCATATTTTGTTCTAAGTATTGAGTTGTAAGTAAATAAAAGTGTGATGATCATCATTTTTAGAGCATTGTCCCAAGTGAGGAAAGGATGATGGAGACTATGATTCCCCCACAAGTCGGGATGAGACTCCGGACGAAAAAGAAGAGGCCATAAAAAAGAGAGAAAAGGCCAAAACAAAAAAACAAGAGAAAAAGAGAGAAGGGACAATGTTACTATCCTTTCACCACACTTGTGCTTCAAAGTAGCACCATGATCTTCATGATAGAGAGTCTCCTATGATATCACTTTCATATACTAGTGGGAATTTTTCATCATAGAACTTGGCTTGTATATTTCAATGATGGGCTTCACAAAATGCCCTAGGTCTTCGTGAGCAAGCGAGTTGGATGCACACCCACTTAGTTTCTTTTGTTGAGCTTTCATATACTTATAGCTCTAGTGCATCCGTTGCATGGCAATCCCTACTCACTCACATTGATATCTATTAATGGGCATCTCCATAGCCCGTTGATACGCCTAGTTGATGTGAGACTATCTTCTCCTTTTTTGTCTTCTCCACAACCACCATTCTATTCCACATATAGTGCTATGTCCATGGCTCACGCTCATGTATTGCGTGAAGATTGAAAAAGATTGAGAACACCAAAAGTATGAGACAATTGCTTGGCTTGTCATCGGGGTTGTGCATGATTTAAATACTTTGTGTGGTGAAGATAGAGCATAGCCAGACTATATGATTTTGTAGGGATAACTTTCTTTGGCCATGTTATTTTAAGACTTAGTTAGTATGCTTGAAGTATTATTATTTTTATGTCAATATTAAAATTTTGTCTTGAATCTTTCGGATCTGAATATTCATACCACAATTAAGAGAATTACATTGAAAATTATGCTAAGTAGCATTCCACATCATAAATTCTGTTTTATCATTTACCTACTCGAGGACGAGCAGGAATTAAGCTTGGGGATGCTTGATACGTCTCCAACGTATCTATAATTTTTATTGTTCAATGCTATATTATATTCTATTTTGGATGTTTAATGGGCTTTATTATACACTTTTATATTATTTTTGGGACTAACCTATTAACCGGAGGCCCTGCCAAAATTGTTGTTTTTTGCCTATTTCAGTGTTTCGAAGAAAAGGAATATCACACGGAGTCGAAACGGAATGAAACCTTCGGGAACGTGATTTTCTGAACAAACGTGATCCAGAGGACTTGGAGTCTACATCAAGAAATAAACCAGGAGAGCACGAGGCAGGGGGCGCGCCTACCCCCTTGGGAAAGCCCTCCACCCTCATGGGGCCCACGTTGCTCCACCGACGTACTTCTTCCTCCTATATATACCTACGTACCCCCAAACTATCAGATATGGAGCCAAAAACCAATTTCCACCACCGCAACCTTCTATACCCGTGAGATCCCATCTTGGGGCCTTTTTCGACCCTCCACCGGGGGGGGGGGGGCATTGATCACGGAGGGCTTCTACATCAACACCATAGCCTCTCCGATGATGTGTGAGTAGTTTACCTCAGACCTTCGGGTCCATAGTTATTAGCTAGATGGCTTCTTCTCTCTCTTTGGATCTCAATACAAAGTTCTCCATGATTCTCGTGGAGATCTATTCGATGTAATCTTCTTTTGCGGTGTGTTTGTCGAGATCGATGAATTGTGGGTTTATGATCAAGTTTATCTATGAACAATATTTGAATCTTATCTGAATTCTTTTATGTATGATTGGTTATCTTTGCAAGTCTCTTCAAATTATCAGTTTGGTTTGGCCTACTAGATTGATATTTCTTGCAATGGGAGAAGTGCTTAGCTTTGGGTTCATTCTTGCGGTGTCCTTTCCCGGATGTTAGGGCAGCAAGGCACGTATTGTATTGTTGCCATCGAGGATAAAAAGATGTGGTTTATATCATATTGCATGAATTTATCCCTCTACATCATGTCATCTTGCTTAAAGCATTACTCCGTTCTTATGAACTTAATACTCTAGATGCATCTTTGGATAGCGGTCAATGTGTGGAGTAATAGTAGTAGATGCAGGCAGGATTCGGTCTACTTGTCACGGACGTGATGCCTATATACATGATCATACCTAGATATTCTCGTAACTATGCTCAATTATATCAATTGCTCGACAGTAATTTGTTCACCCACCGTAATACTTATGCTCTTGAGAGAAGCCACTAGTGAAACCTATGGCCCCCGGGTCTATTTGCCATCATATTAATCTTCCAACACTTAGTTATTTCTTTTGCCTTTTATTTTACTTTGCATCTTCATTTATCTTTATCATAAAAATACCAAAAATATTATCTTATCATATCTATCAGATCGCACTCTTGTAAGTGACCGTTGAGGGATTGACAACCCCTTTATCGCGTTAGTTGCGAGGTTCTTATTTGTTTGTGTAGGTGCAAGGGACTCGTGCGTGATCTCCTACTGGATTGATACCTTGGTTCTCAAAAACTGAGGGAAATACTTACGCTACTTTACTGCATCACCCTTGCCTCTTCAAGGGAAAACCAACGCAGTGCTCAAGAGGTAGCAACCACCAGATCTTCATGATGAAGGAAGACGAAGAAAAAACCGCGCTCATCACCCCATGTGGTACGTACTGTTTTGTACGAATGCCTTTCGGGTTGAAGAGCGCTGGTTCAACATTTGCCCGAGCAGTCCAGATTGGTTTTGAGCCCCAGCTACATAGAAATATGGAAGCTTATATGGATGACATAGTGGTCAAAACCAAGGACAGGGCCACGCTCGTGCAAGATTTCGAAGAAACATTTGCAAATCTACGCAAGATCAACCTCAAGCTCAACCCAGAGAAGTGTGTGTTTGGCGTCCCCTCCATCAAAATTCTTGGGTTCTTTGTGTCTCAACGTGGGATCGAAGCAAATCCCGACAAGATCAAGGCAATCGAGCAGATTGAGGCGCCAAAACGGGTCAAAGTCGTCCATAGGCTCGCCGGCTGCGTTGCTGCCCTGAGTAGGTTCATCTCCAAATCTGTTGAGCGCACCCTCCCCTTTTTCAAAGTCTTGAAAAAGGCGGGTCCAGTAAAGTGGACTCCGGAGGCAGAGGCAGCGCTGCAAGATTTGGAGAGGTACCTCTCTTGCACGCCAATACTAGTCGCGCCTAAACCACAAGAGTCGTTGCTGCTGTACTTAGCAGCAATGAGTCAAGTGGTCAGTGCTGCGCTGGTGGCGCAAAGGGAACTTGAGGAAGAAGCAACAGTAGCAGCAGAGCCGTCGGATGGCAGGCCGGGGCCCTCCCCGGCAGAGCCTGACGCCGGCAAGGCGGAATCCCTAGCAAGGCATGGTCCTGGCAAGGCAGAGTTTGAGCAGATGGACGAAGGGGAACAAAAGAAGAAGGTGGTGCAGCACCCCGTTTATTTTGTCAGTTCCCTCTTGCAGGGGGCTAGATCAAGATATTAGGGTATGCAGAAGCTACTTTTCGGCCTCCTCATGGCCTCGAGAAAGCTGCGTCACTATTTCCAAGCGCATGAGATCACCGTCGTCACCCTCCTCCCTTTGCAATGGATTTTGCACAACCCAGATGCGACAGGGAGGATTGTGGAGTGGGCATTGGAGCTGTCGAGCTTTGGCCTCAAGTTTGAAAGTACCTCAACGATCAAGAGTCGAGCCTTTGGCAGAATTCATAGCGGAGTGGACCGCAACACCCAACGAAGAGGTTCAGCAAACCACCCTTCCCGGCAAGGAGACCTGCCGCAATTGGGTTATGTACTTTGATGGTGCTTTCTCACTGCAAGGTGCTGGTGTCGGCGTGCTACTCGTCGCGCCCACCGGAGAGCACCTCAAATACGTAGTCCAGATGCACTTTCCGCGGGAAAAGTCAATGAACAACACGGCGGAGTACGAGGGATTGCTTGCCGGTCTCAGGATCGCGACAGACCTTTGAATCAAGAAGCTCATCATCAGAGGTGATTCGCAGCTCGTCGTTAAGCAAGTCAACAAGGATTACCAGAGCTCGTTGATGGAAGCCTACGTGGATGAAGTGAGGAAGTTGGAAGAGCGTTTTGACGGATTTCAAGCAGAGCATGTTCCCCAAGCGGAGAACAACATTCCTGACGACCTATCGAAGCGCGCTGCCCTGAAGTTGCCTGTGGAACCAGGTACCTTTGTGCTTCAATTAACTCAACCATCCGTCGAGCCATCAGCAGGACAGAACAAGCGAAGGAAGGCGGGACCTAGCAAGTACTTTCCCACTGAGCTCCTAGGAGACACCGGCAAGGACATTTCTGGGTGCCCCAAGCCTGCTGGAGAGCAGCAACCAACAGCGGGGCCTCGAGATCTGACCGTAGAGGCAGCTGCCCTTGCGGCCGAAGATGTGCCTTTAGCCCTTGCCATCGAGCCTCAGGCTCCGGCATGGGCACATCACAATGTCTGTTTCCTCCAAACGGGGGAGCTTCCTGAGGAACAAGAAGAATAAGAGAAGGTAGCCCGTCAGTCCAGCATGTACCAGTTTGTGGATGATGCCCTATACAGAAGGAGATCGAACAACGTGAAGTTGAAGTGCATTCCTCGAGAAGTGGGACGGAGGCTGTTGGCAGAGATACACGGAGGCATGTGTGGCTCCCACATAGGGTCGAGTGCCTTTGGCCACAAAGCGTTCTAGCAAGGCTTCTTTTGGCCCACCGCCCTCCAGGATGCAACTACTCTAGTAACCAAGTGTGAAGCGTGCTAGTTCCACTCAAAGAAGCTTCATCGACCAGCCCAAGCCCTTCAGACAATCCCTCTTTCTTGGCCATTTTCGGTCTAGGGGCTCGACATACTGGGCCCCTTTCCCCGCGCAGTCGGGGGCTTTGAGTACTTGTACATCACAATCGACAAGTTCACAAAGTGGCCGGAAGTGGAACCAGTGAGAAAGGTGAGAGCACAGTCAGCCGTCAAGTTCTTCAAAGGGCTAGTCTGCCGTTTTGGTGTGCCCAATAGGGTCATCATTGATAACGACATGCAGTTCACGAGCCACACCTTCATGCAGTACGTCCAAGACCTCGAAAGCAAGGTCTGTTTTGCTTCTGTCGCTCATCCCAGAAGTAATGGCTAGGCCGAGAGGGAAAATGCAGAAGTGCTGGGAGGCCTCAAGACTAGGGCTTTTGATAGGCTGCACAAGTGCGGAAGGTGCTGGGTTGATGAGTTGCCAACAGTTCTTTGGTCGATCAAAACGACGCCAAGTCGAGCTACAAGCCAGACACCATTTGCCCTGGTATACGGGGCAGAGGAAGTTCTCCCCATGGAACTCATATACGGGTCACCTCGAGTGCTCGCTTATGATGAGCTTGAGCAAGAGTGGTTGCGCCAAGAGGATGCAACGCTCCTTGAGGAAGATCGTCTTCGGGCTGCTGTGCGAGCTACTCGCTACCAGCAGGCCTTGCGCCGCTATCATAGCCGCAAGGTACATGCCCGAACCTTGACGAAGGCGACCTTGTTCTTCGGCAGATTCAATCCTCCAAGAATTCAAACAAGTTGACGCCAAAGTGGGAGGGCCCTTATCGGGTAATACGAGTCACCAGGCTCGGCGCAATCCTTTGGAGACCGAAGATGGCATTCAGTGAGCAACTCCTAGAATATCGAACATCTTCGCAAGTTTTACCCCTAAAGAAGCGCGGTTCTTGGGAGCCCGGCAACCCCATTTTGTACTAGCCTTGCTGGCAAGGCATATAACCCTATGTACAGAGCCAGGCGCAGACCCTGTGCGCAGTCAGGGAAAGGAATCCCTTAGTATGTATAGTTTCCTGTCGATTTCTATGTTTATGTGTATACGTATATGCATGCTTGTCCAGGGTACTGTACTGCTTTTTTATTCCAATATATGTTAGTGGACCACCGAGGTTCCATGCTCTTGCCCTCTCTTCTTTCCAGCCATGGCATGGGCGCGTGATGCCGCCAAGGACCTAGCTCCGACAAGAAGTCGAGAAGATCGCCCGGCACGGCGATCCCCGGCAAACCAAATAGATAAAGTTTACCTCTTTCCCATTCGTGTTCGGAACCTATGACTTGTGCATTAGAAAACCTCGCCACTCTTCTTTAAAAACTCGAGTACTCCCATTTCCGGCCCTAGCGCTGCTTCGGTCAGAGTGGTCGTAGTAGCCCTTGCTAAAAGGAGGTGGACAGGGGGCTGGACCCTTTGTCTGTAACCCGACAGATATGATTCTCTAGCAGGCGCAAAGGTCACCGGCAGGGCAGCTTGCCGAGAGGACTCGTTTATTTACATTAAGGAGGTGTTTTGCCTCTGCACGAGCTTACGCGTGCACGGTTTCCCGGCATGGCTAGACTTTTTCATTAACATGCTGATACAAGAACAGAGGTTACAGGACACAAGCATGTGCTCGAGAGATTACATTATCTAGAAATTAAGATTTGGCAAGTGCCTACAATTTAAAAGAAAGATAGGAGCCCCGTGATCTCTGTTCTTGCCCCTTTCCTCCTAGGTGCAGCAGGTGAAGGCAACAAGGAAACGGCAGGGAACACGCCGATGGAGAGCTGGACAAGGAAGACCCTCGGCAGGGCACGTGGACGAGGGAGGAGGGCAGCGCGGTCAGTCGGAGTCGGAGTCGGCGTCCTACCGCTTGACGCCCTCGTCGTTGCTATCGTTGTCCTTCTCGCCACTCCTGCTCGAGGAGGAGTCTTCGTCATCAGTGGAGCTCTCCACGCAACACCTTAGGCGAGTCCCCAAGATCCCAAAGACTTTGACGGAAAGCAGGCCACTCTCCGTCAATGCAAAGTGAAGGACAAGCCGGCGAAGTTTTTCCACTCGCGGCGGAGATACATGACGTGGGGGTGGGGAAGTCGGTGTCGACCCACATACTGCCGTTCCCTAGCCCCTCATATGCAGCCTCAAGGCCTGTGGTGGGTCGAGCTCCATCTCCTAAGCGAACAGAGTGGGGAGACGGAGGCGACTGCGCACTGGCTTGTGCAGCTTGATGAAGAACTCGCGGGGCTGGTCTCCGACATGACCCTCCCTTGGGAGAGGGGCCGATGGTGAAGGCACGGCCGGTGCGCCGCCTCGTCCTCCTCTCCCCCGAGCGCCGTGACGGCCTCGGCCTCGCCCCTCCCTCTTCCTCTCACGGCTGGCTCCGCCACCACGAGCTCTTGGGGAGGAGGGGCACGCTGTCGAGTGGAGACCCTCGTCGCTGCCATCGGAGCACCGACGCGCCCTCTCGCCATAGCAAAGGAAAGGAAGGAGTCAAGATGGAGGAGATGAATGTTGAAGAATTGAAGGGCGCCATCCCCCTCCCCTTCTTATAAAGGGGCAAGGCCGGGGCTCGGCTGCCCCATTTAATCAATCCGGCCACGAGGGGCGCAGGGAATCGGGACCGACCCGTGCTCCAATCAGCGATGGCCCGGTTTCCCGCCTCGCCATTAAAGCCCGTGCCCTCCGCATCCACCACCTACCATCCTTGAGGCATGGAGGACACGTGGCGAGCAGACGGAACTAAGAAGACAAGTGAGGCGACATTTTTCCACCCCGTGATCGTGGGGTGCGGGCACCTTGAAGGCCACGCCTGAGTCCACTTAGTAAATGAGCCGCGCCTCTGCGTTTTCCTTTTTTTATGGGGAAGGCGCGAGCCGCCTCTTTACCATTCACCATGATGTGACGCAGTTGTTCCGCAACCGCCCCATGCACGACCCCCACGTCACACATTCAACACGGGTCGTGGGGAAGCGCAACTGGCGAGGGAGTTACTGCGGTAAAACTCTGCCACGCGTACCCGCGCACCATTCTGGGCCTAGCCCAATAACGCTCCGCGCTTATATGTGGCCCAGGCCCGGGGGCTCCTGTCGGTGTACAAACGTAGAGGTCCTTTTTGTACCCCTTTACTTGTGCACGGGCAGTCGCAGCCACACGCCTGCGGCCGTGCTTGGCGGGGCAGAAGAGGAAGCAAGGCCACAAGACTACCAGAGCAATGCCAAGACAGAGACGCGAGGAGCGAAGGGGCAAGGTGGGCCCTCCCCGGTAGGAGCCTTGCCGTGGCAGCTTACGTAGCCCCGGCAAGGGCCTTGCCGGGGCAACTTGCCCAACACTAGCAGAGCTGCCGCCCTTGAGTCTAAGAGTTCCGACACCATCGACAACATTGGAACCAAGGCTCAGGAGACGCTTGCGTGGTGGCATGCAGATCTTTGTGAAGACCAAGAACATACAATACTAAATGAGAACTAGAAGACGAAGACCACAGCAAGATCCTTGCAGGGGCGCTTCAGACCCGGCAAGGCCCTTCTTTGAGGACATATCTTGAGCGCAGCCAGGCTCCCACCTGCCAAGGCTCCACCGCCGTTCCAACACAGCAGTCAACCCGCCAACGAGGCAGGCACCTACGTGGCGACGTGCAGCTTCCAGGACAACTCAGCAAGCACCTGCGTGGTGGCATGCAGATCTTCGTGAAGACTCTGCCACCGCACCAACTCAGCAGCGAGCCAGCCAGCGTGGCGCTGCACGCCTAGTCAGCCTGAGCGTGCGTCAGAGCGTGGGGAAGCGGCGGCGGACAAGACGAGTTTCCTTATCGTCCTCGATAAAGTGAGAGGGCACGTCGGCAGCGCATTAAATGCGTTTGTCCTACGTTGCCTGAGATAAACTCGACTACTGTACAACTTTCCACCTCCTATGTGCCACTGTGGCAGCCCCTTTGACTATAAAAGGAGGCCCACGGTGTACTGAGAGAGGATTCAGACTTTTTGGACCCTGCATGCTCTGTAGCTAGTCCGAGAACACCAGATAAACACAAACCAGCAGGAGTAGGGTATTACATGTCACTCGTGGCCCGAACCTAGATAAACCCCCCGTGTTGATCTTCTAAACCCGCTCTTTCCACAGCCCTGCGCCCGCCAACCGTAGAAGGGATTCCCCGGGATCCCGTAGGTGTCGTTTCCACCGATAGAATAGAACAAGGGTCTAAAGATAAATAACACTACCCACATGTATGCAACAATCAATAATGCACCAATCACTTCAATCAAGTTTCACACATCGATTGTAACGAACTAATCGAGAATCCAACTGTCTAACAAATTTCTAATGTTTACATGGTGGTCTGAATCTAGTTCTCATTGGTGGAACACTTCATCAGATCAACGGCGGCTCCAACTTCTTCTTCGTATCATCGTCTTCATAGGGCAAGGTCTTGTCGGATTGAGCAGACTCGGTGATGGGGTCAACAACTATTTTAGCGAATTAAAGAAGAGATATAAATGAATAGAGAACAGTAGAGACCAAAGGATATATATATATATATGAAAATTGTAAAATAGTTTTTTTCTATGGCTTTCTGATCCTAGGGGTTACGTCCTACGGCCAGCGTGTGCTCTGATACCATCTCTGTAGCGAACCGACCGGAAAACGATCAAGTCTCTGTGTATCTGTACCATCCCAAGATCATGCTGGCACACATAGTGTATCAATGAATATATCAAAGTGCAATCACACATGCTTTATTACATCGAATCTCATACAAAGTCTTTATTACAATAGAATAAATTCGATTGAAGGCCAACTCATGAGATAAACTATAGCGGAAGCGTAGACGATAAGCGTGTCCATCCGACTCCATAGGGCAATCACCGAGCGTAGAGCGTAGCCTCAGTCCTGGTCGGAATAAACCTCTGCAACATAAGACGTTGCAGCCGTGTAGGTCAGCATTTTGAATATGCCGGCAAGTCACAGAGAGAAAACAGTAATAAAATACTATCACTATATGCAATTTTGATTGTGGGGCTCTAAGTTTAAGTTTTTACAAAAAGGAAATTTTTCCCTACAACAAAAGGACTTGCTTGTAAATTACTACAAAATATTTGTTGTTAATTAGTTGGCTCCGCCAACCAATTCTCATATCCCAAATTATTAATAAACCCACTCATTATAACTAGTTGTGTTGAGACTGGCTGATAGTATCATCTCCGGTGCTCAAGTTGTCCGTAACCGGGGACATGGCTAATCGATTAGATTGTTACTCTGCAGAGTATTGTACACTTTACCCGAAAGATTCGATCCCTCCTATTATGTCATTGCACTTCCTGGTGTTTGAGAATAGGACGATTGAAACATGGTCTTCCAAAGCGATTCCCCGGCCGAAAGTCAGTGCTCATCCAGTCCTACCGTTCGTCTACATCTGCTAGCAATCTGACCAACCAGAGTCTCGACTAAGGTCAACCAAGCCAGAGCCCATAATGGCTTGCGGTTGCACACGTAACCTTTCCGTCCCTGAAGTATCCATCCATCTCTTTGAGCCTGGGTGGCATTCCATTAGGATGATCACTGGTAGGATGATCACAGGTAGATACCAGGATTCTCGGGCATAACCATGATAGATATCAGGCTGCCAGATGCTTTCCAATCCACCCAGAGGTATATTGAGTCCTTGAAATCTTGAAGTCTTGATCATCATGCAGGTCTTGAATTACTTATCCTCACAACACTTCTGAATTTCACAACCAGACCCCGTCTACTAAAGCGTAGCAAATATGAACTAACGTCCCTTCCCGGATAATGGTAACATGGTGTTGGGTTTCTCCTACCTGATGATACTACCTCAAGTTCAATGCTCAATATCCTACTATTCATGGTGGAAGGAAAACTACTTATGCAATAAAACATGGGTACTGGAAATATATGATCAAAGTGAACTTGCCTTGTTGACGATGCTGAAACTCTAACGCTTCGTAGACACAAGCCTCGCACTCCAGAAATTCTATCGAGTCAAACATAGCACACATAAGTATACCATCATACAATTTCTACTACAACAACAAGTAAAATTTAATAACACACAATCATACACACAAAGAAATCCAAGGAGAAAAACAAAGAAAGTCATAAAAACAATGCCAACTTTTTACTATAAGTGAAACCAACTACAAAATAATTTTCTAGCATTAAAACTTTCTTTGATAGAACTAAAACAAGGTTTTTATTAAATAATAGAAAATAAAACAGCAAACAAATTTAATGCAAAAAGAAACGCATTAAAATCTATTTAAAAACTCTCTTTATGATTAAAACAAAACTAGTAGGAAAACAAAATAAAACATTTTCTTTTCCTGTAAATAAAAGTTCACCTTCTAAAACTACAGAAACAAATCTGAAATAAAATACAACAGAGGTGGAAATATTTTAAAGTAATTAAAACAACAGAAAACAACAACAAAGTAAAATAAACTAAAACAGGATTGTTTTCGTGTAAAACTAATTTTAATAAAATCTATAAATACCCAAATTAATCCTACTGCTAGGAAAGGTCAAAACAAATCAATGGCAAAAAGAATCACTAAAAAAATTAATCCGAGCTCATTTTATAGCAGAAATACTAATCTGACTAAAACTCATATAAAACAATTTTTAAAAAACTAAAACCTGGCAGAAACTATTTTATACATAAAATTTAGGACATTTTGAGACTAGAGCAAAAAGAATCAATCAAAAAATCTACCTAAGAGATATAAATTTTACAAAATCAGAACTATTCTGTTTTAGAAACAGAAACGAAAACAAAACAAAAAACAAAAACTAACGGGCACTACTGGGCCGAAGGTGTGCGGTCTGAAACTAAACAGCGCTCGGGCGATATATAAATTAAAACATTCATTAGAATACCCACCAGTTCGATCTAACCTGACTAAACCGAATAACCGTAAACTAAACCAGAAAAAACCGATCTGCTAAAAATAAATGGAACCTTTCTCGAATCAAATCTAAGTCGTACAAACTAGATTGGGCAGGGGAGGGAAATCCGGCGGCTTACAGCGGCGGTCGACGGCGAGTTGAGCTCGGGCGTTGGTGGCGGAGGTGCTCTGGTGGTCGGGGAAGGTGGCGGAGACGTCGGGCGGATGCGGCGAAGAGAGGGTGTCGTCGGGGTGGTCTCGATGAAGTTCGGAAGCAGCTGAGGCGAGCGGGACGTCAATGGTGCAACTCGGGTTCCTGCGGCTCCGGTGGCGATGCTCAGGACGACGGCGCCGACAGTTCCTGGGCGAAGAAAAGGTTTCAACGGGGTGCGCTTGGTCGAGGGCGATGTGTGGATGGAAAGGTGGTTCGAGGTGGTGCTCACCGGCGTCGCAAACGGCGGTGGACGACGGGGGTTGTACGAGATCAGTTCGGAGGTGGCGGCGGCTGTGGTGGGTTTTTGGAGGAGGGTTTTAGGGGGTGTGAGGGTGGAGGGGCTTGGCCTTTTATAGGGCATCTTCGTGGAGCAGGGGGCGACTCGGGATCATGATCCCTAGAAGATCGGAGTGTGGCGGCACTCTAGGCGTGCTCCGGTGTGGCAAGGCGTGGAGGAGGGGAAAGAATAGGGGTGGGCCCCGTGGGTCAGTGGGAGAGAGAGAGGGGAGCGTTGGGTCGGGCAACCGACCCATTGTGGTCTCGGGTGCTGGCGCACTTGGGCAGGCCGGCTCGGGTGCTGATGGGCTGCGGATCGGCGCTGGTCGGGCCGGTTGGCCTGGCTAGCGCCTGGTTTTTTTATTAAACAGAGAAGAAAACAAAATATAACCAGAAAAGAAAAATACTTTTATATAGGCCATATATATCAAAATAATCAGAAAAACAAACTCTAAAAGATGAACTATTTTTCTGAGGCGATATAAAACTTCATAAAAACATTTTTTTGAAATTCCAAATAAATCCAAATTTAAATTCAAGCTTTTGGCATTATTTTCTTCTGACATTTTTGGAGTGTCATTTTAGCTCCTCTCATACTTTTGAACAAGTATTTGTCAGGGCTTTTTGAAATGTAATTCAAATGCCAAGTTGAATCCAAATTCAAATAAAACCCAAATGCCTCTGGTTCCAAATGTCACTCAATTCAAACAAAAATGCATAGATGCTTAGGTAATAATTGCAAAGAATTCCAATTTGGGATGTTACGAGCTTCGAGGTCGTTCGATCTGAGATCCAATGGCATCTGAGCAATCTTTTTGCTTGTAAGCAGTTGCCGAACTCTTTGGGGGCTTTTCTGCAAAAAACATTCGAACCACCGAGGAGGTGTTGGATCACATATCCAACGGCTCCGAAGAGCTTGTATAACCAAAGCATCTAAGGTGTGGTAGCACATGATATTCTTACATACAGGAGAATATGAGGTCCTCCTTCATCTTAGATGCTACGGTGATACGTGATTTGAGGTCGTTGGATATGGGATCCAAGGGCATCTGAGTAGTTTTTGTACAAATTGTGTGCAATTGTCAAACTCATTAAGGTTTTCTGTAAAAGTATTAAGACATTATGTGAGCTGCTATATCTCAGATCTTCAAGCTCCAAGCAACTCGTATAAGCATATAGCATCTAAGGTGTGGGGGCACATGATATTCTCCCGGGGAGGGGGGGGTGCACAACCAATCGATGTTTGGGAGGGTGGGGACAAATATAATGTTCAACTAATATAATCTAAACAATCCTAAATAGAGCTTCACAATTTTATCTAAGGTCGAGGGGTTAACCCCCGATAATCTACATAGTTCCGCCTAAACACAACATTTGCATGTATGTAGTACTAGACTTAATATTCATGTTTCAGTTTCCTTTTCGTTTTAAATATTGAATTGAGGACCATGCATGTCTTACATTTTACTCCCTTCGTTCCTAAATATTAGTATTTTTAGATATTTCAAATGGACTGCCACATTTTGCTCCGTATGTAGTCAGTTGTCAAAATCTCTAAAAGACAAATATATAGGAATAGAGGGAGTATTTTTTAATTCGTGTCATACATGCATGGTTTGGAAAAATAGATGCACTATACTTACTGGATTGTTGTTGTATTCGTGTGTGTGTGTGTGTGTGTGTGTGGTCATATCCTTGGTACATACAAAGTTTTCTCACCACCATACCGTTCATCCTTTAAATTTGAATTTGCAATGAAAAAATTACTAGGGATACAATGAAATGTGAAATCCACGTTGAGATCACTATATCACAAACTCACTCTAATTCAAGAACTCGTCATAAATAAATTACCACGTTGATATTACTATTTGCAAGGAAAATACGGGCATCATAATACATATAGATTCGTTCGGCAATTTAAAAGATTCCTTTCATATTCTCGAATGGTAGCACCCAACGGCGTACCAGCCAGGCCCTGGCTCGTGTTTATCCTAAAAAATAGGGACTATGTCCTTCTGGTGGCATGCGTGGTACGCACATTAGCCGACCCCAACTAGTCGAGCCTCCGCGTTTTGAGTCGAAATATCTGGCGGCCAGAATTCCAGCCCTAGGAAATTCCCCTCATGTCCCAGGTCCATAATGACTACTGATGAACAATGGAGCGATGCTTTAGTAACTAGACAATGTTACCTACCATGCCGAGCACGGTTCAATTCCCTCGGTCGCTGCTACCCAAGGTCACCGGTCAACTCCATTGCCTAGTACTAATATGAGTACTACACCAGGATGAGCACAGAATTGAGCCCCGTTTGTTCGTGCCTAGTACTTGAGTTAATATATCACGCAATGCACTGGTATGGATGGATTATCCTTTTACTCTGCATATATAACTTGTCTGAAGTCTAACTAAGCAAAATGTTTGACCAAATCATTTCTTAAGAAATATTAACATCTACAACAATAAAGATGTATCGCTTGAAAATTTATTGCATGATGCAGGTTATGATATTGTTTCGAATCCTGGATTTTAAATTTCAAAAAATCCAAAAGTGATCGGAAATTCATGAAATTGCGCATGGTCTCGTGATATGGCACAAATATTCCTACGTAATTTTTTTCTTCAATTTAAGATAAGATGCTTATGAGAAATTGCACAAATAAAGAGCCAAGGTATTTTGGAACAAAGACGTGTCACATTAAGGCGAACGCTTTCACTATTCAAACTGTGGGCGTTTATGTGCCGCCACGAGTCCCGCCTCTCATCGGCAGGTGCCGTACGAGCAAGCGTGTGAGTCAATGGGAGGCGTGCGAGCAGAACATTGCGTCGGCTGACCGGGAGGCGTGTGAGCAGAACGTTGCGTCGGCTGACCGGGAGGCGTGCGAGGAGACTGTTGCGCAGGCTCATCGAAAGGCGAGCCCTTTGACCAGGCTCCGCCGACCACCTTCGTCCCAACTGCCCCCACTTTTAATGGCGCTAACGCCGCAGTTTAAAATCACCCCCGCACTACCCGGTATCGCTACAATCTTCTCTCTTCCTCTTTGATTCTCCTTTCATCTACCTCCAGCCAGCCTTACTTAACTGTACGCCATGTCGCATGATGATGGTCTACCCTTAGTCTTCCAGTTTCCTGAGGAAGACACCCAGCCGGAGTCTCAAAAACATAAGGCGCTTTGGGACGAGCTTGAACTAGCCTTGCGGGAAGACGCCACGCTTTGTCCCGTTCCCGTTTGGCTCCGTCGCCCGATCGCGCTTAACGCCCATCCCCGTGGCATTGATGGGCTGGGAGCCGCACATTGTCACCAAGCTTGATGCCACGGGGTTCCACGAGGTCCCCGCCGACTTTCACGCGCCCATGCACCTGCCAGCACATGTGCCTGCGTGTGCACTGACGCGCGCGCCCGTGCCTGTGCACACAAATGTCTCCGCCCTGCCGTTGCCAGCGCCTGTCCCCGCGCGGGTGCCAGTGCCCCCCTCAGCGGCATGGATGGCCGCCATCAACCACTTCCTTGCACCAGCACCAGTCGCCTCCTCCCACCAGTTGACTCGCTCCTGGAGACCGAAGTCCAGAACATTCTGGCCTTTCTTCAAGCTAGGGCCAACGTCCAAGAGTACGCCAACAATGGTGCAAGACGCCGCCGTCGCCGTTGCCATCGGTCAGTGGCCCGACGACACACAGAGCACGGCAGAGGAGCCACTTCCCACTGCAAGACCCCCCCCCCCCCCGTCGCCGCCGCATAATCTAAATTTGCCATGAAAAACATTCAGATTGCCATGCTTAAAATCCAAACATTTATCATTTCCGTTTAGTTAGATCGATCGCCGTATGAATGTAAAGTCGGAGTCAGACTGAATGAAATCTATGGTTTGATCGATTGAATGTTCTGTTAGAGCCGTATCAAATTAATTATAAAACGTCATCAAACCATATGTATTCCTTCTCGTCGCAAACATTTCATATTGAATACCACGTCAATTCCAAATATTTTCATAGGGAAGTCAATTCCAAATACTTGTAGGGCGCGACCAGTCCCCTTGTTCGAGCACTAGGCAATATATCTATTTATCAACGCATTTAATTATTATGGATTAGTAGATAAATAGTACTAGATAACTTGTCCGTCACGGTCACTTTTGTTCCTAAACTTGTTACATGTATAATCTATATCTATACCATCTATACCAAAGGGGAAGATCCAATTAATCTCGGCCATCAAATCATGTCAATCCAACGACCTAGACTGCTTCAATGTTGAGCGCTCAACACGCTTAGCGTGCAGTTAATTTCATGCCAAAAATAGTGCTAATCACATAATAACACGCAAATAATATCCTACTTAATATCCGCATGCACTTAATATACTTCCAAATTGGCGGCATTGCATGTACACATTGACTAGTACTACTAGTACGTGAAACTGGTGCCGTAACTTGTGAACGCGTCCAGATATGGTCAACGGCAACATCGCGCACGAGTTCTTCGTGTTTGCCCGTGCTTCTAAACGCGGAAGGGGAGAGGAGAGAGAGAGAGAGAGCAAACATGGAACACACCAGTAAATGAAGGCGAATAGTACGTGCTAAAATAAAGGCCCTTGTAAAACATGTTATCCATTAAATAGGATGAGGTAATATAAAAACATTATATCAACAAAGGGGGGTACAACAAACGTTGATGTACTATGTTGCCTATTGGCGTGCGGCTTGAAGGCCCTGGTCGCATGTTCGATCATCGTCCTTTTTTATTTTTTAATTTATAAGGTTCCAAATTTGTTTCATGAGAGGTGGCCCCCTCGATGTATAGTTTGCAGCACTTTAATTTGTGGGTCGAGATTTGTTCCATTACAGGTGGACTATTGGTGCATAGTTTTGTAGCTTATTTGTAATAATTAAAGAGAACACCATAGTTTTTGCAAAAATACCATGGTGCGACGATGAAGGTGAGAAGGGACGTGCGAGAGAGCGATGACCGAGCCAGAGGGAAATCAATTGGGGGAGGTGCGGGGGTTGCAACGTTGTTTGGAGTAGTTGTGGGCCAAATGCTATGAAAATATAATCTAAACCACCGGAATAAATGCCTTCACAAGTTAATCCAAGGTTGGAGTCCCCCTCGCAATGTAAGTAGTTCTGGCTCTGCGAGGGATGGAGAGGTAGCTTCAATGTGTGGAAGATACGGCATCAGAAAGCGAGGTCAACCGAGACACGGATAGATAGAGTGATAAAGTGAGTGTTGTCCGGCATTCGTTGAAAAGATATATATGCTCTGGAGAGATATTGTCCGATTGAGCTTTTGGGAAGGGTGAGGGCTGTAAGATAGAGCTTAGGAGATGATCCAGTCACAGACATGTAGATATATTTTTTGCATGGGAGGAAGCAAGGTCAATTGATTACATATATAAAGGGAGAGAGATTGAGCGAGTGTGGGTCATCATATGATCAAAAGAGTGAGACGGGTTGGAGAGAGTGACCTAGATGGACAATGTGTATGAGAGAGTATACAATATGAATATGTCGAACTGGGCTCAAACATGGAGATATATCCTTTGTGTCCGAGAAAGAGCGAGGTCGATCGAGACATACAAAGAGAGAGAGAGAGAGAGAGAGAGAGAGAGAGAGAGAGAGAGAGAGAGATTGAGCGAGCGTGGCCTGCCATGAGGTCGAAAGAGTGGGGGCGGCTTGGATGGACTGACCTAGATAGACAATCTGCGTGAGAGAGTATAGAGTGTGTCGATCGAGGCCCGAACAGGGAGATATATCATTTGTGTGTGAAAGAAAGCGAGGTTAATCGAGACTTAGATAAAGAGAGCGAGATTGACCGAGTGTGGCCCATCGTGTGGAAGAAAGAGTGAGATAATCTCAAGAGAGTGACCTAGATAGACAACGTGCATGCGTGCGCACGAGAGGGGGGGGGTCTAGATAGACAATGCATGTATCTAGCGAGAGACGGTGGGAGGAAGAGAGAGAGAGCTCGGCATGGAGTGTAATGGCGGGTGTATGAGGTAGATACACTTGGTAACATAGTGGGAAAATGGGGTTGTGTAGTTGAGAGAGTTAGAGATCGAAAACATGGAGAGAAAGAATGGACGTGTGTCGGAAACCGATAGCTTCCTAAGGTGGTTAGGAGAGGAAGATTGATCGATACAGGAAGTATGTAGCGTGTGTGCCGCGGGGGGGGGGGGGGGGGGCTAAAAAAAACATTTAAATGTAGATAGTACAAGGATTGATATCGACGTTTTAATTTAGTGTACATTGTAAGATTTGAATTAAGGACCATGCATTTGGCTTCCATAATTATTTTGAATTCGTGCCATACTAGGTTTGGAAAAGTTGACATTGACTCGATTGTTGTGCTATTTTGTAGGTCATATGGTTGAATCCATCCAAAGTTTTCTCACTACCATGGTTTTTATCATATACATATGAATTTGTATTAAAAAGTAGCATGGATACCGTGAAATGCGAAATCCACATTAGAATTGGAGATCGCTATGTGACACACACTCTAATTCAAATAACTCCTCATTAATTAATTTATAGTATCTCGTTTCGAATGACTAATTATTTGCAAGGAAAACACGGGAATGGTACTACATACATATTCGTTTGCAAATGAAAGAAGATTTATTTGCATTCTCAAATGTAGGTGCACCAGGCAGACCAGGGTCGTGCCGTGGTGGTCGCTGTGTCGGACGGACGTAGCACCCAGCCACCCACCCACCCCTCCCTCCCCCCCCCCAAAAAAGAATGATGATAAAATAAGTTCGCGCTTCCATGTTTCAGATTGAAATATCTGGTGGCCCAAATTCTAGCCCTGAAAAATCTCCCTTCTCCACCGTCCCCTTCCGCGCGTAGAGCGATCAAATCCCTAATTCACGTCTCTTTCCCCACCTCTGTGCCGGACGACAACGACGAAGACGATGGTCGCGCTTCACCACCTCACTAGAGCTACCTCATCTATGCCCTCATCCACCGCACCGGGTGGTCCACCGACAACGTCGGCCACCGCAACCGACGTGCCTCGGAGACACCGGCTTCCACCGCATCAGGTGCGCTTCAACGATGTCGTCTCCCACCTCACCAGGGCTAATTCACCAAGCACATCATCGCACCTCCGCCCCCCGAGGCCGTTGGGGCTTCACCAACGGTCTCGTCCACCGCATCGTAGCGCTCTGCTGCCACTCAAGATCTGCATCCGTGCGTGGCCAGCCAGCGCATCACCCTCAATGGCTCTGAAGTGACCCGCACTTTAGCTAGGCGGGCATGCGCAAACGCCGGCCCAAACTAGGTATCCACATATCACTTCCTTGTGCACTGTTCCGATGATGTTTGGATATCCTTTCACTGCTCTCTTAGCTTACACACCTATGCAACTCGGACTTTAACTCTTATTTCTTCTGGAGATATCATCTGAAACAAGCAAAACCATTTTTAGCGAAGCATGACGACGCTACGGGATCTGGTACACATCCTGCACACCGGTATAACCTTGTAAGTACCTATCATCTGGTACAACAGTAAGGTCGATTCCTCTTATTTGATCAACCATTCGCCGTGTCAAAAATGCAGAGGGGGATGCAAGGAGCACAAGGCATGCACATCCAAGCAAGTGGTAACATGGACTTGTACATGGAACATCCCAAGCGCAAGCAGAGCTGCAGTGAACCTATACAACGAGCTAGCGTAAGTCCCTTCATTTCATTTAATTTGTACTGGCCGGCGTGTATGATTTATGTGCAGTGGCTGATCCACGAATTCAAGTTACTAGGGGCGAAAATTTAACTTAAAAAATATGAAGGCACTTGCACTCCGGAAATCAACATAACTTGAGAAATGTGAAGCTACATGCACTTTGAAAACCAGCTAATGATCCAAAGTAGTTCTAGATTATAAACCACTAAATGATGTAAGCACCAAAAACGCAAAATGCAACATGGTGTACAAGGACTACTAACATGGTTTGTACCTGCTTGAATTATTCGATCTCTGGGTGAAAATATCGAAGTGTAATTGCACATATAACCAGTGTCAATATATCTATCATGCACAAGTATGCCAATAGTTTCAAACAACAGACTAGAAAAGTATTTATGCTACGTTGTCACGATACGGGGATTTTCTGGTGGATGGCCTCGACGTTTCCTCAAGCCATGAAAATGTACTATAATTTGCTTGTCATCAATGCCTGCAAATCTCTATCTGTCTCTCAACATAGCAGATCATCATTAGACACTAAATCATTCAATGGGAGCTTGCAAAATGCTTGCATTGGATCCCTCATTAGACACTATATGTTCATCACCAGGAGCATGTAAAATGTTTGCATCAAATCCTTCATTAGTTGTCTGTTCATTAGACACTCCAGGCTCAAGAACAACATGAGCTTGTATGTTTGCACCAGAAACTTGATTAGATACATCAGGTTTAGTCAGTTCAGTATTGATTGGGGGAGTTATCAAATAAGCAGAAATTGGTTTCATTTTCTCATAGATTCCCTACATACAAGAAGTTTTACAACACCGCCAGGTTTAACTATTGGCCAGAAATTGAACAGTTGAATTAGATATAATCAGGGATGTGATGTACCTGCTCGTTATGCATCTTTGCTCTTGGAAGCTACTTGTCGTCTGCTTCATAAGCTCGATGCCATGTCTATGCTGTCGCCGCTGCCTCCCTCGCAGGCTACACCCAGGGTTGGATCTTCATCTTCTTGTCCTTTCATTCGCTTGAAGCCCAACGACCGACGTCCAACAAGGGCGCGAGGAAGTGTTGTGTCGGTCTGTCCAGCGGCGGCTAGGTTAGGAGCGAACCAGACTGGAGGCTGGAGTGAACGGATTGGGATTTTTCCTAGTGTCGGTCGATATGGGAGGCACTCGTTTGGGCCGTGAGCCTGCTATAGGGCTGCCTTGAACTTACATTATTGGCCCATCCAAATTGAAACATTTTTCTTCATTTTTTACATTGCATGCTCGTGCGTTGGGACAAACAAAACTAGCCTGGCCCAACCTGGACGACTCAAACTAGGTGCACACTTTCTAGCCACCCGAGGTAGCCGCCCATACCAACCCCTATGGTGGCGTCGCCCCTTTTTGCGTGTATGATTGGGGTAGTGAAAATATTCTAGTGGCGCTTTTGATTTACCCACAGAATGGTTGAATTGCTTGTTTCTATGAACTGAGTCCGCCAATATTGTGAAGGATGCGTCTTTTCATCCTATTGTAGATTGCTTAGATCTCGATATGCCAAATATAATCGCGTGAAATATACAGTAAAAGCCAGTGTGATGTGTGTGGCTACAAGTAGTCTGACAACCCCTCCTCATATAACATATCAAGGACGCACCATCATATCAGATGAACCATTCGACTTACCAATGCAGTGTGGGAAGAAAAAAGTATTGGGACTGCGTATCCAAGCAATTGATGCCATGGACTCCTTCGTAGAACCTTGTAAGCGAAAAACAAGTTGCAGTGTGCGTGTACAAAGAGCTAGGATAAGTTTAGTTACCTACTTCTCAAAATTTTAGTTATCCACTTATTGCAAAATTGTTCAATTATGTTGCTTGGCTTAATTTAGTTTGCTACTGATTACATAATGACATAGCCTGTTAATCCTATTATAGACTGCGTCTATCTATGTGTTTGATACTTATTGTTAAGAAATTACCTGTTTACCTGAACTTAAATACCTACTTAAGCACGTAGATAGCTGGTTGGTCATATGTACTTCTAAGGTGCAGCAGAATTCACGTGTAATTTACGTTCTGATACCATGCTTGTTTAAATGGTTTGCTGTTATCACTTGTAGCACTAGTAATGTTTGCATGTTCATAGATAGACAACTGTCAGGTTTATATGAGGGACACCGTCTTTTTAACTTATATATATATATATATATATATATATATATATGTGTGTGTGTGTGTGTGTGTGTGTGTGTGCGTGTTGGAATCATTTTTCTTACATCAAAGAAATTTACAAATGTCTGTGTTGCTGGTAAATGGTACCGACTTGTTACTTTAATATGTTGCCAAGAACTTGTTAGTTTTGCTAGTTCATGTGTAATTAAATACGTTGCAAAAACTGGTTAGTTTTACTATTTTGATGTTAGTTTCTTATGGCTCTTGCAACACTTTATTTATGATTGCTAACATTCAGGTTTGCAGGATCCAACTGAAACTCCATTGGCACAACAGGTATGTTTATAGAAACTTCCTTGTTTACCTGGTTTGCTGCTGTAACTTGTTGCTGTAATCATCTTACCAACTTCAAGTTTTCAAGATCCAAATGGAAGTCCAATTGCATAGTATGTACATTTTTAAAAATATATTTGTGTAACAGGTTTGCTGATGTAACTTGTTGCTCTAATCAAGTTACTAACTACTCAACTTTTCAGGATCCAAGAGAACTCCAATGCCACAACAGGTTCCTTTTGCAAAACTTGTTTGTTTAACTACTTTGTTGCTGCAACCGGTTGCTCTAATCACGTTACTGGCTACTCAACTTTTCAGGATCCAAGAGAAACTCCAATGCCACAACAGGTACCTTTTGCAAAACTTGTTTGTTTAACTGCTTTGCTACTGCAACCGGTTACAATGATGTTAATAGCTACTTTTTAGCATCCAATTGAAACTCTTTAATTCCTTGTTTGTTTAACTGGTTTGCTGTTATAGCTCCCAGTTGAGATGTTTTGCTAACTTCAACTTTTCGGAATCCAATCGGAAATTTAATGGCAAAACATGTTAGCCCAAGATTAAAGAGCGAGGTCCCCATGGATGTTGTATCATCCCACATCAGTGGCACCGGCCCAATCGTGCATCATGAATTGCCCATGCTGATGCTCTAGAGGCTAAACTATTGGTAGAAAGATATTCTTCTTCTGCACTTAGAGATGAAGTTGACATGTTGAGGAAGCAAACAACACAATCACGAGCAGTACTCAAGACAACCGTTAAATATTTTGTGGATTTCAAAACGAAGCAAGCTGAGACTGACCACATTGTTAAGGTCCTGAAGGAAAAAAGGAAATTAAATTCCCACTTGGTAAATAATAGGTGAAATGTTCTTTCCATCATTGAATAATCTTTGTGTTGTTTGTTCATGTAATCGATCAAACCATTTGTTTTAGAGATCATGTAATAATTGTTTTTTGTTTTTTGGTTTGTAATTTTTTTCGCACAAGTCTGTATTAATTGATAGGATATAAGACATTTCATTTTGATTGTTGTGCCAGACCTACAAATATGCCAATCGGGCTGAATGTGCATTCAACAATAATAGTAGTATAGATGGTCCTTAAGTGGCACGCATATAAAAGGTCCAAGATGTTGTACTAGCTTCGCTAAAAAAAGGATGCTCTTCTAGCAAAAAAAGGTACAGCGGCCTGGTTTATGTATGTTAGTTGATATTATTTATCCATATACTCTATAAGTGTTTATATACATTAGTTTTGTACATTATTGGTTGATTGACTCGGTATTTGAATCTTGATACATCGCTTGTGTACATATCTAAATGGGAGTACACATTATGCTGCATGTGACACTTGAGTTGGACGTAAAGTGCTTTCAAATATTCGAATTCACCTTAAACTGGATTCTAGCTTCTGAATTCGAGTATCAGCATTTGTAAATCATATTCATATATGACAGTGGAATACATCTTTGTCATGCTTTTGAAGATATATAAAAACACATAGAATGATTTATAAAGATTCCTATAGGAATACAAAATGGATTCAAATTTAGTTGCCAGGGTAAACGTGGATGCTTATTGCCCCAAAATTCGAAAGAAGCGACAAAATGTCCACTCCCCACGCCGCCCAAAGCCAATGTTTGGGAGATGGAAATTACTGTCTACCCCTTACACGGACAATCCATTGGCCCGATTTCCACTGCTCTCAATAGGGGTAGGTTAGTAACTTCAATTAGACGTGACACGACCGCCTCTGAGCCCATTCCGACATAGTGGGCGCCAAACATGGGCGGCAAAACACATTTGATTCAAGCTTGTCCGAAAGACCTCTGTCTCTCCCTCCATTTCCCCATTCATACACGGTGGGTGGCGAAACAAACTCGACTCGGCCGAAATCGATGTAGGCAAATATTTTCAATAGGAGCAGGTTTGTAATTCACTCAGACGTGACACAACTGCCCTACCTGTCAGCCCCGTTCATACACCGTGGGCGCCAAAACACCCTCTCCTCACCCGAAATCGCTCTGGGCAAATTCTGGCGAGATGCGAGATTACCATCCTATCCCCAACCGACGAGACGTCCAAACTTTAAACGGGGGCTAAGTTCATAACTTTCCCATATTTCAGACAGGCGCGTCCCAAAAACATGGTTCCCTGTACCTCTCCCTCCATTTTCCCGTTCATACACCGTCCGCACTAGAACACCATCCCCACACCGGCCTCCTCCGTCCGCCACCCCATCCATCGCCGTCGTCCTCCACCCCATCCATCGCCACCATCCTCCACAATGCTGGAGCGCCTACCAAGACCGTGTCGTCCACTGCTAGAGATGGACGTTTCTCATCCACGGCGACGGACCAGGAGCCTTGCATCACGTCCTCTCGCTTCATCGGCGCCGTCCTCCTCTTTGCCGGGGCTGCTCACATGACCTTCTCGTCCACCGCAACAGGACTTATCCCCCGATTCACCCGTCTACCCTCACAGATCTGCTTCAACGCCACCGACAGCCATCGCACCCCCGAGGCCTACACGGCGCCGCAAGAGAGGTGGTACTTCATATCTGCTCAACTTTTTGATCTCAACCAGAAAATATATCGTAACTTGGTTACTGTACTTTCTTTTCGGCTCTTAGAATTTTGTCCTTAGTTCGAAGCAAACAATGGATACTAAATAGCATTTATGCGGTTTGGGGCTTTAAATCTGCCATGGCACAATCATAATAGGGTTTAATTGATCATGCTTAGGGTTTAATTGATCATGTTGGTTCTGTGGTGGTTTCTTTAATAGAAATCGGAGCGGAAACCCTCTTTTGCTCAAAAAATGCTTATGGCTTCCCCTTTTATGATCACTATATGATCAACATACGTGCTTCGTGTCATAATAGCGCTACTCCACCCATCAAGCTAAACAAGCTTAGTTGTTCAAATACGAATCTTGTATTATTAAAACAGAATCGTTTAAATGGTCAACTAAATGTTCCTAATTTAGTTTCGAAAATGCATGTACGCCGCTCGGGTGTGTATCTAGAAGGTTCCCACGGTGGGTTGCGGCCCACCCTGGACTTTGGGTTGGCCTAGGCCCCGATTCCCCTCTGTTCGGCTGCGCTTCCGATCTCTACTCGCCCCCAGCCGCCTGCCTTGCAGGCGACTTGCCGTTCGAGGACGACATGACTCTAGGAGGAGACGCCGGACTAATAGGAGGTTAGGACCCACTCGCCCAACAGCGTCACCACTGCCCGGAAGCGTTGCCTTTGCCTACCTTCCCAGTCAGTTCAGGGCTCAGGCGTGCAGCAGCCACTAAGCCAACCCGATTTATCCTGAGATATGTCCTCAAACTCAATAGCCACTCCTTATCACCCATTTTCTAATTGATTCATTACTCATTAGGCAGGACTGTCATTAGGGTTTGCTGTGTACTGAGTGCTACCTACACTTAATGGTTCAAATGTATTTCAGTAATCTTTAGTACCTGTAAAGTTCACAGGGTTTCAAAATTCCGTCCCTAGGAACAGACACTAGTCATTTTGGATTGTTGGTCATAGTGACATTGACCCAGGTTACTACTGCAGGCTAGGTTTGTTGATAATTTTACTTGTCTTTCTTACTCATTCGATATGATATCCAATCATTCACGTCGATTAGTTGCAAACAATAAGTGCTAGACCAACTTCTTGATTCAGATTTTGGACAGTCTCTTACTGCAGTTACAATTCTGCATACTTGTCCTAGTAAGCTCACAGGTAATGATTGATTCACTAAATCTATGCTTGCCTTGTCATATTTGTTGTCAATATTCTTTTAGGGTGGACCACCCTGTTTCAAAATCTTTGGAACCGCAGACATGAGTGAATAGTATTTCTCTGTGACCTCTTCCATCATGTGCGGGCAACGAACACTGCATTGTATAGAAAGAAAGTGTCATTTCCACCTTTTACATAGACTAAGATCTTTTACATGGAATACAATCTGCCTACTTGCTTTGTGTTGTACTACCAGCACTCCACCCCTGAAGCTAAATATTATGCCACTCATAATTCCTTAGTTTATTTGTTCAAATACGAATTTGATATGACTCTAATGTTCCTACTTCAGTTTTGAAATGTGTGTCTGCCTGTTATAGAGACATAAGAGGTTTGTATTTCTGTGTGTGGTCTGGTCAGCACAATTGGGGGGTGAACTTTGCATATGCACGGGTTTATAGGGAGACACTCTTCGAGTTGAATCCGCAATGCATTCCATAGAAAATCTGACTACTTTTTATGTTTTCATGAATCTCAGATACTGAACAGCATCATAATGCTTATGAGCTTGCACGCATGAAAAGAATAAAGCAGAACAATGCCATGGTTGTCAAACTTGGCATTAAGGGACTGAAATCAAGTCTGGATGCAATGCAATGCAAACGCTCTCCACCTACAGATTCATGCTCAGAATATGATCCTAATAGTGATTCTGAGCTAGAGGGAGACCTAAGTCAATGTAGCTCACTAATGGAGGAGTCAGAGGTAGATGCCCTATCTTATTCACCCATCAAGGTGCTTGCTCTAACTTTCCAAGGTTATATTGGTCGCACATATATTGCAACTGATGCTTTGCATTGCTTCCACTTTGTTGCACTGCCATTAGCTTAGTTTACACATTGTGTATGTGAATACGCCCTGCCTATCCATTTTTCAGTACATATTCCATCTGTTATCATACCATATTTATCCATTCAAATGTTGTTCTTGTGTATCAGACGTTCAAAAGGAAGAGGGCGATTGCTGATCGCGGAGAACCTGAGCAAAGTATTTGGAAAAGGTAGTGACACCAGATAAATCAAATAGCCCATTAGGTGTAGTTGAAATATCACGACCCACAAAACAGGCCCCAACTCTAGTAGACTCTAGCCCTACTACTGGTCATCTCTGATGCCCCAACTCAGCAGACCCCAACTGCAGCAAACAGTATGATGATGCCAGTTGACATAGCACCAGCTCTACGATGCAAAACCCCCATTCCAGCAAAGAGTACACCAAATCCAGTTGCCAAGTCCCTTTTGGAACAAAAGAGAGCCCCAATTGCAGCAAATAGGACCCATGTTCCATTTCTTCCCAGTTTAGAAGACGAAGCTTATATTGTTGTCAGGAACTTTGTGCGCATCTTTCCTTCATGGAAATATTATACCGCAGACCCAGAACAATTTCCAGTCCTCCTCCGCAACTTACGCGTAATTAAGTAATGTACTAATGTTATTCATGGTAATTACTACATATGTTTCTGCTGACATAAGACACAAGATTTCATTCTTTTAAATAGGTGAGGACCAAACTGGATTGTCAAGACGAGCAAGGGTTGGTTGCGCCTTTCAAGCACTCGTTGATGAAGTATCGTTCCTACCCGAGGCAAGCGCACTTCGATGGCAAGCCTCTAAACGAAATTTCTGTAAAGTCTCTGGTGCTACATTTATCAGACAGTGACTAGAATAATCTTGTTACACAGTGGTCACGTCTACAGCGTAAGGTACTGTCTATGATATCACATCACGATTTGAACTACATTTTTGCATGTGCCTTAATGCCTCACTTGTATGAAAACTGTTTGCAGAAGAACATTCATTCTTAAGGGACCACAGAATCTTGCAACTATACTGCACACTGCATTGCTCTTGTGAGTACCTCTTGCCCTGTATGACCATACTTACTTTTATAGCTGGTTGATTATGTAGCATCACTGCACATGTTGGCCTCTTTATCGTCCATTTGGTGGACATTAAAACATCCGTATGGACTCTTACATAAATTTAGAATCAACCCAATGCTTTTGAAGAGGTCTAACTCAGCAGTCCTCTTATAAGGACTCAATGTCGTCTATCACTGTACTTACATTAACAGCTACTCCTTCTGTCCCATAATATAAGAACATTTTGTACAGTACAACAGTGTTCAAAACACTCTTATATTATGGGAAGAGGGATTGGTTCATTGCATAGCATTCTGCATCTTATCTCCCTCGCCCACTGTCGGTGTCAAAACCGGCGGATCTCGGGTAGGGGGTCCCGAACTGTGCATCTAGGCGGATGGTAACAGGAGACAAGGGACACGATGTTTTTACCCAGGTTCGAGCCCTCTCGATGGAGGTAAAACCCTACTCCTGCTTGATTAATATTGATGATATGGGTAGTACAAGAGTAGATCTACCACGAGATCAGAGAGGCTAAACCCTAGAGGCTAGCCTATGGTATGATTGTTTTTCGTCCTACGGACTAAAACCCTCCGGTTTATATAGACACCGGAGAGGGCTAGTGTTACACAGAGTCAGTTACGAATGGGAGGAGATCTACATATCCGTATCGCCAAGCTTGCCTTCCACGCCAAGGAAAGTCCCATCTGGACACAGGACAAAGTCTTCAATCTTGTATCTTCATAGTCCAGGAGTCCGGCTAAAGGTTATAGTCCGGCCATCCGGACACCCCCTAATCCGGGACTCCCTCAGTAGCCCCTGAACCAGGCTTCAATGACGACGAGTCAGGCGCGGCGGGTTCCTCCTCCGAATACTTCATAGAAGATTTTGAACACAAGGATAGTGTCCGGCTCTGCAAAATAAGTTCCACGTACTGCCATAGAGAGAATAGTATTTACACAAATCTAATCTGCTGACGTATTCCGTGGCGTGACATCACGCCACAACCAAGTCTTTATTTGTTTTACTGTCCCACCTCAGCGCGTTTAGCGAGGTGGTTTCCTTGGCACGTCTTGTCGAAGTAGAGATCATGTCCCCTTATTCTGGGATTCTCATCAATACGGGCGTGGGTAACCCAATCGTGCCCGTTGGTATATTTCCTCTATCGAAGGTGAGTCCCAAACGGTCACGGGGAGGGCTCTTGGTATTCAACCTCTTTATACAGAGACCAAGGCTCTACTCCTTTCTTTCAATCTCAATCGAATCCGCCTCTCGCCTCGAGTTCCAACACCCAAAGCTCCAGATTCAGCGCCCGGACCTTGAGGATGTCCGGCTCCGACCTTCAAGGCCGGTGGATGCCTTCCTCCGTTACGGAAGAAGACGTGCTAAAGCTAAGAGATGCCAGGTATCTAACCGGCGAAGTCTCGCATAGGCTGCCTGCTCAAGGGCAGGTTATTCCCACTCCCATGCCTGGTGAGAGCGTGGTGTTCGCGTCCCACTTCCTTTGGGGGCTAGGCATCCCGACGGACCCCTTCGTGAGGGGGCTCATGTTTTATTATGGGCTGGAATTTCACGACTTGGCTCCGAAGTCCATCCTCCACATCTCTTCGTTCATTGTCGTGTGCGAAGCCTTCCTCCACATTACTCCTCACTTCGGATTGTGGCTTAAGACCTTCAAAGTAGAGCCGAAGATGATCGAGGGGCAGCACGCGGAGTGCGGAGGTGCTGTTATAAGCAAGAATGCTGACGCTCCATGGCCCGAGGGCTCTTTTCAAGAGGAGTTCAGCTTATGGCAACGAGAGTGGTTTTATATCACAGCTCCCGTGGGCACCAAGTGGGTGGCGCCACCGTCTTCGCTGGGTCCCCCACCACAGCTAAGCGTCATGGGTCAACAAAGGTTTTAATCGGGGCCGTCCAAGGGCGTGCCCTTATTGCGAGCCGCATTCGAGATCTCTTAGAAAGAGACATCAATCTGGTCGTCTTGACGCAGGTCATGCTGATTCGCCGCACCTGCCCTGGCGTCGCAAACGCCTGCGCTGTGGGAGTTTAATCCGGAGGACCACGAGCCCTCCAACATTTTACGGGCGTGACACCCATGGATATGTACAAATTGTTCTTCGGATCACAAGCAATGTGTCCGGACTCGACCGAGGACGCAGGTCTGAGCTGCAATCGCTCGGATACTCAAGTAAGTAGCCCTGTACCCTGACACGTTGTTCGTATATTTATCATAAAATTGCCCTTAAAGTAGTTGTCCCTTAAACATGAGTGGATAGCGAAAGCAAAGCTAATCAGGTGTCCAGCCCCCCTCCCTGAGGCCATGCCAGATCCCGCGTTAACCAGGATGCTGGAGGTCGCGCCTTTGGAAGAAGGCAAAGGGGGGAACAAGGAAGTTACCGCCTCCCCGAAGGAGGCTGTAAGGAAAAGGAGGAATCGAGAATTCCTCCGTCCAGGGGAAGAAGAGGACCGCCTCTGAAGACCCGGAGACCATGGTCTCAAAGCGGGGGAAGAAATCTTTGTCAGAGGGTCCTGCGCCGGGGGATGCCTCGGCCACACTGTGCCCCCAAGGGGATCAACCCTCCACCGAGTCGTAAGTAGAGAGGAGAGTTTTAAAATAAGAAACATCCCTGTTCTATTTCTGAGGAAGATAACCGAAATTTTACCTTGTAGTTCGGACCTCAGCCCTTCTCAGCAGAGCTCATCTTCAGGGGATCTTCGTCCGGAGATGATGGAGAGCGGAAAGCCTCCCACTGCCGTACCGCCTTGCGAGGCGGGCGACCCTGAGGTGTCGTCACGGAGGGTTTCTCCGAATCCGGCAGGGCCGGAAGGCAGTCGTATGGCTCCCCAAAGCCCTCCGTGTCCGGCCTTCGAAAAAGGCCATCGGACGAGTCCGGCACCGTTCGGTGCATGGTCGGAGGAGCTGAAGGATCTGCTCGGGCGAGCTTCTGTCTCAGAAGAACACCGTGTGTTGATGGGTACGGTGATTGAAAGGATTTCATCCGCGGAGAGCGGGTTATCTGAAAGCTGTCGAGTTTATCGATGTGTTTTGAGGTACGTGAAATGATGTACCTTTTGACAGTTCCGCATATAAAAGATGTGCCCTGTATAGATAGTAGCCCCTGAGACTCGGTGCGTTGTCAAAAATGACGGCGCGCCGAGGATCATAATCCCAGGTATAATATGTCCCCCTTCCTATGTAGGTGGCGAATTGTCCGGTGGCTAGCCGGACTGATGAATTTGCCGAGCTAAAGCGGCAACTTGACGTGGCAGATGCCGACATCGCGCTTGTCAACAAGTGGCTTGATGAGGCACATGGTATGTAATTTCTCCGAGGACACCTGGTAAGAGGGGCTTGATGCCCATATCTTACAACATGTGTGCTTGATGCAGATGGTGCCGCTGCCATGGAGAACCTTCGGGCGGAACTTGCCCGAGCCAAGGAGCAGGCCAGGAAAAGCGATGCGGCTGCCTTAAAGGCGACTGAAGAGCTGAAAGCCGAACAGGCTGATCATTGCCGAAGCAAGAAGGAAATGGCCGAGATGGCTGTGAAGTTGAAGAATGCCGCCGACCGCTGCAAGCTTCTTGAAAAAGAAGATCGGGCGGAACAGAAGGACCTGGAGAAGGCCACTATCAAGGCCAAGGATGCTCGCTCTGCGATGAGAGCTATGAAGGAAGAGCTACGTCAGGCCGGAGATATCGCGGCTGGAAAGCCCTTTATGCTGCGGATGAAGTTCGGGGATCCTAAATATGCTCCGTTGGACCGGCTGTGGAGTGCGGCGGACACTTATCTGGACTTGGCGGCGAGTGTCGCGGACGCGGCCGAACACTTCCGAGATCAAAAGGATCACGAAGTGGAAAAGCTTTTTTGGTCGTAGTTCCACAATCCAGAGCGCCCACTTCCATTAATCGATCGTTTGGCCGCATGGGCGGAGTTGAATAGGTTATCCGGACTCGCCATGAAGTATGTCGTGAGTCATCTATGGCGGAAAGGCCCGAGCGAAGAGTTATTTTAGCTTGGTGCAGCAGTTCCTTGGTGCGGTGCCGCATATTAATGCAATGAAGAGGTAAGCGTGCATAGAGGGTGCGCGGATGGCTCTTGCCCGTGTCAAGACATACTGGGCGGAGATGAAGGCCACTGATGTTGCATCCCAAGATTCAGACGGGAGCCGAGTACCTGCCGAGCACTATTTTCAGGAAGTTCTGCAGGGCGCTCGTTTAATAGAAACGCAGTGCTCGAAGGATATTATGTTCGAATAATATGTATTAATGTAAAACAATGTTTCGATGGAATATAAAGGCTTTTCATACTTGTTCCTTCAAGAATTAAGATACCTCCTGTGCGGCCGTTAATGTATATGTGTATATAACCGGAAAGATGGCAGTCTTTGGCTTCAGCCCCCACGCATATAATGCGGGGGTGTTCGCAGAAGGCGCATTTTCACACTTGATCCAACGTCTTAGTCCTATTAAGGAGGTGATAGCGCAGCGAACTAGGCAACCGGACTATAATGCTTTATCACTTTCACTTAGCCATAGGAGTTTGACAGTGGGGCTACTATATAGCCCCTAGGGGCACCGCGCTCGCCCGAATTCGGGGTGCGTGTGTGCCTGGCCGAAAGCGCCCTTCGTTAATGCGGAGGAATCCTAAAGATTACGACGGGTCGCCAGTGGTTGACCAGTCTCACGCTAGTCAGTTTCGGCTTTCTCTCGAGGTGCTCGCCCTAACCGAACCGGGCACAATCGCGATAGTTCTCTGGTGCCGCCTTAGCCGATAGAGCGGAACGTAAGGCAGCAAAACACGAGGCGGGCAAACCAAACATTTGACCAAAGACATGATTCGGAGCTGATGCATATAAGGCCAAACTCGCGACCCGAACACTCCCTAAGGTATTCGGTCTTTATAAAAGCGGGCTGATCAACGCCCTTGGTAATAAGCCCTTGGTGTCCAGGTACGCGCAAAATTCTGACGTGGCCACATGCCAAGACGCCAGCCTCCTCCTCGTTTATAGCGAGAAACCGGGGGATGTGTATCAACAAGAGACGGTAAAAAAGGTTTACGCAGGGTCTTAATCTGAAAAGAATCCTTTGAACGGGTCCCTACTGCACGTCTGCGCATGTGTCTCCGTAGTGCCGTATCCTGGACGGGTGTAGCACGATGTTCATCTGTAAAAGAGAGGAACTTAGTTGAAAAAGATCGTGCTAAAATGTATGTTATATTAAATAAACAAAGTACAATTCAAAAAATGAATAAAATTGAGATTCATTGTCTCTTGTTGTACATGTGCGGAGCCCTTATGCGGGGTATGCGGCTAGTAAGCCCTTGTATGTCTCGCCGGACTCGTCTAGCCATGTCAAAGTCCGAACGACCTGTTTAGGTGCTTTGATTAGTGAAGCCGGTTTAGTGTGTGGATGTCACGGCAGCCGCACAATCTTCCGCGCTCGAGGAACGCTTGATAATTCCCTTTAATGAGATGATGCCTCGCAGACCGGGCATTTTAAGTGTAAGAGATGCATAATGCGGTATTGTGTTAAAGCGGGCGAAAGCTTCGCGTCCCAGTAGTGCTTGATAGCTACTTGTAAATGGGGCGATGTGGAAGGTTAGCTTTTCACGGCGGAAGTTGTTGGGGGAGCCGAACATAACTTCTAGCAGGAGAGAGCCCGTACAATGGGCATCTGGGCCTGGCATTACCCCTTGAAAGGAAGTGTTGCTATGGCGAATTTTTGTCGGGTCTATCCCCATTTTGCGGATTGTGTCCTGATATAGCAGGTTTAGATCACTGCCGCCGTCCATTAGGACTTGTGTAAAGTGGAGTCCGTCAATTATCGGATCTAATACCAAGGCAGTCCAGCCTGCGTTCCGGATACTTCTAGAGTAATCCTGTTGGTCAAAGGTGATTGGTTTTAACAACCAGTGGCAGGACTCCTCTGGGATAAGCCATATGGCGCGTATCTCTATAGGCGCCACTCTGTTTTTCCCTTTTGTCACGTGAACTGAGTTTACTGTTTTGACTTCTTGGGGGAAATTATTTTGTTTTCTGGTGCTCTGCTTGTGGGGTTCGTCATCGTCCTCGCTTGGTGTGTCGAGCCCCTTGTGTTCGGCGTTTAGTTTGCCGGATTGCTTGAAGACCCAACAATCTCTGTGGGTATGGTTTGGAGGCTTCCCGAGAGTACTATGGATTTGGCATATCTTGTCCAAGATTTTGTTTAGGTTAGATAGCTCGTCCTGTTATCCTTGAGGGTAGCTTTTTACGATTACGCCAAGAGCTTTTGAATCTGGCGTTGGTTGTCGTGCTCTTGGGTTGTTTCCTTGGTCCGCGATGGTCCTTGCTGCGTCGCGGTTTCCGCTTCCATCCCTAACCCGGATGTACTTGGGTCGCTGGTACTGCATCTTGCCAACCAGCTATGCTCTCCTGCGCAAAAGCGGGTCATGAGGCTTGTTAATGCAGCCATTGTTCTTGGCTTTTCTTGGCTGAGGTGTCTGGCAAGCCATTCGTCTCGAACGCTGTGTTTGAAAGCTGCTAAGGCTTCGGCGTCCGGACAGTCGACTATCTGGTTCTTTTTAGTAAGAAATCTGTTCCAGAGTTTCCAGGCTGACTCTCCGGGTTGTTGAGTTATATGACTTAAATAAATGCGCATCCGCAGGTCGGACATAGGTCCCTTGAAAATTTGCCGAAAAGCATCCTCGAGCTCTTCCCAACTTCCAATGGTGTTTTACGGGAGGCTTTTAAGCCGATGCGGGTTAGCCCTTTGAGCTTGAGGGTAAGTATTTTATGGCGTGGAGGTCATCTCCTCTAGCCATGTGTATGTGGAGGATGTAATCCTCAATCCAAACTCGTGGTATGTTGTTACGTCAGATGCCTCTATGTTAACGGGCTTGAATCCATTGAAATTCATGATCCAAAGACCTCATCGGTGAAACATAGGGGGTGTGCGGCACCCCTATATTTGGGTGTACCATGATGTTCGGATACTTGATGCATTGCAATTCTTACTAGAGCTTGCTTTCTTGGCCCGTAGATAGATCTGGCTGGGCCATATTTTTGATGTGAATCCTTGTGCGGATCGCGTGCCGGCTTGTGTGTGGCGCCGTTTGCCGCACTATGTTGGCCATGGGGTCGTTTATCCGACTGAGTGGCTTCCTTTTTTGATTGCGGAGGCTCTAAGGCCTCTTCATCAAATTCCGGTAGTAATTTTTGCTTCGGATAGCTCTTTGTGTGGCGGTATCGCCGTGTTGTCTCATGTGTTGAGTATTTGCTCCATCTAATTCGAGTGCATCTTCCGCTGTTTTGAGCTTCCGTTTACGCTTTTTCGAGCTACGCGCGATGGCGGCGAGCCTTTTTGGAGGTTCTTCTGCTCCAGCAATTTGTCCGGCGTGAGGTCGTCGGACTGTTATCTTCGCTTTGGGACGGGTTGTTTATCCAAGTTGCCCTGTTCGGACGGTTGCTTGATGGCATGTTAAATGCCGTCCGCCGGTTCGCCTGCTCTATGGCTGGGTCTCAGAGTGGCTCTTTGTCTCTATCGAGGTGGGGTTTGAGCGGCGCTTACGCCGCCGCTTTGATCTTTTCGAGGGAACGATCCTCGTTCGTCCCTTTGTTCCTCGTCGTCGTTTCTTTTAGGTGTGTCCACCATGTATACATCATGAGATGAGGTGGTTGTCCAGGGCCCTATAGGCGCTGGTTCCTGGTCGGCTCCTACATCGTCGTCCATACCTTCGATGTCTTCGGAGTCGAAGTCGAGCATGTCGGTTAAATCATCGACAGTGGCTACGAAGTGGGTGGTGGGTGGGCTTTGAATTTCTTCGTCGTCCGCATCCCAACCTTGCTGACCATAGTCCGGCCAGGGCTCTCCTGATAAAGAGAGAGACTTTAATGAATTCAGAATGTCACCGAAGGGCGAGTGCTGAAAAATGTCTACGGCGGTGAACTCCATGATCGGCGCCCAATCCGATTCGATTAGCAGGGGCGCGGAAGGTTCGGAGTCCGGAGAGGAGTCCGGCACTTTGGAGTCACGGGCTTCGCAGAGGACAAGGCTGGTGTTCGGCTCGATCGCCGTAGGGATTGCAGCCCCCGAGGCGGTGTCCAGCCACCCGTCCTCGATTGGCGCAGTCGGCTCCAAGCTAAGGGTCGGTGCGGACATGGGTGCGGCCTCCAGGGCACTGTTCGGCGGCAGAGCTAGATCATGCCCATCGTAACAGTGCGGCGCGCTCGGCTGTGGCTCGAACCCGTCGAAGATCAAATCTCCGCAGACGTCAGCCGTGTAGTTCAAACGTCGGATCGACTGATGGCGGGCGTAGCTTCGATCTGCTCCGGATGGCCAGCGAATTGGCCCGCGGTGCAAAGCCGCCGAATACAAAGATCTATCCGGGAGAAAAGTCTCACCCTGGACCGCATCGTTGTTGATGATCGGAGGAGCCATCGGGCCTAAAGATGACGACATACGCAGGAACTCTCAATGAAAGCACCAATGTCGGTGTCAAAACCGCGGATCTCGGGTAGGGGGTCCCGAACTATGCGTCTAGGCGGATGGTAACAGGAGACAAGGGACACGATGTTTTTACCTAGGTTACGGCCTCTCGATGGAGGTAAAACCCTACTCACCTTGATTAATATTGATGATATGGGTAGTATAAGAGTAGATCTACCACGAGATCGTAGAGGCTAAACCCTAGAAGCTAGCCTATGGTATGATTGTTGTTTGTCCTACGGACTAAAACCCTCCGGTTTATATAGACACTGGAGAGGGCTAGGGTTACACAGAGTCGGTTACAAATGGGAGGAGATCTACATATCCGTATCGCCAAGCTTTCCTTCCATGCCAAGGAAAGTCCCATCCGGACACGGGACGAAGTCTTCAATCTTGTATCTTCATAGTCCAGGAGTCCGGCTAAAGGTTATAGTCCGGCCATCCGGACACCCCCTAATCCGTGACTCCCTCACCCACCATTTAGTAAAAAAATATCAGATCTATATTTAATCTTACCAAAAAGTTGAATACACAGACAATGCGAGTGCAGAAGTGTAGCCTATTGCTCTGTCAGTACATTTTGTCCTGTAACGCTTGTACTTCCAGGGATTGGTAGTTGATTATGTAGCATCAATCTGCATCTTATCTTCATTACCCTCTATCCCTTCCAGTTTATCATATCTATAATTACTCTCTATAAAATGTAGAGTACATGCAATGCTTATGAAGAAGATTTTGTGCTGAAATTCTTGAGTTATCCTTCCCTTTACATGGAGAAGGGCATTATAAAGCCGGTGTTAACTGTTAATGTAAGTCAGTCGTTCTAAACCCTTTATAGTTAACTGCCGTTTAATTTGCTCATACTCCCTATCGTTAACTGTTGTTTAGTTTGTTGTTTCTATCAAATGCATGTTCGCAACAACCGTAAGTTCTAATTTTTACTTGTAAAACCAAATTCCTTATTCATACCATGCACATTACTCAATACTCCCTATATGTATGCTTGCTTTTGAGGATCTATAATCTAGTGTATGGTGAAGCAGCCCACGTTTGCACCTTGTCATCTCCAGTTTTATCTTACTGATATGGCTGATGATATGAACAACATGCCATGCACATTAACCAAAATAGATACAATGATTGTCTTTTCCCTTCATCTATGCTAGTTATGTTGGCATGGTAAACCAGTAGTGTGGTGAAGCTCCCCGCATTATGAACAATGCCAAATTATGCTATTGATATTTTGAACTTACTCTTTATTTTCTAATTTGAAATTGGATTGAATTGATAGCACAGTTATCATCTTTGTTTATACACGTGCAAAACCTGTCATATCTCTGCTTGTTTCAGGGTGATATGCCTGATGGCATGCATAAGTCTACTGAAGGATGTGAGACAAACCCAACATATATTCTAGCAAAGAAGTCAAAACACCTTGAAGATAGCGAGACAACCCCAAAGTCTTGTCTTGAAGCAGTGTTCAAGTTACTTGAGACTAGCAGTCAGACAAGCTCACAAAATTTGATGTTTGAATCAGCTCGACTTCTTGAGTCCCAAGTTCTAGCAGAAAGGCATTCTGCAACTCAACTTCGACTTGAAGTCCTATCTGTAAGAAAGATTGCGGAGAACACCAATGAGAACCTCATAGCTAAACAGCTACACCTGGAAGCTATGACCGACATGCTAGGCCGGTCTCACAACCTTGCTCAACAGCTTGCACAGCAGTTCCCGGACAAGGATAACCTTTCTTGAACTGTCTTGGAAGTGGTCTTGGTTCAGTATTATTTTGTTACGCTGCAATGGTGCCCAGTTTTTGTAATCTGCTTCTTCATTGCGCTTTATGATCACTAGTGATGAACTTCGATGCCCAGTGGATGTAATATAACATAAATCCTTTATTGTATAGTGTAGGTTTATTCTAAGTTACTATGCCATAATTTCTTTATTGTATAGAGTAGGTTTGTTCTTAATTCCTACTAGTTACTGCCATCATTCGCTATCTGGAAAAAATGGAGAAAATCTGATGTAGTCGACCGAGCCGAAACATTCGCCTCTAACGGGCCTGCTTTTTAGTGGGCCACAATTGGGCCGACATGCAACTTTCTTGGGCATGAAGAGCCATCGGGGCCTTCACACTTTGCACCAGGCCCACAACTTACACGGGCCTATATTCGGCCCAAAGTTTAGTTGGGCCTTTAGTGGACCCAACGCTTAGTTGGGCCATGTAGCTTTGGGCCATTAACAGGCTGAATATTCTGCTGGCCTTTTACGACCCAGAAGAAACCATGGATCTTTAGCAGGCAGAAATGCATGTTGGGCCTCAATTTTCACTAGTCGTCGACGGGCCTTCAGCAGGCTGAAAGGTAGACCGGGCCTTTTTTGGCCCAGTTATATGACGGGCCATTACCAGGCTGAAACATATCTCGGGCCTTAGTTGGCCCGCTGATATCATTGGCCTTTAAGAGGCCGAAAGCTTAGTAGAGGCATCAACGGGCTGAATTATACGATGGGCCTTTAACAGGCCCAAAGCCACGTTGGGATGAACTATTGCCACCTTTATCACGGGACGTTAGAGGACCGGATGTCATGTTGGACCATATATGGCCCATGGGCAGCACGGACCATTCCAAGGCCGAAAGACACACTGGGCTGAAATGGGCCCATGTCTAATCGGGCCTCTAACAGGCCAAAATGTCACTGTGCCATAATTGGGCCCAAATATTCGGCAAACAATTAACGGGCCAAATCTGGCTTCGGGACGTAATGGGCCATGTTTAAACAAGTCGTTATTGGGCTAGCCGACTAGTACCTGAGTAAATACTACGGGCCTTTGACTGGGCTGGCCTTTTTAACCTATATGGGCCTCGTTGGGCCTTGCCACGTGTCGACGTATCATAGGCATGTCTCCTCCATTGGACGAACAACATCTGGCCCACCGACGAGCAGGCACGTGTTTCCTCCAGCCAATGATGATTTTACACGTGGAAAATCCCCATTGGTCCGGGGTATTAACGGGTTATCGGATCCAAACCGGAACCCGATAGATTTACGGTGGATGCCACGTGTCGGTTACCCTTGATGAAAGCACTTCCATGACGCGCCATTTATCGTCATGGAAGTGGACACTTCCATGATGATAATTTTGGTTTGTCATGGAACACTTCTACGACAGCACATGTATGACTATCTTGATTTTGTCAAAAAATCGTCATGGATGTACATGCATGAAAAAAAAAATGTGACCTACTGTGACAAACACGTATCATCATGGAAGTGTATTTTTTGGTAGTGATGTTCTCAAATATTCCCCCAACATCAGAAGCATCTACCAAAATACTTTTCCGCCGCCGCAAGCCTATGTTCCCGTGAGATCCCATCTTGGGGCCTTTTTCGGCACCCTGACGGAGGGGAATTCGATCACGAAGGGCCTCTACATCAGCCTTGCCGCCCTTCCTATGAAGCGTGAGTAGTTTACCACAGACATACGGGTACATAGCTAGTAGCTAGATTGCTTCTTCTCTCTCTTTGATCTTCAATACAATGTTCTCCTCGATGTTCTTGGAGTTCTATTCGATGTAATATTCTTTTGCGGTGTGTTTGTTGAGATCCGATGAATTGTGGATTTATGATCAGATTATCTATAAATATTATTTGAGTCTTCGCAGAACTCTTTTATGCATGATTAAGATATCTTTGTATTTCTCTTCGAACTATCGGTTTGGTTTGGCCAACTAGATTGGCTTTTCTTGCAATGGGAGAGGTGCTTAGTTTTGGGTTCAATCTTGTGTGTCCTCACCATGTGACAGAAGGGGTAGCGAGGCACGTATTGTATTGTTGCCATCAAGGATAAAAAGATGGGGTTTATATCATATTGCTTGAGTTTATCCCTCTACATCATGTCATCTTACTTAAAGCGTTACTCTGTTCTTATGAACTTAATACTCTAGATGCATGCTGGATAGTGGTTGCTACCTCTTGAGCATGCGTTGGTTTTCCCTTGAAGAGGAAAGGGTGATGCAGCAAAGTAGCGTAAGTATTTCCCTCAGTTTTTTAGAACCAAGGTATCAATCCAGTAGGAGGTTACACGCAAGTCGCCTCGTACCTACACAAACAAATAAGAACCTTGCAACCAACGCGATAAAGGGGTTGTCAATCCCTTCACAGCTACTTGCAAAAAGTGAGATCTAATAGAGATAATAAGATAAATATTTTTGGTATTTTATGATATAGATTGGAAAGTAAAGATTGCAAAATAAAAGATGGAAGAAATAGTAAATTGATAGGAAAATAATATGATGGAAGATAGACCCCGGGGCCATAGGTTTCACTAGTGGCTTCTCTCAAGATAGCATAATTGACGGTGGGTGAATGAATTACTGTTGAGAAATTGATAGAAAAGTGCATAGTTATGAGAATATCTAGGCATGATCATGTATATAGGCATCACGTCCGCGACAAGTAGACCAAAACGATTCTGCATCTACTACTATTACTCCACACATCGACCGCTATCCAGCATGCATCTAGAGTATTAAGTTCATAAGAATGTAATAACGCATTAGGCAAGATGACATGATGTAGAGGGATAAACTCAAGCAATATGATATAAACCCCATCTTTTTATCCTCGATGGCAACAATACAATACGTGCCTTGTTGCCCCCCGTCATTACTAGGAAAGGACACCGCAAGATTGAACCCAAAGCTAAGCACTTCTCCCATTGCAAGAAAGATCAATCTAGTAGGCCAAACCAAACTGATAATTCGAAGAGACTTGCAAAGATAATTAAATCATGCATAAAAGAATTCAGAGAAGAATCAAATATTGTTCATAGATAATCTTGATCATAAACCCACAATTCATCGGATCTCGACAAACACACACATAAAAATAATTACATCGAATAGATCTCCAAGGGGATCGAGGAGAACTTTGTATTGAGATCCAAAGAGAGAGAAGAAGCCATCTAGCTAATAACTATGGACCCGAAGGTCTGTGGTAAACTACTCACACATCATCAGAGAGGCTATGGTGTTGATGTAGAAGCCCTCCGTGATCGATTCCCCCTCCGGCGGAGCGCTGGAAAAGGCCCCAAGATAAGATCTCACGGGAACAGAAGGTTGCGGTGGTGGAAATAGGGTTTCGTGGTGCTCTCTGATGTTTTTGGGGTATATGAGTATATATAGGAGGAAGAAGTTGGTCGGTGGAGCTACAAGGGGCCCACGAGGGTGGGGGCGCGCCCTCCTGCCTCGTGGCTTCCTCGTTGCTTCCTTGACGTCCACTCCAAGTCTCCTGGATTGCGTTTGTTCCAAAAATAACTCTCTCGAAGGTTTCATTCCGTTTGGACTCCGTTTGATATTCCTTTTTTTGGAACACTGAGATAGGCAAAAAAACAGCAATTTGCACTGGGCCTTCGTGAAGGAAATATGCCCTAGAGGCAATAATAAAGTTGTTATTTATATTTCCTTATATCATGATAAATGTTTATTATTCATGCTAGAATTGTATTAACTGGAAACTTAGTACATGTGTGAATATATAGACAAACTAAGTTTCACTAGTATGCCTCTACTTGACTAGCTCGTTGAATCAAAGATAGTTAAGTTTCCTAGCCATAGACATGAGTTGTCATTTGATTAACGGGATCACGTCATTAGAGAATGATGTGGTTGACTTGACCCATTCCGTTAGCTTAGCATTTGTTCGTTTAGTATATTGTTATTGCTTTCTTCATGACTTACACATGTTCCTATGACTATGAGATTATGCAACTCCCGAATACCGGAGGAACACTTTGTGTGCTACCAAATGTCACAACGTAGCTGGGTGATTATAAAGGTGCTCTACAGGTGTCTCCGATGGTACTTGTTGAGTTGGCATAGATCGAGATTAGGATTTGTCACTTCGATTGTCGAAGAGCTATCTCTGGGCCCTCTCGGTGATGCACATCACTATAAGCCTTGCAAGCAATGCAACTAATGAGTTAGTTGCGGGATGATGTATTACGAAACGAGTAAAGAGACTTGCCGGTAACGAGATTGAACTAGGCATTGGGATACCAACGATCGAATCTCAGGCAAGTAACATACCGATGACAAAGGGAACAACGTATGTTGTTATGCGGTTTGACCGATAATGATCTTCGCAGAATATGTAGGAGCCAATAGAACCATCCAGGCTCCGCTATTGGTTATTGACCGGAGACATGTCTCGGTCATGTCTACGTAGTTCTCGAACCCGTAGGGTCCGCACGCTTAACGTTTGGTGACGGTCGATAATATGAGTTTATGTCTTTTGATGAACCGAAGGTAGTTCGGAGACCCGGATATGATCACGGACATGATGAGGAGTCTCGAAATGGTCGAGACATAAAGATCGATATATTGGATGACTATGTTTGGACTTCGGAAGTGTTCCGGGTAAGTTCGAACAATTACCGGTGTACCGGGGGGTTACCGGAACCCCCCGGGGAGTGTAATGGGCCTATTGGGCCTTAGTGGAGAAGAGGAGGGGCGGCCAGGGCAGGACACGTGCCCCCTCCCCCTCGAGTCCGAATTGGACAAGGAAGGGGGGTGCCCCCTTTTTCCTTCCCCCTCTCTCCTCCTTCCTTCCCTCCTACTCTTACTCTTGGAAGGGGGGAATCCTACTCCCGGTGGGAGTAGGACTCCTCCAGGGCGTGCCATAGGAGGGCCGGCCATCCCCCCTCCTGCAGTCCTTTATATACGGGGGAGGGGGCATCCCATAGACACACAAGTTGATCAGTTGATCTTTTTGCAGTGTGCGGTGCCCCCTCCACCATAATCCACCTCGGTCATATCGTAGCGGTGCTTAGGCGAAGCCCTGCTTCGGTAACATCATCACCACCATCATCACGCCGTCGTGCTGACAGAACTCTCCCTCGAAGCTCTCCTGGATCGTGAGTTCGTGGGACGTCACCGAGCTGAATGTGTGCTGAACTCGGAGGTACCGTGTTTTCGGTACTTGGATCGGCCGGATCGTGAAGACGTACGACTACATCAACCGCATTGACATAACACTTCCGCTTACGGTCTACGAGGGTACGTGGACGACACTCTCCCCTCTTGTTGCTATGCATCACCATGATCTTGCGTGTGCGTAGGATTTTTTTTGAAATTACTACGTTCCCCAACACTTCGGTTAATAGGTTAGTCCCAAAAATAATATAAAAGTGCACAATAAAGCCCATTAAACATCCAAAACAGATAATATAATAGCATGGAACAATCAAAAATTATAGATACGTTGGAGACGTACCAGCGGTCGATGTGTGGAGTAATAGAAGTAGATGCAGGCAGGAGTAGGTCTACTTGTCATGGACGTGATGCCTATATTCATGACATTGCCTTAGATATCGCAATAAATATACTTGTCATGGACTTTATTTATATTTACTTTAGTTTTGTCATTCATTTATCTTTTATACCTATCTCTGTTTGATCTCACTGTTGTTCGTGACCGTGAAGGGATTGACAACCCCTTTTTCGCGTTGTGTGCAAGTGTTTGTTAGTTTGTGTAGGTGCATATATTGGGGACTTGCTTGTGCCTCCTACTGGATTGATACCTTGGTTCTTAACTAAGGGAAATACTTATGTCTACTTTGCTGCATCACCCTTTCCTCTTCAAGAGAAAAATCAACGCAAGCTCAAGAAGTAGCAGGAAGAATTTTTGGCGCAGTTGCTGGGGATGTTCTACATCAAGCCCGCCAAGTACCCATCACAAACTCTCATCTCTTGCACTTACATTAATTTCCATTTGCCTCTCATTTTCCTCTTCCCCCTTCTAAAACGTTTTCAGAAAACACAAAAATATTTGACTTTTAGTTTGCCCTTATGTCTTACTTGGTTTATTCTCTTCTTTGCTTGCTATAATTGTGTATTTATTGAAAAGCAAAAAGCAAAAAGCTTATGGATCCTCATCCACTTGCTAATCTTTTTAGAAGATCCTACTATGATGAACCAACTGCTAGTGAGTTGAGTGCACTAGATTATCTTTATAATGTTTTGCTTGAAATTCGTGAATCTGAAAATTGTGATGAAGTGCTGAAAGAAGAAATTTATAAAGTGATTCACGATAGCTACTTGAATGAAAAGCATGACTGTGATGGTGTTATTATAAATTCTATTAATGTCAATTGTGCTAGTAATATGCAAAACCCCAAGCTTGGGGATGCTAATTTTGCTATATCCACTACTTATTGTCATGATCATGATTGGGGTGATTCTTCTTGTGATCTTGAAAATTTATTTAAGCCTCATGATGAATATGATTGATAATGGTGTTTGCAATAATACTGAAAGTGGGTTTGGAAGAGTGTCAAATCTAGGAAATAATGATCCCACTACTTTGGAGAATGATCAATCTTATGAAATTTTTGATAAAAGCAGGCTTGGAGATGTCATGACTTTACTTGATGATAATCCCACTATTTTGGAAAAGTGTTAACTTTGCATGCATGTGGATCATGAAGAGAATATTTTATGTGATAGCTATATTGTTTAACTTGAGTATGATCCTACATGTAATTATTATGAGAGAGGAAAATATGGTTGTAGAAAATTTCATGTTACTAAATTACCGCTCATTATGTTGGGATTGCTATTATTTCTTTCTTATTTCTTCCAGATGCTAGGTTTTTCTTGTCTTGATAATTTGTTTGCCTATAAAATACCTATGCATAGGAATTATGTTAGACTTAAACTTGTTTTCACATGCTATATGGTGCTCTCTTTGTGCTTCAAATTTTTGTCTTTCATGTGAGCATTATTAAAATTATCAACGCCTAGCTAAAAGGCTTTAAAGAAAAGCACTTGTTGGGAGACAACCCAATAATTTTCTTTTCTGTTTTTCTGAGTTTACACATTATTACCTCTATAGTATTTGTGTTTTAGTGTTTTTAGTTAGTGTTTGGGCCAAGTAAGACCTTTGGGATGGTCTATGGTGGTAGTTGATTTGATCTTGCTGAAAAAACAGAAACTTTTGCATCCACTAGCAGAATTGTTTAAAATAATAGAAGCGTGATAAAATTCTGATTTTTTTACACAAGATTGATATACAAATTTCCTAGGTTGTCCGAATGTTTCAGAATTTTTGGAGTTACAGAAGTATATGAAGTTTCCAGATTACTACAGACTGTTCTATTTTTGACAGATTCTGTTTTCTATGTGTTGTTTGCTTATTTTGATGAATCTATGGGTACTATCGGGGGGAATGAACCATGGAGAAGTTGGAATATAGTAGACATTACACCAATATAAATTTATAATGAGTTCACAACAGTACCTAAAGTGTTGATTTATTTTATTATACTAACGGAGCTTACGTGTTTTCTGTTGAGTTTTGAGTTGTGAAGTTTTATAGTTTTGGGTAAAGGTTTGATGGACTATGGAATAAGGAGTGACAAGAGCCTAAGCTTGGGGATTCCCAAGGCACCCCAAGGTAATATTCAAGGAAATAGTAAAAAAAGGTAATCTTCAAGGACAACCAAGCATCTAAGCTTGGGGATGCCCCGGATGGCATCCCCTTTTTTGCCTTCAATCCATTGGTAAATTTACTTGAGGCTATATTTTTATTCACCACATGGTATGTGTTTTGCTTGGAGCGTCTTGTATGATATGAGTATTTGCTTTTTAGTTTGCCACAATAATCCTTGTTGTACACACCTTTTGAGAGGGACACGCATTAATCGTGAATTTATTAGAATACTCTATGTGCTTCACTTATATCTTTTGAGCTAGGCAGTTTGCTCTAGTGCTTCACTTATGTATTTTTAGAGCACAGCGGTGGTTTTATTTTATAGAAATTGTTAAACTCTCATGCTTCACTTACATTATTTTGAGAGTCTTAAACAACATGGTAATTTGCTTAGGGTATGAATTTAGTCCTAATATGATGGGCATGCAAGAGGGATATAATAAAAACTTTCATATAAAGAGCATTGAATATATGAGAAGTTTTATTCCTTGCATTTGTTCTGAGATATAAAGATGGTGGTATTAGATTCATGATAGTGAGTAACTGTGTATTGGTAGAAATACTTGTTTTAAAGTTTGTGATTCCCGTAGCATGCACGTATGGTGAACCATTATGTGACGAAGTCAGAGCATGATTTTTTATTGTCATCCTTGTGAGTGGCGGTCGGGGACGAGCGATGGTATTTTCCTACCAATCTATCCCCCTAGGAGCATGCTTGTAGTACTTTGTTTCGATGGCTAATAATTTTTTTCTATAAGTATGTGAGTTCTTTATGACTAATGTTGAGTCCATGAATTATACACACTCTCACCCTTCCACCATTGCTAGCCTCTCTAGTACCGCACAACTTCCGCTGGTGCATTAAACCCACCATATACCCTACCTCAAAACAGCCACCATACCTACCTATTATGGCATTTCCATAGCCATTCAGAGATATATTGCCATGAAACTTTCACCGTTTTGTTTTATTATGACACATACCATCATCGTCATATTGCTTTGCATGATCATGTAGTTGACATGGTATTTGTGGCAAGGCCACCATTCATATTTTTTATACATGTCACTCATGATCATTGCACATCTTGGTACACTACCGGAGGTATTCACATAGAGTTATATTTTGTTCTAGTATCGAGTTGTAATTCTTGAGTTGTAAGTAAATGAAAGTGTGATGATCATCATTATTAGAGCATTGTCCCATGTGAGTAAAGGATGACGGAAGCTATGATTCCCTCACAAGTTGGGATGAGCTTCCGGACTTTATAAAAAAATAAAAAGAGGCCAAAGAAGCCCAAATAAAAAAATGCCAAAGAAGCCCAAACCAAAAAATGAGAGAAAAGTGAGAAGGGACAATGTTACTATCCTTTTTCCACACTTGTGCTTCAAAGTAGCACCATGATCTTCATGATAGAGAGTCTCCTATTTTGTCACTTTCATATACTAGTGGGAATTTTTCATTATAGAACTTGGCTTGTATATTCCAATGATGGGCTTCCTCAAATTGCCCTAGGTCTTCATGAGCAAGCAAGTTGGATGCACACCCACTTAGTTTCTTTTTGAGCTTTCATACACTTATAGCTCTAGTGCATCCGTTGCATGGCAATCCCAACTCACTTGCATCGATATCAATTTATGGGCATCTCCATAACCCATTGGTTTGCCTAGTTGATGTGAGGTTTTCTCCATCTTTTTGTTTCTCCACAACCACCATATTCTATTCCACCTGTAGTGCTATATCCATGGCTCACGCTCATGTATTGCGTGCAAGTTGAAAAAGTTTGAGTACATCAAAAGTATGAAACAATTGCTTGGCTTGTCATCGGGGTTGTGCATGATGAAATACTTTGTGTGATGAAGATGGAGCATAGCCAAACTATATGATTTTGTAGGGATAACTTTCTTTGGCCATGTTATTTTGAGAAGACATGGTTGCTTCATTAGTATGCTTGAAGTATTATTGTTTTTATGCCAATATTAAACTTTTGTTTTGAATCTTATGGATCTGAATATTCATGACACAATAAAGAAGATTGCATTGATAAATATGTTAGGTAGCATTCCACATAAAAAATTATGTTTTTATCATTGACCTACTCGAGGACGAGCATGAATTAAGCTTGGGGATGCTTGATACATCTCCAACGTATCTATAATTTTTATTGTTCCATGCTATTATATTATCTATTTTGGATGTTTTATATGCATCAATATGCTATTTTATATTATTTTTGGGACTAAATTATTAACCTAGAGCCCAGTGCGAGTTTCTGTTTTTTCCTTGTTTTTGAGTTTTACAGAAAAGGAATATCAAACGGAGTCCAAACGGAATAAAACTTTACGATGATTTTTCTTGGACCAAAAGACACCTACGTCTGTTTTTTCCTTGTTTTGAGTTTTACAGAAAAGGAATATCAAACGGAGTCCAAACGGACTAAAACTTTACGATGATTTTTCTTGGACCAAAAGACACCTACGTGACTTGAGAGAGGGCCAAAATAGTCCCGAGGAGGCCACAAGCCTCTAGAGTGCGCCCTAGGTGGGGCACCATGTGGGCTTGTGGGCCCCTTGGGAGTCCTCCACCCCTAATTCCAGCGCTATACATTCTCAAACATTGCCCCAACATCAGAAGCATCCACAAAAATACTTTTCCGCCGCCGCAAGCCTCTGTTCCCGTGAAATCCCATCTTGGGGCCTTTTCCGGCACCCTGCTGGAGGGGGATTCGATCACGGAGGGCCTCTACATCAACCTTGCTACCCTTCCGATGAAGCGTGAGTAGTTTACCACAGACCTACGGGTCCATAACTAGTAGATAGATGGCTTCTTCTCCCTCTTCGATCTTCAATACAATGGTCTCCTCGATGTTCTTGGAGTTCTATCTGATGTAATATTCTTTTGCGGTGTTATTATTGAGATCCGATGAATTATTGATTTATTATCAGATTATATATGAATATTATTTGAGTCTTCTCTGAACTCTTTTATGCATGATTAAGATATCTGTGTATTTCTCTTCGAACTATCGGTTTGGTTTGGCCAACTAGATTGGTTTTTCTTGCAATTGGAGAGGTGCTTAGTTTTGGGTTCAATCTTGTGGTGTCCTCACCCAATGGCAGAAGGGGTAGCGAGGCACGTATTGTATAGTTTCCATCAAGGATAAAAAGATGCGGTTTATATCATATTGCTTGAGTTTATCCCTCTACATCATGTCATCTTACTTAAAGCGTTACTCTGTTCTTATGAACTTAATACTCTAGATGCATGCTAGATAGAGGTCAATTTGTGGATTAATAGTAGTAGATGGAGGCAGGAGTCGGTCTGCTTGTCACGGACGTGATGCCTATATTCATGAAATTGCCTTAGATATTGTCATAACTATGCGCTTTTCTATCAATTGCTCAACGGTAATTTGTTTACCCACCGTATGTTTTCTTTCAAGAGAGAGAAGCCTCTAGTGAAACCTATGGCCCCCGGGTCTATTTTCCATCATATATTTTCAGATCTATAAACCAAAAAACCCAAAAATACCTTGCTGCACTTTATTTATATTTACTTTAGTTTGCTCTTTCATTTATCTTTTATACCTATCTCTATTAGATCTCACTCTTGTTCGTGATCGTGAAGGCATTGAAACCCCTTTTCGCATTGTGTGCAAGTGTTTGTTAGCTTGTGTAGGTGCATATATTGGGGACTTTCTTGTGCCTCCTACCGGATTGATACATTTGTTCTTAACTGAGGGAAATACTTAGATCCACTTTGCTGCATCACCCTTTCCTCTTCAAGGGAAAAATCAACACAATCTCAAGAAGTAGCAGGGAGCATCAGAGAATTGGTGATGAAGGAGAGTTGGTGATCATGAAGACCGAAGATCCCCCTCTCCGGAGCCTCGAATGAGCTCCAGATCCGGCCTCCCGATGAAGAACATGAGGTGGTGGCCACTTCGTATCATAAAACGCGATGAAACTTCCTCCCCTATTTTTTCTGGAGAATAGGATTTTATCGCATTGGAATTAGGGTCAGTTGAGCCCCAAGGGCCCCACCACCCACCAGGGCACGCCAGAGGGGGGTGGCGTGCCCTGGTGTCTTGTGGGCAGCCAGGGCACCCCCTCCAGTGGGTCTTGGTTCCAGAAATTATTATATATTCCAAAGTAATTCTCCAAAAAGTTTCGTCCAAATCCGAGAACTTCTATTTCTGCACAAAAAACAACACCATGTTAGTTCTTCTGAAAATAGCGTCAGTCGAGGTTAGTTTGATTCGAATCATGCAAATTAGAGTCCAAAACAAGAGCAAAAGCATTAGGAGAAGTAGATACGATGGAGACGTGTCATCCACCTCACCCCCGTCTTTCCTGTTTGAACCAAGACCTAGATTTGACTATAGAATAGAAAAAGATCCGCATGCGGCTAGAGCAATGACGGTTTTAAAGAAAGTTATACCGTAGGGTCGTCCATATGTGGCTAGGCATGCGGTGGGAGGCCAGATCTGCCCACAGTACGTACGGCAGTGAGGAAGATGGGGTCGGAGGCCCTCCTACATAGGCGATGTGTGAAAGAGAACATCGCAACCGGCAGTCGATTGCCTCCCTCGCCGAAGGCGACAGAGTGAACCCTGCACTTCCTCCCCTTCCCGGTTCGACGGGATCCGGACGGCTCCTTCACCAGCTATGAGGGTGGAGAGAGAGAGAGAGAGAGAGGCCAAGACAGTCTTGTTTAGATCTGATGAAGAGGGTGAGAGATTGTGAATAAAGCAAACTCTAGCAAAGGAACGCTAAGCCTCCAGTGTGTGTGTGTGTGTGTATATATATATATATATATATATATATATATATGTAGTGCAGCAAGAGTGTGAAGAGTGCAAACCCTAGCGAACAAGCACCGAGGCTCCAGTTTATATAGTACTCGTATATAGTACTAATATAGTGGAGTGGTTTTCTTTTTCTCTAAGTAAAAATCGTTTTAAATTGTGTACGAAATGAAACTCTTTATTTAGCATACCAATGAAGAAAACTATGATCAACTAACGATCCACGCGTCCTGGTCGCACTTCCTGTATTTCATGTGCGGTACACTGCCCTCCGTTAAGTGAACAACCACACACGCGCCAAATTATCGAAAAGGTTTGAGAGTGTGTACAAATAAAGAAATTTAATTTCAATTATTTTGTCTGTACAGTTAGCCCTCTCTCAGTAATTATGGATTGTTGTGTTTGGCCTAAATCAGTGTGCCACCGTATCTCGTACTCCATCCATTTTTATTTAGTCCACATATTAGCTTTGGTCAAAGTCAAGCTTTGTAAACTCTGACAAAGTTTCTAAATAAAAATATTAACATAGACAATAAAAAATCAATACCATTAGATTCATTATTGAATGTATTTTCACATCATATAGATTTATTATGGTAAATATTTATATTGTTTTATAGAAACTTGGTCAAACTTTACGAAGTTTTACTTCAGTCAAATCTAATATCCAGAGTAAATAAAAACAGAGGGCTACTACCTCCATCCGTGTTTTTTTAGTCCACACCATTTTCTTAATCAATGTAAGACCACATATTTAGTTAAAATCTAGACAAATAAAACTACAGGGGAGCTGAAGACAAAGTTGTGAGAAGGCTTAGAAATCAATACAAATTTTTTGCTCTTAGTACCAACATCGATGCTTCTTCGAGGAAACATTTGGTTCATATCCAATTGTGTGATAAAATTGCACCAACATAAACGACTGCGTCCAAGATGAACTGATGAAGGATATCGTCCTTGTGGGTAACAAGCAAAGGGCACTGATGGAAGACAACCCTTTCTTCATTGAACACCGATCAACTTCACTAGCCGATGCAACCATGAGATTGTAACATCCCAATTTTCAATTTGGATGTTATACATAGGTCATCATATGCATATCATATTTTTATTTGCATTTGGTTGTGATCCTAGAAATCTTAAGCAACTCAAGGACTCAAGGAGAGAGTTGGAGGTTTCACAAATTTTTCATATTTGAATTTATTTCAAATTTGAAGAAAGGATCAATTTGATTTTAATATTTTCCCTCCAATTATTTTTCAATAACAAAAATAAATGAGAGAAGATAATATGAATTCTTAAACAAAAGAAATATTGGAGAAGAAATTTTAAAATCAAAATATTATTTTATTTGTATTTTATTTGCTATTTTATTTGAGTTAGAGAAAAACTTGCATTTTTTAAATTGCATTTTAGGCCAGAAAAATGTTAATCTTGTCCTAAATATTAGGTTTGGACGGTGAAAATTATTTCTGGTATTTTTAGATTTTTTTAATATATTATTAAGAATTTTCTTTCGCGACGGATTTATTCAAAAAAATCTCCTCGGCTGGCCCAGCCGCGCCACCGCCTCCTTCCCCGTGCCGCCGCGGACTCAGAGGAGTCTCGAGCGGACTCACGCCGCCAGGACCCCCTCCCCAAGCCGGCCACCCACCTCCTTAAATACCGTCGCCCCGCCCCTCTCTCCTCCTCACCACCCGACGTCACCAGCCCCGCCGCCGCCCGCTGCGGCTGACCCTTCGCCGCCGATGTCGCATCGCCCCACCGAAGTCGCCGGAGCCGCGCCGAATCTCATCATTGACCTCGCCGCCGGTTTGGCCGATAAAAACCGTTCGGTTTTCTTCGGTTCTCTTTCGTTTTCTTTTCGGTTTAGGTTAGATCGGTTTTTATTTATTTATCAGGTTAATTAGCGAACATTCATCGGTTAGTTTCTGTTAACGAACGAATTCGATCCTTTAGTTCTATTAGCGGACATTCGTTTGATAGATTTTTCCTTTTCTGTTTATTTTTCAGCCAGAGACCTATCCGCGAATATTTTTATCACAAATTAGTCCCTGATGTTCAAACCCTCACTACTTTTTGCTCGTTTGTCCAAATCCAATGAAACCAACGCCAAAATCTTTGTATTGTTTCCCTCTTTCCAGATAATAAACTTGAACATGGTTTTGACAAATTAAAATTTGGATTTAAGAAGATTTGAATTTGAACTTCTTTTGATCGTAGTTTGAGTTTCGTAACTCCGATTCGATTGATTCTGTTTGCAAATCGAAGCTCTTCTCTTGAACTTTCTGTTCAGATTTTTTTCTTTTGAGTTTTACCTTTGCATCTTATGCTTGAGCGCTTATGTATGCTATTGTTTGTTCACGATAGAGTTTCCGGAGTGCGAGGCTTGCTACTACGAATATCTAGGGTTTTCAGATCGTCAGCAAGGCAAGTAACACTTTGATCATATCCCTTATTACCCAGTTTTTATGCATTAGTTTCAATCCTCAAACACTGCATGGTTAGGGCTTGATAACATGTGGGTACTAGGAAGTAGTTGATGAGGTAGAACCTATTGTCTTATATTCAAACCTTGGGTGTTATTACGTATGCTTATACTGCTATGCTATGTCGTAGACGTGGTTTGGGTTGAGAGTATTCATGAAAGTTGTGAGATTATTGTTAACTAAGGTTTAACTTAAGGTGGCTACTTAATACACATCTGGGTGGATTGGTTTGTGGGCACCTGGGGTAATCCGGTGTTGTCCAAAGGAGATCCCGGGGTATCCGTGTGGTTTTCCTATGGTTTGCCACCCAAGCTCAAAGGGATCATAAGATTATTCATGCTAGAAACTTCCGTGTGCAGCCACAAGCCATTATGGGCTCTGGCATAGTTGAGTATGTTGTGTGACCTCTTACAGTGGTAGACTAGCATATGTAGGGGATGTATGTGGTACTGTCTACCCGTCGTAACGAGCTAACACTTCTGAAAGACTGTGTCTCGGTCATCTGTTTCTCAAACATCATGCAGTGCGAGAAATTTAACGGAGGAGATCAAGTCTTGTGGGGAAAAGTGCGCAAACATCTGCAGAGTGTACAAACTAATCATGATTAGCCGTGTCCCCGATAATGGACATCTCGAGTATCTGATGCTTGAATTATTATGTTGATCTCAACACTCTACTTAATTAATTTTGTTGGGTTGTTAACTTTTAATTGGGATTGAGATGGGGTTACCATTCTCAATGTTTTCAACAAACTTGGTAGTTAAATAAAATATATTCCTTTGATTATAGGGAAAAACTAGCTTTATGCAAATGATAACCATAGAGCCTCCACCAGCCATATATGCATGTAGTGATAGTTGTTATTTGTTCATTGCTCTATAGTGTTATCTTGCCAGCATATTCCATGTGCCGACCTACACAGGCTGCAATGTATTATGTTGCAGAGTTTTCAGACGAAGAGTAAGGTGCGCTAGGTCGTTGTCATGCACTCAGTTTTGCCGTGGAGTTGGATGGACTCTACTACCTTCGAAGCTTCCGTTGTTATCATGTTTAGATGGCCTTCAGCCATATTATTGTAGTGAGTTCTCTTTTGAGACATTTGATGTAATAAGTGTGTGACTGAACTCTGTTATAAATCCTCGAGTACTGTGTGTGTGTGTTAGCAATACCGATCCAGGGATGACACTTAAGCACAGAGACTTGACCGTTTGAGGTCGGGTCGCTACAAGATGGTATCAGAGCACACACTGACTGTAGGATACGACCACTAGGATAAGCCATAGGACATTCTTCTCTACTCATTTCTGACTCTTCTCCATTTTCTATTCTATAGATGGCGGTCCTGAGGAACAAGTGCACTCAACCATATGATGACACCCCTTTCGAACGACACCTGAAGGAAGCCACTAGGTACCTGAGCATCGGAATACCAAGCTTCACCGGGACCTACACCGCCACTCTACCTGAAGAAGAGCGTTGGGCGATTTGAGTACATGTTCCAGGAAGGACATTCACACCAGTAACTAAGCCCATAGAGTTTTCCTTTGATGCACCAACCTGGAGTCTAGGAAAGAGCATGGCAGCCCACATTGAAATGGGACGCATCGGCGAGGTATACCACAAGGATCCTAAGGACACCATCTACCAGATATGTGGACACCGAGATGAGCAATGGGAGATGATTTGCACCAGGAGGGACAAGTTCATTGCAGCCTACATCCAGGAGTTGAACCAGCACATTCCTCGTCAGGAGAACCAGATGTGCGCCAGCATGATAGACATGAAGAAAGTGATGACCTGGAACATGGAACTAGAAGAGGAACTCAAGTCTACACGCGATGGTTATGAAGAAGAAATTGCAGTACTACTGGAGAAGAATGAAGACTTGAGGAAGAAGCTAGCAATATTCATGGGAGATCCCAAACCAGAGGAGGACAACCATCCTGAAGACTACATCATAATCGACGACACCGACTCCAACCCCGATAGTGATGATGATTATGAAGACGAAGCTGGAGCAGATATCATGGAGTCTTCCTTCGATCAAAATTTCTAGTAGACCACCATATTATCAGTAGTATTCCCCCATGTATATAGTAATAGTCCGAGTATTTGCAACGATAGTTTAGACCGATTTGTATGACCTTGTTTGAATTGAGTGGTGTGAAATGAATGTGTTTGCTCATGTGCATATGGGTAGTGATTTCTCTTTAGACCTCACTCTATTATACTCTCACCCCTCTAAACCTATCAGATGCCTCTGAGACATGACCCCGGATTTGTTTTCCACCAGAGCTCACTCAATTGATCCAACAGCAGAATGCCTTAATGTAGTTGTTAGTCCAGAACCAAGGCAACAACAACAACAACAACAACAACCCACCGCCACCACCTCCAGTTGACAACTTAGCCCGTTTTCTGAGGTTGAATCCGGCGGTGTTTTCAAGTAGCACCGAGCCGATTATTGCTGATGACTGGCTCCGCAGGATTGGAAGGGAGCTAACCACTGTAGGTTGCACAGATGCTAAGAAGGTGCACTTTGCCGCACATCAACTGAATGGACCCGCAACCTCATGGTGGGAGAATTACACAGACACTTTCCCCATACCAATGTCACTTGGGATCAGTTCCAGCACGCATTCCGCACTACACATGTCTCAGCTGGAGCTATGAGTATGAAGAAGCGTGAGTTTTGCAACTTACGCCAGGGAAATCGTACTGTGAGGCAGTACGTGGATGAGTTCAACAAGTTAGCCCACTATGCCCCAGATGATGTGGCCACAGATGCCGCGAATCAGGAGAAATTTATGGAAGGGCTGAATGACGAGCCGAGTACGCAGTTGATGGTGGCAACATTCACTAACTACCAGGAGTTGGTAGACAGGGCTCTTATGATTGAAGGCAAACAACAGTAGATAGAGAGCCGCAAAAGGAAGTATGGACATGGGAAGTACAACTCTGGAGCTCAGCAGAAGCCACGTTTTACCCCAAACTCGGGAGGATACACCCATAACCATGGAGGCCATACTCACAATGGAGGAAGTTCGCATAACCATAGTGGCCCTAAGAATGGAAATGATAATGGAGGAAGCAGCAGCCAGAACCGTTCCAACCCAGCAACACCCGCTAAGAAGGACCTGAGCCATGTCACCTGTTACAAGTGCGGGAAGACTGGACACTATGCCAATGATTGTTCTGAGTTGAAGAATGGCAGTGGAAATGGAAACTCTGGAAAGAAGCCCAATCCTTTCACCAGAGGTCAGGTGAACCACATCAACGTGGAGGAAGTTGAAGAGCAGCCTAACGCAGTAATTGGTAAGTTTTTGGTTAAGTCTTTTACCGCTCTCGCTCTTTTTGACACTGGTGCATCGCATTCATACATATCAAGGGGATTTGTGGACAAGTTTAAGTTGCCAACCTTAGCCCTTAGGTCACCCATGTTAGTAAGCTCACCAGGAGCAGAGTATATGGCCAGCCGATGGTGTGATCAGTTACCATTAACCATTGGTAGCCATGTTTTCCCCTCAGACTTAGTTATTTTGGAGTCACAAGGATTGGATATAATACTAGGCATGGATTGGCTATCGAAGTATGGAGGAAACATCGACTGTGCTAGTAAGTCAATTTTACTCACCACCCCTGAGGTAAAAAGGATCAAGTATGTATCTAGGCATGCGCCAAGGAAGACCCACGTGCATTCCCTCTCGGGAGTTGTCCAGGAAGAAGTACATATTGTGAAGGATTGCCCTGATGTATTTCCAGAGGAATTACCAGGCATGCCACCAGATCGAGACATAGAATTTTTGATAGAGATGTTGCCAGGCACCGGACCTATATCGAAGAGACCGTATCGGATGCCCGCAAATGATCTGGAGAAAATTAAGAAGCGTATGAAGGAGTTATTGGAGAAAGGGTATATTCGACCAAGTTCATCACCGTGGGGAGCCCCAGTTCTCTTAGTTGAGAAGAAAGATGGATCGTTGAGAAATGGTTGTTGATTATCGTGCATTGAATGAAGTGATGATCAAGAACAAGTACCCACTGCCGATGTTCAATGATTTGTTTGACCAGCTGCAGGGAGCCAAAGTATTCTCCAAGATCGATCTTCGATCAGGATACCATCAGTTGAAGATCCAAGAACATGATATACCTAAGACAGCTTTTACCACAAGGTACGGGCTATATGAGTACACGATCATGTCATTTGGATTGACTAACGCCCCTGCCTATTTTATGAGTATGATGAATAAGGTGTTCATGGAGTTGTTGGATAAGTTTGTTGTGGTGTTCATTGGTGATATATTGGTATACTCAAAGAATGAGGAGGAACACAAGGAACATTTGCGACTGGTTCTCAAGAAGCTAAGGGAACACCAGCTATATGCCAAGTTCAGCAAATGCGAGTTGGTTGAAGGAAGTTGGATTTCTTGGACATGTTATATCAGGAGAAGGTATAGCAGTAGACCCTACCAAGGTTCGATGCATCCGAGTGGTTGGCACCCACCTCGCTTGGAGAGATCCATGATTTTCTAGGACTCACAGTATATTATAGGAGATTCATTGAGAATTTTTCCAAGATTGCGAAACCCATGACAGAGTTGTTGAAGAAGGACACCAAGTTCAAATGGACCGTGGAATGTGAGGACAGTTTTCAGGAGTTGAAGAAACGTTTTGTTACAGCCCCAGTGTTGATTCTTCTGGATATACGCAAGGACTTTCAAGTGTATTGCGATGCTTCTCGCTTAGGACTTGGAGGTGTACTTATGCAAGACGGAAGAGTTGTTTCATATGCCTCACGACAGCTTTGACCGCATGAATTGAATTATGCCACGCATGATTCAGAGTTAGCAACCGTAGTTCATGCGCTCAAGACCTGGAGACATTTTCTTATTGTAAACCGTTGTGATGTGTACATGGATCACAAGAGTTTGGAGTATATTTTCACACAGAAGGAGTAGAATCTCAGGCAGAGGAGATGGTTGGAACTAATAAAGGATTATGATATGAAGCTGCATTATCATCCAGGAAAGGCCAATGTCATAGCAGACGCTTTGAGTCGCAAGATTTATGTCAATACCCTCGTAAGCGGAGGATTACCGCAGGAGTTAGTCAACGATCTCAAGGAACTTCATTTGGAGATAGTTCCAAGAGAATTTGTTGCAGCAATGGAGGTTCAGCCCACATTATTGGGAAAAATTCGAGAAGCTCAGAAGGATGATAAGGAAATTACCGAGATAAAGGAGAAGATGAGCAAAGGAAAAGCCAAGGGTTCTCGTGAGGATGAGCACGAAACTTTATGGTTTGAGGATCATATTTATGTGCCCGATGATGCGGCGATTAGGAAGTTAATACTTCAGGAAGCTCATGACTCGCCATACTCGATTCACCCTGAAAATACCAAGATGTATTTGGATTTGAAGGAACATTTCTGGTGGACAGGAATGAAGAAGGATATTGCCGAGTATGTAGCAGTATGTGATGTATGTCAGAGAGTGAAGGCAGAACACCAGAAGCCAGCAGGATAACTACAGCCTATGCCGATACCCGAATGGAAGTGGGATAAGCTTGGCATGGATTTTATCACCGGATTACCCAGGACACGATCGGGATATGATTCCATCTGGGTAGTAGTAGATCGCTTGACCAAAGTGGCTCACTTTATCCCTGTGAAAACCACTTATATGAGCACGAAGTTGGCCAAGATATATATGACCAAGATCATATGTATGCATGGAGTTCCGAGGACCATCGTATCGGATAGAGGAACACAGTTTACTTTGAAGTTTTGGAAACAGTTGAACCAGACTTTGGGTACTAGGCTAGAGTTCAGTACATCCTTTCATCTGCAGACAGATGGACAGACCGAGAGAGTCAACCAGATTCTGGAGGACATGTTGAGACCTTGGGCGCTAGATTATGGATCTAGTTGGGATGATAATTTACCTTACGCAGAGTTCTCATGCAACAACAGTTATCAGGCTAGTTTGAAGATGGCCCCTTTCGAAGCTTTGTATGGAAGAAGGTGCAGGACACCATTGATGTGGGGTGAAGTTGGAGACCGTCAGTTGTTTGGACCAGATTTAATCAAAGAGTCTTGAGAGAAGGTTAAGTTGATTCGTGATAGACTGACGGTAGATCAGTCCAGGCAGAAGACTTATGCCGATACTGAACGCAAGGAGGTAGTCTATGAAATCGGAGACAGAGCATATCTTCATGTGTCACCTCTGCGAGGAGTTAAAAGATTCGGAGTTAAAGGAAAGTTAGCCCCAAGATTTGTAGGGCCATATCGAGTTTTGGAACATATGAGAGAATTGTCCTACAAGTTGGAGTTACCCGAAGGACTGTCAGGAGTTCATGATGTGTTTCACGTTTCCCAGTTGAAGAAGTGCCATGTAGAGATGGTCGATATCCCTCTGAGAGATACAGTGCCCCTGGAAGCAATTCAGCTGGAGAGTGACCTAACCTATGAGGAGAAACCAGTCAAGATTCTTGAGTTTGCCAGTCGAGTTACACGCAACAAGGTTATCAAGTCTCAGTGTGGAACGACACCTATGGGCTCACAAGAATCCCTACTATGGTTGCCGGGGCGCAGGGTTGCGAGAAGAGCAGGATTAGTAATCGGCACAAGGATCGTTTACCCAGGTTCGGGCTGCGAGGATGCGTAAAACCCTAGTCCTGCTTTGGTGGGTGTATTTCAGAGAGTTCTTGAGCTCTCGAACTAGCTATGGTGGGGTGCACGGTCACAAAGAGCCGAATTCTTCTCCAGTATGCCATGGGCCTCCTTTTATAGTTGGAAGGGGCTGCCACAGTGGCATACAGGAGGTGGAAAGGTGTACAGTATTGCGAGCTTATCATTCGTATCACAGGACAAGATGCATTTAATGCGCCACTGAGGTGTCCCCTAGCTTTATTGGGGACGGGGCAAGGCCCGTCCCGTCCGTCGCCGCTCCTCCTCGCTTCGACACGCGCCCCGGCCAGTGATGCATGCGGCGCCATGTAGGCAGGCAGACAGCTGAGGTGGCTCGATGGTGGAGCCTCCACGAAGATCTGCATGCCGTCACGCAGGCGCTTGACGAGTTGGCCCGGGAGCTGCATGTTGCCACGCAGTGCCTTTCGCCAGCTGGTTGAGCCGGGCAGCTGCATGCGAACGGCGGTGGAAACTTGGTTGGTGCGGGCCTGGCAGTGGCCCTTCTGGCGTCCTTGGTGAGGGCCTTGCCGGGTGGCTCGGCAAGGGTCTTGCCGTGGCGCGCTGTCGTCCCTGGCAAGGACCTTGCCGGGGATCTAGTGGCCTTCCTCGGCAAGGATCTTGCCGAGGGTCTTCGTCTTCTAATCCTCATCTGATCTTGAGTGTCCCTTGTCTTCACAAAGATCTGCATGCCACCACAGAGGTGCCTCCTGAGCCCTAGCCCAACGTGGTTGATGGTGTTGGGGACGTGGGCTCAAGGGTGGCTCGCTCTGTTGGTGTTTGGGCGTGATGTACTGGCAAGGGCCTTGCCGGGACTGCTGAGGCCGTCCCCGGCAAGGGTCTTGCCGGGGGAAACTACTCCGCCCCTATGCTTCTTCGCGTCCTTGGTCTTGGCGTTGCTCTGGCTGCCTCGGGCTTCAGTTTTACCTTGGTTCACCTCCCCTGCTCTGCTTGGTGCGGCCGTGGGCGCGGCTCCGACTGCCCGTGCAGAGGTAAAGGGGTACAAAGGTGTGCCCCTTCGTTTGTACACCGACAGGAGCCCCCGGGCCTAGGCCACACATAAGTGTGACACGTTGTTGGGCCAGGCCCAAAACGGTGCGCGGGCAGGCAGGGCGGTTTTTACCGTGGTAAAACTTTTCCCGCGCTGCGCTTCCCCCGACCCGCGCGCGGCATGGCGCGGCATGGAGGGTGCGTGTGACGTGGGCGGCATGCGTGGGGCAGTTTCCGCATGCATGCGTCACATCGTGGTAAAGAGGCGGCCCGCGTCTTCCCCGTAAAAAGAGGGAGGCGTGGAGGCGCGGCTCATTTATTGCACGGGGCCGGGTTGCGGTCTTCAAGGCGTCCACACCCCACGATCACGGGGCGGGGAGAGGTTGCTTCACCCATCCCTTTGGTTCTGCACGTTCGCCACGCGTCCTTCATGCGCTTGAGGTGGCAAGCGGTGGAGGCGGGAAACCGGGCCGTCGCTGATTGGGGCAGCCGGTCGGTCTCGATTCCCTGCGCCCCTAGTGGCTGGATTGGCTGAGCGGGGCGGCCGAGCCCCGACCCCGCCCCTCTATAAGGAGGGGAAAGGGGAGATGGCATCCTGCACTCTTCTGTCATCTATCTCCTCCTGCTTCTGCTTCTTCCTTTCACTTGCCATGGAGAAAGGGAATCCCGGTCCCTCGACGGTGGCAGCGAGGGTCGCTGCTCGACAGCATGTCCCTCCTCCTCCTGAGCCCGTGGTGGTGGAGCCGGACGCGAGGGGAAGGGGGAGGGGGCGAGGCCGTGGGCGAGGCCGGGGCAGAGGTCGTGGTGCTCGGGGAAGAGGAGGACGGGGCGGCGCGTCGGCTTCGCCCCCGCCAACGATGCCTTTTCCGGTGGAAGACCATGTCGGAGACCAGCCCCGCGAGTCTTCATCAGGCTGCGCTGGTCTCCGCGTCGCCGTCTTCGTCTTCCTGCCCCGTTTGCTCGGGAGATGGAGCGTGACCCGCCCCAATCCCTCATATTGCACATGAGGGGCTGCGGGAATGGGGGCACGCGGGTCGACGCCGACTTCCCGGCTCCTCGGGTCATGTACCTCCATCGTGGATGGAAGATGTTTGCTCGCATCCACAACCTGATGGAGGGGCTCATCCTTTACTTCAAATTAATGGAGGACGGCCTATTCTCCATCAAGGTCTTCGGAGACTTCGGGACTCGCCTGAAGTGCTGCACGGAGAGCTCCTCTGACGGAGATTCCGATGACGGAAGCTCTTCCTCGAGCGAAAGCGATGAGGAGGACAGCGGGGCAGATGACGGGGATGAGTTCGACTAGGCGTCGGACACCCCGCGCCTGGGCGGGTGCGGCAACAACAGTATCTGCTGAGGGAGTCCTGGATTAGGGGGTATCCGAATAGCCGGATTGTGTACAACGTCCGGACTATTGAAGCGTGAAGATACAAGACTCAAGACTTCGGCCCGTGTCCGGATGGGACTTTCCTTGGCGTGGAAGGCAAGCTTGGCGATCCGGATATTATATTTCCTTCCTTGTAACCGACTCCATGTAAACCCTATCCCTCTCCGGTATCTATATAAACCGGAGAGGTTGGTCCTAGAAGGCCGATCACAATCACAATCATACCATCATAGGCTAGCTCTTAGGGTTTAGCCTCTACGATCTCGTGGTAGATCTACTCTTGTACTACCCATATCATCAATATTAATCAAGCATGAAGTAGGGTTTTACCTCCATCGAGAGGGCCCGAACTTGGGTAAACATCCGTGTCCCTTGCTTCCTATTACCATCAGCCTTGACACACAGATCGGGACCCCCTACCCGAGATCTGCCGGTTTTGACACCGACATTGGTGCTTTCATTGAGAGTTCCTCTGTGTCGTTGCTCCAGGGCTCGATGGCTCCTCCAGTCATCGTCGACAACATGCTCCCGGGTGAGACCTTTCTCCCCAGACAGATCTTCATGTTCGGAGGCTTCCTTAATGTATAACTACTTAAGGATCTCCCTTGAACATATTGGGAAAAACCGAGTCCAGTGGTAGTCTGAGAACTCACCTGACTAGGAGCCCGCGCGGCGTGAAGCCCGCGGTCCTCGGATGTGGGAGGAGGCACTTCAGAGGCCTTGAACAGGACCTTCCATGCGCCTTGGTGCGTCATGTCATAGAGCTTCCGGAGCGTCTGGTGTTCGGCCGGGACGAACTCCCATAGATTAACTGCCCGCCTTTGACAGGACAGGATCCGGCGAACAAGCATGACCTGGATCACATTGACAAGCTTGATGTTCTTGTCCTTCATGCTTTTGATGCATGTCTGGAGTCCGGCCAGCTCCATAGAATCGCCCCAGGACAGGCCCTTCCTTTCCCAGGAGGTGAGCCGCATGGGGGCTCCAGACCTGAATTCGGGGGCCACCGCCCAGTTGGCGCCACGCGGTTCGGTGATGTAGAACCACCCCGATTGCCATCCTTTTACGGTCTCCGCAAAGGAGTCGTCCAGCCAGGTGACATTAGGCATCTTGCCCACCATGGCTCCTTTGCACTCCGCTTGCTGGCCGCTTACAATCTTCGGCTTCACGCAGAAGGTTTGCAACCATAGGCCGAAATGAGGTCGGATGCGGAGGAAGGCCTCGCATACAACGATGAACGCCGAGATGTTGAGGACGAAATTTGGGGCTAGATCATGGAAATCTAGTCCGTAGTAGAACATGAGCCCGCGGACGAAGGGATGGAGTGGAAATCCCAGTGCACAGACGAAGTGGGCAACGAATACGACCCTCTCTTGGGGTCCTGGGGTCGGAATAACCTGCCCGGCGTCCGGTAGCCGGTGTTCTATGTCCGCGGCCAAGTATCCGGCCGCCCGAAGGTTTGTGATGTGCTTCTCCTTGACGGCGGAAGCCACCCACTTGCCTCCTGCTCCGGACATGTTTAGCTGTGCGAAGGAGACGAGGGCTTGGGCGCTGGAGCTCGAGGGGGCAAGAGTGGGCGAAGGAGGAGGAAGGCGTGGGTAAAAATGAGGAAATCTTATCCCTTTATAGAGGCGCCGAAAGCGGTACGCCTCCCCACTTGCCCGTTGGGAATCGCTTGCTTCCCAAGCGCTACGCTTGATGGCGTGGTGGGATTACCCATACCCGTATTGATGAGAATCCCGTGATAAGGGGACACGATCTCTGCTTCGACAAGACGTGGCAAGGAAACCGCCTCGTAATATGCGTTGTAGCTGGTTGTGGGAAAACGGTTCGAATAATGACCCGACCGTAATGACACGTCGTGTTTCCTAAAAAGTTGTCAGCAGATTGCATTTATGAAACATCATTCTCTCTATGGTGGCATGCGAAGATCATCTTGGGGATCCGGACACAGTTCAAGTGTTCGATAATTACCTTGGAGTATTCGGAGGAGGAACCCGCCCTGCAATGCCAAAGACAAGACTGCACACCGGACTCATCGTCATTGAAGCCTGGTTCAGGGGCTACTAAGGGAGTCCTGGATTAGGGGGTATCCGGACAGCTGGATTGTGTACAACGTCCGGACTATTGAAGCGGTGAAGATACAAGACTCAAGACTTCGGCCCGTGTCCGGATGGGACTTTCCTTGGCGTGGAAGGCAAGCTTCGCGATCCGGATATTATATTTCCTTCCTTGTAACTGACTCCATGTAAACCCTAGCCCTCTCCTATGTCTATATAAACCGGAGAGGTTGGTCCTTAGAAGGCCGATCACAATTAAAAAAAATACCATCATAGGCTAGCTCTTAGGGTTTAGCCTCTACGATCTCGTGGTAGATCTACTCTTGTACTACCCATATCATCAATATTAATCAAGCAGGAAGTAGGGTTTTACCTCCATCGAGAGGGCCCGAACCTGGGTAAACATCTGTATCCCTTGCTTCATGTTACCATCAGCCTTGACGCACAGACCGGGACCCCCTACCCGAGATCCGCCAGTTTTGACACCGACATCTGCACCTGGCCGCTCCTCCGGCAGAGTTTTGCCGAGGGAGGGGCCAGCTCCTTGAACTTCTCGGGGCCATCTCCTTGGGCGGCTGGCGTCGGGAGGCTGCGGAAGGGGAAGAGGGTGGGCGGCAAGGCCGTCAACTCGGAGTACGCGGGCACCGACGCCTTCATCGCGTATTTCTGGTCCCGCCGCCTCGTCTTCCAGCTCCTTTCTCGGCACCGTCATCACCGGCCCATCCGTGGGCGGCCACCGAGGTGTTCTCTTGGCGTTTTCTGCTGCTCGTAGCTCGCCTAGGCGCCCCTTTTGCCCTTTTGCCTCCTTGACCTGCCTCCTGAGGAGAGGGACAAGAGAGGGATTGCGGGCATCTTATCTCTTTTCTAATCTGTAAGCCCTCGGGCATTGTTAAATTTAAAGCTTGTAATCCCCCTTGTTCATGTTTTTCATATTGTATGAACTGTACCTGTACGGGATGTTTTTAATGAAAAAGGGGTGTTTGCCGGGGGTTTTCGTTCAGGGATGGAGCGCATGACAAGGAGTGAATCCTTGTTACTAGTCAAGATAAACGTTTTCCGCCCGGCAACAGGCCTTGCCGTTCCCCCACTTCGCTCGACCATTCTCGCGCCCTTGGCGGAGGCAGGGATGAAGCGGGCTCAAGCTCCTCGTTCTATTTCCTTGCCGCCACGACTACAGCCAAATCCGGGCCCAGGAGATAATCCTTGGGAATAGAAAAGGGGAGCACGGTGGCCTAGAAATAAAGCGAGGTTTCACATATCCCAGTTCATAACGAAATGCATGACAGGGGATAGAAGACTTATCTAGATCTGCAGCCCCCGGCAACCTTATCTCGCCGCGGTTGGATCCTTGTACTTGCAGCCCCCGGCAACTTTGGTTTGCTGGGGTTGAGACGCCGGTCCGTGCCCTTTCTTCGAAGTAGCTCAGCAGAAGTGCTCATGTGCCCTGCGAACCAAAAGAGGACAGAAAAGAAACAGAGAGACGCGCACTCGACCTCTAGGCTAGGGGTTAGTTTCCGCTAAGCACTATCAACCCTAACCACGGAAGAGACTCGACCTAGCATGCATGCTATAACTTAGGGCGCCAGCGCTTCATTTATTTATGCTCATGGTCTGCGCCTGGCTTTGTACAAAGGGTTACATGCCTTGCCGGCAAAGCTTGTACAAAAGGTGGCTTGCCGGGAGGCCCGGCAAGCCGCACCTTATGGATAAAACTTGCAAAGATGCTCGATGTTCCAGGAGTTGCTCACTGGGACAGCATCTTCGGTCTCCAGGCGGATTGCGCCGGGCCTGGTGACTCGTATTAGCCGATAAGGGCCTTCCCACTTTGGCAACAACTTGTTGGAATTCTTGGCTGACTGAACGCGCCAAAGAACAAGGTTGCCTTCCTCAAAGCTTTGGGCATGAACCTTGCGGCTATGGTAGCGGCGCAAGGCTTGCTGGTAGCATGCTGCTCTCACAGCCGCCCAAAGACGATCTTCCTCAAGGAGCATCGCGTCATCTTGGCGCAACTGCTCTTGCTCAAGCTCATCGTAAGCGAGCACTCGAGGTGACCCGTATATGAGTTTCGTGGGGAGAACTGCTTCTGCCCCGTATACTAGGGCAAAAGGTGTCTGGCCGGTGGCTCGATTTGGCGTCGTCCTGATCGACCAAAGAACCGCCGACAATTCATCAATCCAGCGCCTTCAGCTCTTGCGCAGCTTGTCAAAAGTCTTTGTTCTTAGGCCTCGCAACACTTCAGCATTCGCCCTCTATGCTTGGCCGTTGCTCCGGGGGTGTGCCATGGAAGCAAAACAAACCTTGCTGCCGAGGTCTTGAATGTATTGCATGAAGGTGTGGCTTGTGAACTGCGTGCCATTATCGGTGATGACTCTGTTCGGCACACCGAAACGGCAGACCAGTCCCTTGAAAAACTTGACAGCTGACTGAGCAGTCACCTTTCTCACTGCTTCCACTTCCGACCACTTTGTGAACTTGTCGATTGCGATGTACAAGTACTCAAAGCCCCCGACAAAGACGGGGAAGGGGCCCAGATGTCGAGCCCCTGCACCGAGAATGGCCAGGAGAGAGGGATTGTTTGAAGGGCTTGAGCTGGTTGATGAAGTCTCTTTGAATGGAACTGGCACGCTTCACACTTGGTTACTAGTGCCGTCGCATCCTGGAGGGCAGTGGGCCAGAAGAAACCTTGCTAGAACGCCTTCCCGGCAAGGGCCCTCAACCCTATGTTGGAGCCACATATGCCTCCATGTATCTCTGCCAATAGCTCCAGTCCTTCCTCCCGTGGGATGCACCTTAATTTCACGCCATTCGGCCTTCTCCTGTATAGGACGTCGTCGATGAACTGATACAGGCGGACCGGCGGGCTACTTTTTCCGCTTCTTCCTGCTCCTCAGGAAGTTCCCCTGTTTGGAGGAATTGGACAGTATGATGCGCCCACGCCGGAGCCTGGGGCTCGACAGCAACGACCAAAGGCATTTCCTCAGCCATGGGCGCGGCTGTCTCCATGGCCAGGGCTTGACGCCCTGCCGGAGCCAGTTGCCCTTTGGCAGGCTCAGTGTCCGCAGCAGCACCCTTGCCAGCGGCCCCAGGGGGCTCGGTAGGAAAGTACTTGCCGGGACCTGACTTCCTCCGCTTGTTCTTCCCCGTTGATGGTTCGACGGATGGTTGAGTTAACCGGAGCAAGAAGGTACCTGGTTCCACAGGTAGCTTGAATGCAACATGCTTTGACAGGTAATCGGCAATGTCGTTCTCCACTCAGGGGACGTGCTCCGCTTGGATACCGTCAAAGTGCTCGTCTAGCTTCCTCACCTCATCTACGTAAGCCTCCATCAACGGGCTCTGGTATTCCTTGTTGACCTGTCTGACAACAAGCTGCGAGTCACCCCTGACGATGAGATTCTTAACCCTGAGGTCCGCCGCGATCCCGAGACCGGCAAGCAGCCCCTCGTACTCCACAATGTTGTTGGTGGACACCTCCCTAGGAAAGTGCATCTGGACCACGTACTTGAGGTGCTCTCTAGTGGGTGCGACGAGCAGCACGCCGGCACCAGCGCCTTGCAGCGAGAAAGCCCCATCAAAGTACATGATCCAGTCGCAGTCTGCTTCCTTGCCGGGGAGAGCGGTCTCCTGGATTTCTTCGTCGGGCGTTGAGGTCCATTCTGCAATGAAATCCGCCAGGACTCTGCTCTGAATTGTTGAGGTGCTTTCAAACTTCAAACCAAAACTTGACAGCTCCAAGGCCCATTCCATAATCCTTCCGGTTGCATCTGGGTTATGCAGTATCCGTTGCAATGGGAGGCGAGTGACGACAGTGATCTCGTGGGCTAGGAAGTAATGACGCAGCTTCCTCGAGGCCATAAGGAGGCGGAAGAGCAATTTCTGCACACCAGAGTACCTCGACCTAGCCCCCTGCAAGAGGGAGCTGACAAAGTAAACCAGGTGCTGCATCATCTTCTTCTGCACCACCTCAACCGACTGCGCTGGCACTGCCTCGGTGGCACCATACTCTGCCGGGGGCCTTGCCTTGCCGGCATCAGGCCCTACCGGGGGAATCTTTGGCTTTCCATCCGCTGGTTCTGCCGTCACCACTGCCTCTTCGTCGACCTCCCTTTGCGCCACCAGTGCGGCGCTGACCACTTGATTCGTCGCTGCTAGATACAACATCAATGGCTCTTGTGGTTTAGGCGCAACCAGTATTGGCGTGGAGGAAAGGTATTTCTTCAGATCCTGCAACGCCGCCTCGGCTTCTGGGGTCCACTCCATTGGGCCTGCCTTCTTCAAGATTTTGAAGAAGGGGAGGGCACGCTCGGCGGATTTGGAGATGAATCGGCTCATGGCGGCGATGCAGCCAGTGAGCCGACGCACATCTTTAATCCGCTTGGGCGCCTCAATCTGCTCAATAGGTTTGATTTTGTCTGGGTTTGCCATGATCCCACGCTGCAACACAAAGAATCCGACAAGCTTGCCGGACGGAACGCCGAAGACACACTTCTCAGGGTTCAGCTTAAGGTTGATCTTGCGCAGGTTGGCAAATGTCTCTTCCAGATCTTGCACAAGAGTTGGCCCGTCCTTGGTTTTGACCACTATGTCATCCATGTATGCCTCCATATTTCTATGGAGCTGAGGTTCAAAACCAATTTGGACTGCCCTTGCAAACGTCGAGCCAGCACTCTTCAACCCAAAAGGCATCCGTAAAAAGCAATACGTACCACATGGGGTGATGAATGTTGTCTTCTCTTCATCCTCTCTTGTCATGAAGATTTGGTGGTAGCCTGAGTAGGCGTCGAGGAATGACAACAGATCACACCCGGCCGTGGAGTCAACAATCTGGTCGATTTGCGGCAACGGGAAGGGGTCTTTAGGACAAGCCTTATTGATATATGTGTAATCAATACATGGCCTCCACTTCCCATTTGCCTTGCGCACTACTACCGGATTGGCCAACCACGTCGGGTGGAGCACTCCTCTCACCAAACCTGCCGCTTCCAACTTCCTGATCTCCTATGTGATGAATTCCTGCCTCTCTAGAGCCTGCTTTCTGACCTTCTGCTTGACGGGCCGCGCATGAGAGCAGACAGCTAGGTGGTGCTCAATCATCTCCCTGGGAACACCGGGGATGTCGGACGCTTTCCACGCAAACACGTCGACATTCGCCCGCAGGAAGGTGACGAGCGCGCCTTCCTATTTGCTGTCGAGGGTGGAGCCTATGGTGAAGGCCCCTCCCGTGCCGTCCTCCCTGGCAGACACCTTCTTGGTCTGCAGCGGCTCGGCTCTGGATTTTTTGCTCTTGCCGGTAGAGCTCTCTGGCGCGTCCTCGATGGTAGCGAACACTCCGAAGAGGTTTGCTTGCTGGAGTGGGTGCGAGAGGTCTTGTCGGGCTTCTTCTTCCCTCCCGGGCCTTCAGCGGCAGGAGCAGGTGCCTTGACAGCAGCTGATGTGACTGCTTCCCGGTAGAGTTGGTCGGCGCAAATCAGCGCGTCCTTCTTGTCGGAGGGGACGGAGATGATGGTCAACGGCCTGGGCATCTTTAGCATGTTGTAGTCGTAGTGTGACGCCGCATGAAGTTGGCTAGTGCCGGGCGACCGAGGATCCCGTTGTAGGGCAAGGAGATCTCAGCAACGTCGAAGATGATCCTCTCCGTCCTGTAGTTCAACTCTCCTCCAAACGTCATGGGCAGTGTGACCTTCCCCTTCGGCTGGCTCCTCCCCGGATTGACACCTTGAAACGTGCTCCGTTTCCTTGAGGTCTCCATCAGGAATTTGCAGCCTTTTGATCATGACAGGCGAGATCAAGTTCAGGCCGACCCCGCCATCAACCAACATCTTGTTCACCTTGAGGTTGCGTATCGTTGGAAAGACCAACAATGGCAAACACCCGACCGCGGCTGTGCGGTCAGGGTGGTCCTCGACGTCAAAGATGAGGGGCGTGCTGGACCACTTCAGGGGCTTCTGAGCGTCGAACGACGGCTCTGCTGCCGTAATCTCACGCGCCCACTGTTTGAGCTGGCGGTGAGAAGTATGCAACGAGGCGCCACCATCGACGCACATGGCCTCCGTAGCCTTCTGGAACCCTTGCTCACCGGACTCGTCGTCCTCTTCATGACCATCGTCTTCTTGTTTCTTGTCACGGCCCTGGGCGGGCCTCTCTTGCTGGTTGTCCTTGCCGGGGCGGCTTCCTTGGCCGCCACGCTTCTTGTCGGATCCCTCGGCACCGTCCTGACCTTTCTCCTTGTCCTGCCTCTCATACTTAGCTTTTTGCTTCTCAGCAAGCAGCTCGACTTGTCGGCAGTTCTGGAGGTCGTGGCCCTTGGTGCAGTGGATCCTGCAGTATTGCTTGCCGGAGCCCCTGGCTTGTCGGCAGCTGCTAAGGCCCGACAAGCGGCGCACCCAGAAATCTCCTTGTCGGGGCCATCTGCCTTGACCTTCTTGGCAGCGCCGGTGTCGTCAGACCCCTCGACGGCAAGTACGGCCTTGCCCTTGCTTCCTATTGCGATGCTGGCCCTTCTTCATCGGGGTGGCGGTGTCTTCGTCAGTAGAGTCGGTTTCTGCGCCGGTCTCTTCGTCGGGGTACTTCCTTCCCTCTTCGGCCCGGGCGCATCTATCGGCCAGAACGTAGAGCTCGGCCACATCCTTAACCTTGGTCATCGCCAACTTTTTGCGCATCTTGCGGTTGCGCACGTTTTGATGGAGCGCGCTGATCACAGCGGCAGGATGAACGTCGGGGATGTTGTACTGCACCCGGCTGAATCTCTGGATTACTTGCGAAGGGTTTCCCCTTCCTTCTGGGGAATGATGTGCAGATCACTGGCCTAGCCATGAGCTTGGTGGCCTCCTGTGAAGGCGCCAACGAACTCATGGCATAGATCCGACCAAGAAGAAATGGAATCCGACGGCAAGTGCATCAACCAAGACATAACATTGGGCTTCAGTGCCAGCGGGAAATAATTGGCAAGCACCTTGACGTCGTGAGCTCCGGCCGCCTGCATCGCGATGGTGTAGATGCTGAGGAACTCGGACGGATGGGTCTTGCCAGTGTACTTCTCACCGATGTCAGGCTTGAACGTGCGGTGGGACGGCCACTGGAACTGCCGCAACTCACAGGTAAAGGCCGGGCAGCCCACCTCGTAAGGCAGGCCGCCGGAGCCCCCGGTGCTGGGTGGTCCATAGCAGGTCCTGCCCGCTTGTCTGACTGGTGGCATGTATAACGCTGGTGCTCAATAGTGGTCCGAGCGTCTTCGTGATCTCGTTCTCGAAGAACTTGGCGCTGGTCGCGGTGGGTCCGCGGGTCGGACGACGCTATCGAGATGTTATCGCAAGCGTCGTCCCGACGGGAAAACGCCCGCGGCGGCTGGCGAGGAGGAGGAGAGTCCACCGTGGCCGCAGCTCCCCTCGTCCTCCCAGCGCCAGCATGTGGTGGCTCGGTGGAGCGCCGACCTGAGGGCCCTGCCGGTAGCGAATCGTCTTTGTTGGCGACGGCGACGAGGCTCCTGATGGTGGCCCTCCACTCGTCGAGCTTCTCTGCAGCGGGAGGGAAGTCGAGGAGCAGCTGCGCACACGCCAAAGCTTCTGCGGGCGTGGACGGCGGCAACATCTGCGTGGATCGCGGCGCGCTTCGACTTCTAACCACGTTAGAAGGAGCGCCGTCACGACCCAGCGGCTGCGCGCCATTTTTGCCAGCATTTCGGCGGGCAGGCTGAACTCCTTCATCCCGCGGACGACGCACAGGGATCGTCCCAAGGCGGTGCCCAGGGTCACCGGCGTGGTGACGCTTCTCATCGCACACACCATGGGAAGAGCGCGCAGTGTTTGCTGGCATGGGCGTCTTGGAGGTCGCTGCGCTGCCTGGGGGTGGCACAACGACACTCCTGGAGGGCCCCGTGCCGCCTGCGGGGGGCCCAGTTCCGTCTTTGGATCTGGTGACGTGCGGCCGGTCGTCTGGCGCGCAAACAACGCTGCTCGCCAGGCTCTGACTGCCAGGGCGATGCTGGTGCTCGCGGACCGCGGTCCGGGTCTGTCGCGACCGCCCATCGCCGCCTTCAAGATCGGGCATCGGGCCGTTCGGCTCCCAACGAGCCGACCGCCGCGGCCGTCTTCTTCTTGGGAGCCATGGCGACGAAGAACTGCTAGGCTAACTACTAGACCAGATTCTCACAATTGCGCCCCCTACCTGGCGCGCCAAAGATGTCGGTGTGGAGCGACACCTATGGGATCATAAGAATCCCTACTACGGTTGCCGGGGCGCAGGGTTGCGAGAAGAGCAGGATTAGTAATTGGCACAAGGATCATTTACCCAGGTTCAGGCCGCGAGGATGCGTAAAACCCTAGTCCTGCTTTGGTGGGTGTATTTTAGAGAGTTCTTGAGCTCTCGAACTAGCTATGGTGGGGTGCGCGGTCCCAAAGAGCCGAATCCTTCTCAAGTATGCCATGGGCCTCCTCTTATAGTCGGAAGGGGCTGCCACAGTGGCATAGAGGAGGTGGAATGGTGTACAGTATTGCGAGCTTATCGCTCATATCACAGGACAAGACGCATTTAATGCGCCGCTGAGGTGTCCCCTAGCTTTATCGGGGAAGGGGGTGAGGCCCGTCCCGTCCGTCGCCGCTCCTCCTCGCTTCGACACGCGCCCCGGCCAGTGATGCATGCGGCGCCATGTAGGCAGGCAGGCAGCTGAGGTGGCACGGTGGTGGAGCCTCCACGAAGATCTGCATGACGCCACGCAGGCGCTTGACGAGTTGGCCCGGGAGCTGCATGTTGCCACGCAGGTGCCTGCTCAGCTAGTTGAGCTGGTAGCTGCATGCGAACGGTGGTGGAAACTTGCTTGGTGCGTGCCTGGCAGTGGCCCTGCTGGCGTCCTCGGTGAGGGCCTTGCCGGGTGGCCCGGCAAGGGTCTTGCCGTGGCGCGCTGTCGTCCCCGGCAAGGACCTTGTCGGGGATCTAGTGGCCTTCCTCGGGAAGGATCTTGCCAAGGGTCGTCGTCTTCTAATCCTCATCTGATCTTGAGTGTCCCTTGTCTTCACAAAGATCTACATGCCACCACAGAGGTGCCTCCCGAGCCATGGCCCAACGTGGTTGATGGTGTTGGGGACGTGGGCTCAAGGGTGGGTCGCTCTGTTGGTGTTTGGGCGTGCTGTCCCGGCAAGGGCCTTGCCGGGGCTGCTGAGGCCGTCCCCGACAAGGGTCTTGCCGGGGGAAACTGCTCCGCCCCTCTGCTTCTTCGCGTCCTTGGTCTTGGCGTTGCTCTGGCTGCCTCGGGCTTCGGTTTTACCTTGGTTTACCTCCCCTGCTCTTCTTGGTGCGGCCGTGGGCGCGGCTCCGACTGCCCGTGCACAGGTAAAGGGGTACAAAGGTGCGCCCCTTCGTTCGTACACCGACATCAAGTTTTGCAAAGTTCAGTGGAGCCACCATACCGAGGAGGAAGCCACCTGAGAGTGAGAAGAAGACCTACAGAAAGACAACCCACACCTATTTTCTAGCCAACCCGAATCTCGAGGGCGAGATTCATCTTAAGGGGGGGGGGGTCGGTTTGTAACATCCCAATTTTTAGTTTGGATGTTATACATAGGTCATCATATGCATATCATATTTTTATTTGCATTTGGTTGTGATCCTACAATCTTAAGCAACTCAAGGACCCAAGGAGAGAGTTGGAGGTTTCACAAATTTTCATATTTCAATTTATTTCAAATTTGAAGAAAGGATCAATTTTATTTTAATATTTTCCCTCCAATTATTTTTCAATAACAAAAATAAATGGGAGAAGATAATATGACTTCCTCAACAAAAGAGAAATATTGGAGAAGAAATTTTAAAATCAAATTATTATTTTATTTGTATTTTATTTGCTATTTTATTTGAGTTAGAGAAAAACTTGCATTTTTGAAAATTGCATTTAGGCCAAAAAAATGTTCATCTTGTCCTAAATATTAGGTTTGGACGGTGAAAATTGGTTCTGGTATTTTTAGATTTTTTTTTACATTTTATTAGGATTTTTCCTTCGCGCGGATTTATTCTAAAAAAATCACCTGGGCCGGGCCAGCCGAGCCGGGCCTTGGCCCCGCCGCGCCACCGCCTCCTTCCCTGTGTCGCCGCCGGACTCCAGGAGGAGTCCGAGCCGGACTCCGCCACCGGCCGCGACCCCATCCCCAATCCGGCCACCCCCTCCTTAAATACTGTCGCCCCGCCCCTCTCTCCTCCTCACCACCCGACGTCGCCCATTCACCGCCGCCGCTTTGCTCGCCGCCGACATCGCCTTGCCTACTTGGCCGAGCGCGGATCTCGCCGTTGACCTCTCCGCCGGTTTTTTACGGTTGACCGGTAAAAACCGTTTGATTTTCTTCGGTTCTCTTTCTTTTTTTCGGTTTAGGTTAGATCGGTTTTTATTTATTTATTAGATTAATTATCAAACGTTCATCGGTTAGTTTCTGTTAACGAACGAATTCGTTCCTTTAGTTCTGTTAGCGGACGTTCGTCCGATAGATTTTTCCTTTTCTGTTTATTTTTCTGCCAGGGACCTATCTGCGAATACTTTTATCACAGATTAGTCCCTGATCTTCAAACTCTCGCTACTTTTTGCTCGTTTGTCCAAATCTAGTGAAACTAACGCCAAAACCTTCGTCTTGTTTCCCTCTTTCCAGATAATCAACTTGAACATGGTTTTGTCAAATTAAAATTTGGATTTAAGCAGATTTGAATTTGAACTTCTTTTGATCGTAGTATGAGTTTCGTAACTCCGATTCGATTGATTCTTTTTGCAAATCGAAGCTCTTCTCTTGAACTTTCTGTTCAGATATTTTCTTTTGAGTTTTAACTTTGCATCTTATGCTTGAGTGCTTATCTATGCTATTCTTTGTTCACGATAGAGTTTCCGGAGTGCGAGGCTTGCTACTACGAATCTCTAGGGTTTTCAGATCGTCAGCAAGGCAAGTAACACTTTGATCATATCCCTTATTACCCAGCTTTTATGCATTAGTTTCAATCCTCAAACACTGCATGGTTAGAGCTTGATAACATGTGGGTACTGGGAAGTAGTTGATGAGGTAGAACCTATTGTCTTATATTCAAACCTAGGGTGTTATTACGTATGCTTATACTGCTATGCTATGCCGTAGGCATGGTTTGGGTTGAGAGTATTCATGAAAGTTGTGAGATTATTGTTAACTAAGGTTTAACTTAAGGTGGCTACTTAATACACATCTGGGTGATTTGGTTTGTGGGCACCTGGGGTAATCCAGTGTTGTCCAAAGGAGATCCCGGGGTATCCGTGTGATTTTCCTATGGTTTGACACCCAGGCTCAAAGGGGTCATAAGATTATTCATGCTAGAAACTTCCATGTGCAGCCACAAGCCATTATGGGCTCTGGCATAGTTGAGTATGTTGTGTGACCTCTTACAGTGGTAGATTAGCAGATGTAGGGGATGTAGGTGGTACTGTCTACCGTCGTAACGAGCTAACACTTCTGAAAGACTGTGTCACGTTCATCCATTTCTCAAACATCATGTTGTGCGAGAAATTTAATGGAGGAGATCGAGTCCTGTGGGGAAAAGTGCACAAACTTCTGCAGAGTGTACAAACTATATGATTAGCCATGTCCCCGGTTATGGACATCTTGAGTATCTGGTGCTTGAATAATATGTTGATCTCAACACTCTACTTAAATAATTTTGTTGGGTTGTTAACTTTTAATTGGGATTGAGATGGGGTTACCTTTCTCAGTGTTTTCAACAAACTTGGTAGTTAAATAAAATATATTCCTTTGTTATAGGGAAAAACTAGCTTTATGCAAATGATAACCATAGAGCCTCCTCCAGCCATATATGCATGTAGTGATAGCTGTTATTTGTTCATTGCTCTATAGTGTTATCTTGCCAGCATATTCCATGTGCTGACCAACACAGGCTGCAACGTATTATGTTGCAGAGTTTTCAGACAAAGTGTAAGGTGTGCTAGGTCGTTGTCACGCACTCACTTTTGCCGTGGGATTGGATGGACTCTACTACCTTCGAAGCTTCCGCTGTTATCGTGTTTAGATGGCCCTCAACCATATTATTGTAATAAGTTCTCTTTTGAGATATTCGATGTAATAAGTGTGTGATTGAACTCTGTTATAAATCCTCGAGTATTGTGGGTGTCAGCAATACCGATCCAGGGATGACACTTAAGCACAGAGACTTGACCGTTTGAGGTCGGGTCGCTACAGAGACGCAACCATGAGCATCGATAGGTCATCATGGTGATGCATCATCGGTTTAGGCATCAAGTTTGGGGTCAAGCACCAATGAAGTTTGACAATCCTCACTGTGGTTTGTTTCTTCTCGGTAATCAAGCTCGAGAAAGGAAGAACCACTTGGCAGAGGACAGTGAGGCAGAGCAACAGTGGCCATCCAATTTTGTGTAGTTCCACTAAATTTGAGGAAGACATGCCCGGGTATGGAGATACGCATCAATATTTGAAAAAAATGATATTTAAGTAGTGTAGTTACTTTGTTTTAGCAGTGGAACAAGATTAACATCGGCTTTTTAATTGTTGATAAAAATTAATAAAACGTACACCAAAAAATAGAAGCATCGTGATTATCTTGATGGGAACTAAATTAAGGTACCCGAAAAAAAACTAAAGCAGGACAGAAGCATTTATCAACGCCTCTAGATTGACAGCAACAATTACTTAAAAGGGACATCACTTTATGGACATTGCTTCATTTTACCAGTGATAGTTTTAGATTAGCAGCAGCAAGAGAAGCATATGGACAATGACCGCACAACCACCATGTACTTTTTGTCGGAAAAAAACATGTATACTTCCACCGAGGCATAAATGATAAACTAGGATAACTTTTGGAGTGGCCTTTCCTCTATGATAGTAAAAAATAGGTGATGTTGGACCAGTAGACGAACCCTAGCTACTGTACATGGGGAGTTGGGGAGTAGGGGTATATAAGAAAACCCGCATGCAGAGTACAATGAAGCATGAAATCCAAAAGAACTTATACCTCTGGTGGGCGAGATGTGGCTTACGTGGGCGGGCGGGATCTGCCCACACGAGGCAGCGAACAAGGGCGCGGAGGACCTTCGTCCGCGCCAGCACCGGCTCGGAGAGGATGGCGCGCATTGGCTTCCTACACCGCCAACGGCGCGCATTGGCTTCCTACATCACCAACGGCGGCAACGTCAATGCTGCAGCTCCTCACCTCCCGCAGTGGACGGAATCTGGCCGGATCTGTGACCACTTGTGAGGAGAGAGATAGAGTGGACACTGTCATCTTGTTTAGATATGGAGAGGGTGAGAGAGCGAGACACGAGAAACCCTGTCAAACAAGGGGCTACATATACAATACTTTTTTAATGTGCGTTCCCGGAAATAAGAAACGAAAACTGGCGGACAAATCTTTTTTAATGTACCAAGAAAGAAAACTTGATCAATAACACGCCCCTGCTTCCAGGTCGCACTTTGTATCGCTCACATGTGGTCCCCGGCCCTCCATTATTTAGTGAACAAATTAAAGGGTCAAATTATTACGTACATAAGATGACTCTTCGTGTACAAATGCGCTCATCATGTACTCGCGGGTATGTCGGAGGCAGAGTGTGTGTGTGTACATTTCTTCTTGTGCGTAGTACTCCATTATCTCACTTCATATTGTTTCCCACTCCTATGATATTCCTATCCTACGAACGAAATGCGGCAGTAGTAAGTTTGTGTGTGTGTAGGGAGAACGAGACATCGATGATGTGTACGAGTAGTCGCGAGAGTTGTAACTATGTGTGTGTGCATGCACACACACATAGACATACATATCTGTGTTTACGTAAAATTCTTACTTTCATCTCCACCTCCAATCATATTATTCCAACTGACACATTATTTATGTTATTAATTACGTAACAATATTTACGTACATCTAGCACCTCTCGTTTGCGGCCATCCGGACCGCTGCCACGCCCGCTACTGACCGCGCTGGCCAACCCGAACCCTCTCCATCACCCATGCGCGCTTCCCGCCCGAAACGGTCAGCGTCGCATTCATGCCCAGCCAAAGCGGACGCGACCTCTCACTGGTGCCAGCATTGAAGCGGCGCGCCGGCCGAGAGAGCGCCACCCACGCCGCCTCCCGGTACATGCGACTGCTCCGTGTTCAAACGTCACCACGACCGGCCACAAAATGCATGTAAAAAAGTTCTTGGGAGTCTGTGCTATAGCTAGCTGTCCTCCCCCTCCTCATCTATCTCTTCCAGTAGTGCTAGTAATCCATGGCGCGAACCATCGACAAGCAGGCAGGAAAATTTGCGTATACTCGGTTTGCGGTGAGTAGCATGCCGAGCGACCGTGTGGGGTGGTGGAGGGTGAGACACGAACGCGACAGACGTGATTTAAACGTTGGTTTTGCTCGATGGCGCAATCCAACAAAACGAAATGTTGGTTTCCAAAAGAATAATGTATTGCATGAGGGAGAAGCGGATTCAACGAAGAGTGATGGTTTGTTTCTTCCGTCCAACTAACTGCCAGGTCTATGTGATTTGATGGCTCATTGGTCACTATTACCGCGGCGGTAGAGCGTCATAGAGCGTATGCACTCTTATTTATTTATTTATTTATTTATTTATTCTATGATAAAACTAACTTTCTCCACTCTTACACCGGAGGAGTACAAAACACGACAGCCCAGTGACTACATGGCCCACCTCCCACTATCACCATATTCCTTGGAGACATCGTGCGACACCTCCGGTCCTTTTTTCTTTGCGTTTAACAAACCCACTATGGTAGTAGTAATACATAGCAGCCCACATGCCAAGAAAAAATTACTATAAACCGGAGTGTATAGACTATTTTGCCCCCGGATTTGTGATACATCCATTTTGCATCATGTTTTACTACTATCATTTATATTGTATTTATGCATAATAATGCTTTTCGGAGTAATTCTAATGTCTTTTCTCTCATACTATGCAAGGTTCACACAAAGAGGGAGAATACCGGCAGCTGGAATACTGGGCCTGGAAAAGCTACGTCAGGCCATCTATTCTGCACATCTCCAAATGAGTTGAAACTTCACGGGGAATTTTTATGGAATATATAAGAATTATTGGAGCAAATAAGTACCAGAGGGGGCCCACCAGGTGGGCACAACCCACTTGGGCGCGCCCTGGTGGGTTGTGCCCTCCTCGGCCCACCTTCGGTGTCCCTCTTCTGGTATATAAGTCATTTTAACCTAGAAAAAATAAAGAGAGGACCTTCCGGACGAAGCGCCACCGTCTCAAGGCGGAACTTGGGCAGGAGCACTTTTGCCCTCTGGTGGAGCGATTCCGTCGGGGGAACTTCCCTCCCGGAGGGGGAAATCATCGTCATCATCATCACCAACAACTCTCCCATCGTGCGGAGGGCAATCTCCATCAACATTTTCAACAACACCATCTCCTCTCAAACCCTAGTTCATCTCTTGTGTTCAATCTTTGTACCAAAACTATAGATTGGTGCTTGTGGGTGACTAGTAGTGTTGATTACATCTTGTAGTTGATTACTATATGGTTTATTTGGTGGAAGATTATATGTTCAGATCCATTATACTATTTAATACCCCTCTGATCTTGAGAATGATTATCATTTGTGAGCAATTACTTTTGTTCTTGAGGTCACGGGAGAAATCTTGTTGCAAGTAATCATGTGAACTTGATATGTGTTCGATATTTTGATGGTATGAATGTTGTGATTCCCTTAGTGGTGTCATGTGAACATCATCTACATGACACTTCACCATATTTGGGCCTAAGGGAATGCATTGTGGAAGTTATTAGATGATGGGTTGCGAGAGTGACAAAAGCTTAAACCCTAGTGTCGTGGGATTGTCACGGCAGATGTCCTAGTGTGAGGACTTAGTCGTGGAGCCATCGGAACGAGATTAGCTTAAAGGGGTTAAAGGGACAAAGGACACAGGGAGTTTATACTGGTCCGGCCCCTTGCGGTGAAGGTAAAGGCCTAGTCTAGTTTGAGGTGGTATTGCTTGTATCTCGATTACCAGGGAGCGAATACGCTTGACCTAATTCTTGATCTCTTGTTTCTTGACCTAAGCCGCCACCGGGTCGTCCCCTTATATACACGGGTTGACGCCCTGCGGCCTACAGGGTCCCGGTCGGCTCATAAACGTATTCGGCTCGGTGACTTTAATTACAACTTATAGTACAAGCTACATACATATGGCGGTTACACTTACGGGCCTTAAGCCGCCTTTGGGCCTTTGGGATCTTCATAGTCATCCTTATGAACCGCCATCTTCGATTCCTTCATGGGCTCTGTCTTGTAAGTCACCAGGAGTTAACCCGGCCCCTCCTGGGTGGGTTAACTCAGTAGCTATATCGCCAACATTAGGCCCCAGGTTGATTTGAACTTGTTCACATCAACCTTCAACACTTAGAAAAATTCCTTCTTCTTTACTTTCACGAAAACTTGTAACTCGCCGTGACGTCATCCTCTAGAATCATGATAACCCGCCATGACATCACCTGTCATTTATTTTACTCAAAAACAAAAATCCTTAATGTACCTCCTCATTTCAATGAATCTCCGAAAATCGAGGCGTCTATATTGTCACATATCTGTTTTTTGGTCTCCTCGATTCCCGCGCTTGTCACTTATCCATTTGCCTTATAAATAGAGTTGGGGGTCTCTTTCATCCCCCCCCCCGTGCCTCTTCGTCTTGTCTTCTTCCTCGCGACGCACCTGCACACGAGCTCCGCCGCTGTCGACCCTCGCCTCTGCTCCGAGAACGGCCGCTGCATCAACCTATTTTGACTTGATTCCGTCCACGCACTTCCGCTGTTGAACAGCCCTGGTGAGTTCTCCTTCTTCCTCTTACTATAGAACCCATTAGGGTTTCCGCAAGTTCGTCATAGTTCATCTTTGCTTTCCACTGCAGTTCGTGATTTTTTATTAGAACTTGGTATTCCTCCTATGCGGTGGTAGTTACAGCACTCCTCTTCACTATTAAAACATCTCCTCTGCCTCAGAAAAACGATCTAGACCCATGAACCGCTTGATTACTGATATTTAGGTCTGAATACTTTTATATTTCACTAAAGTACGCTAGATCCGAATTTACAGCATCATTCTGTGAAAACTGTTTTTCTGAACACTTAGCCATTTTGCTTCATCTGTAGATCTGCTCTTTCTACATTGGTATAAGCGGCTGAATCCAGAGATAATAACCCGCCAGGTATCATTAGTCCCCGTTTAAGCCGCCACTACTTCTTCGGTAGTCTTGAAATATCAATCTCCGGCTTAATACCTAGTCATGCTTCATTATTATTTGTCCTTGAACCATAAGCCGGCTTAACCATGTGAACTTAAACCGGCATAAAAGTTTCTTTTTCAGAAATGGCTAAGACATATACTTCTTGCAATTGGGTCAAATCCCGGGTTACCGAGGAAGAACTGAACAATTATGTTGCCACTGGCGCTTTAGCCAAGAAGGAGGATATCCACTAGAGAGCTCCTGGTGATGAAGTCCCTCCTGAACCCAAAGAGGGAGAAGTAATCATTTTTACTGATCACTTGGGTCGGGGGTTCAGCCCTCCCGGCGCAAAAAATTTCCGTGATGTACTTCATTTCCTCCAACTGCATCCTCAAGACATCGGACCCAACTCCATGTCTAATATTTGCAACTTTCAAGTATTATGTGAAGCCTACCTTCAAGAAGAGCCCACGGTTGATATGTTCAGGGAATTCTATTATCTAAACCACCAAACTGAATTTTTTGATGGGCCATACCAAGAACTTGGTGGAGTCATTATTCAGAAGAGGAAAGATGTCAGTTTTCCTCATGCCAAGCTGCATAGCCACCCCAAGGATTGGAACCAGACTTGGTTCTATGTTAGAGATACCTCTCCAACTGGTGAGAGTCCTCTGCCGGGTTACCGTGAGCACCGGCTTAACAACAATCATCCGCTTCCCCAATGGCTTGATTCAAAGGAACGGGCCAAATATGCACCTGCGTTTTCAAAGCTCAGAGCCTTTACAGCCAACGGCTTAACTGGCGTCGATTTCTTCCGGTGTTGGCTGACTTGGGGCATCCTGCCATTAAGCCGCCGCTCTGGCTTAATGTGCGAATATGCTGGTGATGTTAAAGATCCTCAGCGCCATTGTGATATTCAGTTAACTGAAGCAGAAGTTACTGAAGCCACCAAAAAACTGTTGAATGAGCATGTAAAAGAGTGCAATGAAACTGGATTTAGTCTTTTCTGTGCTGTCAATAAGCCACCAGCAGTAAGAACTGCTCAACTCCTACTTAATCCTCATTCTTAATATTCTCTCATGATCTTTCCAATCTTAACAGGATGATGACCCATTTTGGAATAGGAAACCGCAGGATAAACCGGCCAAAGCGCCTCGTGTCAAAACCAAGGCCCACTAGAAGCCTTCCAAAAAGAAAACCGCCGAGTCTGCCGAGTTAAATATCGACGATGATGATGATAACCATGAGTCCGAGGTAGAACTTGACTCACTTGGCTCTTTTCTCATACATCTTGTTGACAATGATTGTTATCAGGACGATGCGGAAGCTAGCCGTGCAGATGACGCAGAGGTAATTACTCTTTCCTCCGGCTCAGAAACTCTGCCAACTCCAAAAACTCGACAAGCAAGCCGGAAAGTAAGATTTTCTCACCCCTTAGCTCACTTGGATCCAAACTTTCTTTTGAAGAAACAAAAAAATGAAGCTCGCCGCATGACCCAGCATAGCGGCAACGTGATTACGTCTACCGGCTTACCAAACGCCTCGCAAATGTCGTCCAGAGGTCTTACATATTTCTGACATACTTTGCCCCAAGGCGGGTTATTTTCGACAACCTCTTAACCCGTCTGATTCAAACTATCAGGGGACTTCTCAGTCCTCCTCTGGCGATTCAACAGGAACACACATTCCAGCCTTCAAAACTGTACCTGGGTAAGCTCATTTCCAGTCATTCCAACTTGTATACTTGATCATTCTCTTGACTTCCACTTACCTCTTATTTTCCAGGGCCCAAGCTAAACCCAGTAAGAAAGCCAGGCTAAATAAGCTGGTTAATGACTCCAATCCACCTGAGCCGGAAAAACAACAACCAGAGCTTTCTCAGCCAATTGCTGACAACACTGTTGATGATTTGGCACCATAAGATCATAATGTTGATATTAACCCAATGAATGTCAACCAGTCTGATGCGAATCCACCAAGTCCTATTAGGACAACCAGTCTTGTTAAGCCGGCAGAGGAAAAAGATGATGATGTCACCATTACTGGCCATGGTTTCACGACTCTGAGTCGTCCTACTGTCTTATCCAGGCACAACGCGAAAGAAGACCTTTCTGCTAAAGATAAGGGCAAGTGGAAAGTAGACATGGAGAGTTACACTCATTTCAGTGCCCAAGACCTCCATTCCGGCTATTTGAATCACCTGTATACCAGTCGTGACTTCGAAGCCGGCTTAGTGAACTTGATGAAGGAACGCTATGAGGTAAATATTGCAATTCCTTTCATATAAGTATATTTCCCTTAGCCGCCAAGTTTATTGGACATGATAGAATAAAATGTGCGGTGAACTTCAATAGTTGCACAGGTAAAACTCAGTAGTCGGTCTTGTGATAATAGTACTTCAATTCTGCATATGTAGCCCCTAAGGGTCGGCTTAACAATTATGTTAAGCCGGGACTTTTGAATAGTATAAATACACATTGCATCCGTAGCCCCCAAGGGTCGGCTTAACAATTATGTTAAGTTGAGACTTATCACTTGTTGAAAATTAATATCCCAATCTGTAGTCTTTATAAGCCGGCTGACATCATTTGTCCAGGTTATAAATATAACTTGGAACAAAGCAATATGCATTAGCCCCCAAGTGCCAAGGATAATACTTGTATTGTGCTTGGGACTTTCAAAATGTTGTTTTTTCAAAAGAGCAATATGCATTAGCCCCCAAGTGCCAAGGATAATAATTGTACTGTGCTTGGGACTTCAAAGAGTAATCGTGACCATAACCTTGTCTATGTGTGCTGATGTCACAGGCTGAATTGGCTGAAAAAGACTCACAGCTTAATGACCTTAAGGCGAACATCAAAACTCAGCAATCGAAAACATCCAAGGCCAAGTCGGAGCTGAAATCTGCTTTGGAGACTATTGAACAGTTAAAACAGAACTTCAATTCTGAGAAGACTGGCTGGGAAACTAAAAAAGCAGCTCTATTGAAGAGAGCAGAAGAAGCTAAAACTGCGCTTAAACCAGTGACTGAGGAGTTATCCGGCTTAAAGCAACAAATTAACATTATGACATCAGCCATATTTGGTAAGAACCTTGTCTCCCTTGCATCTTAACAATCATATGACAAACTGTTGTCGTCTTACCCATAATTTTTCTGATACAGGCTCTTGGAGCGCTAAGTTAGGCTCAGATATGCGCGTCCGGCTTAAAGTTTTCTACACTCTTGTAGAGCAGCTATGTACTGGTGCTCAACGAACCGTTGCTGCTACAATGCATAATAAAACTCCTTCAACACTTATCCAAGACACTTTGAAGCAATTATCAGTGCTGCCAAAAAGAATTGACGACTTAAAATGGGGGCTGCCAGAGCTGGCGCTTTAACTGCTTTAAGCCGGGCCAAAGCATGGCAGGCCGATCTTGACCCGGAGGATTATGCCTGACTTCCAGCTAATGGATAAACAAGGAGTTGGGGATGAAGAAGAGGTGCAAGAAGAGCTTGAAGCTTCAACCCGCCAACAATCATAAGTCGGAGTGTTCTACTAATAACTGTGATGAACACTTAGTCTCATTGGGCCATCAGATGCCTTGTAATAGGCTAGCTTAAACTCTTGACCTGTTATGCCATCGCGTATATTTTGTTTTGCGTGATACTATGAATACGCCAAGTTAGGATCTGCCACTTGTGCTTATGTGTTTAGCAATTTGAATCTGTTCCTGCATACAAACATATTACAAATATCCTGGCGGTTTACCGCAGGACAGGTCATAATGCCCAAAAACCACTGGTAACTAAAACAGCTTATGACCGGAGCCGGTTTAAGCATAATCATATGTAATCATAACAAAATATATCATACCTCCGATATTTTGATTATACTACCGGCTTATCATACCAATGTAGTAAGGGTGACAACCCAAAAATTCGAACAAACAATGCTCTTTCTCAACTGTAATATGTTGCCGGCTTATGATGTCATAAGCTGGAAGGGGTAATATCCCAAACCGTAGAGTACAATGCTTCCAAGTAATTCAATACCATCATGTACTGGCGACTTATAGTCCAAAGCCAGGCCGGGTTTTAACAAACACCGGATATTTTCTTATCATATACTGGCGACTTGTAGTCCAAAGCCAGGCTGGGTTTAATAAACACCGGATATTTGCAACATTAGAAACCTCATTGGTTTTTAACATGTAAAAGATAATCCTCAAAAAACTTTCCAATAAAAAGATAACAAGGCGTTTCATAGGCTGCCAGGCCTTAAAATCAACTGCTTTCAAGGGCCGCATAGCCACCGGATCAAACCTTCATACAAACCTTATAAGCCAGACCTCACATAACCAATCGTCGTTTTAACTCTGACAAGTTCAGGGTCTGTGTAATATTGACTTGTCAAAAGTACGGTGGGTCATTCCAAGATTACTTGGGCGGAGTGGCAGACTTAAAAAGGCAGGATAACCCGGATTTTTAGGTGAATACACCTGGCTTCCAAGCCTGGCTTTTAAGCCTATTACACGGGTCATAAAAACTCTTGTCCGTTGAACAAAGAGCCCCCAAGTAATATTTTTGAGCTGTGCTTAATGGGCACCTACGTTTGAGTTGTGCTTTGCAACATACTCTCTTTGGTCCCTTTAACCTGGGTAGCAAGCCCCCAAGTATTTTTATAATCATGGCATATGAGCCGGATCAAAAGGGTAATCATAACTTCGCTCAATGAGTCGGAAGCCCCCATGTGACCACATGAAATTTTCATAGATTCATTATTAGAGATAAAACGACAGAGGCCCTGCTTTATCAGGGATGCCGGCTTTATTATATTTAGCATAATATATACATTGTCAAAAATATGTACATCAAAAGAGCCTGTGGCTCAGGTATAGTAAGGCCGAAGATGAGCAATATTCCCCGCCGACGGGTCTCCTCCTCCGACGTGCGTGAGTCCTTGTGGTCCCGAACATCGATAAGGTAGTATGACCCATTGTTCAGATTCTTGCTGACCACAAAAGGTCCTTCCCAAGGCAGGGATAGCTTGTGCATATCAGTTTGATCCTGGATAAGCCGGAGCACCAAATCACCTTCCTGAAAATTTCTTGTCTTAACCCGGCGGCTGTGATAGCGGTGCAAATCTTGCTGGTAAATCACTGAATGAGCCATCGCAAGGTCACGCTCCTCATCCAACGGGTCAAGTGCGACCTAAAGTGATTTTTCATTATCCTCTTCAACATAAGCCGCCACGCGAGGCGAGTCGCGATGGATGTCACTGGGAAGAACCGCTTCTGCTCCATACACCATGAAGAAGGGCGTGTAACCCGTAGACCTGTTGGGCGTAGTATTGATACTCCATATGACTGAGGGTAACTCTTCCACCCAACAACTCGGTGTCCTCTGCAAAGGAACCATAAGCCGGGGCTTGATGCCTCTCAAAATTTCTTGATTGGCTCTCTTAGCTTGACCATTGGAATGGGGGTGAGCCACCGATGATACATCAAGTAGAATATGCTCACGTTGACAAAACTCTTTCATGGCTCCTTTGGAGAGATTAGTGCCATTATCAGTAATGATACTATGGGGAAAGCCAAAACGGAAAATCACTTTTTTAATGAATTGAACCGTCGTTGTCGCATCACATTTACTGACCGGCTCTGCCTCAACCCACTTTGTAAATTTGTCAACTGCCACCAGGAGGTGTGTTTTTTTATCCTTGGACCTTTTGAAAGGTCCAACCATATCAAGCCCCCAGACTGCAAATGGCCAAGTAATTGGAATCATCCTCAATTGTTGAGCCAGAACATGGGTGAGGGAGTCCTGGACTAGGGGGTGTCCGGATAGCCGAACTATCATCTTTGGCCGGACTCCTAGACTATGAAGATACAAGATTGAATACTTCGTCCCGTGTCCGGATAGGACTTTCCTTGGCGTGGAAGGCAAGCTTGGCGATACGGATATGTAGATTTCCTACCATTGTAACCGACTCGTAACCCTAACCCTATTCGTGTCTATATAAACCGAAGGGTTTTAGTCCGTAGGACGAACAACAATCGTACCATAGGCTAGCTTCTAGGGTTTAGCCTCTCTGGTCTCATGGTAGATCTACTCTTGTACTACCCATATCATCAATATTAATCAAGAAGGAGTAGGGTATTACCTCCATCGAGAGAGCCCGAACCTGGGTAAAAACATCGTGTCCCTTGTCTCCTGTTACCATCCGCGTAGGCGCAGTTCGGGACCCCCTACCGAGATCCGCCGGTTTTGACACCGACATTGGTGCTTTCATTGAGAGTTCCTCCGTGTCGTCACCTATAGGCCCGATGGCTCCTTCAATCATCAAGAACGACATACCGAGGTGAGACTTTTTCCTCGGACAGATCTTCAGATTCGGCGGCTTTGCATCATGCGGGCAATTCGCTAGGCCATCTGGAGCAGATCGAAGCTACGCCCCTGGCCATCGAGTCGATTTGGAAGCTTGAACTATACAGCCGATGTCTGCGGAGACTTGATCTTCGACGGATTCGAGCCATGCCCGAGCGTGCCGTGACCGTCTCGATGGAGTACGATCTAGCTCTGCCACGAACAGCGCCACGGAGGCCGCACCGATCTCTGCTCCGACCCTTAATCCGGAGCGGTTTTGCCGATCGAGGGCGATTGGTTGGACACCGCCTGGGCTGAAATCTCCACGGCGATTGAGCGAACACCATCCTCGCCCTTTATGGCTTCGTGACTCCAGTGTCCCGGACTCCTTCTGGACTCCGAACCTCCCGCGCCTCTACCATCGAATCCGATTGGGCGCGGTTATGGAGTTCACCGCCACGGACATCTTTTCAAAGACTCGCCCTTTGGCGATATCCTGAACTCATTAAAGTCTCTCTCTTTGTTAGGGGAGCCTGGCGAACTATGGTCGAAGGTTGGGATTCGTCTGACGAAGAAATTCAACGCCCACCCACCACCCACTTTGTAGCTATTGTCGATGATTTAACCGACATGCTCGACTTCGACTCCGAAGACATCGACGGTATGGACGACGGTGCCGGAGACGATCAAGAGCCAGCGCCCACGGGGCACTGGAAGGCCACCTCGTCATATGACATATACATGGTGGACATCCCAAAAGATGGGAATGGCGATGGAACGGCGGAGGATGACCCCTCCAAGAAACAACCCAAGCACCGACGTCAGCGGCGCCGCTCTAAATCCCGCCACAGTAAAAACGGCGATTCCGGCACGGGAGACAATAATACCCCGGACAGTGCCGAAGATGACCCCCTCCAGCAGGACTCGGTAGCGGGAGGAGGGAGAAGCAAGTCCGCACAACAAAGGCCCGGAAAGAGAGGTAGAGGACGATAATTATGCCCCCTCCGAAGGCGAGGCAAGCCTCGACGACGAATTAATTGCCGTGCGGAAGGACCCGTCGAACAAGAGTGTTTTAAACGACGCTCATGGCCACGGCAAGCAGCCTCAAGAAAAGCAGCAACAACTTAGAGTTGACCAAGACCTGCTAAGCGATAGATGGATCAAGTCCTTGCGGTAGAAGAGTATGAACTCGAACGCCTCCAAAAGCTACCCCAAACGCAGGCCGTTGCCTCGATCAGAGGAGGAAGCACCCACGTCACCAGTGCACGACATGGCAGACCGGCCACCCCGTGGCCGTGACAGAGAAGCCTCTCGGCCCTCCGCTCAAGCCACGCCCCGACGCCGCTCAAAAAGTACAAACGCACGGGAAAACGCGCCGGACTTGTGAGATATATTGGAGGATAAGGCAAAGCATACAAGATCGATCTACAGATCGGGTAGGCACCCAACGACTCGGGATGATTACCGTCACGCCGGATACAGCAAACCCGGCGGGCGAACACGATGACAAAGCTCATATGAGCTACGCCGTGATATAGCCCAATACTGTAGGCGCCGACACCCACTATGCTTCACAGATGAAGTAATGGATCATCAAATCCCGTGAGGGCTTCAAACCCGTAAACATCGAATCATACGATGGTACCACAGATCCTCTGATGCGGATCAAGGACTATCTCCTCCATATCCACATGGCCCGCGGTGATGATCTACATGCCATCAAATACCTCCCACTCAAGCTTAAAGGACCAGCTCGGCATTGGCTCAATAGCTTGCCAGCAGAGTCAATCGGTTGTTGGGAGGACCTGGAAGCCGCATTCCTTGATAACTTCCAGGGCACATATGTCCGACCACCAGACACCGATGACCTTATCCATATAATTCATCAGCCAAAAGAATCGGCCAGACAATTCTGGACGCGGTTCCTAACAAAGAAAAATTAGATCGTCGACCGTCTCGGATGCAGGCGCTTAGCAGCCTTCAAACACAACATCCGCGACGAGTGGCTAGCCCGGCACCTAGGACAGAAAAGCCGAAATCCATGGCAGCCCTCACCACACTCATGACCCGCTTTTGCGCGGAGAGGACAGTAGCTAGCTCGAAGCAACAACTTGGCCAAACACCACGGTAGTTCGGATACCAAGGACAGCAATGGCGGTCGCGTCGCAACAAGCATAAACACCGCATTAACGGTGATAATGCTGAAGATACGACGATAAATGCCGGATTCAGAGGCTCTAAACCCGGTCGGAAGAAGCCATTCAAAAGAAATACCCAGGCCCGTCCAACTTGGACCGAATACTGATCGCTTGTGCGGATACATGGCACCCCGAAAAACCAGCCAACCACACCAACAGGGATTGTTGGGTGTTCAAGCAAGCGAGCAAGCTAAGCGCGAAAACAACGACAAGGGGCTGCATAGCGATGACGAGGAAGAGCCCGGCCGCCAAACAATAGAGGATGAAGGGCTTTCCCACACAAGTGCGGATGGTGAACATGATATACGCAACCCACATACCCAAAAGGGAGCGAAGCACACACTAAGGGGCGTATCTGGCGATGGAGCCATCGCCCAAGTTCAACCCATGGTCTTCCTGCCCGATCACCTTCGATCAAGGGACCACCCCACTAGCATCCGTCAGCGGTTTCGCCGCATTGGTTCTTGACCCAATTATTGACGGATTTCACCTCACCGTAGTCCCGATGGGATGGCGGCAACTGAACCTGATTTATCGTGATACGGTCGCATAAAATGGGCATAGACCCGTCAAGGATCAAACCCACAAAGACGACCTTTAAAGGCATCATTGCAGGTGTAGAGGCCAACTGCACAGGCTCCGTTACACTTGAAGTGGTCTTCGGATCCCCGGATAACTTCCGGAGTAAGGAGTTAATCTTCGACATAGCCCCGTTCCGCAGTGGCTATCACGCACTGCTCGGACGAACCGCATTTGCAAAATTCAATGCGGTGCCGCACTACGCGCACCTCAAACTCAAGATGCCGGGCCCTCGAGGCGTAATCACGGTCAATGGAAACACCAAACGCTCCCTCCGAACGGGAGCATACGGCCGCCCTCGCGGCAGAAGTGCAGAACAGCCTCTTAAGGCAATCCTCCAGTCCGGCCAATAAACAATCGGACACCGCTGCGCGCCGGAGTAACCTACAGCAAGACCGCACCGCACGCTCCGAACAAGCGTAGTAATGCAGCCCCAACCCCAGCCCTCGCGAACTCACGAAGCCGATTACGCGCACGTAATTGCGCTCAAGCACCATGGGCATAGGGGACGGGCCCACGACCACGGCACGCCCGAATGCGGCTGAACCGCACTAGGGGCTCCGTTTGTGTCATTCCTTTTTATTTTTCTTCCTTTTACTTTCGTGACTCTGTTCTCGAAGCCCTGTCCGGCATTCACGCCCGAATACACGATGCAACAGCCGGGGAAGCGTAAAATCGCGTCGAGTGTCCGGTGGTCTCTATTACGAAGCGGTATACCTGTTTTACATACCACACCGCAAACTTACCCCTGGAAGGGACATGTCAAAAGTCCCGTGCATCTTGCTTATCGCACAATTTGTATCGTTCGCTTTTATTTGCGTTTCTTTTGAATAACCAATATATAGCTCTTGCCTATTATTGCATTCTTTCCCATTATATATGTTCATTTATGACATTGCGCAACCGCATAATTTGGTACGGCCAATACACCGAGGGCTTATGTACCCCAAAATATGGTGTGATAAGTCCGAACACTTTCACAAGTGCGGCACCCCGAACTTATAGCACTATATGCATCGGCTCTGAATCATGTCTTGGGTCAATAGTTGGGTTTGTCCGGCTCCCATGTTTTGGTACCTTACGTTCCGTTATATCGGCTAAGGTAGCGCTGGGAGAACCACTACGATTGTGCCCCGGTTGAGCTGGGTTGAGCACCTCAGTGGAGAAAGCTGAACTGACCGTCATGATAAGGCGAGAGCCGGGTCATTGTTCGAGAGGTTTCTTCGAGTCCCTAAAGACTTATGCCGCTTAGAGCGAGGAACGGCATTGTCCGGCCAAGGCGTGGATAGCGCCCGAACTCGGTCTTCCGAATACTAGGGGCTTCATGAAATTTAAAATTATAGAATTCTATGGCTAAGTGAGAGTGTTCAAGCATTATAGTCCGGTTGCTGGTTCGTTCGTTGAGCGCCTCCCTCGAAGGACCCAAGAATGGGAACAAGAGCGCTCAAGTTTATCCCGAACACCCCAAAGACTCGTGGCATGAAATTTGAAGCCAACGACTCGCCATCTCTCAAATTTGATAAACGGCCACACAGAAGGTAATATTTTAAATTCAAAAGCGTTGCTTAGCGCATATGAAAAAGTTTTCAGCGTACAGGATAACAAAAGCGAGTCTACTCAAATATTACATCTTTGGAGCATTCACCCGCTATAAGACGGGCACTCTTCAGGACGCCCTCATAATACTTCTCGGGCTTGAGATGTTCTTTGCCCGCCGGCGGCCTGTCCGTCACCAGCTTCTCCGCGTCCAGCTTGCCCTAGTGCACCTTGGCACGGGCAAGGGCCCTACGGGCACCTTCAATACAGACGGAGCGCTTGATGACTTCGATCCATGGACAGGCATCCACCACCGCCCGACTAGCCCGAATTAGCTCCTGTGAATGGCCTCCTTTGGCCACAGCCGAGCTATAAGGCCCCTCATGGCCTGTTCGGCGACCTTGTGGAGCTTCGACCAATTGCTTCAGCTTGGTCGCTCAAGGGCACTGGGTGTTCGGCCTCGACATCTGAGACCAAAACACCTTTTCCGCCGAGCTCCTTCTTGGCTTGGTAGAAAGCGGCGGCATCGGAGACACTCCATGGCAGATCTGAACGCTCTGGAGAGCTCCGGATTCGGGTAAGTACTAGATAATTGACTTTTACATTCTTGCTCTGCATAAAGAATGCCTTACCCGCCGCGATCTTCTTTATTGCCTCAATCTCCTGGAGGGCTTTTTGGGCCTCGGCCTTAGCAGCTTTGGCACTCTCAAGAGCCGAGGCAAGCTCGGACTCTCGGGTCTTCAAGTCACGCTCCAAACACTCATGTTTTTCCACGAGAGCCTGGAGCTCTTGCCGTACCTCCGCCCGGCGCCTCCCCTTCTCTCGCTCGGTGCGCTCCATGGCGCTTTGTTTCCGACCACGGACACCGCCTCCTTCGTGGTCGCCACCTCGCCGTGGCCCTGCAGTACCCATGTTATTCCGTTATCTTTTGCAACCACATTTTTTAAATTCCATAAGGTATTACTTACCTTCCTTGTCCTCGAGCTGCTTCTTGGCTTGGCCGAGCTCGTTCTCGGACCGCTCGAGGCTCTCCTTCAATGCATTGATCTCCGCAGTCAGTGCGGCAGAGGTCAGCAGGGCAGCCTGCATTCCCATATTGACATAATTATGTTAGACTCCTGCGTATATCTTTTTAGATCCTCAGTCCAGCTTTTCTTTCCGAACACCGAACTAAGCATCAGGGGCTACTGTCTATGCGGTAATCTTCTTACATATATTGAAAACTTACCTCAAAGCCTGTTAGAAGGCCATTGCAGGCTTCAGTTAGCCCGCTCTTGGCGGGATCGAATCTCTGGATCACCACACTCATAAAGTCGGTGCTCCTCCTCGATGGAGGCGCTGTTAAGCGCCTCCGATGCTATCCGTGCCTCCGGTTGGGACGGAGGACACGGCGTCTTACCCTTCCTCTGAAGGGGCCTCTTGCGGACTTGGAACGGCTGAAGGTTCCGGTATGGAGTCCGGACAAGGGTCGGGCTTAGAGCCCTGGGGTCTCGCTCCCTCGCGCTGAGTCCGGGAGGCTGCCTTGCAGGCGCCTCCTGCGCCACCTCCTCTTGACCAGGCCCCCTTGGGGCCCCACCTCGGCGTTGTCGGCGTGAGGTGAGGAGGCGGCCGGAAGTGAAGTACTCTCCACTTCCGACGAATTCAGGGACCCGCTCGATGAAGCGGCGAGCTCGTCCTTGGGCGGGCTGCATGATTGTTCGGCATTAGAGAACACTATGCAATGAAAAAAAGCCATGGGTATCTGGACACTTACGATCTCGCTAGGGGCTTGGCCCTCGAGGGCCACTCCTCCTCGCCGTCGTTGGCGTTGGTGGAGACGTCCGAAGGAATGGTTCTTCCCTTCTTGAACCCTCCGGCCTCCCCAGCTGGGGCGGCCTTTCTTTTCTTCTCTCCCACTGGGAGAGGCTTCGCTTCCTCCTCCTCACTTTCACGGGAGGAGTCCGCCTCAGTCGTCGGACGATGAGTCCGACAACACTGGCGCCGGGCACTCCTTCGAGTCCCCGTGGCCTTCTTCTTGGCCTTCTTCTCCGGCACCACGTAAGGCCGGAGCCAGCTTCGCCAAGCGGGCGTCTCACTGGTCTTCGGCAAAGGAGCCCGACAGCTTAACCTGCCGGATGTGCTCCGCCAGTCCTGTCAAAGGCAAGGGAGTTTAGATCCCGCATAGAGTCAAACTATGAAAAGCAAGATTCCCGTGAAGGGAAAAATAGCTTACCTCGGTAGCTTGACGCTGCGAGCTGAATCCGCGATCTTCTGTAGCGGATGAGGGAGCCTCGGCGCCCTTGAACAGCACCTTCCAGGCATCTTCGTACGTAGTGTCGAAGAGCCTCTTCAGGGTTGGATGCTGTGTCGGATCGAACTCCCATAATTTGAAGGCCTGTTGTTGGCATGGGAGGATCCGGCGGATGAGCATAACCTGGACCACATTGACGAGCCTGAGATTCTTGTTCACCAAGGTCCGCATGCAGGTTTGGAGTCCGGTCAGCTCTTCCGATTTACTCCCACGCCAGCCGCCTCCTTCCAAGAAGTGAGCCGCGTGGGAATACCAGACCGAAATTGGGGGTCGCCGCCCATTTAGGGTCGCGCAGCTCGGTGATGTAGAACCACCCCGATTGCCACCCCTTCACGGTCTCCACAAAGGAGCCATCGAGCCATAAGACGTTGGCGATCCTGCCGACCATGCCGCATCCGCACAACGCCTGGCGGCCTCAAACAACCTTCGGCTTGACATTGAAGGTCTTCAAACATAAGCCCAACTGGGGCTGGAAGAAGAGGAAAGCCTCGCACACGATGATGAACGCCGAGATGTTGAGGATGAAATTCGGGGCCAGATTGTGGAAGTCTAGGTTGTAGTAGAACATGAGCCCCCGGACGAATGGGTGAAGTGGAAAACCCAGTCCGCGGAGGAAGTGGGCAAGAAATACGACCCGCTCATGGGGCTCAGGGGTGGGGATGAGTTGCCCGCGCGGCGTCGCCGGACAAGTATCCGGCCTTCCGCAGTCTTTTTACTTGGCCCTCCGTGACGGAGGAGACCATCCACCTACCTCCCGCTCCGGACATGGCTGGAGATGGTTGAGGAAGGATGTGCGGACATGGGCTGGAGCTCAGAGTCTTGTGAAATGGATGAGCAAGGGAGGAGGAAGGCGTGGGTGAAAAGGGTGGATCCTTATCCCTTATATGGACAGACGAAGCTATCGTCCCCTCCGACTGGTAAAACTCGCTTATCTCCCAAGCACCGTAATCAATGGCGCGGTTGGGTTACCCACGTCCGTATTGATGGGAATCCCGGAATAAGGGGCACGATCTCCGCTTTGATAAGGCGTGCCAAGGAAACCGCCGCTAAACGCTACCGAGGTGGGACGGTAAAAATGATTGAATAAAGGCCTGGCCGTGGTGTGATGTCACGCCCGGAATACGTCAGCAGATCTGTGCAAAAATTATTCTCTCTACGGTGGTATGTGGAACTTGTTTTGCGAGCGGACACTATCCTTGTGTTCAAAACCTTCTATGAAGTATTCGGAGGAGGAACCCGCCTTGCAATGCCGAAGACAATATGCGCGCGGACTCGTCGTCATTGAAGCCTGGTTCGAGGGCTACCGAGGAGTCCTGGACTAGGGGGTGTCTGGATAGCGAACTATCATCTTTGGCCAGACTCCTGGACTATGAAGATACAAGATTGAATACTTCTTTCCGTGTCCGGATAGTACTTTTCTTGGCATGTAAGGCAAGCTTGGCGATACGGATATTTAGATTTCCTACCATTGTAACCGACTCTGTGTAACCCTAACCCTATTCGGTGTCTATATAAACCGAAGGGTTTTAGTCCGTGGGGATCGAACAACAATCGTACCATAGGCTAGCTTCTAGGGTTTAGCCTCTCGATCTCGTGGTAGATCTACTCTTGTACTACCCATATCATCAATATTAATCAAGCAGGAGTAGGGTATTACCTCCATCGAGAGGGCCCGAACCTGGGTAAAAACATCGTGTCCCTTGTCTCCTGTTACCATCTGCCTAGGCGCACAGTTCGGGACCCCCTACCCAAGATCCGCCGGTTTTGACACCGACAATGGGCTCGTCATGAAAATTTCTGACACCCATCACACTTACTGACCAGGTCTTCAGCATCAGCATGAGCCGTCAGCCAATAAAATCCATGACGAAAAGCCTTAGCAACAAGAGATTTAGAGCCGGCATGATGACCACAATCTCCTTCATGAATCTCTTGCATAATTTCACGGCCTTCTTCGGGTGAAACACAACGCTGAAACGCCCCTGTGACACTACAATGATGTAGCTCTCCATTGACAATTGTCATTGACTTGGACCGCCGGGTTATCTGCCTGGCTAAGGTTTCATCCTCAGGTAACTCGCCCCCGGTCATATATGCCAAATATGGAACTGTCCAATCAGGAATTACATGAAGAGCCGCCACCAATTGCGCTTCTAGGTCAGGAATAGCAAGATCTTCCCCTGTAGGCAACTTGACAGAGGGGTTATACAGAATATCTAAGAAAGTATTAGGCGGCATCGGCTTACGCTGAGAGCCTAGCCGGCTTAAAGCATCAGCTGCCTTGTTCTTCCTACGATCAATATGCTCAACCTGATAACCCTTGAAGTGGCCCGCAATAGCATCAACCTCTCGATGATAAGCCGCCATGAGTGGATCCTTAGAATCCCAAGAACCAGAAACTTGTTGAGCTACCAAGTCTGAGTCGCCAAAGCACCTCACCTGGCTTAAGCTCATCTCCTTAGCCATCCGAAGACCGTGGAGTAAGGCCTCATATTCAGCTTCATTGTTAGTCCAAGGGAACATCAACCGAAGAACATAACAAAATTTATCACCTCGAGAGGAAGCTAGCACAACTCCAGCCCCCGAGCCCTCCAATTGCCTGGAACCGTCAAAGTGAATAGTCCAATACGTGTTATCTGGCTTTTCTTCAGGCATCTGCAGCTCTATCCAGTCATTGATGAAATCCACTAATGCTTGAGACTTGATGGTTGTGTGAGGCACGTACTTCAGACCATGAGGTCCAAGCTCAATGGCCCACTTAGCTATCCGACATGTGGCTTCTCTGTTTTGAATAATATCCCCTAAAGGAGCAGAACTAACCACGGTGACGGGATGACCCAAAAAATATTGCTTAAGCTTCCGGCTGGCCATGAACACTCCATACACAAGCTTCTGCCAGTGCGGATACCTCTGCTTGGATTCAATGAGTACCTCACTGATGTAGTAAATCGGCCTTTGAACCGGGTACTCCTTGCCTGCCTCCTTCCGTTCCACCACAATAGCTACGCTGGCAGCTCAGGCATTAGCAACCACATACAACAACAATGGCTCCTTATCAATAGGAGCAGCAAGAACGGGCGGCTCAGCCAGCTGCTTCTTCAAGTCCTCAAATGCTGCATTAGCGGCATCACTCCAGACAAAATTATTTGTCTTTTTCATCATCTGATACAGAGGGATAGCCTTCTCTCCCAACCAGCTTATGAACCGGCTTAGGGCTGCAATACGACCTGCCAGACGTTCAACATCATTGACACACGCCGGCTTAGCCAAAGAAGTAATCGCTTTGATCTTCTCTGGATTAGCTTCAATGCCTCTGTTAGAAACCAGAAAACCCAAGAGCTTGCCTGCCGGTACACCAAAAACGCACTTGGCCGGGTTAAGCATCATCTTATAAACCCGGAGGTTATCAAAGGTCTCCTTTAGATCGTCTATCAACGTCTCCTTCTTTCTTGATTTCACCACAATATCATCCACATAAGCATGAACATTGCGCCCAGTCTGATTATGAATACACAGCGCTGGTAAGTCGCCTGGGCATTCTTGAGCCCAAAAGGCATAGACACATAGCAGAAGGCTCCAAAGGGAGTTATAAAAGTTGTCTTCTCCTGGTCCTTAACTGCCATCTTGATCTGAAGATAACCAGAATAAGCATCCAAAAAGACTTAAATGCTCACAACCCGTCGTAGCATCAATAATCTGATCGATACGAGGAAGAGCAAAAGGATCAGCCGGATACACCTTATTTAAATCCGTGTAATCCACACACATACGCCAAGTGCCGTTCTTCTTAAGTACCAGCACCGGGTTAGCCAACCACTCAGGATGAAAAACCTCAACAATAAACCCAGCCGCCAAGAGCTGGGCTACCTCTTCACCGATGGCCTTACGCCTCTCTTCATTGAAACAACGAGGGAACTGCTTGACCGGCTTAAACTTGGGATCAATATTAAGAGTGTGCACAGCGAGTTCCCTCGGTACACCTGGCATGTCAGAAGGTTTCCATGCAAAGATGTCCCGATTCTCACGGATGAACTCGATGAGCGCGCTTTCCTATTTTGGATCCAGGTTAGCACTGATGCTGAACTGCTTAGAAGAATCACGAGCAATGAAGTCAACTAGCTTGGTGTCATCTGCCAATTTAAATTTCAACGCTGGGTCATGCTCCGTAGTTGGCTTTTTCAGAGACGTCATATCAGCCAGGTCGACATTGTCCTTATAGAACTTCAATTCCTTTGTGGCACACACGGACTCAGCATAAGCCGCGTCCCCCTTCTTCGCATTCCAAAGCTATCTTCCGGCTTCCATGCACTGTGATAGTCCCCTTGTAACCCGGCATCTTGAGTTGCAGATAAACATAACAAGGTCGTGCCATGAACTTGGCATAAGCCGACCGTCCAAACAGAGCATGATATGGGCTTTGAATTTTGACAACCTCAAAGGTTAACGTCTCAGTTCGGGAATCATATTCATCCCCAAAGGCGACCTCCAAAGCAATCTTGCCTACAGGATATGCCGACTTACCAGGCACCACTCCATGGAAAACAGTATTGGACGGCTTAAGATTTTTATCAGTCAACCCCATACGACGGTAAGTATCATAATAAAGGATATTGATGCTGCTACCTCCGTCCATGAGTACCTTAGTGAACTTGTACCCTCCAACCTGAGGCGCCAAAACCAAAGCCAGGTGACCTGGATTGTCAACCCGGGGCAGATGATCTTCTCGACTCCACGCAATGGGTTGCTCAGACCATCACAAGTAGCGGGGAATTGTCGGCTCAACAACATTCACAGCACTTTTATGGAGCTTCTGATCCCATTTGCATAAACTCATGGTCAAGACGTGGTACTGCCCACTATTCAAATTTGCTTGGGTTATTACGATAACCGGACGGATGTTATTCTTTGGCTGCCTGACGTTGTTGATGAAGACCACCATGATTACCTTGATTACCTTGGAAACCAGTATTAGAACCGCCACCATCATAACCCGGGCCCTGAGAGCCGGAGACTGGGCCGCCACCCGGCCCATGATTGTCGTGAAAAAGATTGGACTTTTTATACTCCTTCATGATGAATCAATCCTTCCAAAGGTGAGTGGACGACCTTTCACGTGTACCATGCCTCGGGCAGGTCTGATTCAACATCTGCTCAATATTGAAGCCTGATCCCCCAAGCCTTATCCCTCAACAATCTTTTCACAAAAATCAGAGAATATAGACATCATGCATCTTTGAAAGGTAGCAGGTGCATTACATAAACCAAAAGGCATACATCTATAAGCAAAGGTACCGAAAGGGCATGTAAAAGTGGTCTTTTCTTGATCCTCTTTTGACACAGGTATTTGAGAGAAACCAGAATAGCCATCTAGAAAGCAAAAATGTGTATGTTTGGATAATCTTTCTAGCATTTGATCAATAAAAGGTAAAGGGTAATGATCCTTTTTACTAGCTTTATTTAATTTGCAGAAATCAATTACCATTCTATATCATGTAATAATTCTTTGTGGGATCAATTCATCTTTATCATTAGGAACAACAGTAATACCTCCCTTCTTAGGAACATAATGGACAAGACTTACCCACTGACTATCAGCAACGGTATAAATTATACCTGCCTCCAGAAGCTTTAGTATTTATTTCCTTACCACTTCTTTCATCTTAGGATTTAAACGTCGTTGGTGACAACAACTGGTTTAGCATCTTTCTCCAATTTTATTTTGTGCTGGCATAGAGTGGGACTAATGCCCTTAAGATCATCAAGAGTATATCCAATAGCGACGGTGCTTCTTCGTAGTTTTCAATAATTTCTTTTCTTCAGGCTCTGAAAGGTTAGCACTAATAATAACATGATATATCCTCTTTTCATCAAGATAAGCATATTTAAGAGTATCAGGTAATGGTTTAAGCTCAAACACGGGATCACCCTTGGGTGGAGGAGGATCCCCTAGGATTTCAACAGGCAAGTTGTGTTTCAAAATAGGTCCCTGTTTAAAGAATACTTCATCTATTTCCCTTCTTTCATCCATATACATATCATTTTCATGATCTAGCAAATATTGTTCTAAAGGATCACTAGGAGGCACGACAATAGAAGCAAGACCAATAATTTCATATTTACTAGGCAATTCCTCATCACGGGGTTGTCTACAAAATTTAGCAAAGTTAAATTCATGAGATATATCCCCCAGGCCAATAGTAACAACATCCGTTTCGCAGTCTATCCTAGCATTAACAGTATTCAAGAAGGGTCTACCAAATATGATGGGACAAAAGTTATCTTGTGGGGAACCAAGAATAATAAAATCATCAGGATATTTAACTTCTCCACACAAGACTTCAACATCTCTAACAATCCCGATTGGTGAAATAGTATCTCTATTGGCAAGCTGAATTGTAACATCAATTTCTTCTATCTCAGCAGGTGCAATATCATGCATAATTTCTTTGTATAAGGAATGAGGTATTGCACTTGCGCTAGAACCCATATCACATAAGCCATGATAACAATGATCTCCTATTTTAACAGAAATAACAGGCATGCCTACAATAGGTCTATGTTTATTTTAGTATCGTGTCTAGCAATTCTAGCAGTTTCCTCACGTAGTAAATAACATGCCCATCAATGTTATCAGCCAAGAGATCTTTAACCATAGCAACACTAGGTTCTACTTTAATTTGCTCAGGGGGCTTGGGTATCTTAATGTTACTTTTGTTGACCACAGTTGAAGCTTTAGCATGATCCTTTAGTCTAACAGGGAAAGGTGGTTTCTCAATATAAGCGATGAGGAGCAGCGGGATCATTATAAGTGATAGTCTTTTCTTAAACTTTAATAGGTGCAACTACTTTTACTTCAATGGGAGGATTATATTTAAACCATTTCTCCTTAGGGAGATCAACATGAGTAGCAAAGGATTCACAGAAAGAAGCTACTATCTCGTAGTCAAGTCCATATTTAGTGCTAAATTCACGAAAAACATCGGTATCCATAAAAGATTTAACACAATCAAACTTAGGTGTTATACCTGACTCCTTACCTTAAATCGAGGTCCCAATCTTCAGAGTTGCATTTAATTCTTTCCAATAAATCCCATTTGAATTCAATAGTCTTCATCATAAAAGATCCGATTACAAGAAGTATCAAGCATGGAGCGATTATTGAGAGAAAGCCGAGCATAAATTTTTTGAATAATCATTTCTCTTGAGAGCTCATGATTGGGGCATGAATATAACATTGACTTAAGCCTCCCCCAAGCTTGAGCGATGCTTTCTCCTTTACGAGGCCAAAAATTATGTATGTAATTACGATCACGATGAACAAGATGCATAGGATAAAACGTCTGATGAAATTCAATTTCAATCGGTTGTAGTTCCATGATCCCATATCATCACATAGCCTATACCATGTCAATGCCTCTCCCTTCAAAGATAAAGGGAAGACCTTCTTCTTGATAACATCCTCGGGCATACCTGCAAGCTTAAATAATCCACAAACTTCATCCACATAGATTAGGTGCAAATCGGGATGTAATGTTCCATCTCCTGTAAAAGGATTAGCTAGCAGTTTCTCTATCATACCCGAAGGAATTTCAAAGTAAACATTTTCAGTAGGTTGAGGAGCAACTCTTTGCTCTACTGGTCGGGGTGAAGATACCCCGAACAAGCCCCTCAGAGGATTACTTTCCATAGTAACAAGTGACAGTAAATTTCAGCACACTATATAAACTTTTCCTTACCAAATTCCACCTACCAAAGGCGCTTCACTCCCCGGCAACAGCGCTTAAAAGAGTCTTGATGACCCACAAGTATAGGGGATCTATCGTAGTCCTTTCGATAAGTAAGAGTGTCGAACCCAACGAGGACCAGAAGGAAATGATAAGCGGTTTTTAGCAAGGTATTCTCTGCAAGCACTGAAATTATCGGTAACAGATAGTTTTGTGATCCAATCCTTTTTTTAGCAAAGGACAAGCCTGGACAAACTCTTATATAGATAAAAGCGCTCCCGAGGACACATGGGAATTATCGTCAAGCTAGTTTTCATCACGCTCATATGATTCGCGTTCGTTACTTTGATAATTTGGTATGTGGGTGGACCGGTGCTTGGGTACTGCCCTTTCTTGGACAAGAATCCCACTTATGATTAACCCCTATTGCAAGCATATGCAACTACAAAAGAAGTATTAAGGTAAACCTAACCATAGCATGAAACATATGGATCCAAATCAGCCCCTTACGAAGCAACTCATAAACTAGGGTTTAAGCTTCTCTCACTCTAGCAACCCATCATCTACTTATTACTTCTCAATGCCTTCCTCTAGGCCCAAACAATGGTTAAGTGTCATGTATTCGACGTTCACATAACACCACTAGAGGAAAGACAACATACATCTCATCAAAATATCGAACGAATACCAAATTCACATGACTACTTATAGCAAGACTTCTCCCATGTCCTCAGGAACAAACATAACTACTCACAAATCATATTCATATTCATAATCAGAGGGGTATTAATATGCATAATGGATCTGAACATATGATCTTCCACCAAATAAACCAACTAGCATCAACTACAAGGAGTAATCAACACTACTAGCAACCCACATGTACCAATCTGAGGCTTTGGGACAAAGATTGGATACAAGAGATGAACTAGGGTTTGAGAGGAGATGGTGCTGGTGAAGATGTTCATGGAGATTGACCTCCTCCCGGTGAGAGGATCGTTGGTGATGACGATGGCAATGGTTTCCCCCCTCCGAGGGAAGTTTCCCGGCGAACAGCCTCACGGAGCCCTAGATTGGTTCCGCCAAGGTTACGCCTCGTGGCGGAGTTTCTTCAGCTTGCTTATGATTTTTCTCGGACGAAAGACTTCATATAGCGTAAGATGGGCACCGGAGGCCTGCCGAGGCCCACGAGGCAGGCGCGTCCGGGGGTGAGGCGCCCCCACCCTCGTGGCCAGGGTGTGGGCCCCCTCTGGTACTTTCTTTCGCCAGTATTTTTTTAATTCCAAAAATAACTTTCATGAAATTTCAGGACTTTTGGAGCTGTGCAGAATAGGTCTGTAATATTTGCTCCTTTTCCAGCCTAGAATCCCAGTTGCCGACATTCTCCCTCTTCATGTAAACCTTGTAAAATAAGAGAGAATAGGCATAAGTATTGTGACATTACATGTAATAACAGCCCATAATGCAATAAATATAGATATAAAAGCATGATGCAAAATGGACATATCAACTCCCCCAAGCTTAGACCTCGCTTGTCCTCAAGCGGAAGCCGATAACGATAAATATGTCCACATGTTTAGAGATAGAGGTGTTGATAAAATAAAATACAGACATGAGGGCATCATGATCATTCTTAAAACAGCAGCATATATGGATATTGTCATATGATTTCTTATGCTCAATTAATAATCTGTTCACAATGTAAAGTATGAATCAAATCTAGTTCTCGATCTCTTGTTTCTTGCCCTAAGCCGCCGTCGGGTTGTCCCCATATATACACAGGTTGATGCCCTGCGGCCTACAGGGTCCCGGCCGGCTCATAAACGTATCCGGCTCGGTGACTTTAATTACAACTTCCCTATAGTACAAGCTACATACATATGGCGGTTACACTTACGGGCCTTTAGCCACCTTTGGGCCTTTGGGCTCTTCATAGTCATGCTTATGAACTGCCATCTTCGATTCCTTCATGGGCTCTGTATTGTAAGTCGCCAGGAGTTAACCCGGCCCCTCCTGGGCGGGTTAACTCAGTAGCTATATCCCCAACACCTAGTTTATGCACTATTTTGTAAGGGACTGATTTGGATCCAAAAGTTTAACGCTATGGTTAGATTTATTCTTAATACTTTTCTCGTAGTTGCGGATGCTTGCGAGGGGGTTAATCATAAGTAGGAGGTTTGTTCAAGTAAGAACAACACCTAAGCACCAGTCCACACACATATCAAATTATCAAAGTAGCGAACACAAATCAAACCAACATGATGAAAATGACTAGATGAAATTCCCGTGTACCCTCAAGAACGCTTTGCTTATCATAAGAGACTGTGTTGGCCTGTCCTTTGCCTCAAAAGGATTGGGCTACCTGTTGGGGAACGTAGTAATTTCAAAATTTTCCTACGATCACGCAAGACCATGGTGATGGCATAGCAACGAGAGGGGAGAGTGTCCGTCCACGTACCCTCGTAGACCGAAAGCGAGCGTTATAACAATCGCGGTTGATGTAGTAAATGCGTCTTCACAATCCGACCGATCCAAGCACCGAGCGTCACGGCACCTCCGAGTTCTGCACACGTTCAGCTCGATGGCGATCCCGGACTCCGATCCAGCAAAGTATCGGGATGAGTTCCGTCGACGACGGCGTGGTGGCGATGTTGATGCTCCACCGGACGCGGGGCTTCGCCTAAGCTCATGACGATATGACTTCTCCGGCGCAGGGCTTCGCCTAAGCTCTACGACGATATGACCGAAGTGGAATATGGTGGAGGGGGGCACCGCACACGGCTAAGGAACGATCCGTAGATCAACTTGTGTCCCATGGGGTGCCCCCCTGCCCCCGTATATAAAGGAGCCAAGGGGGAGGTGGCCGCCCAAGGGGAGGCGCGCAGGAGTCCTACTCCTCCGGGAGTAGGACTCCCCTCAATCCTAGTTGGATTAGGATTCCCGGAGGAAAGAGAGAGAGGGGCGGCCCACCTTTCCTAGTCCTAATAGGACTAGGGAAAGAAGCGCCACCACCTAGGGCTGGCCCTCTCTCCTTTCCACTAAGGCCCACTATGGCCCATGTAGTTCCCGGGGGGTTCCGGTAACCTCCCGGTACTCCGGTAAATTCCCGATTTCACTCGGAACCCTTCCGATGTCCAAATGTAGGCTTCCAATATATCAATCTTTATGTCTCGACCATTTCGAGACTCCTCGTCATGTCCGTGATCACATCCGGGACTCCGAACAACCTTCGGTGCATCAATACTTATAAACTCATTATGAATCGCCATCGAAGCGTTAAGCGTGCGGACCCTACGGGTTCGAGAACTATGTAGACATGACCTAGAACCATTCTCGGTCAATAACCAATAAGCGGAACCTGGATGCCCATATTGGTTCCTACATATTCTACGTAAGATCTTTATCGGTCAAACCGCATAACGACATATGTTGTTCCCTTTGTCATCGGTATGTTACTTACCCGAGATTCGATCGTCGGTATCCAATACCTAGTTCAATCTAGATTACCGGTAAGTCTCTTTACTCGTTCCGTAATACATCATCTCACAACTAACTCATTAGTTGTAATGCTTGCAAGGCTTAAGTGATGTGTATTACCGAGAAGGCCTAGAGATACCTCTCCAGAGCAATCGGAGTGACAAAACCTAATCTCGAAATACGCCAACCCAACAAGTACCTTTGGAGACACCTGTAGTACTCCTTTATAATCACCCGATTCGTTGTGACGTTTGGTAGTACCAAAGTGTTCCTCCGGTAACGGAGTTGCATAATCTCATAGTTACAGGAACATGTATGTGTCATGAAGAAAGCATTAACATACTAAACGATCAAGTGTTAAGCTAACGGAATGGGTCATGTCAATCAGATCATTCAACTAATGATGTGACCTTGTTAATCAAATAGCAACTCCTTGTTCAAGGTTAGGAAACATAACCATCTTTGATTAACAAGCTAGTCAAGTAGAGGCATACTAGTGACATACTGTTTTGTCTATATATTCACACATGTATTATGTTTCCGGTTAATACAATTCTAGCATGAATAATAAACATTTATCATGAAATAAGGAAATAAATAATAACTTTATTATTGCCTCTAGGGCATATTTCCTTCAGTCTCCCACTTGCACTAGAGTCAATAATCTAGTTCACATCATCATGTGATTCAACACTAATTTTCACATCTGTATGTGATTAACACCCATAGTTCACATCGTCATGTGACCAACACCCAAAGGGTTTACTAGAGTCAATAATCTAGTTCACATCGCTATGTGATTAACACCCAAAGAGTACTAAGGTATGATCATGTTTTGCTCGTGAGAGTAGCTTAGTCAACGGGTCTGTCACATTCGAGCCGTATGTATCTTGCAAATATTCTATGTCTACAATGCTCCTTGCAGAGCTACTCTAGCTAATTGCTCCCACTTTCAATATGTATCCAGTTGAGATTTAGAGTCATCTGGATCGATTGTAAAAGCTTGCACCGATGTAACTCTTTACGACGGGCTCTTTTATCACCTCCATAATCGAGAAATATTTCCTTAGTCCTCACTAAGGATGTTCTTTGACCAATGTCCGATGGTCTACTCCTAGATCACTATTGTACTCCCTTGCCAAATTCAGAGCAAGGTATACAATAGGTGCAGTACATAGCATAGCATACTTTATAGAACCTATGGTGATGCATAGGGAATGACTTTCATTCTCTTTCTATCTTCTGCCGTGGTCGGGTTTTGAGTCTTACTCAATCTCACACCTTGTAACACAGGCAAGAACTCTTTCTTTGACTGTTCCATTTTGAACTACTTCAAAATCTTGTCAAGGTATGTATTCATTGAAAAACATATCAAGCGTCTTGATCTATCTCAATAGATCTTGATGCTCAATATGTAAGCAGCTTCACCGAGGTCCTTCTTTGAAAAACTCCTTTCAAATACTCCTTTATGCTTTGCGAGAATAATTCTACATTATTTCCGATCAACAATATGTCATTCACATATACTTATCGAAATGCTTTGTAGTGCTCCCACTCACTTTCTTGTAAATACAGGCTTCTCCAAAAGTCTGTATAAAACCATATGCTTTGATCAATCTTATCAAAGCGTATATTCCAACTCCGAGATGCTTGCACCAGTCCATAGATGGATCGATGGAGCTTGCACATTTTGTTAGCTCCTTTAGGATTGACAAAACCTTACTGGTTGCATCATATACAACTCTTCTTTAATAAATCCATTAAAGAATGTTGTTTTTGACATCCATTTGCGATTTCATAAAATGTGGCAATTGCTAACATGATTCGACGGACTTAAGCATCGCTACGGGTGAGAAAGTCTCATCGTAGTCAACCCCTTGAACTTGTCGAAAACCTTTTGCAACAAGTCGAGCTTTGTAGATAGTAACACTACTATCAGTGTCCGTCTTCCTCTTGAAGATCCATTTATTTAACATGGCTTGCTGATCATAGAGCAAGTCAATCAAAGTCCATACTTTGTTTCTCATACATGGATCCTATCTCAGATTTCATGGCCTCAAGCCATTTCGCGGAATCTGGGCTCATCTTCGCTTCCTCATAGTCCGTAGGTTCATCATGGTCTAGTAACATGACTTCCGAACACGATAACCATACCACTCACAGTGCGGATTTTGCTCTGGAAGACCTACGAGGTTTGGTAGCAACTTGATCTGAAGTTTCATGATCATCATCATTAACTTCCTCACTTATTGGTGTAGGAATCACTTTGGAACTGATTTACGTGATGAACTACTTTCCAATAAGGGAGAAGGTACAATTACCTCATCAAGTTCTACTTTCCTCCCACTCACTTCTTTCGAGAGAAACTTCTTCTCTAGAAAGGATCCATCTTAGCAACGAAAAACTTGCCTTCGGATCTGTGATAGAAGGTGTACCCAATAGTTACCTTTGGGTATTCTATGAAGACGCATTTCTCCGATTTGGGTTCGAGCTTATCGGTGAAAACTTTTTCACATAAGTATCAAAACTCCAAACTTTTAAGAAACGACAGCTTAGGTTTCTTTGTTAAACCATAGTTCATATGGTGTCGTCTCAACGGATTTAGATGGTGCCCCATTAAGCGTGAATGCATTTGTCTCTAATGCATAACCCCAAAACAATATTGGTAAATCGGTAAGAGACATCATTGATCGTACCATATCAAAATAAAGAAATGCAGTTACGACGTTCGGACACACCATAACGTTGTGGTGTTCCGGTGGCGTGAGCTGTGAAACTATTCCACTTTGTTTTAATTGAAGACCAAACTCGTAACTCAAATATTCATCTCCACGATCGGATCGCGAAACTTTATTTTCTTGTTACGATGATTTTCTACTTCACTCTGAAATTCTTTGAACTTTTCAACTATTTCAGACTTATGTTTCATCAAGAAGATATACGCATATCTGCTCAAATCATCTGTGAAGGTCGGAAAATAATGATACTTGCCACGAGCATCAACACTCATTGAATTGTATACATCGGTATGTATTATTTCCAATAAGTCATTAGCTTGTTCCATTGTTAGGAGAACGGAGTTTTTAGTCATCTTGCCCAAAAGGCACGGTTCGCAAGCATCAAATGATTCATAATCAAGTGATTCCAAAAGTCCATCGGCATGGAGTTTTCTTCATGCGCTTTACACCAATATGACCTAAGCGGCGATTGCCACAAATAAGTTGCACTATCATTATTAACTTTGCATCTTTTGGTTTCAATATTATGAATATGTGTATCACTATGATCGAGATCCAATGAACCATTTTCATTGGGTGTGTAACCATATAAGGTTTTATTCATGTAAACAGAACAACAATTTATTCTTCTTACTTAAATGAATAACCGTATTGCAATAAACATGATCAAATCATATTTATGCTCAACACCAATTAACACTTATTTAGGTTCCACACTAATCTCGAAAGTATAGGGAGTGTGCGATGATGATCATATCAATCTTGGAACTACTTCCAACACTCATCGTTACTTCCCTTCAACTAGTTTCGTTTTATTCAGAACTCCTGCTTTGAGTTACTAATCTTAGCAACCGAACAAGTATCAAATACTCGGGGCTACTATAAACACTAGTAAAGCACACATCAATAACTTTGTATATCAAATATACTCTTGTTCACTTTGCCATCCTTCTTATCCACCAAATAATTGGGGTAGTTCCGCTTCCGAGGACTAGTTCCATTGCAGAAAAAAGCACTTAGTCTCGTGCTTAGGTCTAGACTTGGGCTTCTTCACTCGAACAGCAACTTGCTTGCCGTTCTTCTTGAAGTTCCTTCTTCCCTTTGCCCTTTTCCTTGAAACTAGTGGTCTTGTCAATCATCAACACTTGATGCTCTTTTCTTGATTTCTACCTTCGTCGATTTCAGCATCACGAAGAGCTTGGGAATCGTTTTCGTCATCCCTTGCCTACTATAGTTCATCACGAAGTTCTAGAAACTTAGTGATGGTGACTAGAGAATTCTGTCAATCACTATTTTATCTGGAAGATTAACTCCCACTTGATTCAAGCGATTGAAATACCCAGACAATCTGAGCACATGCTCACTAGTTGAGCGATTCTCCTCCATCTTTTAGCTATAGAACTTGTTGGAGACTTTATATCTCTCAACTCGGGTATTTGCTTGAAATATTAACTTCAATTCTTGGAACATCTCATATGGTCCATGACGTTCAAAACGTCTTTGAATTCCCGATTCTAAGCCTTTAAGCATGGTGCACTAAACTATCAAGTAGTCATCATATTGAGCTAGCCAAACGTTCATAACGCCCCATCCGCTCCTGCAATAGTTTTGTCACCTAGCGGTGCATTAAGGACATAATTTCTTACGTAGCAATGAGGATAAACCTCGGATCACGGATCCAATCCGCATCATTGCTACTAACATTTTTCAATACAAATTTCTCTAGGAACACATATAAAAACATAGGGAAGCAACAACGCGAGCTATTGATCTACAACATAATTTGCAAAATACTACCGGGACTAAGTTCATGATAAATTAAAGTTCAATTAATCATATTACTTAAGAACTCCCACTTAGATAGACATCTCTCTAGTCATCTAAGTGATTACGTGATCCAAATCAACTAAACCATGTCCGATCATCACGTGAGATGGAGTAGTTTCAATGGTGAACATCACTATGTTGATCATATCTACTATATGATTCACGCTCGACCTTTCGGTCTCCGTGTTCCGAGGCCATATCTGTTATATGCTAGGCTCGTCAAGTTTAACCTGAGTATTCGCGTGCGCAACTGTTTTGCACCCGTTGTATTTGAGCGTAGAGCCTATCACACCCGATCATCACGTGGTGTCTCGGCCACGAAGAACTTTCGCATAGCGGTGCATACTCAGGGAGAACACTTCTTGATAATTTTTAGTGAGAGATCATCTTATAATGCTACCGTCAATCAAAGCAAGATAAGATGCATAAAGGATAAACATCACATGCAATCATTATAAGTGATATGATATGGTCATCATCATCTTGTGCTTGTGATCTCCATCGCAGAAGCACCGTCATGATCACCATCGTCACCGGCGCGACACCTTGATCTCCATCGTAGCATCGTTGTCGTCTCGCCAATCTTATGCTTACAAGACTATCAATACCGCTTAGTAATAAAGTAAAGCATTACATCGCGATTGCATTGCATACAATAAAGCGACAACCATATGGCTCTGCCGATTGCCGATAACTTCGGTTACAAAACATGATCATCTCATACAATATAGCATCACGTCTTGACCATATCACATCACAACATGCCCTGCAAAACAAGTTAGGCGTCCTCTACTTTGTTGTTGCAAGTTTTACGTGGCTGCTACGGGCTGAGCAAGAACCGTTCTTACCTCGCATCAAAACCACAACGATAGTTTTGTCAAATAGACTCCGTTTAACCTTCTCAAGGACCGGGCGTATACTTTCAGTTCAACTAAAGTTGGAGAGAGACAGTCTTCCGCAAGCCATCTATGTGCAAAGCACGCGTCGAGGGAACCGGTCTCGCGTAAGCGTCTGGCGTAAGGTTGGTCCGGATCGTCTCGTCCAACAATACCGCTGAACCAAAGTATGACATGCTTTGGTAGGCGGTATGACTTGTATCGTCCACAACTCACTTGTGTTCTACTCGTGCATATGACATCTACGCATAAAACCGGGCTCGGATGCCACTTTGTTGGGGAACGTAGTAATTTCAAAATTTTCCTACGATCACGCAAGACCATGGTGATGGCATAGCAACGAGAGGGAGAGTGTTAGATCACGTACCCTCGTGAGACCGAAAGCGGAAGCGTTATAACAACGCGGTTGATGTAGTCGTCGTCTTCACAATCCGACCGATCCAAGCACCGAGCGTATGGCACCTCCGAGTTACGCACACGCGTTCAGCTCGATGGCGATCCCGGACTCCGATCCAGCAAAGTATCGGGATGAGTTCCGTCGACCTGACGGGCGTGGTGACGATGTTGATGCTCCACCGACGCAGGGCTTCGCCTAAGCTCATGACGATATGACTTCTCCGGCGCGGGCTTCGCCTAAGCTCTCTGACGATATGACCGAAGTGGAATATGGTGGAGGGGGCACCGCTGCACGGCTAAGGAACGATCCGTAGATCAACTTGTGTCCCATGGGGTGCCCCCTGCCCCGTGATATAAAGGAGCCAAGGGGAGGTGGCGGCCCAAGGGGGCGCGCAAGGAGTCCTACTCCCTCAGGAGTAGGACTCCCCTCAATCCTAGTTGGATTAGGATTCCGGAGGAAAGAGAGAGAGGGGCGGCCCACCTTTCCTAGTCCTAATAGGACTAGGGAAAGGGGGGGCGCGACCACCTAGGGCTGGCCCTCTCTCCCTTTCCACTAAGGCCCACTATGGCCCATGTAGTTCGGGGGTTCGGTAACCTCCGGTACTCCGATAAATTCCGATTTCACTCGGAACCCTTCCGATGTCCAAATGTAGGCTTCCAATATATCAATATTTATGTCTCAACCATTTTGAGACTCCTCGTCATGTCCGTGATCACATCCGGGACTCGAACAACCTTGATTGCATCAATACTTATAAACTCATTATGAACCGCCATCGAAGCGTTAAGCGTGCGGACCCTACGGGTTCGAGAACTATGTAGACATGACCTAGAACCATTCTCGGTCAATAACCAATAGCGGAACCTGGATGCCCATATTGGTTCCTACATATTCTACGAAGATCTTTATCGGTCGAACCGCATAACGACATATGTTGTTCCCTTTGTCATCGGTATGTTACTTACCCGAGATTCGATCGTCGGTATCCAATACCTAGTTCAATCTCGTTACCGGTAAGTCTCTTTACTCGTTTAAGTAATACATCATCTCACAACTAACTCATTAGTTGTAATGCTTGCAAGGCTTAAGTGATGTGTATTACCGAGAAGGCCTAGAGATACCTCTCCGACAATCGGAGTGACAAAACCTAATCTCGAAATCGCCAACCCAACAAGTACCTTTGGAGACACATGTAGTACTCCTTTATAATCACCCGATTACGTTGTGACGTTTGGTAGTACCAAAGTGTTCCTCCGGTAAACGGGAGTTGCATAATCTCATAGTTACGAGGAACATGTATGTGTCATGAAGAAAGCATTAACATACTAAACGATCAAGTGTTAAGCTAACGGAATGGGTCATGTCAATCAGATCATTCAACTAATGATGTGACCTTGTTAATCAAATAACAACTCCTTGTTCAATGTTAGGAAACATAACCATCTTTGATTAACAAGCTAGTCAAGTAGAGGCATACTAGTGACATCTTTGTTTTGTCTATATATTCACACATGTATTATGTTTCCGGTTAATACAATTCTAGCATGAATAATAAACATTTATCATGAAATAAGGAAATAAATAATAACTTTATTATTGCCTCTAGGGCATATTTCCTTCACTACCTTGATGCACTTTTGTTACCATTACCGTTACTTTCTCGTTACAAATTATCTTGCCATCAAACTACTCGTCACTTATAAATTCAGTGCTTGCAGAGAATACCTTGCTGAAAACCACTTGCCATTTCCTTCTGCTCCTCGTTGGGTTCGACACTCTTACTTATCGAAAGGACTCCGGTTGATCCCACATACTTGTGGGTCATCAAGGCTCTTTTCTGGCGCCGTTACCAGGGAGTGAAGTGCTCTTGGTAAGTGGAAACCGGTAAGGAAAAAGTATTACTACGTGCTGAAATTTATTGTCACTTGTTACTATGGAGAACAATCCTTTGAGGGGTTTGTTCAGGGTATCTTCACCTCGACTAGAACCATAATTATTTACCCTCAACCTACTGCACCAACTGAAAATATTGGTTATGAAATTCCTTCGGGTATGATACAACAACTGCTAGCTACTCCTTATGTAGGAGATGGAACCAAACATCCTGATATGCACTTGATATATGTGGATGAAATTTGTGGATTATTTAAGCTTGCAGGTTTACCTGGAGATGAAGCTAAGAAGAAGGGTTACCCTTTATCTTTGAAGGGAAAAGCATTGGCATGGTATAGGCTATGCGATGATATTGGATCTTAGAATTGGAATCGATTGAAATTGGAATTTCACCAAAAAAATTATCGTATGCATCCAGTTCATCGTGATCGAAATTATATATATATAATTTTTGGCCTCGTGAAGGAGAAAGTATCGCTCTAGCTTGGGGGAGGCTTAAGTCAATGTTATATTCATGCCCCAATCATGAGCTCTCAAGAGAAATTATTATTCCGAATTTTTATGCTCGGCTTTCTCGTGATGATCAATCCATGCTTGATACTTCTTGTACCGGTTCCTTTGTGAAGAAGACTATTGAATTCAGGTGGGATATTTTAGAAAGAATTAAACGCAACTATGAAGATTGGGAACTCGACGAAGGTAAAGACTCAGATATTAAGCTTAAGTATGATTGTGTTAAATCTTTTATGAATACCGATGCTTTTCAAAAGTTTAGCACTAAATACAGGGAGGCGAGCCAGCGGTTTGACCGCCGCCCGCCTCTCTCCCACTACTCCATATTAATGGCACGCCCAAGCGGCCGCACCCCCATCCTTGCCACACACACAATCCTCTCTCTCCGCTTGCATCCTCGACGCCGCTCTCAGTCCTCAAAATCGTCAGTGTATGAGGATGCCGCTGAAGCGCCCCATCGGAGGGAGTGGCGACGCCGGGGCTGCTGAATCACCGGAGCATGATGTGGAGATGGAGACGGAGGTTGCCATCGCTGCCGGTAGGAGAGGTATTGCTGCACCCTGACGTCGTCAACGGCGTCGTGCTTCCACAGCCGGAGCCGGAGGTCCTGTAACATCCCAAAATTCTAAATTTTGGAATGTTATAGACACATAGATAGTTTTGTTTGATTGTTTGATTGATTGACTGAAAGTGAGTGAATTCGAAACTTTTGAAAGTTAAATGAGAGGGAATAAAAGGACTTTCCCAAACTTTCATTTTCCTTTATGATCTTCGTGAATTCAAATTCTTTTCATCACAAAACCCTGGAGATAAGATGACATGACTTCTTCCATTTATTTAAATGACAAGGGGTGTTGAAAATATTTGAATTTCATTTGGAAAACATTTCCAATTCTGAAACTTTATGCAACTCGATGATTTTCACGGCGAAGATAAAATGACTTCTTCAAATTATACGAAATATGAGTTGGGAGTTTTCAAAGAATTAAAAATTCAAAGTTCTTTTGAATTTATTTTCAATTTGGAGTTATTTGAGTTTTATTCAAATTACTTTTCTCCAAAAATAAATTATATGGAAAATAGGGTAACATGATTCCCTACATCAGAAAATTGGAGAGAAATTAATTTGAAGTCATTTTGGTATTTTAAAAATGATTTTTGTTGGATTTTACTGGACCAGAATCACTCTTTGCTTTATTTAAATTTGTGTGTATTTTATTTAATGCTAGAATAATGTTCATCATGTAGGAAATCTTTTTCTAAAATTTTTGATATATTATATGCCTATATAAAAAATTTATTTGGTTTTATTATTTTTGTTTTGTTGTCTCTGTCTTTAAAAATCGTCATGCTATTGGGCCAAGGGCCAAGGCCCAAGGCCAAGCCAGCGGCCGGCCGGCCAAGGCCATCGCTAGCACGCGCGCACCTAGGGAGCCAGGAGCCAAGGTTTCCTATTCTTTTACAAATCCTAGTAGGATTTGATCCCGTTTCGTTATTCCGTTTTTTAATCCTAGGATTCCTAATCCTAGTCTATTTCTTGCCCCCTACCCCAAGCAAAACCCTCCCCTCCCCAATATAAATACCCAAACACCCCCCCCCCCTCCAACACATCAAACCAACACCTCTCCTCTCCTCTCCTCTCCGCCTCACACCACCGCGCCACCGCCCTACGCCGTCGCCGCCCTACACCGCCGCCGCCCCTCACCCGCGCCGCCGCCGTCGCTTGCCACCGCCGCCGCCAAGTGCCGCCGCGCCGCCATGCCGCCGCCACCGCCCCTCGCCTCTTGAGGTACTAGCCTTGCAGCGTCACCTTTTCTTTTCCTCGGTTCGGTTTTTTAATGAATCGTTCGGTTTCGTTCAGTTTTCTAGATCGGTTTTTCGTTTGGTTTTCTTTCCGAAACCCTAGATCGATTTTCTCGCCGGTTTTTCTTTCCGGTTTTGTTTAGCGGCGTTAAGCTCGATAGATTTTTCTTTTATTTTTAATTTCCGTCGGGGACCTATCCGTAGTGTTATTTTTTAGTCTCTAATCTTCAAACGCTCATAACTTTTTACTCGTGAAGTCGGAATCCAACGAAACCAACGCCCACTTCTTCGTTCTGATCCTCTATCCAGTAAAACAACTCAAACATATTTTTGAAAGTTTTAAAATTTGAATTCAAACAGATTTGTATTTGAACTTCGTTTGATCGTAACTTGAGTTTCGTAACTCCGATTTAGTTGATTCTTTTTGCAAATCAAAGCTCTTGACCTAAACTTTCTGATAAGGCCAAATTCACATAATTTTGGTACTGTTAGAAATTGTTTTATGTTGCAAGAGTTATTTGCTTTGTTTTGATGTTTTCCGAATCGTTTCCTTCGTTCGATCCGATGTTTTGATTGATTGCTTAAGTGTGGTTACTATTGCTTGATTACGATAGATTGACCGGAGTGTGACGAGTAGAGATATCAAGAGTTTTGAGTGCAAATCATCTTCATCAACTTTGCAGGCAAGTAACACTTTGATCATACTTTTTTCATACCCAGTTTTTATGCATTAGATCTATCCTCAACCATTGCATTGATTAGGATCTAATTAAACTGTGGGATGGGAAGTAGTTGAGGTAGTACCTATTACCTGTTTTACTTATGAAACCTTGGGAGTTACTTCTACGTTTGCTTATTATGCTATGCTATGCTAGTAGACGTGGATTGGGTTTGAGTGAATATCCATGACGGATGTGAGATTGATAATTAATGGTTTATCTAAGGTGGCAACTTAAACGCACATCTGGGTGGATCGAGGCACCTGGTTACTCCGGGACTTGCTGTCTAGGCACACAGGTTTCAGGACTTGCCTATTTTTGGGACCGCCACCCTGTGCTCAAAGGGATCATGAGATTATTCAAACTAGAAACTTCCGTGTGCAGCCACAAGCCATTATGGGCTCGCATAGTTGACTAAGTCGTGCGAACTCTTATAGTGGTGGACTAGCGGATGTAGGGGATGTAGGTGTACCGGTCCACCCATCGTAAGGTGCTAGCGCTTCGAAAGACTATGTCTCGGTCATCCGCTTTCTCAAACATCATGTAGTCTGAGAAACCAAGCGGAGGCGATCGAGTCTTGTGGGGAAAAGTGTGCAAACCTCTGCAGAGTGTATAAACTAATCATGATTAGCCGTGTCCCCGGTTATGGACATCTTGAGTATCTAGTACTTGAATATCATGTGAATCTCAACATGTTACTCTAATTAATATTGTTGGGTTTTTAATGAGTACTTTTAATTGGGATTGAGAATGCTGTCAACCATTCTCAATGTTTAACAACCACCATGATAGTTAAATAAATTTATTCATTTGCAGTAGGGAAAAATTTGCTTTTCGCAAAAACTGTAACCATAGAGCTTTCCACCAGCCATATATGCATGTAGTATAGCCTATTCTTTCATTACTCTCTATGTGTTACATTGCCAGATATTCCATGTCTTGACCCGTTTTTCTGCAACTTTTCATGTTGCGAGACTTTTCGCACGACGAGTAAGTGATACGTTAGGGTTACGATTTCCTATACTCAACTTTGCCGTTGGTGTTGATGGGAATCCACAACCTTGTTGCTTCCGCTATGTTTTGGATTGAGGTAATAGTTTTTACGTTACTTTATACATGTGATTTACCTCTTTTATAAATCCTTCGAGTACTGTGTGTGTCAGCATACCGATCCAGGGATGACACGAAAGCACAGAGACTTGATCCGTTCGGGTCGGGTCGCTACAGGTCCACACCGACTCCAGTGATGACTCGGTCGACAACTCGGGCGACGACTCCGACAATGACGGAGAACCGGTTAGCCATCTATACCCATTTATGTGTCAAATACATCCTAGGGGTTCTCTTGTTACTCCTGCGTCCTGCCTCCCCCTTTTTGGAATAGAAATCCTATGGTTATGTTCTCCCAATCCATGAAATTTGAGTAAGTTTCGTTAGATCCATGTAGTGTATTGATTGTTTGAATGGTACAAGTGACAAGTGATTAGTTGTTTCATCTCTGCAAATGAATTCTGCTAATAATCCTACTAGGGTTAGTGTTCGTGCTAATAATTCCTAGCCAGATCTTGACATTTGATTTTGAATGACCTATATATATGTTTGTGCCATTATTTTCTTCAAGATTGGTCTGTACATAGACGATTGTGCTTAAAAATCGAACCATAATCTCTGGATATGTATAAAAAATAGTCATAAATTCCTAATCCTACTTTACGGCATGTAAACATTAATTTGATGCCAAATTTTGGCACCTGCCAAATGTTCACTAGAGATTAGTTTGTATTCCAAATTTGCGCCACATTTTTTACTATATGTATAGGTGCTGTTTGACGATGTCGACAGCGAGGATGAAGATGGGCAGAGGAGGTACAAGAGGCAAATCCTCAAGAAGCTTTATGCGGGACTGCATACCATGCATATTAGGATATGGGACGGCGGCTTTCGATGCCCATTTGCAACCAAAAGCTTCATCACGCGTATCAAAGTGTTCTGGTGCATGCAAGAGGACGAGCCGTTGTCTCCTTCAAGCAGAAGTATTCTCGCAGGGTGGCACACGCCGCGTACGCCGTGTACTTGGAGAAGCTTCAAGATCGTGCCGGCAGATGAGATGAGATGTGGGATTAAACTATGTATGGCTATGTAGTGTCTTAATTATAAATGCCCTTGAGTATGCTTAATGATGGTTGAACTATGTACTTATGGTTGAACTATGCTTGTGTACGCTTATTATCTATGTCTAAGTATGTTTAACCTATGTTTACATGTCTAAATGTGAGATATGGATGCAATCAGTTCGGTTGATGGAATCTACCTCCGTCCAGTAGGAGCACACAACGCTTCCCGTTCCCGGGAAGGACTTGTAACTCGCCATCCACCAAACATAAACACACACAAAGCAAGAGTAGGGTATTACGCAACCATGCGGTCCGAACCTGGGTAAATCATCGTGTCGATTTCGTCTATTTCAGTAGTGTTGGTCCCCACCTCGTGCCCCACTCACGAATCGCAAAAGGACGTCTCCAATGCGTGATTTCACACACGTGGTCTACACACGCCCGCCAACATCTGGAAGGACAGATGGATACATGGATTCATGGTCGGAGAAATCGCCCCTTCCATCTTAGACATGGTCAGCACTCGAGCTCGTAACACCGGGACAGTCCAGCAAGCTTTGACAGATACTGCTTGGTCCCACGATGTGCAGGGCGACATATTCTTTCTTGCTCACATCCAAGCCTATGTCTCGCGATTAACACAGTACCGCGCAATGAGCTCCTGCCTGATCAGTTCCTCTGGCCAGCAGATGTGTCCGAAAAATACATGACGAAGTCAGTCTATCACCGGTTGTGCATGGAGTTCTTGAGATCGCCCATAGCGGCTTGCATATGGATGCATTGCAAGATCTTCGCATGGCTCATGGTGCAATATCGGCTCTGGACATCGGGCATGCGTGCCAGGCATGGGCTTCAAGATGAGCCTTCTGCCTGCTTCACCTGCTTGCAGGACAAGGACAACGTCGACCACATTCTGGCACATTGTATCTACGATCGAGAGGTTTGGCATCGATGCTTTGACGCCCTGCAGATCAACATCATGCCTCCCTCCCAATTAAACACATTCACAGGACTGGTGGCTCGACAAGAGGAGGGGCTTCTCTGGCAGAGTTGTGCTAGACTTTGACTCCTTCGTGATCGGGACGGCCTGGACGTTTTGAAAGCAAAGGAATGCGAGAGTGTTTAATCGAATGCAAGAGTAGAGATCTACATCTCAACTTACCTCGTAGGTGCCAGCTGAGATAAAATATTGAAGGCTTGCTGGACTGGGTGCTGGAGGTTTAGATCCGTTTATGAGAGGGTAGCCTTTTTTGTTGTTGGTGGTGTACGCATGGAGTTCCCCAAATGAGATGTCCGCATCTTTGTTTGGCTTTTTCAATTATACCAGTCCAAGTGGGAGTAGTGACTAGCGTTATAGGTTGTCGGGCGGCCGGAAGTTTGCCACGAGTAAGGTTGGAAGACCGAAGGCAGCTTTCCGTGCACCGGGCACGTAGCTTACCGAACCAGTTGCAATACTACATCGATTTCGTTAGGAATCGGGGATTTTTTTAACAACACCTTCTAAGCGATGGTTAGTCCAAGACGCAGAACAATATTTTTTTTTTTTTTGAAGAAACAATAGGATGTGGCTAGGTCTCAGAGACTTAACCAAATCTAAGTCATGTGACATAACATGTAAGAAAGAAAAAGAAAAATAAATTTTTTTAACACGGATCTTCACGTAAGATCCCGCGGATATAGCATTGACTGTAAGTCTCAGGCGAGTGAGATTTAGCAACCTCAATTATTATGGGGTTGTACACACGGTAGAAAAATTATGCCAATCTAGACAAGTGAATATTTGAAACAAGAAATGAATTTGGTACATACTCTTGAAAAAAAAATTGCGCAACTCTTTGTCCCGTTTGGCGGCGGCGGGCAAATGGGTGCTCGCGCGGCCCTCGTGAGGCGCCACCTCCACCGCTCGCTCGCCTTCCGCTACCCCACCACTCTCCCGTGGACTCATTCCCTCGCATCTCCGGCTTAGGATCGGTCGGGCGCTCGCTGCTCGGCCACTCCCGCAGTCCCCGACCTCTACTCCGGTGCGTGCTCGTCCACGGATGTTGTTGATGTCATGTGCTCGCTGATCATCTTCCGCGACGTCCGTCGGTTCCGGCTCGCCTCGGGCAGCCGCTGTGTGTTGTTGGCTGTTGTTGCTGAGTGCTGTGCTGTTGTCTGTTTGCTGTTGATGTATTATTCAATCCAGTAGTACTCGTCTTACATTATGGGACGGAGGGAGTAGTTAGCAAGTAATCCGGTATGCTGTTGATGAAATAAACATACACCTGTGTGTGTGTATGTGTTGATTTCTCCCCTGCATATATCCCCAATGGCTGTTGATGTACGATCCATGAAGCTCTGCTAATGAATTACCTACTACTGAATCCTAGGAAGAAAAAAATTGTTGCACAGAATGCCCAAGTGTAGTTATAAAACTGTTGCAAACGATGCTCATAGCAGCTCAAGAACAAGTGAAATTCACCCAGGCCAACCAATTCCATATTTAGGTATTTGCTGGGTTAAGTATTTGGTCCCCAAATTTTCACGCATTATGGTGGCGAGCTATATATAAAGCGGGGCGAAAGCCTTTTTCGGTAACCATCGTAAGTGAATTATTGCCAAATTGGTAGAAAAGGAAACAGTAGTACTAAAAGAAGAATCACAGAAAGAGTTTATGCCTGGTTGGACCAAGTGGTTTCTGATCATGCATTCTTGATGCAGGTGCAAGCAGGAGGCGAACGTAAGCGTATGTCGGTGTGTAGAGGTGATCATTTTTGGCTTCTCAAGCAACCTGCAAGCACGCATCACACTATTTCAGTGAATGTATGTGCAAGCATCCTAAGAATACGTCCAACTGTGCAAAGGTTGTTGTGTGAACATTGGTCACTCTACTCTTATCTAGGCTGGGTCGGCAATATATTGAATGCAAATCAAATATTGATCTTCATGTGTTTGCAGGCATATTTTAATTATGATGATTAGCAAATGATTCCTGCAGTTGTTTTGTTTCAAATGCGATTCTTGGATAGAGATTGAACTCGTACTCCTAACGAATGTATGCTGGGTCTGGTCGAACTGCAACATCTGCCTAATTTATTTTCACATTAAACACAATTCAGCATTATAATACGATGTATTATGCTCATAAAACATGTACTCCCTCCGTTCCATAATGTAAGACGTTTTTTGACACTACACTAGAGTCAAAAAACGTCTTACATTATGGGACGGAGGATTCTAAATTACAATGACTTATGGCTGGTTAGATATCCTACAAAAAATAACTCAATGTTCAATTTGAATTCGGAAAAGCATAGAGAGACGCTCCAAACAAGAAAATTTAGAAAATATTTAAATTTATGTTCTATTGTCGGATTTTAGCACAAATTATTATTCTCTGTTCATGTTTGTGAAAAATTTATTTGCAGTCTGCAGGATTTGGATACTTCTTACTATTTATTCCTGCACCTACCTATTGGTTACTCTATCATACTAGATATCTTTGTGTTTCAAGAGCTTGTATTTGAATTTCTGAAGGGCTTATTTTCCCCCCACGCTAGAGGAGTATATATTGGCGTATTTGGGACTCAACTAACTTTAATCCCGTAGGAACTGATTCTTTTTCAATGCAACAAAAAGAGGTTGGAAACCTTGCATAAGCCGTCAGGTCAGAAGTAACGAGAAAAACAAAATGAAACCAGTTTCCTCTCCTCCATTTAGTACTAGTACTAGTCCGACTACTAGTACTTCACTCCAACTGCTCACTCTACCTCCCACCTCAGCTTGTACGTAAGTGTGGGCAGAATCAAAGTATTGCCAAACTCTAAACTCAGTGTTGAAAGTGGTGTTGGTGGATTGATAAGTTGTTGTATCTAATGGCGTACATGCCTTCCTGCGGCACCTTCCATGCACCTTTAGTGTCTTCTTGCCTGAGGAGGAAATTCACAGTGGTGGCCACGGCTTCCAAGGCCAAGTGAGTTCTGTTCTTCCTCTTCATCATGCAAAAATCTTTGTGGTTGGTTATATATTCCTCTTCTGTTCTTGAATCTTGCTCGGAGTGCTTGTGTCGGCTCCATGATCTTGGTTGAGCTGGTATTTTGCTACTTGGACACGAGAGATGGCGAGCGGTTATTCTGTCTTGGGAATGAATGAATCTTTGGTTTTTCCAAAGGGTTTCCTGTAGGTTCCCTAGATTGAACTGAATTTGGTCATAAAAGAATGTGTTCATTTGTTTTCGGTCATTTATGTGTTTGCTGATGCTTTTATCATCGTAATCTTGCTTTAATGTTCTTGTGGATATTGGAGAGCGAGTTTTGAGAAATTTTCACTCTACGCCTTATTTCAAGCTGATTTGGTTATTGACAAGTAGTTTTCTCTTCTATTTTTGTTATTTTTTGTTTACGGAGCAAGCTATTATTTCTTGCATACAGTGTTTTTTCGCTTTGTTGTCTTTGGACAGATGCATGTTTAAATCCTACGGTTCAGTTGCATGGCATGCAACTTTTGTGTATGCCTCTCTTTTTTCTAGTTGAATGATTGTAGAAGCAGATTGGGTGTTATTTGCATTTTTTTGCTGGTCCCCTGCTCGGTTCTGTAGTCGTGGAGCCCAGATCACTCACCTGCAGGCCATGGCATTCAAAAAGCGTGAAGTACTAGTGTAGTGAAGTTACGTGCTTGAGTTCATTACGTTTTCCTCTTGCATGTACTCCCTCCGTTCCAAATTACTCGTCGTTGTTTTAGTTCAAATTTGAACTAAAACCACGACGAGTAATTTGAAACGGAGGGAGTAGTTGCAAATAGCATGCCATGCTGCTCGAAAAGAGTATCTGAGTAGCATCGATGATTTATCTAATGGAAATTAGCACTTAGTTTTGGACTCATTGCCACAGCTCACAAGCTCTGAATGTTTCTTGAATTTGCATGATCTAGTGTAAATTTGCTGGAAGTAAAAACATACTAGGTGTTTCACCAATCTGGATAGTCTTTTTTTTTTAGCTTTAATTTGATTATTTAGTTCTGTTAGGCTAGTCATAGTGGGAGTAACTTAGCAAGTAACATAGTGCAGTCCAATACAAATTTGCTTATGTGACATGTATTTAATAAGGAGAGATGTGTTTAGAGTAACATATATGTTACTGTAACATAGCGCTTCTCGAGAGAAAATGAGTCTACAAGCTAATAAATGAAACCATCTATGACACTACTACTATGTTACTTTGCACTATGGAGATGATAACTTAGACTAGTGTTATATGCATGACACTAGTATAAGTTACTCCCCACTATGACCAGCCTTATATTACCCATTGTTTCCATTACTCTTGTGCCTATCATTATGTTACTTTGTCTGCATACGAAGGGTTGGAACTCCCGAAAAGGCCCCCACTCGAGTCCGATTCACACAACCATTCCCACCTCAAAAGAAGGAAGTTTTCGATTCACTGGAGCGCTGGGCAGAGGACAACATCCTGGTCCTGTTGAAGCCAGTAGAGAAATCCTGGCAGCCGCAAGACTACCTGCCAGACCCTTCCTCGGATGGATTCTATGATGAAGTCAAGGAGTTGAGGGAACGGGCCAAGGAGATCCCGGATGAGTACTTGGTCTGTCTGGTTGGAGACATGGTCACTGAGGAAGCACTCCCTACTTACCAGACAATGCTCAATATCCTCGATGGCGGTGTCGGCGACGATACCGGCACCAGTCCAGCAAGCTGGGCTGTCTGGACGAGGGCATGGACGGCCGAGGAGAACAGGCATGGTGATCTCATGAACAAGTACATGTACCTCACCGGGAGGGTTGATATGAGGCAGATTGAGAAGACCATACAGTATCTCCTTGGTGCTGGAATGGTAAGCAAGCACTTGGTGTCTGATTCCTGAATTTCCTTTTTTTATCTCAACTTGCATTTTTATTGCTTCCTTTTTGCTGACAATATTAATTACAAGGATTACAATTATGTCCCGAATGGGGAAAGACCCACAATTTGGCAACATATACATACACTTGCTAGTTGAATGGTGTGCTCTTCTTACTTGTAGGATCCAAAAACCGAGGGCAACCCATATCAGGGTTACATCTACACATCTTTCCAAGAGAGGGCAACCTTCATATCCCACGGCAACACTGCGAGGCACGCCAGGAAGTACGGGGACCTGAAGCTGGCTCAGATATGTGGCACCATCGCGGCCGACGAGAAGCGCCATGAGACGGCCTACACCAAGATTGTGGAGAAGCTCTTCGAGGTCGACCCCGACTACACCGTGCTGGCATTCGCCGCCATGATGAGGAAGAAGATCACGATGCCCGCCCACTTGATGTACGACGGGCAGGATGACAACCTGTTTGAGCACTTCAGCGCGGTGGCTCAACGGCTGGGCGTCTACACCGCCATGGACTACGCCGACATCCTCGACTTTCTGGTGCAGAGGTGGAACGTCGCCAACCTCACTGGGCTGTCTGGGGAAGGGAGGCGGGCTCAGGATTTCCTCTGCTCACTGGGACCAAGGTTCAGGAAGCTGGAGGAGCGAGCTCAGGGCAGGGCAAAGCAGTTACCGGTTGTTCCTTTCAGCTGGATCCATGGTCGGCAAGTGCAACTTTGAGTGACATTGCAAAACAATTATAAGACGATTTGTTCTTCTTATTTTCAAAATATGAAGCAACTGTTGACTTGTACTACTATAAACATATCTACTCTGCATGTGCCAAAGAAGCCTAAAATAACATAATTATATCATGAACACATCCAGACTTTTTGTTTGTTTGTTTCAGTTGTCCATTTTGAATATTGGATTTGGACTTGTATAACCATCTAAGGGCATCTCCAGCAGCTCCCATCTACCCAAATGTTTTTTGGTGATCACCTAAACTTCTCATCTTCCCCTATAACCAAATTGACATTCGCGGGAACCAACCACCCGAGACTTCATGCCACGACACGCCCGCAGCCTGATGCCCGCCTCACCGCCGGCCATTGGAGAAGTTGCATTGGGGATCTGCTACGGCCTACGGCTACACACCTTACAAACCCAATAAATTTATTAGGAGAGCCCCAATAAGCATTTATAGGGTAAGGTCTTTTGGAAAGCTGTTGGAGATGCTCTAAAATTTGACTAGTTCTCGACAGTAACATGGGCAATATCAGGTGCGCACCAAACCAAACTTGATTACCAAAGGCAACACTGGTACCCTATAGAAAAATAAAAAACAAAGGCAGCACTGGTAAGTCAAGACCAATCAACTGCGTATGTTTGCCAAATCAAATGCAGCCAACCGACATAGCGAAAATATAAGAATCAGCAACAAAATATTGCAGTTGCAACAAGGCAACTGGAAACAACTATTTTTCTCTGCCCCGACGTAGAAACTCAACCATATCATATGGTACTCCCTCCATAGACGTTTTGGTAGGCCCAGCGAGGCCTTGCCAACGAATCGCAGTGGTCCAGTTTATTCGATACTAGTGAACCCTCAGCAAACTAAAAAGGCCATGCTAAATGAAGCTTGTCGGTTAGCCTTATACAAGAATAATATAAATACCCTGTAAACTAAGGAGATGAAATGTATATGGCCACTGCGCCGCCCAACATGTCGCGCTGATTTGATGAGCTGACGAAGAACATAATCCGAACGAGGAGCATGCCAGCTTTCAGTATGGCAACGGGGTGGCTGCTGCAATTCTGCCGCTCAAAGAGAAAAGGAAAACAGGCGTTGCTGCGATTACCAGCTCATCAATTAGACGCCTTTGCGCCTCGCGCTTTCTGCAGACTGCCCAACACGCTGTCCACAAGCTTATCCTTGCTTTCATCCTCTTCCGAGTCTGATGAAACAAACGAATACTGCTTCTGTGCCTGCTGCTGCTGCCTTGTGGCCCTCAGAGTGTCAAGGTAACCTGGACTGCTCCTGGAACAATCCATGACCCCGTCAATCTCTTGAGGTTTCTTGCCAGAGCCATCCTTGCTGCCGTTCCAGGAATCAATGATTTTCAGGAGCGAGCTCTGCTCAGCGCCTCTTCTGGGCTCTTGCTCTGCTTGATTCTCATCGTCAGAGAAATCGTCTTCTGAGCAGGTGGGAGGCCGGTAGCAAGTTTCTTTATCAACTCCTTCAGCAGTTTTGGCAGTGGCAGATACAGGGCCAAGTTCCCCCCAGATGGAATCATCGCCATTACCTTGATTTCCATCGCCCTTACTGCCACCCTGATCATTCCCATTTTCTGCAGGCAGAACCCTGGGAAATTCTAACCTTATACCAGGCATAATCTGCAACAGTGACTCAATGTCTGCATATCCAAGCTTCTGGTGGTCAAGCTCGTATCCGTGCTTCTGAGCAAACTGACGCTTGAAACTGCTGATGTTAAATCCATATTTGTATTGCAGGAGAAGGTCCTTCAATAGCTTGTGGCAATCAGACAATGTTTCCTCCCTGTTCGGAGTCCTATTTGTCCTACCTTTGTCACCACCATATTTACCCTGCTCCAATGGCTTGACATTAAAGAGAGAACTCAGATCAAACTTGCTAGAATTTGGTGGAGTGGATGTTGTGCTAGAATTTGGTGGAGTGCATGTTGTGCTAGAATTTGGTGGAGTGCATGTTGTGCTAGAATTTGGTGGAGTGCTTGTTGTGCTAGAATTTGGTGGAGTCCGCGTTCTCTTTTGAGGGAGTGTAAGACGGAAAGGAAAATCGCTAGAAGGAGTTTCCTCGATCCATTTCTTTTCTGAAAGTAACAAATGGATCAGATGATTGACATCTTTCTCGACAAGGCCTTTGAGAGGCCAACAATCTAAATTCTGCAATCCATGTACCAACTCCTCCCTGCCAATAAAAGAATCATGTAAGAATAATCTATCTTAAAGTGATCGAGCCAAACATGATTTGTAGTATTAGCTTATGTGAACCTGGGTTGGATCCATTTGTTTGCCTGTAATTAGTTCTGGAGTAGACAACACATGCTCATGAAAGATATAGGTGCTCCGACTACTAAACTAACTATTTGAGCAACAATATTTACTACAACATGGTCATAACACATCCAAACAAATTAATGTGAAGTTTTAAAGCAGCAAGGCAAAATTGCAGAACTATGTTATCAGGCTACAAGACCTCATGCAAGCAAACCTATCTATAGATGGGCATATTTGTTGGCAGCACAAGATATAAATATGTTGGCAATGAATGCTATTTCCTTCTCCTTAGTTGAACTGGACAATCTACATACTGTATATTGCTTCAGACACACAAACAGAAATACTATAAATCTAAAAAATATATTACATGAAAGACTTCACTGGTAAAATCTTCAACACTTTCTGTTTATAATAAGTAAGAACTGAGATGACTACAAGGCATGAAATAAAATTATCAGTGTTAAAAGCTTTACCTTGTCTTTGCTTTCGAAACAAGCTCAGACCCAATGGGCTTCGATAGCTGTTCCCTAGAACATCCCAAAAGTAAAATCTTGTGAATATTTTATTAACTACTTGCTGCTCATTTTCACAAGTTGAAGCCTTCAAAGATTGAGATTCCTCAATTATGTCTGTCTTTGCTTCATCAATGCCATTTTTCATGGCTATACTGTTATCTCCATCCAATTTTCCAAATTTCCACCACCGCATTACCCAACTAAAAAAGCCCTTGCTCATCTTGGAGGTATCACCTCCATCTTTACACAATGGAACAGATGCAGGTCCAGTGCATGGTTTCGAGTTCTGGAGAATAGGCAGATCCCTCTTTAACTTTTCTGTCTCTTCTGCATGTTTTTCAGAATGGTCATGGTCAGACAAAGTTGAAGAGTTAACAGTCATCGCTGCAGAGCCATCTCTTACATCTGACCTTCTGTTCCGGGAAGAGGTCTTATGGATCCTATTCAAAAGCCTGCTACATTGATCAGTATTGCAATCTTGCTGAGGAGTTCCCAAATCAGCGACTTCAGCAGAAGTGCCTTCATAACATGGAGAAACCTCACGATTAGCACTCTCAGGGCCATTCCATAGTACCCAGATCCTTTTTAATAGTCTGTCACTGTCAACAGTATTTTCCACCCCTAAGAAAGAGGGAGTTCCAGGGGCATCAACTTCCTTGTGGTTGGCAGATGATTTTGGCCTTGTGGTTGGCCTTTTTAATAGCCCATCACTGTTAACAGTATTTTCCACCCCTAAGGAAGAGGGAGTTCCAGGGGCATCAACTTCCTTGTGGTTGGCAGGTGATTCTGGCCTTGCATTCATATCAGCTGCTGAGCACACCTTTTGATCCTCAGGTAAGACATCTTGTGGGGAAGATGATACAGCAGATGCAGCTGGGTTCTCATAGACAGTCTGCTTGAAGCTTCTGTCCCTAGTGATACTTTGAGAACTTAGGGTTTTACAGTTTTGTTCAGGAGAAGAAGTGGACACGGAGGATGGAGGTTTCTTATCATTGTGTGTTGCTCGACCGCGGTTATTGTCGTTGACATCACTTTCAACAGAACTCAGGGGCTCAAAACATTGTTCAGCAGGTTCCAGTAATTTTTTGTTCACCCCAACTACACATGGCTCTCTTAAAGCAGATGAACGAGCAACAAACTTCACAATATCTGGCATTGATAGGAGAAGGCAAGACAACTTTTTGTGGCCAAAGAAATCATTACCAAGAGGCACATTGTTCTTCTTGAGTTGTTGAAGAAGAATTGAAAGCTTGACCCCATTAGGATACGAATTCAGTGCCTCTCGTATCCCATCAACCACATCTTTGGGGACTGCAGTAACTGCATTTTTGGGATTATGGCATAATTTTTCATCAGATGGTACTGGTGTTGCAAGGGTTTCTTCTGATTCAGCTTCCACGAAGGGGTCGTCAAGGGCTCCTTTGTAGTGACCATACCAAGATCCAGATAAACCATCTGGTGGGTGGTTAAAACGCTTTGGTGAGAAATTTTCCCCTTTCACTAAAGCTTCCCAAGGCCACATAATCGTCGCTGCATTGCACAGTACACTGGTAGTTTTACCAGGACAAGCAAGTAGTATGTTATAGTTGCTCATTCGCAACCGATGCAAAATGTTGGCGAAATATTTATCCCCATTTATGATGATAAAATGAGCTGGTGGAGGTTTCTGAGCAATCCAGTAGACAAGATCAGACATAAATGACCGGTCAGAACTGTTCTTTCCACCTACATTATTGAAATAGCATTGTTAGTATTACAAGAGAAACCACAATAGCACATCAGCAAAGAATCTGAAAAGGAATAAAAGATAATACAGACCGCCAAATTTGAAGAAATTCGAGAGCACCAATGAGGATGCTAATATTGTTAGCAAACAAACTCCTAGCACCCCAATCCAAGCTTCAAAATACTAGTTCATCATATCGGTCTGGTCATAACAGACTGATACGACAACAATATCATCTGATATGACCGGTACTGCGGCGAATATGACCGCAAAAATCGTCCGAAACTACAATAGCTGCAAAATCCTATATCTAGACCAATTCCACAATGCCATTCATGCAGTGAACCGTCAACCTAATCACATGATACCAGAGTTGCCTAAAATTGGGGAAACATGGCCACAGCACTGCCTAATATTTTATCGATCCAAAATATGTATAAGAAACATCATGAATTTTTCCCATAAAAATTTGAAGGAATGACTTACAGATTACTACGAAACGAATGATAAAATCCATACAGGTTATGCTTCTATAAGATCATCAAGCAGTGAAGATGTTACCAAATCGAGTGATTGCAAATCAAATAATCATTTCTCAGAGACCTCTAATGTTGCTACGCTATAAAAATGAAGCACATTTCCCACAAATCTGAAGCAATATCAAAGCAAATTCTAGCCTTTCTGGTGCTAAAGAAACCACACACACACACGCACGCACACATGGTTTCCAATGTTCAATTCGACTCTATGCAACCCAAGTGTGTTCCATCCTGTCAAAGTAACTCATTCGTGGTATTCAATTATGTGAATGAAATAGTAGAAATAAACAAAACTACACCGTGCAATTCATGACCGTCAACTCAAGCATACCTACTAACAACGCAAAAAGCATGGCAATGCATCGCAAACCAGCAGCAGCAGTGCAGCACAACAAGCGAAATGCACACGTTTTTTCCCCCAAATAATAGAGAATCGCATAGAGAGAAGGGAGTGTAACGGAAAAGGAGATGGGACGGGAGGACGCAACTGCTTGGGACGTGGGAGATGACGACGCCGGTGGCAACGAGCGCCTCCTGCGCGGCGCGGGAGAGCTGGACGACGTCCCCGAAGGCGGTGATGGAGAGCGGGCCGCGGACGCCGGCGGCGCGGAGCGCGGCGGAGACGCGCTGGGCGACGCGGCAGACGTTGACGTTCTGGGGGACGTGGCAGTTCTCGAAGTCCCACCACACCGACACCTTGACCGCCTTGCTCTCCTCCTCGTGCTGCCGCCGCCATCCGGGGCCTCCCGCCACCTCCGACGCCGAGCTGAGGCGGCGGCGGTGGGCGTGTCCCTGGTAGCGGCAGAGGTGGGCGCCCGCGGAGGGGAAGCGGCGGAGGAGGAGCTGCGGCAACATGGCTGGGGGTTCGGATCGGCGCCGCCTCTCCCTCTGGGCCGGGGTGGGATTGCGGTTCGTGCCAGGGTTTTGTTAAACCCCTTTTAACAGCAGTTGAAAAGCGGCCACCGTCCGATGCGCTCCCAACGGCTCTGATCTGGCGGAATGGTCACACCACTCGGTGCGGTGCCGAACGCATTTCTCCCAGCCCAGGTAGCCCGAGATCCCCGCTTATTCCCCGGCCGGAACAACCCATCCAAGCTCCTCTCCGCTCCGGCGACGGCGACGGCGACGTGCCGGCGGTTACCTTCCTCCTCCTCCGTCGACCAAGGTTAGCCCCCTCTCCTCTCCTCCTCTTCCACCTCCTTTTGCTTATCCGTCTTCATCCCATCATCGAGCCCCACACTGATGAGCTCGTTGCTCCAGATCCACCAACGCGCGCACCGGCTCCTCTTATTTCAGCTACGTCACATCACCGGTGAGCACAGCCTCCTCCTATCCCCTAGATCTCGCAAGCAAACTTCTACTAATTTATTTGGCTGGCAATAAACATTAGATATTTGGCACCTTTTCATGTTCAAAATGATTATAATTTAAAACATTTTCGTGTTCAATTTTCCCCAATTACGCTAGTGATTATGCATGGTGTCAATATTGTACGAAAAAGGGGCATGCTGTGTCGATATGGACAATATGAGTTTGATTTAAGGTTCACTAGTTTGCGTTGTGTATACTATTTTTCCATTAATGAATCGGTTATATGATACATGGCTTATGCTATTTCAGATTTCACACGCAATGGATAGGCAAAGCAGAAAGCACAGGATTTTGATGGTGTCCGACTTTTTCTTCCCAAACTTTGGTGGTGTGGAAAGCCACATCTATTATCTATCACAGTGCCTCCTTAAGCTTGGCCATAAGGTCTTTCCCTAATAAACTACTCTTTATTATCCTGCTTTTATTATTTATGTTTCGAGAATGTAAGAGAAGCTACTGGGTATGCATCATTTTTACGGGATTTTTTGGACTTTCTGTTGAGGATGTGCTGCTTTGGAGACCTTACCTTCTAATGAACACAATGGGCATAAGTTTGTACAAAATAACTTTATGCTACTATTTCTGGGTTGTACAAACTTTTGAGCGAATTCAGTTTGTTATTCTATAGGTTATTGTCATGACACATGCATATGGAAAACGTTCTGGAGTACGATATGTTACTGGTGGCTTGAAGGTTTATTATGTGCCGTGGAGGCCATTCCTGATGCAGAATACACTACCTACATTATTCATGACATTTCCAATCATAAGGACAATTCTTATTCGTGAGAGGATATCTGTTGTGCATGGACATCAGGCCTTTTCAACACTGTGCCACGAAGCGTTGATGCATGCTAGGACGATGGGGTACAAAGTTGTCTTCACAGATCACTCGCTTTATGGTTTTGCTGATGTTGGAAGCATTCACATGAATAAGGTGCTGCAGTTTACTCTTGCAGATATTGATCAGGCCATATGTGTGTCTCACACAAGCAAAGAGAACACTGTCTTGAGGTCAGGGATATCTCCGGACAAAGTTTTCATGGTTCCTAATGCAGTGGATACCGCAATGTTTACTCCCTCCTCCAACCGCTTAAGCTGTGATGAAATCATTATTGTTGTGATAAGTAGATTGGTATATCGAAAAGGTGCAGACCTTCTTGTTGAAGTCATTCCAGAAGTATGCCGTCTATTTCCAAAGGTGGGTGATAGCTAGTAACTACAGCACTCTTTGCATGAGCCATGCATGAGATAGGAAAAGGTTAACTGCATGCGTGTTAAAGGTGGAACAAGTTCGTAATTCAGCATATAGACATACTGTTTTCATCACTGTCATCCTTTCTGGTCTGATACATATAATAAATTGCCTGACAGTTCAGCTTGATAGAATGTTTTGGTTCATATGTTATCATCTTGCATCTTTACTTTCTTACTCTATGTTGTTTTGGATTTATAGTGGATTATGTTCCCTCAGTTAATAAAGCAATGGACTTGTCAGGTTCGCTTTATTGTTGGAGGTGATGGTCCAAAACGTGTGCGACTTGAAGAGATGAGGGAGAAGTTCTCCCTTCAGGATAGAGTTGAGATGTTAGGGGCTGTACCTCATGCTCAAGTACGATCTGTTCTGATATCTGGTCATATATTTCTGAACAGGTACCTTTCTGAGTTTTCATTCTTTTGTGTTCAAAATATCTAGATTGTTGGTTATATATGTGCCTTTTTCTGTTCTTACTCTATTTTTACTTTATCATCTATTATTGTATACTCTGGTGTGTTGAAATAGTCTTGTCAGGTTCCTTTAAGCTTTTTGTTGCGACAAAGGAAGTTGCTTTTACTAAACTGTCCATTGAATTCTAAAAACCGAAGGCGTCTGTGGCAATGATCACTACCATTAACAGAGTATCTAAAATTGTCATATTGGAACATGATTAGCGCTCTCCTTGAACAGATACTTTGAGCCGCTTTGGATCTGTGTGGTCACATTTGTACCAGATTATTGAATTGTTCCTGTGTGCCTCTGGTTCTTCCAACATGAATGTTGAATATCATTTGATAAAACATACTGATGTTGTGGGAGTATTTCTTGTGAAATTATAATTATATGTTTTATGGATCTAATGCAAACAGAAAGAAAAGAGCTTTTGGTTTCGTTTTTATTTTCACTTACCTAATCCTAATATTATTTGGAAACTAGAAGGTGGATAAGTTAACCTTGTTTATGACAGTTGTGCGGAGTGCAATTAACTATAGAATACTGAGACATGAAACTTGACCTTTGCTGTTGTAGTTCGCTTACAGAAGCATTTTGCATAGCCATTCTGGAAGCAGCAAGCTGTGGGCTTTTGACAGTAAGCACTAGAGTCGGAGGGGTTCCAGAGGTATGCCCTTTTATGATTTCAAAGTTTCTTTTGTAAATAGCCATGAATTTCAGCTATTTGGACAATTTGCAGATAAATTACTCCTTTTCAGGTTCTACCAGATGACATGATAGTACTAGCAGAACCAGATCCAGAAGATATGGTACGGGCTGTGAGGCAAGCTATCGACATACTTCCTGGTATAGATCCCCAAATTATGCATCGCCGGGTGAGTTTCAATTCTATGCACCTAGCTGACCTTACCGCTCTAGGTTTTTTTAGTAGAAAATTGACATGCAAGTTCTCTTGGGCTTATTCAAATCTAATGTGCATTGTAGATGAAAAAACTCTACAGTTGGGATGATGTGGCCAAAAGAACAGAGATTGTCTATGATCGTGCAATGCAGTCATCAAACACTAATTTGCTAGATCGTCTTCCCCGGTGAGTATAAGGCAGAACATGGACTGTAAATTCATCTTCTGTCACTCATTTCAGAGTAGTTATAGCTGAAGATAGGTTTTTCCTTTGGATCGCCACCTGTCCTTGCATATATTGTATGTCAAAGTGCTAACTCTTCATTTTCTATATTTCATACTCCCTCTGTCCCAAAATAAGTGTCTCAACTTTGTACTAACTTTAGTACCAAGTTGTACTAAGGTTGAGACACTTATTTTAGGACGGACTCCGTCCCAAAATAAGTGTCTCAACTTTGTACTAACTTCAGTACAAAGTTGTACTAAGGTTGAGACACTTATTTTAGGACGGATGGGAGTATAATGATTAGTTCTACTGGTCAAAGTGTGGGCAATACCACCACAGTTTTGCATGCAAACGCAAAAGGAAGTCACTGACGTTGTGTTTCCATAATGTTGTAGATACCTCACATGTGGAGCTTGGGCAGGCAAACTGTTTTGCCTCGTTATGATCATAAACTACCTTGTGTGGTGCCTTCTAGAATTCCTGCAGGTATTTCTTTTTTACCTAGGCATTTCTTATTTTATGGAGATTGATGAGATTATAACGGGGTTTCTCTCCCTCTCAGCCTGCTGAAGGTATCGAAGAAGTCCCAGATATAGGGCCACTGCACATTCATTCGGATTCAGTAGATGACCAGTGCGAAGCGCAACGAAATTGAACTGTTTTGCAACCATTGTGGCATGGATCGTATTGGAGGTCGCGATATCTATTTTAGGCTGGCTCTCACTCTGGAATTTCTTTCAGTGTTTCCCGGTTCTGCATTGACTGTTTTGAGAACAAGTCTTTGGCGAATGGGATAACTATGAAATCATTTCGTCACACCAAATACTGGAATTTACAGTCGTGTTGCATAAAGTTAGTGGTGTGAGTACTTAATGCCATTGCCAACTTTTCATCTGATGTGTCTCTTGTTCCAATCCTTGGACATCAGCTGCTTCTTGGTGCTAGTTTCTACCACTAGAGATATGACGGTCTTGGTGCTACTTAGTGATCTAGACGCTCTTATCTGCAGATTGTATACTTATTGTTCAGTCATTGACAGGGAAAATATATTTAAAAATGTTCACAAATTTAAAATTTTGTCTATCGATCAGTGTAGGAGCATCACGTTCAAGTGTGAATAAGCACAACCGCAGCCCACAACTGATTCACTCCTTAACATGTGGGGCAACAAATGCAAAATCTTCCTTGGCTCCATTCCTGGGGAGAACTTGAGAGATTTTGAAATTTGTTTTGTCCTGAATTTGGCTTGCGCGAGAACAAGGGGAGTTTGTATTTATTTGAGCAATTGATTCTTCTTCTTCTTTTTTCTGTTTTGAGATAGCCCCCGCTCTTTTCAAAAACCTAGACGTATCTGTGAAGTCAGAATTGAACGTGACGTCACATGTGAAGTCAGAAATTCAACTTGTCTCTTGTATAACTGCACAACGCATGGAGAAACACCGTGTTGCTTTCAGAGACAACTTCGAAATGATATCTGAAGCAGTTATAAGGTATAACTATTTATCACCCTTCCAAGTCAATCCAACATTCTAGGTTTCGAAGTAGATTTTGCACAATATAACTAGCTGCCGCTACAAGTGGATGAGCTCATAGCCCAGTGGCTAGAGCGCAGCGGCGCCTCTCAGCTGGCGCGGGTCAGAACCTCAGTTCCGACGTGTGTCTCACTGTCTCTCTTAATTAAAAATGCCATAGGAGCTCCTCCCGCTACTGGTCTAGTTTTCTTTTAGTTGTCGTTACATCTCATTTTCAAAACTACTTCTCGAGTTTCAAAAAATGTAAGATATACATTATGAACCTGTCAAAAATAATTGAAAAGTACAACTTATAAGGTGCGACTCTGGAGTGAACATTTACTAATTTCATAACTAGGAAATGATGCAGTTGAGAAAGAAAGTGATACTCCCTCTGTAAAGAAATACAGTATTATATTTCATTACATAGTACAAATTATTGGCCCCCTTCCAAGCATTTACAAGTCAGTTGTTAGCTCAACATTTTTGCAGAATTAACAATACTCACAATGGTCTTTACGGGGAAGATACCGCTAACAAACAATACTCAATCCACATGTCATCAACTAGACTACACTGTGTACAACAAGTAAATACCAAGCTATGTACCAAAATAGGATCTCAAGAGCATGCGTCAAGACCGACAAAGAGAGCAGATCCACTTGAACCCTATTCAAAGTTATGGACCCCATGTGTGACTTTTTTTGGAAACTTCCGACCCATTCATTTTCATGGTAGTACAACGAAATCTAACGACGATTCTGACGTTGAAGCGGTAATGAATGCATGACAACATTATCGTCCCTCACTAATCGGACAAAACCTTGTAGTAGACAATTGGGAAGTCGCCGTCCTAATATCTCGAAGGACACCACCCGAAGGAAGACGAATATAGACCGGATCCAAACAAATCCAACAAAGATCAGCACCGATCGAATCTCGCAAGATCCGTCGGAGACACACCTCCACACTGCCTTATGACGACACTAAGGCACCGCCGGGACAAGGCTGGGCGGGCGAAACTTATTCCATCATCAAGAAGCCGCTGCCGCCTTGCCCCCTAAGCGGGAAACAAACCCTAACCGAAAACTTGTAACTTAAAAATGGAATTGAAGCCCTCCAGGAAAGAGTCGGGTCCATCGCGCCTCTATGGCCCTAAGGCCACCAGAGACAAGACAAACAGCGGCAGCGGCAAGGGAGACAGGGAAACCTAATTGCCTTGTCGCCCAAAGATTTGTGGCAACAAAAAAAATGCTCGTGGGTGTATCAATAGTTTTTAGTATGTTGATAGGAATATGTCTAACATCTAGAATGAAATCATGTGTGTCCTTGGAGCTCAGCAAAAACAAATGTATCTGTGCACGGATGCAGAATCAACGCATCAAACAAATGTGCTTGTGCACAGATTCCGAAGACATGAAACAATATACCATCCATGTGAGTGTAGTTTTTGTTTGTTCCCGGTATTTTAGGGCACACAAAAAAATGCCCTCAATCCAAGCAGGACGAGAAATTAATCCAAAAAGTATTAAGGATAATATCAGAGGAGATACACGGAAGTAATAAAAACCAATTGCACAAAACCGAGCGAAATGTTGCTAGCATTTCAAGATTTTGACCAAGCTATCTTTCAGACATTGTTAGGAAGCCACGCGTGTTTCGCCGACAGAACTGACTTGTGGATTCTTTCCATATTCCGCTTACAGAGTACTACATGGTATTAACTTGGTATCAGCTACGACTCCAGATCGCTCAAGTCCGCGGAACCAAGTTTGTTGCTTCCTATGCAATTGCAGGTGAGGAAGATATGCCAGTGGGGAGAAAATGCCAGGGCGTTTAAGAGCTGCGCTAACTGAATCGGCTGCATAGTCAACCTGTAAAAGAACACAAGTCCAGTAATTAGCTACTGGTTGGTTAAGCTTCTGTACAGGGGTATCTGAAAAAATGACAAGAATGCATTGCATTGGATAACCTAATCGAATGGCATGTTAAATTTAATTTAACTAATGGCCACACATGTGAAAGTTGTGTGATTCAGCATCTACATTGACAACAATATTATTGAGTATTATTATGAAACAATGACTAAAATGCGCAAATGATCTGCATGGTTGATGACATGAATGGTCAACTAGCAATATTCAATATTCATGGAGAAAAAGGATCATATTTGTCTTATAATGTTTACAACTTTGCGTATGGTACATATAAAGTACTACTCCCTCCGTAGTGATCTAAACGCTCTTATATTTCTTTACAGAGGGAGTAACATCTACCACAATCTGACCACAATAATGCCCTTCAGATATTAACAGGACAACATATACATTTAGTTCTTGGGCAAAGACATGGGTAGAAGTTCTGTTGATACTGTATATTGGGCCAAAGCATGGAGTCATGCATTTTGTAAACTGGTGACATATAAATGGAATTAACAGATGCCCAATTTGCTTTTCATCAACAGATTGAGTCAAAGTTAAAACAGCTGGCCTGAAAAGCACGTGCTGACTAACAAGGAGCAACTGAAAAGGGAGTACTGCATCATCTAAGCTAGCGTGGTGACTAGTGAAGGAAAAAATGTAATCCAACCAAGTTGATCCAGAAGAAAAAGGTCTAATTTTTGTCCCTCAGCCATTAACACGCCTTATTGCAACCCAAGTTTGAATACATTTAATTTTCCCCCTAAATTTTCAATACCGGTGCAGTGAGTTGAAGGTGTGATCAGGGGCCAAGCCAGTGGTGGGACAGGCGTATTAGGGCTGGAGGTGGATGAGCAACCATATGCAGTAGTGGCAGACCAAGGGTTTCTTGCCATCTGCCACCATGGATAGTACCGTTGGCGACATTGGGATTTGCGGTGGCAGGCTGGGTGGTAGTGATGGCAAACTTCTTCAGGTGCACTGGCACTGTAAGTAGCTTCTGAAAGTTGGTTGGCAGCTGCCATGGATAATGGCAGCAGTGTCCATGGTGAAGACTGAAAAGAAAGATAGTGTCCATAGAGTGGAGAGGCTGATAAATGGATCCATTTGTTTAATACATAATGTTCGTTTGCTGATTCACCACCTATATGCTTACTAGTACACAATAGCATGCCACATCATAAAAACCACAAATGAGCCGGCATTGCGATCTAATTGGATGGTATTGATATATGAGGGTGCAGATAAAATGATGTTCTAACAGAAGAGGGAAGTTAAACACTGGCAATAGTTGAGAGTTCAACATTAGACTTTCCCAAGATGAAACATGAATATTAGTATCAGCCTCTCCACTATATATCTCTATGTCTCCCTTTTCTCTATCTGTCTCCCAAGATGTTAAAGATCTGTTAATCTTTAGTGAACATTCACCAAATGAAACAAGAATATGAGTATCTTTAACCTCAGAAGAAATTCAATTGAAAATTGTTGAGTCGTGTGGTGTTCTGGTTATTATGAAAAAAAGACTAAGATTAATTTCTAATTTTAAATAGAATTAGAATTTTTCTAATTCTTAACTATGTATGTCCACCGATTATCTCTTAACAAGTTAACATCATCCCATGCTGACAAGCCAGCCCAGCTAATCTCTTGCTTCTTTTAATGCCAAGTACGAAAGATGATCGATGAGTCTGCCATGGCACTACAATATAAGGTGTGAAAGACTATAGAAACTACACTTATGGTTACTACCTTCTTTTGTGAGGGATTGGTAACTAACTACACTATGAAGCAAGTTTTTTTTTAGTAAGAGATATAGTTAGGTTATGAAGGACGGGCGTCGTGCAGTGGTAGACTGGTAGTCTCTCCACTTGTGGCCTGGTGGTCCTGGGTTCAAACCAACCTCCTTGCAGAATTACTATGCAAGGGTAAGACTGTCTAGAAATTCCCTTCCCTAACCCCACCTTGTGTGGGAGCTTTCGGCACTGGGTACGCCCTTTATATAGTTAGGTTAACTTACGTATATGTGCAATATCACAACGCAAAACTACTTTTGTAGGAAAGACAACCTACGTATTGCTAAAATGTTCATGGGGTACTTCACTTTTCTGAACTTACTAGAACATAATTTTGAAAGCAACCATAGGTTCATCTCTTGTGCACATAGTATATGTTAAATCTAATCTTGTGAGCTACAAATGACACACAAAATACTCTGACTGTAAGCCTAAGAATCCTAACAAATCTGGAAACCAAGTGAAACGTTGACTGTAAACACCAAACAAGAAACTACTACAGTAGTAATGACAGTGGAAAACTCTGCTTATCTGATCCTACCAAGTATCAATCCAAGTAAATAATAACAAAACCATTCAAGAATCAATCAATCAGGTCACCCGGTGGTTTCTAATCTTACGTTTACAGTCAGCTCGCTCAAAGCCCATCAAAGCCCGAATTGAGCAAGCAACTAAACAAAATTATAATTCGGCTAAGCTATTCGCAAGAAAAGAAAAAAAGAATCAGCTCGCTCGTGTTTCTAATCTGTACAAAGTCGTTTACCGAAGATGCAGCCGCGCTCAACAGCGACTGCGCCATCGGGAGTACGCAGAACCTGGAACACAGGAGTGGGCAAAGAATTAGTACACGTGGGCATTGGGGATAAAATTTAAGGACTCGGAAGAAAGCCGCCGTAGTGTGCTGGAGTGCGGGCGGACGGCGAGAGAATACTAACATTCCCCTGCCACCGCAGAGAGCGGCGACGGCCGGGTCCGTCCATTCGTCGAAACTGAGGGGGAGAAGAAAGCAAACGAGAGGGTGAGCCAAAGCGCCGCGGGAGCAGAACCAGGAGAGAGGGAGAAGGTAAAAGGGTTAGAGGTCGGTGTACTCGTACATCCATCCGTAGCGCCGGTCGAATACGAGGCGGCGCTGGCGGCGGCGGAGGTCAGGACGCGGCGGATTGGGGGAGGAGGAGGAGGCTTCTGCTGCCGCCATACTCTTCGATGATAAGTTACAGCGGTAGAGGATGGCCTTGTCCTCTTAATGATGGGCACGCTGTTATTACCTAAAAAGATTAAACGAACACTGTGGGCTTTGCCCGCGCAGGTTCGAATCCTGCCGACCACGTTTCTTTTGTTTTTTATCTATGCATTCTCTTTTTAATTTGTTGTTTATGTAGTCCATAAATTATTAAAATTATCTTTTTAATTTGTTGTTTATGTTTTAGTCAATAAATTATTTTAATTGTCTTTTTAATTTGTTGTTTATGTTTTAATTCATAAAATATTTTTTAATTAAGAGTGTTATTTCATGTATTTTGTTCGATAACTCACATCTTTGTAAAAAAAATCATCCATTTTAATATTTTCTTACTGTTGGAGTATTGGCGTTACGAATGTTTTAGTTTATGGAATATTTTTATCAAGAGTGTTATTCCATGATGCTTAGCTCTGGAGTGCTGGTGTTAGGAATGTTTGCGCCACCTTCATGTGAGTCTCGGAGAGCAGTCGTACCTTCTATCTTCGGTAATTGGGGAAGGAGAGTTAATATTGAAAGTGTTGTCTAAACATGCAACGGTCAGTGTTTTCAATCGTGATCCAATCTGATAGCTCAACTAAAATTGATGCAACGACAGACCACTCGCTGGACCGGTCCTGAATATGGACACCTCATGTTAGAGATACAATCATACAAAACAACTCGTGAAATTGTGTGAGTCTATCCCTTTGAAAATCAAGCGAAATCAAAATAAGGTTGTTCATAGTCAAGCTAATTTGGGTTGTTTCTGGAGGTAACACAGTTTGTTGGTTGTGGCGTGTTCAAATTTTGTTTCAGAGTATGTACTAGTAGATTGTAACACTATTAAATGAGGAATAAAACTCACAAATCCTCTGCAAAAAATATCGATGGAGCGGGTTAGCCATCGGTTTGTGTGTGAGAGAGAGGTCGACATGTGTTCTAATGCGTTCATGCTTTTGTTGAATCTTTGTGACAAAGAGTGGTAGTTTTTATGCATTCTCTTTTTGTGTGCTCATGATGACTCCTTGTGTGGTATTTTTATGCATATATGCTCTTTATTGACTCTCTGTTTGCTAAATGAATTAATACTGTTCATGATATATTTGATTGCCTCATGTTGAAAAAAAAATACAAGTTATGGGGGTTAATCTTACCACCTCAATCAAAATGGTCATTGTAAGAATAATTGGGAAGCGTAGAACCCTTTGCTCGAGCCGCACTTGTATTTATATTGGTAATACCGTGGCTTACAAGTTGCTCGATCAAACAGATCGTTTACAGAGAAGGTCGGTCGAAGGAGGAAACGAAAGAAGAGATAGAAGAGGATACAAGACTTAAACAAGAGTTCTATCTCTATTCAACTATTCTAACATCCCCCCTCAATCTAAACCTAAGTGATACTTCCAAGTTTGAGATTGTACTTGAACTCATCCAACCATCTCATGGTGAGAGGTTTTGTAAAGCCATCATCCAGTTGATCACCAGTAGGTATGAACCTTATGTCAAGTAGTTTACGAGCTACCCTTTCTGTGACGAAGTGGAAATCAACCTCAATATGTTTTGTGCGTGCATGAAAAACATGATTACCTGAAAGATAGGTTGCATCAATATTATCACACCATAACCTTGCAGCTTTTGGAGTTTTGACTCCAAGCTCATAAAGCAAAGTTTGAATCCACATGACTTCAGCTATGGCATTTGCTAGAGCCTTATATTCAGCCTCAGTGCTTGACCGTGAGACTGTAGCCTGTTTTCTGGCACTCCATGATATAAGATTTGTCCCCGGGAACACAACAAACCCACTTGTGGATCTTCTGCCATCAGCACACCCAGCCCAGTCTGCATCAGAATAGACGGTCATAAGCATGGATGAAGACTTGACAATTCTGAGTCCATGTCCTTCTGAAAATTTGAGATACCTCACAATCCTTTTAATTGCAGTCCAGTGAGTAGTAGTTGGTGCATGTAAATACTGACATACTTTATTCATAGAATAAGAAATATCAGGACGTGTAAGAGTCAGATGTTGTAATGCACCTACAATACTTCTATAGTTTGTGGCAGACTAAGGCATAGCCTAGTGGTGGGAAGGGGCTGATGCCTTCCCACCCACCCAGGTTCAAGGCATGGTACTTGCAATTTGGGTTTGTTGCACCAATTATACTGTAGGGGGTTCCCTTACAGTCTTTCTGTCAAAAAAAACTTCTATAGTTTGTTGCATCCTCTGGTCCAAGTGCTTCTCCACTTTCAGTTGTTAGTTTTTCTGAAGTTGAGATCGGTGTACTTACAGGCTTGCAGTTCTCCAATCATACTCTCTTGAGTATGTCATTAGCATATTTTTCCTGAGAGAGAAGTATACCATCTTTTACATGTTTAACCTCTATGCCAAGGAAGTAATGAAGATCTCCCAAATCCTTACGAGCAAATTCCATCTTTAAATCCTTGAGCAAGCAAACAGTGGCATCTGGACTTGAACTAGCAACAATAATATCATCAACATACACCAACACAAATATAGTGACATTGCCTTTATCATAGAAGAATAATGAGGTATCTGCTTTTGATGGTGTAAACCCAAGTTGTTTTAACTGTGTGCTCAACCTTGAGTACCAGGCTCTTGGGGTCTGTTTCAAACCATATAAAGCTTTGTCTAACTTGCAAACATGATGAGGTGTGTGAGGGAGTCCTGGACTAGGGGGTGTCCGGATAGCCGGACTATCATCACGGCCGGACTCCAAGACTATGAAGATACAAGATTGAAGACTTCGTCCCGTGTCCGGATGGGACTTTCCTTGGCGTGGAAGGCAAGCTTGGCGATACGTATATGTAGATCTCCTACCATTGTAACTGACTATGTGTAACCCTAACCTATCCGGTGTCTATATAAACCGGAGGGTTTTAGTCCGTAGGACGAACAACAATCATACCATAGGCTAGCTTCTAGGGTTTAGCCTCCTTGATCTCGTGGTAGATCTACTCTTGTACTAGCCATATCATCAATATTAATCAAGCAAGAGTAGGGTATTACCTCCACCGAGAGGGCCCGAACCTGGGTAAAACATCGTGTCCCTTGTCTCCTGTTACCATCCGCCTAGACGCACGCAGTTCGGGACCCCCTACCGAGATCCGTCGGTTTTGACACCGACATTGGTGCTTTCATTGAGAGTTCCTCCGTAGTCGTCACCGATAGGCCCGATGGCTCCTTCGATCATCAACAACGACGCGGTCCAGGGTGAGACTTTTCTCCCGGACAGATCTTCGTATTCGGCGGCTTTACCGCTGCGGGCAATTAAGCAGCCATCTGGAAGCGGTCGAAAGCTATGCCCCGGCCGTCGGTCGATTTGGAAGTTTGAACTATACGGCCGATATCCGCGGAGACTTGATCTTCGATGGATTCGAGCCGCATAAAGCGTGCCGCCTTTGTCTCGATGGGCACGATCTAGCTCTGCACCGAGCGATTGCCACGGAGGCCGCACCAAAGATCCGGCTCCGACCCTTAATCCGGGCCGGATTCCCCGATCGACGACGAGTGGTTGGACACCGCCTCGGAGGCTACAATCTCTGGCGATTGAGCTGAACTCCATCCCTGTCGCTGCGAAGACCTCGACTCCGAGGTGCCGGACTTCTCTCGGATTCGAACCCTCCGCTACCGCCAATCGAATCCGATTCAGCACTGGTTATGGAGTTCACGGCCGCGGACATCTTTCAGCACTCGCCCTTTGGTGATATCCTGAATTCGCTAAAGTCTCTCTCTTTATCCGGAGAGCCCTGGCCGGACTACGATCAGGAAGGTTGGGACGCGGACGACGAAGAAATTCAACGCCCACCCACCACCCAATTCGTAGGCACCGTCGAAAGCTTACACGACGTGCTCGATTTTGACTCCGAAGACATCGACGGTATGGACGACAATGTAGGAGACAACAATGAACCAGCACCTATAGGATGCTGGACTACTACCTCATCCCATGATGTATACATGGTGGATACTCCTAAAGGAAATGAAGACGAGGAACAACGGGACGCTACGAAGGATAAATCCCTCGGCGGTCAAACGGCAACGTAAACGCCGAACCAAGTCCCGCCTCAACAGAGACCCAGCCATAGAGCAGGGCGAACCGGTGGACGACGAACAGGCTATCGAGCAATCGTCCGAACAAGACAACTTGGACAAACAACCCGTCCCCGGCGAAGACAACAGTCCGGACGATCTCACGCCGGACAAACTGTTGGAGCAAAATAACCTCCAGAAAAGGTTCGTCGCCACCGTATGCGTAGCTGAAAAAGCGTATGAAGCTCAAAATAGCGGAAGATGCACTCAGGATCGGATGGAGCAAAGTATTCAACACCTCGAGACAAATCTGGCGACGATACGAACAAAGAGCTACCCAAAAGAAAGCTACCGCCCGAATTGACAAAGAGGCCTTAGAGCCCCCACAATCAAAAAATAAGAAGGCCACCCGGTCGGATGGGCGACCCCGTCAAAAGAATGGCGAGATGGCGCCGCATTAAGCCGATATGCGATCCGCATAAGGATTCGCATCAAAAGGACGGCCCAGTTAGGTCCATCTATGGGCCAAGAAAGCAAGCTCTTCAAAGCAATGCAACACGCCAAATATCCGAACATCACGGCACACCCAAATACAGGGGCGCCGCACATCCCCTATGTTTCACCGATGAGGTCTTGGATCACGCAATTTCAGCCGGGATTCAAACCCGTAAACATAGAGGCATACGACGGAACAACAGACCTGGAGTCTGGATTGAGGATTACATCCTCCACATACACATGGCTAGAGGAGATGATCTCCACGCCATAAAATACTTACCCCTCAAACTCAAAGGGCCAACTCGGCATTGGCTTAAAAGCCTCCCCTAAAATACCATTGGAAGTTGGGAAGAGCTCGAGGATACGTTTCGGGCAAATTTTCAAGGGACATACGTCCGCCCTCCGGATGCAGACGATTTAAGTCACATAACCCAACAGCCCGGAGAGTCAGCCCGAAATTCAGAACAGGTTCCTTACTAAAAGAACCAAATAGTCGATTGTCCAGGACGCCAAGCCTTAGCAGCCTTCAAACACAACGTCCGAGACGAATGGCTCGCCAGACACCTCGACCAAGAAAAGCCAAGAATAATGGCCGCATTAACAAGCCTCATGACCCGCTTTTGCGCGGGAGAGGATAGCTGCTAGCAAGATGCAGCACCAGCGACCCAAGTACATCCGAAGTCAGGGATGGAAAAGGGAACCACGGCGCAACAAGGACCAGCGCCGGACTAAAGGGAACAGTCCAAAGAGCGCGGCAGTCAACGCCGGATTCAAAAGCTCACGGCAGAACAACAAAAAAATGCCCCTTGAGGACAATAGCGGTGAGCTATCCAACTTCAACAAAATCTTGGACAAGATATGTCAAATCCACAGTACTCCCGGGAGGCCTGCAAACCACACCCACTGAAATTGTTGGGTCTTCAAACAGTCCGGCAGACTCAACGCCGAACACAAGGGGCTCGACACACCAAGTGAAGATGATGACGAGCACCACAAGCAGAGCCCCGGAGAACAAAAGAACTTCCCACAAGAGGTCAAAACAGTAAACTCACTTCACGTGATCAAAGGGAAGGACACAGCGGCGCCCACTAAAATGCGCGCCGCACCTTTGTCGTAACCAATCACCTTCGACCATCGGGACTATTCAAAGTATCCGGAACTCAGGATGGACTGCCTTGATATTGGATCCTATAATTGACGGATTCCAATTTACACAAGTCCTCATGGATGGCGGCAGTGACATAAACCTGATATATCAGGACACAATCCGCAGGATGGGGATAGACCCAAACCAAATTCGCCATAGCAACACCTCCTTTAAAGGGGTAATGCAAGGGCCCATATGCCCATTGTATGGGCTCCCTATGGCTAGAAGTTGTGTTCGGTTCATCCGACAACTTCCGTCGCGAAAAGTTAGTCTTCCATGTCGCCCCGTTTAAAAGTAGCCATCAAGCACTATTGGGACGCGAAGCTTTCGCCCGCTTTAACGCAATACCGCATTATGCATCTCTAACACTTAAAATGCCCGGTCCACGCGGCATCATCTCGTTAAAAGGAAGTATTAAGTGTTACTCGAGCACGGAAGAACGGGAGACTGCCTTGACAGCCCCACACCTATCCGGCTCCGCTAGGCAAAGAACCTGAATTGGTCATTCAAATCCCGGACACGGCTAGACGAGTCCGGCGCCTACTAGCGGCACACCCCCATACAAGGGGCTGCATGCATGTATCATAAGAGACACTAAAGCTCAATTTTATTCACTTCCTCGAGTCGTACTCTGTTTATTTAATATAAAGTACATCTTTCGCACGATCCTTTTTCTTTCCAACTAAGTTCCTCTCTTTTACAGATGAACAACGTGCTACACCCGTCCAGGATATGGCACAACGGAGATACAGGCGCAGACATGCAGTAGGGACCCGTCGCAAGGATTCTTTTCAGATTAAGACCCTGCGTAAACCTTTTTTACTATCTCTTGTTGATATACATCCCCCGGTTCCTTACTACAACCGATGAGGAGGCTGGTGTTTTGGCATTGGCCGCACCAGAATTTTTGCGCGTACCTGGACACTAGGGGCCTAGGGCATTATTCTGCCCATTTTCATAAAGACCGAATACCTTAGGGAGTATTCGGCGTCTCGAGTTAGGCCTTATATGCATCAGCTCCGAATCATGTCTTTGGTCAAATGTTGGGTTGCCCGGCTCCTGTGTTTTGCTGCCTTACGTTCCGCTTTTATCGGCTAACGCGGCACCGGAGAACTATCGCGATTGTGCCCGGTTCGCCGGGCGAGCACCTCAAGAGAGAAAGTCGAAATCGACTGTCATGATATAGCGAGAGACCGTCAACCACTCGATGACTCACTTTGGAATCTTTAGGATTCCTCCGCATTAACGAAGGACCGGTTTTCGGTCAGCACATACGCACTCGAATTCGGGAGAGTGTGGTGCCCCGAGGGCTATATAGTAGCCCCACCTTGAACTCCTATGGCTAAGTGAAAGTGATAAAGCATTATAGTCCGGTTGCCTAGTTTGCTACGCTACCACCTCCTTAACAGACCAAGACGTTGGATTAAGTGTGAAAAAGCGCTTTCTTTGCAAACACCCTGCACTATGTGCGTGGGGGTAAACCAAGGACTGCCATCTTTCGAGGTTATATATACATATACATAAACGGCATACAGGAGTAGTTCACTACTTAAACGCACAAGTATAAAAAGCTCTTATATTATATTGAAACATTGTTTTCACAAATCATACATGTCATTTAAACATAATATCCTTCGAGCACTACGTCTCTATTAAACGAGCGCCCTGCAGGACTTCAAAGTAGTGCTCGGCAGGCACTCGACTTCTGTCCGAACCTTGGGATGCAACGTCGGTGGCCTTCATCTCTGCCCAGTATGTCTTGACAAGGGCCAGAGCCATCCGCGCTCCCTCAATACACGACGATCGCTTCATTGCATCGATACGCGGTACCGCACCAAGGAACTGCTGCACTAAACCAAAATAACTCCTCGGCTGGGGTCCGCCCGACCACAAATGAGTCAAGATATGCTTCATGGCAAATCCGGACAATCGATTCAACTCGGCCCATTCGGCCAACCGATCGGTCAACGGAAGAGGATGCTCCGGACTATGGAATTGCGACCAATATAGCTCTTCCCTTCTGTGCCCCTTCTGGCCCGGAAGTGCTCAACCACGTCCGCAGCACTCGCCGCCAAGTCCACATAAGCATCCTCCGAACTCCACAACTTGTCCAACTGAGCATACTTTGGATCTGTATATTTCCTCTGCAGCAGAAACGGTTTTCCAGCCGCAATTGCCCCGGCCTGACTCAGCTCCTCCTTGGCAGCTCTCAAAGCCGAGTGGGTATTCTTGGATTCGGCTGCGGCCTTTTTCAGGCCCTCTTGCTCCGCTTGACGTTCTTTTTCAAGAACCTCGCAGCGATTGGTTGTATTCTTCAACTTTCTGGCCATATCGACCATTTCCTCCTTGCTTCGGCAGTGAGCATCCCGTTCGGCTTTTAGCTCTTCGGCCGCCCTTAAAGCGGCCGCATTACTACTTCTGGCTTGCTCTTTCGCTCGGGCGAGTTCCGCTCGCAGCTCCTCCACGGCAGCGGCACCATCTGCATTAAGCATACAAATAGTAAGACATGGGCGTCAAGCTACCTTACCAGGTGTCCGCGTAGAAGTCGCATACCTTGTGACTCGTCAAACCGTTTATTGACCGGTAGCGATGTCCGCATCCGCCTCGTCAAGTTGCCGCTTTAGTTCGGCATATTCATCGATCCGGCCGCCACTGCACGCCCGCCACCTGTTTAGGAGCGGCGATATGTTATAAGTGAGATTTTGATCCTCGACGCAGCTGTTAATTTTGACAACATACCGAGTCTCGTGGGCTACTATCTATACAGGCGCATTCTATATGCATAAGCATTAGAAGGTACATCATTTTATGCACCTCAAACCCTATCAAGAAGCTTCGACGGCTTCATGCAATCCGCTCTCCATGGATGCAATCCTTTCAATCACCGTACCCATTAGAGCACGGTGTTCTTACGAGATAGCCGCCGCCCGAGCAGATCCTTCACCTCCTCGACCGCACACCACTTGGCGCTGCACCTTCCGGCCCCCGGACTTGGGAACCTCCGCGACGACACCTCGTGGTCGCCCGCCTCGCATGAGGGTGCGACAGTGGAGGCGTTTCGCTCTCCATCATCTCCTAAGAAGATCCTCAAGACGAGCTCTGCTGAGAAGGGCTGAGATCCGAACTACAAGGTACAATTTCGGTTATCTTTAGAAATAAATACAGGATGTTCCTTATTTACAAGACCCCTACTTTTTACTTACGGCTCATTTGGAGGGCTGATCCCCTTGGGGAAATAGTGCGGCTGGGTTACTTCCAGCCAGACTCTCTGACGAAGATTCCTTTCCCCTCTTTGAGGCCTTGACCTCCGGATCTTCTGAAGCGGTCCTCTTCTCTCCTTGAAAGATGGGACTTTTAATCCCTCCTTCCTTGATAGCCTCCTTCGTAAAGGCATTTGCTTCCCCGCTTTCCCCTTCGCCTTCTTCAAAAGGCGCGACCTTCAACATCTTGGTCAGTATGGGATCCAGCATGGTCTCCGGGAGGGGAGCAGGACACCTTATTAACTTTGCCTTGGCTATCCACTCCTGTTCAAGAAATGGCTCCTTTAAACCCCATATGTATATATAATAAATGAATGAACAGCTTGTCCGGTTACAGGACTACTTACTTGAGTATCTGGGCGATTGCAGCTTAGTCATGCGTCCTCAGTCAGGTCCGGACACTTCTCTTGTGATCCGAAGAACAGTTTATACATCTCCACGGCGTCGTGCCCATAAAATTTTGGAGAGCTCGTGGTCCCTCCGGATTAAATTCCCACAAAGTGAGGGGGCGGCGTTTGAGGCGTATAGGCGCCGGATCAACATAACCTGCGCCACTGCAACTAGATTGATCTCTCTTTCTTGGAGGTCTCGAATACGGCCCTGCAGCAAAGGAACGTCCCTGGACGGCCCCCAGTCGAGCCCCTTGTTGGCCCATGACGCCACTTTGTGGTGGGCGTGGCGGAAGGCGAGGAGCGCCACCCATTTGGTGCCCCCGGAGGCGGTGATGTAAAACCACTCCCGTTGCCACAAACCAAGCTCCTCTTGAAAAGAGCCCTCGGGCCACGGAGCATCAGCACATTTGCTTATGACCGCCCCTCCGCACTCTGCTTGCTGCCCCTCGATCTTCTTTGGCTCCACCTTGAAGGTCTTGAGCCATAATCCAAAGTGAGGAGTAATATGGAGGAAGCCCTCACATATGAAAATGAATGACGAGATATGGAGGATGGACTCTGGATTCAAGTCATGGAAATCAAGCCCATAATAAAACATGAGCCCCCGCACAAAGGGATCCGTCAGGAAGCCTAAACCCGGAAGGAAGTGAGACACGAACACCACGTTCTTGCCGGGCTCAGGAGTGGGAATGACCTGCCCTGGAGCAGGCAGCCTATGCGAGATCTCGCCGGTTAGATACCTGGCGTCTCGCAGCTTTAGCACATCTTCTTCTCGTGACGGAGGAAGACATCCATCGGCCGTCTTTGGTCGGAGCCGGACATCGTCGAAGGTCCGAAGCGCCTAAATCTGAAGCTTTGGGTGTTGGAACTCGAAGCGCGAGGCGGACTCGATGGAGGGTGTAAAAAGAAGAGGGCCTTGGTCTCATTATAAAGAGGTTGAATACCAAGAGCCCACCCCGTGGCCGATTAGGACTCGCCTTTGATAGGGGAGGCGTGCCAACGGGCACGGTTGGGTTACCCACGTCCGTATTGATGAGAATCCCAGAATAAGGGGGCACGATCTATGCTTTGATAAGACATGCCAAGGAAACCGCCTCGCTAAATGCGCTAAGGCGGAACGGTAAAAAACGATTCATATAAAGACCTGGCCGTGGTGTGATGTCACGCCGCGGAATACGTCAGCAGATCTGTGCAAAAGTTATTCTCTCTACGGTGGTATGTGGAACTTGTTCTGCAGAGTCGGACACTATCCTGGTGTTCAAAACCTTCTATGAAGTATTCGGAGGAGGAACCCGCCTTGCAATGCCGAAGACAATATGCGCGCCGGACTCGTCGTCATTGAAGCCTGGTTCAGGGGCTACTGAGGGAGTCCTGGACTAGGGGTTGTCCGGATAGCCGGACTATCATCACGGTCGGACTCCAAGACTATGAAGATACAAGATTGAAGACTTCGTCCCGTGTCCGGATGGGACTTTCCTTGGCGTGGAAGGCAAGCTTGGCGATACGTATATGTAGATCTCCTACCATTGTAACCGACTCTCTGTAACCCTAACCTATCCGGTGTCTATATAAACCGGAGGGTTTTAGTCCGTAGGACGAACAACAATCATACCATAGGCTAGCTTCTAGGGTTTAGCCTCCTTGATCTCGTGGTAGATCTACTCTTGTACTACCCATATCATCAATATTAATCAAGCAGGAGTAGGGTATTACCTACATCGAGAGGGCCCGAACCTGGGTAAAAACATCGTGTCCCTTGTCTCCTGTTACCATCCGCCTAGACGCATAGTTCGGGACCCCCTACCCGAGATCCGCCGGTTTTGACACCGACAGTGTGCTTATATTCTCATAACCTGGTGGATGCCACATAAAAACCTCTTCTTCCAGAACACCATGAAGAAACGCGTTCAGAACATCTAACTGCCTTAGGCTCCAACCTCTCGAAACAGCAATGGACAATACAAGTCGAATAGTAGCTGCTTTAACAACAGGACTAAAAATATCTTCATAATCTATACCAAACCTTTGCTTGAAACCTTTTGCAACTAATCTAGCCTTATATCTGTCTATGCTTCCATCAGATTTTCTCTTGATTTTGTACACCCATTTACAATCTATGATATTCTTGCCTTTTTCTGGTGGTACTAACAACCATGTTTTATTTCTCATGAGTGCTTCATATTCATTATCCATGGCTCCCTTCCAATCTTTATCAGCAAGTGCATCATGCAAATGAGTTGGTTCACCCATACTAGTAAGAGAGGCACGTTTTATTTTATCATACCTTATAGTACCATCTTTGTACACCTTTTTCCTTGATAACACCAGATTGAGATCTAGTATGTCGACGTGGAGCTTCAGGTGCACGAGCTTGAGTGGTTTTTGATTCCGCACCAGAATTCTCGTTCACAGACAATCCCGTCGGATCTGCTGTATCAGACAGTTCCTAATCCGAGGCATTCAGAATGTCAGAAATCCCCCTTGCGATCGTCGCGCCAGCAGGGAGACACCGTGTGGCGCCCTCGATGACCTCCCGCTCGGTCTGGCAAGCCGAGACAGTCGAGATGGGCCCCGCGCCTGTTGGTTGGTCGCCCGCTGGCCCATCCCACGTGGGTGTCGCGCACGGTGAGACTAGCCACAATGGGTAGTAACATAGAGTAGTAACATGCCCATGTTACTACTCTATGTTACTACCTCTATAGTGGGGAGTAACATATGTGTGGTAACATCCAACACTTCATTTATTAGGCTATAGACTCATCTTGCCTTGATATGTGTGATGTTACTCATACTAGTAGTAACTAGCCATGTTACTACATGCCTCTCTTTCTTTATTTATTGCTTGTCACATCATCTTTTTTTTATCTAGATATGTGTGATCTTACTACCTATGTTACTCCCATTGTGGGTAGTCTGAGCCGCTGTTAGGACCGGATTTTCGGGATATCAATTTCCCAGAAAATGGCCCTTGTGCTCACCAGCCACAGGATTACTGTTAGCTGATGAGACACCAACTTGATATAGAAACTCCAAGCAAAATACAAAGTATGTAGTACAAGACCATTTTGGCCTATGAGTACAACAAATTGGTTTCTAGTGGTTGATGGCGGAAGCGGTTTGTGGTTCATCAGTGTCTATGGGACTCCATTTCCCACAGGAACAGCTGACCTGGGTAACTCCTATCTTCGCGAGGCTGCTGTCACCATTGCGTGGGTTCCGGGGCTGTCATCGCAACGCTCCTCTCCATGCAAGGAATCTGGCCAAGACAATATCCAGGGACAAGCCAGTGAGTACTTTTGAATGTACTCGCAAACATTATGAACACAGGTATAATATAACAAATGATAGTCATGCTCTGAAACTATTCTATGATTACACGTTAATCACAAAATGACCGTCCATGATGCACGCAAGCAGGTTATCCATATACAACATGACTAGGCAGTAAGGGAATAGAAATAGAATGCACCGATCGGGTGTCTGAAGCGACGCCTCGAAGGGATGGACATATAAAACATGCCTCAGTCGGGCGTCTGAGCGACACCACGTAAAGGGCTTATAAATAAAATAAATAACAAGCATGCCACAATCGGGCGTCTGTGCGACGCCACATAAAGGGCTTATAAATAAATGAAATAACAAGCATGCCACAGTAGGGCGTCTGTGCGACGCCACATAAAGGGCTTATAAATAATTTAAATAACAAGCATGCCACAGTCGGGCGTCAGAGCGACGCCACATAAAGGGCTTATAAATAAAAGAAATAACAAGCGTGCCACAGTCGGGCGTCTGTGCGACGCCACATAAAGGTCTTATAAATAATTTAAATAACAAGCATGCCACAGTCGGGCGTCTGAGCGACGCCACATAAAGGGCTTATAAATAAAAGAATCACATTGAATATCCAGGAGGTAGAACCGTCCCAGGTATACTCAATAATTCAAATAATGTAAATGGTTAGTCCACAATAATAATAATCATAATCATCACATATCACAGGTCATATTCAATGTTCTGGTTTAGCAGTTTTTCCTCCGAAGACCAACACTAAGACCGACACTTGACCCATCCCAGACTGTAGTCCTTACCCATGGACACGGCTATTCGAATAGGTGTAATCTCTGCAGAGGGTGTACTCTTTACCCACAAGCAACGTATTTCTTTAGTCCATCGGGACTAATTCCGCTTACGGTCCTTTAATTGAAAACACACCTAAGTGGGGAAGCTACAACCTCGACTAGCATGGGATCACAAAATTTATAACGCGCGCAAACTAGGGGAGCTACCCCTTCGGCTCCAACCGAAAACACCCATGCCCCCGGACCAGGTGGCATGCCTACCGGCTGCAGTCGGTATCTTCCACCATGGCCTCTCTGTACGGTGTGTGTGCTAGAAAGGGGTTGGCAACTTACTGAACCGTACCCTACCTATGGCAGGGACAAGTGTTAGCACGAAACAAGTATGGGGGTTACTGGAACAAGACTCGATCTATGGTCGACCCAGGAGGTTTAAGTATTCCCTGCATGATTAGCATAACAAATATATTTCAACCGACAGACAGAATCACCACTCATCATACCTCATCATGCCATACCGGACACAACCGTCTCGACGAGGAACTAGAGGTGAGCTCTTGTCTACCCAAGACAGAGACTTTCCCGGCTTCCTTCCGGTAGGCATGAAAGGCATACGAGGGTGACTACTATCACAAACATATCAAACTCCAATAGCATGAAATCATCAATATGCACTCATGGATATGATCATATCATCACATAAAATAATAGATACTCCGTGTCAAGGCGGTGTTGTAACCGTATCAATTAACACACACAATATTATGCCAGGGTTCAGAATGCTTGCCTTCAAGTTGTGGAGAGGCAGGGTGCATTCCAAAACTTCTGAAAGTTTTCTTCTCTCTCCAAAAATCCTATTTTGAGAAAATTCAAATTAACACATAGTTTTAAAACAGTACAAAAAAGTTGTTATTTGAAAATAAACTAGACAGAATTTGAGAAACAACAGAAAATGAATCAAGTCATTTGGACTTATATTTAAAAAGTTATAGCTAGTCAAAGTTTAGTCAAAATTCTATTTTTAAAATAAATCGAAAAAGAAAAAAGTTTCGAATAAAAGAATACGGAGGAGGCGTACTCTGCGTTTATGCTTTCACTTAAACCGCGCGGGCCGGCACGGGGTCACTGACAGTGGGTCCCTTGGGCCCACTGGTCAGGTTTGACCAGTCGCCCGCCTCCTTCCTACTCTGTCCGAGCAGAGGCGGAGCTCCGGCGATCGACGCCGGCGAACGGCGGCTCCCCGCGGGGATCTGAGGGCAGGGATGGATCCGCCAGTCCTGGGCTGTCCTCCCGGTGGTCGACAGGCTGGTGGGGACGAAGGGAGTTGCCGGCGGCGAGCTCTGCGGCGGAGGTGGCTTCAGGAGGAATTGGGGGTTTGGGCTACGGTGGCTCCCGGTCGAGGCTGAGGGGTTGGGTGGCTCCGCACGATCAAGGGGAGCCGGGCGGTGGCGCTGGATGGATGGGGGAGGTCCTGCTCGTGACGAACGGAGCCGGAGTGTGGCGGCGGCCGAACTGGCCGGAGGCGAAGGAGACGGCCTCCCTCCGTCGATTGTGGGCTAGGGAAGCTCTAGAGGGAGGGCCTGAGGTCGCCTGGGTGCCTGGTCGAGCTCGGGGTCTCCTCTTATAGGTGGTCGAGGTCGGTTCCGCGGCGGCCGGGGATAAGATCGGCGAACCGCCATTCTGTAGCCAAGGGGGCGCGTGGCGATGGCTGGCGGGGTCTGGCAGTGTGAGGGGATGGGCTCGAGCTGTTCTAGGGGCAGCTGGCGCGCGGCTGTGGCTCGGGCGGCGCCGTCCATGGCAGAGGCCTGCTGTGGCCATCCGCTAGCTGCCACGGCCAACCTGACGGCGGCGCTGCGGGGCTCCAGGGGCGGCCTGGAGGGTTCTGGTGAGTGGCGAGGCCGGGTTGTGGCCCTGCGGGCGAGCAAGGGCCAGGGGCTTGACGCAGCGGCTCAGCTGCGCGCGCATGCAAAACGTGTGCTCTGGGTGCGCCCAGAGCACGCATGCTACGTGCTCGTCGAAATGCCAACGTGTGTTAGAGAGCTCGAATGGTGCTGGTAGTAAACAGGTCTAGGTTAGTGGTAGATAGGAGTTTAGTGGACAAGCTGGTTAGGCAAAGTAAGCAGGTCCAATGTGCAAACTAAAAACTATGTCAAATCTTACCATGCACACAAGGTGCCTGACAGAATGCCAAGGGCATCTAGACAACTCTTGGGGTGGCCAAAAACTCCAGATCAAAGTCTCTCTAGATGGAAGTGATGCTGGCAAGGTTAGTTGGGCAAAACTAGAAACTTGTTAGTGCAAGTTTTTGAGAAAACCAAATCTGGACAAAAACTAAAGAGCATTATTACATGTGCTTAAAATCTTACAATGGGTCCAATCTCCTGGACTTAAGGGTTTGGTAGGGAGGACTATAAGCAGGAGAAATCTCAAGGGCACCAGAGCAAAATAAACCAGGGTTGCAGTAGAAAATGCCAAACTGGACCAGAGAACAAAAGAGGGTGATTTGCTCAAATTTTTCAAGGAATACTAGTGGGGTTTTGCATAAAGTTGAATTATATGCATCTACTGATCTCCAATTTTTTGTGGGAATTTTAATGAAGTATTTAAATAGGTTGTAGTGCAAAATTACCAACTGGACCAGTTTTGAAAACTTGGGGTAGAGCTCAAAATCTCCAATGAATAAAACATATTTTTGCATCAAAGTGATTTAAAAACATCACATGACATCCCCAAATTTTGGTGAAAATTTTAAATGCATTTATCAAATGGTTGTAGTGCAAAAGAGGCTCTAAAACTTAGGAGAACCCATTTTAAAGGAATAAAGTTCAGTAAAAATAATCGCAGAAATAATTCCATTGATAAAAAGAAATGGCCTTAGTAGATACACAAGTCCCACAATATCTTTGAAAGGTTTCCACCGAGAAGGAAAAACTCAAGGAAAATCAGAAGGACAGAGTGATCTGAATTTAAAAGGTACCAGAAAAATAAAATTTTAATTTCCTGGCAAAATTTTAATTAATAAATCATGGTTAATTTTTTTGGGGGTGTTACAACACTACCCCCCTTAAGAAAAATCTTGTCCTCGAGATTTGCTAAAAGCTGTTTTGAACAAATATTACTCTTACCCAAAAAAAAGATAATCATCCTACTTATGCAATAAAATGTGGCTACAGTGAGAGGGCAATAAGTGGTGTAAAACTACAGTGTGGAACACTGGCGCTGCGTGGAAAAAATTCCTGGTTTGGGGAAAACGAGAGATTTCTACGTTGGATACAGTAAATTTAGAATAAATTCTAAATTTCTAAAATACGCTGGTCGTACCCGAGAGCATAGTGCTCCCTCTGGCTGACAGGTGGACCCAGGGTCCACTGTCAGTCTCTTCTTCTACCTATGGCTCTCTCTTCTTCCTCTCTCCCGCGCGCTTTCCCGTGCTTTCTCTACCGACGACGTCTAGCGCGTAGGGCATCTAGGCCGTACTGCGGTAGTGCGTGACGTGCTAGCTGCCGGTGCAACGTGCACTCACCTTGCGGGCGGTCTTGGCTGTCGGCCTTTGCTCATGATTCGCCTCCGAACACCGGGCGATCGGCGACGAGCGGCTACCAGTGGACTTCGCTCACCGTGCACCGATCTCGAGCTATAAAATGACCGAGGTGCTCCTTTCTTCTTCCTCACACCTGGCCTCACTTCTACTTCTCCTTCCTTCTCCTCCATTTCTGTTTACAGGAGCTCGGGACGAGGCTCCAATGGTGGGGGCGGTGCCAGACTGGTACATGATCCTGGTTTGCGGAGGGTTGGCGACATTGCTGGGGCTCTCCGTGCTCTAGTGCGCGATGATCCTCGACGGTCGTCGTGATGATGCCGCTTGAGTGTTAGCTCTCCGCGGAGGCGGTGATCATGAGGATTAAGTGCAGTGTCGGGTGCTAACTGTTGTCAGTGTGCTGGAGGTAACTCGCACCCGAATAATTATGCACAAATCTCTCCTTCAGAGACTGTGGTGTGTTAGGGAGGTGATCAGTTAGATGTAACATGGGTACGTGGTTGTGAGCCTGCTGTCGTGGTGCTGCGTGAATAAAAATCTATGTCGTGAAGAGGTATACGTTGCAGCAACTCAGGGAAAAACCTCACTTCAGAATCTTTCGCGACAGAGAATTAGTTAAATCAAAATTAACAGCAGTAAAAATTACTCACATAATTGAAACCAAATATTTGATTCATCGCATAAATTTAGGATACCACGCATGAGTTGCAACACATAAATAAATGTCGGGGAACAATAAACATAGTAGTGACGTCTACAATGAAAACAACAAATAGACAGGGTCCTGAGAAAACGTATCTGGTACTGGGGCACACTCTTCTTCTATCGGAGGAAGCGGATTGACTAGTCGATGAATGTTCCTCTCCTGGTCAGGCCTCAGTGGCCTGCCGATGGCGATCTGAGGATTTAAATCAGCAAGGCTCTGGAGGTAACCCATTACTCGCTGGGTCAAACGCTCTTGAGCGATGACATACTGTGCAAGGTTGGCTAGTACTGGTCTCTCTCAATTCGTCCACTAGGAAAAGATGCTACTTCTCCGGGTGCTGCACGACTCGGGAAGTAATAATACCCTCGTTCGCTGGCATAGGGCACCACGAATCGAAGGCGAGCAAGTGCTTCGTATGCAGCAACTTCTATGACCATTTGCGGAGTCGGCATAGATTTCCCCACAAAGGAGACTTTCGCTGGGTCTTGGTTTGGGTTTGCGGGAGGGATGTGCACCACTGCCCAATATTTCAAGGTGGATGGGGTGATCCTCGATTTGAGCAACTCATACTGGGGTGGAAGGATAGAACTCATGGTACTGCAGGTAAGTCCCACAATATTTTAACAAAACTACCCGGGGTTGCGTCTGGAGTTCTCATATAAATACTAGGGCTCGGCATGGCAATGGAATTGGCTGTGCGAGTGGTGCACAAGGTGAGGGATACTTGGTAAGGTCACGAGGTGGCCTTTTATATAGCATCTGAGCTGGGTCATTTATCACAGTGAGGGGAAACTAGTTTGTCGGCTCTGCTCTATGGGGTCGGGGTCAATGCCACAGATACACATATCTCACAAAAGTGACATAACATTGTGGGGGTCGTCGGGGTGGTTTTTGGTAGCTATGCCCGGAATTAAAAATGTAACCGTACGCCAACATACTTATGCATGGCTACTATTTAAAACAGAGGCACACAAGCAGGCTGCATTAATTATGGCGATACAGGATCACATAATTACAGGGCGTAGACACACTAAGGCTTGGTACTACTCGAGTGACTTAGTCTACCTCGTTAATATCTAAGCGGGCGTGCCTTGTGGATGTCGAGGCTTCTCCACGGGTTTCACCGTCGGGGTTAGCTGGATGGAGTTGAGGGGCTGCAGGGTCGGGGTAGCGATGATGACCATCGCGGGGGTTGTTGGCCACAATCCCGTTGGAGCATGTTCCCAAAAGGCGACGAAGCACTTCTGGGGACACCAAAGTATTTTGGTCGACGGCTGTAGCGAATCTCAAAGACTCGATCGGTTGTCCGAACGGCATGACTGGGTTGTCGGTGTTGGGCTCATCTTCTCCTCTTGCCGGGGCTCGGGGAACCAGTTCCCCACGAGCTGCGATCAGATCAAGGGTGATTTGATCGAACAGTTCCTCTAGTGCACTTACATGGCGCACCAGATGTAATAATGCAGGATCTGTCTTGTGATCTCCGTTGGCAACTTGGGGTGGCCTACCATACCCGTCACGGTTGGGGTAGTAGTAGAACGAGCGACAGTTAACTCTGGGCGACAAGTGCCGGAGTTGAACTATAGCCTCTCGAGCAGCTAGTTGGATGGCTTGTGGCTCAAAGGAAGTTGTCCTTCCGGTGAACCTATAGGGGCGTTCTGGCGATAGACCCCTACCATAGACGTGCACAAAGGGCCTGTAATTGACGGCTCACCGCTCATGGGTCCTTCAGACACAACATATTCTCGGGGCTCTTCTAATGCAAAGGCACGGCGGGTGAGGTTTATGAGCACGGTCACAAAACCTCCAAGGTTGGTTGTCGTGGTCTCATTGTGCACGATGGGTCCGGGCATTATGTCTCGGTTTGGGGAAGAGGTTGTGCTGTCGAGTTGTGGCTAAGCGTGCCTTTTTATAGAAAAAGGACGGAGTCTTCCTTCATACGCTATGAATGAGACACTTTAGGTGTCGGTAACTGGCGCGTGATCGACAGGCTAGGCTGATAGGTTGGGCACCGACTGCCAAAAAGTGTCGGGGTCACTGTGTGGCTATCTTGCACGAGAAGCTTGGCCAGGGTTAGGTTAAGGTCTGGTGGGTTGGTTAACCTGGGTTTTTTGACCTGGCTAAGATAGGATTAGCCAATGGTCAGCCTGGCTCTAATACCAAGGTTGTCAGGACCGGATTTTCGGGATATCAATTTCCCAGAAAATGGCCCTTGTGCTCACCAGCCCCAGGATTACTATTAGCTGACGAGACACCAACTTGATATAGAAACTCCAAGCAAAAACAAAGTATGTAGTACAAGACCATTCTCGCCTATGAGTACAACAAATTGGTTTCTAGTGGTTGATGGCGGAAGCGGTTTGTGGTTCATCAGCGTCTATGGGACTCCATTTCCCACAGGAACAGCTGAACAGGGTAACTCCTATATTCGCGAGGCTGCTGTCACCATTGTGTGGGTTCCGAGGCTGTCATTGCAACGCTCCTATCCATGCAAGGAATCTGGCCAAGACAATATCCAGGGACAAGCCAGTGAGTACTTTTGAATGTACTCGCAAACATTATGAACACAGGTATAATATAACTGTTGGGGAACGTTGCAGAAAATTAAAAAAAATTCCTACGGTTTCACCAAGATCCATCTATGAGTTCATCTAAGCAACGAGTCATGGGAGAGAGATTGCATCTACATACCACTTGTAGATCGCGTGCGGAAGCGTTCAAGGGAACGGTGATGATGGAGTCGTACTCGCCGTGATTCAGATCACCGATGACCAAGTGCCGAACGGACAGCACCTCCGCGTTCAACACACGTACGGAACGGACGATGTCTCCTCCTTCTTGATCCAGCAAGGGGGAAGGAGAGGTTGAGGAAGAAGGCTCCAGCAGCAGCACGACGGCGTGATGATGGTGGAGAGGCAGTACTCCGACAGGGCTTCGCCAATCACTCAACGGAGGAGGAGAGGTGTTGGGAGGGAGGGCTGCGCCTTGAAGTGTGTTGCAGCCTCCCTCACCCCTCTATTTATAGGGAAGGGGCAGGGGCGGCCCCTCTAGATGAGATCTAGAGGGGGCGGCGGCAGGAGGGGCTTGCCCCTGCAAGCGTGGGCGCCCCACTAGGGTTCCCCAACCCTAGGCGCATGGGCCCAAGGGGGCGCCCAGCCCTCCAGGCTGGTTCCCTGCCCCTTGTGGCCCATGAGGCCCTCCGAGAGGGTGGCCTCCCTGGACCCCCGGAACCTCTCCGGTGGCCCCAGACAATACCGATATGACCCCGAAACTTTCCAAAGGTCCGCTTGACAACTTCCCATATATAAATCTTTACCTCTGGACCATTCCGAACTCCTCGTGACGTCCGTGATCTCATCCGGACTCGAACAACATTCGGTAATCACATACAAGTCTTCCTAATAACCCTAGCATCACCGAACCTTAAGTGTGTAGACCCTACGGGTTCGGGAGACATGCGTATACGACCGAGACGACTCTCCGTCAATAACCAACAGCGGATCTGGATACCCATGTTGGCTCCCACATGCTCCTCGATGATGTCATCGGATGAACCACGATGTCGAGGATTCAATCAATCCCGTATACTATTCCCTTTGTCGACGGTATGTTACTTGCCCGAGATTCGATCGTCGGTATCCCAATACCTCGTTCAATCTCGTTACCGCAAGTCACTTTACTCGCACTGTAATGCATGATCCCGTGACCGGACACTTGGTCACTTTGAGCTCATTATGATGATGCACTACCGAGTGGGCCCAAGTGATACCTCTCCGTAACACGGAGTGACAAATCCAGTCTCGATCCATGTCAACCCAATGACACTTTCGGAGATACCTGTAGTGCACCTTTATAGTCACCCAGCCACGTTGTGACGATTGGTACACCCAAAGCACTCCTATGGTATCCGGGAGTTACACGATCTCATGGTCTAAGGAAGAGATACTTGACATTGGAAAAGCTCTAGCAAAACGAACTACACGATCTTGTGCTATGCTTAGGATTGGGTCTTGTCCATCACATCATTCTCCTAATGATGTGATCCCATTATCAATGACATCCAATGTCCATAGTCGGAAACCATGACTATCTATTGATCAACGAGCTAGTCAACTAGAGGCTCACTAGGGACATATTGTGGTCTATGTATTCACACGTGTATTACGATTTCCGGATAATACAATTATAGCATGAATAAAAGACAATTATCATGAACAAGGAAATATAAAATAATCCTTTTATTATTGCCTCTAGGGCATATTTCCAACAGTCTCCCACTTGCACTAGAGTCAATAATCTAGTTACATTGTGATGAATCAAACACCCATAGAGTTCTGGTGTTGATCATGTTTTGCCCGCAGAAGAGGTTTAGTCAATGGATATGCGACATTCAGATCCGTATGCACTTTGCAAATTTCTATGTCTCCATCTTGAACATTTTCACGGATGGAGTTGAAGCGACGCTTGATGTGCCTGGTCTTCTTGTGAAACCTGGGCTCCTTGGCAAGTGCAATAGCTCCAGTGTTGTCACAGAAGAGTTCGATCGGCCCCGACGCATTGGGTATGGCTCCTAGGTCGGTGATGAACTCCTTCACCCAAATTGCTTCATGCGCTGCCTCTGAGGCTGCCATGTACTCCGCTTCACATGTAGATCCCGCCACGACGCTCTGCTTGCGGTGCACTACCATCTTGCTCCACCATTCAACATATACACGTATCCGGTTTGTGACTTAGAGTCATCCAGATCTGTGTCGGAAGCTAAGCGTCGACGTAACCCTTCTGACGAGCTCTTGGCACCTCCATAAACGAGAAACATGTCCTTTGTCCTTTTCAGTACTTCAGGATATTCTTGACCGCTGTCCGGTGTTCCTTGCCGGGATTACTTTGGTACCTTCCTACCAAACTTACGGCAAGGTTTACATCAGGTTTGGTACACAAGATGGCATACATAATAGATCCTATGGTCGAGGCATAGGGGATGATGCTCATCTCTTCTTTATCTTTTGCCGTGGTCGGGCATTGAGCCGAGCTCAATCTCACACCTTGCAGACAGCAAGAACCCTTTCTTGGACTGATCCATTTTGAACTTCTTCAAAATCTTATCAAGGTATGTGCTTTGTGAAAGACCTATGAGGCGTCTCGATCTATCTCTATAGATCTTGATGCCTAATATATAAGCAGCTTCTCCAAGGTCCTTCATTGAAAAACTTTTATTCAAGTAGGCCTTAATGTTGTCCAAGAGTTCTATATCATTTCCCATCAAAAGTATGTCATCTACATATAATATGAGAAATGCCACAGAGCTCCCACTCACTTTCTTGTAAACGCAGGCTTCTCCATAAGTCTGCATAAACCCAAACGCTTTGATCATCTCATCAAAGCGAATGTTCCAACTCCGAGATGCTTGCACCAGCCCATAAATGGATCATTTGGAGCTTGCATACCTTGTTAGCATTCTTAGGGTCGACAAAACCTTCCGGCTGCATCATATATAGCTCTTCCTTAAGATAACCGTTAAGGAATGCCGTTTTGACGTCCATCTGCCATATCTCATAATCATAGTATGCGGCAATTGCTAACATGATTCGGACGGACTTAAGCTTCGCTACGGAGAGAAAGTCTCATCATAGTCAATCCCTTGAACTTGCCGATAACCCTTAGCGACAAGTCGAGATTTATAGATGGCGACATTACCATCCGCGTCCGTCTTCTTCTTAAAGATCCATTTGTTTTCTATCGCTCACGATCATCGGCAAGTCCCACAAAGTCCATACTTTGTTTTCATACATGGATCCTATCTCGGATTGCATGGCTTCAAGCCATTTGTTGGAATCCGGGCCCGCCATCGCTTCTTCATAGTTCGAAGGTTCACCGTTGTCTAACAACATGATTTCCGTGACAGCGTTGCCATACCACTCTGGTGTGGAACGTGTCCTTGTGGACCTCTGAAGTTCAAGAGCAACTTGATCCGAAGTACCTTGATCAAGATCATTAATTTCCTCTCCGGTAGGTGTAGGCACCACAGAACATTTTCTGAGCTGCACTACTTCCCGGTTCAAGAGGTAGTACTTCATCGAGTTCTACTTTTCTCCCACTTACTCCTTTCGAGAGAAACTCTTTTCCGTAAAGGATCCGTTCTTGGCAACAAAGATCTTGCCTTCGGATCTAAGGTAGAAGGTATACCCAATGGTTTCCTTAGGGTATCCTATGAAGACGATTTTTCCGACTTGGGTTCGAGCTTTTCAGGTTGAAGTTTCTTGACATAAGCATCGCATCCCCAAACTTTTAGAAACGACAGCTTAGGTTTCTTCCCAAACCATAATTCATACGGTGTCGTCTCAACGGATTTAGACGGTGCCCTATTTAAAGTGAATGTAGCTGTCTCTAGAGCGTATCCCCAAAATGATAGCGGTAAATCTTTAAGAGACATCATAGATCGCACCACATCCAATAGAGTGCGACACGACGTTCGGACACACCATTATCTTTGAGGTGTTCCAGCGGCGTGAGTTGTGAAACGATTCCACATTTCCTTAAGTGTGTACCAAATTCGTGACTTAAATATTCTCCTCCACGATCTGATCGTAAGAACTTTATTTTTCGGTCACGTTGATTCTCTACCTCATTCTGAAATTCCTTGAACTTTTCAAAGGTCTCGGACTTGTGTTTCATCAAGTAGACATACCCATATCTACTCAAGTCATCAGTGAGAGTGAGAACATAACGATATCCTCCGCGAGCCTCGACGCTCATTGGACCACACACATCGGTATGTATGATTTCCAATAAGTTGGTTGCTCGCTCCATTGTTCCGGAGAACGGAGTCTTGGTCATTTTTCCCATAAGGCATGGTTCGCATGTGTCAAATGATTCATAATCGAGAGACTCTAAAAGTCCATCGAATGGAGCTTCTTCATGCGCTTGACACCAATGTGACCAAGGCGGCGATTACCACAAGTATGTGGGACTATCGTTATCAACTTTACATCTTTTGGTATTCACACTATGAATATGTGTAATATTACGTTCGAGATTCATTAAGAATAAACCATTGACCATCGGAGCATGACCATAAAACATATCTCTCATATAAATAGAACAACCACTATTCTCGGATTTAAATGAGTAGCCATCTCGTATTAAACGAGATCCTGATACAATGTTCATGCTCAAACTTGGCACTAAATAACAATTATTGAGGTTTAAAACTAATCCCGTAGGTAAATGTAGAGGTAGCGTCGACGGCGATCACATCGACCTTGGAACCATTCCCGACGCCAAGATCGTCACCTCGCCCTTCGCCGATCTCCGTTTATTCCGCAGCTCTGCTGTGAGTTACAAATATGAGCAACGACACGGTATCAAATACCCAGGAGTTACTACGAAATCTTGGTAAGGTACACATCAATTACATGTATATCAAATATACCTTTAGTGTTGCCGGCCTTCTTGTCCGCTAAGTATTTGGGGCAGTTCCGCTTCGGTGGCCCTTCCCTTTGCAATAAAAGCACTCTGTCTCAGGTTTGGGTCCATTCTTTGACTTCTTCCCGGCAACTTGCTTTTGCGGGCGCGGCAACATCCTTGCCGTCCTTCTTGAAGTTCTTCTTACCCTTGCCCTTTTTGAACTTAGTGGTTTTATTGACCATAAACACTTGATGTTCTTTCTTGATTTCAACCTCTCACGACTTCAGCATTGAGAATACTTCGAATGGTCTTCATCATCCCTGCATATTGTAGTTCATCACAAAGCTCTTGTAGCTTGGTGGGAGCGATCAAGGATTCTGTCAATGACCGCCTCGTCCAGGAGGTTAATGTCCAGTGGGACATGCGGTTGTGCAACCCGGACATTTTGAGTATGTGCTCACCGATGTAACTGTTTTCCTCCATCTTACAACTATAGAACTTGTCGGAGACTTCATATCTCTTGACCCGCATGAGCTTGGAAAACCATTTTCAGCTCCTCGAACATCTCATATGCTCCGTGTTGCTCAAAACGCTTTTGGAGCCCCGGTTCTAAGTTGTAAAGCATGCCGACCGAACGAGGGAGTAATCATCAAGACGAGACTGCCAAGCATTCATAATGTCTTGGTTCTTCTCGATGGGTGCATCACCTAGCGGTGCTTCTAGGACATATTGTTTCTTGGCTGCTATGAGGATGATCCTCGTGTTCCGACCCAAATCCGAATAGTTGCTGCCATCGTCTTTCAGCTTGGTTTTCTCTAGGAACGCGTTGAAGTTCATGGTGACATGAGCGTTGGCCATTTGATCTACAAGACATTTTGCAAAGATTTTAGACTAAGTTCATGATAATTAAGTTCATCTTAATCAAATTATTAAATGAACTCCCACTCAGATTTGACATCCCTCTAGTCATCTAAGTGTTACATGATCCGAGTCGATTAGGCCGTGTCCGATCATCACGTGAGACGGACTAGTCATCGTCGGTGAACATCTCCATGTTGATCGTATCTTCCATACGACTCATGTTCGACCTTTCGGTCTCTTGTGTTCCGAGGCCATGTCTGTACATGCTAGGCTCGTCAAGTTAACCCTAAGTGTTTATGCATGTGTAAAACTGTCTTACACCCGTTGTATGTGAACGTAAGGATCTATCACACCCGATCATCACGTGGTGCTTCGAAACAACGAACTTTAGCAACGGTGCACAGTTAGGGGGAACACTTTCTTGAAATTATTATAAGGGATCATCTTATTTACTACCGCCGTTCTAAGTAAACAAGATGCATAAAACATAATAAACATCACATGCAATTATATAAAGTAGTGACATGATATGGCCAATATCATATAGCTCCTTCGATCTCCATCTTCGGGGCTCCATGATCATCTTGTCACCGGCATGACACCATGATCTCCATCATCATGATCTCCATCATCGTGTCTTCATGAAGTTGTCACGCCAACGACTACTTCTACTTCTATGCCTAACGTGTTTAGCAATAAAGTAAAGTAATTTACATGGCGTTCTTCAATGACACGCAAGTCATACAAAAATAAGACAACTCCTATGGCTCCTGCCGGTTGTCATATTCATCGACATGCAAGTCGTGATTCCTATTACAAGAACATGATCTCATACATCACAATATATCATTCATCATTCATCACAACTTCTGGCCATATCACATCACATGACAATTGCTGCAAAAACAAGTTAGACGTCCTCTAATTGTTGTTGCATCTTTACGATGGCTGCAATTGGGTTCTAGCAAGAACGTTTTCTTACCTACGAATAACCACAACGTGATTTTGTCAACTTCTATTTACCCTTCATAAGGACCCTTTTCATCTAATCCGCTCCAACTAAAGTAGGAGAGACAGACACCCGCTAGCCACCTTATGCAACTAGTGCATGTCGATCGGTGGAACTCGCCTCACGTAAGCGTCACGTGTAAGGTCGGTCCGGGCCGCTTCATCCCACAATACCGCTGAAGCAAGAAAAGACTAGTAGTGGCAAGCAAGTTGACAAGATCTACGCCCACAACAAAATTGTGTTCTACTCGTGCAATAGAGAACTACGCATAGACCTAGCTCATGATGCCACTGTTGGGGAACGTTGCAGAAAATTAAATTTTTTCCTATGGTTTCACCAAGATCCATCTATGAGTTCATCTAAGCAACGAGTCATGGGAGAGAGATTGCATCTACATACCACTTGTAGATCGCGTGCGGAAGCGTTCAAGGGAATGGTGATGATGGAGTCATACTCGCCGTGATTCAGATCACCGATGACCAAGTGCCGAACGGACAGCACCTCCGCGTTCAATACACGTACGGAACGGACGACGTCTCCTCCTTCTTGATCTAGCAAGGGGGAAGGAGAGGTTGAGGAAGAAGGCTCCAGCAGCAGCAGGACGGCGTAATGATGGTGGAGAGGCGATCTCGGCTGTGGCTTCGCCAAGCACTCAACGGAGGAGGAGAGGTGTTGGGGAGGGGAGGGGCTGCGCCTTGGAAGTGTGTTGCAGCCCTCCCCTCACCCCTCTATTTATAGGGGAAGGGGCAAGGGGGGCCGGCCCCTCTAGATGAGATCTAGAGGGGGCGGCGGCCAGGGGGGCTTGCCCCCCAAGCAAAGGGGCGCCCACTAGGGTTCCCCCAACCCTAGGCGCATGGGCCCAAGGGGCGCCCAGCCCTCCAGGGGCTGGTTACCTGCCTTGTGGCCCATGAGGCCCTCCGAGAGGGGTGGCCCCTCCCGTGGACCCCGGAACCTCTCCGGTGGCCCCAGACAATACCGATATGACCTCGAAACTTTCCAAAGGTCCGCTTGACAACTTCCCATATATAAATCTTTACCTCCGGACCATTCCGGAACTCCTCGTGACGTCCGGGATCTCATCCGGGACTCCGAACAACATTCGGTAATCACATACAAGTCTTCCTAATAACCCTAGCGTCACCGAACCTTAAGTGTGTAGACCCTACGGGTTCGGGAGACATCTGGAACATGACCGAGACGACTCTCTGGTCAATAACCAACAGCGGGATCTGGATACCCATGTTGGCTCCCACATGCTCCTCGATGATGTCATCGGATGAACCACGATGTCGAGGATTCAATCTATCCCGTATACTATTCCCTTTGTCGGACGGTATGTTACTTGCCCGAGATTCGATCGTCGGTATCCCAATACCTCGTTCAATCTCGTTACCGGCAAGTCACTTTACTCGTACCGTAATGCATGATCCCGTGACTGCACACTAGGTCACTTTGAGCTCATTATGATGATGCACTACCGAGTGGGCCCGGTGATACCTCTCCGTAACACGGAGTGACAAATCCAGTCTCGATCCGTGTCAACCCAACAGACACTTTCGGAGATACCGTAGTGCACCTTTATAGTCACCCGATTACGTTGTGACGCTTGGTACACCCAAAGCACTCCTACGGTATCCGGGAGTTACACAATCTCATGGTCTAAGGAAGAGATACTTGACATTGGAAAAGCTCTAGCAAAAGCGAACTACACGATCTTGTGCTATCTTTGAGGATTGGGTCTTGTCCATCACATCATTCTCCTAATGATGTGATCCCGTTATCAATGACATCCAATGTCCATAGTCGTGAAACCATGACTATCTATTGATCAACGAGCTAGTCAACTAGAGGCTCATTAGGGACATATTGTGGTCTATGTATTCACACGTGTATTACGATTTCCGGATAATACAATTATAGCATGAATAAAAGACAATTATCATGAACAAGGAAATATAATAATAATCCTTTTATTATTGCCTCTAGGGCATATTTCCAACAATAACAAATGATAGTCATGCTCTGAAACTATTCTATGATTACACGTTAATCACAAAATGACCGTCCATGATGCACGCAAGCAGGTTATCCGTATACAACATGAATATGCAGTAAGGGAATAGAAATAGAATGCACCGATCGGGTGTCTGAAGCGACGCCTCGAAGGGATGGACATATAAAACATGCCTCAGTCGGGCGTCTGAGCGACACCACATAAAGGGCTTATAAATAAAAGAAATAACAAGCATGCCACAGTCGGGCGTCTGTGCGATGCCACATAAAGGGCTTATAAATAAAAGAAATAACAAGCATGCCATAGTAGGGCGTCTGTGCGACGCCACATAAAGGGCTTATAAATAATTTAAATAACAAGCATGCCATAGTCGGGCGTCAGAGCGACGCCGAAGGGCTTATAAATAAAATAAATAACAAGCGTGCCACAGTCGGGCGTCTGTGCGACACCACATAAAGGGATTATAAATAATTTAAATAACAAGCATGCCACAGTCGGGCGTCTGAGCGACGCCACATAAAGGGCTTATAAATAAAAGAATCACAGTGAATATCCAGGAGGTAGAACCGTCCCAGGGATACTCAATAATTCAAATAATGCAAATGGTTAGTCCACAATAATAATAATCATAATCATCACATATCACAGGTCATATTCAATGTTCTGGTTTAGCAGTTTTTCCTCCGAAGACCGACACTAAGACCGACACTTGACCCATCCCAGACTGTAGTCCTTACCCATGGACACGGCTATTCGAATAGGTGTAATCTCTGCAGAGGGTGTACTCTTTACCCACGAGCAACGGATTTCTTTAGTCCATCGGGACTAATTCCTCTTACGGTCCTTTAATTGAAAACACACCTAACTCGCACACACCAGCTTAACTTTACCGGTGTCCGGAATCACCCACGACACCCGTTAAGCGAAAATTTAAGTGGGGAAGCTACAACCTCGACTAGCATGGGATCACAAAATTTATAACACGCGCAAACTAGGGGAGCTACCCCTTCGGCTCCAACCGAAAACACCCCCGAACCAGGTGGCATGCCTACCGGCTGCAGTTGGTATCTTCCACCTTGGCCTCTCTGTATCGTGTGTGCTAGAAAGGGGTTGACAACTTACTGAACCGTACCCTACCTATGGCAGGGACAAGTGGTAGCACGAAACAAGTATGGGGGTTACTGGAACAAGACTCGATCTATGGTCGACCGAGGAGGTTTAAGTATTCCCTGCATGATTAGCATAACAAATATATTTCAACCGACAGACAGAATCACCACTCATCATACCTCATCATGCCATACCAGACACAACCGTCTCGACGAGGAACTAGAGGTGAGCTCGTGTTTTTAAGATAAACTGAAAAAGAAAAAAAACGTTTCGAATAAAAGAATACGAAGGAGGCATACTCTGCGTTTACGCTTTCACTTAAATCACGTGGGCCGACGCGGGGTCACTCACAGTGGGTCCCTTGGGCCCACTGGTCAGGTTTGACCAGTCGCCCGCCTCCTTCCTCCTCTGTCCGAGCAGAGGCGGAGCTCCGGCTATCGACGCCGGCGAACGGCGGCTCCCCGCAGGGATCTGAGGGCGGGGATGGATCTGCCAGTCCAGGGCGGTCCTCCCGGTGGTCGACAAGCTGGCGGGGACGAAGGGAGTTGCCGGCGGCGAGCTCTGCAACGGAGGTGGCTTCGGGAGGAATTGGGGGTTTGGGCTACGGTGGCTTCAGGTCGAGGCTGAGGGGTTGGGTGGCTCCGCACGATCAAGGGGAGTCGGGTGGTGGTGCTGGATGGACGGGGGAGGGCCTGCTCGCGACGAACGGAGCCGGAGCATGGCGGCGGCCGAACTGGCCGGAGGCGAAGGAGACGGCCTCCCTCCGTCGATTGCGGGCTAGGGAAGCTCTAGAGGGAGGGCCTGAGGTCGCCTGGGTGCCTGGTCGAGCTCGGGGTCTCCTCTTATAGGTGGTCGAGGTCGGTTCCGCGGCGGTCGGGGATAAGATTGGTGAACCGCCGTTCTGTAGCCAAGGGGGCACGTGGCGATGGCTGGCGGGGTCTGGCAGGGTGAGGGGATGGGCTCGAGCTGTTCTAGGGGCAGTGGCCTTGGCAGGTTTCGGGCGGCGCTGGCCCATGGCAGAGGCCTGATGTGGCCGTCACGCTAGCTGCCACGGCCGACTGGACGGCGGCTGGCTCCAGGGGCAGCCCGAGGGTTCAGTGAGCGGCGAGGTCGGGTTGTAGCCTGTGCGAGCAAGGGCTGGGCACGACGCGGCTCGGCTGCCACAAGATGCAAACGTCTTGCCTGGTGCGCCCAGAGCATGCACGCTACATGCTCGTCGAAATGCCAACATGTGTTAGAGAGCTCGAATGATGCTGGTAGTAAACAGATCTAGGTTAGTGGTAGATAGGAGTTTAGTGGACAAGCTGGTTAGGCAAAGTAAGCAGGTCCAATGTGCAAACTAAAAACTATGTCAAATCTGACCATGCACACAAGGTGCTTGATAGAATGCCAAGGGCATCTAGGCAACTCTTGGGGTGGCCAAAAACTCCAGATCAAAGTCTCTCTAGATGGAAGTGATGCTGGCAAGGTTAGTTGGGCAAAACCAGAAACTTGTTAGTGCAAGTTTTTGAGAAAACCAAATCTGGACAAAAACTAAAGAGCATTATTGCATGTGCTGAAAATCTTCCAATGGGTCCAATGTCCTGGACTTAAGGGTTTGGTAGGGAGGACTATAAGCAGGAGAAAGCTCAAGGGCACTAGAGCAAAATAAACCAGGGTTGCAGTAGAAAATGCCAAACTGGACCAGAGAGCAAAAGAGGATGATTTGCTCAAATTTTTCAAGGAATACCAGTGGGTTTTTGCATAAAGTTGAATTATATGCATCTACTGACATCTCCAGTTTTTTGTGGGAATTTTAATGAAGTATTTAAATAGGTTGTAGTGCAAAATTACCAATTGGACCAGTTTTGAAAACTTGGGGTAGAGCTCAAAATCTCCAATGAATAAAAGATATTTTTGCATCAAAGTGATTTAGAAACATCACATGACATCCCAAAATTTTGGTGAAAATTTTAAATGCATTTATCAAATGGTTGTAGTGCAAAAGAGGCTCTAAAACTTATGAGAACCCATTTTAAAGGAATAAAGTTCAGTAAAAATAATTGCAAAAATAATTCCATTGATAAAAATAAATGGCCTTAGTAAGATACACAAGTCCCACAATATCTTTGAAAGGTTTCCACCTAGAAGGAAAAACTCAAGGAAAATCAGAAGGACAGAGTGATCTGAATTTAAAAGGTAAACCAGAAAAATAAAATTTTAATTTCCTGGCAAAATTTTAATTAATAAATCATGGTTAATTTTTTTGGGGGTGTTACAGCCGCGCCAGCCCGCACTGGCTGGGCTGGAGGGGCCCGTACTACTAGGGTTGTCGGCCACCAGTGGGCTTGGCACATGCAGCACGTTGTGATCCTCTTGGGATCGCGCGTTCGCAAGCCCTGCTGCACTGACGTGAGGATTTTCCTCGGATCCTGCGCCCCTGCTGTCGTCTGTATCAACCCGGGATCCCGTGACAGTCTTGTTTTTACCCTCTTGCATAAAATCGTACCCTGAATCTGCACACTTAGCATCAAGATTAAAATTTTCTTTGGAACTAGTCACATGATCAACATTATTTAATTCACCCCATGATACGAACTTGGCATATAGTCTGGAAGGAGAGCAATTTCTGCACGAAGTAGGGCTCCGGCATTTGGATGAAGCTTTGTAAAGGGAAATATTATTTCATCAAATACAACATCCCGAGAAATATAAATGCGTCCAGTGGCAATCTCAAGACACTTGTACCCTTTATGAAGATTCACGTAGCCAAGGAAAACACACTGAGTGGAACGAAACTCAAGTTTGTGTCGATTATATGGACAAAAATTGGGGTAACAAGCACACCCAAATTTTTTCAGAGAATTGTAATCAGGCTTTTGATGAAACAATCTTTCCAAAGAAGTAGTATCGCCAATGACTTTGCTAGAGAGACGATTGATAAGATAAGTAGCAGTAATGAAAGCTTCATCCCAATATTTTAATGGCATTGATGCATGAGCTAGGAGTGATAGATCTATTGGGGAACGTAGTAATTTCAAAAAAATTCCTACGCACACGCAAGATCATGGTGATGCATAGCAACGAGAGGGGAGAGTGTGGTCCACGTACCCTCGTAGACCGAAAGCGAAAGCGTTAGCACAACGCGGGTGATGTATTCGTACGTCTTCACGATCCAACCGATCAAGTACCGAACGTACGACACCTCCGAGTTCAGCGCACGTTCAGCCCGATGACGTCCCTCGAACTCCGATCCAGCCGAGTATTGAGCGAGATTTTCGTCAGCACGACGGCTTGGTGACGATGTTGATGTTCTACCGACGCAGGGCTTCGCCTAAGCACCACTACAGTATTATTGAGGTGGACTATGGTGGAGGGGGGCACCGCACACGGCTAAGAGATCAAACAGATCAATTGTTGTCCCTTTGGGGTGCCCCCTGCCCCTGTATATAAAGGAGCAAGGGGGAGGCCGGCCGGCCCTCTATGGCGCGCCCCCAAGAGGGGAATCCTACTAGGACTCCAAGTCCTAGTAGGTTTCCACCTAAAGGGAGAGAGGGGGAAGGAAGGAGAGGGAGAGGGTGAGGGAAAGGGTGGCGCGGCCTGCCCTAGGCCACCCATCTCTCTCTCCACTAAGGCCCATTGAGGCCCATTAGTTCCCCCGGGGTTTCCGATAACCCTCCGGCACTCCGGTTTTATCCGAAACTTCTCCGGAACACTTCCGGTGTCCGAATATAGTCATCCAATATATCAATCTTCATGTATCGACCATTTCGAGACTCCTAGTCATGTCCGTGATCACATCCGGGACTCCGAACAACCTTCGGTACATCAAAACATATAAACTCATAATAAAACTGTCATCGTAACGTTAAGCGTGCGGACCCTACAGGTTCGAGAACTATGTAGACATGACCGAGACATGTCTCCGGTCAATAACCAATAGCAGAACCTGGATGCTCATATTGGCTCCCACATATTCTACGAAGATCTTTATTGGTCAGACCGCATAACAACATACGTTGTTCCCTTTGTCATCGGTATGTTACTTGGCCGAGATTCGATCGTCGGTATCTCAATACCTAGTTCAATCTCGTTACCGGCAAGTCTCTTTACTCGTTTTGTAATACATCTCCCGCAACTAACTCATTAGTTGCAATGCTTGCAAGGCTTAAGTGATGTGTATTACCGAGAGGGCCCAGAGATACCTCTCCGACAATCGGAGTGACAAATCCTAATCTTGAAATACGCCAACCCAACATGTACCTTCAGAGACACCTGTAGAGCACCTTTATAATGACCTAGTTACATTGTGACGTTTGGTAGCACACAAAGTGTTCCTCCGGTAAACGGGAGTTGCATAATCTCATAGTCATAGGAACATGTATAAGTCATGAAGAAAGTAATAGCAACATACTAAACGATCGTGTGCTAAGCTAACAGAATGGGTCATATCAATCACATCATTCTCCTAATGATGTGATCTCGTTAATCAAATGACAACTCATGTCTATGGCTAGGAAACATAACCATCTTTGATCAACAAGCTAGTCTAGTAGAGGCATACTGGTGACACTATGTTTGTCTATATATTCGCACATGTATTATGTTTCCGGTTAATACAATTCTAGCAGGAATAATAAACATTTATCATGATATAAGGAAATAAATAATAACTTCATTATTGCCTCTAGGGCATATTTCCTTCAAGACCTACTTCAACAATATGGCGATGTTTATGCTCGGCAGATCCGTTTTGTTGATGAGCATGAGGGAAAGAGACATGATGAGCAATTCCAATATTGCAAAAGAAGGAGATGAGTTTTTCATACTCTCCAGCCCAGTCACTTTGTACTGAGAGAATTTTTCTGTCAAAGTGACGTTCAACAAGTTTATGAAATTCTTGGAAAATAGAGAGAACTTCAGATTTGAACTTAAGCAAATATATCCAAGTGAATTTGCTATAATCATCGATGAAACTAACATAATATTTTTTTCTTCCAAAAGAATCTCTTGCATGACCCCATACATCACTAAAAATAAGTTCAACGGAGTATGAGACACACTATTTGACCTAGGATAAGGGAGTTGGTGACTTTTTGCACATTGACAAGCATCACAAACAGACTCAATATGTTGACTAGATGACAATGGAAGATTGTCTTTATTCACTACTTGCTTAACTATGATCGAAGAAGGATTTCCTCATCTTTGATGCCATCTCGCCAAGGAGGGCTTGACAACAGAGTGAACTTGATGACGATGCTTTTGACTAAGTGCTCCAGATGTTATGGGATACAAGCCTCCAATGCATCTACCATGGTGGATAAGCTCCCTCGTTGTCCGATCCTTGATAAAAAATATGTGGAATGAGTAGATTCTTGTCACATACGGTGTCTTGACTCATGGCTAGTTTCTCAAGCTCATTGGTGACATGATCCGTAGCTCCAGAGTCAGTGTACCAGATGGTTGCGTCTCCACCTTGCTCCCTGATTGCAGCTGCTACATGGTGGGCATCAGGCACATAATCCTCATCATAATGGTGCCAACAATCCAAGACCTCATGGCCCGGTTTTTTGCAAAGTTGGCACCGAACCCGGCTGGAAGAAGAAGATCCAGCAGCAGAGTTGTTGTTGGCGTATCCAGCAAAGGCGTTTGTGTTGGTGTAGCTAGCCCAACCAGTCTGCGCGCCCTGATTGTTGCCGCCCTGATTGTTGCGGGCGCGCCCACCGTTGCTGTTGTTGTGGTTTCGCCCTGAAGGAAATATGCCCTAGAGGCAATAATAAAGTTGTTATTTATATTTCCTTATATCATGATAAATGTTTATTATTCATGCTAGAATTGTATTAACCGAAAACTTGATACATGTGTGGATACATAGACAAAACACCGTGTCCCTAGTAAGCATATACTAGACTAGCTCGTTAACCAAAGATGGTTAAGTTTCCTAACCATAGACATGTGTTGTCATTTGATAAACGGGATCACATCATTAGGCAAATGATGTGATGGACAAGACCCATCCATTAGCTTAGCATGCTGATCATTCAGTTTTATTGCTATTGATTTCTTCATGTCAAATACATATTCCTTCGACTATGAGATTATGCAACTCCCGGATACAGGAGGAATACCTTGTGTGCTATCAAACGTCACAACGTAACTGGGTGATTATAAAGATGCTCTCTGTATCTCCGAAGGTGTTTGTTCGGTTGGCATAGATCGAGATTAGGATTTGTCACTCCGAGTCGTATCGGAGAGGTATCTCTGGGCCCTCTCGGTAATACACATCATGATAAGCCTTGCAAGCAATGTGACTAATGAGTTATTTACGAGATGATGTATTACGAAACGAGTAAAGAGACTTGCCGGTAACGAGATTGAACTAGGTATGAATATACCACGATCGAATCTCGGGCAAGTAACATACCGATGACAAAGGGAATAACGTATGTTGTCATTATGGTTTGACCGATAAAGATCTTCGTAGAAGATGTAGGAACCAATATGAGCATCCAGGTTTCGCTGTTGTTTATTGACCAGAGAGGTGTCTCGGTCATGTCTACATAGTTCTCGAACCCGTAGGGTCCGCATGCTTAACTTTCGATGACGATTTTGTATGAGTTATGTGATTTGGTGACCGAATGTTGTTCGGAGTTCCGGATGAGATCACGGACATGATGAGGAGTCTCGAAATGCTCGACAGGTAAAGATTCATATATTGGACGATGATATTCGGACACCGGAAGTGTTCCGGGGCTACCGGGTGCATATCGGGTCACCGGAAGGGGTTCCGGGCATCCCCCCGGCAACTACATGGGCCTTAATGGGCCAAGAGGGGGACATACCAGCCCCTAAGAGGCTGGTGCGCCCCTCCTATATGGGCTGGCCAAATTGGAGTAGGAAAGGGGAAGGAGGAAAGGAAAAAGGGAATAGGATTCCCCCTTCCCCCTTCCTACTCCGAATAGGAATAGGAAAGGGGGAGGCCGAATTGGGAGGACCCCAAGTAGGATTCCTCCTACTTGGGGCGCCCCCTTGGCTGCCTCTCCTGCCCTCCAACCTACATATATGAAGGGAGGGCACCGCTAGAACACACAACAAACATTGTTAGCCGTGTGCGGCGCCCCCCTCCACAGTTTACGCCTCCGGTCATATTCACGTAGTTCTTAGGCGAAGCCCTGCGCGGATCACTTCACCATCGCTGTCACCACACTGTCGTGCTGATGGAACTCTCCCTTGACACTTTGCTGGATCAAGAGTTCGAGGGACACCATCGAGCTGAACATGTGCAGAACTGGGAGGTGTCGTACGTTCGGTGCTTGATTGGTCGGAGCGAGAAGACGTTCGACTACATCAACCGTGTTGTCAAACGCTTCCGCTTTCGGTCTACGAGGGTACATGGACACACTCTCCCCCTCTCGTTGCTGTGCATCTCCTAGATAGATCTTGCGTGAGCGTAGGAATTTTTTTGAAATTGCATGCTACGTTTCCCAACAGTGGCATCAGAGCCAGGTCTATGCATGGATGATATGCACGAGTAGAACACAAAGAGTTGTGGGCGGTGATAGTCATACTGCTTACCACCAACGTCTTATTTTGATTCGACGATATTGTTGGATGAAGCGGCCCGGACCAACCTTACATGATCACGTTCATGAGACCGGTTCCACCGACAAACATGCAACTTGTTTTGCATAAAGGTGGCTGGCGGATGTCTGTTTCTCCAACTTTAGTTTAATCGAACTTGACTGCAGCCGGTCCTTGTTGAAGGTTAAAACAAAAAACTTGACGAAACACCGTTGTGGTTTTGATGCGTAGGTAAGAACGGTTCTTACTAGAAGCCCGTAGCAGCCACATAAAACTTGCAACAACAAAGTAGAGGACATCTAACTTGTTTTTGCAGGGCATGTTGTGATGTGATATGGTCAAGACATGATGTGATATACGTTATTGTATGAGATGATCATGTTTTGTATAAGTTATCGACAATGGCGTGAGCCTTATGGTTGTTGCTTTATTGTATGAAATGCAATCGCCATGTAATTGCTTTACTTTATCACTATGCATTAGTGATAGTTGTAGAAGCAATAGTTGGCGAAGATGACAACGACGCTTCTGATGGAGATCAAGGTGTCAAGCGGTGGCGATGGAAATCATGACGGTGCTTTGGAGATGGAGATCAAAGGCACAAGATGATGATGGCCATATCATGTCACATATTTTGATTGCATGTGATGTTTATCTTTTATGCATCTTATTTTGCTTAGTACGGCGGTAGCATTATAAGATGATCCCTCACTAAAATTTCAAGGTATAAGTGTTCTCCCTGAGTATGCACCTTTGCGACAGTTCATCGTGCCGAGACACCACGTGATGATCGGGTGTGATAAGCTCTATGTTCACATATAACGGGTGCAAGACAGTTTTGCACATGCGGAATACTCGGGTTAAACTTGACGAGCCTAGCATGTACAGACATGGCCTCGAAACACTGGAGACCGAAAGGTCGAACGTGAATCATATAGTAGATATGATCAACATAGAGATGTTCACCATTGAAAACTACTCCATCTCATGTGATGATCGGACATGGTTAAGTTGATATGGATCACGTGATCATTTACATGACTTGAGGGATGTCTATCTAAGTGGGAGTTCTTAAGTAATATGATTAATTGAACTTAATTTATCATGAACTTAGTCCTGATAGTTTTTGCATATCTATGTTGTAGATCAATGGCTTGCGATCTAGCTCCCCGTTTATTTTTTATATGTTCCTAGAGAAAAATAAGTTGAAAGATGATAGTAGTAATGATGCGGACTGGGTCCATGATCTGAGGATTATCCTGATTGCTTCACAGAAGAATTATGTCCTTGATGCACCGCTAGGTGACGGGCCTATTGCAAGAGCATATGTAGATGTTATGAATGTATAGCAATCTCGGTATGATGACTACTTGATAGTTTAGTGCGCCATGCTTTACGGCTTAGAATTGGGACTTCAAAAATGTTTTGAATGCTACAAAGCATATAAGATGTTCCAAGAGCTGAAATTGGTATTTCAGACCCATGCCCGAGTTGAGAGGTATGAGACCTCTGACAGGTACTTTGCCTACAGGATGGAGGAGAATAGCTCAACCAGTGAGCATGTGCTCAGAATGTCTGAGTACTACAATCGCTTGAATCAAGTGGGAGTTAATCTTCCAGATAAGATAGTGATTGACAGAGTTCTCTACTCACTATCACCAAGTTACTGGAACTTTGTGATGAACTATAATATGCAAGGGATGACGAAAACGATTCCCGAGCTCTTCGCGATGCTAAAATCGGTGAAGGTAGAAATCAAGAAAGAGCATCAAGCGTTGATGGTTAACAAGACCACTAATTTCAAGAAAAGGGGCAAAGGAAAAGAAAGGGAACTTCAAGAAAGAATGGCAAGCAAGTTGCCACTCCCGTGAAGAAACCCAAAGCTAGACCTAAGCCTGAAACTGAGTGCTTCTACTGCAAAGGGAATGGTCACTGGAAGCGGAACTACCCCAAATACTTGGCGGATAAGAAGGATGGTGTTGAGGATATGACTATCTGATATGACCCGCCCAGGAGGGGTCGGGTTATCCCAATGGTGGTTCATCTAAATAAAGCCCTTGAGTATGTTGAAGATGCCGGTTCATGAAGTAGGCTTGTTAAAGGGCCCAAACCCGAGGGCGGCTCAAGGCCCGTAATTGTAAACCGCCATGTATATGTAACTTGTATTGTAAGGCATGTAAGGTAAGTCACCGAGCCGGACACATTTGTATGAGCTGGCCGGGACTCTATAAGCCGTGGGGCGTCAACCCATGTATATAAGAGGATGATCCGACAACGGCCTAGGGAAAGAAACAACAGATCGAAATCCAGGCAAAGCGTATTCGCTCCCTGGTAATCGAAACCCTAGCAATACCACCTCAAACTAGATTAGGCTTTTACCTTCACCGCAAGGGGCCGAACCAGTATAAACTCCTCGTGTCCTTTGTCCCGTTTTAACCCCTTTAAGCTAACCTCATCTCCATGGCTCCACAACTAAGTCCTCTCACTAGGACATCTGCAGTGACAATTCCACGACAGTTGGCGCCCACCTTGGGGCTTGCGCATGGTGGTTTTGAGTTCTTCAAGGGCGGCTTTGAAGGGATCAAGGGATACGCTGTGGGCCTGATGACCAAGAGTCATCGCGGCAAGCTCTACATCGACGATGCAAGCTGGGGCCCCGAGGCCGGCTCAATTGAGTACGGGTACCGGGTCCCCTTCGGCGGAATCCACGTCTTCATCGGCAAGATCGGCGAACCGGGCCCTGAGCCAGACATCTGCAACGACATCATCGAGACGACTCAGCATGCATGATCCGCCCGGGTTCAACCCGCCGTGAAACGTGCCTTTGTTGGATTCATCCATGGGGCTGAATTGGAAGGCTCTGTGTCTGGCGGTGAGACAGTCGTCTACTCTGATGGTGAATCGTCCACGGGCGAGACCAACTCAATGTACCAACTACAAGACGGACGGCTTGGGGGCTGTTCCGATGGCGACGATGTTCGGACCCCATGAGCCGCCGAACAGTGGCGATCTTCATGGTCGGCACCCGGTGGTTCTCGGTTCAACGACCGCGGCTATGACTTCCAAAGGCGGCAGAACGGCAGCGGCAAGCGGGTCAAGATGTCACGCCACGAGGTTTTAACTGATCTGTTGGAGGACCTGTCAACGCTGATGGGGATGGAGGTAACCCCGGACAACCAGGAACAACATAAGGTGGATGTGGCTAAGCTACGTGAAGAGATAGCACAAGCCAAGGCAGAGCTGGCGGCGGAAAATGCTAGGATGACTGCGGAGCGGGCTGTTTTGAACGCCCAAGCACAGCGGATTCAAGCAGATTCATACCGACTTATGGTAGATCAGAATGCTTCTAACGAAGTCTTGAGGAGAAAACACCGGAGTCATCTGCCCTCGATTTATGAGTCGAGGAACCTCTTCAACACACCCGGAGCGGGGGCCAGTAACCCGCCAATGATAAACCGGATGACTGAAGCGCCAGGGGGTGGAGTGTCGGTTCAGCCACGCGTGACAGGTTCTCCACATATGAATAACACCCCATCTCAGCATGTGGTGACACCGCCGGGTCATTATTCCAACCCTTTAGACAATATGATTGTTGCAACCACGCGATTGGCAGCTCTGCGAGTCGAGGGTGAGACTTCGACGGCGGTTGAAACCCGAAGGGTGAGGGAACTTCTTCAAACCGCGCTAGTATAGCAGCAGGCTTACTCTTATAGTCGTGATCGAATTCATTCGACCCCTCGTCCGAGCCGGAGCTACAGCAGGCATATTGACTCACCAACAGTTTCAAGTACTGAGCACCACCATAACCAACCCTGTGGGCATGACCTGGCACACAATGGTATCATGCACATGATTTGGTGCACCAGGGCAGAGCGCGTCGAGAGGCCGAGCTGGCGGCTCATCAGCACGCGCTGGTTTACCTGACGGCTTCAGTGGAGGCATGTGTGACTTCTAGAGCTTGGGGTGTGCCGTGTTTAACGGCGGCGCTGCGAAACGAGCGTCTGCCCAAGGACTTCAAGGGCCCTCGGAAGGTGCCTAATTACACAGCAGATCAGCCCCTGAGGCTTGGGTGGAGAGTTATGAGATGGCTATGGAGATGTTGGATGTTAGTGAGGCTGCATATTGATACGTCTCCAACGTATCTATAATTTTTGATTTTTCCATGCTATTATATTACCCCTTTTGGATGTTTATGGGCTTTATTTTACACATTTATATCATTTTTGGGACTAACCTACTAACCGGAGGCCCAACCCATATTGCTGTTTTTTTGCCTATTTCAGTATTTCGAAGAAAAGGTGATAGAGGCGAGGGTCCTGATCTTTCGATGAGATGATAACTATCGATTTGGTGGAGACGACTTTGACAATCCGACTACAAACTTGCACGATGTTGCGCCTTAGCAATCGCTAAACCAACTCCAAGAGGTGATTGACCATGCCGGAGCTCGATCAACCTGACCACGAAGGTCTATTCCTGCAAGCAATCGAAGAACAAGCAATAATATGATTAAGCAATCTGAATATTGCGAATATGGATGAAGTGTTGATAAGAGTGGGGTTTCATAAGCGGTCTTGGTCTGGTCGTTGGACACATAAGAAGTACACGAAGTTGCAGCGATGGATAACTTTTAACTAAATAAAACCCAAAGTCTAAACGGTGCCCTAAGGGCTGTATATATGGAGGAAGAGGGGGTGAATTTCGTGGCCCTTGGTGGAGGGGTCCGAAACTACCCCTATCTCTGTTTTCCCCACACATACGGACTCTAAAAATATCCTATACTTATGTATTTCGAAATTACATGGGTCTGGCCCAACAATAAGGTGTGTGACACCTAGAATAGCCTCTGGACGAAATTTATGAAGTGGCATCTTGTATATTTTGTCCAAGGCTTCATGCACTCATTATGGTGGCTTCAAAGTCCTGAAATCATCACTTGTAACTCTGTTCTTGTTCCCCTTGCGCATGCTATCATCTCCATGCTTGTTCTTGCTCCAATGTTCATCCTTCTCCAAGCTAGGCCCTTCATTTGTAAGCAAAACAAATGTATCCAATTTAGGCAGCATCATATTCTCATGAACATTAGAATCATTACCAAGAAACAAAAGTACAGTAATTTAATTGGCGTCTTGTGAGCTCTAGTAATTGGTCCGGATGTATAGCAGCGGGGTTGTGGGTGTAACAATGGTATTGATGTCCTCATCATCCTCCCCTTCTTGAAATGAAGTCTTCCTCGACGGAAGCTCATCTTCCTCACCCAAATAAGGCTTCAAATCTGCAATGTTAAAAGTGGGACTAACCCCAAAATCTGCAGGCAGCTCAAGTTTATATGCATTATCATTTATTTTCTCCAACACCTTAAAAGGACCATCAGCACGTCGCATTAACTTTGATTTGCGCAAATCAGGAGATCTATCCTTACGCAAATGTAACCAAATAAGATCTCCAGGTGCAAAGACAACATGTTTTCTACCCTTATCTCCAGCAAGTTTATATTTAGCATTCATATGCTCAATGTTTTCCTTAGTTAACTGATGCATTTTTAAAATCAATTCAGTGTTCTTTAGCATCAAAATTAACCTTCTCCGAAGATGGAAGAGGCAACAAATCAATAGGTGCACGAGGGAGGAAACCATACACAATTTCAAAAGGGCACATCTTAGTAGTAGAATGCAATGAACGATTATAAGCAAATTCAATATGAGGCAAGCATTCTTCCCACATTTTCTTATTATTCTTCAAAACAGCCCTAAGCATAGTAGACAATGTTCTATTGACTACTTCAGTTTGTCCATCAGTTTGGGGGTGACAAGTAGTACTAAAAAGCAGTTTAGTCCCCAACTTAGCCCATACACATCTCCAAAAGTGGCTAAGAAATTTAGTATCACGATTTGAAACAATAGTATTGGGCACACCATGCAAGCGAATAATTTCACGAAAGAACAAATCAGCAATATTAACGGCATCATCGCTTTTATGACATGGTATAAAGTGTGCCATTTTCGAGAACCTATCCACGACAACAAATATGCTATCCCTCCCCTTCTTTGTTCGAGGTAAACCTAAAACAAAGTCCATAGATATATCCTCCCAAGGAACACTAGGTACAGGCAAAGGCATATATAAACCATGAGGATTGAGTTGTGACTTAGCTTTTTGACATGTAGTGCAATGAGCAATAAAACGCTCAACATCTCGTCTCATCTTTGGCCAAAAGAAATGTGTAGCAAGTACGTCCTCCGTCTTCTTCACGCCAAAGTGTCCCATTAATCCCCCTCCATGCGCCTCCTGCAACAACAAAATACGAATAGAGCTAGCTGGAATGCATAGCTTGTTAGCACGAAACACAAATCCATCGTTAACGACGAACTTGTTCCATGTTCTCCCTTATTTACAATTATGCAATACATCTTTAAAATCAGCATCATGCACATATTGATCTTTGATGGTCTCCAAACCAAATATTTTGAAGTCAAGTTGTGAAAGCATAGTATAGCAACGAGACAATGCATCAAGAATAACATTTTCTTTTACCCTTCTTGTGTTTAATAACATAAGGGAAAGTCTCAATGAATTCAACCCATTTAGCATGTCTACGATTCAGTTTAGCTTGACTTTTAATATGTTTCAAAGATTCATCATCGTAATGTATAACAAATTCTTTGGGCCATAAATAATGTTGCCATGTCTCTAAAGTCCTAACAAGAGCATATAATTCTTTATCATAAGTAGAATAATTCAGACTAGGCCCACTCAATTTTTCAGAAAAAGTATGCAATAGGTTTGCCATCTTGTAATAACACACCTCCTAATCCAATTCCACTAGCATCACATTCAAGCTCAAAAGTCTTATTAAAATCAGGTAGTTGGAGTAAAGGAGCATGTGTCAACTTATCTTTCAATACCATGAAGGCTTCTTCCCAATGCGGTACCCCAAACAAAAGGCATGTCCTTCTTTGTAAGCTCATTGAGAGGTGCAGCAATGGTGCTGAAATCTCTCACAAAACGCCTATAGAATCCAGCAAGGCCAAGAAAACTCCTCACTTGTGTGACCGTTTTGGGCTGCGGCCAACTCTCAATAGCTTCAATATTGGCTTCATCAACTTTGACTCCCTGTGGAGTAACAACATAGCCAAGAAAAGACACTCAGCCGGTGCAAAAGGTGCACTTCGCAAGGTTACCAAACAAAGATAAAAATAGCACGTAAATGTTCCAAATGTTCCTCCAAAGTTCTGCTATAAATCAATATGTCATCAAAGTAAACTACCACAAATCATCCAATGAAAGCACGTAAAACTTCGTTCATTAATCTCATGAAAGTACTAGGTGCATTAGTTAACCCAAAAGGCATGACTAACCACTCATATAATCCAAACTTAGTTTTAAATGCTATTTTCCATTCATCCCCCAATTTCATACGAATTTGATGGTATCCACTACGCAAATCAACTTTGGAGAATATTGTAGAGCCACTCAATTCATCAAGCATATCATCTAGCCTAGGAATAGGATGACGATAACGAATAGTAATATTATTAATGCCTCTACAATCAACACACATACGCGATGTACCATCCTTTTTCGGCACTAGAATAATAGGAACAGCACAAGGACTAAGGGATTCGCGTATATAACCTTTGTCGAGAAGCTCTTGTACTTGACGCATAATCTCCTTCGTCTCCTCTGGATTGGTACGGTATGGCGCACGGTTTGGCAGTGAAGCACCGGGAATTAAGGATATTTGATGCTCAATCCCTCGAATAGGTGGTAATCCCGGTGGCACGTCTTGTGGGAAGACGTCAGCGAACTCCTGCAAAATGTTAGTGACAGTAGGGGGCAAAGAGGAAGGCACGTCCTCGAATGAAAATAATGCCTCTTTGCACACAAAAGCATAGTGTAGCGACCCGACCTCAAACGGTCAAGCCTCTGTGTATCTGTGCCATCCCTGGATCGGTATGCTGGCACACACAGTACATCAATGTATATATCAAAGTGCAATCACATGTATAAACAACGTAAAACTGATATATACCTCATAAGTCTCAGCGGAAACAATCGAACGGGTGTGGAGTCCCACCAACGCCAACGGCAAGTTGAGTGTAGACCGTAACCCTACAACATAACTCTTACCCATCATAGAAATTCCTGCAACATAAGACGTTGCGGTAGTGTAAATCGATTACATTGAATGTCTTGGCAAGTCACATTATAAGAATAATGAACCTATTTGTACATGCAATTTGGCTGGTGGAAAGCTTTAAGTTTAGTTTTTGCATAAAGCTAGTTTTTTCCCTAGAATAAAAGATATTATCCTACCACTACAAGATAGCATAGGATGAGTTGGCAAACCCAACTCAACCCATTCCCAAAGTTTCATTTAAAACCCAACTGTTTAATTAAGGGTGATGAGATCTCCCAGCATTTCCACTACTAGATGCTCAAGTTGTCCGTAACCGGGGACACGGCTAATCGATTAGATTTTAACACTCTGCAGAGATTTGCGCACTTTTCCCCCACAAGACTCGATCGCCTCCCTTGAAGTTCTCGCACTGCCTGGCATTTGAGAACAGGATGACCGAGACATAGTCTTTCGAAAGTATTCCCCCTTAACCCACGGATAGGCCGGTACACCTACTCATTCTACATCTCGCTAGCCTATCCCGGAAGAGGTCATACTATCTACTCAACTAAGCCAGAGCCCATATTGGCTTGTGGCTGCACACGTAAGCTTCTAGACATGATAATCTGATTGATCTCTTTGAGCACAGGCGGACGGACCACTAGTGGTGCACCACCATGGATTAACCATGCATGCTCCCACTTGCATTTCGCCACCATTCAAACCAAACCTCCGCCCGGGTAGTTCATTAAGTTATCTTGGTTCTACTTACTACTTTGTCACTCATCTCTCACAATGAACACTTCCCAATCCACGTCTACATTGGCGAGGCAAAATTAAACTTACGTGGTGGTGACAAAGGTATATGGTTCAAACCTACCTCAATGAACTACTAGGTAGCAGCATAGCCATCTGGCAACAATAAATCCTACCATGCAATCCTACCACAAAAGGACTAAGTGCATAATATAAACATAGGTAATTGGAAGAATGGTCAAATGTGAACTTGCCTGATAATAGTTGATGAAGATTATAATGCTCTCAGAAATTTACTTAAAAGAACTATTTGGTACTCTCTGATGAAAATCTATAAAGTCAAACATTGCATTCGCATAAGCAATCATTTCAGAGAACCAAATAACATGCACAACAAAAAGACTCAGAAAAACGAAATGAAAATCCAACACACTCAACTATCACAAAATTTTCTAAGCGCGAAACAACATGTGACATGAGGTTCAAAATGTGATGCGAACTATGGTGCAAACACGACATATGAGTAAAACTACTATGGACAGATCCTAAGTGTGTGAAAATATTTTGAGAAAGGTCTAGGTGATAGGGTTTGGCTACAGTGACACGGTGCAAAAAGAATTACATCAATCGGAGCTACGGTTTAAGAGATATGGCCAGTTGAAGTTTGAATTCAAATCTGAATAAAGTTCAAATTTGAATTTGGAAAAAGTTTACAAACATGATGCTACTGGATAGATCTGAACATGACGAAGAATTTGTCGCTGGTTTCATCGAGTTTGGACCTACGGTTAAAAAGTTGTGGCTATTCTAAGTTTAGGGGCTAATATGCTAATTCCAGGGACTAAACGGTGAAACAGAAAAGAAAAATAAATCATGAACAGGCCCTTGGCCACGTGGCAGATTCCTAATGGCCAAAAGGTGTTCGCTGCAGAAGTTTATACGGCGAACGACCGCTATCTAAGCAAAACGGCGGTGGCTAACTAAAGCAAAAAAAAATGATCGGTGTTTTTTTTAACAAAACCCGCGGTTTAAGAAACCCGCGGTTAACCAATCTAAACAAAAAAATGAACGGAGGGAGCGAGCGGTCGTCTTACAGAGGCGGCGACGACGCATGTGGGCGGCAGCGCCTGGCGTTGGCGGTGATGGGCGGCGACTCGGCGCTCCTCGGACGACGGGAATTAGGGCGAGGTCCCAAGACGGCGTCCGCGATCCGCTGGTGGGGTTGGCGGGCGGCGGGGTGGTCGGCGACGAGCGTAGGGAGGCGGCGGCGTTCGGAGCTCCGGTGAGGACGCGACACGTCGGGGCGTCGTCTCCGGTGGTCCCTAAGGGCAAAGAAAATGTCAAGCGGATGCTCATCGACTCGGGCAATATTTTGGTGAAGAAGAACAGGGTCGGGGCGGTTTACTGGCGGCGTTTTACTCCGGCACGGAAGCTCCGGCTCCGGCGAGATCCAAAGCAGGAGGGCGTCGGCTACGGGTGGTGTGAGGCGAAACGAAGTGGCGGAATGGAGAGAGGGGTCGAGGGCTTCTTATAGGCGCGGAGAGAGGGCTGGGAGGCGAGGGATAAGCTCTATCCCTAGAGCTTGGTGACGAGTTGGTGTGTGCGTGTGCGTGCTTATCCAGTGGGGTCTGCGGGAGGTTAGGGACGACCTGGCGAGTGGGCCCCGCGGGTCAGCGATAGGGGAGAGATGAGCGAGGGAGAGAGACAAGCCAGGCGGCGATCTGGCCTTCGAGGCGTTGGGAGCAGGCAGCGGGCTGAAGTGTCTGTTGGTGGGCTCTTGGCAGCGTATGTGTGTTTTTTAATTCAAAGAAAAAAATGCAATGTAAGAAAATCTGAATTCTACATAGGCATATTATATACCAAGATGTTCAGAAAAATACCCGAATAAGATGAACTATTTTTCGTGTTCAACTAAATTCCACAAAAAATCATAAAAGTCAAACAGTTACTCAAGTTGCATTTAAAATCAATAAAAATCATTTTTAAAATAGCAAACTGATTCCAAATTTATTTTCTCCTAATTTTCCATTGAAGGTAATCATTTTACCCTTATTTCCATTTATTTATTTTTAGGAGAAAATAATTTGAATTAAAACTAAATAACTCCCAAGAGGATTTGAAATCTGGAATTCAAATAACTTCAAAGTGACTTTGAAATTATTTCTTTGAAACTTCCAACTCTCTTTCTTCAAATTTGAAGAAGTCATTTTGTCTTCCCTCATGAACTCATTGAGTTGCTTAAAGTTTCTAAATTTGAAATATTTCAAATGGAATTCAAATCATTTTCAAACCCCTTTTTATTTTCTTCAAATGGAAGAAGTCATATTATCTTCACTCTAGGGTCTTCTGATGAGATGACTTTGAATTCATGGAGATCAAGAAAAATGCAAGATGAAAGTTTTGGGAAAGTCCTTTTATTCCCTCTCATTCAACTTTCAAAAAAATTCAATTTCACTCAATTTCACACCATCAATCACATAACAAACAAACAATCATAATTATTTATTTAATATAACATTCCAAAATTTAGAATTTTGGGATGTTACAAACTACCACCCTTAAAATGAATCTCGTCCTCGAGATTCGGAGAGGCCAGAAAGAAGGTTAGATTTGGGGGGTCTCCTTGAAAATCCATTCATCAACACAAGGTATGGGGTGCTACCACCCTTAGAAGCATGGTTACGCTTCCAACAAAACTCATGTACTTCGCCCTTTGGGTTGACGGTGTCGGTCCTCTCATACTCCCTGGAGTAACTCTTTCTTTGAGGCTCTTCCGGTAGGGCATAACCTTTTCCTCAAAATCTTGAGTCCTTGCATCAAAATATGATCCTTTCGAGACTGGGTCTTCTTAGTCGACAGTGTCCATGCCAATGCTAAACAACTATCGAAAATCTCATTGTGGTCAACAATTATTGGTTCTCCTGCGAGAAAATGGGTGCAGGTTGAACCTCACCGCATAACCTACGATTGGCAACAGGTGCCTCAGACGAGTTTCCATCATCCTGCCATTCTAAGGCTTTTGGTTTGTCGTGTCGACACCCTTTTAAGTTTTTAAGGCTCTCGATTTTCCATCAACATATGATAGCTCATGAAAGAAGTCTCCAGTATGGGGGCCAATCCATCCCGTACTTGAATCATTACCACATACGCAGATAGTGAATCACGTATTCTAACACTTGGGCATCCTCACAAGCATTGCATAACTTCTCTTCTCCACGAACTGGGTTCAGGTAATCCATTGGTTCTGCAAGCCAAACAAAACCTCTATCGTCTCTTCACAACTCTTGGGTTTATGTAACCTCATATGGAACATCTGTTGATGAAATCACATCTTCTTCCAGAATTCTTTCTGCAACAAGGTTGTGCTTGCTTCTTATCAAATCCTGGGTCTTGTGGGTTATGGCCCACTTCAACACTTGTATATCTTTAACTCATCCTTGGGGTTACTATTGTTCCATATTCCAACATTACATCTCCTTTTAATTCCAATAGTACTTCATTCCTTCATACTCTTGGGGTAACCATCATAACTAAAACCAAACTCCAACTCATTTGTCCAAACTCCACTCTATGGAATACATTTTCTTTTCCCATTGTTCAAGTGTTCACATGCATAAGTATCACCAAAAAATGCTTTGGTTCATCCATAATTCTCTTCATACCAAATCCTTTATTACATCCTTAACCACTACTCAAAACTCAAATTTCAAAAGTACTCTATTACAAAAGCTGCCATCCACATAGTTTGGTATGGTCAAGCATTACTTCCATCTTTATTCATTTGCCATAATTGAAGATGCTTCAGTCCCACTAGAACTGCATGCGATGTGATCCTTCAAATCATCAATGTTTTGCTTCATCGTGGTGACCATGAGCTTCATGTCCATCATCTCTGCATGTACCTCCCTCGTGTATTCACGAGTGTGACGGAATCTTGCTTCTAGTATTTCTCCAATCGGCGTATGGCCTCCATAGCAGCTTCACGAACGAGTCAAAGAATGTTGCTCGTGGTACTCGAGAAATGAAAAAGTATTGCCCCATAGTCTTTGGGCAGACTCCTTCACACGGTGGAGGTGTATCTCCACGCACCAAAGTTCAACTCCATTCTCCATGAAAGGATAACCATTGTAGACTGCATCTCCTTCAAGATGAATATGCTTCATCATGTCCTTCAGGATTTTGGGTAATCCCGATCACTAGTCGTGGCCATGATCGCTTTACGGGCCCTTGAGAAAAGACTCATAAAGGGCTGTCATCTGCAGCATAAAATAGAAGGGGTACTCGGGATAATGTATGTATTTCCTTGGGTGAAATGTGGTTGTTTTCGGAAAAAGTTTGGAGTCAGCTTGTCCATGGGTTCAAGGTTTATGTTTGAGTGAGACAGTGAGAGAGGTACTCACAATCAACAAACAACTCATAACATCTCATATGAGATTCCAACCACATCAACTTTTATTGCTTCATGAGCTATTACAATTTCCATTTCATAACTCAACTCAACATCCTCAATGAAAATAAAAGTATATTCCACATTTATTACATGCTTTATTCCAATATCAAGATCTCAACTACTCGCTCAAGCTTTCCTCGGTGCGAACATTCTCTGGCAAAATGTCCTACTCCTTTACAACGTAAACAAATGACTTCAGACAAATCCAGAGGCTTCTTGGTGGCTATCTTGGTTCCTTGGGTTCTTGGCTTCCTTGCTGGGCATTCGCTAGCGTAATGACCTAAATCCTTGCACCTGTAACAAGTGATATGACTCAGGTCCTTTCCTGTAGAAATTGGGTTGTTCTGGGGACACATGCTCCTTCTCTTCCTAGACTTCTTCTTTCCGGTCATTTCTTCTAACTCTTGTGGATCAAACTCCACTTCTTCTATCACGAAGTCTCCCAGATACTCTTGGCTTTTCTTCGTGCAATACAGTGAAAAATGTCCTTCTTCTCCACATGAATAGCAAGCATTGGAGTAAAATCTGTTTAGGCTTTCTCCATCAGGGCCGTCAACATCTTCCTTCATCACAGGTCCTTTTAAACTTTCCCTGAGGGCTTCTTTCATTGCTCCATTCTGCTGCTTGGCAATTTCTTGTACCTTGGGGTAAATATGACACTGGGCAGGGTAGTGCGTAGTTCCTTCACACAAGAAACAAGTAATCTGCCTAGTTAGGCATTCTTCCGCTGGGTGACTTCCTTCACAATGAGGGCATCCATCCTTGTGTTCCTCATGGGTGTGTCCTATTTTTCCGCATATCATGCGAGTACGAGGTTTCTTCATCGGGTTATCATCTTGCTTTCGGATAAGATGGGATCCCAACAGAGTCTCCTTCAATTGCTCCCAAGTTTTTGCTCCATTATATCCTTGTATAGCTTGATGCATTTTCCACCGGGTTGCAGCACTTCTTGTAAAGTACTGAAGAGCGTATTGAACCTCATACTTCCTTGCAACCAAATTGCTCCTGAAGTGATTCTCTATGTTTTGAATCCATAGCTCTGCCTCCAACTGAGTGATCGTTCCAGAGAATACAAGTCCATCTTCATTCATCATCTATTGGGTCCAAGGGTTTTGGGATGAGATACGGGAGAGGGATAGAGAGATATACACACAAACAATATAGTTTTGAAAATAAGTTTTATTTGCTGCTGTCGTAAAAACAAACACAAAATATGACAGCTCATAAATCATCGCATCTAACATGAGTATAAAACAAGAGTTTGGTCTTCTAAAGGTCATACAATCTTGGAATTCTTCCGTGTCTTCATATTCTTCGAGTCTTCGACTATCGTAGCATTAATTCTTCTAGTGTATGGTGAAGTCTGATACCTTGTCCTTCTCGGAGTAGTCTTATTAGTTGATCCTCCGTGTCGTCAAAGGGAAAAGGGGTATTGTCTAACTATTTGGGGTAAAAGGAAAGATTTGATAAAGCTCAGAAAAGAAGAGAGGTAAAGGATCTTTTGAAAATAAAGTTTTAGAGAAATCCTTTCCTAAGGGAATTCCAGCTTTCTAGGGTCACGTCCCAGTCAACATGTGCTCGATACCATCTTCAGAAGCGACCCGACCTCAAACGGTCAAGCCTTCAGGTATCTGTGCCATCCACGGATCGGTATGTCGGCACACACAGACATCAATGTATATATCAAAGTGCAATCACATGTATAAATAACGTAAAACTGATATATACCTCATAAGTCTCGGTGAAACAATCGAACGGGTGTGGAGTCCCACCAACGCCAACGGCAAGTTGAGTGTAGACCGTAACCCTACAACGTAACTCTTACCCATCGTAGAAATTCCTGCAACATAAGACGTTGCATCCGTGTAGGTCAGTACATTGAATGTACTGGCAAGTCACATTATAAGAATAATGAACCTATTTGTACATGCAATTTGGCTGGTGGAAAGCTTTAAGTTTAGTTTTTTGCATAAAGCTAGTTTTTTCCCTAGAATAAAAGATATTATCCTACCACTACAGTATAGCATAGGATGAGTTGGCAAACCCAACTCAACCCATTCCCAAAGTTTCATTTAAAACCCAACTGCTTAATTAAGGGTGATGAGATCTCCAAAGATTTCCACTACTAGATGCTCAAGTTGTCCGTAGCAGGGACACGGCTAATCGATTAGATTTTAACACTCTGCAGAGGTTTGCGCACTATTACCCACAAGACTCGATCGCCTCCTTGAAGTTCTCGCACTGCCTAGCGTTTGAGAACAGGATGACTGAGACATAGTCTTTCGAAAGTATTCCCCCTTAACCCACGGATAGGCCGGTACACCTACTCATTCTACATCTGCTAGCCTATCCGGGAAGAGGTCATACTATCTACTCAACTAAGCGAGCCCATATTGGCTTGTGGCTGCACACGTAAGCTTCTAGACATGATAATACGATTGATCTCTTTGAGCACAGGCGGACGGACCACTAGTGGTGCACCACCATGGATTAACCATGCATGCTCCCACCTTTCGCCACCATTCAAACCAAACCTCCGCCCGGGTAGTTCATTAAGTTATCTTGGTTCTACTTACTACTTTGTCACTCATCTCTCACAATGAACACTTCCCAATCCACGTCTACATTGGCGAGGCAAAATTAAACTTACGTGGTGGTGACAAAGGTATATGGTTCAAACCTACCTCAATGAACTACTAGGTAACGGCATAGCCATCCGGCAACAATAAATCCTACCATGCAATCCTACCACAAAAGGACTAAGTGCATAATATAAACATAGGTAATTGGAAGAATGGTCAAATGTGAACTTGCCTGATAATAGTTGATGAAGATTATAATGCTCTCAGAAATTTACTTAAAAGAACTATTCGGTACTCTCCGATGAAAATCTATAAAGTCAAACATTGCATTCGCATAAGCAATCATTTCAGAGAACCAAATAACATGCACAACAAAAAGACTCAGAAAAACCAAATGAAAATCCAACACACTCAACTATCACAAAATTTTCTAAGCCTTGAAACAACATGTGACATGAGGTTCAAAAATGTGATCACGAACTATGGTGCAAACACGACATATGAGTAAAACTACTATGGACAGATCCTAAGTGTGTGAAAATATTTTGAGAAAGGTCTAGGTGATAGGGTTTGGCTACAGTGACACGGTGCAAAAAGAATTACATCAATCGGAGCTACGGTTTAAGAGATATGGCCAGTTGAAGTTTGAATTCAAATCTGAATAAAGTTCAAATTTGAATTTGGAAAAAGTTTACAAACATGATGCTACTGGATAGATCTGAACATGACGAAGAATTTGCCGCTGGTTTCATCGAGTTTGGACCTACGGTTAAAAAGTTGTGGCTATTCTAAGTTTAGGGGCTAATATGCTAATTCCGAGGACTAAGCGGTGAAAAAAAGAAAATAAATCATGAACAGGCCCTTGGCCACGTGGCAGATTCCTAATGGCCAAAAGGTGTTCGCTGCAGAAGTTTATACGGCAAACGACCACTATCTAAGCAAAACGGCGGTGGCTAACTAAAGCAAAAAAAAAAACGATCAGTGTTTTTTTTTTAACAAAACCCGCGGTTTAAGAAACCCGCGGTTAACCAATCTAAACAAAAAAATGAACGGAGGGAGCGAGCGGTCGTCTTACAGAGGCGGCGGCGTCTGAAGCAACAGCTGGCGTTGGCGGTGATGGGGCGGCGACTCCGGCGCTCCTCGATGACGGGGAAGGAGGCGGCAGGGTCCGGCACGGCGTCTGCGATCCGCTGGTGGGGTTGGCGGGCGGCGGGGTGGTCGGCGATGAGCGTAGGGAGGCGGCGGCGTTCGGAGCTCCGGTGAGGACGCGGCACGTCGGGGCGTCGTCTCCGGTGGTCCCTAAGGGCAAAGAAAATGTCAAACGGATGCTCATCGACTCGGGCAATATTTTGGTGAAGAAGAACAGGGTCGGGGCGGTTTACTGGCGGCGTTTTACTCCGGCACGGAAGCTCCGCTCGGCGAGATCCAAAGCGAGGCGTCGGCTACGGGTGGTGTGAGGCGAAACGAAGTGGCGAGAATGGAGAGAGGGTCGAGGGCTTCTTATAGGCGCGGAGAGGGCTCGGGAGGCGAGGATAAGCTCTATCCCTAGAGCTTTGGCGGCGGAGTTCGGGTGTGTGCGTGCTTATCCAGTGAAGTCTGCGGGAGGTTAGGGACGACTGGCGAGTGGGCCCCATGGTCAGCGATAGGGAGAGATGAGCGAGGAGAGAGAGGCAGGCGGCGATCTGGCCTTCGAGGCGTTGGGAAGCGAGCCAGCGGGCTGAAGTGTCTTGGTGGTGGGCTGCTTGCAGCGTATGTGTTTTTAATTCAAAGAAAAAAATGCAACAGAAGAAAATACGAATTCTACATAGGCATATTATATACCAAGATGTTCAGAAAAATACCCCGAATAAGATGAACTATTTTTCAGGTTCAACTAAATTCCACAAAAATTCATAAAAGTCAAACAGTGCTACTGTTGCATTTAAAATCAATAAAAATCATTTTTAAAATAGCAAAATGATTCCAAATTTATTTTCTCCTAATTTTCCATTGAAGGTAATCATTTTACCCTTATTTCCATTTATTTATTTTTAGGAGAAAATAATTTGAATTAAAACTAAATAACTCCCAAGAGGATTTGAAATCTGGAATTCAAATAACTTCAAAGTGACTTTGAAATTATTTCTTTGAAACTTCCAACTCTCTTTCTTTAAATTTGAAGAAGTCATTTTGTCTTCCCTCATGAACTCATTGAGTTGCTTAAAGTTTCTAAATTTGAAATATTTCAAATGGAATTCAAATCATTTTCAAACCCTTTTATTTTCTTCAAATGGAAGAAGTCATATTATCTTCACTCTAGGGTCTTCTGATGAGATGACTTTGAATTCATGGAGATCAAGAAAAATGCAAGATGAAAGTTTTGGGAAAGTCCCTTTATTCCCTCTCATTCAACTTTCAAAAAAAATTCAATTTCACTCAATTTCACACCATCAATCACATAACAAACAAACAATCATAATTATTTATTTAATATAACATTCCAAAATTTAGAATTTTGGGATGTTACACATAGCAAACAGATTTGCTAAAATCTAGCTCATCAATATCAAATTTAGTGGCAAGTAAACATGCACTTTTCAATTTAATTTCAGAAGCAACACTAGATGGTTTATTATTAGGCTTCATTTGTTGCTCAAATTCTTTTGCCACAATCTGATTTTCACTCTTATTCTTCTCCTGCTTTGCTTTATTAGCTCTATTAATATCATCTTTCAAAATGGAATCAGGAGTCATAGGAAGCAAAGTAATATTTTTATGCTTATGAACAAGAGTATACTAATTGTTTCTACCATGGTGGACATAATTTTTTATCAAATTGCCATGGTTGACCAAGTAACAAGGAACATGCTTGCATAGGTACCACATCACAATCAACATAATCGGCATATGTAGAGATACTAAAATGCACACGAACAATACGTGTTACCTTAACCTTGCTGCTGTTGTTGAACCATTGGATGTAGTAAGGATGTGGATGTGGTCTTGTGGTGAGAGATAGCTTCTCCACCATCTCCATGCTAGCCAAGTTGTTGCAGCTCCCTCCGTCTATGATAACACGCACAGAACGTTCCTTCACAACTCCCTTTGTATGGAACAAATTATGCCTCTGATTTTGCTCAGCTTGTGTGACATGCACACTCAAAACATGTTGAGCAACTAAACATTCATACCTGTCAGCGTCTTCAGGAGCCATGTATTGCGTCTCATGATCAGAATCATAACCACCATGTTCTTCACGTGTAATAAGGGCCAAAGTCTCCTCATCATAGTCACTAGCAGACTCATACCCACCATCCTCGTGAGCAATCATCACACGCTGAGATTTGCATTCTTAGCATAATGACCTCTTCCTTTACAACGACGACAAATAATATCACTTGTGCGCCTGTTGATGCCATGGAAGAAGAAGAGCTCTGTGTAGGTCCGGCGGTGCGCTCTTGGCGAGATAGTGGTGGTTGTGCTGCTTTTTTGTATCACGGTGGAGGTGGCACCGATGGAAGTCTTTGGTGTAGTGGAAGTAGAAAATGCACGCGGTGAAAATGAGGAAGGTCGACCTGCGGAAAAGTTAGTGCGCGCCATTGCTCGTCGATCCTGCACTTCACGTTCAGCTTTACAAGCAAGATGGAATAAACGAGTGATATTAGTATACTCCTTATACTCTAGAATGGTCTGAATCTCTATTTAATCCACCCGTAAAACATGCAAGCATAGCTTCATTCTCCTCAACAATACCACATCTAATCATGCCAGTTTGTAATTCCTGATAATATTCTTCTACATAATTTTTTCCTTGTCTTAAACGCTGCAATTTTTGAAGCAATTCACGTTGATAATATGGTGGAACCCAACGAGTACACATAACAATTTTCAAAGCAGCCCAAGTAGCTGGAATAGGATATAATCTACAATGTTCAGACCACCATACACATGCAAAACTAGTGAAACCACAAACACTACAATGTTCAGACCACCATACACATGCAAAACTAGTGAAACCACAAACAGCGGCAGCAACCCGTCTCTCCTCGGGATATTGTAAACATGTAAAACGTTGTTCAGTTTCTAACTCCCAAGTAAGATATATATCAGGAACATATCTACCCTCAAAAGGTGGAATATTCAATTTCAGTTTAGGAACATGGTCATGATCTCCACTGAGGTGGTGGTGCAGGCCTACCATTGCGATTATATACACGAGGTCGACCTTTGGTGGCGGTCTTTGGTGGCTGCATCGTAGTTCGATTTTGATCAACCTCATCCTCATAATCGCCCGCATACTCATCATCCTCCTAGGTACCACCAAAGAGCAGCAGGAGCCAAAGAAGCATCAACAACAGTGCAAGCAGCACCAGAAGTTTGGCCATCCTCAAGAGGAACACGCTGCGCTCGTCCATCTTGATTCGGAAGGCGTTGTTGTTGTCGTTGCAGAGGTGCGATAGGTGCAGCCGGCGGTGGTTGTGGAAAACGCAGCGAGCAATTCATTAAACTTGTTATCAAGCTTTGTTTGACGTCTTCTCAATGCCATCTATCTTCTCCATGGCCTCTTCAAATCTGTTTAGCACATCTTGCACCTGTCCACTCATCATTTGCTGAAATTTATCATGTAGTCTGTTTGTTTGTCGAGTTCTCCCAATCAGTCTCATCGACTTGTGATCCTACCATGGTTAGCAGCAAATAGAAACAAACAAGAATATGATCCTATAGACTACTAGGAATAGGTGGTGGTGTATCACAAACCCGTCAAGCAAATCTCAAATTCTTACCTGTTCTTACCCAGCAGCAGGAGGTGATTGGCAACCGTTGTAGTCAAAACTCTCAAAGCATGGATAAAATGATTACCAGGGAGAGTCAAACGCACGAAGTAGATGTATGTGGAGCTGGGAAGGCTTATAATATGGTAGCAAAAAGGGCCAGCAATAATCAATTCAGATACACAAAGTTGAATAAACGCTCAACGACGGTATTGTGCTGGTCCTAGGCTAGACCGTGCTAGAGACGCGAGCCTAGAACACTAACAGAATCACGGCGCTGCACGTAAACAAGGGAAAAACACACTCTGGAACGTTTTTTTTGCTCTGTTTTTTTTTGCGCTGCTCTTTTTTTTGCGCTGCTTTTCTTTTTGCGAAAAATCACTATAATGGCGAGTGTCTCAAAACTCTTCCCAGGTCAAACTGAAAGGATGGGCACAAAATTTTTTGACAATATTTTTTCCGGAAATCAGGGCAGCGACGATGAAAAAGTGCGACAAAAAATCACTATGATGGCGAATGTCTCAAAAGACTCCTGGGGACCTAAAAATAGGATAGGGAAAAATATTTTTGGTCACCGAAATTTTGGCCTAGAAACTGCCCGGGGGTCTCCAGACTCTTTTTTTTTCGAAACCTACTCAGGCAAGGAAACATGAATCGAAAATTAGATGGATCTCGGAAACAAACCTAATACGAAAAGAACTCGGATTGGTGGTGGATATATGGTGGTAGGATATGGCAGCGGTGGTGGTATATGATAGCGATGGTGGTATATGGATATGGATCGGTGGTATATGGCAGCGTTGGTGGTATATGGCAGCGGTGGTGCTATATGGCAACGTTGGTGGATATGGCAGCGGTGGTGGTATATGGCAACAACGATGAAGATGGTGCGGCGGCGGCATGACAAACTGTGACAGAACTCGAAACTCTAAAGGACTAGACGCTAAGACCAGCAACTAGACACGACCATGCAACCGCAAATTCAACAAAGCAAAACTCTAAAAAGATTATGCAAAGGCTCAGATTGGCTCGGATATGATGAACTAACCCTAATTTTTTTTGTGGCTTTTTCGTGGACTGTAGGTATGAAGAACCGACTCGATCTAAACTACGAAAAACTGTAAAATCTCATCGAGCAACCAGGAAATCTGATACCACTTGATAGAGGCGAGGGTCCCGATCTTTCGATGAGATGATAACTATCGATTTGGTGGAGACGACTTTGACGATCCGACTACAAACGTGCACGACGTTGCGCCTTAGCAATCGCTAAACCAACTCCGAGAGGTTATTGACCACGCCGGAGCTCGATCAACCTGACCACGAAGGTCTATTCCTGCAAGCAATCGAAGAACAAGCAAGAATATGATTAAGCAATCTGAATATTGCGAGTATGGATGAAGTGTTGATAAGAGTGGGGTTTCATAAGCGGTCTTGGTCTGGTCGTTGGACACAAACAAAGTACATGAAGTTGCAGCGATGGCTAACTTTTAACTAAATAAAACCCAAAGTCCAAACGATGCCCTAAGGGCTGTATATATGGAGGAAGAGGGGGTGAATTTCACGGCCCTTGGTGGAGGGGTCCGAAACTACCCCTATCTCTGTTTTCCCCACACATACGGACTCTAAAAATAGCCTATACTTATGTATTTCGAAATTACATGGGCCTGGCCCAACAATAAGGTGACGCAGCACCTAGAATAGCCTCTGGACGAAATTTATGAAGTGGCATCTTGTATATTCCGTCCAAGGCTTCATGCACTCATTATGGTGGCTTCAAAGTCCTGAAATCATCACTTGTAACTCCGTTCTTGTTCCCCTTGGGCATGCCATCATCTCCATGCTTGTTCTTGCTCCAATGTTCATCCTTCTCCAAGCTAGGCCCTTCATTTGTAAGCAAAACAAATGTATCCAATTTAGGAAGCATCATGTTCTCATGAACATTAGAATCATTACCAAGAAATGAAAGTACCTGGTAATTTAATTGGCGTGCACGAGCTCTAGTAATCGGTCCAGTATGTATAGTAGCAGGGGTTGTGGGTGTAACAATGGTATTGATGTCCTCATCAAAAGGAATATCAAACGGAGTCCAAACGGAATGAAACCTTCGGGAGCGTGATTTTTGGAACAAACGTGATCCAGAGAACTTGGAGTGCAAGTCAAGAAGCAGCCGAGGCTTCCATGAGATAGGAGGGCGCGCCCCCCTATAAGGCGCGCCCCCTGTCTCCTGGGCTCCTCGGGCGGCCAACGACGTACTTCTTCCTCCTATATATACCTACGTACCCCGAAAACATTCAGGGGCACCACGAAACACAATTTCCACCGCCGCAACCTTCTGTATCCGCGAGATCTCATCTTGGAGCCCTTGCCGGCACTCTGCCGAAGGGGGAATCAACCACGGAGGGCCTGTACATCAACATCCTTGCCCCTCCGATGAGTTGTGAGTAGTTTACCACAGACCTATGGATCCATAGTTATTAGCTATATGACTTCTTCTCTCTTTTTGGATCTCAATACAATGTTCTCCCCCTCCCTTGTGAAGAGCTATTCGATGTAAACTCTTTTTGTGGTGTGTTTGTCGAGATCCTATGAATTGTGGGTTTATGATCAAGTTTATCTATGAATAATATTTGAATCTTCTCTGAATTCTTTTATGTATGATTAAGTTATCTTTGCAAGTCTCTTCGAATTATCAGTTTAGTTTGGCCTACTAGATTGGTCTTTCTTGCCATGGGAGAAGTGCTTAGCTTTGGGTTCAATCTTATGTGTCCTTACCCGATGTGAGAAAGGGTTGCAAGGCACGTATTGTATTGTTGCCATCGAGGATAACAAGATGGGGTTTATATCATATTGCATGAGTTTATCCCTCTACATCATGTCATCTTGCTTAATGCGTTACTCTGTTCTTATGAACTTAATACTCTAGATGCATCTTTGGATAGCGGTCGATGTGTGGAGTAATAGTAGTAAATGCAGGCAGGAGTCGGTCACTTGTGATGGACGTGATGCCTATATACATGATCATGCCTAGATAATCTCATAACTATGCTCTTTTCTATCAATTGCTCGACAGTAATTTGTTCACCCACCGTAATACTTATGCTATCTTGAGAGAAGCCACTAGTGAAACCTATGGCCCCCGGGTCTATCTCTTATCATATTTGCTTTCAATCTACTTTTATTTGCATCTTTACTTTTTGCATCTATATTATAAAATACCAAAAATATATTTATCTTATCATACTATCTTTATTAGATCTCACTTTCATGAAGTGGCCGTGAAGGGATTGACAACCCCTTTATTGTGTTGGTTGCGAGTTCTTAGTTTGTTTGTGTAGGTGCGTGGGACTTTTGAGAAGCCTCCTACTGGATTGATACCTTGGTTCCCAATAACTGAGGGAAATACTTACGCTACACTTGCTGCATCACCCTTTCCTCTTCGAGGAAAACCAACGCAAGCTCAAGACGTAGCAAGAAGGATTTCTGGCGCCGTTGCCGGGGAGGCTTCCACCAAGTCAAGTCAAGATTCGACCTCCCGCCAACGTGCGATTTATGGCGCCGTTGCCGGGGAGGTCTTCGCTCAAGTCAAGATATACCAAGTACCCATCACAAACCCATCTCCCTCGCATTTACATTATTTGCCATTTGCCTCTCGTTTTCCTCTCCCCCACTTCACCCTTGCTGTTTTATTCGCCCTCTCTTTCCCAATCTCCTCCTCTCTTTTCGCTTGCCGTTTTTCTTGTTTGCTTGTGTGTTAGTTCGCTTGCTTTTTTTATGGCTAGTCTTATATCTTCTCCGTTGTCTCCTGAGAATGAAGTTCTAAATTTTAAACAAAGGGAGGGAGAAAATCTAGAAGACGCTTGGTATAGAATTTGCAATGCTGAAAATAGATCTACCAGGAAGCAATCTACCTCAGTTCTTCTCCGCAATTTTTATGTAGGTGCTAATACTTGGTATAGATATATCCTCGATACCATTACCGGAGGGAATTTCTTGGGTAGCCATACTTTTGATTCTTATAATGCTATGATAGATTTATTTGGATCTCCACCTCTTTTGGTTAATGGGACTATGTTAACTTTGGAGCATGTAATGCAAAGACTTGAAATTATTGAAAATAAAGTTGATACCATTGAGTTAATTGAAAATCTAGATAAAAAGATCCACAATCACATTACCCAATTTGGATCTATGGTTGGAGTTACTTTGAAAAATCATAAATAAAAAGAACCTATAGTTAATGAAAAGATAAATCTAGACTCTGCTAGAATCGGTAAACTTGAGGATATCATTACAAATTTAGGTTCCGTGTTTTCCCCCATGAAAAACACTCCAAAAATCCCTACTAAAACCTCCAAGTTTATTTATGTTCCTAAAAATAAGGGTGAATCTTCTAGTAAGGGAGACGCGGATCTCAAATCCATAAGTGTTCTTCCAAATTGTCTCTCTATCGTTAAGGAACATTTTGCTACCAATGAATTTCTTGAATTTTTGCCTAAAGGTTTAGCCATTACTAAAAAGTTAGAGATCCCTAGAGTTTACAATCTCTCTACTTATGAGTTTAGTGCCAAAGATGGCACTCGTTAGATCTATCTTCGCTTTTATGCCTAGCTAGGGGCGTTAAATGATAGCGCTAGTTGGGAGGCAACCCAAGTTTCTTTATGTTTTTTGTTTTTGTTTATATTTAGGAATAAATAATCCATTTACCTTATGTTTAGATGTGGTTTTATGTTTTAATTAGTGTTTGTGCCAAGTAGAACCTATAGGATCTTCATGGATGATAGTTATTTGATCTTGCTGTAATTTCCAGAAACTTTCGGCTCATGAAAACAATTGTTAAAAATCACCAGAAAGTGATAAAATAGTGATTACAATTGCTTCTGATGAATAAAAAAATTTCCTAGTTCTTCCTATTTTGAATGAATTTTTTGAGTTCTAGAAGTTTGCGTTAGTTACAGATTACTACAGACTGTTCTGTTTTTGACAGATTCTGTTTTTCGTGTGTTGTTTGCTTATTTTGATGAATCTATGGCCAATAAATTAGTTTATAATCCATAGAGAAGTTGGAATACAGTAGGTTTAACACCAAATTAAATAAAGAATGAGTTCATTGCAGTACTTTATGTGGTGGTTTTGTTTTCTTTCACTAACGGAGCTTATAAGATTTCTTGTTGAGTTTTGTGTTGTGAAGTTTTCAAGTTTTGGGTAAAGCTTTTATGGACTATGGAATAAAGGGTGGCAAGAGCCTAAGCTTGGGGATGCCCAATGCACCCCAATACATTCAAGAATAGCCAAAAGCCTAAGCTTGGGGATGCCCCGGGAAGGCATCCCCTCTTTCGTCTTTGTTCATTGGTAACTTTACTTGGAGCTATATTTTTATTCACCACATGATAAGTGTTTTGCTTGGAGCGTCGTGTATTATATTAGTCTTTGATTTTTAGTTTACCACAATCATCCTTGCTGTACACACCTTTTGGGAGAAGCCTATTTGATTAGAATTTGCTAGAATACTCTATGTGCTTCACTTATATCTTTTGAGCTTGATAGTTTTTGCTCTAGTGCTTCACTTATATCTTTTAGAGCACGGTGGTGTCTTAATTTTGAAGAAATTGCTAGTCTCTCATGATTCAATTATATTATTTTGAGAGAATTTTAGAACAGCACGGTATTTGCTATGGTCATAAAATTGGTCCTAGAATGGTAGGCATCCAAGTTGGGTATAATAAAAACTATCATAGGAAGTGAATTGGATGCTATGATCAATTTGATACTTGATAATTGTTTTGAGATATGGAGGTAGTGATATTAAAGTCATGCTAGTTGGGTGATTATGAATTTAAAGAATGCTTGTGTTGAAGTTAGCAAGTCATGTAGCATGCACATATGGTTAAAGTTGTGTAACAAATTTGAAACATGAAGTGTACCTGGCTTGTGCATCCTTATGAGTGGCGGTCGGGGACGAGCGATGGTCTTTTCCTACCAATCTATCCCCTAGGAGCATGTGCTTGTGATACTTGATTTTGATGACTTCTAAATTTTTGCAATAAGTATATGAGTTCTTTTGACTAATGTTGAGTCCATGGATTATACGCACTTTTACCTTTCCGCCTTTTCTAGCCTCTTGATGCCGTGCATTGCCCTTTCTCACCTTGAGAGTTGGTGCAAACTTCACGGTGCATCCAAACCCCGTGATACGATACGCTCTATCACACATAAACCTCCCTATATCTTCCTCAAAACAGCCACCATACCTACCTATTATGGCATTTCCATAGCCATTCCGAGATATATTGCCATGCAACTTTCCACCGTTCCGTTCATCATTATCATGCCATACTTTACTTTTGTCATATTGCCATTGCATGATCATGTAGTTGACATCGTATTTGTGGCAAAGCCACCATGCATTATTTTTCGTACATCTCACTCTTGATTCATTGCACCATCCCGGTACACCACCGGAGGCATTCATATAGAGTCATATGTTGTTCTAGTTTCGAATTGTAATCCTTACGTTGTAATCAATAGAAGTGTGATGATCATCATTATTAGAGCATTGCCCAAAAAAAGAGAAAGGCCAAAAAGAAAAAAAGAAAGGCCCAAAACAAAGAAAATAAATAAAAAGGGCAATGTTACTATCCTTTTACCACACTTGTGCTTCAAAGTAGCACCTTGTTGTTCATGTAGTGAGTCTCATATATTGTGCTTCAAAGTAGCACCATGTTTTTCATATAGCGAGTCTCATAAGTTGTATTTTTCATACTAGTGGAATTTTTCATTATAGAACTTGGCTTGTATATTCCTCGATGGGCTTCCTCAAATGCCCTAGGTCTTCATGAGCAAGCAAGTTGGATGCACACCCACTAGCTTTCTTACATTGAGCATTCATTTATAGCTCTAGTGCATCCGTTGCATGGCAATCCCTACTCCTCATGTTGACATCAATTGATGGGCATCTCCATAGCCCGTTGATTATCCTCGTCAATGTGAGACTTTCTCCTTTTGTCTTCTCCACACAATCCCCATCATCATATTCTATTCCACCCATAGTGCTATATCCATGGCTCACGCTCATGTATTGCGTGAAGGTTGAAAAAGTTTGAGATTATTTAAGTATGAAACAATTGCTTGGCTTGTCATCGGGGTATAGAAGTTGGGAACATCTTTGTGTGACGAAAATGAAGCATAGCCTAACTATATGATTTTGTAGGGATGAACTTTCTTTTGCCATGTTATTTTGAGAAGACATGATTACTTTGATTAGTATGCTTGAAGTATTACTATTTCTTTTATAAATATGAACTTTTATTTTGTATTCATCTGGATCTAAACATTCATGCCACAATAAAGAAAATTACATTATGAATTATGCTAGGTAGCATTCCACATCAAAAATTCTCTTTTATCATTTACCTACTCGAGGACGAGCAGGAATTAAGCTTGGGGATGCTTGATACGTCTCCAACGTATCTATAAATTTGATTGTTCCATGCTATTATATTACCCCTTTTGGATGTTTATGGGCTTTATTTTACACATTTATATCATTTTTGGGACTAACCTACTAACCGGAGGCCCAGCCCATATTGCTGTTTTTTGCCTATTTCAAAGATTTCGAAAAAAAGGAATATCAAACGGAGTCCAAACGGAATGAAACCTTCGGGAGCGTGATTTTTGGAACGAACGTGATCCAGAGAACTTGGAGTGCAAGTCAAGAAGCAGCCGAGGCCTCCACGAGATAGGAGGGCGCGCCCCCTGTCTCGTGGGCCCCTCGGGCGGCCACCGACGTACTTCTTCCTCCTATATATACCTACGTACCCCGAAACCATCCAGGGGCACCACGAAACACAGTTTCCACCGCCGAAACCTTCTGTATCCGCGAGATCTCATCTTGGAGCCCTTGCCGGCACTCTACCGGAGGGGGAATCAACCACGGAGGGCCTCTACATCAACATCCTTGCCCCTCCGATGAGTTGTGAGTAGTTTACCACAGACCTACGGGTCCATAGTTATTAGCTAGATGGCTTCTTCTCTCTTTTTGGATCTCAATACAATGTTCTCCCCTCTCTTGTGGAGATCTATTCGATGTAAACTCTTTTTGCGGTGTGTTTGTCGAGATCCGATGAATTGTGGGTTTATGATCAAGTTTATCTATGAATAATATTTGAATCTTGTCTGAATTATTTTATGTATGATTAAGTTATCTTTGCAAGTCTCTTCGAATTATCAGTTTAGTTTGTCCTACTAGATTGGTCTTTCTTGCCATGGGAGAAGTGCTTAGCTTTGGGTTCAATCTTGCGGTGTCCTTACCAAAGGATGTGAAAGGGTTGCAAGGCACGTATTGTATTGTTGCCATCGAGGATAACAAGATGGGGTTTATATCATATTGCATGAGTTTATCCCTCTACATCATGTCATCTTGCTTAATGCGTTACTCTGTTCTTATGAACTTAATACTCTAGATGCATCTTTGGATATCCGTCGATGTGTGGAGTAATAGTAGTAGATGCGTGAGAGTCGGTCTACTTGTTATGGACGTGATGCCTATATACATGATCATGCCTAGATAATCTCATAACTATGCGCTTTTCTATCAATTGCTCGACGATAATTTGTTCACCCACCGTAATACTTATGCTATCTTGAGAGAAGCCACTAGTGAAACCTATGGCCCCCGGGTCTATCTCTTATCATATTTGCTTTCAATCTACTTTTATTTGCATCTTTACCTTTTGCATCTATATTATAAAATACCAAAAATATATTTATCTTATCATACTATATTTATTAGATCTCACTTTACATGAAGTGGTCGTGAAGGGATTGACAACCCCTTCATTGCGTTGATTCTTGAGTTCTCGCTTGTTTGTGTAGGTGCGTGGGACTTTTGAGAAGCCTCCTACTGGATTGATACCTTGGTTCTCAAAAACTGAGGGAAATACTTACGCTACACTTGCTGCATCACCCTCTCCTCTTCGAGGAAAACCAACGCAAGCTCAAGACGTAGCACATATGCTAAGTATTTCACCATGATGCTAGAAGGGACAGCTCGTACTTGGTTGAAGGGGTTACCGGCCAATTCTATTGGGTCGTGGGCAGAGCTGAAGGCCCGGTTTATCCAAAATTTCAAAATACGTGCAAACAACCTATGTCAATCGTGGATTTGGTTTCTTGTGTTCAAGCCGAGGGTGAATCGACGACCAGCTAGGTGCGCCGGGTCTCGACTATCATACATTCTTCAGATAACATCAACGTCGGCTCAGCGGTTTTAATGTTGGAGAAAAATTGCCATTTCCTTCCACTCAAGCAGAAGCTTGGGAGGCTCAAACGTCATTGCAGTGATATGGGGGAGCTCATGGTGGCTCTTGTCAAGTATGCCGACTCTGATAGTACCAAGGACCCTGACTCTGAGGATGAAAGATCGGGAAAGGGAAAGAAGAGTAGCAATATGAGGGGACAACAGTACAACCCTGCCAATCAGGGCGGCAATGGTAAGTGCAGAGCTGATGATTTTGTGGCTAACACCGGTGCTTGAAATTATAACCCGATTAATCGTAAGGGAGGCCAACTCAAGGGACAAAATTTGACCTTGAAGCAATACTGAATCAGCCATGTACGAAGCACGGAACGGAGGAGAAGATGTGTACCCATATGTGGAAGGATTGCAGTATCATGAGACACTTTAGGGAGTCTTTCCAGCACAACCATGGCCCGAACGGCGGTTTAGGGTGCGACTCTCATGGTCCGGGTCATGGAGGCGGCGGCTCAAATTCTGGGTTTCACGGCCAAGGCAATCAAGGTGGTTACAACCAACAGAATAATCAGGGGAATCGATGGCGAGAACGATGCGGTTATCGAGCAACCCGAAGCAATTGAATAGTGGGCAGTACCACGTCTTCACTACTAGCTTCTGTAAGCAGGATCAGAAGCTTCATAAGAGGGCAGTGAATGCTATTGAGCCGGCAGTACCACATTATTCACGGTGGTCGGAGCAGCCTATAGTATGGAGCCGTGAGGATCACCCGCCCCGGTTTGACAATCCGGGTCACTTGGCTCTGGTGGTGGCGCCTTAGGTTGGGGGCTATAAATTTATTAAGGTACTCATGGATGGAGGCATCAGCATTAATATACTTTATTATGAAACCTTCCGTCGCATGGGACTGACCAACAAAAATCATAAGCCGTCAAACACCGTTTTTCACGGTGTGGTGCCTGGTAAGTCGGCGTATCCAGTGGGTAAGATATCGTTGGAGGTCGCTTTTGGATATGAACAGGATTCCAAATCTGAGACTCTAACCTTTGAAGTGGTCAAGATCAAGAGCCCTTATCATTCTCTATTTGGGCGGTCGGCTTATGCTAAATTCATGGCGAGGCCTTGTTATGTTTACTTGCAGCTTAAGATGCCGGGTTACAAGGGCACCATCACAGTGCATGGGAGTCGCAAGGTGGCCTTGGAGTGTGAAGAAGGTGATGCTGCTTATGCTGAATCAGTTTGTGCAACAGAGGAGCTGAAATTTTTGATACGTCTCCAACGTATCTAAAAAATTTGATTGTTCCATGCTATTATATTATCTGTTTTGGATGTTTAATGGGCTTTACTATACACTTTTATACTATTTTTGGGACTAACCTACTAACCAAAGGCCCAATGCAAATTGCTGTTTTTTTGCCTATTTCAGTGTTTCACAGAAAAGGAATATCAAACGGAGTCCAAACGGAACGAAACCTTCGGGAGAATTATTTTTGGAACAAACGCAATCCAGGAGACTTGGAGTGGAGGTCAAGAAAGAAACGAGGAGGCCACGAGGCAGGAGGGTGCGCCTAGGGGGGTAGGCGCGCCCCCCACCCTCATGGGCCCCTCGTGGCTCCCCTGACCGAGTTATTTCGCCTATATATACCCATATACCCCGAAAACATCCGAGAGCACCACGAAACCCTATTTCCACCGCTGCAACCTTCTGTACCCGTGAGATCCCATCTTGGGGCCTTTTAGGTGCTTTCTGCTGGAGGGAATCAATCACGGAGGGCTTCTACATCAACACCATAGCCTCTCCGATGATGTGTGAGTAGTTTACCACAGACCTTGTCCATGGTTATTAGCTAGATGGCTTCTTCTCTCTCTTTGGATCTCAATACAAAGTTCTCCTCGATCTTCTTGGAGATCTATTCGATGTAATTCTTTTTGCGGTGTGTTTGTCGAGATCCAGTGAATTGTGGGTTTATGATCAAGATTATCTATGAACAATATTTGAATCTCCTCTGAATTCTTTTATGTATGATTTGTTATCTTTGCAAGTCTCCTCGAATTATCAGTTTGGTTTGGCCTACTAGATTGATCTTTCTTGCAATGGGAGAAGTGCTTAGCTTTGGGTTCAATCTTGTGGTGTCCTTTCCCGGATGTAGGGCAGCAAGGCACGCATTGTATTGTTGCCATCGAGGATAAAAAGATGGGGTTTATATCATATTGCTTGAGTTTATCCCTCTACATCATGTAATCTTGCCTAATGCATTACTCTGTTCTTATGAACTTAATACTCTAGATGCATGCTGGATAGCCGTCGATGTGTGGACTAATAGTAGTAGATGCAGAATCGTTTCGGTCTAATTGTCGCGGACGTGATGCCTATATACATGATCATGCCTAGATATTCTCATAATTATGCACTTTTCTATCAATTGCTCGACAGTAATTTGTTCACCCACCGTAATACTTATGCTATCTTGAGAGAAGCCACTAGTGAAACCTATGGCCCCGGGTCTATTTTCCATCATATAAGTTTCCAATCTATTTTACTTTGCAATCTTTACTTTCAATCTATATCATAAAAATACCAAAAATATTTATCTTATTATCTCTATCAGATCTCACTTTTGCAAGTGGCCGTGAAGGGATTGACAACCCCTTTATTGCGTTGGTTGCAAGGTTCTTATTTGTTTGTGTAGGTATGAGGCGACTTGCGTGTAGTCTCCTACTAGATTGGTACCTTGGTTCTCAAAAATTGAGGGAAATACTTACGCTACTTTGCTGCATCACCCTTTCCTCTTCAAGGGAAAACCAATGCAGTGCTCAAGAGGTAGCAAGAAGGATTTTTGGCGCCGTTGCTGGGGAGATCTACGCACAAGTCAAGACATACCAAGTACCCATCACAAACTCTTATCCCTCGCATTACATTATTTGCCATTTGCCTCTCGTTTTCCTCTCCCCCACTTCACAAAATTTGCCTTTTCTTCGCCCTTCTTCCGTTCAATCTTGTGTTACCATGTGCCTTCTTTTTGCTTGCATCTTCTCTTGCTAAGAGTTTATGGATCCCCATCCACTTGCTATTCTTTTTAAAGGGTCCAATTATGATGAACCAATTGCTAGTGAGTTGAGTGCACAAGATTATCTTTATGGAGTTTTGCTTGAAATCCATCAATCTGAAAATTGTGATGAAGTACTTTATGAAGTGATTCACGATAGATCTTTGAATGAAAAGCATGATTGCAATGATGTTATTATAAATTCTATTAATGTCAATTGTGTTAATGATATGCAAAACCCTAAGCTTGGGGATGCTAGTTTTGCTATGTCTACTATTTATTGCAATGATCATGATTGGGGTGATTCTTCTTATGATCTTGAAAATTTATTTAAGCCCCATGATGAATATGAGATTGATAATAGTGTTTGCAATAATATTGAAAATGGGTTTGGAAGAGTGTCAACTTTAGACCCCACATATTTGGAGAATATTCAATCTTATGAAATTTTTGATAAAAGTGGGTTTGGAGAGGTCATGACTTTAGTTAATGTTAATCCCACTATTTTGGAAGAGTGTCAACTTCACATGCTTATGGATCGTGTTGAGAAAATTTTATGTGATATTTACATTGTTGAGTTTGAATATGATCCCACATGTAATTATTATGAGAGAGGAAAATATGGTTGTAGAAATTTTCATGTTACTAAATTACCTCTCTTCATGATGAGATTTCTATCGTCTCTTTCTTCTTTCTTGCATATGCTAGTTTTTGCTTTCCTTGATAATTTGTTTGCCTATAAGATGCCTATGCATAGGAAGTATGTTAGACTTAGATGTGTTTGTCACATGTTTTATGTTGCTCTCTTTGTGCTTCAATTCTTGTCTTTCATGTGAGCATCATTGAAATCTCAATGCCTAGCTAGGGGCGTTAAACGATAGCGTTTGTTGGGAGGCAACCCAATTTTATTTTTGTTCCTTGCTTTTTGTTCCTGCTTAGTAATAAATAATTCATCTAGCCTCTGTTAGATGTGGTTTTATGTTTTAAATTAGTGTTTGTGTCAAGTAGAACCATTGGGAAGACTTGGGTGAAGTCTTTATGATCTTGCTGTAAAAAACAGAAACTTTAGCGCTCACGAGATTAGCTGCCATTTTTTTACTGGAGAGTTATTTTAGGTTGATTATTTTTGCAGATGATTAATAGATAAATTCCTCACGTCCACCAATTTATTTCAGAATTTTTGGAGTTCCAGAAGTATACGTTTGATACAGATTACTACAGACTGTTCTGTTTTTGACAGATTCTGTTTTTCGTGTGTTGTTTGCTTATTTTGATGAATCTATGGCTAGTATCGGGGGGTATGAACCATAGAGAAGTTGGAATACAGTAGGTTTAACACCAATATAAATAAAGAATGAGTTCATTACAGTATCTTGAAGTGGTGGTTTGTTTTCTTTCGCTAACGGAGCTCATGAGATTTTCTGTTGAGTTTTGTATTGTGAAGTTTTCAAGTTTTGGGTAAAGATTTGATGGATTATTGTTGACACCATATTTTGGCACGGTCAAGAACTTATTTAAGATGGCCTCAAATGGAGAAGTGATCTACATTAAAGAGTTATGTATTGTTGATATGAATATCTTTGAAATTTGGGTCATCGTCGTCCGATTCTATCTCGAAGGCCGAAACTATGCTCAAAGTACTAAGATCTTATATTCAGAATACAGTTTGGCCGATTAAGACCCCAAGACGACCTCAAATGGAAAAATGACCTACACGGTTGTCTTCGTCTCATCGAAACGATCGATTTTGATACAAAAATCGTCCAAATCCGAGTTTGTATGCAAAAGTTAGAGCAATCGAAGTGCAGCCCTGTCACGAGGCGAGATGTGGCGCCCCCACCAGACACATGTCTGATGGGTAGCGCGAGGGAATAGCCTGTTTTGCGCGACCGAATTGACCCTCAAAATGACCTCTGATAAACAAACGTTCAACATAAAAGTTGTTCGTCTCATCAAAACGGTCAAGATTGCTTTTGGGCTCGTTTCCATCCGAGATCGTTTACCACCACAAAAAAGACCCGCAAGGTGCAGCCAGTTTAAACCGAACAGTTTTGAAAAGTTCGGACAAAACCAATCCGAATTTGACTAGGGTTTTGGACGTGAATCCAAGCCTTTTCCTTGCACGGGAAGTCCAGCTGCCTCTTATATATCTAAGGGGTGACGGCCAATTGAACAACACACAATCGATCAACTCATCTACCACTTTTTATCTTTTATCTTTTCTCTTTAACCCTAGTTCTTCTTCTTCCTCGTTCTTCGTCTGTTCTTCTTGTTGCAGGGCGATGAATGTAACGCCCCCAGTGTCATGCTACAGTAACCATCTATGATTAAGCTAATCATTTTACTGAACAGTGCTTGATCACATTGGAATCATATCTCATTTCAAATTCCAACTCAAATTGAAATTCAAATATGAGGTGAAATATAAGTTGTCCAAATCCAGGAACTAAAAAGTTCATAATTTTGTAAATAATCCATTGTGAATTATGTTCAGGGCAGCAACATCACCTAAAGTACCTGGATGACTCTATCATCTTGAAAACAGAGCCAACATCACCTTTTCGACTCTTTTAATGCAATGCAGAAATTCAAAATGGAATTACATCGCTTAAAAACTTGTTGTGGCAGTGCAGTATATTGCATCATAATTATTTGGCCAGATTGGACATTTTTTCAAAAATGTTTTGGTGGCCAAACAATTTGCAAACAGAAAGAAAATGGCAATGCAGTAAAAGAAAAGGAAAAGGGAAAAGTCAGAGAAGAGAGAGAGAGAAAGCCCCTTGTCCCCTTTGGGCCTCGACCCACATCCACTAGGCCACCAGGCCGGCCCGCACCATCGCCCAGCCGGCCCACCCCGCTCCCACCTTATCCCCCACCCGACAGAAACCCTAACCGCTACCCCCACTCCCCATGATCCCCCCTCGTCTCTTCCCTCTCCCCCCGATCTGGATCGGGGGGCGCACGCCCGATTCCGCCGCCGCCCGGAGCACCCCCCCTCGCCGGAGCCGCCCTCCCCCTCGATGCTCCGCCCGCGCCCGAGGACCGCTTCCTCTGCCCCGCAGCTCCTCCAACGCCACCACAACGAGCCCCTCTGCCCCGGCCACCACCACCGCTGCCCCGACGTCGCCGAGCTGCCCCTGAGCTCTGGGGTGAGCGCCCCCCGACACCCCCTGTTTTTCCCGTTGCCTCTTCGTCGTGGCCGCCTAGCTGCTACCGCCGTCCGCCGTTGCCGTCTGCACCTCCCGCTCATCCCCGCCCCTCTGCCCGTGCGCCTGGCCAAGCCCAGATGCACCCCTGCCTCACCTGCTCGCGCCTTGCCGCGGCCGACGCCGCCCCCCCGCGCCCGCGGTTAGGCCGAGCTGCGGCGCCGCACTGCTCGATGCCGTCGATGTCTCCGGCTGTCTTAGTCCGAGCCACCCTCGGTGGACGTGCTGCTCCACGTGCACTCCAACGCGACCTCCCGCACGCATGGCCGTCACCGGAGCTGTGCTCCCGAGCACCTTCGCCGCCTCTGTGCCTCGCCGGCGTGCACGAGCCTGCCTTTGCGCCTAAACCAACGGGCTGGCTCACTGACGTGTGGGCCCACCCAGATTAATTTTGACCTAAACGCTAATTAACAGTAATCGACACCCTAATAGCCACTAACGCGTGGGGCCACCTCACTAATTAATCAGATTGGTTAAATAAAACTTGGTAAAAAAATGAACCTCTGACAACCCGACCCCACCTCACTAATTAGTCTAATTAGATTAACTAAAACATTGTTAATAGTCCCTGTCACTGATTAGCGGGTCCCACTAGTCAGGTTTGACCAGTCAACGCCCTGTTGGCTGCGGTCCTTGACCTACTGACTGGGTAATTGACTTTGTCAACTGTCCCCACCTGTTAGGCTCAGGTACACACTTCTGGGTACACTTCCTGTGTACCCATAGCTTTTAAATACTAATTTAGTTTCGAATTAAGTTAAATCCAGAAATTAGAAAATCTTTTAAAACTTTGAAAGTAAATATAAAATAATCCGTAACTCGGATGAAAAAGTTTTATACATGAAAGTTGCTCACAACGACGGGACGAATCTGGATACGCTGTCTGTTCATCTGTAACATGCCCCTAGCATGCTGAACATGGAGCATTCCCCCTCTGGTCATCTGTCAGACACAGGTCCAGAACCGGGAATACCTTCTCGGTTGAATTCCCCCTTCATATATAACGTCTAGGACCGCGTTAGAACACGTCTAGCTATGCTTGTTGTCCTGTTATGCACTTCCTTGCTATGTATTTACTGTTTCTCCCCCTCTTCTCTTCGGTAGACCCCGTGGCGGCTGCCGATGCCGCTGTGATCGACTACGTCACCGACGACCCCTCCTTGTCTGAGCAACCAGGCAAGCCCCCTCTTTGATCATCCCGATATCGCCCATTCCATTCTCTCATGCTTGCATTAGATTTTGCTACTGTTATTGTTTGCTCCTATTCTGATGCATAGCCTGCTTTTGTAACCTGCTCATTGTTACCTACCTGCTTATCCTAAACTGCTTAGTATAGGTTGGTTAGTGATCCATTAGTGACCCCCACCTTGTCCTTGTTGCCCCTGCTTCATCATCGAAGACCGGATCAACGGGATCGAAGACCAGGCCCCGACACCGCACATCACTTTCCCTTTAGTTGCTCGACACTACTGGGTTACTATCAAGTGCCGGGGGTGAGACCTCATCAGCACTTCTGATGTTACCTTGTAGTGTAGTTATTCGTTCGTGGTCATCGAGGGTGATTCCGCCTTAACCACTTCCAATACGACTCTGTTGTGCAACCCCTCAAGTGTGAACTTCAAGGGTGGTTCCTCTTACGTTCACCTTGATGATTACATCGAGTGGAATCCGTCAAGGGTGATTCCTCAGGTTTTCCCCTTGATGTTAGACACACGGTTACTATGGTTACTATGACTTTACACTGAACCATGTTACTAAAGACGGGTCGGCCCTGAGGGGTACCCGCGCGAGCTTAATTGCGAGTGATATGGAGACGGGTTTACCTGGAGGGTGCCCGCGAGATAATTACGAGGCGTGGCCGGGCATTCCTAGCCCTTGTCGCAAGTCCTCAAGACGGGGCAACGGGGTCACATCTTTCGTGAGTTTCTGCTTGTTACCGCGTGCTCCTAATCCACTACGATTTGGATATTTGATCCGAGGGGCCTCTCGCCTGACAGCACTAACCATCACCTGAGCATAGTATGGGCGTTCTGCGTCGTATACATCAGCCGAAGCTTAATAGAAGTTAGCGGTGACGGTAGCGTGCTTGGGTTGGACTAGTAAGCTCCTACCTTTTAAGGAGGTAGCTAGGTCTGCTCACGGCCGCCCTACTTAGCGTCTTGAGGAGTTCCCGGGGAGATGGCCCATGACCCCTGGGGGCATAGGTTTAGTCCGGCGCGCTGATCCCTATTAAGCCTAGGTCGGGTTGCGGCGTATTGTTTGGCCGAGGCCGGGCATGACCCAGGAAAAGTGTGTCCAGCCGGAGTTAATCGAGCGTGGTGGGTAAGTTGGTGCACCCCTGCAGGGAAGAAAACATCTACCGATAGCCTTTCCTACGGTAACGGACACTTGGAGTTGTATCCCGATCGATACAACTAGAACTGGATACTTGTGATGAGAACTGGATGGTGATGAGAATTGGATTGTGATGATAACCAGATAGTATGGCTCTTGGATTGCTTTCCCGCAGGGTGTCGAGAAAGGATCTCTGGCCGAGGTTGATAACCCTACTACTACATTACATTATGCTACTCTACTTCCTCATGTTGCTGCAAGTTGGTGGTTTCCAGAAGATGCTAGTCTTCGATAGGCTAGGATTTCCCCTTCTCTTCTGGCATTCTGCAGTTCAGTCCACATATACTACCCTTTTCATTGATACCGATGCATATGTAGTGTAGATCCTTGCTTGCGAGTACTTTGGATGAGTACTCACGATTGCTTTGCTCCCCTTTTCCCCTTTCTTCTTCTTTCCGGTTGATGCAACCAGATGCCGAACCCAGGGCGGATGCCACCGCCGATGCTTACTACTACGTGGAGGCCGCCGAGGACCCGGAGTAGTTAGGAGGCTCCCAGGCAGGAGGCCTTGCCTTTTCGATCGATGTTGCTTTTGTGCTAGCCTTCTTAAGGCAAACTTGTCTAACTCATGTCTATACTCAGATATTGTTGCTTCCGCTGACTCTTGTGTTTTCGAGCTTATGTATTCGAGCCCTCGAGGCCCTTGGCTTGTAATATAAAGCTTGTATTATTTTAATTTGTGTCTAGAGTTGTGTTGTGATATCTTCTCGTGAGTCCTTGATCTTGATCGTACACATTTGTGTGTATGATTAGTGTACGATTGAATCGAGGGCGTCACAAGTTGGTATCAGAGCCGACTGCCTGTAGGTAGCCCCTTTTCCAACTCTTTGGCCGAAGTTGAGTCTAGTCAATGAATTTTTTTTACTAACTTGGCTGTGTGGCTTACGGACCCACGTCGCCATTGGGTGGTATTAGGATCTTTTATTCCTCGTCTATACTCTGGGACTCTGATCTCTCGTCTATTCGTGTTGAACATTTTACTAAGTCTGACATTAGGATCTCGTACCCACTTTCTCCCGGAGAGCCCCTTCAGTCCAGATGATCGCTTGCTGTTTCAGAAGATTTCGAAGATACTCTCCGATGTTTCCCCGGAACCCTTGTGCCCTTCACCGTTGCAATTCCATATCACCGATAAACCCCTCTGGATAACTACATACACCTGTCATTCATATTGTCATCCCAAGTTGATCTTGTTATTACAAGCTGCCTTGTAATACTTTCAGGTATTTCAAGAATCCACTAGGCCTGCTACATTGCAGCTCCTTTTCCGCATGAATACATGTACGAATAATTCTTCACAATTATCGAGGATTCGTTCATCCCCAATTGTTTAGGTATTTCACAAAAGTCTTCGAAATACCATTCGATCTTCCGAAAATCCTCAGCAGCCTATTATTGATGAAATTCTTGTTTGCTTGCATTATGGTTAATTCCATATTTCTAGTAATCTTCTTTGACATCCTCTGTCACTATCGTTCTGAGTCCCTTGATCCAATATGTCGCGAATGCTCGTAATCCTTAATCAGATCCTAGCATTCATCCTTCCGGCTTAGACGTCACTCCAAACATGATCTTGTTCTTGTCAAATCAAACCTTGATTGATTGTCGATCTATATCGATTCAACTCAATTATCTTTTGATCGAGCCTACCTTGAGATCTTGATTTGAAAATCGTAATTCCTTTGTATTCAAGCTTTGAAGTTATCCAGTTATATCTATAACCCGATGCCTTTGCATTCTTTCTTCTTTTGGGTGAGTATCGATACTCACATCAGATCTTTTATGGACCGCCATATCCTTGGCTGGATTATTATCCGACAATGTCCTTCATATTCATTAAACTTGTGAGTTTTGCCCTGACACATAATGCCTTTGGTAAATTCTATCATCTGCTTTTGTCAACCATGCTCTGCTTTCGAGCTGGTATATTTTAATCCAAAAGTTAGTGGTATATGTTCCTAAGATACCCCTACCGGTTGAACCTATGCCTTCCCTAATCCGTGTGAACTCGAAAGAGATGTGAGTCATACTCTTCTGGTGCTTCACCAGATAAATCTTTCGCATTACAAATTCTTCGAAAACCAGGAGTGAACGAAAGGTTATGCATTGAACAAGTGGGAGTCGACCTTGAACCTTTGTGTTCATGCCCATGGAACCGATGTAGAACTTATCATGGAAGCTGCTCGTAAAAATAATTACCCCTTGTTATAAATTCATCTTGTATCGGTGGTTTGATCATTCATAATCGTGGTTCCGACCATAGTTACTCCTTAATTCCATTTCCCGAACAAGTTAAAATACTTGTCTCCTGCAAGTCATTTCACCTGTCCAACCTCTAATTTGATCTACCTTCAAGTATTGCCTCATGTTATCTCGATGATATTGTGTCATTGAACTACCTCTTGTAAATTCTTAATTGGAGTGATACCCCGTCACATCATTCCTAGCCCGATCGGCTATATCATTATCGTGCTAATTTAACTGTACTACCTGGTCCTTATTCCCGGAGCACAACTTTTCGACGATGAGCGAAGCTTACGTCGATCTTCCTCATTTTATCAATTCACCTCGAACAACAAGCTTGATTTTGAGCTTGTGTCGTATCCGTGGTTCCAATAGCCTTTCGCTTCATCCTTCTTGTTGCTTGATGGCATCGCTCCTCGATGGCATCTTCATAGAGCCTCTCGATAAATGTGTCGTGATCAGCATCAACATTTTGACTTCTGTTGAAATGACAATTGAATTCATGGTGATGAGAAATACCATCCTTGACCTACGATGATTTGAGTTATCATCGACTACCACCCTTGTCTTCTTTCCAACACATGTTTGATCATGTCTTGGTTAAACCTTGGACTCCTTACTATTCCTGCAATTGTTCCTTGAGTATTTCCTGTTGATCTTCAACTCCAACCCCTACTTGTAACACCATGTAAATGCTACCTCGAAGCATGACTGAGGTATTCCGAATATCAACAAGAACATTGGAAGCGCAATGCTAAATGTTTCTCGATTTATTATTCTAACACCGTGATGTGGATAATATCATGATTCTTCCCTCGCCCCCTGTATCTAAATGCTTTTGAACTTGCTGTCATATCATGTATATCCTGCTCTGCTTCCCCTTGGGAAGGATATAGTCCCCATTCTTGTGTGTAAACACATTTTCCATTCCAATGATCTGATTAATCTAATGATCGCCTTTTCCTTCCCATTGTTTTGTTTAACCTTTCTTGTGATCTATATGATCTAAGCAGTAATATTTTTTCTGCTTATGTAAACACCTTGGTGTAGAAACCGTGTCAGTAAGACCGTGTTACTATAGTTGATGACATTTCGGTAGCCACCGATGGATGAGAACTTTGCCTATTGGTCCGCCTCGTACAACGAGCAGGAAAATAGTTCTCTTCGTCCCTCGCCCTTGGTACCAACATTGTTGACAACATAACGGACAGTCTATCATCTGACATGCCTTGCTATCAGCCCCATTTCTACTTTTAACCCACATGGTGGGCTCATAACCCACAATTCCACAGGATCGGAAGCTGACTCTCCTGTATATCCTTTATTCCGAAATATCATTTGCTCTTCGCTTTGTGTGTTGTCATGAGCCACCTTCCGAGAGATGATCTATTCCCGATGCTCTGAACCCCCTTCTCACACTCTGTTCAGGTATCGATCGTTTGTCCATTCGCTTGAAACTTCCTAGTGGACCTTCATATTTTGCTCTCGATGTTTTCTTAAGTTTCAACTCGAGAGATGCTTCTGCCACATTCCCTGAATTGTTCACCATATAATTAACCCTATAAGGGTCAGTTCTCCCGAAGTTACTCTTTACTTCCGCACTTAAATCTCGGGACGAGATTTCTTGTAGTGGAGGAGATTTGTAACACCCCCAGTGTCATGCTACAGTAACCCTCTATGATTAAGCTAATCATTTTACTGAACAGTGCTTGATCACATTGGAATCATATCTCATTTCAAATTCCAACTCAAATTGAAATTCAAACATGAGGTGAAATATAAGTTGTCCAAATCCAGGAACTAAAAAAAGTTCATAATTTTGTAAATAATCCATTGTGAATATTGTTCAGGGCAGCAACATCATCTAAAGTACCTGGATGACTCTATCATCTTGAAAACAGAGCCAACATCACCTTTTCGACTCTTTTAATGCAATGCAAAAATTCAAAATGGAATTACATTGCTTCCAAACTTGTTGTGGCAGTGCAGTATATTGCATCATAATTATTTGGCCAGATTGGACATTTTTTCAAAAATGTTTTGGTGGCCAAACAATTTGCAAATGGAAAGAAAATGGAAATGCAGTAAAAGAAAAGGAAAAGGGAAAAGTCAGAGAAGAGAGAGAGAAAGCCCCGTGTCCCCTTTGGGCCTTGGCCCACATCAACTAGGCCACCAGGCCGGCCCTCACCATCGCCCAGCCGACCCACCCCGCTCCCACCTTATCCCCCACCCGACAGAAACCCTAACTGCTACCTCCCACTCCCCATGGTCCCCCCTCGTCTCTTCCCTCTCCCCCTGATCTGGATCGGGGCGGCCTCGGTCTGCCGCCCGAGCACCCCTCGGAGCCGCCCTCCCCCTCGATGCTCCGCCCGTGCCCGAGGACCGCTTCCTCTGCCTCGCAGCTCCTCCAACGCCGCTGCAACGAGCCCCTCTACCCTGGCCACCACCACCACTGCCCCGACGTCGCCGAGCTGCCCCTGAGCTCTGGGGTGAGCGCCCCCCCGACACCCCCTGTTTTTCCCGTTGCCCCTTCGTCGTGGCCGCCTAGCTGCTACCGCCGTCCGTCGCTGCCGTCTGCACCTCTCGCTCATCCCCGCCCCTCTGCCCGTGCGCCTGTCCGAGCCTAGATGCACCCCTGCCTCACCTGCACGCGCCTTGCCGCGGCCGACGCCCGCCCAGCATGTTAGGCTGAAACTCCGGCGCCCATGCTGCTCGATGCCGTCGATGTCTTCGGCCGTCTTAGTCCGAGCCACCCTCGCTGGACGTGCTACCCCACGCGCCCTCCAACGCGACCTCCCGCACGCATGGCCGTCGCCGGAGCTGTGCTCCCGAGCACCTTCGCCGCCTCTGTGCCTCGCCGGCGTGCACAGGGCACACACGCACGCCTAAACCAACGGGCTGGCTCACTGACGTGTGGGCCCACCCAGATTAATTTTGACCTAAACGCTAATTAACACTAATCGACACCCTAATAGCCACTAACGCGTGGGGCCACCTCACTAATTAATGAAATTGGTTAAATAAAACTTGGTAAAAAAAGAACCTTTGAAAACTCGACCCCACCTCACTAATTAGTCTAACTAGATTAACTAAAACATTGTTAATAGTCCCTGGCACTCATTAGCGGGTCCCACTAGTCAGGTTTGACCAGTCAACACCCTGTTGGCTGCTTGTTGGACCGACTTGTTGATAGTTGACTTTGTCAACTGTCCCCCACCTGTTAGCCTCAGGTGCACACTTCTGGGTACACTTCCTGTGTACCCATAGCTTTTAAATACTAATTTAGTTTCGAATTAAATTAAATCCAGAAATTAGAAAATCTTTTAAAACTTTGAAAGTTAATATAAAATAATCCGTAACTCGGATGAAAAAGTTTTATACATGAAAGTTGCTCAGAATGACGGGACGAATCTAGATACGCGGTCTGTTCATATGTCACATGCCCCTAGCATGCTGAACATGGAACATTCCCCCTCCGGTCATCTGTCTGACACAGGTCCAGAACTGGGAATACCTTCCCGGTTGAATTTCCCCTTCACCTATAATGTCTAGGACCGTGTTAGAACACGTCTAGCTATGCTTGTTGTCCTGTTATGCACTTGCTTGCTATGTATTTACTGTTTCTGCCCCCTCTTCTCGTCGGTAGACCCCGTGGCGGCTGCCGATGCCGCTGTGATCAACTACGTCACCGACGACCCCTCCTTCTTGTCTGAGCAACCAGGCAAGCCCCCTCTTTGATCATCCCGATATCGCCAATTCCATTCTCTCATGCTTGCATTAGATTTTGCTACTGTTATTGTTTGCTCCTATTACGATGCATAGCCCGCTTTTGTAACTTTGCTCATTGTTACCTACCTGCTTATCCTAAACTGCTTAGTATAGGTTGGTTAGTGATCCATGAGTGACCCCCACCTTGTCCTTGTTGCCCCTGCTTCATCATCGAAGACCCGATCAACGGGATCGAAGACCAGGGCCTGACAGCGCACATCACTTTCGCTTTAGTTGCTCGACACTACTGGGTTACTATCAAGTGCCGGGGGTGAGACCTCATCAGCACTTCTGATGTTACCTTGTAGTGTAGCTATTCGATCATGGTCATCGAGGGTGATTCCGCCTTAACCACTTCTGAAACGACTCTGTCGTGCAACCCCTCAAGTGTGAACTTCGAGGGTGGTTCCTCTTACGTTCACCTTGATGATTACATCGAGTGGAATCCGTCAAGGGTGATTCCTCAGGTTTTCCCCTTGATGTTAGACACACGGTTACTATGGTTATTATGACTTTACACTGAACCATGTTACTAAAGACGGGTCGGCCCTGAGGGGTACCCGCGCGAGCTTAATTGCGAGTGATGTGGAGACGGGTTGACCTGGAGGGTGCCCGCGAGATAATTACGAGGCATGGCCGGGCATTCCTGGCCCTTGTCGCAAGTCCTCGAGATGGGGGAATAGGGTCACATCTTTCGTGAGTCTCTTACCGCGTGCTCCTAATCCACTACGATTTGGATATTTGATCTGAGGGGCCTCTGGCCTGATAGCACTAACCATCACGTGGGCATAGTATGGGTGTTCTGCGTCATATACATCAGCCGAAGCTTAATAGACGTCCGATTGGTGGCCTTGGCGCGGGTTGGACTGGTAAGCTCCTACCTTTTTAAGGAGGTAGCTAGGTCTGCTCACCGGCCGCCCTCACAACGTGCAGGAGTTCCCGGGGAGATGGCCCATGACCCCTGGGGGCATAGGTTTAGTCCGGTGTGCTGACCTCTCTATTAAGCCTAGGTCGGGTTGTGGCGTATTGTTTGGCCGAGGCCGGGCATGACCTATGAAAGTGTGTCCGGCCGGAGTTAATCGAGCGTGGTGGGTAAGTTGGTGCACCCCTGCAGGGAACAAAACATCTGTCGATAGCCTATCCTAAGGTAACGGACAATTGGAGTTGTATCCTGATCGATACAACTAGAACTAGATACTTGTGATGAGAACTGGATGGTGATGAGAATTGGATTGTGATGATAACGGGATAGTATGGCTCTGGGATTGCTTTCTCTCAGGGTTTCGAGAAAGGATCTCTGGCGGAGGTTGATAACCCTACTACTACTTTACATTATGCTACTCTACTTCCTCCTGTTGCTGCAAGTTGGTGGTTTCCAGAAGATGCTAGTCTTCGATAGGCTAGGCTTTCCCCTTCTCTTCTGGCATTCTGCAGTTCAGTCCACATATACTACCCTTTTCATTGATACCGATGCATATGTAGTGTAGATCCTTGCTTGCGAGTACTTTGGATGAGTACTCACGGTTGCTTTGCTCCCCCTTTTCCCCTTTCTTCTTCTTTCCGGTTGATGCAACCAGATGTCGGAGCCCAGGAGCCAGATGCCACCGCCGATGCTTACTACTACGTGGAGGCCGCCAAGGACCAGGAGTAGTTAGGAGGCTCCCAGGCAGGAGGCCTTGCCTTTTCGATCGATGTTGCTTTTGTGCTAGCCTTCTTAAGGAAAACTTGTCTAACTCATGTCTGTACTCAGATATTGTTGCTTCCACTGACTCTTGTGTGAGCTTATGTATTCGAGCCCTCGAGGCCCTTGGCTTGTAATATAAAGCTTGTATTATTTTAATTTGTGTCTAGAGTTGTGTTGTGATATCTTCCCGTGAGTCCTTGATCTTGATCGTACATGTTTGTGTGTATGATTAGTGTACGATTGAATCGAGGGCGTCGCAGCGAACCTCGAGGCCCTAGGGGCGATCAGGTCAACCTAGGGCAGCCCATAGCCGCCGTGCGCCTTGACGGGGTCCCTCCCAGGCGTGTGGGGTTTTAGGTCAACAAAAGCGCCCATCGGATTGCCTATGTACCGCGCTTCCGGACGGGTCTCCTTTGATGTGAGCTGTGGTGCATCACCCCCGGCGTCGAGGGTACACGGTGACGTGTTCGTGTGCGAACACACTTTTTGGCGACTCCGCTGGGGACGAAGCTTCGAACGGTCTCCGGCCCATTCTTGCTACGAAGAGATCGTCGTCTAGGGTTTGCAATCTACAAAGGTAATATGAATACCCAATTCCCTACTGTAGACACAAATAATTCATATGGTGTTACTAGATCGTTCAATGAGTATACTCTATCGGCAAACCCTAGTTTTTTCAATTATGCATCTAACTACGTGCAAGGGCCGATTCAAAGTAATTTACATGCTTCAACTTTTTATGATACTAGTAACATGAGACATATGTATTCCAGCTCACATGCATTGGCAACCCATCAAATTCATATGCCGATGAGCAACATGATGAGTTTGATTAATCAATTTGAAACACCCCAAGTTAGAACTTCTAATAGCATGCAACAAAGTATTTCACCTTCTTATTCATCGGCAACGAACTTGCAATATGTCAATCCGAACTTGCCGATGGATGGGAGAATTGGCCATGCTAGTACTAGCTATTCGGCCAGTTACTCTCAACCATCAAATGGTACACCTCATGTTAGTAATTTTTCGGCACCATACACAACTGTAGATGCTCATAATTCGGCTTCACACCTTCCTGGTTATAGCCGAATAAATGTAAATTCTAAAGGAGCGGTTGTGCCCAATATTGTAGAAGATGAGGTAGTGGTGGCTGCATTGAAGAGTTTAGCCCAAAATATGAGGATTAGTGCTCTTTGCCTTGAACAACATGAAAAGGGGCTATTTCCTTATTATGCCGCAATAAAAGCTAGAGTTTTGCAAGAAGATGAATCTTTGCCAATTAATAAAATTGGCGAGCAAAAATATGGTTTTACAACAATGCATATGCCTTCACCTAGTACTACATCATATTATACACCCCCTACACAAATGCAAAATTTCTGCAACACCCGTGTGTCATTGCCGAAAGAATCTAAAAGCATTGGGAGGCAATCATATCCGGAGTGGGCTGAAATTGAGAAAAAGCTTAAAGCCAATTTTTCCGCTCGCCGCCAGAAACAAATAGAAAAAGAATTGGCTCAGATAAAAGAAGCATTGCCAATTGGTAGTATCAATGAAAAGAAGGATGATTTGGAACATGAAAGTGCTTCGGTTGAAAAAGCTGAATCAAATAGTATATATTCCGAATCCATCAAATCCAAAGAGGCAAGCATTATTGAGAAAGGGCATGGCAAGCATAGCAAAACAACCATGCTTGATTTTTCTGAAGTTAATGGAACCTACTTCCTGCCCTATGAGTTCCGTGTCGTAGAAATTGACAAGACTCAAGGACAAAAGCAAGTAGCTGAACAAAATTCGGCTGATAAGGATCTTCAAAGTAATTATGCACGGAATAAAGAAAAAGATGATGACAAGGCATTGGAGAGTCATGCAAAGACGAAGCAAGATATTGTTCAAGTCACACCACCATCATGTTCTCCCAACGTATTTGAAGTGGTATGCATAGCGAGTAATTTACCTATTTTTAGATTTGCTTGCGACTTCATTATTGACGCATCTATTAGAAAAATCCTCATAAGTAGTTTTGAAAGACCAATGAAGAAGGGTAATTTACTTGGTAGCAATAAAATTGTTATAGAACATATCGGTCAACCCATTGAGCCATTTATAAAGAATGATAATGACTTATTGTTGCAGCCAAAGCTTTCCTCATTGCTTTATCTAAAGTTCATATCTAATTGGGTAGCTTTGCTTATTTCTTGGCTTACATTTGGTCTCAATTGAGACATGTATGTTCTAACTATTTTCGTTTCAGAAATGTAAAGCCAAGAGTAAATTCTGTTGAGAAAACCGATGCTATTATGATATCTTATCGAAATCCATCGGATATAGAGTGCAAAACACATTGCATAGCCGAATGGGGAGATTCCAAATCTGAACCATTCGTTTGCTTACCTCCAAAGTCGTTCTCACACCAAGACCGGCTAAAAAATAAAAAGTTTACCTTCAATTCAAGCATGTGTGATCAAATATTTAATTTGTAGTTGACAAATAATTACATTAGAGTTCTTGATCGCCATGTTAAGCCATCTATCCAAGGACGAATGTATTGTAAGTTGCATGACTCATTCAAGCATAATTTTGAGGATTGCAACATGTTTCGTCAAATAGTTAAATCAGCCATTGAAAAAGGACAGTTGAAGTTCGTTGAAACACCAAGAGATGACCAGTCTATTCCGATTGGTCCCGATGGCAAAAAGTTTTTGCATTGGCTGCTTCAAGCCGATCCATTTAAAGAGAAGGTAAAAACTGCAGGTGATGGTATCAACCTTTCAAGTAAAGAAGCCGTTGAAGAGCATAACGAACATAATCTTGAGGGCAAGAATTCCATCAAAGCTATAATGGAGACGCAAGGACTGGGGGCAGCAAGCAAATCCAATGATCGATGAAAGCAAACCAAAAGAAATCAATGGCCGAAATAAGCGCAAGTGTAAGAGATCAAAAATCATCTTCGGTGAACTATGGGAAAAATATCAAAAGAAGAGTGAAGAGAAGAATGCTTATCGGCCAAATCATGCAAAGAATCCAAAATCACCCCCAAGGCGCAAATATGAGGATCGGTATTGACAAAGTGAGAATTTTAATGCAACATATTCATATCCTTATTTTGGTCCGCCAATGCCAATGCCGTGGATGCCTCCCTATGCTCATATAGATCCATATCCATCATGGGACAGGTATGATACAAGGGCACATTCTCCATCTTATTTTAGACCATCTTACCAATATTATGCAGCTCCGAGAAGATCAACATTTGAACAATCACATGTTAAAGACCGTTTCAATCATAAGGAATCGGTCCAGACCCCATGGACGAAGAAAGAGGTGGTCAAGCAAGTATACCGGGTAAAGAAAGATGGTCGTAAGTGTGCTACTTCAGATTTAATCTCAAATAACAAAGAGCCAATTAAAGTGTTGACATTGGCTACAAAAGGCAAAGAATTGGAGCAATCAATTGTTAAAAATAAAAGTGCCAAACCTGAAGAAAAGAAGTTGAGGGTGCACAAGGCCAAAAAAGAATTGACATTGGTCAAAACAGAATCACAGCCGAAATGCCCACTCGGCTTATCGTATTGGAAAAAGAAGAAATTACAAAAACCTAGTGCACAAGAACCTGAACAAAGGAGCATGGCATGGGTTCCCAAAGAAAGTGCTCAAAATAAGAATTATGTGCAAGCTTCCATTACAAGAAGTGCGACAAAGGTGAAGAAGGAAAAGACTGAAAACTATGAAGGACCAAGCCGAAGGTTTCAGAAAGTTCGGTCTACACATTGTCCATATTCTTCAACTATGTCATTAACGCCTATATAATGGAATTCGTCATCAGGTATGATTGGTGACCGTCAATGGGCTTATTTTAATCCATGGATGCAATTACCAAGTCACTATACATTTGATTAGCTACAAGTTTGTTGCCGATCCAAAGGACCGAAATACTTGATTTGTCATTTCATTTGTTTATTTCAGCTATATGTGCTTTGAATGAAGTTTACAGTAATGGCCGATATTTATCTATCGTCCTAAGATTATGTCAATGCATGGCCGGTGTAGTACTCTAACATCGTCCTTAGTTCGATTGGAGAGCGAGATAAGGTACGTGCTCATGGAAATTTATATGTATGCCTATATTATTGATTGAATGGAGTTGAGACATCATGACCGATGTCATTGAATATATGTTGCATAGACCAATTCATAGTTGCAGAATTGGCTAGTGGGCTTATACTTTGTTTGGATATGATTTGGCTTGTGCATTTTTGAGATCTATAAGAGGCCAAATCATAGCTGATTTTATTACTGAACATCGTATTAATGACATGCATAATGTTGATATTAACCTTGTCTTTATAATACTATGGAGATTATATATTGATGGTTAAATTTGTAGCAATGGCCAAGGTGTTGGTGTTGTTTATATATCTCCTCATGGTGCTGTTTTTTGAAAGCCTCGTGCCGTTTAGAGTATTTCTGCACAATAATCTGGCCAAATATGAAGCATTATTATTCAGTTTATAGATGTTGTTTGCCATAGGTGATACACATATTGAGACTTTTGGTGATTCATTATTAGTAGTGCAACTAATATCCAAAGTTTTTCAATGTTTTGACGAATCACTTCATGTTTATCTTGATAAATGTCTAGATATAATTTCTACTTTGGATTATTTTAGCATTGCTCATATATCTAGACATGATAATTGGAGATAGTTGGCTTAGTAAGCATCCGGCTACCACGTCGGTCATGGTGTATTGCACATCTATCAATAGCCGATGCTTATTCTTGCCAACATAGGTAAGGCCCAATTGGAGCTCACCACCTTGGCCACTAATGAAACTTTTGTGCAGACAAAGTAAGGATTCGAGAAAGTTCATTGTTGATTATCTGCAAGATCCTAGCAGAAGGGTGGACAATATGGTTGATGGATGGTCTTGACATGCATACCTATGGAACTTTATAGTCGGATTAATGAAGTTGGGAAAGTCACCCAAGCTTTCATCAAAATATTCACACAAGCAACGGCCCATATAAACTTATCGTCCTAATAATATGCAAAATGGTCGATGGAGTGTTGACATCGTCCTTAGAGCAAGCTATGTGCAAGTTATTTTTCGGCACACAAGCTTTGCCGAAAAACAGGGGGGCATGTGTTGACACCAGATTTTGGCACGGTCAAGAACTTATTTAAGATGGCCTCAAATGGAGAAGCGATCCACATGAAAGAGTTCCGTATTGTTGATATGAACATCTTTGAAGTTTGGGTCATCGCCGTCTGATTCCATCTCAAAGGCCAAAACTATGCTCAAAGTACTAAGATCTTATATTCAGAGTACAGTTTGGCCGATTAAGACCCCAAGACGACCTCAAATGGAAAAAAGATCTACATAGGTTGTCTTCGTCTCGTTGAAATGATCGATTTTGGTATACAAATTGTCCAAATCCGAGTTCATTTGCAAAAGTTAGAGCAATCGGAGTGCAGCCCTGTCACGAGGCGAGATGTGGCGCCCCACCAGACACATGTCTGATGGGTAGCGCGAGGGAATAGCCTGTTTTGCACGACCGATTTGACCCACAACATAACCTCTGATCAAAAAAGGTTCAACATGAAAGTTGTTCGCCTCGTTGAAACGGTCAAGATTTCTTTTGGGCTCGTTTCCATCCGATATCATTTACCACCACAAAAAAAACCCGCAAGGTGCAGCCAGTTTAAACCGAACAGTTTTGGAAAGTTCGGACAAAACCAATCCGAATTTGACTAGGGTCTTGGACATGAATACAAGCCTTTTCCTTGCACGGGAAGTCCAGCCGCCTCTTCTTTCCCTAATAATAATAATAATAATAATAATAATAATAATAATAATAATAATAATAATAATAATAATAATAATAATAATAATAAAGTACGGACTGACTCCGTGGGTTCACCGTCACAATACGCCTCTTCCCGTGATTTTACGCTTTCAGTTTAAATTTAAAACATATTCAAGGTGGTACTAAATTTTGTATGCATAATTTTAAATGCATGCTTAGAACATCGTTTGCATTTGCCAAAAGTCAACGGGCCAGAATTTTATATTATGGGCCACTAAAAAGTTTGTCCTCGCGACCTGCCCTCCACTCCTTTCTCTGCGAAACCAGAGTTTGTGCTAAGATTTCAGATTTCAGATTTGAATTAATAGTCCCACACCGCCACTTTGTATCAAATTCTAGCAACTTATATACCTTCCAAATTGCAAGAATCAACAAGCCAAAGGGTGAGATACAACCAATCAAAGAGGAGAAGCGATTGAATCCAATAAAGCAGGTTGGGGGTGCCCTCTAAGGAGATAGAAGCGGTGGGGTGCCAATAAGGAGACAGAGCCGAGGATCTCGAGAAAAAGATTGATTGCGCCGACGAGCTTGCGACACCGACAACCGAGGCAGCCACCAAGCATGAGTATGCCGGACAGCCTCACGTGCCTCCGCCACAGGCCCGCCTCGCAGACACGCAGCCACGCCGCAACAGCCGACGAACGCCAAGTCTACAATCACCATTGCCACGGCCACTTGCTGGACCCAGCCGAGTCAGTGAGGCCGTGCTCATTCCACCACCACGGCATGGGGATGCTGCCCCAGCCAGTGAGGCTGTTGTTGGTCGGCGCGAGGGTGCTGAATTGAGCACTAGGCGGCGACTAAGAGGGAGGCCAGATCGAGCGACAGAGAGCAACTCCAAAGCGGAATCCTCCTCGGCAAGATGAGGGGTTGCTGTCATGGATAGAGAAGAAAAGAAGGGAGAGCGTCTGGTGCATGTAGAAAAAGAGGAGGAAGAGTGACGATTGTGTTGTGTGGATTTTTTTGAGGGGTTGTGTTGTGTGGATAAGGGGGCCCGTAGTGGGCGGCGATGGGTGTTGTGGCTAGATGTAGAGGGTGTTTGGATACTCTCTAGTCATGTGACTAGTAATAGTCAGACTAGAAGTTTTTAGTCAGGCCCTGTTTGGAAGGTGACTACTACTAGTCAGCATTAAATGTCTCGATTAAATGTCCCTTGTGCAACACCAATTAGAGGAGAGAGAGGGGCCTTTAGTCAAGAAAAGTCGGGGGTGTTTGGAGGTTTCTTGACTAAAGGTGACTACTACTAGTCTCTAGTCGGTAAAAGTTGGGGTGGGGTGACTAGGGACTAAACTAGTTTTAGTCACCCACTAGTCGAGGTGTTTGGAGGTTTCTTGACTAAAGGTGACTACTACTAGTCTCTAGTCTCTAGTCTCTAGTGATCTAAACACCCTCGTAGTCTTTGGGACCGGAAGCTCTTGGACAGCCTCACGTGCCTCCGCCACAGGCCCGCCTCATGAGACCACGCAGCCACGCCCGCAACAGCCGATTTGACGCCAAGTCTACAATCACCATTGCCGGCCACCGTGCGCTGGACCCGACGCCGCAGGCCGAGCTGAGGCCGTGCTCATTCCACCACCATGGCATGGGGATGCTGCCCCTGGCCAGCGCGCGGGGGCTGTTGTTGGTCGGGCGCGAGGGTGCTGAATTCAGAGCACTAGGCGGCGACTAAGAGGGAGGCCAGATCGAGCGACAGTAGAGCAACTCCAAAACGGAATCCTCCTCGGCCTTGATCTGAGGGGTTCTTTGTCATGGATAGAGAAGAAAAGAAGGGAGAGCGTCTGGTGCATGTAGAAAAAGAGGAGGAAGAGTGACGATTGTGTTGTGTGGCTTTTTTTGAGGGGTTGTGTTGTGTGGATAAGGGGGCCCGTAGTGGGCGGCGGTGGGTGTTGTGGCTAGATGTAGAGGGTGTTTGGATACTCTCTAGTCATGTGACTAGTAATAGTCAGACTAGAAGTTTTTAGTCAGGCCCTGTTTGGAAGGTGACTACTACTAGTCGACATTAAATGTCTCGATATTAAATGTCCCTTGTGCAACACCAATTAGAGGAGAGAGAGGGGCCTTTAGTCGGTAAAAGTCGGGGTGTTTGGAGGTTTCTTGACTAAAGGTGACTACTACTAGTCTCTAGTCAGTAAAAGTTGGGGGTGGGGTGACTAGGGACTAAACTAGTTTTAGTCACCCACTAGTCAGGGGTGTTTGGAGGTTTACTGACTAAAGGTGACTACTACTAGTCTCTAGTCTCTAGTCTCTAGTGATCTAAACACCCTCGTAGTGCTGGACCGGAAGCTACTGGACAGCCTCACGTGCCTCCGCCACAGGCCCGCCTCGCAGGACACGCAGCCACGCCGCAACAGGCCGACGAATGCCAAGTCTACAATCACCATTGCCGGCCACCGCGCGCTGGACCCGACGCCGCAGGCCGAGCTGAGGCCGCGCTCATTCCACCACCACGGCATGGGGACGCTGCCCAGCCAATGAGGGCTGTTGTTGGTCGGTAGCGAGGGTGCTGAATTCAGAGCACTAGGCGGCGACTAAGAGGGAGGCCAGATCGAGCGACAGTGAGCAACTCCAAAGCGGAATCCTCCTCGGCAGATCTGAGGGGGTTCTTTGTCATGGATAGAGAAGAAAAGAAGGGAGGCGTCTGGTGCATGTAGAAAAGAGGAGGAAGAGTGACGATTGTGTTGTGTGGATTTTTTTGAGGGGTTGTGTTGTGTGGATAAGGGGGCCCGTAGTGGGCGGCGGTGGGTGTTGTGGCTAGATGTAGAGGGTGTTTGGATACTCTCTAGTCATGTGACTAGTAGTAGTCAGACTAGAAGTTTTTAGTCAGGCCCTGTTTGGAAGGTGACTACTACTAGTCAGCATTAAATGTCTCAGTATTAAATGTCCCTTGTGCAACACCAATTAGAGGAGAGAGAGGGGCCTTTAGTCGGTAAAAAGTCGGGGGGTGTTTGGAGGTTTCTTGACTAAAGGTGACTACTACTAGTCTCTAGTCAGTAAAAGTTGGGGGTGGGGTGACTAGGGACTAAACTAGTTTTAGTCACCCACTAGTCAGGGGTGTTTGGAGGTTTACTGACTAAACGTGACTACTACTAGTCTCTAGTCTCTAGTCTCTAGTAATCCAAACACCCTCGTAGTGCTGGACCGGAAGCTGCTGGATGCATGCATCGATTACATTTTTTTCGGATGAGCACCCATTATTACTCGCGTCCTATTTCGCCATGCACGAGGGTTGGGAGGGGGGAACACTCCCCTTCATTATACCATCTATACCGCAGCTCTGCGTACCCATCGGGGCCCGATGATAATGTCCAGGGAAGTGGTCATGTTGGCGTGGAGGATGTGTTACTAATACTGGCAGCAACGTGTCAACTAAAGAGCGCCAAGCATTATAAACTCTTTACTTTCCGGCTATCATATTTTAAAAGTGGGAAAGTATAAATATAAATTGAGCGTTGCTACACATACGACGTTGGCCGGCTGAAGTTTGCACGATATACCTTATCGCACCATCCATTGGCAAGTCTGAACAGCCGTATGCGCTTAGATTAGCTATCGTGCAGGTATCGTTCAGAAAAAATCATCCGTGAAGTAGTTTTGATATAAATTAATGTGAATTAAGTAGATATAAGAATTAATAATGTTTTATTTGAAGCTGCTACATGTATGTAAATGATGCACAATTACTTTCGCATTGAAGAAGTAGTTGTTGATCTATCAGATCGATAAATGTTTAGGTTTTTGTAAAAACAAAAATAATCTAATTTCTTTATAGAAAATTGAAGGAGTAGGTTTTATTAGCAGGGAATAAGATTATGAGCTTTTGGAATATAATAGGATATTCATGAAGTGGATCCTTATGAGTATTAGAACCAATTTAATTGGAAAATCATATTATTCACCATGACAGGATAACTCTCCAATACCACACAAACTCTCATATTTATTTTGTACCCGTTGCAACGCACGGGTCTTTTGCTAGTATATATCTAAGGGGCGACGGCCGATTGAACAACACACAATCGATCAAATCATCTACCACTTTTTATCTTTTCTCCTTAACCCTAGTTCTTCTTCTTCCCCGTTGTTCGTCTGTTCTTCTTGTTGCAGGGCGGCGGACCTCGAGGCCCTAGGGGCGATCAGGTCGACCTAGGGTAGCCCATAGCCGCCGTGCGCCCTGACGGGGTCCCTCCCGGGCGTGTGGGGGTTCGGGTCAACAAAAGTGCCCGCCGGATTGCCTGAGTACCGCGCTTCCGGACGGGTCTCCTTCGACGTGAGCTGCGGTGCATCACCCCCGGCGTCGAGGGTACACGGTGATGTGTTCATGTGCGAACAACTATGGAATAAGGAGTGGCAAGAGCCTAAGCTTGGGGATTCCCAAGGCACCCCAAGGTAAAATTCAAGGACAACCAAAAGCCAAAGCTTGGGGATGCCCCGGAGGGCATCCCTCTTTAAATCTTCGTCCATCGGTAACTTTACTTGATGCTATATTTTTATTCACCACATGATATGTGTTTTGCTTGGAGCGTCTTGTATGATTTGAGTATTTGCTTTTTAGTTTACCACAATCATCCTTGCTGTACACACCTTTTGGGAGAGACACACATGAATCGGAATTCATTATAATACTCTATATGCTTCACTTATATCTTTTGAGCTAGATAATTTTGCTCTAGTGCTTCACTTATATCTTTTAGAGCACGGTGGTGGTTTTATTTTATAGAAATTATTGATCTCTCATGCTTCACTTATATTATTTTGAGAGTCTTTAGAACAACATGGTAGTTTGCTTTGGCTATAAAATTAGTCCTAATATGATAGGCATCCAAGATTGGTATAATAAAAACTTTCATATAAAGTGCATCGAATACTATGAGAAGTTTGATACTTGATAATTGTTTTGAGATATGAAGATGTTGATATTAGAGTCATGCTAGTTGAGTAGTTGTGAATTTGAGAAATACTTGTTCTAAAGTTTGTGATTCCCGTAGCATGCAATTATGGTGAAACGTTATGTGATGAAGTCGGAGACATGATTTATTTATTGAGTGCCTTCCTTATGAGTGGCGGTCGGGGAATGACGATGGTCTTTTCCTACCAATCTATCCCCCTAGGAGCATGCGCGCGTAGTACTTCGTTTCGATAACTAATAGATTTTTGCAATAAGTATGTGAGTTCTTTATGACTAATGTTGAGTCCATGGATTATACGCACTCTCACCCTTCCATCATTGCTAGCCTCTCTAATACCGCGCACCTTTTGCCGGTATCATACACCCACCATACACCCTCCTCAAAACAGCCACCATACCTACCTATTACGGCATTTCCATAGCCATTCCGAGATATATTGCCATGCAACTTACCACCGTTCCTTTTGTTATGACACTCTTTATCATTGTCATATTGCCATGCATGATCATGTAGTTGACATCGTATTTGTGGCAAAACCACCTTAATAATTCTTTCATACATGTCACTCTTGATTCATTGCATATCCCGGTACACCGCCGGAGGCATTCACATAGAGTCATATTTTGTTCTAAGTATTGAGTTGTAATTTTTGAGTTGTAAGTAAATAAAAGTGTGATGATCATCATTATTAGAGCATTGTCCCAAGTGAGGAAAGGATGATGGAGACTATGATTCCCCACAAGTCGGGATGAGACTCCGGACGAAAAAAAAGAGGCTACAAAAAAGAAGAGAAAAAGGCCCAAATAAATAAATAAAATGAGAGAAAAAGAGAGAATGGACAATGTTACTATCCTTTTACGACACTTGTGCTTCAAAGTAGCACCATGATCTTCATAATCGAGAGTCTCCTATGTTGTCACTTTCATATACTGGTGGAATTTTACATTATAGAACCTGGCTTGTATATTCCAATGATGGGCTTCCTTAAAATGCCCTAGGTCTTTGTGAGCAAGCGAGTTGGATGCACACCCACTTAGTTTCTTTTGTTGAGCTTTCATACACTTATAGCTCTAGTGCATCTGTTGCATGGCAATCCCTACTCACTCACATTGATATCTATTGATGAGCATCTCCATAGCCCGTTGATACGCCTAGTTGACGTGAGACTATCTTCTCCTTTTTGTCTTCTCCACAACCACCCTTCTATTCCACATATAGTGCTATGCCCATGGCTCATGCTCATGTATTGCGTGAAGATTGAAAAAGTTTGAGAACATCAAAAGTATGAAACAATTGCTTGGCTTGTCATTGGGGTTGTGCATGGTTAAATACTTTGTGTGATGAAGATAGAGCATAGCCAGACTATATGATTTTGTAGGAATAACTTTCTTTGGCCATGTTATTTTGAGAAGACATGATTGCTTTGTTAGTATGCTTGAAGTATTATTATTTTTATGTCAATATTAAACTTTTATCTTGAATCTTTCGGATCTGAACATTCATGCCACAATAAAGAAAAATATATAGAGAATTATGCTAGGTAGCATTCCACATCAAAAATTCTGTTTTTATCATTTACCTACTCGAGGACAAGTAGGAATTAAGCTTGGGGATGGTTGATACGTCTCCAATGTATCTATAATTTTTGATTGTTCCATGCTATTATATTATCTGTTTTGGATGTTTAATGGGCTTTATTATACACTTCTATATTATTTTTGGGACTAACCTACTAACCAAATGCCCAGTGCAAATTGCTGTTTTTTTGCCTATTTCAGTGTTTCACAGAAAAGGAATATCAAACGGAGTGCAAACGGAATGAAACCTTCGGGAGAGTTATTTTTGGAACAAGCATAATCCGGAGACTTGGAGTGGAGGTCAAGAAAAGCGAGGAGGCCACGAGGCGGGAGGGCGCGCCGGGGTGGCGCGCCCCCACCCTCGTGGGCCCCTCGTGGCTCCCCTAACCGACTTCTTTCGCCTATATATACCCATATACCCCGAAAACATCCGAGAGCACCACGAAACCCTATTTCCACCGCCGCAACCTTCTGTACCCGTGAGATCCCATCTTGGGGCATTTTTTGGTGCTCCGCCGGAGGGGGAATCAATCACGGAGGGCTTCTAAATCAACACCATAGCCTCTCCGATGATGTGTGAGTAGTTTATCACAGACCTTTGGGTCCATAGTTATTAGTTAGATGGCTTCTTCTCTCTCTTTCGACCTCAATACAAAGTTCTCCTCGGTCTTCTTGGAGATCTATTCGATGTAATTCTTTTTGCGGTGTGTTTGTCGAGATCCGATGAATTGTGGGTTTATGATCAAGATTATCTATGAACAATATTTGAATCTCCTCTGAATTCTTTTATGTATGATTTGTTATCTTTGCAAGTCTCTTCAAATTTTCAGTTTGGTTTGGCCTACTAGACTGATCTTTCTTGCAATGGGAGAAGTGCTTAGCTTTGGGTTCAATCTTGCGGTGTTCTTTCCCAGTGACAGCAGGGGAAGCAAGGCATGCATTATATTGTTGCCATCGAGGATAAAAAGATGGGGTTTATATCATATTGCTTGAGTTTATCCCTCTACATCATGTCATCTTGCCTAATGCGTTACTATGTTCTTATGAACTTAATACTCTAGATGCATGCTGGATAGCGGTCGATGTGTGGACTAATAGTAGTAGATGCAGAATCATTTCGGTTTACTTGTCGCGGACGTGATGCCTATATACATGATCATGCCTAGATATTCTCATAATTATGCACTTTTCTATCAATTGCTCGACAGTAATTTGTTCACCCACCGTAATACTTATGCTATCTTGAGGGAAGCTACTAGTGAAACCTATGGCCCCGGGGTCTATTTTCCATCATATAAGTTTCCAATCTATTTTACTTTGCAATCTTTATTTTCAATCTATATCATAAAAAATACCAAAAATATTTATCTTATTATCTCTATCAGATCTCACTTTTGCAAGTGGTCGTGAAGGGATTGACAACCCCTTTATCGCGCTGGTTGCAAGGTTCTTATTTGTTTGTGTAGGTACAGGCGACTTGCGTGTAGTCTCCTACTGGATTGATACCTTGGTTCTCAAAAACTGAGGGAAATACTTACGCTAGTTTGCTGCATCACCCTTTCCTCTTCAAGGGAAAACCAACACAGTGCTCAAGAGGTAGAAATTTTACAAAGATAATGTTGATCCGGCGGACATGACGTCCTTGAAAAAGCCAACCACGGAGCATGATCCGTTGCTAAAGTTTAAGTCGGCAGATGACACTAAGTTGGTTGATTTTGTTCCTGGTGACTCATCTAAGCAGTTCAGCATCAGTGCCAATCTGGATCCGAAATAGAAAAGCACGCTCATCGAGTTCATCCGTGAGAACCGAGACATCTTTGCGTGGAAGCCTTAAGACATGCGAGGTGTACCGAGGGAACTCGCTGAGCACACTCTTAATATTGATCCGAAATTTAAGCCGGTCAAGAAATTTCTTCGGCATTTTAACAAGGAGAGGCGGAAGGCCATTGGTGAAGAAGTGGCCCGACTCTTATCGGTCGGGTTCATCGTTGAAGTTTTTCATCCTGAGTGGTTGGCTAACCCGGTGTTGGTGCTTAAGAAGAACGACACTTGGCGAATGTGTGTGGACTACACGGACTTAAACAAGATTTGTCCGGCTGATCCGTTTGCTCTCCCTCGTATTGATCAAATCATCGATGCTACGGCGGGTTGTGAGCGTTTGAGTTTTTTGGATGCTTATTATGGTTATCATCAGATCAAGATGGCGATTAAGGACTAGGAAAAGACAACTTTTATTACTCCATTTGGAGCCTTCTACTATGTGTCTATGCCTTTTGGGCTCAAGATTGCCCAGGCGAGTTACCAGTGGTGTGTACAGAATTGCCTTCACAATCAGATCGGGCGTAATGTTCATCCTTATGTAGATGACGTTGTGGTGAAATCCAGGAAGAAGGAGACCTTGATTGATGATTTGAAGGAGACATTTGACAATCTCCGGGTTTATAAGATGATGCTTAACCCGGCCAAGTGTGTTTTTGGTGTGCCAGCGGGTAAGCTTTTGGGTTTTCTGGTTTCTAACAGAGGCATTGAAGCTAACCCGGAGAAAATCAAGGCTATTACTTCCTTAGCTAAACCGGCATGCGTCAATGTTGTCCAGCGTTTGGCGGGTTGCATTGCGGCCTTAAGCCGGTTAGGTGAGAAGGCTATCCCTCTTTACCAGATGATGAAGAAGACAGATCACTTTGTTTGGAGTGATGCTGCTAATCGAGCGTTTGAGGATCTGAAGAGATAGTTGGCTGAGCCGCCCGTTCTTGCTGCTCCTATTGATAAAGAGCCGTTGTTGTTATATGTCGCAGCTAATAGCCGGGCTGTCAGTGTGGCCATTATGGCGGAAAGGAAAGAGGCAGGTAAAGAGTAACCAGTTCAACGGCCGGTTTACTACATCAGTGAGGTACTTATTGAGTCCAAGCAGAGGTATCCGCATTGGCAGAAGCTTGTGTATGGGGTCTTCATGGCAAGCCGGAAGCTCAAGCAATATTTTCTGGGCCATCCCATCACTGTGGCTAGCTCTGCTCTTTTAGGCGATATCATCCAAAATAGAGAAGCCACAGGTCGGGTAGCCAAGTGGGCCATTGAGCTTGGACCCCATGGTTTAAAGTATGTGCCCCGTACGACCATCAAGTCACAAGCGCTCGTGGATTTTATCAATGATTGTACAAAGTTGCAGATGCCTGAGGAAAAGCCGGATAACAGATATTGGACCATTCACTTTGATGGATCCAGGCAGTTGGAAGGATCGGGGGCTGGAGTCGTCTTGACTTCCCCACGAGGTGACAAATTTTCTTATGTTCTCCGGTTAATGTTCCCTTGTACTAACAATGCAGCTGAGTATGAGCCCTTGCTCCATGGTCTTCGGATGGCTAAAGAGATGAACTTAAGCCGGGTGAGGTGCTTCCGCGACTCAGATCTGGTAGCTCAACAAGTTTCTGGCACTTGGGATTCTAAGGATCCACTCATGGCGGCTTATCGTCGAGAGGTCGATGCTATTGCGGGTCACTTCAAGGGTTACCAAGTTGAACATATTGATCACAAAAACAATGAGGCGGCTGGCACTTTAAGCCGGTTAGGGTCTCAGCGTAAGCCGGTGCCACCTAACACGTTCTTGGATATTCTGCTTAACCCTTCTGTTAAATTACCTACAGAGGAGGATCTTGCTATTCCTGACTCGGAAGCACAATTGGTCGCGGCTCTTCATGCTATTCCTGATTGGGCAGTGCCGTATTTGGCTTACATGACCCGGGGCGAATTACCTGAGGATGAGATCTTAGCCAGGCAGATAACCCGACGGTCTAAGTCAATGACGATTGTTAATGGGGAGTTGCACCATCGCAGTGTCACAGGGGCGTTTCAACGTTGTGTCTCTCCTGAAGAAGGCTGTGAGATTCTGTGAGAGATTCATGAAGGAGATTGTGGTCATCGTGCCAGCTCTAAATCTCTTGTAGACAAGGCTTTTCGTCACAATTTTTATTGGTTGACGGCTCATGCTGACGCTGAGGATTTGGTCAACAAATGTGACGGTTGTCAGAAGTTTTCACGACGAGCCCATGTTCCGGCTCAAGAGTTGAGGATGATTCCAATTACTTGGCCGTTTGCGACTTGGCGGCTTGATATGGTGGGGCCTTTCAAGAGGTCCAAGGATAAGAAGACCCACCTTTTGGTGGCAGTTGATAAGTTTACTAAGTGGGTTGAAGCAGAGCCGGTTAGTAAGTGTGATGCAGCAACGACGGTTCAATTCATCAAGAAGGTGATCTTCTGTTTTGGATTTCCCCACAACATTATAACAGATAATGGTACTAATCTCTCTAAAGGCGGTATGAAAGAATTTTGTCAACGGGAGCATATTCGACTTGACGTTTCCTCTGTGGCTCACCCTTAGTCAAATGGTCAAGAGGAACGAGCTAATCAAGAGATTCTACGAGGTATCAAGCCCCCGCTTATGGTTCCTTTGCAAAGAACGCCAGGTTGTTGGGTGGAGGAGTTGCCTCCGGTGAGTATCAATACAACCCCCAACAGGTCTACGGGTTACACACCTTTTTTCATGGTTTATGGGGCAGGGGCGGTTCTCCCTAGTGACATCCGTCACGATTTACCCCGTGTGGCGGCTTATGTTGAAGCTGATAATGAAAAGGCACGTCAGGATGCACTTGACCTGTTGGATGAGGAGCATGATCTCGCGACGGCTCATTCGGCGATTTATCAGCAAGACTTACGTCGTTATCACAGCCGCCGGGTCAAAACCAGAACCTTTCAAGAAGGCAACTTGGTGCTCCAGCTTATTCAGGATCAAACTGATATGCATAAACTATCCCCGCCTTGGGAAGGACCTTTTTTGGTCAGCAAGAATCTACATAATGGGTCGTACTATCTTATTGACTTTTAAGATCACAAGGACTCACGCAAATCAGAGGAGGAGACCCGCCGACCGTGGAATATTGCTCATCTTCGGCCCTACCACATTTGAGCCACCGGCTCTCGTGTGTACATAGTTTGATGATGTATATAATATAAACATTATAATAAAGCTGGCATCCCTGATAATTCAGGGCCTTTGTCATTTCACTTCTTCGAAGTTGAGTCTTTATCATCGTCTTACATGTTCACTTAAGAGGCTTGACGCTCAAATTACAGGGACCAAAGAGAGTTGGATGCACAACACAACTCAAACATAGGTCCCCGATGAGCACACTTTGTAAGTATGTCACTTGGGGGCTTCCTGTTCAAACATAGGTGTATTCACCAAAGAGAACATAGCGTTACTACCCTCTTGACCAGGTTATCTTGTTCAAACATAGGTGTATTCACCAAAGAGGACATAACCTTTTCGAGTCATCCTACCTGTATACCAGTTGCTTCTTCATCAAGTAATCCTGATTGACCCGTCGAACTCTTAACAATCAATCTTTTATGGTGTATTCACCAAAGATCCTGAGCTTGTTAAGGTTAATACGTCGGTTTGTCATGTGAGAGCACGGCTTACAGAGAGTCAGGATAGATCCAGGCTCATAATCCGTCTTCCTTGAAACTTGGATAAATCATCCTGTGATGCATGATGCTACTCTGACCCCACGTACTCCTGATAAGTCTATCTTTAAATAAGACCTGAACTTATCTGGGTTCAAATGTCGATTGGGTACTGTGAGTGACGGCTCATAGAAAGCGCGTACCTTCTAGTGGCCATCAGGCTAGTTTCACTGAAGAAGAAACTTTGGCTTGGCGGCCTGCAAAAGCCTCAGTTTTTTTATTTCTTATTTCTTCTTTATACGATCTCTTTTTTGCCATATGGTTTTTACAAATCGGGCCAAGCTGCCCCATTTATGTCTCATATTTGAAGCATCTTTTGGGTCTCTACAACCCGCCAAGATGGCAGACTTGTAAGTCGCCAGAGCATAATAATCTTATGTTTGGAGTTATAGCTCTAAAAATTATAACTGCATGAAGCTGATAAGCCGGCAGTCTAAACATACACCACGGGTATGATATTTTATTGTGTCAAGATTATGGTTAGATCGGCCCTGGTTATGGGCTATACGTCCCCAGTGGCTTCAGTTGGGTATCATGACCCGCCCAGCGGTAAGCCGCCAGGGCACTTGTGATTTGTTTGTGTGCAGGATAATTATCAATATGATCTGCATAAATTAACGGTATCATAAGCATACATGGATAGTTTCTCAAACTGGCGGATCAGCAGTATTGCGCAAAACAGAAACGTGCACGATGGCACGACAGATTAAAGTTTTACTACCCTATTACATGACTCCATGAGCCAGATAAGATCAAGTGTTTTTCCAAGGATCAAATATATAAACCGCCCGACTGTTCACTCTTCTTGGCCTTGCTGATTCGAGGCTTCAGGATCATCCTTTTCCGTCCTCTTCCGCCATCTGGAAGTTGGGTGATGACCAATCGATGCCACATAAAGCTTGAAATTCAGCTTCATCATCTATAAGTTCAGATGGCTCAACTTCAGGGGCAAAAGTATGCTTACGGATTGGAGGGATTAGATCCATCACTCTATAAGCCGGTGTAGGCATCTTCTGATTCTCCCTGTTATAAGCCGGATGGTACTTTGAAAGATCCGAGTCATTGGCAATCAGAGTCGCCGTTGGACGTATTTATTTCATGCACGCCACGAAGTCCTTTTGATCAAACGGAGTACCATCCTCTTTTAAGCTTAGATATCCAGTAGCTACCTCAGACGGGTCTAGCTCTCGTACCCATGCCTTGACCCGACTCAAAGACGTCATGGCACCGGCTCTTGCAGACGACCGCTTCATTTCATCCATCCTAGCACGCAGCATAGAAAGTTTTTTCAAGACATCTATCAAGAGAGTAGGTGCTTGATTGGTTGGAGAAATGGTAGCCAGTGCATGCTGAGCTCCAGTGTATAGCTATTCAACAAGAGTGTAAACAACTTTGAGCTTCACAAGCATGTCTTGGTTCAGATTGCTGCTCTAAGGACCTAAGTAAGTCATAGATTGGTTAGAGGCAGTTTATACTATCAAGGAAAAGATTCACTTTTGATGCTTACGAAGGCGACTCACCAAAGATAGCAGGAACCATCTGGGATACACGGTGTTTTAAACCGGTGAGCTCAGTGGTCACCTTTTGGAGAGCCGCCTCCGCTTTTTTAGTTCGCCGCGTCAAAGCAGTCTTTTCTTCAAACCAAGTGTTTCTCTCTGCCTCAAAGTTGGTCTTCAGTTTTTCCATTTCAGCCATGCTAAATTGGAATTTTGATTCACCCTTCCGGGTCTCAGATTCTTGATTTTTCAGCCGGGTCTTTGCATCAGACAATTGTGATTGAAGATCAGTAGTGGCATCCTGTACAAGCACAAGAATTGCAAAAACATTCATATTCGGGTTACAGGAATATAAGTCCCAAGCCTTTTGCAAGCAACAACACTTGGCACTTGGGGGCTAATGCCTGCCAAAACAATCTTTCATACAACGACTCATGTCAATAAAGTCCCAAGCACTTTGCAAGCAAGAGTACTTGGCACTTGGGGGCTAATGCATATCGCTTGTATCTTCTTACTACTTTATGATGACCTGGTTGTGCTGTAAACAATCACAGCCGGCTCATAGGGGCTACACAGATAAGCTCTCCTTTTTAAAACAATGGTAAACAGGACCGGCTCATTCATGCTGATTAAACCGGCCCTTGGGGACTACAGAGGCAATGTTAATTGTTTATATTCAGTTTAACTATCATGGCGCAAGCCGGCTTTGGAAGGATTCCACTACGGATGTTTACAGTTATTCTAAGTCTACAGCCTATTCAATCTTATCATACCCAGTAGACTTGGGGGCTGGCAGGATGTACATAACTTATTTAAGCAGGAATTCATACCTCATATTTCTAATGCATCTGTTTCACCATGTCGATTTCAAGATCACGGCTGGAGTGTACTTGGTTGAGATAGCCAGACAGTACTTCACTGCTGCTCAATTGCGCATAATGGGAGACATCAAACCTCATTTTCCGCCTTTCAATAACCACTTGTTCGGCAGAGTGCTTAGCTAAGACAGTTGGATTTCCTGGTTCTATAAAGCCGGTGCCAGTGATCAGAACGTCATCAGTATGAGTCTCCGATGGCTTAGGTGGGCTTGATGGTGCAGTGTTCAAAGAGAAGGTATTGGTATGATCAATGGAGAGATCAGGAATTTCAGGTGGAACATCAGGGGTAGGTTCGTCTGGTTGTTTTTCAGAAACATCGGGTGCAGAGATTTGTTGTTCCGGTTCAACAACTTTAGGATCCTCAGCTGGCTTGGTCACCTTTGGTTTCTTGCTAGGCTTTTCTTTTCCACTGCATGGGTTGTGACAAGTTGGTATAATTGTAAGAGTATAAAGAGGTACAGAATAAAAAGTGATTATTGTTACCCAGGGGCAATCTTGAAAGCCGGCAGCTGGGTCTGCGATGAGTCGCCAGAGGAAGAGCGAGAAACCTCCTGGTAAATTGAATCGGCAGAGTTAAGTGGCGGTGAATGAGACCCGCCGGCGGGTAAAAAAGATTTTAAGTTCGAAAGAACCTCGTTTTGACGTTTTCGTGGAGCTGGAGTATTCGGTAAGACGGAGGGCGATTCTTCACCTCCCATGTTTCGAGTCTGGCGCCGGCTCTCGTGCTGCTATTGCTTCAAAAGAAAGTGAGGATTAAATGAGCCAAGGGGTGTGAAAACCTTACTTTTCGGGTTACTTGTCGAAGTTTCTGTCTTGGCAAAGGTTCTGAGCCGGAGGAAATAATAGTTACCTCTTCTTCAACTGCTTGGCTGGCCCCTGTGTCATCCTGATAATAATCAGTGTCAATAAGGTGATTGAAAAAGGAGCCAAGGGAGTCAAGGGCTACCTCCGACTCAAAGATGTCATTCAGTTCAAACATATTAGAGGCGCTTGGTTTCTTCCTATTCTTCTTAGTGGTTTTCTTGGCAGTTTTCTTGGCGGCTTTCTTGTCAGCCCTAGCCTTCTTGGCAGCTTCATGATCATATTTCATTTTCCAAAAGTCTGATTCAGCCTGTAAAGGTCATCAAAGGTTGAGTTAATAAGGTATTTGAATAATGAGGTAAAAGCAAGAGAGTTGAGAGACTCACATCTGGTGGCGGGTTAAGTTTGCAGAAAGGGTTCAGACCCACTTTACTGCAATCTTCCGGATCTTCATTCAGAAGGGACTTGGTCATTTCGTAAATTGCCTCATCAGTTAATTGCGCAGAGTTGTGGTGCAGTGGATCCTTTACACCACCAGTGTAAGTACACATTAAGCTAGGCCGGCGACTCAAGGGTATGATCCGCCAAGAAACCCAGCACCTAACCAAATCAATGCCCGTTAACCCGTTTCCTAGCAGAGCTTTAACCTTTGCAAGGGTGGGAGCAAGCTTTGCCTGTTTGGCAGTGGTAAGTTTTTCAGGAAGATTATGCTTTGGGTCCAGGCCTTCAACACGGTAACCCGGCAGTGGATTATCGTCAACCGGAGAGGCATCTTTGCAGTAAAACCATGTCTAGTTCCAATCCTTGGGGTGGCTCGGCAGGCAAGCATAAGGGAAGATGGCATCTCTTCTTCGTTGGATTGAGATTCCGCCAAGTTCCAAGCTAGGTCCATTTGTAAATTCATTCTAGCGGTTTAAATAAAAGAATTCCCTAAAGAGTTCGACACCGGGCTCCTCTTGAAGGTATACTTCGCAGAAGACTTGAAAGTTGCAGATATTTGACACGAAATTGGGTCTAATGTCTTGAGGATGGAGTTGAAAGAAGTGCACAACATCTCGGAAAAATTTAGAACCGGGCGGTGAGAAGCCCCGATTCATATGATCAGTAAACAGAATGACTTCGTCATCCTTTGGCTGAGATCTTTCTTCGCCTGGAGCAGGGGCGCGATAATGCATGACGTTTTTTGCTGGCAAGTACCCGGTTTGGACAAAATCTCTGAGTGTGTTCTCAGTGATAATGGAGGGAACCCAGTTACATGAAGTAACTGTCTTTGGCGGCATTGTGAAGAAGCCTAAAGGAAAGAAAAACATTTGCCGGTTCAAATTTGATTCATTAAGCCGGAAGTAAAAAAGCTACAGTATATATTCAGAATGGCGGCTTAAATGGGGCCTAATGATATATGGGTAATTATAAGCCGGTGATGTAAGCCGCCATGACAAGAACGGGTATTTAAGATCTGACAAGTGTGAATTTTACTAAGTGTTGGGACAAACAGTTTTTACAAATTATAGTTATAAGATTGGATCTGAGGCAGTTCAGAAAGGAAATAAAATCAAAACCTAAGGTGGCGGCAGCAGAAAAGTGGGGGTGCCCAGATGAGATTTGTTGCAATGAGGATATATTCTGATATCAAAAAACAAGTGCTAGAACGGCTGCCGCGCAAGATCTGTGTTGTTTTCAGATCAAAGCTATGCAATCTAGGAAAGAGAAGGAGGAACGGTGATGAACGCCGACGAACAAGGAAACCCTAAGACAGATCTATTAAGAGGAAAGGTGAAGGCTTACCGACGCTGATGGATGGGCGGAGGGCGCCATGCTCTGGTTCGTTCAGGGTGATGCAGCGGCCGAAGTTGAGGAAGTGGACGAAGGTCGACAGCGGCGGAGCTCGGGCGTGCTGGAGCGTTGCGAGGAGAAAGACGAAGACGAGAAGGCAAAGGGGGGAATGGAAAGAGGACACGTGGCCTTATTTATAGGACTGGAAGCATAAGTGGTAGGCGCGGGAATCGAGGAGACAAGGAAATGGATATGTGACGGCGCGAGCGCCTCGATTTTCGGAGGTCCATTAAAAGAGAAGATTTATTAAGATCTGGGTCGTACGTGGTATTAATAACAGGTGACGTCATGGCGAGTTACCGCAATTCCAGGAGGTGACGTCATGGCGGGTTACAATATTTCACAGGAAGATGAAGAAGGATTTTTTCTAAGTGTTGAAGATTGACATGAACAAGTTCAAATCAACCTGGGGCCTAATGTTGGGGATATGACCCTCCCAGGAGGGGCATCTAAATAAAGCCCATGAGTATGTTGAAGATGGAGGTTCATGAAGTAGGCTTGTTAAAGGGCCCAAACCCGAAGGCGGCTCAAGGCCCGTAATTGTAAACTGCCATGTATATGTAACTTGTAGTGTAAGGCATGTAAGATAAGTCACCGAGCCGGACACGTTTGTATGAGTCGGCCGGGATTCTGTAAGCCGCGGGGCGTCAACCCATGTATATAAGGGGACGATCCGGTAGCGTCTTAGGGAAAACAATAGATCAAAAGCCAGGCAAAGCGTATTCGCTCCCTGGTAAGCGAAACCCTAGCAATACCACCTTAAACTTGATTAGGCTTTTACCTTCACCGCTAGGGGCCGAACCAGTATAAACTCCTCATGTCCTTTGTCTCATTTTAACCCCTTTAAGCTAACCTCGTCGCCATGGCTCCACAACTAAGTCCTCTCACTAGGACATCTGCCGTGACAATTCCACGACAGATGGCAAAGTGAACAAAGGTACATTTGATATACATGTTATTGATGTGTACTTTACTAGTGTTCATAGTAACCCTAGGGTATTTGATACCGGTTCAGTTGCTAAGATTAGTAACTCGAAACAGGAATTGCAAAATGAACAGAGACTAGTTAAGGCCGAGGTGATGATGTGTGTTGGAAGTGATTCCAAGGTTGATAAGATCACCATCGCACACTCCCTCTACCTTCGAGATTAGTCTTGTACCAAAATAAATGTTATTTGGTGTTTGCTTTGAGCATGAATATGATTGGGTCGTGTTTATTGCGATACGGTTATTCATTTAAGTCGGAGAATAATTGTTGTTCTGTTTACACGAATAAAACCTTCTATGGTCATACACCCAATGTAAATGGTTTATTGAATATCGATCATAGTGATACACATATTCTTGATATTGATGTCAAAAGATGCAAAGTTGATAATGATAGTGCAACATATTTGTGGCACTGCCGTTTAGGTTATATTGGTGTAAAGCGCATGAAGAGACTCCATACAGATGGATTTTTGGAATCACTTGATTATGAATCATTTGATACTTGCGAACCATGCCTCATGGGCAAGATGACTGAAACCCCGTTCTCTGGAACAATGGAGTGAGCCACTGACTTACTGGAAATAATACATACCGATGTATGCGGTCTGATGAGTGTTGAGGCTCGTGGCGGGTATCGTTATTTTATGACCTTCACAGATGATTTAAGCAGATATGGGTATATCTACTTAATGAAACACAAGTCTAAAACATTTGAAAAGTTCAAAGAATTTCAGAGTGAAGTGGAGAATCGTCGTAACAAGAAAATAAAGTTTCTACGATCTGATCACGGAGGCAAATATTTGAGTTACGAGTTTGGCCTTCATTTAAAACAATGTGGAATAGTTTCACAACTCACGCCACCTGGAACACCACAGCGTAATGGTGTGTCTGAACGTTGTAACCATACTTTATTAGATATGGTGCGATCTACAATGTCTCTTACTGATTTACCACTATCGTTTTGGGGTTATGCATTAGAGACAATTGCTTTCACGTTAAATAGGACACCATCTAAATTCATTGAGATGACACCATATGAACTATGGTTTGGCAACAAACCTAAGCTATCGTTTCTTAACGTTTGGGGTTGCGATGCTTATGTGAAAGCTTCAGCCTAATAAGCTCGAACCCAAATCCGAGAAGTGCGTCTTCATAGGATACCCAAAAGAAAATGTTGGGTACACCTTCTATCACAGATCGGAATGCAAGATCTTTGTTGCTAAGAATGGATCCTTTCTAGAGGAGTTTCTCTCGAAAGAAGTGAGTGGGAGGAAAGTAGAACTTGATGACGTAATTGTACCTTCTCTAGAATTGGAAAGTAGCTCATTACATAAAAACCGTTCCCGTGATGCCTACACCAACTAGTGAGGAAGCTAATGATAATGATCATGAAACTTTAGATCAAGTTACTACCAAACCTCGTAGGTCAACCAGAGCATGTTCCGCACCAGAGTGGTGCAGTAATCCTGTTCTGGAAGTCATGTTACTAGACCATGACGAACCTACGAACTATGAGGAAGCGATGATGAGCCCAGATTCCGCAAAATGGCTTGAGGCAATGAAATCTGAGATGGGATCCATGTATGAGAACAAAGTATGGCCTTTGGTTGACTTGCCCGATGATCGGCAAGCCATTGAGAATAAATGGATCTACAAGAGGAAGACAGACGCTGATAGTAGTGTTACTATCTACATAGACCGAATTGTCGCAAAAAGGTTTTCGACAAGTTCAAGGTGTTGACTACGATGAGATTTTCTCACTCGTATTGATGCTTAAAGTCTGTCCGAATCATGTTAGCAATTGCCGCATTTTATGAAATCTGGCAAATGGATGTCAAAACCGCATTCCTTAAGGGATTTATTAAAGAAGAGTTGTATATGATGCAACCAGAAGGTTTTCTCAATCCTAAAGGTGCTAACAAAGTGTGCAAGCTCCAGCGATCCATCTATGGATTGGTGCAAGCATCTCGGAGTTGGAATATACGCTTTGATGAGTTGATCAAAGCATATAGTTTTATACAGACTTGCAGTGCAGCCTGTATTTACAAGAAAATGAGTGGGAGCACTACAACCTTTCTGATAAGTATATGTGAATGACATATTGTTGATCGGAAATGATGTAGAATTTTTTGTAAAGCATAAAGGAGTGTTTGAAAGGAGTTTTTCAAAGAAAGACCTCGGTGAAGCTACTTACATATTGGGTATCAAGGTCTATAAAGATAGATCAAGACGCTTGATAAGACTTTCGATGAGTACATACCTTGATAAGATTTTGAAGAAGTTCAAAATGGATCGGTCAAAGAAGGAGTTCTTGCCTGAGTTGTAAGGTATGAAGTTGAGTAAGACTCAAAACTCGACCACGAAGAAGATAGAGAGAGAATGAAAGTCATTCCCTATGCCTCAGCCATAGGTTCTATAAAGTATGCCATGTTGTATACCAGACCTATTGTGTACCTTGCCATGAGTTTGGCAAAGGGGTACAATAGTGATCCAGGAGTAGATCACTGGACAACGGTCAAAATTATCCTTAGAGGACTAAGGAAATATTTCTCGGTTATGGAGGTGATAAAGTAAAGAGCTACGTCGATGCAAGCTTTAACACCGATCTGGATGACTCTGAGTCTCAATCTGGATACATATTGAAAGTGGGAGCAATTAGCTAGAGTAGCTCCATGCAGAGCATTGTATACATAGAAATTTGCAAAATACATACGGATCTGAATGTGGCAGACCCGTTGAGTAAACCTCTCTCACAAGCAAAACATGATCACACCTTGGTACTCTTTGGGTGTTAATCACATGGTGATGTGAACTAGATTATTGACTCTAGTAAACCCTTTGGGTGTTGGTCACAAAGCAATGTGAACTATGGGTGTTAATCACATGGTGGTGTGAACTATTGGTGTTAAATCACATGGCGATGTGAACTAGATTATTGACTCTAGTGCAAGTAGGAGACTGAAGGAAATTTGCCCTAGAGGCAATAATAAAGTTGTTATTTTATATTTCCTTATATCATTTGATAAATGTTTATTATTCATGCTAGAATTGTATTAACCGGAAACTTGATACATGTGTGGATACATAGACAAAACACACTGTCCCTAGTAAGCCTTTACTAGACTAGCTCGTTAATCAAAGATGGTTAAGTTTCCTAACCATAGACATGTGTTGTCATTTGATGAATGGGATCACATCATTAGGAGAATGATGTGATGGACAAGACCCATCCGTTAGCTTAGCATGTTGATCGTTCAGTTTTATTGCTATTGCTTTCTTCATGTCAAATACATATTCCTTCGACTATGAGATTATGCAACTCCCGGATACCGAAGGAATACCTTATGTGCAATCAAACGTCACAATGTAACTGGGTGATTATAAAGATGCTCTATAGGTATCTCCGAAGGTGTTTGTTGGGTTGGCATAGATCGCGATTAGGATTTGTCACTCTAAGTATCGGAGAGGTATCTCTGGGCCCTCTCGGTAATACACATCATGATAAGCCTTGCAAGCAATGTGACTAATGAGTTAGTTACGGGATGATGTATTACGAAATGAGTAAAGAGACTTGCCGATAACGAGATTGAACTAGATATGAAGATACCGACGATCGAATCTCGGGCAAGTAACATACCGATGACAAAGTGAATAACGTATGTTGTCATTACGGTTTGACCGATAAAGATCTTCGTAGAAGATGTAGGAACCAACATGAGCATCCAAGTTCCGCTGTTGGTTATTGACCAGAGAGGTGTCTCGGTCATGTCTACGTAGTTCTCGAACCCATAGGGTCCGCACGCTTAACGTTCGATGATGATTTTGTATGAGTTATGTGATTTGGTGACCGAATGTTGTTCGGAGTCCCGCATGAGATCACGGACATGACGAGGAGTCTCGAAATGCTCGAGAGGTAAATATTCATATATTGGACGATGATATTCGGACACCGGAAGTGTTCCGCGGCTACCAGGTGCATGTCGGGTCACCGGAAGGAGTTCCGGGCATCCCCCGTGCAACTACATGGGCCTTAATGGGCCAAGAGGGGGACATACTAGCCCCTAAGGGGCTGGTGCGCCCCTCCCATATGGGCTGGCCAAATTGGAGTAGAAAAGGGGAAGGAGGAAAGGAAAAAAGGGAATAGGATTCCCCCTACCCCTCTTCCCTTCCTACTCCGAATAGGAATAGGAAAGGGGGGAGGCCGAATTGGGAGGACCCCATGTAGGATTCCTCCTACTTGGGGCGCCCTCTTGGCTGCTTCTCCTCCCCTCCAACCTATATATATGAAAGGGGGTCACCGCTAGAACACACAACAAACATTGTTCCGTGTGCGGTGCCCCCCTCCATAGTTTACGCCTCCGGTCATATTCACGTAGTGCTTAGGCGAAGCCCTGCTCGGATCACTTCACCATCACTATCACCACACCGTCGTGCTGACGGAACTCTCCCTCGACACTTTGCTGGATCAAGAGTTCGAGGGACGTCATCGAGTTGAACGTGTGCAGAACTCGAAGGTGCCGTACATTCGGTGCTTGGTCCGTCGGGATGAGAAGAAGTTCGACTACATCAATCGCATTGTCAAACGCTTCCGCTTTCGGTCTATGAGGGTACGTGGTCACACTCTCCCCCTCTCGTTGCTATGCATCTCCTAGATAGATCTTGCGTGAGCGTAGGACTTTTTTTGAAATTGCATGCTACGTTTCGCAACACGCCCCTGACCACACCCACGGTCTGCTCCGCATCCATGAGACGCTGCATTAGCGGAGTTCTGGCGGATGTTCATACCATGGAGGAGGTTGAGGAGGGCGTCGAAGCTCAGTAGCTGGCTATAGAGCTCCTGGATAGTCACGGGCTCTACCCGAGCCGCAAGTGCTGATACGACCGGGTTGTAGTCAAGGTCGATCAGCAAGGATGTGGGAGACAATCTCAGCGCTGCCTAGCGCTGCTCCGGTGTTGGCAATCTCATCTTAAAGCATCTTGATTTTGGCAAGATACTCCGCCATAGTCAGGTTTCCCTTCTTGAGGTTTGTGAGCTCGATGTGGGTGTTGATGGCTTGAGCTTGGGTTTGTGCAACAAATGTGGCATGGATCGCTACCCATACCTTCGCCGGCGTCTGAAGAGTGACTACCTATGCAAGGATTTCGTGAGAGAGAGAACCCATCAAAAAACCTTGTACTTGTTGCTGCTGTGCATACCAGAGGACGCGTGCGAATTTGGTGATCTGCTCCTCTTTTCCATCCTTGGTGATGGTGAGAGTTTCCGGCGGCGCTTGGCTCTCCGGATCAAGGTGGTGTCCCATCTGTGCACCCTTGATTTTGGGCAGCACGATGGCTTTCCACATGAGGAAATTGTTCCTCATGAGCTTCTCTTGGGGAGGTGGTCCGATGGACATGGCATGGGAGGTGGACACTGAGGATGGTGCGAAGGTGGTTGAGGAGGCGACATACATGGAGAGCGCACTCATGGTGCTGGATTGGGTGGAAGCGGTGGTCATGGCTAGGTTGAGGTAAAGCTAGATGCGATCTCCTTTTGATCTATAGGAATAAGATGATCTGATTACAATGTAAGAATAATGGGGAAGCGTAGAACCCTTTGCTCGGGCCGCACTTGTATTTATATTGGTAATACCGTGGCTTACAAGTTGATCGATCAAATAGATAGTTTACAGAGAAGGTCGGTCGAAGGAGAAAACAAAAGAAGAGACAGAAGAGGATACAAGACTTAAACAAGAGTTCTATCTCTATACAAATTCTATCTCTATTCAACTATTCTAACAGTCACCAATCTTATCCATCACTCATTGCTAGCCCAACCACTAAATTGGTTATCCCCCGACGCTCTTTCATCCTTGCAATGGAACAAAATCTTGTCTCATCTAATCCACCCAATCAAATAGGAAAGGTGGTTATCCTCAGCTAGCTTGACGGATAACCTCAACGACTCAAACATATTTTGTAACCAATGGTGGAGCCAGAGCTTCTATGGAGCCTGGGCAAGTTGAGCCTAAGTCCGAAAGGGTACTTTGGATACTCTAGATATAAAATAGCACCTAAATTCTGAATCACACATCCATCTTGATAATAAAGTGAAAATATAAACACAGTATTCTGATAACCCACAAGTATAGGGGATTGCAACAGTTTTTGAGGGTAGAGTATCCAACCCAAATTTATTGATTCGACAAAAGGGGAGCCAAAGAATGTTTGCAAGTATTAGCAGTTGAGTTGTCAATTTAACCACACCTGGAGATAAACTATCTGCAGCAAAGTGATCAATAGCAAAGTAGTATGATAGTTTTGATAGTAGTAGCAGCAACAATAGTAACGGTAACAGCGATAGCGATGATTTTGTACAAAGTGATAACAGTAGTAGTAGTAACTTAGCAGAAACAATATAAGAGAAATTCGTAGGCATTGGATTGGTGAATTCGTTGCATGATATTCATCATATAACAGTCACAACCTAGGGTGATACGGCACTAGCTCCAGTTCATAAATATAATGTAGGCATGTATTCCGTAAATAGTCATACGTGCTTATGGAAAGAACTTGCATGACATCTTTTGTCCTACCCTCCCGTGGCAGAGGGGTCCAATTGGAAACTAAGGGATATTAAGGCCTCCTTTTAATAGAGAACCCGAACAAAGCATTAACACATAGTGAATACATGAACTCCTCATACTACGGTCATCACCAGGAAGTGTCCCAACCACATCACTCACAGGGTTGCGGATCATAACACGTAGTAGGTGACTATAACTTGCAAGATTGGATCTAGAACATAGATATAATGGTGATAGCATAAACGGTTCAGATCTGAAATCATGGCACCCGGGTCCAAAGTGACAAGCATTAAGCATGGCAAAGTCATAGCAACATCAATCTTAGAACATAGTGGATACTAGGGATCAAGCCCTAACAAAACTAACTCGATTACATGATGAATCTCATCCAACTCCTCACCGACCAACGAGCCTACGAAGGAATTACTCACTCCCGGTGGGGAGCATCATGGAATTGGCGATGGAGAAGGGTTGGTGATGACGAAGATCAAAGATCCCCCTCTCCGGAGCCCCAAACGGACTCCAGATCTGGCCTCCCGATGAAGAACAGGAGGTGGCGGCGGCTCCGTCTCGTGAAATGTGATAATTCTTCCTCCCTGATTTTTTCTCTAAAAATGTGATTTTATAGTATCAGGGTTGAGGTCTACGGGGCCACCAGGTGGGGACAACCTACCTGGGCGTGCCTGTAGGGGGGCGCCCTGGTGGATTGTGCCCACCTAGGTGCCCTCCTCCGGTGGTTCTTGGCTCCAGAAATTATCTTCTATTGTATAGAAATTCCTCGCAAAGTTTCGTTCCATTCCGAGAACTTTTATATCTGCACATAAACAGCACCATGGTAGTTCTACTGAAAACAGTGTCAGTCCGGGTTAGTTTCATGCAAATCATGCAAATTAGAGTCCAAAACAAGAGGAAAAGCATTAGGAAAAGTAAATACGACAGAGACGTATCAACTCCCCCAAGCTTAAACCTTTGCTTGTCCTCAAGCAATTCAGTTGATAAACTGAAAGTGAAAAAGAAAAACTTTTACGAACTCTTTTCCTCTTGTTTACATAAATAAGCTTAAGTAGCACCCATGTTTTCAGCCAAGATCATGACTAACCATGTCGACAATAACTCTTAAAAATTATATTAACTCATATCAATGGCATAATCAACTAGCGAGCAATAATAAGATATCTCAAATGACAATACTTTGTCAAAACAACCATGATATTATATGATAATAATGGTATCTTGCTAGCCCTTTCTGAGACCGCAAAACATAAATGCAGAGCACCTCCAAAGTTCAAGCAGCGACTAAACATTGTAATTCATGGTAGAAAAGATCCAGTCATGATGCTCCCAACATTAGCTACACACAATGCATGAGGATGACAATAGTGCTCTCAGGTTCTGGCGCTTATTTGAGAAGGTGATGACACAACATAAAAGTAAATAGATAGTCCCTTCACAGAGGGAAGCTGTGATTTGCAGTGGTGCCAGAGCTCAAGTTTTTAAAACAGAGGTAAATGAAATTTTGAGAAGTGCACCCTTCTTGTTTACTTCGTGACCATTAGTTATCGGTATCTTCCATGCTAAACACATTAGTGGTGGTTCCCAAGCGGTAAAAGTAAATGTTTACTCCCCCTCCACCAACAAGCACACTCCACGGCTGGTCCGAAACAACAGGTACCATCCATACCAACAACAGTCTTGGGGGAGTTTTGTTTAATTATTTGCAATTTGAATTCGGGACTGGGAATCCCTATTACCGCCCCTCTCGTGCAAGGACGAGTGAATAAACACTCATCATGAGAATAACCCGCTTAGCATGGAAGATACTGACTACCTCCTGTCGCTCTATGAATAATCCACGCACACAAAAAGGATATTTATTTGAAGTTTTTAGAGGTGGCACATGCAAATTTACTTTGGACGGCAGGGTAATACCGCATATAGGTAGGTATCGTGGACTCATCTGGAATAACTTGGGTTTCAGGGTTTTGATGCACAAGCAAAATTCTCGCTTAGTATAGGTGAAGGCTAGCAAATAGGTTGAGAAGCGGCCAGCTAGAGAGCAAAAACGGTCATGAACATGCATTATGCATAAGTAACATTGGATACTAGCATGAGTAGGATATGAACACCATGAACATAAATATCATAGAGGCTATGCTGGTTTTGATTCAACTACATGCATGAACATGTGCCAAGTCAAGCCACTCGAACATTCAGAGGAGGATACCATACAATCATACTACATTGCAATCATTTTAACGCAATGTTGACATCCAAGATTAATCATTATCCACTCCTAGCTACTTAAACATGGCATGAGAAACTATAATCTATAATTGTCATTGCAAACATGTTTGATCATAATAGGCTGAATCATGGATACTAGGTTAAACATATTTACAAAAACAAAACAAGTTGAGTTCATACCCGTTTCTCTCTGCCACAACCAGTTCATTAAATATCGTCATTATTGCCTTTCACTTGCATGACCAAATGATTTGAAAATAATAATAGTGCAAGAGTGTTGTGGACTAAGCTGGAATCTGCAAACATTCTATTCAAAAGGAGAAGACAAAGTAATATGGGCTCTTTGTTAGATGAACAATAATGCATATGAGAGCCACTCAACATTTTCATCGTGGTCTTCTCCTCGGTATGACTCATTAAAAAGGAAAATAAATTCAGAGAAACACATCGAAATATTTTTGGAGTTTTTCGGTTTTCTTAAGAAGAACAAGAAAAACTATTTACACGGGAAAGCTCCCAACAAGCAAAAGAAGAACAAGGGAATCTTTTTGGGTTTTCTTTTTAATACTACAACTAATTAAATTAGGAAGAAAAACCGAAAAGAAGCAGGAAATATTTTTGGATTTTCTCAAAGTTTTTCAAACACACAAGAAGAAGGCGAGAAAATAAATCTAACATGGATAATACAATGAAAAAGTGTGGACACCGACAACTGGAATGAAATGTGTGAACGTGAATGTAATATCGGTGAGAATACGTACTCCCCCAAGCTTAGGATTTTGGCTTAACTTGGTAATCACCGTCAGTAGTAGCCTGCATAGTGGTCGGAGTGATAGCTCACGGAGGCTCTAGGTGCAGATGCCTCAGCCTGCCGCGCAGCCACAACCGCTGCGTTATGTGCTCGGGCCTAGCTCTCAAGAACATAATATCTTCCCTTGCTGTGAATATCAAAGAGAGCAGACGCATGCCAAAAGCTATCCACAACGGACCTTTTATTAGACAACGTGACGCCCTCGATTCAATCATACACTAATCATGCGAGCAAATGTGTACGATCAAGATCAAGGACTCACGGGAAGATATCACAACACAACTCTGGACACAAACTAAAATAATACAAGCTTTATATTACAAGCCAGGGGCCTCGAGGGCTCGAATACATAAGCTCGAATACACAAGAGTCGGGAAGCAACAATATCTGAGTACGTACATGAGTTAAACAAGTTTGCCTTAAGAAGGCTAGCACAAAAGCAACATCGATCGAAAAGGCAAGGCCTCATCGCCTCGAGCCTCCTAACTACTCCTGGTCGTCGGCGTCCTCCACGTAGTAGTAGACATCACGGTGGCATCGACTGGCTCCAACATCCGTTGCATCAACCGGAAAGAAGAAGAAAGGGGAAAAGGAGCAAAGCAACCGTGAGTACTCATCCAAAGTACTCACAAGCAAGGATCTACACTACATATGCAACATTATCAAAGGAAGGTCAGATATGTGGACTGTCTGCAGTAAATGCCGTAATAGAGAGAAGGCCTAGTCCTATCGAAGACTAGCATCTTCTGGAAACCACCGTCTTGCAGCAAACAGGAGGGAGTAGAGTAGCATAAAGTAAAGTACTAGTAGTGTTATCAACCTCGGCCGGAGATCCTTTCTCGACTCCCTGCAAGAAAGCAATCCCAGAGCCATACTATCCAGTTATCATCACAATCCAATTCTCATCATCATCCAGTTCTAGTTGTATCGATCGGGATACAACTCCAAGTGTCCGTTACCGTAGGACAGGCTATCGATAGATGTTTTCTTCCCTGCAGGGGTGCACCAACTTACCCACCACGCCCGATTAACTCCGGCCGGACACACTTTCATGGGTCATGCCCGGCCTCGGCCAAACAATACGCCGCAACCTGACCTAGGCTTAATAGAGAGGCCAGCACGCCGGACTAAAACCTATGCCCCCAGGGGTCATGGGCCATCGCCCCGGGAACTCCTCAAGACGCTATGCGGCGGCCGGTGAGCAGACCTAGCTACCTCCTTCAACAAGGCAGGTGCTTATGCAGTCCAACCCGGCACACGCCGCTCAGTCGCTGACGTCTATTAAGCTTCGGCTGATGCATACGACGCAGAACGCCCATACTATGCCCACGTGATGGTTAGTGCTATCAGGCCAGAGGCCCCTCGGATCAAATATCCAAATCGTAGTGGATTAGGAACGCAGCGGTAACAAGCGTAGACTCACGAAAGATGTGACCCCGCTGTTCTGCCCGTCTCAAGGACTTGCGGCAAGGGCTAGGAATGCCCAGCCACGCCTCGTAATTATCTCGCGGGCACCTCCGTGTTAACCCGACTCCCTATCACTCGCAATTAAGCTCACTGGTACCCCTCGTGGTCGACCCGCCTTTAGTAACATGGCTCAGTGTAAAGTCATAGTAATCATAGTAATCGTGTGTCTAAACATCAAGGGAAAGCCCGAGGAATCACCCCGATGAATTCCACTCGATGTAATCATCAAGGTGAACGTAAGAGGATTCACCCTCGAGGTCCACACTTGAGGGGTTGCACGGCAGATTAAATCGTAAGTGGTTAAAGAGGAAATCACCCTCGATGACCACGACCGAATAGCTACACCACAGGTTAACATCGAAGTCTTGATGAGGTCTCACCCTCGGTACTCGATAGTAACCCAAAGAGTGTCGAGCAACTAAGGGAAAGTGATGTGCGGTGTCGGGCCTGGTCTTCGACCCGGTTGATCGGGTCTTCGATGATGAAGCGGGGCAAAAAGGACAAGGTGGGGGGTCACTGACGGGTCACTAACCAACCTATACTAAGCAGTTTAGGATAAGCAGGTAGGTAACAATGAGCAGGTTACAAAAGCAGGCTATGCATCAGAATAGGAGCAAACAATAACAGTAGCAAAATCTAATGCAAGCATGAGAGAATGGAATGGGCGATATCGGGATGATCAAAGGGGGGCTTGCCTGGTTGCTCTGGCAAGGAGGGGTCGTCGTCGACGTAGTCGATCACAGGGGCAGCATCGGTCTCGGGGTCTACCGGGGAGAAGAGGGAGAAGAAACAGTAAATATAAAGCAAACATAGCATCACAAAGCGTAACATGGCCAATATGTTGTGCCGGGTGTGACCTAACGTATGGCTACACGACATAGGTGAAGGGAGAATTCAACCTGGAATGTATTCCCGGTTCCGGACCTGTGTTAGACGGATGACCGGAGGGGAATGTTCCATGTTCAGATAGTTAGAGGCATCTGACATATAAACGGACCGCGTATTCGGATTCATTGGATTTTTCTGAGAAACTCTCATATAGAAAACATTTTCATCGGAGTTATGGTTTATTTTCTATGAAATTTTAGAGATTAAAGTATTTTCTGGAATTATTCAAATTAACAGAAAAGGGAATTATGACATCAGCATGATGCAATGTCGACGTCAAGTCAACAATTCGGCTAACCACCAAACCCGCATGTGGCGCCCACATGTTAGCCACTGTAATTAACAGAGTTTAAATTAAACTAACATGTGGTTAAATAGCCACTGGGCCCCACATGTCAGTCTCTAATTAGTAACTAATTAGGTTTTAATTATTTCAAATAGCGGTGGGGGCCGCGTGTCAGTGGCACTGGCTACAGTCGGCGATTGGTAGGTCAACCCGTCAATCGGGACCCACGGGCCCATCGGGCAATGGCTCTGTGGCCCTGTGCCAGCCATGTCGTGGCCGGCGCGGAGTGACTCGGCGACCAAAAGCGATGGCGGCGCCTCGCCGGAGTTGGCCGGAATCGTGCTACAGGGCTCGGTTTCAGGCGTGCGTGGGTGCGTTCGAACAGCCACTCGACCGCGCGTCGAGTGGTGGTGCTGGCATCGCCGGACCTGGCCGGAAACGTCGCCGGCGACGAGGTCCGCAGTGTTGCGTTCGGGCGCTCATCAGGGACGGCGCTAAGAGGCACGGGAGGGGGCGTGCGCGTTGAGTTGGGCGTTCGACGCCGCGTCCATCTATGGTGGCGGCGCGGCCCGTAACGGGCTAGAACGACGACGGCGAGAGGCCGGGTGGACGCCGGCGTGCGGCCGCGGTCGGAAACGAGGCTAGAGGGCACGGGGAGGCACGGCCTCGAGCTCGTTGGGCTCATGGGAGCATGAGGAGCTCGATGTCGTGCCCAGGTGAGCGCGACAGGGGCTATGGCCATGGCGGCGAGGCGATCCGCGGCGACGGGCTCATGGCAACGGCGACCAGGGAGCTACGACGCGTGAAGAGGCTAATGAAGGGGAGCAGGAGACGGAGAAGCTCACCGCACGGCTCACACGTAGGCCCGTGATTGTTTAGGAGCTGCAGAACGTTGTCGGGGAAGAAGGGGATCGCCGGCGGCCGTCGAGGAAGAAGACGATGCGTGCGGCGACAGTGGAGCTCCCCCGCTCCGATCCAACGGCGTAGGCAACGTAGGTGAAGGCGCCGGTGCTACTTGACATGCGCAGACGGCGCGGGGTGGCCGGTGGCCGCAGCTATGGCGCAGCCATGGCGACGACGGCGCTCGATGAGGTGAGGAGGGGATATGGAGAGCGAGGGAGAGAGCAGAGAGGGCGAGGGAGTGCAAGGGGGAGTGGGCGACCAAGTGGGGAGGGCAAGTGGTTGAGGGGAGACGAGGGGAGCCCGAGGCGTCACCCTTATCCTCTCCCGGCGAGGCCGGCGAGGTGGTCGGGGTCGACCTCGCCCCTGTAGTGACACGGAGCAGAGGAACAGGAAGGGGAGGGAGCGATCGGTGAGGGGGGGTCGGCCGGCCTGCTGGGCCAGTTGGTTCGGGTGGGCCGAAGCCCAAGTGGTGCAGGGCTTTCTCTCTCTCCCCTCTACTTCTCCTTTTCTTTTCTTTAATTACCAGAGAAGGAAAATGATTATCTGTGGACCTTAATGATTTGGGAAAAATGTGGAACTGGATCATAAAAGTCCAGTGCATTTTTAGGCACTGCCACAATTGTTTTTGGGAGAGGTTTAGATCCATTTGGAATTTTCATAAATGAATTTGCATTTTCAATTGCTGGAATGGCACTGTTATAAATGTTGGTGTCCATTTTAGCATAGGAGTGATGTTGTTTTTAATTACATCAAATTGTATTGGAATATTTGCTAAATGATGAACATTTTTCCAGCAACTTTTGTGCAACATCTAGTTTCACTTATGATTTGAATTTGAATTCAGATGGGAGTTGAAAAGAGATATTGAACAAAGGTGATTAAGCATTCTTTAGCCAAATGATTAGGCTTAATCACAGAGGGTTACTGTAGCATGACACTAGGGGTGTTACAATGTTATATGTATAATTATGGGTTTCACCAGTAAGGAACCTATGGCGTTTCATGGCGTCAAAGTCTAAGTACTATGTGGGTAAGATAGGGTCATAAGGCCAAGGTGAAACAACCAGGTCCCTCGCTAAACATGTGGCATAAATTCCACCATAAAAATATCCACTGCCAGTGTTGTGTTGCAACCTGCGTGCAACAATCACTCCAAGGTTATAACTTTTGTCATCAGTGAGAGCGGTGCATATGAGGCTCAAGTCGGGAGCACACAGTGTACTACAATCTTGTTTGCCTACAATGCATTTTCCATTAAATAGTGCAAAGTATTGAATTGAGGGTAAATGAATGCTCTATATTCTACCTTGTGTGACTCCTCTAGTCTCACCATAGCAAAGGCTAGTCAAGAATGTACCAAACTCCAATCATCCAACGAACCCCAAAATGGAATTTTTCAGTAATTAGAAAATGCTTCTAGGGATAAGGTAAATGGATTTTCATACAGTTTAAAAGACACTCTAGACTCACAAGGATGGAATTTAAATTCTTTGGTAAATGATTAAGTGAGGTTGTGGTGTTGATTGCACTTATCTGAAATGTAGGGACCGAGCTCGGCATTGTGAACATATTGTTTAAATTCTTCTTTAATACCTACAAGCACCATAAGAATGTTGCATGGCCATAAACATGATCTGGTGGCGGCATCTCGTATGAAATTTTCACTTGGTTCAATATAAGACCGACGAACAGAGCTGCTACTAGAAGATGCCTCCAAGGACCTCCTCCTCGAAGAACTCCTTCCAAAGAGGTTCATCATGTTTGCATACAATTTTCTGAAATTTTTTGGGTCACAAAAATTTGTCAACAAAACTTCACAAGATTGATAGTAACTACTCATAGGGGTGCATAGAGGCCATATCAAGCATTCAAACTACTTAGAACTCTAAGAATTCACTATGCAAGCTCATCTCAGCAGCACCAAGAGTAGCTAATTATTCAAAACATAAACCACTAAAGCAAGAACTAATTGGACCAATGGAGGAGTCAAATACCAAGCAACAATCCCCTGAAAAAGTTTCAGAAATGGAGCTTCGAGCAAAGAGATCGAAATCCGCGGGTTTGAGAGCAAGAACACGAGAGAGAGAGAGAGAGAGAGAGAGAGAGAGAGAGATCAATAGTGATTTTTTTCTGGAGGTAGGTGGTGATATGGGCTAAAGAGATAAGTAAGGGGGCCCACATGGGTACCACAACCCACCAGGGCCGCCTGGGGGTGCTGGCGCGCCCAGATGGGTTGTGTCCACCTGGTGCACCCCCTCTCATGTTATTTGCATCAAAAATTTAGAAATATTCAGAAAAAATCGTATTAAATTTTCAGAGCATTCTGAGAACTTTTATTTTTGGGTCATTTTTTTATTGCACGGGAAATTTAGAAAACAGAAAAAACATGGCATTTTATTTTATTTAACTAATAAAAAACAAAAAACAAAAGGTAGGGACAGAAGGTAGTGCTTACTAAATTCATCAACTTCATACCTCTCAAAAATGATCCATTAATAAGGTTGGTCAAGTCTTATTAACAACCACTTTCGATTAGCATGAAACCGAAGAACTTTCATAAAACACTAAGGTACCTCAACGGGGATATGAATGTCCCCGGCAATAAGCATTTCATATTTCTTTTTGGCAGTAGGTAGAGGTAGTTGAAAACTTCCAATAGTGATTGTCGGAGAATTTTCAATAACATTAATACCATTCACTTGGAATTGTTTCTTTGGAAAGTGCACCGTGTGCTCATTACCATTAATATGAAAAGTGATCTTGGTTTTATTGCAATCAATAACAGCCCCTGCAGTATTCGAAAAGGGTCTACCAAGGATAATTGACATGTTGTCGTCCTCGGGCATCTCAAGTATAACAAAGTCAGTCAAAATAGTATCATTGGCAACAACAGCGGGCACATTCTCACAAGTATCGATAGGTATGGCAGTTGATTTGTCAGCCATTTGCAAAGATATTTTAGTAGGTGTGAGTTTATTCAAATCAAGTCTTTTGTATAAAGAGAAAGGCATAACACTAACACCAGCTCCTAAATCACATAAAACCATTTTCACATAGTTTCTTTTGACGGAGCAAGGTATAGTTGGTATTCCCGGATCTCCATACTTTTTAGGTACTCCATCCTTAAATGAATAATTAGCAAGCATGGTGGAGATTTCAGCTTCCGGTATTTTTCTCTTATTGGTGATGATGTCTTTCGTGTACTTTGCATAAGGGACCATTTTTAAGATATCAGTCAAGCGGGTAGGGAAAAGGACTGGCCTATTCATTTCAGCAAAGCGTTCAAATTCTTCATCATTTTTCTTCTTAGTTGATTTAGGTGGAAAGGGCATAGGTTTTTGAACCCATGGTTTTCTTTCCTTACCATGCTTTTGTTGAGGAACATAGCATGCAATTTCAAAAAAATACCTACGCTCACGCAAGATCTATCTAGGAGAAAACAAGAGGGGCAGAGTGTGTCCACATACCCTCGTAGACCGAAAGCTGAAGCGTTAGGTTAACGTGGTTGATGTAGTCGAATGTCTTCAAGATCCAACCGATCTTAGTACCGAACATACGGCACCTCCGTGTTCAGCACATGTTCAGCTTGATGACGTCCCTCGAACTCTTGATCCAGCAGAGGGTCGAGGGAGAGTTCCGTCAACACGACGGCGTGGTGACGGTGATGGTGATGTAATCCGCGCAGGGCTTCGCCTAAGCACTACGATGCTATGACCGGAGGAGTAAACTATGGAGGGGGGCACCGCACATGGCTAAGAGAACAATTGATGTCTTTGGGGTGCGCCCTGCCCCCGTATATAAAGGAGGGGAGGAGGAGGAGGCCGGCCGAGGGGCGCGCGCCATGGGGGGAGTCCTACTAGGAGTAGGATTCGCCCCCCTCTTTTCCTTTCTTTCACCGGAGGGAAAAGGAAGGAGAGGGAGAGGGAAAGGGAAAGGGGGGCCGCGCCCCCTCCTCCTCGTCCTACTCGGACTCCCTAGGAGGGGGGTGCGCGCCACTCCCCTGCGGGTTTCCCTCTCTCTCCCTTAGGCCCATGCTGGCCCAACACTTCCCCAGGGGGTTCCGGTAACCCCTCGGTACTCCGGTAAAATATTTGAACCATTCGAAACCATTCTGATGTCCGAATACTACCTTTCAATATATGAATCTTTACCTCTCAACCATTTCGAGACTCCTCGTCATGTCCATGATCTCATCCGGGACTCCGAAAAAACTTCGGTCACCAAAACACATAACTCATAATACAAATCGTCATCGAACATTAAGCGTGCGGACCCTACTGGTTCGACAACTATGTAGACATGACCGAGACACATCTCCCTTCAATAACCAATAGCGGAACCTGGATGCTCATATTGGTTCCTACATATTCTACGAAGATCTTTATCGGCCAAACCGCAATAACAACATATGTTATTCCCTTTGTCATCGGTATGTTACTTTCCCGAGATTCGATCGTCAGTATCATCATACATAGTTCAATCTCGTTACCGGCAAGTCTCTTTACTCGTTCCGTAGTGCATCATCCTGTAACTAACTCAATAGTCACATTGCTTGCAAGGCTTATAGTGATGTGCATTACCGAGAGGGCCCAGAGATACCTCTCCGATACTCGGAGTGACAAATCCTAATCTTGATCTATGCCAACCCAACAAACACCTTCAGAAACACCTGTAGAGCATCTTTATAATCATCCAGTTACATTGTGACGTTTGATAGCACACAAAGTGTTCCTCTGGTATTTAGGAGTTGCATAATCTCATAGTCAGAGGAATATGTATAAGTCATGAAGAAAGCAATAGCAATGAAAATTAACGATCATTATGCTAGGCTAACGGATGGATCTTGTCCATCACATCAGTCTCTAATGATGTTACCCCATTCATCAAATAACAACACATGTCTATGGTTAGAAAACTTAACCATCTTTGATTAATGAGCTAGTCAAGTAGAGGCATACTAGGGACACTCTGTTTTGTCTATGTATTCACACATGTACTAAGTTTCCGGACAATACAATTCTAGCATTAATAATAAACATTTATCATGATATAAGGAAATATAAATAACAACTTTATTATTGCCTCCAGGGTATATTTCCTTCAGTCTCCCACTTGCGCTAGAGTCAATAGTCTAGATTACATTGTAATGATTCTAACACCCATGGAGTCTTGGTGCTGATCATGTTTTGCTCGTGGAAGAGGCTTGGTCAATGGGTCTGCAACATTCAGATCCGTATGTATCTTGCAAATCTCTATGTCTCCCTCCTTGACTTGATCGCGGATGGAAATGAAGCATCACTTGATGTGTTTGGTTCTCTTGTGAGATGTGGATTCCTTCGCCAAGTCAATTGCTCTAGTATTGTCACAAAAGATTTTCATTGGACCATATGCACTAGGTATTAAACCTAGATCGGATATGAACTCATTCATCCAGACTCCTTCATTTGTTGCTTCCGAAGCAGCTATGTACTCTGGTTCCCACGTAGATCCCGCCATGACGCTTTGCTCGGAGTTGTACCAACTTACAGCTCCACCATTCAATATAAATACGTATCCGGTTTACAACTTAGAGTCATCCGGATTAGTGTCAAAGCTTGCATCAACGTAACCATTTACGACAAGCTCTTTGTCACCTCCATAAATGAGAAACATACCCTTAGTCCTTTTCAGGTATTTCAGGATGTTCTTGACCGTTGTCCAGTGATCCACTCCTGGATTACTTTGGTACCTCCCTGCTAAACTTATAGCAAGGCACACATCAGGTCTAGTACACAGCATTACATACATGATAGAACCTATGGCTGAGGCATGGGGAATGACTTTCATTTTCTCTCTATTTCTGCAGTGGTCGGGCATTGAGTCTGACTCAACTTCACACCTTGTAACACAGGCAAGAACCCTTTCTGATCCAGTTTGAACTTCTTCAAAACTTTATCAAGGTATGTGCTTTGTGAAACTCCAATTAAGCGTATTGATCTATCTCTATAAATCTTGATGCCCAATATATAAGAAGCTTCACCGAGGTCTTTCATTGAAAAATTCTTATTCAAGTATCCTTTTATGCTATCCAGAAATTCTGTATTATTTCTAATCAATAATATGTCATCCACATATAATATTAGAAATTCTACAGAGCTCCCACTCACTTTCTTGTAAATACAGGCTTCTCCAAAAGTCTGTATAAAACCATATGCTTTGATCACACTATGAAAGTGTATATTCCAACTCCGAGAGGCTTGCACCAGTCCACAAATGGATTGCTGGAGGTTGCACACTTTGTTAGCACCTTTAGGATCAACAAAACCTTTTGGTTGCATCATATACAACTCTTCTTTAAGAAATCCATTAAGGAATGCAGTTTTGACATCCATTTGCCAAATTTCATAATCATAAAATGCGACAATTGCTAACATGATTCGGACAGACTTAAGCATCGCTACGGGTGATGAGGTCTCATCATAGTCAACTCCTTGAACTTGTCGAAAACCTTTCGCAACAAGTCGAGCTTTGTAGATAGTAACATTACCGTCAGCGCCAGTCTTCTTCTTGAAGATCCATTTATTTACTATGGCTTGCCGATCATCGGGCAAGTCAACCGAAGTCCACACTTTGTTCTCATACATGGATCCCGTCTCAGATTTCATGGCCTCAAGCCATTTCGGGGAATCTGGGCTCATCATCGCTTCCTCATAGTTCGTAGGTTCGTCATGGTCTAGTAACATGACTTCTGGAACAGGATTTCCATACCACTCTTGTGCGGACCGTACTCTGGTTGACCTACGAGGTTTGGTAGTAACTTGATCTGAAGATTCATGATCATCATCATTAGCTTCCTCACTAATTGGTGTAGGAATCACTGGAACTGATTTATGTGATGAACTACTTTCCAATTTGGGAGAAGGTACAATTACCTCTTCAAGTTCTACTTTCCTTCCACTCACTTCTTTCGAGAGAAACTCCTTCTCTAGAAAGGATCCATTCTTAGCAACGAATATCTTGCCTTCGGATCTGTGATAGAAGGTGTACCCAATAGCTTCCTCTGGGTATCCTGTGAAGACACATTTCTTTGATTTGGGTTCGAGCTTATCAGGTTGAAGCTTTTTCACATAAGCATCGCAACCCTAAACTTTAAGAAACGACAGCTTAGGTTTCTTGCTAAACCACAGTTCATATGGTGTCATCTCAACGGATTTAGATGGTGCCCTGTTTAACGTGAATGCAACCATCTCTAAAGCATAACCCCAACACTACAAAAAAAGACACATCCGTGACATTTTGGGCCGAACGAATTTTTTTTCTGTCATACTTATGACACTTCTATGATGGTAATTGTGACAAAACCCGGTATCATCATAGATGTGGTGGGGTCCTACTTCTATGACAAACAATCATGATAGAAAATGGGCTTTTCATCCTGGGCGGGCCGGAGACGCAGCTGCATGACATTCTTTGGGCCATCCATGACGGAAAACGCTGTGGTAGAAGCGAGGGCGAGGAAAATATCGGGGGAGTTCCCGGTTATGGTGGGTGGTCGGGGGCCGTGCGATGCGCGTTTCTCTCATACGTACGCGTGTGTGTGCGAGGTGTTGCGCTCTAACTGAACCCGAGTGAGGCGTTGGCTCTAACTAAAACCGAGCGATTGCACTGCACGCTACGCGTTAACTGAACCCGATCGAGCGATTCCTTTGCTACTGCTGCTAACTGAAGCCGATCGATGCTGCCTATGGATGAACAGTGAGCGTTGTTGGGGGGTTTGGATGAACAGTACCCGGTGGGGGCTGGATGAATAGGAACCCGTGGTAGTAGAGGTCGTTGCCGCTGGATGAACAGTACACCAATTGATCGAGCCAGTGGATGAACAGGACCCCGTGGAGGGCTGGATGAACAGGACCCCGTGGACGGCTGGTTGAACAGTAGCCGGTGGAGGGCTGGTTGAACAGTAGCCGGTGGAGGGCTGGTTGAACAGCAGCCGGTGGAGGGCTGGATGAACAGCAGCCGGTGGAGGGCTGGATGAACAGCAGCCGATGGATGAATAGTAGCCCCGTGGAGAGGGCTGGTTGAACAGTAGCCGGTGGAGGAGCGCGCGGTGGAGGCTGGATGAACAGGAGCCCATGGATGAACAGTCGCAGGTGGAGGCTGGAGGAGGTCGACGGTGGATGAACAGTAGCCCGTGGAGTCTGGAGGAGGTCGACGGTGGAGATGAATAGTATCCCATGGAGTCTATTTTGCGGTACGCCACACTCCTCCCGATGAACAGGACCCCTGTTTCGACTGTAGCACTCCAACACAAGTCTGTTTCCTCCATTTTGCGGTATGCCACACCCCTTCCGATCAACAGGACCCAGTTTCCACCGTAGGAGGTCCATTTCCTCTGTTTTGCGGTACGCCAGACCCCTCCCGATGAACAGGATCCCGTTTCCACCATGGCCGGTCGAACACAAGGCAGTTTCCTCCATTCTGCGGTACGCCAGGCCTCGTTTCCATTGCATGTTCCGTCCAAGCCAGTTGGCTCCCGATGAACAGCAAGCGTTCCCTTGCCTCCCGATGAACACGACGCATTCCGTTGCCTCCCCATGAACACGACGGCGACGCAGTTTCTCCATTCCGACCCAGCCACAGCCATGTACACGAGCCCTGGTCGTACGTATGCGTGAGTAGGCGTTCGAGACCCCGCCCGTATGTACGTACGTGGTCGTATTTACTTTCTTGCAACATGGCCGCAATACGTACGTGTACATGCTACGTGCACGCCTCTACCACGACACGTGCGCGCCTCTACTATGACACATGCCCTTCCTTACATGGCCACGGTTCATCGCTGCAGCCTGCAGACAGACCGATCATATGTACGTACATGCTCGCAACCAAAATGACAACGCTACGTACGCTTTGACCAGGTGGGTCCCGACTGTCAGGCACTTCCTTGCGTGTGAAGATGTAGCTGGTGGGTCCCAGCAGTCAGGGGCGAATCATTTTTTCCCCGTAATATGAACGCACTTCCTTGAGTGCGAAGTTGTAGCTGGTGGGTCCCAGCAGTCAGGGGGGAAACATTTTTTTCGCAAAATACGGTGGCCCGTCTGGTGGGTCCCTGCTGTCAGGTGGAGGAATCATTATTTTGCGTGTAATAAGGAGGCACTTCCTTGTCAGCCGTCGTGGACCCGGTATCGACCTCTCCACGCATCTGATTTCTTGATGGAAGTCATTCCTTGACCATGTTGACCACGCCACACCGAGAGCACCAAGGCGGTGGACGACGGTGAGGCCTAGGAAGGGGACGACACGGAACCGGGGAAGACGCGGTAGTGGAAGCCCACGCGGAGAGGAGTACGAGGGTTCACTGGTTCGGCTGCGGTGTGAGGCTGCGGTCGCTGCATGGCCTGGCCAGCGGTGGGAGTAGTAGGGGGCAGTGAGGCCTCCGCGGCAGCACAGTCGGCCACGGGAGGCAGGAGTAGGCGACACGACCAGCACTGCTCTGGGCGGCTGGAGCAAGAAGACCAGAGGTTGAAGAAGCACTACGGCCGTTGGATGGACATCGTACGGTCACTGGAGCTAGAATCGTTCATATTGACTAAGTTGACAAAGCCCTCCGTCGCTGTCAACTTAGTAGGCCCACAAGTCAGCCTCACACTATGATGGGTCCCAGCTAGCAGGGGGAATATTCATTTTTTTTGTGCATAATAAGGAGGCACTTCCTTGCGTGCGAAGATGTAGATTGCGGGTCCGAGCTGTCAGCGGGGGGAACATTTTTTTTTTGCGAAATACAGAGGCCCTTCCGGTGGGTCCCAGCTTTCAGGTGGAGGTATCATTATTTTGCGTGTAATAAGGAGGCATTTCCCTGTGTGGGCCCCTACTGTCAGCCTCCTCCAATGGTTGTTGTATGTTGACCATGTTGATGTTGCCGTGCCGAGAGCACAAACGCGGTGGACGAGGGCGAGGCCCAGGAAGGGGACGACCCAGAGCCGGCGAAGCCACCGCAGTGGATGCCCATGCTGAGGAGAGTACGAAGCGCCGATCGGTTTCGGCTACGGGTGAGGCCGACATCACGGAAAATAATAGGATGTGCGGGTGGGTAGAGGGATGGCTGCGGCAAAGACAACCAGCCATGGGAGGAGGGAGCAGGCAGTCCCGCCGACGTTGGTTTGGGCGGCTGGAGTAGGAAGATCAGAGATTGAAGAAGCACGGCGGCCGTTGGATGGACATCCAACAATCACTTCTCTGTGTTGACTAAGTTGACAAAGCCTTGCGTACGCGTCAAAAAAAAATAGGACAGCATCATCGTCAACCTAGTAGGCCTAGAAGTTAGCCTCCAAATATGTGGAAAACAACATACAACCCATTTGCCATTATTTCCAATAATTTAAAGCCCATTTTCTAATTCTTAAGGATATTTGAAGCCCATATTCTTTTATTATCATTACAGACCATATGTTCTCGGCACTGCTAAAAAATTCAATGAAATTTTGCATATTTCGGTGGGGTCCGAACTCTTTTAATCACAAAATTTCGAGTCACGTTAAAAATAATTTTAAAAAAATTATACCAAAATAAAATTCAAAAAACAATTCTCCACAGAAAAATGAATGAAATTTAAAATCTTAACTAGCAACATGCCCGTGCGTTGCACGGAACATGAAGATGCATTTGTATGAGTAGTTTATCTTATGGGAGAAAAGACGATATTTTAATGTAATTGCCAGTTGGCATTGGTTTTTATAAGAGTAGAGAGTAGAGAAATCCAGAAAAAATGATATTTTAATGTAATTGTCGGTTGGCTTTGGTTTAAAAATTTACAGCCCATTTCTTACAACTTATAGCCCATTTTCCGGGGAAGCCCATTTCTTACTACTTACATCCCTCCTCGCCTTGAAAGATTTGCAGCCAATGAGGCTGAGAAAAACAAGTAGGCCTCGGTTTTGGTATTCTCCAAAAAAAAAAGCTGGCTAGCCATTTTCGTAAAGAAAAAGATATCAACTGGCTCGTCATGTGCTTAAATAAAAGCGTAAGCATGAGCTAGACGGGCCAGACCCCTGACAACAAGGCAGCTTGAGCTCCGTCTCTGAAACTAAAAAACAACTGGGTGAGGTGCTGGGTCCCTAGTGTTATCCGCTCGTTGTGTAATTTTCTCGTTTATTGACTACATTGACAATGGCGTGGGACCTAGTTGTAAAACAATTAGGAGGAAGTATATTTTTTGGCTTGTAATAACAAGGCACCTGCCTGCGTAATGCAATTACCCTGGTGGGTCCCTACTGTCAGCCTCTCCACATACAGTCTGTTGGGGAACGTAGTAATGATTCAAAATTTTCCCACGTGTCACCAAGATCAACCTAGGAGATGCTAGCAACGAGAAAGAGAGAGTGCATCTTCATACCCTTGAAGATCGCTAAGCGGAAGCGTTACAAGAACGCGGTTGATGGAGTCGTACTCGCGGCGATTCAAATCGCTGAAGATCCGATCCAAGCGTTGAACGGACGGTGCCTCCGCGTTCAACACACGTACATCCCGGGGACGTCTCCTCCTTCTTGATCCAGCAAGGGGAGAGGAGAAGTTGAGGGAGAGCTCCGGCAGCACGACGGCATGGTGGTGGAGCTTGCGGTTCTCCGGCAGGGCTTCGCCAAGCACTACGGAGGAGGAGGAGGTGTTGGAGGAGGGAGGGGCTGCGCCAGGGGAAGGGGTGCGGCTGCCCTTTCTCTCCCTCACTATATATAGGGGGAAGGGGGAGGAGGAGGCGCCTTAGGATTTCCCTAGGGGAGGGGCGGCGGCCACAGGGGAAACCCTAGATGGGTTTGGGTGCCCCCACCCCTAGGAAACTTGCCCCCCAAGCCGGGAGGGGTGGCTGCCCTAGGGGAGGCGCCCCCACCTCTCCACATTACGTGAGATGGGGTGGGAGGGGCGCACAACCCCTTAGTGGGCTAATGTGCCCCCTCCCCTTGGCCCATAAGGCCCCCCAGCGCTTGTCGGGGCCTCCGAAACCCCTTTCAGACACACTGGTCGTCACCTGGTACCCCCGGAACAATTCCGGACTCCAATACCCTTCGTCCAATATATCAATCTTCACCTCCGGACCATTCCGGAGTTCCTCGTCACATCTGGGATCTCATCTGGGACTCCGAACAACCTTCGGTAACCACATACTATTTCTCATAACAACTCTAGCGTCACCGAACCTTAAGTGTGTAGACCCTACGGGTTCGGGAACCATGCAGACATGACCGAGATGTTCTCCGGCCAATAACCAACAGCGGGATCTGGATACCCATGTTGGCTCCCACATGTTCCACAATGATCTCATCGGATGAACCACGATGTTGAGGATTCAATCAATCCCGTATACAATTCCCTTTGTCCATCGGTATGTTACTTGCCCGAGATTCGATCATTGGTATTCACATACCTCGTTCAATCTCATTACCGGCAAGTCTCTTTACTCGTTCCATAACGCATGATCCCGTGACCAACTCCTTAGTCACATTGAGCTCATTATGATGATGCATTACCGAGTGGTCCCAGAGATACCTCTCCGTCATATGGAGTGACAAATCCCAGTCTCGATTCGTGCCAACCCAACAGACACTTTTGGAGATACCTGTAGTCACCTTTATAGCCACCCAGTTACGTTGTGACGTTTGGTACACCCAAAGCATTCCTATGGTATCCGGGAGTTGCACAATCTCATGGTCTAAGGAAATGATACTTGACATAAGAAAAGCTCTAGCAAAACGAACTACACGATCTTGTGCTATGCTTAGGATTGGGTCTTGTCCATCACATCATTCCCCTAATGATGTGATCCCGTTATCAACGACATCCAATGTCCATGGTAAGGAAACCATAACCATCTATTGATCAACGAGCTAGTCAACTAGAGGCTTACTAGGGACATGTTGTGGTCTATGTATTCACACATGTATTACGGTTTCCGGTTAATACAATTAGAGCATGAACAATAGACAATTATCATGAACAAGGAAATATAATAATAACCATTTTATTATTGCCTCTAGGGCATATTTCCGACAGTCTCCCACTTGCACTAGAGTCAATAACCTAGTTCACATCGCTACGTGAATAACACTCATAGTTCATATCGCCATGTGACTAACACCCAAAGAGTTTACTAGAGTCAATAATCTAGTTCACATCGCCATGTGATTAACATCCAAGAGTTTACCAGAGCCAATAATCTAGTTCACATCACCATGTGATTAACACTCAATGAGTTCTAGGGTTTGATCATGTTATGCTTACGAGAGAGGTTTTAGTCAACGGGTCTGCAACATTCAGATTCGTGCGTTCGTCGCAAATATTTATTTAATATTGTAGATGTTGCTACTATGCTCTACTTAGAGCTATTCCAAATGGTTGCTCCACTATACATATCCACTTTTCTACTCAGAGTCATCCGGATAGGTGTTAAAGCTTGCATCGACGTAACCCTTTAGGTCGAACTCTTTATCACCTCCAAAATCGAGAAACATTTCCTTATTCCTCTAAGGACAATTTTGACCGCTGTCTTATGATCCATTCCTGGATCACTTTTGTACCCCCTTGCCAAACTCATGGCAAGGCACATATCAGATGCGGTACACAGCATGGCATATGTATAGAGCCTATGGCTGAGGCATAGGGGATGACCTTCGTCCTTTCTCTTTCTTTTGCCGTGGTCGAGCTTTGAGTCTTACTCAACTTCACACCATACTACTCAGGCAAGAACTCCTTCTTGGACTGATACATTTTGAACTCCTTCAAAATCATGTCAAGGTATGTGCTTTGTGAAAGTCTTATCGGGCGTCTTGATCTATCTTTATAGATCTTGATGCCCAATATGTAAGCAATTTTACACAGGTTTTCCTTTGAAAATCACCATTCAAACAACCCTTTATGCTTTCCAGAAATTCTACATCATTTTCTGATCAACAATATGTCATCCACATATACCTATCAGAAATGTTGTAGTGCTCCCACTCACTTTCTTGCAAATACAAGTTTCTTGCAAACTTTGTATAAACCCAAATGCTTTGATCACCTCATCAAAGCATATGTTCCAACTCCGAGATGCTTTCTCCAGTCCATAGAAGGATCATTTGGAGTTTGCATACTTTAGCATCCTTAGGATCGACAAAACCTTACGGTTGTATCACATACAGCCTTTCCTCATGGAAACCGTCAAAGGAAACTTTGTTTTGACATCCATCTGCCATATTTAAGTAAATGAAAATGCAGCAAATGCTAACATAATTCTAACAGACTTTAGCATCGCTATGATTGAGAAAGTCTCATCACAATCAACTCCTTGAACTTGTCGGAAACTTCTTTGAGACAAGTCGAGCTTCATAAATGGTGACATTACCATCAGCGTCTGTCTTCTTCTTAAAGATCCATTTATTCTCAATGGCTTGTCGATCATCGGGCAAGTCCACCAAAGTCAATACTTTGTTCTCATACATGGATCCTATCTCGGATTTCATGGCTTCCAGCCATTTGTTGGAATCCGGGCCCACCATCGCTTCTCCATAGCTCATAGGTTCATCATTGTCCAACAACATGACCTTTAAGAAAGGGTTACCACTCAAAAGTTGTACACACCCCTGTCGACCTATGAGGTTCGATAGTAACTTGATCTAAAGCTCCATGATCATCATCATTAGCTTTCTCTTCAACTGAGGTAGGTGCCACAGAAACATCTTTCTATGCTGCGTTATTCTCTGGTTGAAGTAAGGGTTTAACAACCTCATCAAGTTCTATCTTCCTCCCACTCAATTCTTTCGAGAGAAACTCTTTCTCGAGAAAGGACCTATTCTTAGCGGTAAACACTTTGCCCTCAAACCTGAGATAGAAGGTATACCCAATCGTCTTGTTTGGGTATTCTATGAAGACACAATTTTCCGCTTTGGGTTTGAGCTTTTTTGGCCGAAGCCTATCGACATAAGCATCGTAGCCCCAAACCTTTAAGAAACAACAACTTAGGTTTCTTGCCAAACCATAGTTCATACGGTGTCATGTCCACGGACTTAGATGGTGCCCTATTTAAAGTGAATGTAATTGTCTCTAATGCATAACCCCAAAATGATAGCGGTAGATCGGTAAGAGACATCATGGATCGCACCATATCCAATAGGGTGCAACTCTGGCGCTCGGACACACCATTACGCTATGGTGTTCCAGGTGGCATCCACTGTGAAACGATTCCACCTTGTCTTTAGTGATTGCCAAACTCATAACTCAGATACTCTCCCCTTTCAGATCGTTGGAATTTGATCTTCTTGTTATGATGATTCTCAACTTCACTCTGAAATTGCTTGAATTTTCAAATGTTTCAGACTTATGCTACATTAAGTAAATATACCCATATCTACTCAATTCATCGGTGAAGGTGAGAAAATAATGAGATCCACTGCGTGCGTCAACACTCATTGGACCGCACACATCAGCATGTGTGATTTCCAACAAGTCACTTGCCCGTTCCATTGTTCCAGAAAATGGGATTTTAGTCATCGTGCCTATGAGGCATGGTTCGCATGTGTCAGGTGATTCAAAATCAAGTGACTCGAAAAGTCCATTAGCATGGAGGTTCTTCATGCGCTTTACACCAATATGACCTAAGCGGCAGTGCCACAAGAAAGTGGTACTATCATTATCAACTCTACATCTTTTGGCATCAATGTTATGAACATGTGTATCACTACGACCAAGATTCAATGAACCATTCACATTGGGTGCATGACCATAGAAGGTATTATTCATGTAAACAGAATAACCATTATTCTCTGACTTACATGAATAACCGTATTGCAATAAACATGATCTAATCATGTTCATGCTCAACGCAGACACTAATGCAAACAACATTTATCTGGGTTCAACACTAATCCCGAAGGTAGAGGGAGCGTGCGATGGTGATCATATCATCCTTGGAAACACTTCCAACACACATCGTCACCTTGCCCTTAGCTAGTCTCCATTTATTCCGTAGCTTTTGTTTCAAGTTACCGATATTAGCAACTGAACCGGTATCTAATACCCAGGTGCTACTAGGAGTACTAGTAAGGTACACATCAATAACACATATATCAAATATACTTTTGTTGAAGTTGCCAGCCTTCTTATCTACCAAGTATTTGAGGCAGTTCCGCTACCAGTGACCCTTCCCCTAATAGAAACACTTTGTCTTGGGTTTTGGTTCTTGGGTTTCTTCACTGGAGTGGTAACTGGCTTGCCATTCATGAAGTCTCCCTTCTTGCCCTTGCCCTTCTTTGAAACCAGTGGTCTTGTTAACCATCAACACTTGATGCTCCTTCTTGATTTCTACCTTTACGGCCTTAAGCACGACGAACAGCTCCGGGATCATCTTCCCTTGCATGTTATAGTTCATCACGAAACTCTAGTAGCTTGGTGATAGTGACTGGAGAATTTTTTCAATCACTCTCTTATCTGGAAGATTAAGTCCCACTTGATTCAAGCAATTGAAGTACCCAGACATTCTGAGCACATGCTCACTGGCTGAGCTATTCTCCCCATCTTTTAGGCAAAGATCTTGTCAGAGGTCTCAAACCTCTCAACTTGGGCATGAGCCTGAAACACCAATTTCAGCTCTTGGAACATCTCATATGTTCTATGGTGTTCAAAACGCTTTTGGAGCCCCGACTCTAAGCCGTAAAGCATGGTGCACTAAACTATCAGGTAGTCATCGAGCGTCTGCCAGATGTTCACAACATCCACAGACGACGCTAGAGGGGTTGGCACACCGAGCGGTGCATCAAGGACAGAAGCCTTCTATGTAGCAGTGAGGACAATCCTCAGACTACGGCCCTAGTCCGCACAATTGCTTACAATATCTTTCATCTTAGTTTTTCTCTAGGAACATACTAAAACAAGGAGCTTAAGCGCGAGCTATTAATCTACAACATAACTTGCAAAGACAATTTAGACTATGTTCATGATAATTAAGTTCATCTAATCAAATTATTTAATGAACTCCCACTCAGATAGACATCCCTCTAGTCATCTAAGTGATACATGATCCGAATCGAATAGGCCCTGTCCGATCATCACGTGAGACAGACTAGTCATCAACGGTGAACATCTCCATGTTGATCGCATCTACTATACGACTCATGTTCGACCTTTCGGTCTCTCGTGTTCCGAGGCCATGTGCATACATGCTAGGCTCGTCAAGTCAACCTAAGTGTTTCGCATGTGTAAATCTGGCTTACACCCGTTGTATGCAAACGTTAGAATCTATCACACCCGATCATCACGTGGTGCTTCGAAACAACGAACCTTCTCAACGGTGCACAGTTAGGGGGAACACATTTCTTGAAATTTTAGTGAGGGATCATCTTATTTATGCTACCGTCGTTCTAAGCAAATAAGATGTAAACATGACAAACATCACATGCAAATCATAAAGTGACATGATATGGCCAATATCATCTTGCGCCTTTGATCTCCATCTTTGAGGCGCGACATGATCGCCTTCGTCACCGGCATGACACCATGATCTCCATCATCATGATCTCCATCATCATGATCTCCATCATCGTGTCTTCATGAAGTTGTCTCGCCAACTATTACTTCTACTACTATGGCTAACTGTTAGCAATAAAGTAAATTAATTACATGGCGTTTTCATCGACACACAGGTCATACAATAAATTAAGAAAACTACTATGGCTCCTGCCGGTTGTCATCCTCATCGACATGCAAGTCGTGATTCCTATTACAATAACATGATCAATCTCATACATCACATATATCATTCATCACATCCTTTTGGCCATATCACATCACATAGCATACCCTGCAAAAACAAGTTAGACGTCCTCTAATTGTTGTTGCGTGTTTTATGTGGCTGCTATGGGTTTCTAGAAAGAACATTTCTTACCAACGCAGAAGCCACAACGGTGATATGCCAATTGCTATTTACCCTTCATAAGGACCATCTTCATCGAATCCGATCCGACTAAAGTGGGAGAGACAGGCACCCGCTAGCCACCTTATGCATCGAGTGCATGTCAGTCGGTGTAACCAGTCTCACGTAAGAGTACGTGTAAGGTCGGTCCGGGCCGCTTCATCCCACAATGCCGCCGAATCAAGATAAGACTATTAACGGTAAGCAAATTGAACAAATCATCGCCCACAACTACTTTGTGTTCTACTTGTCAAGCACTACGGAGGAGGAGGAGGGAGGGGCTGCTCTAGGGGAAGGGGTGCGGCTGCCCTTTCTCTCCCTCACTATATATAGGGGGGAGGGGGAGGAGGAGGCACCCTAGGGTTTCCCTAGGGGAGGGGCGGCGGCCACAGGGGAAACCCTAGATGGGTTTGGGTGCCCCCACCCCTAGGAAACTTGCCCCCCAAGCCGGGAGGGGTGGCTGCCCTAGGGGAGGCGCCCCTACCTCTCCACGTTACGTGAGATGGGGTGGGAGGGGCACACAGCCCCTTAGTGGGCTGATGTGCCCCCTCCCCTTGGCCCATAAGGCCCCCCGGCGCTTGCCGGGGCCTCCGAAACCCCTTTCGGACACGCTGGTCGTCACCCGGTACCACCGGAACAATTCCGGACTCCAATACCCTTCGTCCAATATATCAATCTTCACCTCCGAACCATTCCGGAGTTCCTCGTCACGTCCGGGATCTCATCTGGGACTCTGAACAACCTTCGGTAACCACATACTATTTCCCATAACAACTCTAGCATCACCGAACCTTAAGTGTGTAGACCCTACGGGTTCGGGAACCATGCAGACATGACCGAGACGTTCTCCGGCCAATAACCAACAGCGGGATCTGGATACCCATGTTGGCTCCCACATGTTCCACGATGATCTCATCGGATGAACCACGATGTTGGGGATCCAATCAATCTCGTATACAATTCCCTTTGTCCATCGGTATGTTACTTGCTCGAGATTCGATCGTCGGTATTCCCATACCTCGTTCAATCTCGTTACCAGCAAGTCTCTTTACTCGTTCCGTAACGCATGATCCCGTGACCAACTCCTTAGTCACATTGAGCTCATTATGATGATGCATTACCGAGTGGGCCCAGAGATACCTCTCCGTCATATGGAGTGACAAATCCCAGTCTCGATTCGTGCCAACCCAATTGACACTTTCGGAGATACCTGTAGTGCACCTTTATAGCCACCCAGTTACGTTGTGACGTTTGGTACACCCAAAGCATTCCTACGGTATCCGGGAGTTGCACAATCTCATGGTCTAAGGAAATGATACTTGACATAAGAAAAGCTCTAGCAAAACAAACTACACGATCTTGTGCTATGCTTAGGATTGGGTCTTGTCCATCACATCATTCTCCTAATGATGTGATCCCGTTATCACCGACATCCAATGTCCATGGTCAGGAAACCATAACCATCTATTGATCAACGAGCTAGTCAACTAGAGGCTTACTAGGGACATGTTGTGGTCTATGTATTCACACATGTATTACGGTTTCCGGTTAATACAATTATAGCATGAACAATAGACAATTATCATGAACAAGGAAATATAATAATAACCATTTTATTATTGCCTCTAGGGCATATTTCCAGCACAGTCATCTCCTGATTCCTCTTGGTTGTTGACCATGTTGACAACGCCAGACGACGGCGGGCATAGCGAGCGAACCAAGGCGGAGAACGACGGCGAGGCCTCGGACGGGAACGAACAGCAGCCGTGGAAGATGCGGCAGTGTAGTGGCAGGTGGAGGGGAGTACGAGGGCAACAACATGCAACTCAAGCTTACAAACGGTACAAAAAGCCCAAGGATTAATTGTTCATCAAATTTTTAGACAAAACCCAGATTGAACATGGCAGTAACGTCTAACCCAACCACTCTTTTTCGCAGTCACAAACAAATGGATCAGTCTGATCCATAAAATCAACATCCGGTGCAAAAACATTTATTTCAGGTTGACTACAACTTGTTGTAAATAGAAGCCGAGCATGTTTAGAAGCCCATTTGTCCACCTGAAACTTCTTTTTTTGCTGTTCAATGTGTCTGTCCGTGAGAAATCTCTTGCTGTAAAACTTAAGCCTCATGGACAATAATAACCTCGCATTCAACAGGAAGAATGTGACAAAGCTTCTATTTGCCTGGTTGGATGCATATCTTTCCATCGTTATTGTCCTCAAATGAATGTCATAAGAACTGATGAAATCCTGGTGCTTATTACGCCACCGATTGGTTATACATTTTTCTCCATGTGGTTGCAGTACCTAAGTAGACATGAAGATTTGAAAACAGTTAAGGTCTGAAAAAAGAGTATGTCGAAAGAGCAACAAATTAACGGTTAATTCTAGTACAATATATACGGTCTTTCAATGTGCATGAAACCATCACCTTTATATATAAATTCTCCAGAGACCGAAAGCATCGCAGCAAGCCAATAATTATGTTCAGATCAAAACTAAACATTCCGATATATAAGATCTAGACAGAATCCAACAGCATTGATAGGCTATCCATGGATGAACTCTTCATTGAGCATATAACATAATATTAGTACCCAAAGTGCACACCAAGATGATATAAAACTTATGCGCACAAATGAAAAATGCAGCTTATGATTACAAATGTGTAGATGATAATATACGGTACCTGAAAAAGTGTGGAGCCAAACACCAACTTGTTGTGATCATCAAACGGATCACGAATTACACCAAAGGTCTCCAGTTTGGGCGTAGAGACAATAATTATTTGCGAAGGTCTATAATAATTATGAAGGAGCAACCTTTGAAGTGAAGGGGCATCTTCGATGATGAGCTGCTGTCCTTCAAAACAAATTCCAATGCTTTTAAGGTGAGGTGCATTTATTTTGAGACAACTGATAGGGATTTCTATTCCCAAAACAATCAGCAAGCGCTCTAGGGCAGGGCAACTGGAGTGGATGATGCTGTGCAGTGAGGCCTCCGACAGATAAACCACCACAAGCGAAAGTTTTTTTAGCAGTGGGAGTCGAAGCATTTGTACCAGATCATCTGGTAGATGGCACCGAGCGGTGTGGAGAGAGGAGGAAAACCGCGAGATGGACAATGGTGGTGTGGGCACGAATTCTTGGCGTGCTCGTGGTATGAAACTTTTGTGGTAATGGTAGAACTCAAATTGCTGGAGTTTTCCGAATTCAGGGGATGTCAGCCAAGCGTCCACCGTGCCGGGTATGGACATCAGGTAGCATGTCGGGATGCAGAGGCGTTGAGCAGGGGCCTGCTGGCGAGGAGACGATGGCTCGAGGAGATCAAATTCAGGAAGGGCGGATGTCGGCGGCGATCGAGATTGAGGGCGATGCGCCATGGAGGGCGCCACCGAGTTGAGAGGACTTGTGTGCGGCAGCAATCCTTGGTGGGAGAAGCGAGATGATCTCCTCAAGGATGATGTCCGGAGATCACTGATCACGGTCCACCGAGATTCTACGGTTCCTTAGATCCGGGTGGGGGCTCGCCCGCTTCTCCCAGCGTTGTCGGGTCTTGGGATCTACAACCGGCGTCACCGTGGCGGGAGCCTCATCTTCTTAACCTTTGGGGCCAGCCGACTCCATTTTACTTGTGGGCGTCGCACCGAGCTCACGGGTTTGAGCAGAGTAGCGAGACGAGCCTAGTGGCGGTCACAGTGGGGAAGGAGGGCTGGGGTTTTACTGGAGTGGAAGAAGAGGAGCAGGCGTTTTACAGACTAGTGAGGAAGAAGGTGGCGGGGTTTTACGGGCGAGTGAGGAAGATGGGGAGCGGGGAATTGGAGGCGGCAGGCGGGAGAGTCCAGCGAGCTGTAGTATAAGTGGAAGCGAGGAAGAAGGAGGGTTTTCTGGGATCGCCCCCTCTTCAAGAAATATGGGCTTCTCCTCGCAAAAACCAAAACAAATGGGCTTTAAGATGGATAGGCTTTTGTGTCGGCCTAGTCGGCTGCCAGTGTTTCGTACAGGAGCTCCTTCACATTAGAGGCAGCCCGACACACTCTCTAGCTTATTGCCCATTCGAAAGAAAAAAAAGAGACGCCTCCAGCTTATGGCTATTCATCGGTAACCTTTTTCAACTTGGCATCCACCAATTAGAGGATGCGGTACTGGATGCAGACACTCACACTGGTCGCGTAGCACGACAATGTGAGGTGTCAAATAACAGGCCTACAATATATTTACTAGATTGTGAAGGTTCACAGGCTAGTCAACATTTACATTAAACTAAGCTTTCAGAAGATACGGTATGCATACTAACATTCAAAAGAACAAAAGTTCAGCATGTTTATGCATCTCAATGATTCACCATACTATAACCAATACAAAGTTGTGAGAAGGTGTGGAAATAAAGAAAATCGGTCGATGCATCTCTGAGCAAAGGGCCTCCCTGCGCACGCATTATTTTCCTTAATTTCCTGGGCATGCTTGTTTCTTCTCAATGTTGCGAGCACTTTGAGCATGTTGGCAACTCCACAGCTAGCTAGCTGCCTCATCTTGCAATTGATGCTAACACATTTGCAGCAAACACACGAGGCAATAGAGATGACTCAACATGAGTCCATATTGTACAGTTCCCCTGAAATCATCTTCATTGTCCTGAATCTGAAAAGATAGGAAAATGATAGCTATACTTAAACGATGTTGCCAAACAGTAGCACATATCAATAGCTCGGCATGACAAAACATGATCATCTGGACGAAGGGGATACTGACCTGCCTGAGGAAGATTATACATAATTTCATAAGTCCTTGGTTGATTTCCACCTTCGGCTGCACTGCTTGTTTGCTACTCCACACATGACAGGATCGTTCCGCATTGCAATCAGCAAGTCAACGCATGAATAAGCTTATTTCATCTTGCGGTGGTGATTGTACCTAGTATTAATGTAGGAATACCTGGAGCACCATGAGATTAGCTGACAACAGGTAGATGTAGCCTTATAAGTTATGTGCGGTGCTACCAAAATTGAGGTTTGTATCCCTTCCCGTTATGAGAATTCTTCTTGAAGTTGGTAGAATGTGACGGCTTGTTCTTTGCATCAAACTTGCCTTTCCCCTGAGATTTGTTCTTGTTGTTTTGGGGCTGGTTGGGCTGGAAGTTCTTCTCGTGTACCATGTGGGCACTAGAAGCTCCCTCAGCGACCCAAGCACGTGTGTCTTTTTCTCTCACCTTCTCTTCAAAATGAAGAGTGCTAATGTGATCCGAAACGGAAAACTCATGTCTCTTGTTTTTCAGAGAAGTAGCAAAACCGTTCCACAAAGATGGAAGCTTGGCAATGATGGTCCCAGCAACAAATTTGTCTGGCAACACACACTTGAAGTACTCAAGTTCCTTAGTGAGTGACGGCATCTCATGAGTCCGCTGAACAACAGAGTGCTCATCAGTCATCTTGTAGTCATAGAATTGCTCCATGACTTACAACTCGTTGCCAGCGCCCGAGGCCCCAAACTTGGCCTCGAGCGCAACCCACATGTCTTTGCCGCTATCAAGCAACATATCTGAATCCACAATGGAATCGTCAAGAACACTCAGCAGGGCGGCTTTGAAGAGGGTATCCATGTTCTCAAAAGCTTCCTGCTGTGTAGGATTAAGATCGCCCTCAGACTTACCCTTAGTGACGTCATAGAAGCACATGATCTGAAACCAGTATACTGCTCTTGTGCACCACCTTTTATATTGCACCCCCTTAAAAGTAGGCGGCTTCAAAAGCGCAGCAAAACCACTCGGAGTAAATTGCATATAATCAGGTTTGGATTGGATTGTAGAATATATGAGCAATTTACTATGAGATGTAACCCGAATCAATAGTAAATAGATCATGATGATAATTGCAAAGATCAAAGTAATGATGTGGACTAAACTAGGAGGACAGAATCACATAATGTACAGCGGGAGCAGAACCGTTGTGGTTGATGTTGTCACTCATGTCGTTGATGAAGAGGTTACCTGATACGTCTCCAACGTATCTATAATTTTTTATTGTTCCATGCTATAATATATTCTGTTTTGGACATTATTGGGCTTTATTATACACTTTTATATTATTTTTGGGACTAACCTATTAACCGGAGGCCCATCCTAGAATTGATCTTTTTTTGCCTATTTCAGAGTTTCGCAGAAAAAGAATATCAAACGGAGTCCAAACGAAATGAAACCTTCGGGAACGTGATTTTTGGAACGAACGTGATCCAGAGGACTTGGACCCTACGTCAAGACATCAACCAGGAGGCCACGAGGTAGGGGGCGCGCCTACCCCCCTGGCGCGCCCTCCACCCTCGTGGGCCCCCTGCTCCACCGACGCATTTCTTCCTCCTATATATACCTCGCACCCCAAACTATCGACACGGAGCCAAAAACCTAATTCCACCGCCGCAACCTTCTCATGCAGTGAGATCCCATCTTGGGGCCTATTAGGAGCTCCATGGGAAGGGCATCGATCACGGAGGGCTTCTACATCAACACCATAGCCTCTCCGATGAAGTGTGAGTAGTTTACCTCAGACCTTCGGGTCCATAGTTATTAGCTAGATGGCTTCTTCTCTCTTTTTGGATCTCAATACAATGTTCTCCCCCTCTCGTGTGGAGATCTATTCGATGTAATCTTCTTTTGCGGTGTGTTTGTTGAGATCGATGAATTGTGGGTTTATGATCAAGTTTATCTATGAACAATATTTGAATCTTCTGAATTCTTTTATGTATGATTGGTTATCTTTGCAAGTCTCTTCAAATTATCAGTTTGGTTTGGCCTACTAGATTGATCTTTCTTGCAATGGGAGAAGTGCTTAGCTTTGGGTTCAATCTTGCGGTGTCCTTTCCCGATGTGATGAGGGGCAGCAAGGCACGTATTGTATTGTTGCCATCGAGGATAACAAGATGGGGTTTATGAAGGAAATATGCCCTAGAGGCAATAATAAAGTTATTATTTATTTCCTTATTTCATGATAAATGTTTATTATTCATGCTAGAATTGTATTAACCGGAAACATGATACATGTGTGAATACATAGACAAACATATAGTCACTAGTATGCCTCTACTTGACTAGCTCATTAATCAAAGATGGTTATGTTTCCTAACCATAGACATGTGTTGTTATTTGATTAATGGGATCACATCATTAGGAGAATGATGTGATTGACAAGACTCATTCCGTTAGCCTAGCACTTGATCGTTTAGTATATTGCTATTGCTTTCTTCATGACTTATACATGTTCCTAAAACTATGAGATTATGCAACTCCCGTTTACCGGAGGAACACTTTGGGTGCTACCAAACGTCACAACGTAATCGGGTGATTATAAAGGAGTACTACAGGTGTCTCCAAAGTTACATGTTGGGTTGGCGATTTCGAGATTAGGTTTTGTCACTCCGATTGTCGGAGAGGTATCTCTGGGCCCTCTCGGTAATGCACATTACTATAAGCCTTGCAAGCAATGTAGCTAATGAGTTAGTTACGGAATGATGCATTACGTAACGAGTAAAGAGACTTGCCAAGAACAAGATTGAACTAGGTATTGGATACCGACGATCAAATCTCGGGCAAGTAACATACCGATGACAAAGGGAACAACGTATGTTGTTATGCGGTTTGACCGATAAAGATCTTCGTAGAATATGTAGGAGCCAATATGAGCATCCAGGTTCCGCTATTGGTTATTGACCAAGAATAGTTCTAGGTCATGTCTACATAGTTCTCGAACCCGTAGGGTCCGCATGCTTAAGGTTTTGATGACAGTTATATTATGAGTTTATGAGTTTTGATGTACCGAAGGAGTTCGGAGTCCCGGATGAGATCGGAGACATGACGAGGAGTCTCGAAATGGTCGAGACGTAAAGATCGATATATTGGACGACTATATTCAGAGTTCGGAAAGGTTCCGAGTGATTCGGGTATTTTTCGGAGTACCGGAAAGTTACGGGAATTCGCCGGGAAGTATATGGGCCTTATTGGGTCATACGGGAATAGAGGAGAGAGGCCAAAAGGAAGGAGGCCTACGCCCCCCCTGTGGTCCGAATTGGACAAGGGGCGCAGCCCACTTTTCCTTATTCCTCTCCCCCTCTTTCCCCTTCTCCTACTCCAACAAGGAAGGAGGGAGTCCTACTCCCGGTGGGAGTAGGACTCCTCTTGGCGCGCCTCCTCCTAGGCCGGCCGCCCCCTCCCCCCTTGCTCCTTTATATACGGGGGCAGGGGGCACACCATAACACACAAGTTGATCTACGGATCGTTCCTTAGCCGTGTGCGGTGCTCGCCTCCACCATATTCCACCTCGGTCATATCGTCGCGGAGTTTAGGCGAAGCCCTGCGCCGGTAGAACATCATCATCGTCCTGCCGTCGTCTTGTGGAACTCATCCCGACACTTTGCTGGATCGAGTCCGGGATCGTCATCGAGCTGAGCGTGTGCTGAACTCGGAGGTGCCGTGACGTTCGGTGCTTGGATCGGTCGGATCGTGAAGACGTCGACTACATCAACCGCGTTGTCATAACGCTTCCGCTTCACGGTCTCACGAGTGCGTGGACACACTCTCCCCTCTCGTTGCTATGCCATCACCATGATCCGGTGTGCGTGGAATTTTTTGAAATTACCTACGCTCCCCAACAAAGGGCATCCGAGCCAGGTTTTATACGTTGATGTTATATGCATGAGTAGAACACAAGTGAGTTGTGGGCGATACAAGTCATCTTGCTTACCGGCAAGTCATACTTTGGTTCGGGCGGTATTGTGAGATGAAGCGGCCCGGACCGACATTACGATACGCTTCTGTGAGACTGGTTTCACCGCTGCGGGCACTCGTTGCTTAAAGGTGACTGGCGGGTGTCTGTCTCTCTCACTTTAGTTGAACCGAGTGTGGCTACGCCCGGTCCTTGCGAAGGTTAAAACAGCACCAATTTGACAAACTATCGTTGTGGTTTTGATGCATAGGTAAGAACGGTTCTTGCTCAGCCCGTAGCAGCCACGTAAAACTTGCAACAACAAAGTAGAGGACGTCTAACTTGTTTTTGCAGGGCATGTTGTGATGTGATATGGTCAAGACGTGATGCTATATTTTATTGTATGAGATGATCATGTTTTGTAACCGAAGTTATCGGCAATCGGCAGAGCCATATGGTTGTCGCTTTATTGTATGAAATGCAAACGCCATGTAATTGCTTTACTTTATCACTAAGCGGTAGCGATGGTCGTAGAAGCAATAGTTGGCGAGACGACAACGATGCTACGATGGAGATCAAGGTGTCGCACCGGTGACGATGGTGATCACGACGGTGCTTCGGAGATGGAGATCACAAGCACAAGATGATGATGGACATATCATATCACTTATATTGATTGCATGTGATGTTTATCCTTTATGCATCTTATCTTGCTTTAATTGACGATAGCATTATAAGATGATCTCTCATTAAATATCAAGAAGTGTTCTCCCTGAGTATGCACCGTTGCGAAAGTTCTTCGTCTTTGAGACACCACGTGATGATCGGGTGTGATAGGCTCTACGTTCAAATACAACGGGTGCAAAACAGTTGCACACGCCGAATACTCAGGTCAAACTTGACGAGCCTAGCATATACAGATATGGCCTCGGAACACGGAGACCGAAAGGTCGAACGTGAATCATATAGTAGATATGATCAACATAGTGATGTTCACCATTGAAACTGACCTATTGCAGGAGCAGATGCAGACGTTATGAACGTTCGGCTAGCTCAATATGATGACTACTTGATAGTTTAGTGCACCATGCTTAACGGCTTAGAATCGGGACTTCAAAGACGTTTTGAACGTCATGGACCATATGAGATGTTCCAGAATTGAAGTTAATATTTCAAGCAAATACCCGAGTTGAGAGATATGAAGTCTCCAACAAGTTCTATAGCTAAAAGATGGAGGAGAATCGCTCAACTAGTGAGCATGTGCTCAGATTGTGCAGGTACTTCAATCGCTTGAATCAAGTGGGAGTTAATCTTCCGGATAAGATAGTGATTGACAGAATTCTCTAGTCACCATCACTAAGTTACTAGAACTTCGTGATGAACTATAGTATGCAAGGGATGACGAAAAGATTCCCGAGCTCTTCGTGATGTTGAAATCGGCATTTAAGGTAGAAATCAAGAAAGAGCATCAAGTGTTGATGATTGACAAGACCACTAGTTTCAAGAAAAGGGCAAAGGGAAAGAAAGGGAAAGTTCAAGTAGAATGGCAAACAAGTTGTCACTCCCGAAGAAGCCCAAAGCTGGACCAAAGCACGAAACTAAGTGCTTCTCTTGCAAAGGAAATGGTCACCGAAGCGGAAATGCCCTGAATATTTGGTGGATAAGAAGGATGGCAAAGTGAACACGGGTATTTTTGATATACAGGTTATTGATGTGTGCCTTACTAGTGTTTATAGTAGCCCCTGAGTATTTGATACTCGTTCGGTTGCTAAGATTAGTAACTCGAAACAGGAGTTCTGAGAATAACAGAGACTAGTTGAAGGGGAAGTGACGATGAGTGTTGGAAGTAGTTCCAAGATTTATATGATCATCATCGCACACTCCCTATACTCTCGGGATTAGTGTTGAACCTAAATAAATGTTATTTGGCGTTTGCGTTGAGCATGAATATGATTTGATCATGTTTATTGCAATACGCTTATTCATGTAATTTAGAGAATAATTATTGTTACATTTACATGAATAAAACCTTCTATGGTCATACACCCAATGAAAATGGTTTGTTGGATCTCGATCGTGTGATACACATATTCATAATATTGAAACCAAAAGATGTAAAGTTAATAATGATAGTGCAACTTATTTGTGGCACTGCAGTTTAGGTCATATTGGTGTAAAGCGCATGAAGAAACTCCATGCTAATGGACTTTTGGAATCACTTGATTATGAATCACTTGATGCTTGCGAACCATGCCTCATGGGCAAGATGACTAAGACTCCGTTCTCCGGAACAATGAAGCGAGCAACAGATTTGTTGGAAATCATACATACTGATGTATGTGGTCCGATGAATATTAAGGCTCGCGACAAGTATCGTTATTTTCTGACCTTTACAAGATGATTTGAGCAGATATGGGTATATCTACTTGATGAAACATAAGTCTGAAATAATTGAAAGGTTCAAAGAATTTCAGAGTGAAGTGGAAAAATCATCGTAACAAGAAAATAAAGTTTCGCGATCTGATCACGAGGCGAATATTTGAGTTCTGAGTTTGGTCTTCAATTAAAACAATGTGGAATAGTTTCACAGCTCACGCCACTGGAACACCACAACGTTATGGTTTGTCCGACCGTCGTAACCGTACTTTATTTTGATATGGTGCGATCAATGATGTCTCTTACCGATTTACCAATATCGTTTTGGGGTTATGCATTAGAGACATCTGCATTCACGTTTAATAGGGCACCATCTAAATCCGTTGAGACGACACCGTATGAACTATGGTTTAGCGATGAAACCTAAGCTGTCGTTTCTTAAAGTTTGGAGTTGTGATGCTTATATGAAAAAGGTTTTCAACCTGATAAGCTCGAACCCAAATCGGAAAAGTGCGTCTTCATAGAATACCCAAAGGAAACTATTGGGTACACCTTCTATCACAGATCTAAAGGCAAAACATTTGTTGCTAAGATGGATCCTTTCTAGAGAAGAAGTTTCTCTCGAAAGAAGTGAGTGGGAGGAAAGTAGAACTTGATGAGGTAATTGTACCTTCTCCCTTATTGGAAAGTAGTTCATCACGTAAATCAGTTCCAAAGTGATTCCTACACCAATTAGTGAGGAAGTTAATGATGATGATCATGAAACTTCAGATCAAGTTGCTACCAAACCTCGTAGGTCTTCCAGAGTAAGATCCGCACCAGTGGTACGGTAATCATGTTCGGAAGTCATGTTACCAGACCATGATGAACCTACGAACTATGAGGAAGCGATGATGAGCCCAGATTCAGCGAAATGGCTTGAGGCCATGAAATCTGAGATAGGATCCATGTATGAGAACAAAGTATGGACTTTGATTAACTTGCTCGATGATCGACAAGCCATGTTAAATAAATGGATCTTCAAGAGGAAGACGGACACCGATAGTAGTGTTACTATCTACAAAGCTCGACTTGTTGCAAAAGGTTTTCAACAAGTTCAAGGTGTTGAATACGATGAGATTTTCTCACTAACGATGCTTGATGTAAGTCTGTCCGAATCATGTTAGCAATTGCCACATTTTATGAAATCTGCCAAATGGATGTCAAAACTGCATTCCTTAATGGATTTATTAAAGAAGAGTTGCATATGATGCAACCAGAAGGTTTTGTGAATCCTAAAGGAGCTAACAAAATGTGCAAGCTTCAAATGATCCATCTATGGACTGGTGCAAGCATCTCGGAGTTGGAATAAAGCGCTTTGATAGTGTGATCTAAGCATATGGTTTTATATGAGACTTTTGGAGAAGACTGTATTTACAAGAAAGTGAGTGGGAGCACTACAAAGATTTACGATAAGTATATGTGAATGACATATTGTTGATCGGAAATAATGTAGAATTATTCTGCAAAGCATAAAGGAGTATTTGAAAGGATTTTTTCAAAGAAAGACCTCAATAAAACTACTTACATATTGAGCATCAAGATCTATTGAGATAGATCAAGACGCTTGATAAGTTTTTCAATAAGTACATACCTTGTCAAGATTTTGAAGTAGTTCAAAATGGAACAATCAAAGAAAAGTTCTTGCCTGTGTTGCAAACGTGTGAAATTGAGTAAGACTCAAACCCCGACCACGGCAAAAAATAGAAAAGAGAATGAAAGTCATTCCCTATGCCTTAGTCATAGGTTCTATAAAGTATGCTATGCTATGTACCAGACCTATTGTATACCTTGCTCTGAATTTGGCAAGGGAGTACAATAGTGATCTAGGAGTAGATCACTGGACATTGGTCAAGAACATCCTTAGTGAGGACTAAGAAATATTTCTCGATTATGGAGGTGATAAAAAGAGCTCGTCGTAAAGAGTTACATCGATGCAAGCTTTTTACACTGATCCAGATGACTCTAAGTCTCAATCTGGATACATATTGAAAGTGGGAGCAATTAGCTAGAGTAGCTCCGTGCAGAGCATTGTAGACATAGAATATTTGCAAAATACATACGGCTCTGAATGTGACAGACCCGTTGACTAAGCTTCTCTCACGAGCAAAACATGATCATACCTTAGTACTCTTTGGGTGTTAATCACATAGCGATGTGAACTAGATTATTGACTCCGATAAACCCTTTGGGTGTTGGTCACATGACGATGTGAACTATGGGTGTTAATCACATACAGATGTGAATATTAGTGTTGAATCACATGATGATGTGAACTAGATTATTGACTCTAGTGCAAGTGGGAGATTGAAGGAAATATGCCCGAGAGGCAATAATAAAGTTATTATTTATTTCCTTATTTCATGATAAATGTTTATTATTCATGCTAGAATTGTATTAACCGGAAACATGATACATGTGTGAATACATAGACAAACATATAGTCACTAGTATGCCTCTACTTGACTAGCTCATTAATCAAAGATGGTTATGTTTCCTAACCATAGACATGTGTTGTTATTTGATTAATGGGATCACATCATTAGGAGAATGATGTGATTGACATGACCCATTCTGTTAGCCTAGCACTTGATCGTTTAGTATATTGCTATTGCTTTCTTCATGACTTATACATGTTCCTGTAACTATGAGATTATGCAACTCCCATTTACCGGAGGAACACTTTGGGTGCTACCAAATGTCACAACGTAACTGGGTGATTATAAAGGAGTACTACAGGTGTGTCCAAAGGTACATGTTGGGTTGGCGTATTTCGAGATTAGGTTTTGTCACTCCGATTGTCGGAGAGGTATCTCTGGGCCCTCTCGGTAATGCACATCACTATAAGCCTTGCAAGCAAAGTAGCTAATGAGTTAGTTACGGAATGATGCATTACGTAACGAGTAAAGAGACTTGCCAGTAACAAGATTGAACTAGGTATTGGATACCGACGATCAAATCTCGGGCAAGTAACATACCGATGACAAAGGGAACAACGTATGTTGTTATGCGGTTTGACCGATAAAGATCTTCGTAGAATATGTAGGAGCCAATATGAGCATCCAGGTTCCGCTATTGGTTATTGACCAAGAATAGTTCTAGGTCATGTCTACATAGTTCTCGAACCCGTAGGGTCCGTACGCTTAAGGTTTCGATGGCGATGTTATATTATGAGTTTATGAGTTTTGATGTACCGAAGGAGTTCGGAGTCCCGGATGAGATCGGAGACATGACGAGGAGTCTCGAAATGGTCGAGACGTAAAGATCGATATATTGGAAGACTATATTCGGAGTTCGGAAAGGTTCCGAGTGATTCGGGTATTTTTCGGAGTACCGGAGAGTTACGGGAATTCGCTGGGGAGTATATGGGCCTTATTCGGTCATATGGGAATAGAGGAGAGAGGCCAAAAGGAAGGAGGCCTGCGCCCCCCCTCTGGTCCGAATTGGACAAGGGGCGCAGCCCCCTTTTCCTTATTCCTCTCCCCCTCTTTCCCCTTCTCCTACTCCAACAAGGAAGGAGGGAGTCCTACTCCCGGTGGGAGTAGGACTCCTCTTGGCGCACCTCCTCCTAGGCCGGCCGCCCCCTCCCCCCTTGCTCCTTTATATACGGGGGCAGGGGGGCACCCCATAACACACAAGTTGATCTACGGATCGTTCCTTAGCCGTGTGCGGTGCCCCCCTCCACCATATTCCACCTCGGTCATATCGTTGCGGAGTTTAGGCGAAGCCCTGCGCCGGTAGAACATCATCATCGTCACCACGCCGTCGTGCTGACGGAACTCATCCCCGACACTTTGCTGGTTCGGAGTCCGGGGATCGTCATCGAGCTGAACATGTGTTGAACTCGGAGGTGCCGTACGTTCGGTGCTTGGATCGGTCGGATCGTGAAGACGTACGACTACATCAACCGCGTTGTCATAACGCTTCCGCTTACGGTCTACGAGGGTACGTGGACACACTCTCCCCTCTCGTTGCTATGCCATCACCATGATCTTGCGTGTGCGTAGGAAATTTTTTGAAATTACTATGTTCCCCAACAGTTTATATCATATTGCATGAGTTTATCCCTCTACATCATGTCATCTTGCTTAAAGCATTACTCAGTTTTTATGAACTTAATACTCTAGATGCATGCTGGATAGCGGTCGATGTGTGGAGTAATAGTAGTAGATGCAGGCAGGAGTCGGTCTACTTGTCTCGGACGTGATGCCTATATACATGATCTTACCTAGATATTCTCATAACTATGCTCAATTCTGTCAATTGCTCAACAGTAATTTGTTCACCCACCATAAATACTTATGCTCTTGAGAGAAGCCACTAGTGAAACCTATGGCCCCTGGGTCTATTTTCCATCATATTAATCTCTTGACAACAAGCTATTTCTGGCGCCGTTTTTATTTTGTTTACTTTACTTTGCATCTTTATCATAATAATACCAAAAATATTATCCTATCATATCTATCAGATCTCACTCTCGTAAGTGACCGTGTAGGGATTAACAACCCCTTATCGCGTTGGTTGCGAGGATTTATTTGTTTGTGTAGGTGCGAGGGACTCGTGTGTGGCCTCCTACTGGATTGATACCTTGGTTCTCAAAAAATGAGGGAAATACTTACGCTACTTTGCTGGATCACCCTTTCCTCTTCATGGGAAAACCAACGCAGTCCTCAAGAGGTAGCAAGAAGGATTTCTGGCGCCGTTGCCGTGGAGGCTTACGCAAGGTCAAGTCAGGATTTGGACTCCCGACAACGAGCCATTTCTGGCGCCGTTGCCGGGGAGTCTACGCAAAAGTCAACATACCAAGTACCCATCACAAACCCTTATCTCCCGCATTACATTATTTGCCATTTGCCTCTCGTTTTCCTCTCCCCCACTTCACCCTTGCCGTTTTATTCGCCCTCTCTTTTCCGGTTGCCTCTTTTCGTTTGCTTTTCCCTCGCCATGTCGGAACCAAAAAGAGTTGGGGTTTCTCTCCCAAGTTTTAGCGCTTTAGACAATCCTGCTATTTTATCTAAACTCATAAATAGAAATACTATGGAAAAACCTGTCGGAGTTATCAATGAGAACCTTAGTAATTTTGATGAAGATGATTCTGGAATTTTTTGTTATTTACTCGATGAATCTTTGAAAGATGCTTGGGATAGGTTGTTAAGGATCCGGGCTAGCTATGTACCCCAATATCAAATTGAGGTTTACTTAAAGAGCTTTTATGTTGGGTTGCCAGCTTCGTTCAAACAAGTTTTAGATTCTATTTTTGAAGAGGGTTTTCTTGAAGGGGACCCCATAGATACCTATGAAAAGATGAAAACTATATTTGGGCACCCCATTAATGATAAAGTTGAAACCACATCTCTTTTGCTCTCTTACCAAAACGAATCTATCAAAGAGATAAAGGCTAGCCTAGATGCCAATTTCCAGAATATACTTAATCTTTCTTCTACCATTAATGGCCACGTGATTTATCAAAATATAAAGATTAATTCCATAGATAAAAAGTTTGCTCTTTTCTTCCCTAAAGCCAAAGATGGCAATACCTAGATCTATCCTTGTTTTTATGCCTAGCTAGGGGCGTTAAACAATAGTCCTTGTTGGGAGGCAACCCAATTTTATTTTTAGTTTTTTTTGCTTTTTACTTCTGTTTAGGAATAAATATTTGATCTAGCCTCTGGTTAGATGTGTTTTTATGTTTTAATTAGTGTTTGTGCCAAGCTAAACCTATAGGATCTTCTTGGATGATAGTTATTTGATCTTGCTGAAATTCCATAAACTTTCTGTTCACGAAAATAATTTTTAAAAATCACCAGAACGTGATAAAATATTGATTCCAATTGCTGCTGATAAACAAACAAATTGTATAGGTCGTCCTATTTTGGCTTAATTTTTGTAGTTCCATAAGTTTGCGTTAGTTACAGATTACTACAGACTGTTCTGTTTTTGACAGATTCTGTTCTTCGTGCGTTGTTTGCTTATTTTGATGAATCTATGGCTAGTAAAATAGTTTATAAACCATAGAGAAGTTGGAATAAAGTAGGTTTAACACCAATATAAATAAAGAATGAGTTCATTACAGTACCTTGAAGTGGTCTTTTGTTTTCTTTCGCTAACGGAGCTCACGAGATTTTCTGTTAAGTTTTGTATTGTGAAGTTTTCAAGTTTTGGGTGAAAGATTTGATGGATTATGGAACAAGGAGTGGCAAGAGCCTAAGATTGGGGATTCCCATGGCATCCGAAGATAATCTAAGGACACCTCAAAGCCAAATCTTGGGGATGCCCCGGAAGGCATCCCCTCTTTCGTCTACTTCCATCGGTAACTTTAGTTGGAGCTATATTTTTATTCACCACATGATATGTGTTTTGCTTGGAGCGTCTTGTATGATTTGAGTATTTTATTTTTAATTTACCACAATCATCCTTGCTGTACACACCTTTTGAGAGAGACACACATGATTCGGAAATTATTAGAATATTCTATGTGCTTCACTTATATCTTTTGAGTTGTATAGTTTTTGCTCTAGTACTTCACTTATATCTTTTAGAGCACGGTGGTGGTTTTGTTTTATAGAAACTATTATTCTCTCATGCTTCACTTAGATTATTTTGAGAGTCTTAAATAGCATGGTAATTTGCTTAAATAATCCTAATATGCTAGGTATTCAAGACTAGTAAAAACTTTCTTATGAGTGTGTTGAATACTAAGGGAAGTTTGATGCTTGATGATTGTTTTGAGACATGGAGGTAGTGATATCAAAGTTGTGCTAGTTGAGTAGTTGTGAATTTGAGAAATACTTGTGTTGAAGTTTGCAAGTCCCGTAGCATGCATGTATGGTAAACGTTATGTAACAAATTTGAAACAAGAGGTGTTCTTTGATTGTCCTCCTTATGAGTGGCGGTCGGGGACGAGCGATGGTCTTTTCCTACCAATCTATCCCCTAGGAGCATCTTGGCGTAGTGCTTGGTTTTTGATGACTTGTAGATTTTTGCAATAAGTATGTGAGTTCTTTATGACTAATGTTGAGTCCATGGATTATAGGCACTCTCACCTTTCCATCATTGCTAGCCTCTCCGGTACCGTGCATTGCCCTTTCTCACATTGAGAGTTGGTGCAAACTTCACGGTGCATCCAAACCCGTGATATGATACGCTCTTTCACACATGAACCTCCTTATATCTTCCTCAAAACAGCCACCATACCTACCTAGTATGGCATTTCCATAGCCATTCCGAGATATATTGCCATGCAACTTTCCACCGTTCCGTTTATCACGACACGTTCATCATTGTCATATTGCTTTGCATAATCATGTAGTTGACATAGTATTTGTGGCAAAAGCCACCATTCATAATTCTTTTATACATGTAACTCTTGGTTCATTGCATATCCTGGTACACCGCCGGAGGCATTCATATAGAGTCATACTTTGTTCTAGTATCGAGTTGTAATCATTGAGTTGTAAATAAATAGAAGTGTGATGATCATCATTTTCTAGAGCATTGTCCCAAGTGAGGTAGAAAAAGAAAAAAAGAGAGAAAGACCATAAAAAAAGGGAAGGCCCAAAAAAATGAGAGAAAAAGAGAGAAGGGACAATGTTACTATCCTTTTTACCACACTTGTGCTTTAAAGTAGCACCATAATCTTCATGATAGAGAGTCTCTTGTTTTGTCACTTTCATATACTACTGGGAACTTTTCATTATAGAACTTGGCTTGTATATTCCAACGATGGGCTTCCTCAAATGCCCTAGGTCTTCGTGAGCAAGCAAGTTGGATGCACACCCACTTAGTTTCTTTTGTTGAGCTTTCATATATTTATAGCTCTAGTGCATCCATTGCATGGCAATCCCTACTCCTTGCATTAACATCAATCGGTGGGCATCTCCATAGCTCATTGATTAGCCTCGTTGATGTGATACTTTCTCCCTTTTTGTCTTCTCCACATAACCCCCATCATTATATTTTATTCCACCCATAGTGCTATATCCATGGCTCACGCTCATGTATTGCGTGAAGGTTGAAAAAGTTTGAGATTACTGAAGTATGAAACAATTGCTTGGCTTGTCATCGGGGTTGTGCAAGATGAGAGAATTCTTGTGTGACGAAAATGGAGCATGACTAAACTATATGATTTTGTAGGGATGAACTTTCTTTGGCCATGTCATTTTGAGAGCACATAATTGCTTAGTTAGTGAGGGAGTTCCGGACTAGGGGGTGTCCGGATAGCCGAACTATCATCATCGGCCGGACTCCAAGACTATGAAGATACAAGATTGAAGACTTCGTCCCGTGTCCGGATGGTACTTTCCTTGGCGTGGAAGGCAAGCTTGGCGATACGTATATGTAGATCTCCTACCTTTGTAACCGACTTTGTGTAACCCTAGCCCTCTCCGGTGTCTATATAAACCGGACGGTTGTAGTCCATAGGACGAACAACAATCATACCATAGGCTAGATTCTAGGGTTTAGCCTCTTTGATCTCGTGGTAGATCCACTCTTGTAACACACATCATCAATATTAATCAAGCAGGACGTAGGGTTTTACCTCCATCAAGAGGGCCCGAACCTGGTAAAACATCGTGTCCCTTGTCTCCTGTTACCATCCGCCTAGACGCACAGTTCGGGACCCCCTACCCGAGATCCGCCGGTTTTGACACCGACATTGGTGCTTTCATTGAGAGTTCCTCTGTGTCGTCACCGATAGGCTCGATGGCTTCTTCGACCATCATCAACGACGCAGTCCAGGGTGAGACTTTTCTCCCCGGACAGATCTTCGTATTCGGCGGCTTCGCACTGCGGGCCGATTAAGCAGCCATCCGGAGCAGATCGAAGCTACGCCCCGGCGTCGGTCGATTTGGGACGCTTGAACTTCACGGCTGACATCCGCGGGACTTGATCCTCGATGGAGTAGAGCCAGCCGAAGCGTGCCGCCTTTATCACGGCGAGCATGATTTAGCTCTGCAGCCGACGGTACCACTCGAGGCCGCGCAGAACCCGCTCCGATCTTCAATTCGGAGACGGCTGCGCAGATCGGGGACGGATGGCTAGACACTGCCTCGGGGGCTGCAACCTCTGCGGCGATAGAGCCGAACACTGATCTTGTCGCTCATAAAGCTCGCGACTCCGAGGTGCCGGACTCCTTGCCGGACTTCGAACCTCCCGCGCCCCCTCCGATCGAATCCGATTGGGCGCCGGTCATGGAGTTCACCGCAGCGGACATCTTTCAACTCTCACCTTTTGGCGACATCTTGAGTTCACTAAAGTACCTCTCATTATCAGGAGAGCCCTGGCCGGACTACGGTCAGGAAGGTTGGGATGCGGACGACGAAGAAATTCAAAGCCCACCCACCACCCACTTGGTAGCCGCTGTCGACGATCTAACCGACATGCTAGACGACGACTCAAGACATCGACGGTATGGACGACGATGCGGAGGCGACCAAGAACCAGCGCCTAACGAACGCATCAAGTATACATGGTGAATACACCAAAAGGAAGCGACAATGAGGAAAAACGGGACGTGGCGAAGGACAACTCCCCCAACAAACAAACAAAGCGGCGACGCAAGCGCCGCCCGAAGACCGGCGTCGACAAAAACGGCACCCATACGGACCCGGCCCTAGAGCAGGGCGAAGCAGTGGACGACGCACATGTCAACAAGCAACCAGCCGGACATGAACTGGACAAGCAAACCATCCCCTGTGAAGATGATCTCACATCACCAGAGCATATGAATCTTCATAAAAGGCTCGTCACCACTGCAAGAAGTTTGAAGAAGCAAAAGCGGAAGCTCAAAACAGCAGAGGACGCACTCAGAATTAGATGGAGCAAAGTGCTCAACACCACAGATAAATATGGCACTAGTCACCAGACAAAGAGCTACCCGAAGCGCAAGCTGTTGCCCGAATTTGACGAGGAGGCCTTAGAGCCCCCGCAGTCAAAAAAGAAAGAAGCCGCCTGGCCGGATAGACGACCAGATGACAGGCCAAGAGCAACAAGGGGCGCCGCACACAAGCCGGCACACGATCAGCATAAAGATCCTCGGAAAAAGGATAACCCGGCCAGGTCTATCTATGGGCCAAAAAGAAGACTCCAGAAGTAACACAACCAGCCGAGCATTTGAAGACAACGGCACACCCAATATCTGGGCGCCGCACACCCACTATGTTTTACCGACGAGGTACTGGATCATGGATTTCCAGCGGGATTCAAACTCGTAAACATAGAGGCATACGACGGAACAACAGACCCCAGAGTCTGGATTGAGTATTATATCCTACACATACATATGGCAAGATGAGACGATCTCCATGCCATAAAATACCTACCCCTCAAGCTCAAAGGGCCGGCTCGGCATTGGCTTAAAAGCCTCCCAGAAAATACGATTGGAAGTTGGGAAGAGCTTGATGATGCGTTTCGAGCAAATTTTCAAGGGACTTATGTCCGGCCTCCGGATGCAGACGATTTAAGTCACATAACTCAACAGCCCGGAGAGTCAGCATGCAAATTCTGGAACAGGTTCCTCACTAAAAAGAACCAAATAGTCGACTGTCCGGATGCTGAAGCCTTAGCGGCCCTTAAACACAACGTCCGAGACGAATGGCTCGCCAGACACCTCGGCCAGGAAAACCAAGAACAATGGCCGCACTAACAAGCCTCATGACACGCTTTTGTGCAGGGGAAGACTGTCGGCGTTCTGGGAACAGGGGTCCCCAGACTTGCCTGCCTGCGGCCTGCTGCGTGGCTCAAAGGAGGCCCAGGACGGCCCGTCTTCATCAACGCAAGCCCAAGACCCTCGCGAGGGGCCAAGCCTCGCGGGGTGGACGACCAAGAGCTTCCTCAGGCACGGCCTTGTCAGGCTGGCTCACGAGGCGGAGAGTTTAAGGCGGGGTACCTCGCGAGGTGCCCGTGACGTAAGCCATGATGACCAAGGGCGCCAGTCGGGCGCCAGCCCGCGCAGCGTCCTCCTTTCCTCTTTGGTGCAAAGGGGGCAAGCGCAGGCAAGGGCATCAGGCAAAGGCATCCGTTTCGGTGCAACAAGACCAGGACCAGCCCCAACGGCTGGAATGCACTCATCGTGGAGCCCAAGCAAAGGCTATCACCAGAGCCTTTTGCGGCGAGGACCAACTTTAGTCAGGATAAGTGTACCCGCTGTTCCCCTTCAAAATGGCCAATTGTTGGCGCCCTTCCCGCTCAATATTTGGGAAGAGGCCCAGGGCCTTCGCCTATAAATAGGGGTAGCCACACTCGGGGACGAGGGACGATGGGATCGAGCATTCGGAATCCAGAAAGAGAGAGAGAGAAACACATTCCTTAAGCTAGAGCGATGGCGCACCACCTAGCAGTTCATCACACCCACCAAGAACATACCCTCGCGAGGCTGTTCTTCCCTGTACTGTTCTTCATCAGCCCCAGAGGCAATCCACACACCACAAACTAGAGTAGGGTATTACACCACAGCGGTGGCCCGAACTAGTATAAATCTTGCGTCTCTTGTGTTGTTCTTGTTAGTAGTCTAGGTCCCTGCGATTCGGCGAGGTACGAGACGGTGGAGGGTCGGATCTCCGCGCACACCCCAGAGTTCGAACCTTAAGGGTCTGCCGGAACCCGTGATCCGACATTTGGCGCGCCGGGTAGGGGTGCGCCGGAGTCCGCCTTCTGCCACCTCGTGTCCCGTCGCATCGTCCTCGCCATGACCGGCGACCAAGCGGGCAACCCAGATCCATGGGTGGCATGGCCCGCCCACGCAGAGCCGCTCGCCTCGGGCGACCCCGTGCCCCAGGAAGCTCGCGGTCCGCAGGGTGCTGCGGGCATGAGCGACGCGGACAGTTCGGCGGCGCTCACACCGCGACAGGCGCGGTCGGCAGCCAGAGCCTCGAACCACGTCGCGACCACATCACCCTACACCTGCCGGGAGCAGGCGAACTCGAGGGCCGCGCTCACAGTGGCCCGAGAGCTGTTGCAGTGCAGGCTGCTGGAGAGCGGCCGCGACGTGTCTTTGGAGCGAGTGGCGGAGCTCCTGGCTTCGCCGCCTCGGGGCCTCACCCCTTCGCACCCAACTCCCACCTCGGGCCGAGGGCGGCCCGCAGACGGGCTCCACGCTACCGCTGGATCCAGAGCTACTCCAGCACCGGCCAGGTTGTCGGTAGCCGGGCGGTGGCGGGTTGCCCCGCCCGGCCAGCGGAGAAGAAGGACTCGACGCAACTCACGGCCCTGGTGGACGCCCGCGCCACCACCCCACGGCGGGCGCATCAAGCGAGCAGCAGCAAGGCACGCTCAGCACTACGGCGTGGCCTTCGGGATGACGGCGCCGGAAGAATACGTGCCCCACATGATGGACCAGGGGCACCCGCATGAGGGAGAACAAGACTCGCTCCTCAGCCCAATCTGGGGGGATGAGGCGCCAGAAGCCGCGCTCTTCCAGGAGTCTCGAGATGGTCCCACTGGTCACGCCGGGGGCGACGATTATCGGGTACCGCTACTTCCTCAAGAGCAAACATACGCTAACCACAGGTCGCAGGAGGTACAGGTCGCCACGACGAACAGCTGCCCCGCTCCCGCAGTCTCCTATCCCTCGGGAGGGGGGCGCAGGGGGCTGCCGGAGAGGGGCAGAGATCCGACATCACCACCGCGGCATTCGGAGCAAGGCGTTCTCAGGAGGTAGGCCCTCTTCTGGGGAGGTGCCTCAGGGCCTGCCCCTGGCGGAGGACCCGTGGTCGTCGAAGGAACCGCTGGCGACCGCTCCACCCCACCGGCGGCGTCCTGGTTTCCGGTCGTCGTTGGTGGCACTAGAGTGTGGCGCAAGGCGGGGCCCTCGTCTGGCGATATGAAGCAAGGCCGGTACCTGTGAAGAAGGCCCAGTGCCTGTGAAGCTTCGCCGCCCGTGACACTCTCACGTAATAATGAGTGGGGCTGTACACGCCCGGAGTCTCGTGGGTGCCGGCCTCAGCCCTGGGCTCCCTCCCACGCCCAAAGAGGCAAGACTTAGCTCAGCTACCGGTGAGAAGACGTCAATACTAGACTAGGTGCGGACGCGGCCTTTTTCTGCTTTCATTTGGTTTTTCCTCGGCGTCGTTTTCCCCCGTTGGATTTAAGTTGAATTTGAGCTTGAAGATTTGCATGTATCCGGGGAAGGGGTGCTTAGTCTCGTTCGAGCAAATCTCTCGCGTTTCGGTTACAACTCCGCCTCAGCCGCCTCCCCTCGCGAGCCCCTCGCGAGCCGGGCCAGGCCAAGCTTGCGCACAGCCCTGCCGCCGCGTCCTCTCCGGAGGGTTTTTGCTGCAGGTCCCTCTGATTCGATCGATATACACTCGGATTGCCGCAGCCTCCCGCAGCTATCTCGGGGCTCGTCTGAAGCGAAGGGAAACCATCAAACTAGCGCGTCGCCTAGCCTACCACTTGGCGCGGGCGTATGGCGATGTAACACCTGCTGTCGTAGAACACAAGTCTTACATGAGGGGCTCCCCCTCCCAAAATGCTCTCACCTCCATCAGGCCAAAACCCGAGTTCTTCTCGTGCAGGGTAACAGAACAAGGACAATACATAATTAGTCGGACAAATCCCCCAATGCATCCTCAGGAGCACCTCCCGAGCCGTGGCTGGCGTCGCTGGCCTCTCCGTCGCTGTCCGCGTGATCGTCGGTGGCGTCCGGGCCGTTCACTGCGCCGCCCTCATCGGCGGCCACGACCGCGCCGTCGTCATCTGAAGCGAAGGCCCGAACGAGGGCATCCACGTTGTCTTCCACCCAAGGTCGCCAGTCGCCCGGATGGCACGGGGAATCGGGCGATGGCGCGTCAAAATCAAAGTGAGGTCCATGTCCCGGAGATGGCTGAAGACACGAGAGAAGGCGCTACCGAGCAGCGCGCGTGGCTCCTCTCCTCCACCAACCTCGCCGGCCCCGACCGATCAAGCGCCTCCACCAAGCGCCACCACGTCGATGAAGAACTGAAGGTTGCCAGGCGTAATTGGCGCGTCGGCTGGCCTACCGCCGCCTCGCAGATGTTATCCAAGGCCACGTTAGCTCTTTTCGGGCGTGGCGAGCATGGGGCGGTGCTCATGCTCCAAGACTCGCCACGACGCATCTCGTCCGCGATTCGGCGCAACAGCCTCGACCTCCTCCACCCGCTGGCGAAGAAGGAGCGCCTCGGCCTGGGAGGTGGTAGACTCCCTCTGCGCCACCTCAAGGGCGGCCTGAAGAGCATCGGCCCGCCGCATAGCCTCCTCCAAATTGGTCCTCAAGGCAGCAGTCCTGCCCTCAGCCTCGGCCTAGATCAACCCCAACCGCTCCTCAAACTCGCGCTCGAGGTTCGAGCGCGCCGCCGCCACTCGGCGTCCGACCTCCTCCATGACGCGGGCTTCCCGTGCTGCAACCTCATCCTCTGCCCGCGTCGCGCTCCCTCGTCTCCAAGCGCCAGATTCGCCAGCTGCGTTCGGCAGCTTCAAGCATCAGCGCCTCTTCATGCTTCTGGAGCTCCGCCGAGTCGCCAGAAGCCACCTTCATCGACGCAAGGGCTGCCTCGCGCAGCTCCGCTTGCTCCTCCAACGAGTGGTACCGGGCAAGGGCTTCCCGTGCCCGCTCCTCCGCCGCCTCTTGCTGCCTGTCGGCTGCCCGAGCCTCTTCGATGGCCCGAGAACAGGCCTCTCGGGAGGCTGCCAGCGACACCCTGGCCTCTTCATCATCAAGCTCGCGCTAGCGATGCGCAAGGGCGGCAGCGTCCTCCAGCTCGTGCCTCTCTGCAACCAGGCGCAGGCCCTCGGCCTCAAGGCGCGCGTCTTCGTCAGCGAGTTCTTCACCGAGAAGGCTCACCGCGTCGGCCGCCCTTCGAAGAAATCCTTGGCGAAGGGCGCGACGCTCCCGAGCGCGCTCGCGCACGTCCTCCACACCACCGACCGCCCCGGACGGGCGCAGGGAGCCGTGAATCAACACTCCCTCCGGGCAGGGGCTGGGGCTGGTACCCTCGCGGCGGCAGGCGCGCCCGCGCCAAGCCCGACCTGGAGCCAGCCCATCCCCAGACGAAGGGCGCAGGAAGCGCCTCAGCCAATCGCCGTCCATGACCAGGCGAGAAGCCCACGGCAGGCTAGCTATTCCTAGGGAAGGCTCACGAGGAAGGATCGCGAGGCGAGCAGGGCCACGACGCGCCTCGGGACGGCTCACCTCCCCGGTCGCCCTCACCACAAGAGCTCCGCTGCTTGGAGCACTCGAGGACTGAGGAGGGGGCGAAGCCGGGGAGGACGTCTCCTCACCCGTCTCCATGAGCTCGGCGGGAAGGGGCTGCAGGCAAGGATCGATACAAGCAAGATAAGAATCGGGAGCTGGAGAAGAGGAAGGCTTACTCATCAAGAGAAGTACTTCCTGGCGCTTCAGAAAGCGACAAGGGTAATCATCGCCTGTGGCCTCCCTTCTCTTAGGAGGGCCTCGAAGTTCACGCGGAAACGGCCCAAGATTTGGGCGCAGGGATCAGCCTGCGGCAAGGGAGAAGCATCGAGGTGGCTTGCGTCAGGGGCGTCTGCCTGACGCGCGCTGCTAGTCGCCTCGCCAAGAGAAGCAGCAGAGGCCTCGGGGGCTCCAGCCGCGGGCGCTGCAGGCGGCTGCCTGCCGCCCTCAAGCCCTTGACAGCATGAGCCTCGAGAGTTGCCCCTCGCAAGCATCGCCAGCGCCGACACCCGGAGGGTCCCTTCACCTCTGGCGGCTCGTGCCTCCTGCTCCACCACTTGAGGAGGAGCCGCCTTGCTGTTGGAAGGGTTGTCGCCACCATCGATTCTCGCGAGGCCCCTCGAGACCAGCGGGCGCAGCCCCATTCATCGAAGATAGGCATCTGGTTCACCAAATCACCCCTATTCCGGCAGCGATGCAGCAAGGCCCCTTCATGCTGGATGCCACCGGGTTAGGATCGCCAGAACCAGGAGCACCTTCCTTAAGCGCTTCGCATCGTGTCTTCTTCACGGAGCCTCATACGATCACCGGGCTGCCAAGGCCCACATCCGTGGGAATGGCGTTGGAGAGGAGCAATGCGGCGCGTCAGAACTCCTTCACCACCTTGGCGCGCCACATCGCGGCGACCTCGGGAATCTGACGGCGCTCCAGACGAAGAAGAGCCGAGGGCTTGAAAGCATCTCCTGGCCCCAGCCAGAATTGGGGACAGCAGGCGAAGTTGGCTCCGATAGCAGGGGACTGGGCACCCCCGCATCCACGTACAACCACCTCTCGCGGAACCCAGCCGTGGGCGGAGGCAGGCTGAAGTCAATCCCTGAGGCCGTGGTCTCGGGCGCGGCGACGAAGCTCACGCACGCCGAGCATTGAGCGGGGTCGACAAGGCGCAGAGAGAAGAAGTGGCGCAGTAAAGCAACCGAGGGAAGGATGCCCATCATCGCCTCACAAACGAAGGCGAAGACTGAGAGAAGAGCAATTGACTCAGGACCCAGATGCATCATGTGGATCTGATAGTGGGAAAGCACGGCATTGAAGAAATCGAGAAAGGGGGAACCAGCCCGCCCGTATGCCAAATAATACCGGACCTCGGTGACCTGGCCTCTGTCGATGGCAAAGTGGGACGCGGGCCAGGCCGTCATCCTCCGCATTCATTAAAGGAAGTGGCGAGCCGAACTGACCTTGCCCAAGCCCTCGGGTTGATTATGATCGACGGTCGACGGCGGAGGCCGGCGGCGGCGAAGCAGCGTATGGCGAGTTTCTTCCCTTTCCCTTCTTCGTGGAGCCATGGCGGTCGAAAGGGGAAGGGAGATTTGAGATTGGATTGGAAATGGAAACCAGAGTTCGAGAGGGAAGGACTGGAGCGCATGGCAGCGAGAGGGGAAACAGATGTGTGCAGCAGCCCGCCTAGCAAGGCACGAAATAAGGAGGCGTGGGGAACAAAGGTTACCACGTCCAATCAACCGCCACGCTGGCGCCCAAGGTCAGCAGCTGTTAGGGGCCATAACGCTCGCACTTGCCCTTTCGCCTCTCTCGCCGCCAAGTTCGGCACGCCATGGGCCCGGGGCTGTTGTCGGCGTTCGGGAACGGGGTCCCAGACTTGCACTGCCTGGTGGGCCTGCGTGGCTCAAAGGAGGCCCAGACGGCCCGTCTTCATCAACGCAAGCCCAAGACCCTCGCGAGGGCCAAGCCTCATGAGGCGGGGCGACCAAGAGCTTCCTCAGCACGGCCTCGTCAGGCAGCTCACGAGGAGGTGGAGAGTTCAAGGCGGGGTACCTCGCGAGGTGCCCGTGATGTAAGCCATGACAACCAAGGGCGATCGAGGCGCCAGCTGCAGCCGTCCTCCTTTCCTCTTTGGTGCAAAGGGGGCAAGCGCAGGCAAGGGCATCAGGCAAAGGCATCCGTTTTGGTGCAACAAGACCAGGACCAGCCCCAACGGCTGGAATGCACTCATCGTGGAGCCCAAGCAGGCGTCATCACCAGAGCCTTTTGCAGGTGAGGACTAACTTTAGTCAGGATAAGTGTACCCGTTGTTCCCCTTTAAAATGGCCAATTGTTGGCTCCCTTCCCGCTCAATATTTGGGAAGAGGCCCAGGGCCTTCGCCTATAAATAGGGGTAGCCACACTCAGGGACGAGGGACGATGGGATCGAGCATTCGGAATCCAGAAAGAGAGAGAGAGAAACCCGTTCCTCAAGCTAGAGCGACGGGGCACCACCTAGCAGTTCGTCACACCCACCAAAAAATGTACCCTCATGAGGCTGTTCTTCCCTGTACTGTTCTTCATCAGCCCCAGAGGCAATCCACACACCACAAACTAGAGTAGGTTATTACACCACAACGGTGGCCCGAACTAGTATAAATCTTGCATCTCTTGTGTTGTTCTTGTTAGTAGTCTAGGTCCCTGCGATTCGGCGAGGTACGAGACGGTGGAGGGTTGGATCTCTGCGTGCACCCCAGAGTTCGAACCTTAAGGGTCTGCCGGAACCCGTGATCCGACAAAGACAGCTGGCTGGTTAGATGCAGCACCAGCGACCCGAGTACGTCCGAAATCAGGGATGGAAATGGGAAATCACGATGCAGAAAAGATCAGCGCCGGAATAAGGAAAATGGCCCAAATAGTATGGCGGTCAACGCCGGATTCAAAAGCTCTCGGCCGAACAACAAACACTGCCCCTAAAGGATAACAGTGACGAGCTATCCAACCTAAACAAGATTCTGGATAGATCGTGTCAAATACATGGTACCTCCGGAAGCACGCAAACCATACCCACAGAGATTGTTGGGTCTTCAAGCAGTCCGGACGACTTAACGCCCGAACACAAGGGGCTCGACACACCAAGTGAAAGTGACGAAACCCAAAAGCAGCACTGAAAAACAAAAGACTTTCCCACTAGAAGTCAAAACAGTGAACTCACTTCATGTGATAACACACAGCGCGACACCTGCCATACCAGGACATCGTCCGCATAATGGGGATAGAACCTACCAAAATTCGCTATAGGAGCACTTCCTTCAAAGGAATGACGCCAGGCCTTCTTTATTGTACAGGCTCTGTACCACTAGAGGTTGTGTTCGGTTCATCCAACAACCCCCGTCGCGAAAAGCTCACTCCCCATCGCCCCATTTAGCAGTAGCCCTTAAGCACTACTGGGGCGTACAACTTTCGCCCGCTTTAATGCAATACCACATTACCCGTCTCTTACGCTTAAAAACGCCCGGTCCACGTGGCATAGTCTCAAAACTCCAGGTGTCTCTCGACCACGGAGAATGTGCGGCTGCCTCGACAGCCACACATTAATCCGACCTTGCAGGTCAAAGCCCCTAAAAATAGGTCATTTAGACCTCGAACATGGTTAGACGAGTCCGGTGTAACTTAACAAGGGGCTTCCCAGCCGCATACCCCCTTTTTTGGGGGGCCGCGCGCATAAATGATGAAAGCCAATAAAGCTCAACTTTCTTCATCTTCCAAATTATACTTTATTTTAATACAATTTTTGCACGATATTTCTTAGAAGCTAAGTCCTTCTCTTTTACAGATGAAGCACGTGCTACACCCGTCCAGGATACAGCACAACGGAGACACAGGCGCAGACGTGCAGTAGGGACCCGTTGCAAGGATTCTTTTCAGATTAAGACCCTGCGTAAACCTTTCTTATTGTCTCTTGTTGATACACATCCCCGGTTTCCTACCAGAGCCGAGGAGGAGGTGGCGTTTTGGCATCGGCGCGTCGGAAGTTCCCTTTGTGCACTGGACACTAGGGGCTTAGGGCTTTGTTCTGCCTGATATCATAAAGAATGAACACCTCAGGGAGTGTTCGGCGTCTCGAGTTAGGCCTTATATGCATCAGCTCCGAATCATGTCTTTGGTCAAATGTTGGGTTTGCCCGGCTCCTGTGTTTTGCTGCCTTACGTTCCATATCATCGGCTAACGCGGCACGTGGAGAACTCATGCGATTGTGCCCGGTTCGGCCGGAGGGCACCTCAAGAGAGAAAGCCGAAACTGATCATCATGATATAGCGAGAGAATGGTCAACCACTCGATCGACCATTGAATGTTTAGAATTCCTCCGCTTTGTGAAGGATCGCTTCGGTCGAGCACATACGCTTCGAGTTCGAGAAGCGAGGTGCCATCGAGGGCTATATAGTAGCCCCACATTCGAGCTCCTATGGCTAAGTGAAAGTGATAAAGCATTATAGTCCGGTTGCCTAGTTTGCTATGCTATCACCTCCTTAAAAGGACCAAGACGTTGGATTAAGTGTGAAAAAGCGTTTTTCTTTTTGCAAACACCCCCGCACCATGTGCATGGGGGCTGAAGCCAAAGACTGCCATCTTTCAGATTATACATACATATACGGTCAAGACAGGAGATAGTTCAATACTTGAACACACAGGTATAAAAAGTCATTGCATTATAAACATGATCCTAGAAATCATACATGTCATTCAAACATAACATCTTTTGAGCACTGCGACTCTATTATACGAGCGCCCTGCAGGACTTCCTCAAAGTAATGCTCGGTGGGGAATCGGCTTTTGTCCGAACCCCGAGATGCAACAAAGGTGGCATCCATCTCCGCCCAGTATGTTTTACCACGGGCGAGAGCCATCCGTGCACCTTCTATGCATGCCGACCGCTTCATCGCCTTAATATGCGGCACTGCCCCAAGGAATTGCTGCAACAAGCCAAAATAACTCTTGACTTGGGCCTTTTTGGCCACAGATGAGCGACCACATCCGTCATGGCTAGTCCGGAAAATCTATTCAGCTCAGCCCACTCAACCAGCCGGTCACTCAACGGAAGTGGACGCTCCGTACTATGGAATTGAGACCAGAAAAGCTCTTCCATTTCATGATCCTCCTGGCTTCGAAAGTGTACGACTGCGTCCGCCGCACTCGCCGCCAAGTCCAAATAAGGATCCTCCGCACCGTACAATCGGCCCAGCTGAGCATACTTCGGATCCGTGAACTTCCTACGCAGCATAAAGGGCTTTCCAGCCACAATGTCTCCGACCTGACGCAGTTCCTCCTTCATAGCCCGCATCGCACTACGGGCATCCTTGGCTTCGGCATCGGCCTTCTTCAGGTCCTCTTGCTCCGCTCGGCGTTCTCCTTCAAGAACCTCCAGCGGTCGGTAGCAACTTTTAATTTCATGGCCATTCCGCCATCTCCTCCCTAACTTGGCGGTGAGCAGCCTTCTCGGCTTCTAGCTCTTTCGCTGCCTTCAAGGCAGCCGCCTCGCTTTTACAGGTTGCTCCTTGGCCCGAGCAAGTTACGCTCGAAGGTCTTCCACAACAGCAGCACCATCTGCATCAAGCATACAACTTGTAAGGAATGTGCACCAGCTCCCTTACTAAGCGACCGCGGAGCAACCACATACCTTGTGACTCATCAAGTCGTTTATTGACCAGCGAGATGTCCGCATCTGCAGCGTCGAGTTGCTTCTTTAGCTCGGCGAATCCATCAGTCCGGCTGGCCACCGAATGTTCCGCCACCTGCATAGGAAAGGCGACAGTTAATAACTGAGATTATGATCCTAGGCACGCTGTCGTTTTCGACAGCATACCAAGTCTCAGGGGCTACTATCTATACAGGGCGCACTTCATGTGCAAAACTGTCAACAGGTATGTCATTTTTTGCGTACCTCAAATCCCGTCAGTAAACTTCCGACGGCCTCATACAACCCGCTTTCGGCGGACGAGATCCTCTCAATCACATTACCCATTAATGTGCGGTGATCTTCTGAGATGGATGCCCTCTTAAGCAAATCCTGCGGCTCCACCGGCCGTACTCCAATGGGTGCCGAACTCTCCGGCCCGCGGACTCGAGAGACCCTCCGCGACGACACCTCGGGGTCGTTTCGCCCCATGTGATAAGGCGGCAGATGGAGGCGTTCGCTCTCCATCATTTCAGACGAAGGTCTCCGAAGATGAGCTGTCTTTGAGATGGGCCGAGATCCGAACTACAAGGTTAAGACTTCGGTTACCCTTAGAAATTAAACAGGGATGTCCACTATTACAAAATTCCCCCTTTTACTTACGGCTTGCTAGAGGGCTGATTCCTCCGAGGAGACAGTTCGGCCGGGGCTCTGCCCGGCCCGGGGCCTTCCAATACAGATTTATTTCCCCACTTTGAGGCCTTGACCCCCGGGTCTTCGGAAGCGGTCCTCTTCTCCCCCTGGAAGGAGGAACTCTCGATTCCTCCCTTACTAAAAGCCTCCGTGGCGGTGGTAGATCCCCCTGTGCCCTTCCTCGCCTCCTCCAAGGTGCCACCTCTAACATTTTGATTAACACGGGCCCTGCGTGGTCTCGGGGAGGGGGCTGGACAACCGTGTCGGGTTCGCTATGCGCTATCCACTCCTGTCCAAGGGATAGCTGGTTAAGAGGCAAACCCACAGTAAATAAATGGACAATGTGTCCGGACACGGGGCTACTTACTTGAGAATCAGGGCGATTGCAGCTTAGGCCAGCATCCTCGGTCAAATCCGGACGCGTCTCTTGCGATCCGAAGAACAGTTTGTACATCTCCACGGGTGTCAAACCCATGAAGTGTTGAAGAGCTCGTGGCCCCTCCGGATTAAATTCCCACAGGCGGAGGGGGCGACGTTTGCAGGGCAGTAGGCGCCGGATCAACATAACCTGTACCACTACGACTAGATCGATCTCCCTTTCTTGGAGGCCTCGAATCCGGTCCTGCAACAGGGGTACGTCTTTGGACGGCCCCCAGTCACGCCCCTTGTTGACCCATGATGTCAACTGCTGTGGAGGGCCCAAGCGAAAGACGGGCGGCGGCCTCTGCTGCCCCAGGAGCGGTGATATAGAACCACTCCTGTTGCCTGGCCGAACTCCTCCTGAAAAGAGCCCTTGGGCCATGGAGCTTCGGCCCTCTTGCTTATAACCGCCCTGCCGCACTCTGTCTGACGCCCCTCAATCATCTTCGGCTCCATGTTGAAGGTTTTGAGCCACAAGCCGAAGTGAGGGGTAGTGCGAAGGAAGGCTTCGCTTGAGGCGACAATAAAGGATGAGATGTGGAGGATGGACTCGGAGCCAAGTCGTGGAATTCCTAGCCCATAGTAAAACATGAGCCCTCACGAAGGGATCCGTCGGGAAGCCTAAACCCCGACGGAGGTGACACACGAACGACGCTCTCGCCCGGGCTCGTGGAGTTGGAATAACTTGCCCTCGGGCAGGCAGCCTATGCGAAATCTCGTGAGGTTAAGTACCGGCATCTCTCGGCTTCAAAGACGTCCTCCTCCGTGATGCAGGAAGGCACCCACCGGCCTCGTAGGTCAGGACCGGACATTGTCGAAGATCGAAGGTACCCGAATTTGGGGCCCTGGGTGTTGGAACTCGGGGAAAGGGGCAGATCCGATAGAGGATTGAATAAAAAGAACGGGCCTTGGTCTCATTATAAAGAGGAAGAATACCAAGAGCCATCCCCGTGACCGTTTGGAACCCGCCGATGGAGGGCGTGGCAATGGGCGGTTGGAGTCACCACGTCTGTATTGATGGGAATCCCGGAATAAGGGGAACACGATCTACCGCTTCGACAAGACGTGCCAAGGAAACCGCCTCGCTAAACGCACGGAGGTGGAACAATAAAAACGAGTAAAGGCTTGGTAATGGCATGACGTCACGCCACTAAATACGTCAGCATATTGAACTTGTGTGATATTATTCTCTCTACGGTGGTACATGGAATTTATCTTTGCAGAGCCGGACACTATCCTGGTGTTCACAATCTTCTATAAATTATTCGGAGGAAGAACCCGCCTTGCAATGCCGAAGACAACATGCGCGCCGGACTCATCGTCATTGAAGCCTGGTTCAGGCTACCGAGGAGTTCCGGACTAGGGGTGTCCGGATAGCGAACTATCATCATCGGCCGGACTCCAAGACTATGAAGATACAAGATTGAAGACTTCGTCCCGTGTCCTGATGGGACTTTCCTTGGCGTGGAAAGCAAGCTTGGCGATACGGATATGTAGATCTCCTACCTTTGTAACCGACTTTGTGTAACCCTAGCCCTCTCCGGTGTCTATATAAACCCGGACGGTTGTAGTCCATAGGACGAACAACAATCATACCATAGGCTAGCTTCTAGGGTTTAGCCTCTTTGATCTCGTGGTAGATCCACTCTTGTAACACACATCATCAATATTAATCAAGCGGGACGTGAGGGTTTTACCTCCATCAAGAGGGCCTGGACCTGGGTAAAACATTGTGTCCCTTGTCTCCTGTTACCATCCGCCTAGACGCACAGTTCGGGACCCCCTACCCGAGATCCGCCGGTTTTGACACCGACAGTTAGTATGCTTGAAGTATTACTATTTTTATGTCAATATTGAACTTTTCTCTTGAATCTTTCGGATCTGAATATTCATACCACAATTAAGAAGAATTACATTGAAATTATGCCTAGTAGCATTCCACATCAAAAATTCTGTTTTTATCATTTACCTACTCGAGGACGAGCAAGAATTAAGCTTGGGGATGCTTGATACATCTCCAACGTATCTATAATTTTTGATTGTTCCATGCTATAATATATTCTGTTTTGGACATTATTGGGCTTTATTATACACTTTTATATTATTTTTGGGACTAACCTATTAACCGAAGGCCCAGCCCAGAATTGTTGTTTTTTTGCCTATTTCAGAGTTTCGCAGAATAAGAATATCAAACGGAGTCCAAACGGAATGAAACCTTCGGGGACGTCATTTTTGGAACGAACGTGATCCAGAGGACTTGGACCCTACGTCAAGAAATCAACCAGGAGGCCACGAGGTAGGGGGCGCGCCTACCCCCCTGGGCGCGCCCTCCACCCTCGCGGGCCCCCTGTTGCTCCACCAACGTACTTCTTCCTCCTATATATACCTACGTACCCCCAAACTATCAGATACGGAGCCAATAACCGAATTCCACCGCCGCAACCTTCTGTACCCGTGAGATCCCATCTTGGGGCCTGTTAGGAGCTCACGAGGGGGCATCAATCACGGAGGGCTTCTACATCAACACCATAGCCTCTCCGATGAAGTTTGAGTAGTTTACCTCAGACCTTCGGGTCCATAGTTATTAGCTAGATGGCTTCTTCTATCTTTTTGGATCTCAATACAATGTTCTCCCCATCTCTTGTGGAGATCTATTCGATGTAATCTTCTTTTGCGGTGTGTTTGTTGAGACCGATGAATTGTGGGTTTATGATCAAGTTTATCTATGAACAATATTTGAATCTTCTGAATTCTTTTATGTATGATTGGTTATCTTTGCAAGTCTCTTTGAATTATCAGTTTGGTTTGGCCTACTAGATTGATCTTTCTTGCAATAGGAGAAGTGCTTAGCTTTGGGTTCAATTTTGCGGTGTCCTTTCCCAAAGGTGTGAGAGGGGCAGCAAGGCACGTATTGTATTGTTGCCATCAAGGATAACAAGATGGGGTTTATATCATATTGCATGAGTTTATCCCTCTACATCATGTCATCTTGCTTAAAGCGTTACTCTGTTCTTATGAACTTAATACTCTAGATGCATGCTGGATAGCGGTCGATGTGTGGAGTAATAGTAGTAGATGTAGGCAGGAGTCGGTCTACTTGTCTCGGACATGATGCCTATATACATGATCATACCTAGATATTCTCATAACTATGCCCAATTCTGTCAATTGCTCAACAGTAATTTGTTCACCCACCGTAAATACTTATGCTCTTGAGAGAAGCCACTAGTGAAACCTATGGCCCCCGGGTATATTTTCCATCATATTAATCTCCCGACAACAAGCTATTTTTGGCGCTGTTTTTATTTTGTTTCCTTTACTTTGCATCTTTATCATAAAAATACCAAAAGTATTATCCTATCATATATATCGGATCTCACTCTCGTAAGTGACCGTGTAGGGATTGACAACCCCTTATCATGTTGGTTGCGAGGATTTATTTGTTTGTGTAGGTGCGAGGGACTCGTGCGTGGCCTCCTACTGGATTGATACCTTGGTTCTCAAAAACTGAGGGAAATACTTACGCTACTTTGCTGCATCACCCTTTCCTCTTCAAGGGAAAACCAACGCAGTGCTCAAGAGGTAGCATTACCGAGGTCGGGGAAGAAGGCTGCCGTTGAGGAAGTCATCGCTGGCAGCAATCACAGGAGTGTGCTCCCCAAAAACCTGATCGGCTCTCTCTCGTACAGGATCACGAAAGGTGGGGTTCGGAGGACTGCTGTCCCTTCTCGCAGTGCACGCTGGAAGGAGGGATGGAGAAGAATTGCATGGCGGCGCTAAGATCTGGAACGGTGCGAAACCATATGATACAGCGGCGGCTAGGGTAGAGCCTGTCAGGTCGGTCGTGCGAGTAAGACCAAGTATCAGATAATAGTAGGCCTTTGGCCCAAACCCCACGTCCAAGTCAATAATAGCCCCACTATCCAAAAGAATCAGAAACCGCTGAGTAACTAAGGTGTCCGTTAATTATTAATTAATGACTTAATAAATTTTCCGACTCACACCTGACTTAGAGCATGGTTAATAGTATAGCCAACATCCGACTATATGAAGTTGACACATCATCTAGAACCAACCTAATACGTAGCCTACTTACAATAGTTAGTCCCTTTAGTATAATACTATATCATTAATAATAGCCCCACCTTTTGTCTCACAAAGTATGTGTAGTCTGAATGCCGGGCGTGCAGCAGGCGGTGCCCTCGGTCGGCGCACCGCTTCAACGGCTGAAGCAGTGAGAGGTCGCGTCGCCCTGACTTGCCATCAATGTGGAGCGGCAGGCTCAGCTGGTGCAGGGCGGGAAGGTTTTGAATTTTGATTCAGTTGCTGTGCTGCTACCGTCCAATATTCGCGTGTGGTTGTTTCTAGAATAAAAAAAGGAGGTACTTCTACTTACGTTACTCCCACTATGGCTAGCCTTGCGCTTGGCTCTTCGCCTCTTCCGGAAGTCGAACAATAATGGTGGTACTACAGTAGTACTTCTGGCAATCTGACACCAAATGAACTGTTGCACGTCCACCGCTTGTAAGCAGAAGTTTCTCCTCGTGTTGCGAGCCACCACGCATGCCTTGGCGAGGGAGAAGGCGTAGTAAGCAAGCTTCTCGTCGTTCTGTGAGTTGACGGGACACATCAAAGTTATTTAGTAGTACGTACTCTCTCCAAAAAAGGGATGACCATGTCATGGCTACCATCCCGTGCTCCGTCGTTGAGTAGGTGCGATCGAAGTGCACGACTCACTTACGCAATGCTTATCTGATTATCTCCATTTTCTTGCATGACACGTGCACCTTGATGCTAGATGTCTCGCGTGTTGGCAAAAGGATGAACAAAGCTCACGTAAAAAAAGAGTGGAAGAACATAGATTCCCGACGACCGAGAAGGAGCAAGGAACCTCGCGGTGGAGCGTCTGCAAGGAACCTTGCGTGTTTTTCCCTGTTTTTTGCCGCCCGCCCGCCTATAAAGAAATAAAAGAACATGAACTCTTCGCTAACCACTAGAGACGATACATCAGGATGCTAAGTTGAAGATGTTTTATTAGTTTATATTGATAACCACGCAAGAAGCCACGCATGTACAGGACACATGCAGCCACGCATGTACACACTGCCAACGCACTAACTCATGCCGGTCCAACTCATGCACAAATGCGCACAGCATGGAGCACACAACACACGTACACAACAGATGCATGCACACACACTCGGCCGTAGAATGCACGTGAATAACACATGCATGCGCACACACTCGGCTGCATGGAGGCGTGCGCCATCTGCAGTGACGTCTGGTTCGTCGTGCTACGGCGAAGCTCGCACACAACGGCGCCTACGCATCTCTTGCAACACCTCTTTGCCGTCGTTGCTCAACGACTAGCCAGAGTCGAAGACGACTGCAACCTCAGCCTTAGAGCTAGCACCGATGGAAAATCACGCCCGCTGCACGCACACGAGCACGTACGGAGTGCCCACGACGTGGTGCGTCCCCAGTCGCCTTTACTCCTTCTGCGCACGTTTTCTATGAAGGCGGCTGCATGCCTAATGATGATGTGAGTGAGATCTTCTAGGACTCAGTTGATGACGAGGACGGTGTCTCCAACAGCGTTCCTCGGCTCGCACCTCTTGCATCACGGTGGTCGAGCTTGGAGTCATTCATCTGGTACACGTGGCATCTCAGATCTGGACACAAGGTGACATGCACCGTCAAGGGGGTCAGGGCGAACGTGACCTCTCACTGCATCCGCCATTTGAAGTGGCACGCCGGCCCAGGGCGCCGCCCACTGCACTCCCAGCTATACCCGCCTCCTCGCCGCATTCAAAAACCTACATTTACTAGTATGTATACACGTGCAAGGCACGTCTTAATATAACAGAGTGATTTTGGTAAAAGGGAAAAGAAGTAATATATGTGCTAATAGACTCAAAGAAAAAGAAATTATAGTGATGTATAAATGCCGATATTAGTTCAATATTGTAAAAGCGAGAAGTAGTATTCATGCCATAAAATTGTACGTTCATTTAAAAAGAACTGCAGGTTGCTTCACTTTTTCCACGTGTTCTTTTTTTTGAGAAATATCCACATAATCCTACTAAACCATCTCGACTGGGCTCAATCAAACCATCTGGTGGTCATGTGGCAACACAGCCCATTGGAGCTAGTTATGAGCTAGTTATGCGGGTTTAACAGAGGGGTTTGATGGAGGCGAGGAGGCGTGTTCAGCCGGGCGTGCAGCGGACGGCGCAGTACTATTCGATTTGACAGCTACTACTAGTATATTATAAAAAACAAAGAAGAGTAGTAGAGATAGAGATAAGAGTAGAGACTAGGGAGGAGCACCATCTACTGCTTCGTGGGCTACTCCTGCGCTCCATTCGGGCCATAACGTCCCCACAGCCACTCCTAAATGCGCTCCATTCGGGCGCTATTTGTTGAAATTTGGGGAGCGCACTCTCGCGACTGCTGGCAGCGACGACTTCTTCCCCGACCTCGGCAACCTCTTCCTCAACGACATGGGCGACAACCTCAATGCCAACGGTGCTGCTCCCGTTGCATCGTATGTGTTTATTTCCTTTCTGCTCGAAATCGTGGTAGAATTCATGTTTCTAGTCTGTGTCCTAGATTCTATCTGTTCATCTACTATGCTAGTCCACATGATTAGTTTAATATCTGTTATAGCTGTCATGATTTATTTTGTGCTTATTCAGATTAAATCTCGTAGTAACTTGCTCATATATTCAACTGGCGCGACGTCCCCTATAGCCACTCCCGTTTCATGGACGGCCTGGTCGATGCCTCCAAAGAGCCCTTCGTCTACTGCTATGAGTGCCCGATGCCGTTTTGGGTCTTGCCGGCGGACATCGTGCATCACCTCACGCAGTTGTGCGGTGATCACTACTGGCCCTTGGCAGAGAACATCAAGTACGAGACATGCTACCCATTCACCGTGCCGGAGTCGCTGGAGGATCACCGCCGCCTGCTAGTCTCGGAGGAGGACGGCAGTGTCTTCCTCTTGATCGTGGGCATTGGCAAGGCCCGCGCAGGCCGCCATCCCGTCTCTATAGTGTGTGTCAGGGGCGACACCGCTGACGTTGACACTGACACGAGGCCGATGTACGGGTGCATGCTCACTATTACTACCCCTCAGAGGTACATGGGCGGCGACACTAGCTGGGCTGGCTACATCAAGCTGACTAGGACTATGCAGAGCTGGGACCTTCCCGCCAATGTGGACATGGAAGACACGTGGTATGATTTGGCCCCCAATGAGGTGCACGGGGACTCCAAGGAGGTTCACCTGGACTTATGCATTACAAAGTTAAATGTTGATCATTAGTCTTCGCTCAATGTAATCCGCTGTCTAAGCATGTGGAGACTTCCATGCATGACCTTGCTCTATTGGAGTATTGCGCATGAATAAAAGTGTATCCATTTATGGTTTAGTCTAGAATCTTCCATGTATGAAATTTTTACTACAGTACTGGTGAAAGACTTACGATGAACCATTTCTTACATCTCCTATGCCCCCTTCCAAGTCATCCTTACTTAATCCCTCCGTCTAGGTGTATAAGGGCATGGTTAATACTTAATAGTATATCCAACTGTTGACTATAAGAAAGTGCCATGTCATCTGTAGCCAACATGTATAACAATCAATACTCAAAAACTAATTCTTAAAGATCATTTCTTGCAAAGCACAATAAGTATTATTTCTTCACAAATTTGGATGCAGGTTGAACAGTTGAACGCTTTTGTTTGCAAAAGATACTTTTTTTATCTATTTCACCCGGATGTTTGTGAGCTCTAGAGATGAAATAATATTTGAAGAACAGTTTTGCTATGTCTCAGTCGACTGAGACTTCGTTATGTCTCAGTCGATGATATAGCCCTTTGATTTTGCATGGAGATTAGTACAAAAAAATTATTTTCTGTTTTTTTTATTTTTCTTCTTATACTATATCATTTCTCTGAGACTTGGACTGAGACCTAGCCACACCCTTCGAAGAAACCTATCGATACCCGTTACACATGAGATGACCCCTTGATACGTCTCCAACGTATCTATAATTTTTGATTGTTCCATACTATTATATTATCTGTTTTGGATGTTTAATGGGCTTTAGTATGCACTTTTATATTATTTTTGGGACTAACCTATTAACCGAAGGCCCAATGCAAATTGCTGTTTTTTTGCCTATTTCAGTGTTTCGCAGAAAAGGAATATCAAACGGAATCCAAACGGAATGAAACCTTCGGGAGAGTTATTTTCGGAATAAACGCAATCCAGGAGACTTGGAGTGGACGTCAAGGAAGCAACGAGGAAGCCACGAGGCAGGGAGGCGCGCCCCCCACCCTCGTGGGCCCCTCGTGGCTCCACCGACCTCCTTCCTTCGCCTATATATACTCATATACCCTGAAAACATCCGAGAGTACCACGAAACCCTATTTCCACCGCCGCAACCTTCTGTACCCGTGAGATCCCATCTTGGGGCCTTTTCCGGCGCTTCGCCGGAGGGGGAATCGATCACGGAGGGCTTCTAAATCAACACCATAGCCTTTCCGGTGATGTGTGAGAAGTTTACCACAGACCTTCGGGTCCATAGTTATTAGCTAGATGGCTTCTTCTCTCTCTTTGGATCTCAATACAAAGTTGTCCTCGATTCTCTTGGAGATCTATTTGATGTAATTCTTTTTGCGGTGTGTTTGTCGATATCCGATGAATTGTGGGTTTATGATCAAGATTATCTATGAACAATATTTGGTTCTTCTGTGAATTCTTTATATGTATGATTTCTTATCTTTGCAAGTCTCTTCAAATTATCAGTTTGGTTTGGCCTACTAGATTGGTCTTTCTTGCAATGGGAGAAGTGCTTAGCTTTTGGGTTCAATCTTACGGTGTCCTTTCCCAGTGACAACAGGGGCAGCAAGGCACGTATTGTATTGTTGCCATCGAGGATAAAAAGTTGGGGTTTATATCATATTGCTTGAGTTTATCCCTCTACATCATGTCATCTTGCCTAATGCGTTACTCTGTTCTTATGAACTTAATACTTTAGATGCATGCTGGATAGCGGTCGATGCGTGGAGTAATAGTAGTACATGCAGAATCCTGTCGGTCTACTTGTTGCGGACGTGATGCCTATATACATGATCATGCCTAGATATTCTCATAACTATGCGCTTTTCTATCAATTGCTCGACAGTAATTTGTTCACCCACCGTAGATTATGCTATCTTGATAGAAGCCACTAGTGAAACCTATGGCCCCCGGGTCTATCTTCCATCATATTATTTTCCTATCAATTTACTATTTCTGCCGCCGTTTATTTTGCAATCTTTACTTTCCAATCTATATCATAAAAATACCAAAAATATTTATGTTATTATCTCTATCAGATCTCACTTTTGCAAGTAGCCGTGAAGGGATTGATAACCCCTTTATCACGTTGGTTGCAAGGTTCTTATTTATTTGTGCAGGTATAAGGCGACTTGCGTGTAATCTCCTACTACATTGATACCTTGGTTCTCAGAAACTGAGGGAAATACTTACGCTACTTTGCTACATCACCCTTTCCTATTCAAGGGAAAACCAACGCATGCTCAAGAGGTAGCACCCCCACATCCTTTGTCAAAATAGACAACGCACGGGCACCTTACTATATATTAGTACGACCAAAAATTGAACTAACATTATATATAGTACGATAAATGCTGATGCATGTCACCTAAAATTATATCATTGAAAACTATGTTCAAATACTAATCCAACGATATAGTTTTTGTTGACATGCACTAACATTTTGTTAGTTAAATCTTCAGTCAAATTCAATGGGGGACTAATAAACCACGACCGATGTAGTACTAGTGTAGAGGGCCGCGGTGCACGCGAGTCTCGCGGCAGTAAAGCCGTCATATCACAAAACCCAACCACTAATAAGTGGCCTGGTAAAATAAACGGATAAGAAACCATCACATCCCTCCGTCTTGATTGTTCTAGAACACAGGTGAGGTAGCAGCAGTGTAATGTTCATGCGAATCCTACTGATATTGGCCATTGGATTTAGAAGATCGAAGGTTATGATTGATGTTCTTAGTCCTACTTAAAATTGGTACACTATATAGTAATATATATATATAGTAGTATAGATATAGATATAGATATAGAAACGCGCGTGGAATGCGAGAAACCAACTCCGGCCACACACGTCCGTTCAGGAGCAGGACGCCGGCCAAGGTCCTCCTTCCACCATTTTGTCCACTCTTTCGGCGGCATCCGACGAGCAGAAGAGCAGTTCTCTGGCATAAAAGCCGTCTGGGTGGCCCGCCGAGCCCGGCAGCTCGCTTCTCCACCTACCTAGCCTAGCCCGTCGGAGGTAGTTGCCGCACTAAGCCAGCGCGTGGTTCCGCAGCTGGCCTCTCCAATACAGCTCGAGGAAGAGTGCCGACTTGCTCCACGCCGGCTTGTCGGGGAGCACGGCGGCACGGGCATCATCGCTGCCCTCGACGCTGCCGTGTCATACAACGCCTCCAGTGTATACGACTGTGCCATCCGCCGTCGACGCGCGCGTAGCCGTGACATGCAGGCAGAGAAAGAAGTCGCTGCGGATGTCGACCAGGTGATGCGGCTACGCGGATGTGAACGAGGTGATGGGCAGCACGTCCCCGCCCGCCGCCATCATCGAGGAAAAGTAGAACACGGGAGGCCGCCGCCGATTGTATCCCATGAAGGCCACCGCGAGGCGACGCCGGCGAATACAGCCGGTGTCTTGCTCGATTCTTCTTCTGCCGGATGCTGGAGAGGACAAAGAGATCGGGCAGCGACCATTTAGATTAGGTATTTTAATTCTACCAGGCTGGTTGTAATGGGAGTATAATAGGTAGTATCATGCATGCCAACTACTTCCTTCGTTCCTAAATATAGGAGTATTATAAGAGCATGGTTAATAGTATGACTAGCTGATGGCTACATGACACTGCCACGTCATCTATAGCCAACCTTGTAGCCTTCAAGTATAATACTCCCTCCGTCTAGGTGTCATCTTACGAAAACCAAATAATCCCAAAATATTTAGGCGCGGTGCATTAACTTCTAGCTCGTTTCTTGTTTCTTGACATATCAACCAAAGAGATGTGGGTGTGCATGCTTTTAATGACTTGAGACTAGCAAACACGACATGCAGTGGTTAGTTCATTGCATGCAATGCTATTAATTAGCAAATAAACATTAAGTTCTCTCGCCTCTTCCGAAAGTCGAACAGTGATGATGGTACTACAGTCGATAGTGTACTACTAGTAAGCAAAGCTTCTCCTCTGTTGCGAGTAGACCAGACACATCAAAAGTAGTGCATTGTCTCCAAAAAGGGTTGACCATGTCCATGGCTACCACGTGCTCCGTCATTCACTGTGTGCTTCTCGTCGTTCTGCGAGTTGACGGGATACATCAAATTTAATACGTATTCAGTACTCTCTCCAAAAAGGGCCGACCATGTCCATCAGTCCATGGTTACCATCTCGTGCTCCGTCATTGAGTATGTGCAGTATTCACGTGCCATCGAGGAGGAAAAATATTACTACGTAGTACTAGGTGCCATCGTAGTGCACGACTCACTTACACACTGCTTATCTCCATTTTCTTGCATGACACGTGCACTTTGATGCTAGATGTCCCGCGTGTTGGCAAAAGGATGAACAAAGCTCATGTCAAAAAAGAGTGGAAGAACATAGATTCTCGACGAACGAGAAGGATCAAGGAACCTCGTGGTGGAGCGTCTGCACTCATACTATTTTATATTATTTAGCGATATAAAATCAACCAATCATGTCCACAGTAGACCGAAAGAGTACGAAACACAACAGCCCAGTGTAGTTACATCATACAGTACGTGGCCAACCCACGCTATCACCATATTTCTTGGCCTCCGTGTGACACCTAGATCTAGTAATCCACCAGCCCGTATAGCTTCTCGCTCCTCATCTCTCTCAAAGTGCGGCGGGCTGGCGTTTTTGTCGTCTATTGAGGTCGGTTAACTCATCACATGTTAGCGACATGCCAAGAGCATTCTAAAAAATTATTGTACTCTATTGTTATGCCAAGAAGAGGAAGCGCTTTGACCGACGGACCAAACGAGAGAGGCGTGTCGTGCCATGAGTGGGTCCAGTTTCTCGTTTTGAACTTATATGGTGTAGTAGTAACACTTGGTTTTGACTATTGGTAAGATTTTATATACTCTCTCCGTCTAGTGAATAAGTCATCTTAGATTGTGCACCGTGACCAAGGAAGAGGGGAAAATGAGAGAAATTAATATTTCTTTGCTAATTAATAGCACTGCATGCAATGATCTAACCATTGCATGTCGTGTTTGGTAGTCTAAGTCATTGAAAACATGCACGCCCCACATCTCTTATTGGTGGATATGTCAAGAAACAAGAAACATGGTGGGAGTTAATGCACCGCGCCTAAGTATTTTGGGATTATTTGGTTTTCGTAAGGTGACTTATACACCTAGACGGAGGGAGTAGGGCCTAATGTATTCTTCGAGGATGCCTTTGACTATTGATAAGATTTTATATAATTTGAAAATTATATCATTCGAAGATCCTTTCACGTTCCGTTTTCGAAAAGAAAAAAGATCCTTTCTCGTACGAATTTGACTGTATGCTTTGAGCAACTTGCATGTCCTATACTCCTCTTGTTTGGATACTCTAACTTAGCTAGAGGTTAGACTAACTCATGACTAACCCTGAACTAACTGTAGCCAAAGAGGTGTTCCGGTGACAGGGTTAGATTGACAATAAGTGCACTTGATGGAGAGAGAAAAGTGATTTTTCAGTGGGCCCAAGGAGGTACTTACTGTGGGAAAGGTGAAGTGATGGTTGCTTCGCCCGAGCAACTTATTACTCTGGGAATATGGGAGTACCAGCGGATTCAAAGAACAGAGAAATGATGGTTGCTTTGTCCGAGCAACTTATTGTGGTGAAGGTGGGGCTCTATGATTTGATTGCTCAGTAGTCATTACTAATGGGGCGCAACGACCAGGGTAAATCTTTCCCTGCAGTTGTGCACTTAATATTGCTGCAAGGTAGGTGGAGCCGGATGAAGGATGTCCCACATGTCGGCGAAACAAAGTTGAATTGTTTCTGGCATTGCTATCAATCCTTCAGGATTTGTTTATATGTACGCATAATTTTAATGAAATTGTACTATGATGATATGAAGGTTTCAACTTTGGTTCCCGCAGGAAAAAAAAGGTTTCAACTTAGGATTCATGTGTCCTCTTGCCTCAAGATTATCTCGTTACAACATTCCATCAAATACAAATGATACTACTACCATGGTTGCTAATGCATCTCAATGGTTCGCAGATCAGCGCCAATATTCACATCACAACTAAAGACAAAGTTGTGAGAAGGTGTACAAATAAAGAAAAATATATAATTGATCGATGCTATTCGTAGGCATGGGTCCATTTCCTGGGCACAATGTTCATTGCTTGGCAGCTAGTTTCACCCAGTGCTGTAGCCAAATAGGGGGGGGTGTACGGAGGACACCACAATCCGATCATTTTGTGCAGCTCCACTAAAATCGAGCTGACCATCCCTGTTTGCAAAGATATCCAGTCAGTGTGATTACAATAACAATGGAACTAGATGATGAAACATAACACACACAAATAGAAGCCGATCACCTTTGCGATGTGTTGGAGAAGATTAGGCAGGAGTTGGATGAGGAGGATAGCAAAACCAATCTCCCTTTCTGTAGTCCCACAAAAATGTAAAAACGTTGCCCGTGTGACATTTTGGCAGAACTGCACAAAACACTCTTAAGAAAAAAGTGATTTGTGCAGTTCACCAAAAAATATAATAGCAACAAGGTGAAATGGCTAGCCCTGTTTGCAAAAAGAGGTAGAAAGGAAACAATTCTTGGCGAATAACACGAGTTGAAGACACATCGCCGACAAAAAAGAAGCATATTCCATGTAATAAGGGAAGATAGCAGCATGGTGGTTTATCAAAATGGTTTGAGGGCGAGATTGCAAGATGGAAAATCGCCCGGCGAGATACGTCTTAAGAAAAAATTAAAGAAGATCCACATGCGACAACGTGGGAAGATGGGCGATGGAGCAGGCCGAGGAAGGCTGTACTCGAGGGTCGTCGGGATGTTACTAGGAGGGCGTCGGCGGCCGGGATCTGCCCATACTGCGGCAGCGAGCAAGTGGCGAAGGCCCTACCGCGCCGGAGCTTGGTCAGAGAGAATGGCGGGTACCGCAGATCGGGACGTGGTGCCTCAACGCCGTCGAGCGGAGAAACGATGCACATCTTCCCTTTTCGCCAGCGGACGGGATTCGGCCGGATCACTGATCAACGGTGAGAGAGAGAGGCCACCGCCGCCTTGTGTGAGATGGTGTGACGAGAGACAAACCCCGGCAGGCAGGCTCCGTTGTATATAGTGGAGCGAATTTTTCCATTTTCCACACGGCAATCGTTTTATATTCTGTACTACGCGCCATTGAGGAGGAATATATAACTTTATTTAATACAAACGCGTCAAGTCAAACTTTGTTCCATCTAGGCGTGGTACCCGACCCTCCTTTGAGTAAACAACCCTACACGCGTCAAATTATCACGTGGGCTGCCTTTTCGTACAGAAACGAACTCCACCGTGTACCCGCGCGGGTGTGGCCGGGAACGAGACGTGAGTACGTGCGTCATGCATGCACCTCTTCTGTAGGTGCGGTACGTGCGTGGGTGGTGGGTGTGAGAGAGATGGTTTGTGCGAAACCGAAGCAATGTGTCGATGATATCTCAAACAAAAAAACGTAACATATGCAATGTGTATGAAACAGAGTCATGGATATATCATATATAGAGGGAGCGATCCACGAGAAGAGATTGGAGGGATCATCGGCGTGAGATATCGATAGAATCAAAAATAGGGATGAAGTGTGTGGCTGCGCAATCGATAAAGAGTGCCATCGAATTTGTGTTTGCCCACGTCAAAGATACAGGGCGGCTGGCCTACTAGTATTTGAGAGGGCAGAGGTGCAGTTTTTCTCTGTGGCATGGATACCTACCTACAACGTTCGACTATCGGTGGGGGGGGGGGAGGGGGTAGGGACCTAACTATAGAGAGGTAGATCTACTACTATATGTGTGGAGAAGGAGAGACCTAGCTATATAGAGAGGGAGATCGATCGGCATCCATGGATATGTGTAGCAGAAAAATAAGGTTGGGAGAAAGACAAAGGTAGAGTGTCGAAGGGTTGGTGGTGGAGTGGCGTCTCACAAATGGTGGGAGAGGCCTGCTAGACAAACGGAGAATGCAGTGCAATATCAATAAGAGAGGCGGGGATGTGCATGCATCTATGCACGTGCGTGTGAGAGATGGGTCGGGAGGTATGCAAGGATTATGAGGAGAGACGATATGGTTCTGGTAAGCATACGTAACTACATAGGAAGGTCTACTGTCATGTGTCCGAGAAAGGGAGAGACATAACTAGTGAGGTAAGTCTATCGGTGCGTGGGGAAAAGAATTATAGTCGACCTAGCTATATGTAGGGAGATCAGTACGTATACATGCATGCATGTGTTAGAAGCAAAAATAAGGTCCGGATAGACAGACAGGGGGAAAGGGGTGCGGCTAGGAGGTGGTGCGAGAGGCCTACTATGTCGAGGGGGGAGGAGTGTGCGACTATGAGATCGATGAAAAGAGGGGCGGGAGTGTGCACCTGCGTGGAACCGTATTCGACATAGGGGGCATGGACAGTGAGAAGAGAAGAGGGGAAGTATGTGTTTGTGGTAGGCACACTTGGCTAGAGAGGTATATCGACCGGTACGTGCCGAAAAGAAGGAGTCGGGGGGCTACACACACCGTGGGTGAACGACCTAAAGAGAAATAACTTGAACATGCACGATAGAGGGGCCGAGGGAGGATGAGAGGGGGGCAGGCGTGTGCATGCACGATAGAAAATTAGCGCTAGCTAGCTACAAAGAGAAGAGGATCGTGAAGGTGTTAAAGACGAACATAGATCATAATTCATTATAAAAAAGTGGATATGGATACTTGAAGAAGATATCATAATGTAGAACATTGATTATAATTTGGGCTAATGTGTGGCTTTTGCAGCTCAGGGCTAAATACTTGTCATAATTTAGGAGGAGGGGCACTATACTTTGTGTGATAAACACGGTGTACGTATGGAACATGTTTTAGATTATGAATATATAGTTAGTACATCAAATGTACTATTATTTGGAATCAACATCAAGTGTATTCAAAAGATTGAATTCGAGTTCATATAGTACATATAGTTCATATCTATCTCTATAGTAATCATGTAGTGTGTTGCTAAGGTAATACACGAATGATGGTTGAAGTTGGCAACAATCATGATTGTAGATTCTTATTGAAATAGAGAAACGAATTCAAATTCAGTTCGAATTGCAGCGGTAGTATAGACATTTGGAATGCACAAAAATGTTGGCATGAGTAGGTTAAATGCATTATACAGCCAGCGAAAAAATTTAATTGGACATAACATGGATCCATACCCCCTCCTTCCATCTATAGAGGGCCTAATGCATTTTTTAAGACCGCCTTTGACTATTGACAAGATTAATAGTACATGACATGCACAATGTGAAAATTATATAATTGAATGCCCCTTTCACACACGAATTTAACGGTGTGCTTTGTGTAAGTTGCATGTCATATATTATTGCTCTAATATTTGGTTGGTCAAATTTAGCCTCGAAAAATGCATTAGGCCCTATATAGATGGAAGGAGGGAGTAGCTTTGAATAGCATTTGTATAGTAAAATGGGACAAGACTCTCTCTTTGTGTGGTGTGAATAGATTTTATTTTTTCATTTTTTTGTGTTGAGGGAAGTGTGAATTGATTTGGTACATACAAGTACAATATTACACGTTAGGCTTGTCCCTAAAATTCAACCCGCGCCTTGTTATATCCCGAAAATTCTGATATCATGCTCCCAAAACTGGCGCCTTCAAAACTCCCTCCAGCTGCCAAATCCCGACACGCGAAATCCCCCTTCTAACCCTGAGCCGAAAGGGCCGCTAGTTCAAATCGGTGGAGGTACTTTTGTAACACACCCTACATTTTGGACAAGTGCGTCCCTAAGTCATGGTCCCCCCTCCCATCGCCTCCTTTTCGCCATTCGAAATCTGGCCGCCACAACCTCTCTGCTCCAGCCGCGAAACCCCACCCGCCTCCATCCGCCACCTCACCGCTGCCCAGCCGGAGCCTCTTCCCCAATGACGTCGTCCACCGCAACAGCTCGACCTTCCTCATCCGCCTACCCGGATGAGGATCCGTCGTCCATCCCGTCGTCCCGCCGGTTCAGCCGCCCCGTCCTCCACCTCCAAGGAGTTGCTCCGACGATCGCCTCGTCTATCGTGGCTGCTCCATCCCCACAGCGCCGCCTTAACCTGCTCCACCGGAACCGCAGCATCCTCACCGACTCCTCGGACGAAGCCGAGGCCTACTCGGCGCCACCAAAGAGGTTGTACACTCATCGCATCGCACCTTCTCCCTAACTCGACCTCCCGGCGCCGACGGTGCTCCATCCCGCACCCCCATGGAGCGGATACCTCGGCTTGGTGCATGGCGACATCTCCAGCGGCTCTCCCGGTCTGAGGCCCCTTGGTGGCGGCGTCCATACCAGCCGGATATCTTTCTGCTTTGCTCGGCTGTTGCTTTCGCTTCTTCTTTGCCGGAGTTCTCGCTTCGCTCGCTCCTTCTGCTGCTGCTCGGCTCTCGCTTCGCTTCGCTTCGTGGTCTTTGCTCTGCTCGACTTATCTACACTTGATCGGTAGAATCGACTTTTTGGGTCAATCGATTTTCAGGGGGTGGCGGGTCTCGTCGGAGTTAAGGAAGAACCACCCGCAGCGGGGAGGGGGGCTTGCCGGAGAGGTATCCCACTATCTAACTTAGGGTTCTGGGTGGGGTGCTGCTCGCCGGCGGTGGGGGGGGGCGGTGGTGGGGCGGTGGCGTGGGGATCGCCGGAGAAAAAGCTTTGCGCGGGGGGGGGGGGACTAGAGGGCTGACCGGGGCGGCGACGGACCAACGGTGGGTAGTTGTTTCGGGGTGGCGAGGCGGTGGCGGACCGGCGGTGGGGAGTTGTTTTGGGGCGGCGAGGGGGCGGCGGACTGGCGGTGGGTAGTTGTTTCGGGGTGGCGAGGCGGCGCGGGATCCGGCCGGTGGTGGCTGGAGGCTCAGGGGGGTGCAGGTTGAAGATGAACTACAGTCCCTCCCTAAACTATCCCATGTGAAGTGCCTCTCTGCTACCATTGCATTCAGTCTCGACAGTAGCATTCAGATTCCACAGTAAATTTCAGTTTCGACAGTTAAGTTCAGAGTCAATAGTTTTACATCATCTATTGTAGTCAGGTGGTTTTTGGTGATGTAAATTTTACATCTATCTCTTTTTGGTAATGCATTTTACATCATCTATTGGAGATGCTATTAGAATCCCACTTGAGATTAACAATGTATGTCTTGTGCCGCTTCAGCCTTGATGTCTTATGGCTCACCGGAGCTGCTCCAAGGACGGAACGATCCATCACAATGTGAGCAAAGGCTCCTGACGCCGCCTCTGATTCCTCATATCTTCCTCCACACCTCCGATAGCCACCTCTGCCCCAACTTCTTCAGCGACCAACCCAACGATGCTGAGGTCGACACGGCTACGGCAAAGAGGTTGTACACTTGTCGCATCACTTATTACTCTACATTCATGTCGATCCATTAGGGCTATTGTGGTTCAACGGAAAAACATAGCAATATGAAATTTCCTATGGCACTCTACTATTCAATTATTCATGCATTTTGTTGAAAGGAATGGATCAAAACATCCACCTGGCCCTACTTTTCAAAATCCTATGCATGAAAACAAGACCAAGTGCATTAGTGGCAGAATAACATTCTAAGCATACTGCGCTTTCATATGGTTTCACTTTATTTTGGCCATGTTTCTTTGCATTCCTCTCCTCCTCCTTTTCCTGTGAACCAAACACCCAAGTTGATAGAAATATTGTGTTCACATATGCTCTGTTTCCCATGTGCATTCCTATCCTATTTCGGTGTTTTTCCTCCTATCCCTGCGTTTTTAGAATCATGCAAGCCAAATGAGCCCTTACGAAATTACTTGATTCTGGTAGGTGTCGAAGAAAACTTTACGTGGTTTGTCCTGCTCTGCCGTGATGTCATCCACCTCACCGAAGTTGCTCCATCGATGAAGCATCCACCAAACCGTACATCATGACTCGACCATCTTTCGCCGCATGAGATCTCCTTCCTGCCGTCGGCACCACATAATGGCATCACCATCATCTACTCAGTAGATGAACCTGAGGAGTACACGGGTCCACAAGAGAGGTCGCACTCTTTTGTTTCTGCTTTTGTTATGCATTGCTTAATATTACCTGCTACTTTATGGTCCTGTTCACCTCTTAGACTCCAAGTCAGGTCCAAATTTATGTTCAAAATTGAGTTCTAAATTAGTCGTGGGGCACATATCGAGGCAGCAATGAATAGTATCTCTGTCTAATATCTGGTTCACCTAGGGTATGCCTATGTTGTTCATCTTGGGTGGGAAACAAATAGTAAAGCAACCATCATCTGTTTTTTATTAAATTAAAGCAATCATCATTTGATTTCATTATTTTTGGATCCATCCACGGTTGTTACCATTACTCTAGATTTCTGCATGCTCTCCTTACATAATATCACTATATTTTTTTGTATGCATGTCGATATTGTACACATCATCTTTGAACATGTAGAGGAAAAGAGAAGAGTTTTCTTGTGACAATACAATGTCATGCAGACATTGCTCCATGGTGGGTTCAATGTCAAACCCTCCCCCTCTCCAGTTGTAATCCGAGGAAAGATATCTGTTCTGAGGCGGATTCAGACGCAGCTGACCACTCCTATTTACCCCCAAGGTGTTTGCTCTAACTTGGCATGATGATGTTAGTAATATCATACATAGGTTTCCTTGCAGTGCCTACTTTCGACATCATATATGTCATCTGCTTAGTTTAGACATGTTCTGTAATGCCACCTATTTAGTTTCAATATCATATATGGGAATTATGCAGTCTCATGTCTTTTAGCCAGCCATAATATATGTGAAATGTGCAATGCCATCCTGTTTAACCAGGCATCATATATTTGAATGATATCTAGCCCATCCTTTTCTTTATTAAATTTCCATTTGTCGACAATGTTTGTACATTAAACTACTCTTCCTGTGAATCAGCCATTTGAGTGGGTGATGGAAAAATCTGAGTGAAAACAAGGCCTTCAGAGCAGAGCGGCATTGCTACACAGCCGAAGCGAGATCTCTTCTTTGGGTCCCGATAGCTCCTCAGAGATGGATTCGGAGACAGATGACCAGTCCTATTCCCCCACCGAGGTGTATGCTCTAACTTGACACGGTTCTACTGCTCATATCATGCGTATGGTGTCTTGCATTGCATAGTTTAGACATCATATACACAATATTCAACACCATGTTCTTAGTTCAGACATCATATATGCGAATGCCCTCCGCTTAGCATATAAATCACATATGTGAATTAAATCATGCGATCCTGGTTACTTAGATAACATGTATGTGAATTATGTCATGCGATCCTGTTTAGTTAGTCATCATATCTTTGATATGTTATGCTATGCTATCCAGTTTAGATAGACATCATATACGTGAAATTATGTCATGCTATCCGTTTTAGTTAAACAATATATATGTCAATTATTTAATGCCCTCTTTTTTCCACACTATCTATTGCAGCTGTCTCTCATACAATGTCTGTACATTCAATTATGTTTCCTGTTTATCAGCCATTTGAATTGGAGCGGGTGATGGCAGTATCTAGCGGAGTAAAAACACGGTCTTCAAATAAAACAGTGCTACCTCTTGGTGGAGATAGCACACCGGTTGTACATGCACGAGAACCAGCCCTACCACACATAACCCAGACTCTCGTAGATTTTACCCCTGCTGCGATGGACAAAGAACCAGCTTCACCCAATCTAACCCCAACCCCAGCAGATAGTAACCCAGTTCCTATTGACACAACACCATCTCCACCACAGAGCTCCCAAACTAGAGCAGTTAGTAAGGCAGCTCCAGTGCCCAAAGCGCCAGTACTACCACGGCGAACCCCAACTCCACCAGTTAGTACACCTATTCACATGGAGGAAGCACAACCAGCCATTCATAGTTTAGCATCTACCGCATTTGATGTTGTTAAATCCTATGTGCGTATCTTCCCATCATGGAAATATTATCTCAAGATGAAGGAAAATGCCGATTCGTGTGTTTGTCCAGGAGTTATGTGTAAGTAATGTTATTCATGGCAATTACTTTGCTTTGTCCCATACATTCTACCTCCATGATGGTTATAATATAGCAAATTTTCCCATTTTTCTCTATAGAGAAGGACCGATTTGGAAATTCAGGATGAGGTAACCTGTGCTAATACCTCTGCTATCTTCAAGAATGCTTGGTGGCAGAATCAGAATTACCTGAAGAAAATGTACTTCCCTGGCAAAGAAACTCATCAAATTCCCTTACATTCTCCTGAGACACATTTACTGGACGATGACTGGGAACGCCTTGTTCTTTAATGCTCCCGAACCAAGAATGTGGTAAGGTCTATGAGCTCATTTTATTTGAAGTACTATATGCTTGCGTCTTACTGTACTCTGTTCATGTAGAATAAGTGCTTAAACCTGAAGAACAATTGTTCAAGATTCCGTTGCTATCGTGCATACTGTTTGCTCTTGTTTCACTGTATTTACTCATACAAACTTATTTTTAAATTGAACTATCCAATGGAAACTCCAATGGCACAACAGGTATGTTTACGCATGTTTCTTTAACAGGTTTGCTCTTATAAATAGCTCTGTTGATTTCAATTTCATTTGTGTATACAGTTGACTACTCATATCATGCACATTACTAGCATCATAACAGGGCCAATAGTGTTGTTGTACATGTAGACCCGTGGTACCCATCTGAAATCTTGTTGTGCCATTTAGTTTCCCACGCTTTGTATTCTTTCAGTGCTGCTTTCTCTTGAACTGATATGATTTGAACTGTGTCTCTATTTTGATTTGGCGAGACAATGCAGTGACCATAGGACATAAATATATGTTTGTTTGATGCTTTTATAATGTACTACTTGGCAATAGAAAACTTGGTAGTTTAATCTTGTCCACCTTACTAATGAACTGGTTCACCAAAATGAGTTTCATATACTAGTACATGCTAAACCTGTTATGTGTCTGCTTGTTTCTTCTTTTAGAATGCTGACAAAATATTGGGGAAGAGTGCCTTGTTAAGAAATGATAAAGGAAGTAATGCAGATAAGGTTCAGGATCGTGAGACATCCTTGTTGGTCTCCAACAAAGCTGATAAAACAGCTAAGGAAAACTATCTTGAAGACAGTGAGGCAACCCCAAAGTCCTGTCTGGGTTTCTTTATTCGAATTCTTGGCCACTACCACTTGCACAAGCTATTCAAACTCACTGTCAAGATCGATTCGGTTTCTTGAGTCTCAACTACAAGCTGAAAGACATCGATCGGTGTCTTTGCGACAAGAAGTGGAAGGACTGCGGAAGTCCTGGAGCATTCAGATGCATACTTTACGGTGCAATGACAAGCGTTGGAGGATTTTAGCGCCAAAGCAGACAAAGCTAATAAGCTTGCTAAGCTTATTGCCGCATTGTGGATACCTGTGATAATGTTTCTTGAGCTCTTACGAAGTTGTTTTGATTATGGACTTGTTTTCTTTGCTGCGTTTATTTGCACTGGTGGTCAATTTTGACGGCCAGTGTATGTAATATGCTTCTTTGTTCCCTATATTTGCAATGGTGGCGAACTTTGATGCCCAGTGGATGTAATATGTGTAATAGCTGTAATAGGCTAGCATTAATTGCTTGCTTATTTATTTCCTTACTGTCTTGTTTAGTTGTTTGCTTGTAGTCATTGCAGTTCTTTTTTCGCGTTTTTTAGTGGCCACAATAACCTAGTTTTGGTAACTAGGCAACAATAATCATGGCAACACATGGACTGTTGTAACCATGGGCCTCCTGCGGCCGTAGGATCCGTGGGCCTTCTATGGGCCGTAGGATCCATGGACTTTCTATGGGTCGTATTATCCATGGGCCTTCTACGGGTCGTAGGATCCATTGGTCTTCTACAGGCCGTAGGATCCATGGACTTTCTACGGGCCGTATGATCCATGGGCCTTCTACGGGCCGTAGGATCCATTGGTCTTCTACGGGCCGTAGGATCCATGGGCCTTCTATGGGGCGTATAATCATTTCACCAAACATGGGTCGTAATATTCGTGGACCATAATGGGTTGTTAATAGGCCGTATTTGATAACGCTATGAAAATAGCCCAACTGGTTAACAGGCCATAAACGGGCCGAATGTAACCACGGGCTGTATTTGGCCCACAAACAGAATAGGTCACTAACAGACCGTATCTAATCGAATTCTAGAAATAATCCCAAGAATAAATGGTCCCTTAGAAGGCCGAAAGTTAACACGGGCTGGAAACGGCCGACGGAATAATGGGCCTTTAATGGGTATAAAGCAATACACTGTTCATTATGGGCCAGTTTCATCTCAGGCCTTTAATGGGCCGAGAGTTACAAAGGGCCTCATATGGGCCGAAAGACATCATGGGCCATACGTGGGACGGAAGTTACAACGGGCTGGAATCATATTTTACGGTTGTCGATGTTAAAACCGGCGGATCTCGGGTAGGGGGTCCCGAACTGTGCGTCTAGGCGGATCGTAACAGGAGACAAGGGACACGATGTTTTTACCCAGGTTCGGGCCCTCTCGATGGAGGTAATACCCTACTCCCGCTTGATTAATATTGATGATATGGGTAGTACAAGAGTAGATCTACCACGAGATCAAGGAGGCTAAACCCTAGAAGCTAGCCTATGGTATGATTGTTGTTCGTCCTCGGACTAAAACCCTCCGGTTTATATAGACACCGGATAGGTTAGGGTTACACGTAGTCGGTTACAATGGTAGGAGATCTACATATCCGTATCGCCAAGCTTGCCTTCCACGCCAAGGAAAGTCCCATCCGGACACGGACGAAGTCTTCAATCTTGTATCTTCATAGTCTTGGAGTCCGGCCGTGACGATAGTCCGCTATCCGGACACCCCTAGTCCGGACTCCTCGGTAGCCCCTGAACCAGGCTTCAATGACGATGAGTCCGGCGCGTCGATTGTCTTCGGCATTGCGAGGCGGGTTCCTCCTCCGCATACTTCATAGAAGGTTTTGAACACAAGGATAGTGTCCGGCTCTGCAAAACAAGTTCCACATAACATCATAGAGAGAATAATTTTTACACAGATCTGCTGACGTATTCCGCGGCGTGACATCACACCACGGCTAGGCCTTTATATGAATCGTTTTTTTACTGTTTCCACCTCAGCGTGTTTAGCGAGGAGGTTTCCTTGGCACGTCTTATCAAAGCATAGATCGTGCCCCCTTATTCCGGGATTCTCATCAATACGGACGTGGGTAACCCATCCGCGCCATTGATTACGGTAGCTTGGCAAATAAGCGAGTTTTACCAGCTGGTGGGGGACGATAGCTTCGTCTGCCTATATAAGGGATAAGGATCCACCTTTTCACCCTCGCCTTCTTCCTCCTTTGCTTATCCATTTCCGCACAAGACTCGAGCTCCAGCGCCCAAGTCCGCACATCCCACCTCAACCTTTCTCCAATCATGTCAGGAGCGGGAGGCAGGTGGATGGCCTCCTCCATCACGGAGGGGCACATCGCAAGACTGCGGGAGGCCGAATACTTGTCCGGCAACATCGCGCACAGGCTTCCTGACGAGGGGAGCTCATTCCAACCCCTGGGCCCCGTGAAGGGTGGTGTTTCTCCCCCACTTCCTCCGCGGACTAGGCTTTCCTCTTCACCCAATTGTCCGGGGGCTCATGTTCTACTACGGCCTGGACTTCCACGACCTGGCCCCGAATTTCATCCTCAACATCTCGGCGTTTATCGTCGTGTGCGAGGCTTTCCTCTGCATCCAGCCCCACTTCGGCCTATGGCTTAAGATCTACAACGTTCGGCCGAAGGTAGTGGGCGGACGTCAAGCGGAGTGCAGAGGCGCCATGGTTGGCAAGATGGCCAAAGTCCCATGGCTCAAAGGCGCCTTCGTGGAGACAATAAAGGGGTGGCAATCGGGGTGGTTCTACATCACCGAGCCTCGCAACACCAAATGGGCGGCGGCCCCCGAATTCAGATCTGGCTTCCCCACACCGCTCTCGTCATGGAAAGAGACGGGCCTGACGTGGGGGAATTCGGACGAGGCATCCGTACTTCAAACGTGCGTCCGAAACCTGGTGGCCAAGAATCTTAGGCTTGTCGACGTAATCCAGGTGATGCTCGTCCGCCGGATTCTCCCGTGCCAACAACGGGCTTTTAACTTGTGGGAGTTCGATCCAGCACAACACCAAACCTTGAGCCGGCTCTTCGACACTATGTACGAAGACGCCTGGAAGGTGTTGTTCAAGGGCGCCGAAGCCCCAGCATCCGCTACCAAAGATCGCGGGTACAGCTCGCAGCGTCAAGCCGGCGAGGTAAGTTATTTTACCCTTTACGGGGTTCTTTTTTCATAGATTGATTCTACATGGGATCTAAAACTCCCTAATCTCTGACAGGAGTGGCTAAAGACGTCCAGACAGATTAACTGTCCGGCTCCTTTGTCGGAAGATCCAGAGAACGCCCGATTGATGGGACTGCTGGCTCCGGCGCCGTACGTGGTCCCGGAGAAGAAGGCCAAGAAGGAGGCCACGGGAACTCGAAGGAGCTCCCGATGCGAGTCTTTGTCGATTCAAGCGGAATCTTCTCCACGAAGACGCGAGGAGGAAGAAGAAGCTCCTCCCCAGTGAAGAGGAGAAGAAAGGAAGGCCGCCCCAACCGGGAGGCGGAGGGTCCAAGAAGGAAGAACCCTTCCTCCGGACTTCTCCACCAACGTCGGCAACGACGAGGAGGACTGGCCTACAAGGGCCAAGCCCCTGGCGAGATCGTAAGTGTCCGGATACCCATGGTTTTTTATTATTGCAGAGTGTTCTCTAATGCTGAACAACCGTGCAGCCCGCCCAAGGGCGAGTTCGCCGATTCATCGAGCGGGTCCCTGGGCTCGTCGAAAATGGAGAGTACCTCGCTTCCGATCGCCTCCTCGCCTTACGCTGCGGGCGACGCCGCGGCGGGGCCCCAAGGGGGGCTTGGTCAAGAGGAGGTAGCACAGGAGGTGCCACAAGGCGACCTCCCGGACTCCAGGCGCGCGGGGGGCAAGACCCCCAGGGGCTCTAAGCCCGACCCTCGTCCGGACTCCATGCCAGAACCATCAGTGGTTCCGAAGTCCGGACAGCGGATCCTTCGCAAGAAGGGTAAGACGCCGGTGTCCTCCGTCCAACCGGAGGCACCGGATAGCTTACAGGAGGCGCTTAATGCCGCTTCCATCAGGAGGAACACCGCATTGTCATGAGTGCGGTGATCCGAACAGATTCGATCCGCCAAGAGCAGGTGATCAAGCCTGTACTCACCTTCTAACGGGCTTTGAGGTAAGTTTTAGAATATGTAAAAATATAACCTGATGCTTAGTTTGGTGTTCGGAAAGAAAATCCGGACTAAGGATCTAAAAAGATATCTGTGAGAGTCTAACATAAGTATGTCAATATGGGAATGCAGGCTATTCTTTGACCTCTGCCAAGACCGACCGCAGAGGTTAATGCATTGAAGCAGAACCTCGAGCGGTCCGAGAACGAGCTCGGACAAGCCAAGAAGGAGCTCGAGGACAAGGAAGGTAAGTAATACCTTATTAAATAAATACCTTATAGAAAAGGCTTTGGTTGCAAAAAATAACAGGAATAACTTGGATACTCCAGGGGCCACGAACAAGGTGGCGACCCTGAAGGAAGCGATGTCCGTAGCCGAAAACAAAGCGGCTAGGGAACCCTCGAGCGAGAGAAGGGGGAGGCGCAGCTGGCCAAGGTACAGCAAGAGCTCCAAGCTCTCGTGGAAAAACACGAGAGTTTGGAGCGTGACTCGAAGACTCGAGAGTCCGAGCTCGCCTCGGCTCTTGAGAGTGCCAAAGCTGCTAAGGCCGAGGCCCAAAAAGCCCTCCAAGAAATTGAGTCTTTAAAGAAGATAGCGGCGGGTAAGGCATTCTTTATGCAAAGCAAGCATGTGAAAGTGAATTACCTATTACTTACCGGATTCGGAGCTCTCCGGGAGCATTCACAGATTTGCCCGTGGTGCCCTCGACGCTGCCGCATTCTACCGCACCCAGGAGAGGAGCTCCACGGAGAAGGTGTTCTGGTCTCAGTATGCTGAGGCCGACCATCCGGTGCCCCTGAGCGACCAGCTGAAGCAGTTGGTCGAGCTCCATAAGGTCGTCGAACAGGCCATGAAGGGCCTTATAAGCGTTGGTATGGCCATTGGAGGCCATGCCCGGGAGCTACTTCGGCTTGGTGCAGCGGCTGGCGGATGCCTGTCCGCGGCTTGAAGTCATCAAGCACTCTGTCTGCATTGAAGGGGTCCGTCGGGCCCTTGCCCATGCTAAAGTGCACTGGGGCAAGCTGGATGCGGAGAAGCTCGTGACGGACGGGCCACCGAAGGGCCATGAGCATCGCCGCCGAAATGTACTATGAGGGCCTCTGAAGGGTACCCGCCCGAATAGCGGATGAGTGCTCGAGGATGTAATTTTTGAATAAACTTGCATTTGTTATCCTGTACGCTGAAAACTTGTTCATATGCGCTAAGCAACGCTTATTAATTTAAAATATTACCTTTTGTGCGGCCGTTTATCAAATTTGAGAGATGGCAAGTCGTTGGCTTCAGCCCCCATGCCACGAGTTCTGGGGTGTTCGGGATAAACTTGAGCACTCTTGTTCCCATTCTTGGGTCCATCTAGGGAGGCGCTCAACACAACGAACAAGGCAACCGGACTTATAATGCTTGAACACTCTCACTTAGCCATAGAATTCTATAATTTTAAATTTCGGCGAAGCCCCTAGTATTCGGAAGACCGAGTTCGGGGCGCTATCCACGCCTTGGACGGACAATTCCGGTTCCTCCCTCTAAGCGGCATAAGTCTTTAGGGACCCGAAAAAACCTCTCGAACAGCGACCAAATCTCGCCCTATCATGACGGTCAGTTTAAGCTTTCTCCACTGAGGTGCTCGACCCAGCATAACTGGGGCACAATCGCAGTGGTTCTCCCGGTGCTACCTTAGCCGATATAGCGGAACGTAAGGTACCAAAACACGGGAGCCGGGCAAACCCAACTATTGACCCAAGACATGATTCGGAGCCAATTCATACAATGCTATAAGTTCGGGGTGCCGCACTTGTGAAAGTGTTCGGACTTTTCACACCATAATTTTGGGATACTTAAGCCCCTGGTGTATTGGCCGTACCAAAGTGTATGGTTGCAACATGTCATGAAATGAACACATGTATATAAAAAGGAAGTAGAGCAATAATAAGCAAAAGTTGTGTATTGTTTATTCGAAAAGGTACTGCAATGGAAGCAGAACGATCCAAATAGTGCGGTAAGCAAGGGATGGGACTATCTAACATGTCCCCCTCCAGGGGTAAGTTGCTCGTAATAGAGACCACCTGAGCACTCGACGTGGCTTTCCGCTTCCCTGGCTGTTGCATCGTGAGTTCGGCGACTCGAGTGCCGGACAGGACTTCTCAAAGACGGAGTCCTGAAAGTAAAAAAGGAAGAAAAAGAAAAAGAAAAAGAAGTGACAAAAGCGGAGCCCACAGTGCGGTCGAGCCGCATTCTTGGCGTGCCGTTGTCTTGCCCTCCCCATATGCCCATGGTATCTCCGGGCGTAATTATGTATGCAGCGTACTACTAGCATCGCAATTTCGCGAGGGCTGGGGTTGGGGCGGATTGCTACTCGTGCTTGAATCGTGCGGTGGTATTGTTGCGGGTTACTCCGGTAGCGCTTGGCGATGTCGGGGCGCTTAGTGGCGGACTCGAGAATTGCCGTGAGAGGCTGCTTTGCACCTCCGCCCGCGAGGGCCGCCGTATGCTCCTCCGTTCGGAGAGAGTGTTTGGTGTTTCCATTGAACGTGATTAGTCCTCGAGGGCCTGGCATCTTGAGCTTGAGGTATGCGTAGTGCGGCACCACATTGAACTTTGCAAATGCGGTTCGTCCGAGCAGTGCATGATAGCCACTGCGGAATGGGACGATGTCGAAGATTAACTCTTCGCTCGGAAGTTATCCGGAGATCCGAAGACCACTTCGAGTGTGGTGAGCCTGTACAATTGGCCTCTACACCCGGTATGACGCCTTTAAAGGTCGTCTTTGTAGGTTTAATCCTTGAGGGTCTATGCCCATTTTGCGCCTTTGTATCCCGATAAAGCATGTTCAGTTGCTACCGCCGTCCATCGTGACTGGTGAGGTGAAATCCGTCAATAATTGGGTCAAGAACCAATGCGGCGAAGCCGCCGTGGACGGATGCTAGTGGGTGGTCCCTTGATCGAAGGTGATCGGGCAGAAGACCATGGGTTGAACTTTGGGGCGATGGCTCCATCGCATATACGTCCCGTAGTGCACGCTTCCGCTCCCTTTTGGGTATGTGGGTTGCGTATATCATGTTCACCGTCCGCACTTGTGTGGGAAAACCTTTATGTCCTCTATTGTTCGGCGGCCGGGGCTCTTCTTCGTCATCGCTATGCAGCCCCTTGTCATTGAGTTCGGCACTTAACTTGCATGCTTGCTTGAACACCCAACAGTCCTGTTGGTGTGGTTAACTGGTTTTTCGGGGTGCCATGTATTTGGCACAAGCGATCGAGTATCTTGCGGTCCAAGTTGGGCCGGGCCTGGGTATTTCTTTTGAATGGCTTCTTCCGCGGACCGAGTTTAGAGCCTCTCGAATCCGGCATTGACGGTCGTATCTTCGTATTATCGCCCGTTAATGCGGGCGCTTTGTTCTTGTTGCGACGACCTGCCATTGCTGTCCTTGGTATCCGGACTATCGGGATGTTTAGCCAAGTTGTTGCTTCGAGCTAGCCAGCTGTCCTCTCCGCACAAAAGCGAGTCATGAGGGTTGTGAGGGCTGCCATAGATTTCGGCTTTTCTGTCCCGGTGCCGGGCAAGCCACTCGTCAGCGGATGTTATGTTTGAAGGCTGCAAGGGCCTCTGCATCCCGGACAGTCAACTATTTGATTTTTCTTTGTTAGGAACCGTGTCCGTAATTGTCTCGCCGATTCTTCCGCTGCTGAATTATGTGGCTAAGGTCATCGGCGTCTGGTGGTCGCACATATGTGCCCTGGAAGTTATCAAGGAATGCAGCTTCCAGGTCCTCCCAACAACCAATTGATTCTGCTGGCAAGCTATTGAGCCAATGTCGAGTTGGTCCTTTAAGCTTGAGTGCGAGGTATTTGATGGCATGTAGATCATCACCGCGGGCCATGTGGATATGGAGGAGATAGTCCTCGATCCAGACCGCAGGATCTGTGGTACCATCGTATGATTCGATGTTTACGGGCTTGAAGCTCTCGGGGATTTGATGATCCATTACTTCATCTGTGAAGCATAGTGGGTGTGCGGCGCCTCTGTATTGGGCTATATCACGACGTAGCTCATATGAGCTTTGTCTACTGTGTTCGGCCCGGCCGGTTTTGTTGTATCCAGCGCGACGGTAATCATCCCGCATTGTTGGGCACCCACGCGATCCGTAGATCGATCTTGTGTGTTTTGCCTTATCCTCCAATATATCTCGCAAGTCCGGCGCGTTTTCCCGTGCCTTGGTACTTTTTGAGCGACGTCGGGGTGTGGCTTGAGCGGAGGGTCTAGAGGCTTCTCTATCGCGGCCCGCAGGGTGGCGATCTGCCATGTCGTCTTGCGCCGGTGACTTGGGTGCTTCCTCCTCTAGTCGAGGCAACGACCTGCGTTTGGGGTAGCTTTTGGAGGGCGTTCGAGTTCATACTCTTGGTGCAAGGACTTCATCCATCATCGCCTAGCAGGTCTTGGTCAGCTCTAAGCTGTTGCTTCTTTTTCTTGAGGCTGCTTGCCGTGGCTATAAGCTTGCGTTTGAAACGCTCCTGTTCGGCGGGATCCTCAGGCACGACAAACTCGTCGTTGTCGAGGCTTGCCTCATCTTCGGAGGGAGGCGCATAATTATCGTCCTCAACCTCTCTTTCTGCCAAGATCGCCATGCGGACTTGCTTCTCCCTCCTCCTGCGCTTAAGTCCTTTGGAGGGTTCTCTTCAACCTTGTCCGGGTTGTTATTATCTCCCGTGTCGGGAGTCACCGTTTATTGTGGCGGGATTTAGAGCGGCGCCACGACGTCGGCGCTTGGTACATTTCTTGGAGGGTCATCCTCCGTTGTTCCATCGTCGTTCCCATCTTTTGGGATGTCCACCATATATATGTCATATGACGAGGTGGCCTTCCAGTGCCCTGTAGGCGCTGGGTCTTGACCGTCTCCGGCATCATCGTCCATACCGTCGATGTCTTCGGAGTCGTAGTCTAGCATGTCGGTTAAATCATCGACAGTGGCTACAAAGTGGGTGGTGGGTGGGTGTTGAATTTCTTCGTCGTCCGCATCCCAACCTTCCTGTCCGTAGTCCTGCCAGGCTCTCCGGATAAAGAGAGAGACTTTAGTGAATTCAGGATGTCGCCAAAGGGCGAGTCTTTGAAAGATGTCCGCGATGAACTCCATGACCGGGCGCCCAATCGGATTCGATTGGCGGTATGGAGGGTTCGGAGTCCGGAGAGGAGTCCGGCACCACAGAGTCGAGGTCTTCGCAAGGGACAGGGATGGAGTTCGGCTCGATCGCCGTAGAGATTGTAGCCGCCGAGGCGGTGTCCAACCACTCGTCCTCGATCGGGGAATCCGGCTCCGGATTAAGGGTCGGAGCGAATACTGGTGCGGCCTCGAGGGCACTGTTCGGCTGCAGAGCTAGATCATGCCCATCGAGACAAGTCTTGGCGGCTGCTTGGCTGCGGCTCGAATCCGTCGAAGATCAAGTCTCCGCGGATATCGGCCGTATAGTTTAAACTTCCAAATCTGACCTGATGGCGGGCGTAGCTTCGATCTGCTCCGGATGGCTGCGAATTGGCTCGCAGTGCAAAGCCGCCCGAACACGAAGATCTGTCCGGGGAGAAAAGTCTGCATACTGGACCGCGTCGTTGTTGATGATCAAAGGAGCCATCGGGCCTATCGGTGACGACAGAGAAACTCTCAATGAAAGCACCAATGTCGGTGTCAAAACGGCGGATCTCGGGTAGGTGGTCCCGAACTATGCGTCTAGGCGGATGGTAACAGGAGACAAGGGACACGATGTTTTTACCCAGGTTCGGGCCCTCTCGATGGAGGTAATACCCTACTCACGCTTGATTAATATTGATGATATGGGTAGTACAAGAGTAGATCTACCACAACATCAAGGAGGCTAAACCCTAGAAGCTAGCCTATGGTATGATTGTTGTTCGTCCTACGGACTAAAACCCTCCGGTTTATATAGACACCAGATAGGTTAGGGTTACAGAGTCGGTTACAATGGTAGGAGATCTACATATCCGTATCGCCAAGCTTGCCTTCCACGCCAAGGAAAGTCCCATCCGGACACGGGACGAAGTCTTCAATCTTGTATCTTCATAGTCTTGGAGTCCGTCCGTGACGATAGTCCGGCTATCCGGACACCCCCTAGTCCGAGACTCCCTCAACGGCCCAGATGAAGCTACTCGACTTAATTCCGATAGGCCGTAACGGGCCGGTAGTAAGCGGGTCATAAATGGGCTATATACGAACAGGCCGTAATAGGCTTTCCGTGGGCCGGCCCGTTACCTTTTAACCAAGTCAAACGGGCCGGCCTATTCACCGGAATGGGCCTCTGTTGGGTCGTGCCATGTGTCGACGTATCATAGGCTCCTTGATAGAGGCAAAGGTGTCCCGATGTTTCGATGAGATGGTGGCTATTGTTTTCTGTGGGAGTCGACCTTGACAATCCAACTACGAACGTGCGAGACGTCGCACCTTAGCAATCGCTAAACCAACTTCCGAGGGTTATTGACCACGCCGGAGCACGATCAACCTGACCACGAGGGCCTGTTTCCTACGAGCAAACAAAGAACAAGCAAGAAACTAAGATTGCAATCTGGATATTGCGAATATAAAAGGAAAGCTTTATTAATGAAGGTGGGGTTCTGTGACGTCTTGGTTTGGTTGTTGAACACAAACGAAGTACGCGAAGTTGCAACTATGGCGAACTTTTGATCTAAACAAAACCCAAAGTCTAAACGATGCCCTAGGGGTTGTATATATGGAGGTAGAAGGGGGGAATTTCGTGGCCCTTGGAGGAGGGATTCGAAGCCCACCCTAACTCTTGTTTCCCCACACATACGGACTCTAAAAACAGCCTATATTGAAGTATTTCGAAATTACATGGGCCTGGTCCAAAAATAAGGTGACGCAACACCTAGAATAGCCTCTGGACGAAAATTATGAAGTGGCATCTTGTATATTTCGTCCAAGGCTTCATGCACTCATTATGGTGGCTTCAAAGTCCTGAAATCGTCACTTCAAACTCTGTTCTTGTCTCCCTTGCGCATGCCATCCACTCCATGCTTGTTCTTGCTCCAATGGTCATCCTTCTCCAAGCTAGGCCCTTCATTTGTAAGCAAAACAAATGTATCCAATTTAGGCAGCATCATATTCTCATGAACATTAGAATCATTACCAAGAAATGAAAGTACCTGGTAATTTAATTGGCGTGCACGAGCTCTAGTAATCGGTCCAGTATGTATAGTAGCAGGGGTTGTGGGTGTAACAATGGTATTGATGTCCTCATCATCCTCCCCTTCTTGAAATGAAGTCATCCTCGACGGAAGCTCATCTTCCTCACCCAAATAAGGCTTCAAATCTGCAATGTTAAAAATGGGACTAACCCCAAAATCTGCAGGCAGCTCAAGTTTATACGCATTATCATTTATTTTCTCTAACACCTTGAAAGGACCATCAGCACGTGGCATTAGCTTTGATTTGCGCAAATTAGGAAACCTATCCTTACGCAAATGTAACCAAACAAAATCTCCAGGTGCAAAGACAACATGTTTTCTACCCTTATCTCCAGCAAGTTTATATTTAGCATTCATATGCTCAATGTTTTCCTTAGTTAACTCATGCATTTTTAAGATCAATTCACCACGTTGTTTAGTATCAAAATTAACCTTCTCCAAAGATGGAAGAGGCAACAAATCAATGGGTGCACGAGGTAGGAAACCATACACAATTTCAAAAGGGCACATCTTAGTAGTAGAATACAACGAACGATTATAAGCAAATTCAATATGAGGCAAGCATTCTTCCCACATTTTCTTATTATTCTTCATAACAGCCCTAAGCATAGTAGACAATGTTCTATTGACTACTTCAGTTTGACCATCAGTTTGGGGGTGACAAGTAGTACCAAAAAGCAGTTTAGTCCCCAACTTAGCCCATAAACATCTCCAAAAGTGACTAAGAAATTTAGTATCACGATCTAAAACAATAGTATTTGGCACACCATGCAAGCGAATAATTCCACGAAAGAACAAATCAGCAACATTAACTACATCATTGCTTTTATGACATGGTATAAAGTGTGCCATTTTCGAGAACCTATCCACGACAACAAATATGTTATCCCTCCTCTTCTTTGTTCGAGGTAAACCTAAAACAATGTCCATAGATATATCCTCCCAAGGAACACTAGGTACATGCAAAGGCATATATAAACCATGAGGATTGGGTCGTGACTTAGCTTTTTGACATGTAGTGCAGCGAGAAACAAAACACTCAACATCCCATCTCATCTTTGGCCAAAAGAAATGTGTAGCAAGTATATCCTCCGTCTTCTTCACGCCAAGTGTCCCATTAGTCCTCCTCCATGCGCCTCCTGCAACAACAAAAGACGAACGGAGCTAGCTGGAATGCATAGCTTGTTAGCACGAAACACAAATCCATCGTTAACGACGAACTTGTTCCATGTTCTACCTACTTTACAATTCTGCAATACATCTTTAAATTCAGCATCATGCACATATTGATCTTTGATGGTCTCCAAACCAAATATTTTAAAGTCAAGTTGTGAAAGCATAGTATAACGACGAGACAAAGCATCAGCAATAACATTTTCTTTACCCTTCTTGTGTTTAATGAGATAAGGGAAAGTCTCAATGAATTCAACCCATTTAGCATGTCTACGGTTCAGTTTTGCTTGACTTTTAATGTGTTTCAAAGATTCATTATCAGAATGTATAACAAATTCTTTGGGCCATAAATAATGTTGCCATGTTTCTAAGGTCCGAACAAGAGCATATAATTCTTTATCATAAGTAGAATAGTTCAGACTAGGCCCACTCAATTTTTCAGAAAAGTATGCAACAGGTTTGCCATCATGTATTAAGACACCACCTAATCCAATTCCACTAGCATCACATTCAAGCTCAAAAGTCTTATTAAAATCAGGAAATTGGAGTAAAGGAGCATGTGTCAACTTATCTTTCAATATCGTGAAGGCTTCTTCCTGTGCGGTACCCCAAACAAAAGGCACATCCTTCTTTGTAAGCTCATTGAGAGGTGCAGCAATGGTGCTAAAATCTCTCACAAAACGCCTATAGAAACCAGCGAGTCCAAGAAAACTCCTCACTTGTGTGACCGTTTTGGGCTGCGGCCAACTCTCAATAGCTTCAATCTTGGCTTTATCAACTTCAATTCCCTATGGAGTAACAACATAGCCAAAAAAAGATACTAAATTGATTGCAAAAGGTGCACTTCCCAAGGTTACCAAACAAACATGCATCACGTAGAGCAATAAAAACAACACGTAAATGTTCCAAATGTTCTTCCAAAGATTTGCTATAAATCAGTATATCATCAAAATAGACTACCACAAATCGTCCAATGAAAGCACATAAAACTTCGTTCATGAGTCTCATGAAAGTACTAGGTGCATTAGTTAACTCAAAAGGCATGACTAACCACTCATATAAACCAAACTTAGTTTTAAATGTTGTTTTCCATTCATCTCCCAATTTCATAAGAATTTGATGGTATCCACTATGCAAATCAACTTTGGAGAATATTGTAGAGCCACTCAATTCATCAAGCATATCATCTAGCCTAGGAATAGGATGACGATAACGAATAGTAATATTATTAATGCCTCTACAATCAATACACATACATGACGTACCATCCTTTTTAGGCACTAGTATAATAGGAACATCACAAGGACTCGTAGATTGGCGTATATAACCTTTGTCGAGCAGCTCCACATGCTTGACGCATAATCTCCTTAGTCTCCTCTGGATTGGTACGGTATGGTGCACGGTTGGGTAGCGATGCGCCGGGAATTAAGTCAATTTGATGCTCAATCCCTCGAATAGGTGGTAATCCCAGTGGCACGTCTTGTGGGAAGACATCAACGAACTCCTGCAAAATGTTAGTGACAGTAGGGGGCAAAGAGGAAGGCACGTCCTTGAATGAAAATAATGCCTCTTTGCACACAAAAGCATAGCAAACAAATTTGCTAAAATCTAGCTCATTAATATCAGATTTGGTGGCAAGTAAATATGCACTTTTCAATTTAATTTCGTAAGCAACACCGGATGGTTTATTAATAGGCTTCATTTGTTGCTCAAATTCTTTTGCCACAATCTGATTTTCACTCTTATTTTTCTCTTGTTTTGCTTTATTAGCTCTATTAATATCATCTTTCAAAATGGAATCAGGAGTCATAGGAAGCAAAGTAATATTTTATCCTTATGAACAAGAGTATACTGATTGTTTCTACCATGGTGTATAGAATTTTTATCAAATTGCCATGGTCTACCAAGTAATAAGGAACATGCTTGCATAGGGACCACATCACAATCAACATAATTAGCATATGTAGAGATACTAAAATGCACATGAACAGTACGTGTTACCTTAACCTTGCCGTTGTTGTTGAACCATTGGATGTAGTAAGGATGTGGATGTGGTCTTGTGGTGAGAGATAGCTTCTCCACCATCTCCATGCTAGCCAAGTTGTTGCAGCTCCCTCCATCTATGATGACGCGAATAGAACGTTCCTTCACAACTCCCTTTGTATGGAACAAATTATGCCTCTGATTTTGCTCAGCTTGTATGACCTGCACACTCAAAACACGTTGAGCAACTAAACATTCATACCGCCAAAGATCTTCAAGAGCCATGTATTGTGTCTCATGATCGTAATCATCTCCACCGTGTTCTTCATGTGTAATAAGAGCCAAAGTCTCCTCATCATAGTCACTAGCGGACTCATACCCACCATCCTCGGTAGCAATCATCACACGCTGAGATTTGCATTCTCTCATAAAATGTCCTCTTCCCTTACAACGACGACAAATAATATCACTTGTGTGCCTGTTGACGCCATGGAAGAAGAAGAGCTCTGCGCGAGCCCGGCAGTGTGCTCTTGGCGTAGAGTGGTGGTTGTGCCTGCTTTCTTGTATCACGCAGTGGAGGTGGCACCTGATGGAGGTGATGGTGCAAAGGAAGTAGAGGATGCACGTGGTGTCCATGATGAAGGTCGACACGCAAAAAAGTTAGTTCGCGCCAATACACATCGATCCTCAAGACTTCACATTCAGCTTTACAAGCAAGATGGAATAAACGAGTGATATTATTATACTCCTTATACTCTAGAATGGTCTGAATCTCTCTATTTAATCGACCCATAAAACGTGCAAACATAGCTTCATTCTCCTCAACAATACCACATCTAATCATGCCAGTTTGTAATTGCTGATAATATTCTTCTACAGAATTTTTTCCTTGCCGTAACACTGCAATTTTTGAATTAATTCACGTTGATAATATGGTGGAACCCAACGAGTACGCATAGCAGTTTTCAAAGCAGCCCAAGTAGCTGGAACAGGATATAATCTACAATGTTCAGACCACCAAACACATGCAAAGCTAGTGAAAGCACAAACAACAGCAGGAACACGTCTCTCCTCAGGATATTGTAAACATGTAAATCATTGTTCAGTTTCTAACTCCCAAGTAAGATATATATTAGGAACATATCTACCCTCAAATGGTGGAATATTCAATTTCAGTTTAGGGAGATGGTCATGATCTCGTGCACGAGGGGAGCCCTAACATTGCCATTATTTGCATGTGGACGACCTGGTGGTTGTGGTGCTGGTGGTTGAACGTAGTTCTGATTTTGATCAACCTCATCCTCGTAATCTCCCGCATAATCGTCCTCCACATCAGCTGCAGGAGCCACAGAAGTATCAACAGCAGCACCAATAGTTTGGCCAGGCTAAAGAAGGACACGGCTCGCTCGGCGGAGGGTTGTTTCACGACGTGGAGGTAGTAGTAGTAGTAGTAGTTGTTGTTGTTGTTGTTGCTGCAGAGGTGCGGCAGGTGCAGGCGGTGGTGGAAGACGCACAAGCAGTTCATTAAATCTGTTATCGAGCTTTGTTTCGAACGTCTTCTCAAGGCCAGTGATCTTCTAATGGCCTCTTCAAAATTATTCAGCACATCTTGCACCTGTTCAGTCATCATTTGCTGAAACTTATCATGAAGCTCCTTGTTCGTTAAGTTCTCCCAGTCAATCTCGTCGGCTTGTGATCCTGGCATGGTTAGCAGCAATAGAAACACACAAGAATATGATCCTACATACAACTAACAAGTGGTGGTGGTCGTGGGTGTCACAAATCCGTCAAGCAAATCTCAAATTCTTACCAGTTCTTACCCAGCAGGAGGCGGTGATCGGCAACCGTTGTAGTCAAAACTCTCAAAGCTTGGATAGAGCGATTACCAGGAGAGTCAAGCGCCTGACGTGAGACGTATGTGGAGCTGGGAAGGCTTATAATATGGTAGCAAAAGGGTCAACAATAATCAATTCAGAGATGCAAAGTTGAATAAACGCTCAACGATTTGCAGATCTTGTGATGGTCCTAGGCTAGACCGTGCTAGAGACGCGAGCCTAGAACACTAACAAAATCACGGCGCTGCACGTAAACAAGGGAAAAGCACACTCTGGAATTTTTTTCGCTCTGTTTTTTTTTTTGCGCTCTTCTGTTTTTTTATGCGAAAAATCACTATAATGGCGAGTGTCTCAAAACTCTTCCCAGGTCAAACTGACAGGATGGGCACGGAAATTTTTTTGACTTTTTTCGGAAATTAGGGCAGCGATGACGAAAAAGTGCGACAAAAAATCACTATGATGGCACATGGCTCAAAAGACTCAGAAAATCCTAAAAATAGGATAGGAAAAAAATATTTTTGGTCGCCGAAATTTTGGCCTAAAAACTGCTCGAGGGTCTCCAGACATTTTTTTTCGAGACCTACTCAAGCAAGGAAACACGAAACGGAAAAGAGATGGATCTCGAAAACAAACCTAATATGAAAAGAACTCGGATTGGTGGTGGATATATGGCGGTAGGATATGGCAGCGGTGGTGGTATATGGTAGCGGTGGTGGTATATGGATATGGATTGGTGGTGCTATATGGATACGGATTCAGAGCGGTGGCGGTAAGCGGCGGTGGTAGCTGGCAGGGGCGATGATGATGGTGCGGCGGCGGCATGACAACTTATGAGCAGAACTCGAAACTCTAAAAGACTAGACTCTAAGACTAGTGACACGACGATGCGCAAATTCAACAAAGCAAAAACCCTAAAAAGATTATGCAAAGGCTCAGATTGGTTCGGATATGATGAACTAACCCTAATTTTTGTGGCTTTTTTCGTGGATTTGTAGGTATGAAGAACAGACTCGATCTAAACTACGAAAAACTGTAAAATCTCACCGAGCAATCTGAAAATCTGATACCACTTGATAGAGGCAAAGGTGTCCCGATGTTTCGATGAGATGGTGGCTATCATTTTCTGTGGGAGTCGACCTTGACGATCCGACTACGAACGTCGAGGACGTCGGCGCCTTAGCAATCGCTAAACCAACTTCCGAGGGTTATTGACCACGCCGGAGCACGATCAACCTGACCACGAGGGCCTGTTTCTTGCGAGCAAACGAAGAACAAGCAAGAATCTAAGATTGCAATATGGATATTGCGAATATAAAAGGAAAGCCTTAATAATGAAGGTGGGGTTCTGTGACGTCTTAGTCTGGTTGTTGAACACAAACGAAGTACGCGAAGTTGCAACTATGGAGAACTTTTGATCTAAACAAAACCCAAAGTCTAAACGATGCCCTAGGGCTGTATATATGGAGGAAGAGGGGGGAATTTCGTGGCCCTTGGAGGAGGGGTCCGAAACCCACCCTAACTCTTGTTTCCCCACACATACGGACTCTAAAAACAGCCTATATTGAAGTATTTCGAAATTACATGGGCCTGGCCCAAAAATAAGGTGACGCAGCACCTAGAATAGCCTCTGGACGAAAATTATGAAGTGGCATCTTATATATTTCGTCCAAGGCTTCATGCACTCATTATGGTGGCTTCAAAGTCCTGAAATCATCACTTGAAACTCTGTTCTTGTCTCCCTTGCGCATGCCATCCACTCCATGCTTGTTCTTGCTCCAATGTTCATCCTTCTCCAAGTTAGGCCCTTCATTTGTAAGCAAAACAAATGTATCCAATTTAGGAAGCATCATGTTCTCATGAACATTAGAATCATTACCAAGAAACGAAAGTACCTGGTAATTTAATTGGTGTGCGCGAGCTCTAGTAATCGGTCTAGTATGTATAGTAGCAGGGGTTGTGGGTGTAACAATGGTATTGATGTCCTCATCGCTCCTCCTGTCCAATGAGTGGATGACATCTGTCCGAACGTTGAGCCGACACGTGTTTCCTCCAGCCAATGAGAATTTTACACGTGGAAAATTCCTATTGGTCCGGGCTGTAAACAGGTTATCGGATCCAAAACCAGACCTGATAGCTTAACAGCGTCCCGTTACGGTGGATGCCACGTGTCGATCACCCTTGACGAAAGCACTTCTATGACACGCGATTTATCGTCATGGAAGTGGACACTTCCGTGATGATAATTTTGGTAATGTCATGGAACACTTCTACGACAACTCATGTATGACTATCTTGATTCTGTCATAAATTTGTCATGGATGTACATGCATGACAGAAAACGTGACCTAGTGTGACAAACACGTATCATCACGGAAGTGTCTTTTTTTTGTAGTGCAAAGTGATAGTGGTAAATCGGTAAGAGACATCATAGATCGCACCATATCTAATAAAGTATGGTTACGACGTTGTAACACCCCCAATGTCATGCTACAGTAATCCCCCCTAATGGTGGCCATGTCAGAGGATTACTATGCAAATTGCCACTTGTCCAATAATCGAAGTCAAATCCAAATTTAAATTGCAGGTGAAATTACTATTTCTCCGATCAGTAAAGCTAAAATGTTCGAATAATTCTATAAATTCCCCTGATCATTGTCATGTTGAAACCAACTTAATTTGGCTCACAGATAAATTCCTAGGATTTTAATAAGTGCTCCAAAGGTATTTAAATTGGCCTTTTCAAAATAAACAAATTGTTTAGCCTTTGCAAATGCCCCAAAGCTTTTTGTGCAGCCCTAGGATATTGCATAGCATTTTTGTGCAAAGTTTGAGCTCCAACAAAATTCAATTGCTATCTAAACTAAATAGGAAACGATAGCAGTTTTATTAAAAATAGAGAGGAGAAATGATCCTATGCTTTTTGGCCCACAAGGAACAGTACCCAGCCCAACCGCGATCTCTTCAACCTCCTGTTCATCATGTCGTGGAGCTCGCCGGTGCGTTCGCTCCTCCGATCTCCACACATCAACCATCGTGCGATTCCCTGGATGGATAAGGACCCCTGTGACCCCCTCTGCTAACCCTAGTCCCCAAATCCCCTCCCTCACTCATATTCGATGACCTGGAAGAGGCCGAGCTCATGATCGTCGTCATCGCCGTCGATCCGTGGCCACCGGCCTCCCTTAAATCACGCCAAGGCGTCCGGAGCTCCGCCATCGTCGTCTTCGCCGCCCTCGCATATCAATTGGAGCTCGGACGACCCTCGCCTCGCCATCGCGGGTCTTCTCCGCCACGGCCGTCATCACCTACTGCTCGATTCGCTGCGCCTCCGACCACCCCGCACCTCCCCAGTCGCCCACGACCTCCCTTGTAAGCTCCAGCGGATGCTCCACCCTTCCCTTCTCGATTCACGCTGTAGGTAAATGCGTCTGCGCCGCCGCTCTTTTGATTGAGCTGCGATGCGTCGTGCACCCTCGTCGTGGTCGCGATGGCCGTTAAGCGCCCTGCCTTCCCCGCCCGCACGCGCACAGCCCGCATGTTACGCGCGCCCGACGCCGCTGCCGCCTCCCGGCGGCTTCTACAGCTATTGCGCTGCGTACTACTACTCTGTTGCTATCGCTACATATTGCTTTGCATTAGCGTTCTTTGCCGCTGCGTACTGGTTCCTATCGCCCGCGTATCCCCCGCACCCTGCGTCCTGGCCTCGCCTCGCTCACCGCTCGCCCCGCCTGCCGTCACCCACTGCCGGCCGCGCCCATGGCCGTGGCCGTCTCCGCCCATGCCCCTCCATACCTCGCTTGCGCCCAGCCACGTTAAGTCGCGCTGGCAGCGTTATGGCGCCCATGGCGGCCTCCGCCTGCTTCCACCAGCCAGTGCTGCTCGCCGCCGGCCGGGCTGGGTTCCTCCGCCCGCGCACATGCGTGCGTGCTTCCCCGCTGGCCGCCTGGTCGTTGCCTACTCGGGTCGGCCCTGCTTAATTTGGGGGTGCTAACTCCCCCATTAGCATAACCCCTCCCACTAATTAGGGTAATTAACTTAATTTTCTACATTAGTTAGACTACTAACTCAAGGACAGATGGGCCCCGCTGTTAATTAAACAAAATTACCTAACCTACTAGAGTCAGAGACAATGACATGCGGGTCCCACTAGACCCCCTTTGACTAGTCAAACTGACCCGATCCAACTGTTGATGAGGCAGTTGATCGCCCCATCGACCACTAAGCGCGACTCTGGGAGCACCGCACCGGGCGCACCCAGCCTATACTTCCCTTTTGCTTAATTCGATTTTAATTATTAAATTAATTTCAGAAATGTTTAAAACTTTGAAATTCGTAGAAGATAAATCGTAGCTCAGATGAAAATGTTTTCTACATGAAAGTTACTCAGAAAAATCCAACGAATTTGAATACGCGGTCCTTTCATCTGTCACATGCCTCTAGCGTGTTGAACATGGAACATTTCTCCGCCGGTCATCTGTTTGACACAGGTCCGGAATCGGGAATACATTCCCGGTTGAATTCCCCCTTCACCTATATCGTGTAGCCATACGTTAGGTCACACCCGGCACAGCATATTGCCATGTTACGCTTTTGTGATGCTAAGTTTGCTTTATATTTACTGTTTCTTCCCCCTCTTCTCTCCGGTAGACCCCGAGACCGATGCTGCCCCTGTGATCAACTACGTCGACGACGACCCCTCCTTGCCAGAGCAACCAGGCAAGCCCCCCCTTTGATCATCCCGATATCGCCCATTCCATTCTCTCATGCTTGCATTAGATTTTGCTACTGTTATTGATTGCTCCTATTCTGATGCATAGCCTGCTTTTGTAACCTGTTGTTGTACCTTACCTGCTTATCCTAAACTGCTTAGTATAGGTTGCTTAGTGACCCATCAGTGACCCCCCCACCTTGTCCTTGTTGCCCCCGCTTCATCATCGAAGACCCGATCAACGGGATCGAAGTCCCGGCCCCGACACCGCACATCACTTTCCCTTAGTTGTTCGACACTCTTGGGTTACTATCGAGTACCGAGGGTGAGACCTCTTGACTTCCGATGTTAACCACAGAGTGTAGTCATTCTATCGTGGTCATCGAGGGTGATTTCCTCCTTAACCACTTGCGATACGACTCTGTCGTGCAACCCCTCAAGAGTGAACCTCGGGGGTGATTCCTCTTACGTTCACCTTGATGATTACATCTAGTGGAATTCATCGGGGGTGATTCCTCGGGTTTTTCCCTTGATGTTTGGACACACGGATACTTGGACTTTACCATGTTACTTGGAAAGGCGGTCGACCACGAGGGGTACCAGCGTGAGCTTAATTGCAGTGATGTGGAGTCAGTTGACTGAAGGGTGCCCGAGATGATTAAGAGGCGTGGCGGGCATTCCTAGCCCTTGCCGCAAGTCCTCAAGATGGGGCAACGGGTCACATCTTTCGTGAGTCTCGCTTGTTACAGCGTTCCTAATCCACTACGATTTGGATATTTGATCCGAGGGGCCTCGACCGATAGCACTAACCATCACATGGGCATAGTATGGGCGTTTTGCGTCGTATACATCACCGAAGCTTAATAGGCGTCGGCGAATGGCGGCGGGTTGGACAGCGTGGCGCTGCCTTGTTGAAGGAGGTAGCTAGGTGCGCTCACCCGGCCATGCATAGCGTCACGAGGAGTTCCCGGAGATGGCCCATGACCCATGGGGGCATAGGTTTAGTCCGGCGTGTTGGCCTCTCTATTAAGCCTAGGTCGGGTTGCGGCGTATTGTTTGGCGAGGCTGGGCATGACCCAGGAAAGTGTGTCCGGCCGGAGTTAATCGAGCGTGGTGGGTAAGTTGGTGCACCCCTGCAGGGAAGAAAACATCTATCGATAGCCTATCCTACGATAACGGACACTTGGAACTGTATCCCGATTGATACAACTAGAACTGGATACTGGTGATGAGTAATGGATTGTGATGATAACTGGATAGTATGGCTCTAGGATTGCTTTCTCGCAGGGAGTCGAGAAAGGATCTCTGGCCGAGGTTGATAACACTTTCTACTACTTTACTTTATGCTACTCTACTCCCTCCTGTTGCTGCAAGATGGTGGGTTCGAGAAGATGCTAGTCTTCGATAGGACTAGGCCTTCTCTCTATTCTGGCATTTCTGCAGCCTAGTCCACATATACTGACCTTCCTTTGATAATGTTGCATATGTAGTGTAGATCCTTGCTTGCGAGTACTTTGGATGAGTACTCACGGTTGCTTTGCTCCCCCTTTCCCCTTTCTTCTTCTTTCCGGTTGATGCAACCAGATGCCGAACCACGAGCGGATGCCACCGCCGATGCATACTACTACGTGGAGACCGTCGGCGACCGGGGAGTAGTTAGGAGGCTCAGGCGGGAGGCCTTGCCTTTTCGATCAATGTTGCTTTTGTGCTAGCCTTCTTAAGGCAACTTGTCTAACTTATGTCTCGTACTCGAGATATTGTTGCTTCCACGACTCTTTTGTTTTCGAGCTTATGTATTCGAGCCCTCGAGGCCCCTGGCTTGTAACATAAAGCTTGTATTATTTTATTTTTGTGTCTAGAGTTGTGTTGTGATATCTTCCCGTGAGTCCTTGATCTTGATCGTACACATTTGCGTGTATGATTATTGTACGATTGAATCGAGGGCGTCACAGACGTTCAAACACACCATTGCGCTGTGGTGTTCCAGGTGGCATGAGTTGCGAAACTATTCCACATTGTTTCAAATGAAGACCATACTCGTAACTCAAATATTCACCTCCATGATTAGATCGTAGAAACTTTATTTTCTTGTTAGGATGATTTTCCACTTCACTCTGAAATTCTTTGAACTTTTCAAATTTTTCAGACATAGGTTTCATTAAGTAGACATACCCATATCTGCTCAAATCATCTGTGAAAGTCAGAAAATAACGAGACCGGCCGCGAGCGTCAACACTCATCGGACCGCATACATCAGTATGTATTATTTCCAATAAGTCAGTGGCTCACTCCACTGTTCCATAGAACGGAGTCTTAGTCATCTTGCCCATGAGGCATGGTTCGCAAGCATCAAGTGATTCATAATCAAGTGATTCCAAAAGCCCATCAGCATGGAGTTTCTTCATGCACTTTACACCAATATGACCTAAACGGAAGTGCCACAAATAAGTTGCACTATCATTATTAACTTTGCATCTTTTGGCTTCAATCTTACGAATATGTGTATCACTACGATCGAGATTCAACAAAAATAGACCACTCATCAAGGGTGCATGACCATAAAAGATATTACTCATATAAATAGAACAACAATTATTCTCTAATTTAAATGAATAACCGTCTCGCATCAAACAAGATCCAGATATATAATGTTCATGCTCAATGCTGGCAGCAAATAGCAATTATTCAGGTCTAAAACTAATCCCGACGGTAGATGTAGAGGTAGTGTGCCGACGGCGATCACGTCAACCTTGGAACCATTTCCGACGTGCATCGTCACCTCATCCTTAGCCAATCTTCATTTAATCCATAGCCCCTGTTTGGAGTTGCAATTATGAGCAACATAACCAGTATCAAATACCGAAGCGCTACTACGAGCATTAGTAAGGTACACATCAATAACATGTATATCAAATATACCTTTCACTTTGTCATCCTTCTTATCCGCCAAATACTTTGGGCAGTTCCGCTTCCAGTGATTAGTCCCTTTGCAGTAGAAGCACTCAGTTTTAGGCTTAGGTCTAGACTTGGGCTTCTTCTCTTGAGCAACAACTTTCTTGCTATTCTTCTTGAAGTTCCCCTTCTTCCCTTTACCCTTTTTCTTGAAACTAGTGGTCTTGTTAACCATCAACACTTGATGCTCCTTCTTGATTTCTACCTCCGCAGCCTTTAGCATCGCGAAGAGCTCGGGAATTGTCTTTTCCATCCCTTGCATATTATAGTTCATCATGAAGCCTTTATAGCTTGGTGGCAGTGATTGAAGAACTCTGTCAATGACACTATCATCGGGAAGATTAACTCCCAGCTGAGTCAAGTGGTTATGGTACCCAGACATTCTGAGTATATGTTCACAGACAGAACTATTCTCCTCCATCTTGCAGCTATAGAACTTGTTGGAGACTTCATATCTCTCAACTCAGAAATTTGCTTGAAATATTAACTTCAACTCCTTGAACATCTCATATGCTCCATGACTTTCAAAACATCTTTGAAGTCCCGATTCTAAGCCGTAAAGCATGGCACACTGAACTATCGAGTAGTCATCAGCTTTGGTCTGCCAGACCTTCGTAACGTCTGGAGTTGCTCCTGCAGCGGGTCTTGCACCTAGCGGTGCTTCCAGGACGTAATTGTTCTGTGCAGCAATGAGGATAATCCTCAAGTTACAGACCCAGTCCATGTAGTTGCTACCATCATCTTTCAACTTAGCTTTCTCTAGGAACGCATTGAAATTCGATGGAACGGTAGCACGGGCCATAGATCTACAACAACATAGATATACAAAAACTATCAAGACTAAGTTCATGATAAATTAAAGTTCAATTAATCATATTACTTAAGAACTCCCACTTAGATAGGCATCCCTCTAGTCATCTAAATGATCACGTGATCCATATCAACTAAGCCATGTCTCATCATCACGTGAGATGGAGTAGGTTTCAATGGTGAACATGTCTATGTTGATCATATCTACTATATGATTCACGTTCGACCTTTCGGTCTCAGTGTTCCGAGGCCATATCTGCATATGCTAGTCTCGTCAAGTTTAACCCGAGTATTCTACACGTGCAAAACTGGCTTGCACCCGTTGTATGTGAACGTAGAGCTTATCACACCCGATCATCACGTGGTGTCTCGGCACGACGAACTGTAGAACCGGTGCATACTCAGGGAGAACACTTGTACCTTGAAATTTAGTGAGGGATCATCTTAATGCTACCGCTGTACTAAGCAAAATAAGATGCATAAAAAAGACAAACATCACATGCAATCAAAATATGTGACATGATATGGCCGTCATCATCTTGTGCCTTTGATCTTCATCGTCACCGGCTTGACACCTTGATCTCCATCGTAGCATCGTTGTCGTCTCGCCAACTATTGCTTCTACGAGTATCTCTACTGCTTAGTGATAAAGTAAAGCAATTACATGGCGATTGCACTTCATATAATAAAGCGACAACCATAAGGCTCCTGCCACTTGCCGATAACTTTTACAAAACATGATCATCTCATACAACAATTTATATCTCATCACGTCTTGACCATATCACATCACAACATGCCGTGCAAAAACAAGTTAGATGTCCTCTACTTTCTTGCTGCAAGTTTTACGTGGCTGCTACGGGCTACTAGCAAGAACCGTTCTTACCTAAACATCAAAACCACAACGATTTTTCGTCAAGTGTGATGTTTTAACCTTCAACAAGGATCGGCCGTAGTCAAATTCGATTCATCTAAAGTTGGAGAAACAGACACCCGCCAGCCACCTGTGTGCAAAGCACGTCGGTAAAACCAGTCTCATGAACGTGGTCATGTAATGTTGGTCCGGGCCGCTTCATCCAACAATACCGCCGAATCAAAATAAGACGTTGGTGGTAAGCGGTATGACTATTATCGCCCACAACTCTTTGTGTTCTGCTCGTGCATATCATCTACACATAGACCTGGCTCTGATACCACTGTTGGGGAACGTAGCATGAAATTTTAAAAAAATTCTTACGCTCACGCAAGATCTATCTAGGAGAAGCATAGCAACGAGAAGGGGACAGTGTGTCCACGTACCCTCATAGACCGAAAGCAGAAGCGTTAGGTTAACGCGGTTGATGTAGTCGAACGTCTTCACGATCCAACCGATCTTACTACCGAACGTACGACACCTCCGTGTTCAGCACACGTTCAGCTCGTTGACATCCCTCGAACACTTGATCCAGCAAAGGGTCGAGGTAGAGTTCCGTCACCACGACGGCGTGGTGACGGTGATGGTGATGTGATCCGCGCAGGGCTTCGCCTAAGAACTAAGACGCTATGACCGAAGGAGTAAACTGTGGAGGGGGCACCGCACACGGCTAAGAGAACAATTTATGTCTTTGGGGTGCCCCCCGCCCCCGTATATAAAGGAGGGGAGGAGGAGGAGGCCGACCAAGGGGCGCGCGCCATGGGGGGAGTCCTACTAGGAGTAGGATTCGCCCCCACTTTCCTTTCTTTCACCGGAGGGAAAAGGAAGGAGAGGGAGAGGGAAAGGGAAAGGGGCCCGCGGCCCCTCCTCCTTATCCTATTCGGACTCCCTAGGAGGGGGACGCGCGCCACCCCCCCCCGCGGGCTTCCCTCTCTCTCCCTTAGGCCCATGTTGGCCCAACACTTCCCCGGGGGGTTCGAGTAACCCCTCGGTACTCCAGTAAAATATCCGAACCACTCGAAACCATTCCGATGTCTGAATACTACCTTCCAATATATGAATCTTTACCTCTCGACCATTTCGAGACTCCTCTTCATGTCCGTGAACTCATCCGGGACTCCGAACAAACTTCAGTCACCAAAACACATAACTCATAATACAAATCGTCATCGAACATTAAGCGTGCGGACCCTACGGGTTCGAGAACTATGTAGACATGACCGAGACACATCTTCGGTCAATAACCAATAACGGAACCTGGATTCTCATATTGGTTCCTACATATTCTACGAAGATCTTTATCGGCCAAACCGCAATAACAACATACATTATTCCCTTTGTCATCGGTATGTTACTTGCCCGGGATTCGATCGTCGGTATCATTATACCTAGTTCAATCTCGTTACCGGCAAGTCTCTTTACTCGTTCCGTAGTGCATCATCCCGTAACTAACTCATTAGTCACATTGCTTGCAAGGCTTATAGTGATGTGCATTACCGAGAGGGCGCAGAGATACCTCTCCGATACTAGAGTGATAAATCCTAATCTTGATCTATGCCAACCCAACAAACACCTTCGGAAACACCTGTAGAGCATCTTTATAATGACCCAGTTATGTTGTGACATTTTATAGCACACAAAGTGTTCCTCCAGTATTCGGGAGTTGCATAATCTCATAGTCAGAGGAATATGTATAAGTCATGAAGAAAGCAATAGCAATAAAACTTAACGATCATTATGCTAGGCTAATCGATGGGTCTTATCCATCACATCATTCTCTAATCATGTTATCCCGTTCATCAAATGACAACATATGTCTATGGTTAGGAAACTTAACCATCTTTGATTAACGAGCTAGTCAAGTAGAGGCATACTAGGGACACTTTGTTTTGTCTATGTATTCACACATGTACTAAGTTTCCGGTTAATACAATTCTAGCATGAATAATAAACATTTATCATGATATAAGGAAAAATAAATAACAACTTTATTATTGCCTCTAGGGCATATTTCCTTCAGCTTTCTAGCAACAAAGTCCCTTCTACCATATCTTTTATTCTAGGGTTGTGGGTTATCAAGATCAACTGTTGGTTCTATCTCAACATCATCGTCTGGTTCTTTATTATTTGTTTGAGTGTCTTCATGAACCTCATCATTATGTTTTTCATTATAAGAAGGTGAATGTTCATTACCAGATTGAGTTCCAGCATCAGAGATAGAGACTTCATTATCATTATGAGGAGGTTTTTCTACTTCAGGTTCACTAGAGGCATGCAAAGTCCTATCATTTTTCTTCTTCTTTTTCTTTTTAGAAGGACTAGGTGCATCAGTGTTAACTCTTCGAGAGTCTTGTTCAATTCTTTTTGGGTGTCCCTCGGGATAAAGTGGTTCCTGAGTCATTTTACCTCCTCCAGTCATTACTCTAATAGCATGATCATTGATATTACTGTTCATTTCATCAAGGAATTCTCTTTGAGATTTAGCAACTTTTTATAGTTGAGTTTGAACCATAAAGGCATGTTTTCCTACACCTCTAACATCATTGGTAGTTCTAAATAACAAGTCACTCAAGCAAGCAATCATATCAGAATTGTATTTCAATTGTTTCATAACATTTGCATTGAAGTGATCTTGCTTTCTAATGTAGTTATCAAACTCGTAAAAGCATCGACTAGGATCTATATTGTAAGGATCGTCATTGTCATTGAATTTCATTAAAGAAATTACCTCTACCACCTTAGGTGGTGGTGGTGTATCAAGCCCATGTATTTCTTCAATACGAGGTAAATTTTTGACATCTTGACTTTTAATACCTTTTTCCTTCATAGATTTCTTTGCCTCTTGCATATCTTCAGGACTGGGATATAAGATACCCCTCTTCTTCGGAGTAGGTTTGAGCGGTGGTTCGGGAAGAGTCCATTCATCATATTTTTTCAGTATGTTATTCAATAATTCTTCAGCTTGTTCAACAGTTCGTTCCCTGAAAACACAACCAGCACAATGATACGTACATTTTGCATCATGCTTTTATATTGATATTTATTGCATTATGGGCTATTATTACACATTATATCACAATACTTATGCCTTTCCTCTCTTATTTTATAAGGTTTAAGAGGGAGAATGTCGGTAGCTGGAGTTCTGGACTGGAAAAGGAGCAAATATTAGAGACCTATTCTGCACAACCCCAAAAGTCCTGAAACTTCACGAAGAATATTTTTGGAATATATAAAAAATATTGGGCGAAGAAAGCACCAGAGGGGGGCCACCTGCCATACACAATGGTGGAGGGCGCGCCCTACCCCCCTGGGGGCGCTCTCCGGTCTTGTGGGCCACCTGGCAGGCCCCTAACGCCCATCTTTTGCTATATGGTGTATTTTGACCTGGAAAAAAATCAGAAGGAAGCTTTCGGGACGAAGCATCGCCATCTCGAGGCAGAACTTGGGCAGAACCAATCTAGGGCTCCGGCGGAGCTATTCTGTCGGGGAAACTTCCCTCCGGGAGGGGGGAAATCAAAGCCATTGTCATCATCAACGATCCTCTCATCCAGAGGGGGTCAATCTCCATCAACATCTTCACCAACACCATCTCCTCTCAAACCCTAGTTCATCTCTTGTATCCGATCTTTGTCTCAAAACCTCAGATTGGTACCTATGGGTTGCTAGTAGTGTTGATTACTCCTTGTAGTTGATGCTAGTTGGTTTATTCGGTGGAAGATCATATGTTCATATCCTTAATGATAATTAATACTCCTCTGATTATGAACATGAATATGCTTTGTGAGTAGTTACATTTGTTCCTGAGGACATGGGAGAAGTCTTGTTATAAGTACTCATGTGAATTTGGTATTCGTTCGATATTTTGTATGTTGTCTTTCCTCTAGTGGTGTTATGTGAACGTCGACTACATGACACTTCACCATTGTTAGGGGAAGGCATTAGGAAGTAATAAGTAGATGATGGGTTGCTAGAGTGACAGAAGCTTAAACCCTAGTTTATGCGTTGCTTCGTAAGGGGCTGATTTGGATCCATATGTTTCATGCTATGGTTAGATTTATCTTAATTCTTCTTTCTTAGTTGCGGATGCTTGCGGAGGGGTTAATCATAAGTGGGAGGCTTGTCCAAGGAAGGGCAGCACCCAAGCACCGGTCCACCCACATATCAAATTATCAAAGTAACGAACGTGAATCATATGAGCATGATGAAAACTAACTTGACTACAATTCTCATGTGTCCTTGGGAGCGCTTTGCTTTATATAAGAGTTCGTCCAGGCTTGTCCTTTGCTACAAAAAGGATTGGGCCACCTTGCTGCACCTTGTTTACTTTTGTTACCTGTTACCCGTTACGAATTATCTTATCACACAACTATCTGTTACCGATAATTTCAGTGCTTGCAAAGAATACCTTGCTGAAAATCGCTTGTCATTTCCTTATGCTCCTCGTTGGGTTCGACACTCTTACTTATTGAAAGGACTACGATAGATCCCCTATACTTGTGGGTCATCACACAACTATCTAGGAAATCCCTAGAAGCATCGGTTAGTCCATTATAGAAGATATCAAGTATTTCATTTTTCTTAAGAGGATGATCAGGCAAAGCATTAAGCAATTGGAGAAGCCTCCCCAAGCTTGTGGGAGACTCTCTTCTTCAATTTGCACAAAGTTACATATTTCCTGTAAGGCAGCTTATTTCTTATGAGCAGGAATTTTTTCCAGAGAAGTAATAAATCATATCCAGGGGACTACGCACACAACCAGGAGCAAGTGTATTATACCAAGTCTTAGCATCACCCTTTAATGAGAACAGAAATACTTTGAGAATATAATAGTAGCAAAATTTCTCATCATGAGCAAAAAGAGTGGCTATGTCGTTCAACTTAGTAAGATGTGCCACAATAGTTTCAGTTTCATAACCATGGAAAGGATCAGATTCAACCAAAGTAATTAACTCTGGATCGGCGAAGAATTCATAATCCTTGTCATCTACAAAGATAGGTGAATTAGCAAACTTAGGATCACATTTCATTCTAGCATTCAAAGATTTTTCTTTCAGTTTGCATAATAATTTCTTAAGGTCATCTCTATCATTGCAAGCAAGAAAATCTCTAGTTGTCTCCTCATCCATAACATACTTCCAGTATCTTAGGCAATTCATATCTAGGGGAACTACTTCTAATAGGTGTTTCAAGATTTTCAGTTTCAAGCTCTTCATCAGTCCCAGCATTCGCAAAAGCTTTAGTTCTAGCAAGTTGTTCATCAAGAAATTCACCTTGTGGCACATTATCATCGAGCAAGGTACTAGCATCATCATAAATACCATTTATAGCAGAAGTAGCATCATCAATAACTTGCGACATAAAAGGATTAATAGCATGAGGTGGTGTTGCAAGTCTACTTATAACAGAAGGTGAATCAAGTGCAGAGCTAGATGGCAAGTCCTTACCTCCCCTCGTCTTGGAGGAAAAATATTAGTCTTAGCGTCCTTCAGATTCTTCATAGTCATAATTTGATAATAATCCCAAGTGACTCAACAAAAATATATAGCTATGCTCCCCGGCAACGGCGCCAGAAAAAGGTCTTGATAACCCACAAGTATAGGGGATCGCAACAGTTTTCGAGGGTAGAGTGTTCAACCCAAATTTATTGATTCGACACAAGGGAAGCCAATGAATATTTGTAAGTATTAGCAGCTGAGTTGTCAATTCAACCACAGCTGGAGAGTAATTATCTGCAGCAAAGTGATCAGTAGCAAAGTAGTATGATAGTTTTGATAGTAGTAGCAACAACAATAGTAACGGTAACAGTGATATCAATGATTTTGTAGCAAGTGCAATAGTAACAGTAGCAGTAGTAACTTAGCAGAAATAATATAAGAGAAATTCGTAGGCATTGGATCGGTTAATTCGTTGGATGATATTCATCATATAACAGTCATAACCTAAGGCGATACGGCACTAGCTCAAATTCATAAATATAATGTAGGCATGTATTCCGTAAATAGTCATACGTGCTTATGGAAAGAACTCGCATGACGTCTTTTGTCCTACCCTCCCGTGGCAGCGGGGTCCCATTGGAAACTAAGGGATATTAATGCCTCCTTTTAATAGAGAACCGGAACAAAGCATTAACACATAGTGAATACATCAACTCCTCAAACTACGGTCATCACCGGGAAGTGTCCCGACTTCTGTCACTCTGGGATTGCCGGATCATAACACGTAGTAGGTGACTATAACTTGCAAGATCGGATATAGAACATAGATATATTGGTGATAACATAAACGGTTCAGATCTGAAATCATGGGACCCGGGCCAAAAGTGACAAGCATTAAGCATGGCAAAGTCATAGCAACATCAATCTCAGAACATAGTGGATACTAGGGATCAAGCCCTAACAAAACTAACTCGATTACATGATGAATCTCATCCAACTCCTCACTGACCACCGAGCCTACGAAGGAATTACTCACTCCCGGTGGGGAGCATCATGAAATTGGCGATGGAGAAGGGTTGGTGATGACAAGGATCGAAGATCCCCCTCTCCGGAGCCCCAAACAGACTCCATATCTGGCCTCCCGGTGAAGATTAGGAGGTGGCGGCGGCTCCGTCTCGTGAAACGTGATAATTCTTCCTCCCTGTTTTTTCTCTCCGAAAATGTGATTTTATAGTATCAGGGTTGAGATCTGCGGGGCCACTAGGTGGGGACAGCCCACTTGGGCGCGCCTGTAGGGGGCGCCCAGGTGGGTTGTGCCCACCCAGGTGCCCCCTTCCGGTGGTTTTTGGCTTCAGAAATTATCTTTTATTGTATAAAAATTCCTCGCAAAGTTTCGTTCCATTCTGAGAACTTTTATTTCTGCACAAAAACATCACCATGATAGTTCTGGTGAAAACAACGTCAGTCCGGGTTAGTTTATTCAAATCATGCAAATTAAAGTCCAAAAAACAAGAGGAAAAGCGTTAGAAAAAGTCGATACGACGGAGAGGTATCATACTCATTTAAATTTAGTTGTAAAGTTATGTAACATATAATATATCAATGTTTCCTTCCCTTTTACCAGCATAAAGACCACAAATTACACGTCAAGAAAATATGGATTGTATGAGGCAACCAAAAGGTAGAAATATTGGTCCGCAAGTTGCCGGATTCTTACATAGTTGTCTTGATGTAGTGCCCAACAACCAACAAAAATGTTCTCTAGTCATGATCATCCCTACTGGAAAATTCCTTATCCCTAAGTCTATCAATCCCCAACCCAAATCAGTTGTACAATTAAAAATCTTACTAAAGGAACTGCCAAGGTGGAGAATGAGGGGTTGAGGGTACGAATAGAATGGCCTTCGTTCGCCGCCGGCCACATGCCTAGGCCAAATGCGAGCCTCCACTCGTCGCTACAAACTACAATGGAAGGTAACTACGCTGGGCTATGAGACGGTGACAAGCCCAACACAGCTTTATCCTGGTAAAAAATCAGCATACAAAGGAGGTTGGCCGCCAGTGAACCATCTTTTATTCGCGGATGACAGCCTGCTGTTTTTCAGGGCAAGTGTTGACGGAGCAGAATCGGTTTCAAACCTATTGGATACATACTGCAATGCATCGGGACAGAGAGTTAACAGAGATAAGTCATCAATCTTTTTTAGCAGGGGATGCCCAGAAATAGTAAGGAATGTTGTGAAGGGTTTTTTGCAAGTCCCAAATGAATCGCTCAATGAAAAATATTTAGGAATGCCATCTAATGTAGGGCACTCCAAGAAAGGGACGTTCAAATACCTGAGTGACCGAGTCTGGAATAAGGTAAAGGGATGGATGAGCAAATGTTTGTCGGCAGGAGGAAAGGAGGTGCTTATAAAATCGGTAGCCCAAGCTATACCGGTCTTCTCCATGTCGTGTTTTAAGCTGCCAAGGGGTCTTTGTGATCACATAAAAACTACCATCAGAAAGTTCTGGTGGGGATGTAAACAAGGAGAGCGTAAGCCAGCATGGGTTTCATGGGATGTGATGATGAGGCCAAAATACTTGGGGGGCCTAGGGTTCAGAGATATGGAATTGTTCAATCTCGCTGTCGCCGTGCAAGCGTGGAAATCTTCTTGAGGAACCGGCCACTTTAAGTGCAAGAATATTGAAGGCGTCTTATTTCCCTAACTCATCTATTCTTGAGGCCGAGCTGGGTTCTCGCCCATCTCAAATATGGCGTGCAATTTTAGAAGGGCGAGATGTTCTGCAACAAGGAATAATCAGAAGGATCGGTAATGGCCTATCTACACGCATCTGGGAGGATAATTGGATTCCCAAAGAAACAGCTCCAAGACCAATTGCATCGCTAGTGGCGACACCCCCCAGAATGGTATCCGATCTTCTATCTCCGGCCCTTGCATCATGGAATGAATCGTTAATGCGGTCGGTTTTCTTACCCTTTAATGCTGAAGCGATTCTAAAGATCCCAGTGTGTACTTGAAATACTGAGGACTTTTGGGCTTGGAACCCGGACAGGAAGGGCAGGTTTACAGTAAGTTCGGTGTACAAGCTTCTAGTAACAACAAAACTCCAAAGAGAAGCTTGGCTAGATGGAAGGGCTGATTCATCATCTAATACGAGAGAAGAGGAAGCTTGGAGCCGTCTATGGTAGTTGAAAGTCGCATCAAAGGTCAGAGTTTTTCTATGGCGTCTCGCTCGTCACTCTATACCAACCACGGATGTCCTACATAGGCGGAATATGGCCACTCAAAGTGCTTGTCCGCTATGTGGATGCCAAGACTCGTGGAGACATGCTCTATTGTCATGCACTATGTCGAGGTGCGTTTGGGCCTTGGCGGATGAGTCCCCTGTTTCGCAGATGACGGGAAACGAGGAAGCTAATGCAAAGAGCTGGCTGTTTGAACTTCATGAGACATTAGATTATGGGATCTTCACGAGAATGGTTGTCACTTTGTGAGCTGTTTGGTACGCTCGGCCAAAGGCAATTTACGAATCTCTGTTCCAAAACCCACACCAAACGGTATCTTTTGTAGACTCTTATCTTCAGGAGCTACAACAAATTCCATCGTCTAAACAGAGAGTGCAGGTCTTTGATGCATCGGGGCAACAACGACGTTGGAATCCATCTCTAGCCGGTTTTGGTAAAATCAATGTGGATGGTGCACTAGCAAGGAATAGACGAGTGGGAGTGGCTGCTGCAGTCTGCCGAGATTCGAATGGTAATTTTCTGGGCTCGTCAGCGATTGTCTTTAAAGGAATTAGAGACCCTATGATTTTGGAAACATACACCTGCCGAGAAGCCTTGTCATTGGCGGAGGACCTCAACGAGCATAATATAATGGTAGCCTCAGATTGCTAAGGTGTGGTGCAAGATATCAATGAAGGCACAGGAGGTCCCAATGCGGCTGTGATACATGAAATAATAGAACGTAGAGCTAGTTTATCTTCATGCTCTTTTGTTTTTGAGCGAAGAAACAATAACTTCGAGGCTCATAATCTCGCTAAATTCGCTTGTAATTTAGATATTGGTAGGCATATTTGGTTGGGTTCTCCTCATGACCTACACCGTGTACATATGAATATTGTTTTGAATCAATAAAGTGAGCGAGATTTCAAAAGAAAAAAAAGAGCTTGGCCCGTAGTATTATTGCCTTGGTCACTGTCACAGAGCCAACGAGCCCAGGCAAGTGCCTAGGACCGCGGGCGCTGGCTCCGTTCTTGCTTGTAACCAAGCATGCACTTAATGAGCTTAATACCCAAACTTAACTTGATGGAATTGGAGTTTTGTCGATTAAGGTTTTTGTTTTTAGTCAACGAGCTTAATTTATGTGTATTTTTTTTGTACATATTCTTTAATTAAGGGTGCTATTCAAAATCTTGTTTCTATTTTTTCTGATCTAAACATCATTTTTGTTTTCCTATTTTTAGTCAATATTTTTTTCTTTATGCATGCTCTACTCAATTGTGTTTATCCTCTATTGCATAAATTCTTTAATAAAGAGGCTTGCTCAACAAATTCTGTTCTAGTTGTTTATCTAACTCCATTATTTTTTATCAACATTTGGAGCTTTGGGGTGTTGACCTAGTGCCATGCGGGCGACGAGAGGTTTGATGTGGAGAACCCTATGGACATGAACCCTGCACCAACACCCGCCCACTGCCCAGCACCCAAACTGTGTGGCCTGACTTCGGCCCCATTGTCCGGTTGGATGCCTGCATGCAGTTTTTGGCCGAAGTGACATGCATCTTTTCTCATACCTTATCCCTTCAAACTTAGACTATATATACCGTACATGTGCACTTTCTATGGTTAGCAAAGCATATTTAAACAAATTAAGAGAGTTGTGCTCATCTATCGTCTCCTCTTGAAGTCCAAGGCCTACTTGAAGGAGAAGAACTAAGGGATTAACCAAGACCTCCATCTCCCCTTGATATTTAGGGAAGACCTACCTATCAAGACCTCAACTACCCGTAGGGATTGGGAAGCACTACCTTGTGCCTATTTCCTTTTGTTGTGAGTAGATCTATGTGTATCTTGACTTAAATCTTGCTTGGAAAGCACATGTGTAATGGGATCTTGTTCTTGAGTGTTTTTCCTTTGTGATTTATTGTGCTATTCAGTGTTTTCTCTCAATCCCCTCCAAATTGTAAAAATTGGTCTAAACCCTAGGTTTACCCTATGTCAAGATTGGCCTCTTGAAAAGTGACCAGAATTATCTTCATGGCCCGCCAACCCATGGAAGAAGACCATAATTTTTCCTTCGTCTTCTCTGACAATGGAATCATCACCTTCATGTCGACTGATTCTTCGTTAAGTAAAAAAAACACCTAGCTCTGCGCCAGTGCGCCCCCATGGAAAGCATCTACATCTAACACATGTGAGGTAAGCTCGGCATGCATGGGATCATGGGATGTGGAGGTCGTGGCTATTTATAGGACATAGTGGCAAGGTCGGCGTGCATGGGATCATGGGACGTGGAGGTCGTGGGCACGACGTGCATCGGGTGCGCACTCGCGAGAAACTCGGACCAAGGTTTACGATGCCGACGTGGCTAACAAGTGGGTCCCACATGCAGTTAGATAGAGATGAGAAGATTGAGCTCGGGCGCACTATGGCCCCTTGTATTTCGATATGACGAGTGTGTTATTACGAGTAGGGTTAAGTGGCTGGGTGGGCTGCGTGCTCGGCTGGTCCGCCGGGCCGGCTAGTTTGGTTGGCTGGCTACGACTGGCCTTTTCTTTTTGCTTTCTTTTTTTCCTTTTTTTCCTTTTTTCGTTTTCTTTCTAAAACCTTTTCCTTTTGAATTTCCTTCAAAAGGCAAACTTGCCCTAAATTTCCCAGGGAATATTTATAAACTGTTAGACATTTATTTGGGGCCTTTTGATTATTTATTATCTGTAATTTGTTTTTAAGCCTTGTTTCCAATATTCCTATGAATATATTTTTCATCTCCAAATGAGTTTCTTTTTATTATTTGAATTCTACTAAATTTCGTCTTCTGCCCTCTTTTTAATATTTGGTTAACACTTATATGGGAATTTATTTATCACATAGTTTACTCTTTTAGGGTCTCTATTTAAATATAGATGACTTTAGGGTTTTCATTGTAGAGCTAGGGTTTAAACAATCTAGGGTATTGGAGATTTTATTTCCAATCTATCACTAGGCACACAAACATCTGGCTCCACCTTGGGTTTTATAATGATCCCCAAATGACAATTCAGGGTTCCTGAATAATTCTCAGCTTCTTTTGTGTCACATTTCACACAATTCAAGTAACTCCTATTCCAATTCCAACTAAAAGTGAGCCATCACAATCATTTCTAGGAAATTTTTAATTCCCTGTGAAATTTTCAAACATTCTAGATTTGGGAGAAGTCCGGGATGAGACACCGCGATGGGAAATCTACGACATGAAACATGGCATTGGCCTTGGACGACAACTGTGTGTTTGGCAAAGTAGGGATTCTAGAGCGGCGGCCCCGACATGATGGTGGTCGGGCTCCCGGTGGCTGCGAGTGCAGCCGACGATGGTCCGACGGCGATGCTGAGGTCATGACGGTCTCTTTCTTCGGGCCGACGGGCCTATAGAGCGGGATCTCCTGCGTCTTGTGGCGGGGAGGTGGGGGGCTATCTGTGGTTTTTGTTGTGTGGCACCATGGTGGCCAGTAGTCGGTCAAGTGGAGGTGGTCTGGCCGTGATCGGCTCACTGATACATTGTCTCGTGGGGCGCATGAGTTTAGCGGTTGGGGCGACGACCCGACTTCTTCGACCGCGGCGGTCTACGTGATCATTTGGGTCATGTGAATGCTAAGATCTTAAGATGGTGATGGCCTTTCTGAGGCTGGTGGCGGTATGGGACACCTCCTCCACCTCCAGGTTGGGTTCAATCCAATTCATCGGGGCTACGTGTAGCGACTCTTTTGGATGCACCAAGTCATGCATGTCACCGACAGGTGAGACACACAGTGACTCATGCGGAAGCACCAAGTCATGCCCGTTGTCGTCGGCACGTGCTACTCGCAGTTGCTCCTATGGAGGTCACAAGTCATGCATGTTGTTGCTGCATCGAAAAATGCGACATTGATGGGAGGCGAGGCGGCATGGGACGTCTTTGTGTTCCGGTATCTTCTCTAGAGGTATCCTGCTATCGAGGCCTCGGTGGGCGAACAAGGGATGATGGTAGAGGCGGCTTCAACCCGCGGCCGGTGAAAACACAAGATCTACGATCAGGCTATGTCGACGCGCGCGTATATCGTGTCCTTGTTGAAGGTGGTGGATTGAAGCTCAGGTTTGAGAATGAAAATCCTTGAAGCTCGGGTTTGGGAAAATCCCGAGACCGACCTATGGTTGGACTCAGTGGCGGAAACAGGGGACCAGTAGGGGCCCTGGCCCCCCTAACACCAGAGGTGTAGTGCTAATTTGCCAATGAACGGTGTACAAACTAGTGATTATTTGCTCTTAAAAGCCTATTTTCCAGTGGCTTGGCCCTCCCCGCTAGTTTTAATAGCATTCGGCCCCATTGATAAAAAAATTCTGGCTCTGCCATTGGTGGGACTTGTCACCATCAGCGCATTGTTGAAGGCTCAGTGTGTACTTTTCGTTTCTTTCTCTCTTTTACCGTAGGGTTAGTAGTTACCTGATGCAACCACTGTCGCGAGGCCTGGCCTCAGACTTTCTTTCCGGGTGAAAATTTTGGCTGCTGGATTTTATTTTATGAGTAATATATGATTGTGTGCATCAATTGATGTAGAAGCCGAGGGTTATCCTCCTTCTCGAATTAATATCATCAACTCCCTCCTCACATGTTGCTATTACAGTCTGCATAATGGGCAGCGCAATTCTAAAAATACTTCTAAGACAAAGCAACGCATAGGGTTTTTTCAAGTTTTCAGTCTAAATACTTTATGACCAAAATTTGACCTCTAAATACAAAACAATGTCTTAACCGTCACTTTTTTGTGACCTGGGTGGAACAATTCGTAGGTCACTCTGCTTAGGAAGGACAGCTTACAGATGATGCCCCCCAACCATGTGTGCAGAGACTGCATTGCGCCTGCTCAGCATATTGAGCAATGCTGCGTGGAGCACAAGTTATGCAGAGAATAATTCAAAACTAATAGTCCAGCACCAATTCATGATACACAATGATTAAACCCCCCAAAAAATGTCATACTTACACCAGACGCAAGGAATTAGCAGGGGACATATATATACGGGGACCTACTAGGACAAGCATGTCATTGCTGTTGGATCTGAGCATCATGAACCGGCAAGTCTTTTATCATGAGAACACGCCTCCTCCTCCCAACCCAGGTGACCCACCCAGGATCCCTTGACACCACCCTGTACCCTGCCTTTGCGTAGAGTCCTCGAGCGCTGCTGTCATCCTCGTATGCCCTAAGAGCCATGAATCTCTGCCTCCATTCTAGAGCCAACACCTCGCACGCTTTCAGCAGGGCGGTGCCCACCTTCCTCCTCCTGGACGCGTAAGCCGATCAAGTTTAGCAGCAATTCACAGTATTAGAATGTTAAATGGGCTGCATGGAGGATCTACCTGAATGATGGCAGCACTGCTATTCCTGATACGTAAAAGTACTCCTGGACGCCTTGGAGGTTCCGAAGGATGTCGCCTTCGTCCTGCACCGTGCAATCCACCACCCCAATGATCTTTTCAAATGGTGCCTGCGACTGCAACTGCAACAGCTCATCGGCTTCTTCTGCTACCAAGCACGCGTACCTAAGAGAGGCGTTCATTTATCAGCGCTAAGTTGCCACTAAAATGAGTGCCAACCATTTTATGTAGACAGTCTAAGTTACCAGCGATATGTTGTACTTTATTTCAAAAGGTCGGTAAGACTATCACATTATGCAATAATCATCCTCTGATGTCTACCGAGACACTTAAGTTTGCCATAAAAATATGTACTACTCCCTCCGTCCCATAATTTGCTCACATATGGGGTACATGAAGTGCAGACACATGCTATTCGAGTGAAGAGCGCCTGAAGAAGTGTTTAGATGTGCGGTAGAAAAATACTAATACATGAACTCGAACAGAGCGTTTTCCCACACAAAACTTATTATAGTAACCACCTTGTTTAATTAAGAGTTAGTGTGGCTAATTATCTGATAAACTCTAGAAGCACTACTAAATTAGATGGGCGACGGGCCTGGCGATTGGCCTGGCGACGGGCGAGAGCCACCGCCGGCGTCGATCTTGCCTGAACCTCCGCCGCCGTTCGCGCCGACTGAGGGGTCGGGCCTGCCTGAGGCCGGAGGAGGATCCTCTCCGCCGCCGATCTGCCAGGCGGTCCCGGCCGGGGACTCGGCGCCTCCGCCGTCGCTGCTGTTGCGGCAGCCACCGGAGTCTCCTCGCCCTACGGATGGGATCCGGCAAGCGCTCGCGATGGATCCAACTCCGCTTTTCGATCCATCCCCTTCCCCGGTTTCTTCTTCAACGGAGGATCGGGATCGGGATCGAAGATTCCAAGATCATACGAAATGGAGGGTTCGTTTTCGGGAGATTCGTGCGATGGGGCGATGGATCAATGGCCTGATCTACTCGCACCCGTCTCGTTGGACGACGATCCGTGATGATGAAGGGGATATTTTGGCCGGAAGGCATTTATCCGAGGAAGAAGATCTTCATGTTGGTATGTGTTTAGTCATTGATATTTTTCAGATCGAGGTTGTTGAGTGTGCGGTACCCCGGAGGATGAAGAACAAGTTGACATTGTTGATCTCACGGAGGATACCGATGGATCAAAGCCGCCGCAAAGGTTTGGGGGTCGCTTTTGGATCCTTGCCGATGAGGAGGAAGATGAGGTGGGCGTGCATTAGCAGCGGCTAGGCCGTCATCTTCGCTTGACTCGGTTCTCGCCTTGCCTAAACCTACGGTGAGTTCTAAGAAACCTATCTTGCTTGACCGTCCGGTTCTTCCGCAGGTCGAAATTGAAACCTTGGTGTGGACCGCTGCGAAGGATGGGCCGACGGATATCACATTATTCGACTTTTTTCCGGCCCCGAGTCCGGACGAAAAGTAACTAGGCGGAAAAAGAAGGGGTCCGCGGTGTCGCGACATTCGCCAGAGATAGCCGGGCGTTCGTGATTTTCGCGGAAAGGCACGACCGCTTGAATTTTCTTTTGGGCACCGTTGGACCACATGTGTGCGACGTCGCGGTGGGCTTGGCTAATCGCTCGAGGCCCGTGGGGCTGACCAGGCCCATCAGACGTCGGGAGACGGTGACATGCATGTCGAGGCCTTGAGGCGATCGCCCCCGCATGCACGTCCATCTCCTCTTTCTCGCGCCGCTAGGGTTAAATCGCTTTCGGAAAACGGGGTTCCGAGAGCTGTCGCGCCGCTCTGTTCTCCGGTGAATCGGATCGCCGCAGCCTGCGCCCGACGTCGGCTTGGATGCCTCCGGCCCGTGGGCTGCGCTGCGCCCGGTTCTGCGCGAAGTTCGGCGGGCTGTTTCTGCCCGGCTGCGGCATCGCTTCTGCGCTGGAGCCGCCAGGCTGCGCCCGCCTAGGCCGACTATGGTGCCGTCGGCCGTCGGTTCCGCCTCGGATGGTGGCGCCCACCGGAGCTCGCTCGACACCGCGCCGCAGACACCGGTGCCGGAGCGCCGCCTGTTGCGGCAAGGCGCCGACCCCGCCTCGGCCGGTGGCGCTGCGCCCGTCTTGCTGGCTGCCCGACGCCGCCTCCTAGGGCGAACCGCCGCCGACTCAACGGCCGTGGCGGCGAGATGGCGGGTGGCAGCGGTTCGGTCGAGTTCAACCGGCCATGGGACGGGCGTGTCGCCGGGGGATGACCGTAACCCCCCGCGCGATATGTGGGGCGATGACGGGTTTGATGCTTATGGCGCTGGTCTGCACCGGGGCTCTTCATCCACCGGAGGGGGCCGTGGTCATGCTTGGGTGGACAACGGCAATGAGAACCGGGGTTTTCAAGGACCGCCTGGAAATTTTTCGAGGGTGCGGCCGGTCCTAACAACCGAGCTTTCCGAGGCCGTTTTCGTGGAGGTCGGGGCGGGAACAGGCGGCATTACCAGCCTCGGCATTCTAAGACCGCTACCGCGACGGAGTTACCGGATGGAGCATCGAATCTACCGCAGGTGGCGGTGGAGACAGTCTGAGCTTTGGCTGCTTTGTTTCTGCACCCCATGCGCACCGGTGATTCTAGCTCGAGCAAGGTACGGACAAGGCCGAGAGTGACAAGTTGTCCAAGTGGGCGGCTAAGAAGAAGAAGCTCACTTGTTTCCGTTGTGGGGAACCGGTCACTTCTTGGTTCGATGTCTTTGCAGAGTTATGCGATTTGTGCAGAAACCTAAACACGCATGCCGGGTGTCCTCTTCTGTTGGGGCCTAAACCATCCGCTCAGATTCTGAGGTGTGTTGTTCGAGTCGACGTTTTTGAGACGCCATCTGTGGAGCCCTCGGCGCCCATAGTGGAAACCTCCTTCCCGGTATGGTAAAGGTGGTTCACGGTCCGTTGACCAAGCACGAATCATTCAAGATTGAGAGAGCTCGCTCCGGATAACTTTCAGTGGTCCTTACTTAAGCTCACAGATTATTCTTATAAAGTGGATTTCCCGACTAAGGAGGATCAGATGAGGATTCTCAAGTTCGGTATGAGTAGGGTCACGGGTACTAGTTTTGTGCTGGAGTTTGATGAGTGGAAGAAGAATGAGCCACAGGGCACGCCATTAACTCAGATTTGGGTTCGTTTCTCTGGAGCCCCGTCTGCTCCCTTGGACAGCTTTCTGGTGACGTGGAGCCTGGGCTCTTTGATTGGCAGGACTGAGCAGGTGGATATGCCGTTCACTCGGGCTCACGGGGTGTACGACTTCTTGTCGATGTCGCGAACATTGAGTTCTTACGATGTGGTGCCTTGGACTTATGCTTGGCGTTTTATATCAGTTGGCTGTTGAGTATGAGGATCCTAATCTGTTCAGTGAGTTTGAGGATGATAACCCTATGGACACTTCTGAGGGAGGAGGGGCTTCGAGGAACTAGGAGGATAATGCTAAGAGTGATGATGACAAGGCTAAGGGGCCCTCGGGGCCGTCAGACACTGGTGACTCAGTCCCTGTTGGGTCTACGGCCACAGTTCCGACTACCACTCTTCAGCTTGGTTCTTTGGGGGCTTTCTCAGCTCCACGAGGATGTCTTGTGACCGGGCCGTTTCTACGAGCCCGATGTTGAGTTTGTGTGTATCCGGGTTTGTTGAGGAGGGAGGTGCGGCGGGGCAGGAGGCCCCGTCCTCGGTTGTATCCTCGCCTTCGGCACCCGTCGAGGTGGCCGCGCCGGTGGTCGTGGGCGCAGGCGACGAGCAGGAGGCTCGGCCCTCTGGGCCTTTGTCGCCGTCGGCGCCGGGGTTCGGCTCGGCGCACTTGTCCTTGAGGTCGCCGAATTGCGGGGGAGCGGGCGTGCAGGAGGCCGTCGTATCCCCTGCCCCGGTTCGGCCGGTCTCGGGCGTCGGCGGGTTTTCCGGCGATAGGGCCAGGGAGCTTGCGCCGTCTCTGGGTGGTGCTCTGGTGGCCCCGACGCTGGCTACCGCTGTTGGGGAACGGGCAGGATGCTCTTTCCCTAGCGCAGCTTCACGCGAGGAGGTCATCGCTTTCGGCGGGATCCCGGATCCTGTCTCTGCAGGGAGACGGGTCAGCAGGAGACTGCAGGAGATGCCGGACGTTGATGATATGCAGCTCAGGTGCGCTTTGAGGGCGGCTAAGTTGCGCGACGTCGAGACTTCCACTGGTATGTCTGTTAATATATCAAATTATATTATGCATTTTACCAATGATGAGATTGTGCATAATGCAAACCAATTAGGAGTATCACTTGGTAATAATGATATAGAGAATTCTAAGTCTGTTAATGATATGCTTGATTTGGAAGCTGATCGAGCGTTAGATTTGATTCACAACATAGCTGCTGTTAAGCCTATGAACGAGTCGGAGATTGATGCGCTTGGGGTTAGGGTTCTCGATGGCTTGTGCGCCGATCTTGACCCTGCGGTTCAGGAGACGGAGGAGGAGGATGAGTATGCCTATCCGGAAACCTCTAACCATGAGGATGAGACTATGGTGATTGAGGCTGAGCCCGAGCGTGCCGAACCGTCTGAGGTTTGCGTTAAGCCTAAGCGGACCTGGAAACGGAAGGTTTATCCAGTGTCGGCGGTGCGTAGAAGTGCTAGGATCCGTACCTCTAAAAAAGTTCATGATGAAATATGAGAGGCATCTTTTGGAATAGCAGAGGTCTTAAAGACTTGGCTAAAAGAAGGTTTCTAGCGGATGCTTCTCTTGAACATCATTTAGACTTTATTGCTTTGTCCGAGACTGGACGAGGTAATTTCACCCCACAATTTCTTAGCACCTTATCTGGGGGGGTTGATTTTGACTGGCACTGCCTACCACCTCGAGGTAGATCCGGTGGGGTTCTACTTGGGGTTAAGTGCGAAACTTTGGAGGTTCAGAGTGTAGTTTTAGGTGAGTTTGCGGTTAAGTTTCGGGTCAGAACTAAAGCCGATGGGTTCGATTGGGTTTTGGTGGCAGTCTATGGAGCTGTGCAGCCAGAACTTAAGCCTGATTTCTTGGCCGATTTGGTCCGTATTTGCGGTAACGAGCAGCTACACGTCTTAGTGGGTGGTGATTTTAACATTATTCGAAGAAAGGAGGAAAAGAATAATGACAATTTTGACGGCAGATGGTCGTTTATGTTCAATACTATCATTGAAAGCTTGGATCTCAGAGAGATAGAGCTCTCGGGTAGGAAATTCACTTGGGCTAACTCGTTACCGGTTCCGACTTTTGAGAAGCTTGATCGAGTTCTTGCTAGCGTCGATTGGGAACAGAAGTTTCCCCTGGTAACGGTGCAGGCGTTGACACGAGGTATCTCGGATATCACACCGCTACTAGTCGATTCGGGGGCTCAAACTCATGTGGGTAATAAGAATATTTTCTCCTTCGAACTTGCTTGGTTTGAAATAGAAGGTTTCCTCGAGTTGTTAGCTAGAGAGTGGGCTAAAGACTCGGGTGGAAGGTCACCCATTGAGCAGTGGCAGTGCAAGATTCGTCATCTTCGAAGGTTCCTTCGTGAATTGGCCAAGCATACGTATGGGATTTATAAGGCGGAGAAGGAAAGACTCCTTATGCGTATTCACTCCCTTGAGTTGAAAGCTGAAACTTCCATATTAGATACCAGCGAGCTGGAGACTAAAGTGGAGGCCGAGATGCGGCTGAAACAGCTTCTCCGTGAGGAGGAATTGAAGTGGGCTTTGAGAGCTAAGGTTCGTAAAATTGTCCAAGGCGAGGATAATACTCAATTCTTTCATATGATTGCTAATGGAAAGCATCGTAAGAAGATAATTTTCCAATTAGAACAAGATGAAGGGACGATAGTTGGTCAGGAGAACCTGAAAGTTTACATAACCAACTATTATAAGCAGTTGTTTGGACCGCCGGAAGAGAGTTTTGTGTCTTTGGATGAGTCAAGGGTTGAGGATGTTCCTCAACTTGAGACGGAAGAAAATGAGATTCTGACTGCTCCTTTTACGGAGAAGGAGGTGTTTGAGGCCATTGCACAAATGAAAAACAATAAAGCGCCAGGACCGGATGGGTTTCCGGCCGAGTTTTACAAAAAGTGTTGGCACTTCATTAAGGGTGACCTGTTGCCGATGTTTCATGAGTTGTTCATTGGTCGGCTTCATTTGTTCAAGCTCAATTTTGGAACGATAACTCTTCTTCCTAAGAAGACAGAGGCTATTCGCATTGAGCAGTTCAGGCCTATATGTTTGCTTAATGTCAGTTTCAAAATTTTCACCAAGGTTGGGACGAACCGACTCACGCAGATTGCGGATTCAGTTGTGCAACCGTCCCAGACTGCTTTTATGCCAGATAGAAATATCCTTGAAGGGGTAGTCGTCTTGCATGAATCGCTCCATGAAATCCACTCCAAAAAACTAGACGGTGTGGTTTTTAAAGTGGATTTCGAAAAAGCATACGATAAAGTTAAATGGCCTTTCCTTCAACAAGCTTTGCGTATGAAAGGATTCGACAAGGCCTGGCGGGACCAGATTGAATCCTTCACGCAAAAAGGGAGTGTAGGGATTAAAGTGAACGATGATATAGGTCACTATTTCCAGACACACAAAGGACTAAGGCAAGGAGATCCCATGTCACCGATTCTATTCAACATAGTGGTTGATATGCTATCTATTTTAATAGGTCGGGCTAAGGATGCGGGCAGGTTAGTGGCTTGGTTCCGCACCTAGTTGATGGTGGTTTATCCATATTGCGATGTCGATGATACTATCATCTTTATGGAGCATGACTTGCCGAAAGCGAGAAATATGAAGCTTGTGTTATGCTTATTTGAACAATTGTCTGGGCTCAAGATTAACTTCCATAAGAGCGAATTGTTTTGCTTTGGAAGAGCTAATGATGAGCAGGAGGCGTATAAGCAATTGTTCGGATGTGAGCTGGGTTCGTTACCGTTCACTTACTTAGTTATACCCATTCATCATCGTAAGCTGACGAACAAGGAATGGAAGTGCATCGAAGATCGTTTTGAAAAGAAACTGAGCTGTTGGAAAGGGAAGCTCATGTCATATGGATTGCGATTAAAAAAGATTAATACGGTCCTCACCACTATGCCAATGTTTCTAATATCCTTTTTGAGGTCCCTTGGGGGTCGAGAAGAGGTTAGACTTTTATCGATCTCGTTTCTTTTGGCAGAATGATGAGTTGAAACGAAAGTATAGACTTGCAAAATGGGACATCATTTGTCGGCCGAAGGACCAAGGCGGTCTGGGCATTGAAAATCTTGAAATCAAGAATAGATGTCTCCTTAGCAAGTGGCTATTTAAACTGTCGTCCGAGAATGAGGCTACTTGGGCTCAGATTCTGCGAAATAAGTATCTTCAGTCTAAAACTTTGGCTCAGGTGACTGTGCGCCCGACTGACTCACCATTTTGGAAAGGATTGATGAGAGTCAAGCCCTTATTCTTTAGTAGGGCAAAGATCTTAGTCGGTGATGGGGCTAATACGAGGTTCTGGGAGGATACGTGGCTTGGGGAGACGCCCCTCGCACTTCAATATCCTACTCTGTACAACATTGTTCAACGTCCAGAAGCATACGTTGCAACAGTCTTCCAGTCCACGCCTCTTAATATTAGCTTTTGGAGGACACCGGTAGGCGATCGTTGGGAGGCCTGGCTTCATCTGGTACGAAGGCTGATGGATGTCCAAATGACTCAAGAAATCCGATAGATTGTATTGAAACCCGACTAAGGACGGCGTGTTCTCGGTCAAATCCATGTATCTGGATGTCATAAACACTAGTGTCATTCCGTACTCGAAGCATGTCTGGAAAGTTAAGGTACCTTTGCGAATCAAAGTGTTTATGTGGTTTGTGCATAAACAAGTTATTTTGACAAAGGATAATCTGGCAAAACGCAATTGGACGGGTTCTGCTAGGTGTAGTTTTTGTGATCATAACAAAACTATAAGGCACCTCTTTCTAGATTGTCTGCTGGCTAAGATTCTTTGGCGTTCGATTCATATTGCTTTTAATATTACTCCACCAACCTCTATCAACATGTTATTTGGATCGTGGCTTGATGGGGTTGACTCGGATATAGCAAGGCACATTCGTGTTGGAGTTTGTGCTTTGTTATGGGCAGTCTGGAACTGCAGAAATGATTTGGTTTTTAACAGAACAACGAACTTTCACTTTTTGCAGGTTATCTCCAGGGCCACAACATTGATCCGTATGTGGTCGCTACTCACTCCGATGGAGGCCGGGGGGCGTTTGGCTACTGCGTCTACCCGATGGGAGATGGTAGCTCGGGTTATTTTCAACCGGTTTGGATGGCGGTCATGTAATAGGATAGGCATGTAGTGCTTCCTATTTTGTTTGCCTTGCCGGTTGTGGCTTTTTGTTATGGCTCGTATGAGCGATATGTTTTTCTTTTCGTACTTTCAGATACTAGAGACTTTGTTACTGATTTAGTTTTTAATAATATGAGCCGTATGCATCTCTCTGATGCAGAGGCTGGGGTAATCCCCCTTTTCTAAAAAAACTAAATTAACCTTTACGGTCATAACCCCATCACAAATGTTACAAGTTTAACTAGTTCATCATCAATCTGGATTCTGGAACCAGGGATAGGGATATCAAGAACATCACCTGTCAGGCGGCGAATTCCTCAGTTTGTAAATGAGCGCCGCCAACACCTCTGCCTGATCTTGGCCAATACAAGAAACGCCATGCCTATCAAAATGCGCGGGCACATAGACATTTCTAGTGCAGATGAAAGCATTTCATGTGATGCATACTTTGAAGAAATCGAAGAAGAAGTCGTTGAAGAGCGCAACGGGGACGTGGAAGGCCTCGGCCTGCACGAGCGCCACCCGCCTCATCTCCTCGCCGATCCGCCCCATCCGCCGCACTCCCCACCCGGCCTCCCTCGCGAGGTATCGTTCCTCCTCCGCACCGCCTACCGCGCCGACCTCTTGCTTTGTGGGCAAGCAGGGGAGTCGCCCTCCTCCTGCAAGAAGGATCTTCTTGGCGCCGCCGCGGCAGCCGGTCTTGACAAGAGGAGGGTGCGGGCCTGTTCTTGAGAGCGCTGCGGCGGTGATGCTGCCTCTGGGAGACCGCTGAGACTGGGGGGTGGAGGAGGAGGAGGAAGAGGGAAGAGGCTGGGGTGGGAGCGGGGATGCTCTGAGGACGGCCATGGTTGCTACTGGTGGTGGCATCCGTGATGGGATTGGGGGACTCGGACGGCTGTGGCTTCACAACGCGCGCGTGTGGACACTAGGACATGGAAACTATGCTCGTGTCAGACTGATTTTTTTTTCAAAAGTATGCAAATCACTTTTTTTCAATAGTATCCAAATCACTTACCGTATTTTTACAGAAGAGACCATAAAAATTTACAAGTAGTCTAGTGAGTTGCGAACACCCGACCATTCGCTTCAACTAGAATAATCTAATCTACTGTCTCACAAAGCGTTGCAATCCTCCTGCATCCTTTAGTGCAAGCTAACAGTTCTTGATTTCGTTGAGAATTTTGGTAGCAAGCACTTGAGCTCCAACTTGTTGCCATGATCGGTTAAACACGCGAGCGTTTCTTTGCTTCCACAAGAACCAAGCCGTGCATATAACAAAGGAATCAAAACCTCTCCTCTCTGCCTTCATGAATTGTTGACGATGTAGCAACCACCACTCCAAGAAAGTGTCCGTCGCCAATGGCCTCTAGATGGGTAGCTGCAAAGCATCTGAACGGTGGTGCCATGTTTCTTGCGCGTAAACACATTGTACCATGATATGATCGACGTTATCTTCCTCTTGAAGACAGGTGAAGCACACCGTAGCAGTGTCTTGTAATACATGTCAAGCGTGACGATCAAAGGTCCGGAGACGATATTGCACAGCAAGCCATGTGAAAATCTTGCACTTGCAGGGGGGGGGGGGGCAGCTTCACCAAATAGCAGGGGCGTACGGGCAAGTTGGTAAACCTTAGCAGTGATGATCGTAGGTGGATTTAGCCGAGTAAATACCCGAAGCCGCGCAAGTCCAAGAGAAAGTGTTAGGCGCTTCGGGATAACGTTGCATCGATGCAATGGCTTGCTGAAGGTGCATCAACTGAAGTAAGGCCGTGAGCGAGGTGGTGACCTTGATGTTAGCAACCCAACACTCACTCTCGAAGGCATGTTCGCCGATCTGCTATTAATAATGCGGGTGCCCACAAGCTCAAAGATCATAGGCATCAGTTCTTAGATCGAGAACTCATGGATCCATCGATCCCTCCAGAAGAGAACTTTGTCTCCTCTCCCAACCACGATGTGAATTAAGCTGTCAAAGACCAACCTGGCATCTATGTCCACCAAGAGAGCCAAGCCTTGCCAAGGTCTATCATGCTCAGTGCGTCTTAACCACTCCCATCTTATTCGTAGTGCAAGCGCCTGGATGCTCAAGTTTTTAACACCTAAGACCACCAAACCTTGTAGGATGACATATGGTGTTCCAAGCTACCAAACATTGCCCGCCATTGGTTTTCTCTTTGCACCTTGAAGAAGGATCGCATCCACCGTTGATATCTTTCGGTACCCATATTGGCATCGATCACGAGCAATTTGTGCATAGGCCACGCTTGTAAGACGGATTTCACAAGGATCAATCTTCCGGAGCGTTGCAAGAAGCCTCTTTACCAAGCTGGGATGAATTTCCTCACCATGTCAAGAAGTGGATGCCAATCTAATTTGGTGAGTTGCTTGATTGCCACCTGTAACCCAAAATATTTGCAGGGGAACTCAGGTAGTGCACACTGCAGAAGAGAAAGCACCCTATCTTTTTCATCTTGCTCGTCGTGAATAAGGGTGGCGGTGGATTTCCTGTAGTTAACCCTCAAGCTTGACGCCTCCCTAAACGCAGCAAAATAATGCGGAGCTGGGGGATTTTGACCTTCTTTTCGAAGAAGAAAAAAGTACAACATACCTGCATTGGCATCAATGCAACAAACAATGCACAAGCTAAAAAAACAAACGACTTCTCTCCCAATGATCAGAGAGGCGATTAAGGCAAGTCAGCGAGACCATGGATGCCTGCCTCCTCCCGTTGCCTGAGCACGGTAGGAGGAGGGAACTCCACATCGGCTCCGCTGTATAGTTAGGGTAGGCATAGTCTTTCTCAAGGCTCCACTTCGGTGAAGGAGAGCAGTTGGCTCAGTCATACCGTTGGTTTTTGGATCATATTGTCATAGGATTTGTTGTTCGATCCTGACGTTCCTCTAAATGGAGGTGTGCTTGGCTCCAATAGGAGATTTGGTGTCTTGAAGCAGCCTTTGTGGATGAAGGCTGGTAGCGGTGCTCTTCTTCCTTGACACGTTGAGTTAATGTGGCGGCAATGAGATCCGAGAACACGGGACGGTCCTCGCCAACCCACCACAATGACTCAATCTTGTCGATTGTAGTGGATCATTTCATCGGCTCAAAAAGCAACACAATCTGTGAATGTGTTGCTCTCCTCTAATTCTAGGTTTGGTGGATGGTCCCCTCTGTCTTCGGTGCAGCTACAGTGGCAGCGGTGACCAACTGGAGACGGCCCAACGAGGTGCAAGGGGATCTAGGGATCAAATCGTAATATGTCATTTTTTATCCATTGTGCAAAGCTTCATGCCATCAATTTTCTTGGATGACTCATGTGGTTTTCCATGTTTTTGCATGTTGTAATCTCTATATTTAATGAAATATGTAGTTAGTCATAAAAAGACAATACAAAAGCGCAATAAGAAAAATGGATAATTAGAGGAGCCAAAAAATCACAAGGCTACATGATATTGGAGATAACTAATGTATATTTTCCGGCGTCTTTGACAGTTCAACCTCACTTTAGGGTCTCTTTGATTCACATGGAAGAACATAAGATTAGAGTCTATGTGATGTAGGACCGAGCCCTATATGGTGACCCTATCTTCACGAACAGAAGGTGGATTTGAGGAAGAACATGAGAGGAAACACAAGGGAAACTCTCAAATCAACACACATAGATGCAAATAAAGATACACATAGATATTTCCTTGAATCAAATCGTCCACAAGAGAGAGATGCAACAAGATAGGGCTCTTCCCCAAGTCCTAAGACAAAGAGGGTTTGTATTCCATGGTGGAATCTTCCCCAAGTCATTCCCCCAAGACGAGGTCTTCATCTCCATTAGAGGAGCTATCTCCATGAAGGAGTAATCCCACAAGGGGGATACATGAGCAAAGCTCCCTAGAATGGAGGTAGGGGAAAGGTATATATAGGTCCTAGGAACTAATGCATGGGTATGTGAGTGGCAAAAAGAGAAGATACATGGGAAATGCCCAACACTTGCACACGGGCAAGTCCGGAGACATGGAGTAAAGGTGTCGGGGACCCGGAGGTTCTGGGGACTCGGGGTATGGACGCCCGGGCACCCGGGGTGTTTAGAGGAGGCGTCATGATGTACGTGAACCTAGGGTCTAGAGGGCCTGGTGAAGGAAATATGCCCTAGAGGCAATAATAAAGTTGTTATTTATATTTCCTTATATCATGATAAATGTTTATTATTCATGCTAGAATTGTATTAACCGGAAATTGTGTACATGTGTGAATACATAGATAAACAAAGTGTCGCTAGTATGCCTCTACTTGATTAGCTCGTTAATCAAAGATGGTTAAGTTTCCTAGCCATAGACATGTGTTGTCATTTGATGAACGGGATCACATCATTAGAGAATGATGTGATGGACAAGACCCATGCGTTAGCTTAGCACTATGATCGTTTAGTTTATTGATATTGCTTTCTTCATGACTAATACATGTTCCTATTGTTGGGGAACTTAGTATTTCAAAAAATATGCCTACGATCATGCAAGATCTATCTAGGAGAAGCATAGCAACGAGCAGTGAGAGTGTGTCCACGTACCCTCGTAGACCGAAAGTGGAAGTGTTTACACTACAAAAAAACACACTTCCGTGATGATACGTGTTTGTCACAGTAGGTCGCGTTTTTTGTCATGCATGTACATCCATGACAAATTTAATACATACTCAATAAAGTCATACCTTAGATGTCGTAAAATTGTTCCATGACATTAAAAAAATTATCATCACGGAAGTGTCCACTTCCATGACGATAAATCGCGCGTCACAGAAGTGCTTTCGTCAAGGGTGACCGACACGTGGCATCCACCGTAACGGAACGCCGTTAAGCTATCGGGTCGGGTTTTGAATCCGATAACCCGTTAACAGCCCCGACCAATGAGGATTTTCCATGTGTAAAATCATCATTGGCTGGAGGAGACACGTGTCAAGTTCGCGTTGGCACAGGTGTCACTCATCCAATGGGCGAGACGCGCCTATGATATGTTGACACGTGGACCGGCCCATCAAGTTTATTTGGCCGGCCCAATTAAAGGCCCACAAGTTTTTTGCGGACCATAATGGGCGGCCAATTTAAAGGCCCACAAGATTTTATGACCATAATGGGTGGCCCACTAAAAGGCCCACGAGATTTTGTGGGGCCTTAATGGCTTACCAGGTAAAGGCCCACAAGATTTTAGGGCCATAATGGGCCAAATTTCATTTAAAGGCTCCACAAGATTTTTTGTGTGCCATAATGGGTCGGCCTGTAAAGGCCCACAAGATTCTTGCGGATCATAATGGGCCGCCCACTAAAGGCCCACGAGATTTATTTGGCATTAATGGGCCACCATTTGTGAGGGCCCACAAGATTTTGAGGACCCTAGTAGGCCGGCCCATTAACTGGCTGCCATGTTTTGGGCCAAATGTCGGCCCATATTTGATCCGGTCCATTAATGGCCTACCACGTTCCGGGCCTAAAAGTGGCCCATATGAGATCCGGCCCATTATAAGCATACCATGTTTTGGGCCAAATTACGGCCCAGATCAGGTCCGGCCCTTTAAGAGGCTTTGGGCTCAATTATGGCCCATATCAAATTTGGCCCGTCAACTGGACACTATGCTTTTGGGCCCACTTGCTAAAGGCCCACTTAGTAATTTGGCCTGATATTAGTTTTGGCATGTTAAGGGCCCGTTTAACATTTTGGCCCTATATTAATTTCGGCCTGTTAAAACCCCGTCATATAGTTGGGCCTAACTACGGCCCGATTTGCATCTGGCCTTTCATGACCGATATCCGATTGGGCCAAACAAGGACCGAGACAATTTTGGCATGTTAAAAGCCCGTGATTTGATTCGCACAATCATGGGCCGGGTTCATTTCGCTGTCATTACCCGTGAGTCGTTTCGCACGCTTCGTGCCCAACCTACATCATGGTTGCATGACGGCCCGATTATGTACCGTAATTTTACGGTTTGGCCGGTTTACTACGAAGACAGGATATATATACAGTAAAATAACTGCAGCATCATGAATAAGAAAAAACCTAGATTATACAATAAAGAAATTACGGCATATTACATCCACTGGGCATCAAAGTTCGCCACTATGATAATAAAGCACCAGCAGACAGCAGATTACATACATTGGGCATCAAAGATCACCACCAGTGCAAATAAACACGCCGACAAAATAATATACAAAACCAGCAGCACTTCAATAGAGCTCAAGAAAGGTTAGCCCTGCTGGGGAGCTGCAGCTGCGGTGAAAGCAAGATGATGAGATCAAGGCTTGTTCAACACTTATATCTTCCTCACTCTGAAAGATAAACAAGCAGTGCAGATGATGTGTTTTGCACATAAAAGTATCAAGGTTTACAATTCATCACATTTCTTCTTGACGAATAAAGTGACATGATTTAAAATTGCATTAACACAATATGGTATTGTTCAGTTCAAGACATGGCAGGAAATGACATTGTGAAGGAGTTGACACTTCACGACAACACCGGATTACGGATCAAGAACTTATAAGTATCAATGGTTAGTGTCATTGTCAATTTATACCATTTCAGATTGGCAAATAAAGAGACGGCTTAAATAATACTAGAATGATATGACATTGTTCATAGTTAAGACATTGCAGAATATGACATTGTCAGCAGTGGGTAGGTTCACCATACCACCGGATTACGGATGAAGAATGTATAGCATACATGCAAAGGCAAAAGAAGATCACTTGCTCAGATAGTTTAATTTACATGGTATGAAGAAGGAACTTGGTTGTACAACCGAAAACTTAAATTGAGAAAGGACAAACTTTTGTTTATGAACTACATAATAAACTTTAAATAAGCAATTTGATGCAAACACCAAAAATAAACAAATTGCAGTCATGCCTAACCAAATATATACAACAAAGTTTGAAGGCTTGAGATGGACAAACTTACATTATTGGTGAAGACAGGCTCTATAAAGGCCTTGTCCATGCTGATGGGGGGTGGGGGAAATTCAAGAAGTTTACCATAGAATCTTCTTCAAAAGCATTGCCTTTATTCTACATTTTGTTAAGAGTAAATATAGATGTGATAATATACGAAAAAATGGAGAATATTTAAGATAAGATGAAGATTTATGATACATAACCAAGTAGCTATAAATGTAAGTGCAGCGATACAGGCAAAAGGTACAGCCAAGAGCAATGCACAACTAAACTTCTTCAGTACTAACCTTATGGTAAGAGTAAATATAGATCTGATGTGTAGAAAATGGAGGGCAAAGGAAAATAAGCTGCAGAGTGATGGTACTTGAATAACTACCTGTCATTATAAGTACACTGATAAAGGAGAGCATGTACTTACAAGAACAATGCAGAGCTAAAAAAACATTGGCATTGGATATATTCTACACTAGTGTAACCATTCATACAGATCAGATAATTTGGAGCGAACAATTGATAAGCAAGCTATCATGCATACCGTCACATAATGAACTAGGTATGTATGCAAGTACAGTGATACAGACAACAAGTACTAACAAGAGCAAAGCAATGGGCAGCATATTTGTGATATCCTCGTCGTTCTTTTCAAACCGAATTCTTCTTAGAGCAGATTTCACGCAAAAAGATCCGTAAGGCACATGCGGAAAAGTAGAAGTTCGAATTGTCATGTGATTTCATAGACAGTACCTCATCCCGGGAACAAGACCAGTGCATAACAAGGTTTTTCCATTCAATGTCTTCTGAATTTAGCACAGGAGACTTCACCGGAAATTCGTTTATAGACTTGCCATCAAAGTGTGATTTCCTTAGGTAACACCGACATCGCCGCAATGCTTCCTTGAAAAGCACAAGCAATCTTTGCTCGTCATGACTATCAAGATTGACCCTCGCCTAGTTACAACAAAGTAATGTAAATCATTAATGTGTACAATAATTAGAAAATAGGAAAATAATAACCATGAATAATAGCACTTACACGTAAGTTGGACAAGAAGATGTGAAAATGGTGTTTGTCTTCACTATAATCTTCCCATGATGGGAATATATGCACGTAGTCCCTAACAACAATGAAAGCATTGTCTTTTAAACTAGGAATAAATGGAATGGGGTTCCAATCTGCAGGAATTGGCCGTCTCTGCCAGCTTGGGATAGTTCCTCGGCGGTGGACTTGCTGTACTTTTTCTTTGGAGTGGGATTTTTACGTGGTACAATTTGGTGCTATGGCAAATGAAACCAGATACCTTTTCTTTGGAGTGTAGGTCCTGTGTGGTGGGGCTAGTGGTGTGGCCGTGAAGTATGGGTACAAATCTGCTGAGTCGGTCCCTACGTTTTGTGTCACCGTTGTACAGCCAATATAAGTGGGGTGTTGTCTCGATTTCTCGGCACCACCACGCTTTTTCAAGGACTTTCTTTGGTGCTCCTTCGTGTTCGGCAATCACCCTCTTCCTTTTGATGTCCGATGCACAAGAACAACATTTGAGTGGAAAAACATGGTATGATGACAGATGGAATATGTATTGATAATGGATGGGCATGGCATCTCGACATATATGATGAGTAAACTAAGCAGATGGCGGTGCAACAAAGTAGAAGAAATGCAAGACAACATATGCAAGATACCCGCAATCCATAAAACATTGCCAAATTAGAACAAGCACCTTGATGGGTGAACAGATGTGCCATCTCGCCTTTGACTCCTCGAGGTTAGAATAGTCATTAGGATCATATTCTGAACAAGAGTCAACAGGTGGGGAGCGTATGAGTTTCATTGCATCTAGAATGGCACTCAATGCCTTGGTGCCAATTTTGTAAGTCATTGTGGTGTTTAGCTTCAAGAGTGGACTGCTGCTAGTGTGACATAAAGTAGCTACACAGATCATAGTGTAGATATAACGGGAAAACCTTAAGCATCAGAGTAAAATCAGCAAAGTGGAACTTGATGGAATATATGTGCTAGTATTGCCGGTATGGGTAGAAAGGCTTTGGATACCAGCTCTCTTCAAGTGAAGGTGCGGTACTGTTAATCTCAGTGTAACTCTCAAAGGCGACACAGCTCCCCGCATTTCCTTGCTATTCTTATAGGATTCAAGTGGGCAGGCCACTACATATCCTATTCCTATGTTTACAAGATCCTACGAATCAAAGAGGCTCAAAGTGTCCATCACAACCGTACCGTATAGACCTCTACATCGCAAATGTCCCTGCTCATCTTCAAGACAAGGAACATACTGTACTACTAGCATACTCCCTCCAAAATATAAGTCTTGGTAGAGATTTCCACTATGGATCACATACAGATGTATCCAGATACATTTTAGAGTGTAGATTCACTCATTTTGCTCCATATGTAGTCCATGGTGGAATCTATACAAAGACTTGTATTTAGGAACCAAGAGAGTACATATTAAAGAAGAACGGAAGAGGAACATGGTAAAGAAGAGCAAGCAGATTTTGGATAATAAAATGTTGGCTGCAGAAGGCCCACACATGATGAACCAGAGCGCATTAAGGATGCAACTCCCGATTGTCTCTCGGCCATTTCGTGGTTGGATGAAGATCCCACGCCTCCTAACCCTTCTTCTTCCTCGTCTCTGATTCTTCCCATACAGAATCAAGACGGGTCACGGCCCGACCATCGGCTCCCCACCGCCAGAATTCCTCCGCCACCCCACCCCACCCGCCCCAACCCCCACCCTGCCGAAGTTTTCTTTGTTCGGCGAGGCCCCACAACCACCCGAGCCCCTTCGATCGCAGACCGCAAACTCCGGGCGAAGCTCAAAAATCGATCGACCCAATTTTGAAATTTAGTCTACCGTGATTTAACTAGTGTGGTATATAAAAGGGAAAACCATAAGCATTGGGAGTATAGTGTTGAGCGTGCCATGGCGGATCTCAAGGTGCAAACCGGACAAAGGCAACCGCAACCAAGACAAGAAATCGAGTAAAGCAAAGTGGCAATCTATTTTCTTGCTGCGATAAATAAGTTGAGCAGACACGAAGAGTACCGCCTGTGCGGCGCCGTGTCACGATTCTGCTAAGAATTTGACTTGCAGTGGCGATGCGATGGTCAAGGCGTGGAAGCAGATCTAGGAGGGTAGACGGTGGCGGCGGGCGCGGTGGACGAGACGGTCAGAGGAGCGGCGCCCGGCAAGGTGGACGACGGCGAGGATGAAGCGAGAGGACGGGATGCAAGGATCCCGGTCAAGGCGTGGATGAGAGAGGTCGATCTCTTGTAATGGACGGCGGCGTCGGGGTATCAGCCCGCATGGTGGAGGAGGACGGCGGTGGATGGGGTGGCGGACGGCCATGACAGAGGAGGGTGGGGTGGAGAGGGTGTTTTGCGCCCACGAGTACCTGAATGGGGAAAAGGTAGGTAGAGAGGAAGGGAACCATGTATTCAGGCCGCTTGTCTCAAATGCGAGGAAATTTACAAACTTAGCCCCGCTTCAAATTTCTACTACATTACAAAGAACATTAGTCGGTTGGGGATAGGACGGTAATATCGGATACACCGAATATTTGCCGACGAGAGTTTGTTTTTGGCGCCCACCGTGTATGAATATGAATCGGGGAGGGAGTCGATTTCGGCCGAGGACACACTGTGTGTTTTGGCGCCCACCGTATGAATCCGGGTGAGAGACGGTTACGTCACGTTTGGGTGAAATTACAAACCTACCCCTATCGAAACCTATAGAAATCCAGCAGATAGGCTTTATGCGTGGCGTGGATAGGCGAGTAATTTCCATCTCGCAGATTTTTGTTTCGGGCGGTTACTGCGACTTCCCCCGCTTCATTCAAATATTGCAGAGTGCATGTATACTGTGCCAACTCAAATCGAATACCGTATGTATACTATTATTTTCTTTAGGTATCCATTTTCAATTTGAATTACATTCTATATACATCATTTTTATATATACTTTCAAAAGCACAACAAAGAATTCTGCTCCTTTATATGTATAATATGATTTACATATACAATGATCTCGAAATCTTAAGGTTGAATTCAAAAAAATTTAACCAAATTATGTTCTACTAAAATGTATGGATCAGTAATACCTACATATTAAATAACATAGATGTGCGTGAATTCATATGAGTATTCATGTTTGATAGATCAATTTTGGTTCGAGTATGGATTACATGTATCATCATGTCGAATTCAAATATTTGAATCCCTTTTTTGTTCACTCCTTTCACGCCCATCTCTCTCGCATGCATGCTCCTTCAGGTAGCTATCACTCTCTTTTCTCCAGCTCACCCGCACGCTCACTTTATGTTTCTCCTATCCTCGCAAACATGGTCTCTCGACGTCTCCCTTGAGAAGTGTCAAACTCTCCCTATCATTATGCATTACACGGTTTTCATTCTCTCTCACGTCTCTATTGTTCTCTAGTACTCGGTACCTAAGCTTTCTTTTTGACCGCCACACACACAGTCTCCACTCGTCTTTCACTTTGTCTTTATCTCTATGGGATTCTCTCACACACCCTATATGTCTCTACATATGACTCATGCCACTAAAATTACTCTCCCTATCTCTCCTGTAGACACAACATTTGTTGCGGTCTCCTTTCGCTCCATCCTGCATCGACATTATTCATTTGTTTACCGATCAGTACAACCCCGACTCACCGCCTCTCTCTCTCTCTCTCTCTCTCTCCACACACACACAACTCCTGCTTCCACTCCCCTTCCCGACTCACCGCCTCTCTCACACACATAAAACTCTCGCTTTTGCACCCGACTGCATTTCTCTCACAAACATTTATCGACTAGCTAGCCTCTAGATAGGTTTATACACCCGCACACTGCGTGCTTCAACCATCACATACATGTCTCTCTCCGCCTCCTTGTATCTATGTAGATTTTTCTTCCTTCTCGAGACACGCCCTCTCGATCGTGCACACACGCACTATCGCCTCATTTTAAGCCGATACCTATCGCACACACACACTCCTTGTGTCTTTGTCACACATGCACTGGTCCTCCTCCACTCACCCTCTCTCTCACACACACATGGGCTTTTTTGCATAACTAGCAAGATGCCCATGCGTTGTATCTGAACATCAAGATGCATTTGTATGAGTAGTTTATCTTGTGGGGGAAAAGGATGAACAAGGGAAGGCCTTATTTGCAAATGTGGAGAGGGGTGTGGGTATATTTTTGCAAAATTTGTTGGAAATATGCCCTAGAGGCAATAATAAAAGGATTATTATTATATTTCCTTGTTCATGATAATTGTCTTTTATTCATGCTATAATTGTATTATCCGGAAATCGTAATACACGTGTGAATACATAGACCACAATATGTCCCTAGTGAGCCTCTAGTTGACTAGCTCGTTGATCAATAGATAGTCATGGTTTCGACTATGGACATTGGATGTCATTGATAACGGGATCACATCATTAGGAGAATGATGTGATGGACAAGACCCAATCCTAAGCATAGCACAAGATCGTGTAGTTCGTTTTGCTAGAGCTTTTCCAATGTCAAGTATCTCTTCCTTAGACCATGAGATCGTGTAAATCCCGGATACCGTAGGAGTGCTTTGGGTGTACCAAACGTCACAACGTGAATCGGGTGACTATAAAGGTGCACTACAGGTATCTCCGAAGTGTCTGTTGGGTTGACACGGATCGAGATTGGGATTTGTCACTCCGTGTTACGGAGAGGTATCACTGGTCCCACTCGGTAGTGCATCATCATAATGAGCTCAAAGTGACCAAGTGTCTGGTCACGGGATCATGCATTACGGTATGCAGTAAAGTGACTTGCCGGTAACGAGATTGAACGAGGTATTGGGATACCGACGATCGAATCTCTCGCAAGTAACATACCGTCGACAAAGGGAATAGTATACGGATTGATTGAATCCTCGACATCATGGTTCATCCGATGACATCATCGAGGAGCATGTGGGAGCCAACATGGGTATCCAGATCCCGCTGTTGGTTATTGACCGTAGAGTCGCCTCATTATGTTCTGCATGTCTCCGAACCCGTAGGGTCTACACATTTAAGGTTCTTGGACGCTAGGGTTATTAGGAAGACTTGTATGTGATTACTGAATGTTGTTCGAGTCCCTGATGATATCCCGGACGTCACGAGGAGTTCCTAATGGTCCGGAGGTAAAGATTTATATATGGGAAGTTGTCAAACGGACACTGGAAAGTTTCGGTCATATCGGTATTGCATCGGGGCCACCGGAGAGGTTCCGGCGTCCACCGAGGGGCCACTCCTCTCGGAGTGCCTCATGGGCCACAAGGGGCAGGGAACCAGCCCCTGGAGGGCTGGGCGCCCCCCCCGTGGGCCCATGCACCTAGGGTTGGGGGGAACCCTAGTGGGGGCGCCCCCCCGTGGCTTGGGGGGCAAGCCCCTCCTGTCCGCCGCCTCTAGATCTCATCTAGAGGCCGGACCCCTGCCCTTCCCCTATAAATAGAGGGGTGAGGGGAGGGCTGCAACACACTTCCAAGGCGCATCCCCTCCCCTCCCCAACACCTCTCCTCCTCCGTTGAGTGCTTGGCGAAGCCATGTCAGAGTACTGCCTCTCCACCATCATCACGCCGTCGTGCTGCTGCCGAGCCTTCTTCCTCAACCTCTCCTTCCCCTTGCTGGATCAAGAAGGAGGAGACGCCGTCTGCTATGCACGTGTGTTGAACGCGGAGGTGCTGTCCGCTCGGCACTTGGTCATCGGTGATCTGAATCACGGCCAGTACGACTCCATCATCACTGCTCCCTTGAACGCTTCCGCACGCAATCTACAAGTGGTATGTAGATGCAATATCTCTCCCATGACTCGTTGCTTAGATGAACTCATAGATGGATCTTGGTGAAACCGTAGGAAAAATTTTAATTTTCGCAACGCTCCCCAACAAAGGGCATCATGAGCTAGGTCTATGCGTAGTTCTCTATTGCACGAGTAGAACACAATTTTGTTGTGGGCGAGATCTTTTCAACTTGCTTGCTGCTACTAGTCTTTTCTTGCTTCAGCGGTATTGTGGGATGAAGCGGCCCGGACCGACCTTACACGCACGCTTACGTGAGACAAAGTTCCACCGATCGACATGCACTAGTTGCATAAGGTGGCTAGAGGGTGTCTGTCTCTCCTACTTTAGTTGGAGCGGATTAGATGAAAAGGGTCCTTATGAAGGGTAAATAGAAGTTGACAAAATCACGTTGTGGTTATTCGTAGGTAAGAAAACGTTCTTGCTAGAACCCAATTGCAGCCACGTAAAAGATGCAACAACAATTAGAGGACGCCTAACTTGTTTTTGCGGCAATTGTCATGTGATGTGATATGGCCCAAGTTGTGATGAATGATGAATGATATATTGTGATGTATGAGATCATGTTCTTGTAATAGGAATCATGACTTGCATGTCGATGAAAATGACAACCGAAAGGAGCCATAGGAGTTGTCTTATTTTTGTATGACCTGCGTGTCATTGAAGAACGCCATGTAAATTACTTTACTTTATTGCTAAACGCGTTAGCCATAGAAGTAGAAGTAGTCGCTATGGCGTGACAACTTCATGAAGACACGATGATGGAGATCATGATGATGGAGATCATGGTGTCATGCCGGTGACAAGATGATCATGGAGCCCCGAAGATGGAGATCGAAGGAGCTATATGATATTGGCCATATCATGTCACTACTTTATATAATTGCATGTGATGTTTATTATGTTTTATGCATCTTGTTTACTTAGAACGGCGGTAGTAAATAAGATGATCCCTTATAATAATTTCAAGAAAGTGTTCCCCTAACTGCACCGTTGCTAAAGTTCGTCGCTTCAAGCACCACGTGATGATCGGGTGTGATAGATCCTTACGTTCACATACAACGGGTGTAAGACAGTTTTACACATGCATAAACACTTAGGGTTAACTTGATGAGCCTAGCATGTACAGCCATGGCCTCGGAACACAAGAGACCGAAAGGTCGAACATGAGTCGTATGGAAGATACGATCAACATGGAGATGTTCACCGACGATGACTAGTCCGTCTCACGTGATGATCGGACACGGCCTAGTCGACTCGGATCATGTAACACTTAGATGACTAGAGGGATGTCAAATCTGAGTGGGAGTTCATTAAATAATTTGATTAAGATGAACTTAATTACCATGAACTTAGTCTAAAATCTTTGCAAAATGTCTTGTAGATCAAATGGCCAACGCTCATGTCACCATGAACTTCAACGCGTTCCTAGAGAAAACCAAGCTGAAAGACGTTGGCAGCAACTATTCGGATCGGGTCCTAACCCGAGGATCATCCTCATAGCAGCCAAGAAACAATATGTCCTAGAAGCACCGCTAGGTGATGCACCCATCCCGAAGAACCATGACATTATGAATGCTTGGCCTCTCGTCGATGATTACTCCCTCGCTCAAGGCGGCATGCTTTACAACTTAGAACCGGGCTCCAAAAGCGCTTTTGAGCAACACGGAGCATATGAGATGTTCGAGGAGCTGAAAATGGTTTTCCAAGCTCATGCCCGGTCGAGAGATATGAAGTATCCGACAAGTTCTATAGTTGTAAGATGGAGGAAAACAGTTCTCACAAGGAGCACATACTCAAAATTGTCCAGGTTGCACAACCGTCATTGTCCCAATTTGGACATTAACCTCCCGACGAGGCGGTCATTGACAGAATCCTTCAGGCGCTCCCACCAAGCTACAAGAGCTTTGTGATGAACTACAATATGCAGGGGATGGTGAAGACCATTCCCGAAGTATTCTCAATGCTGAAGTCAGCAGAGGTTGAAATCAAGAAAGAACATCAACTGTTGATGGTCAATAAAACCACTAAGCTCAAAAAGGGCAAGGGTAAGAAGAAATTCAAGAAGGACGGCAAGGATGTTGCCGCGCCCGGTAAGCAAGTTGCCGGGAAGAAGTCAAAGAATGGACCCAAACCTGAGACAGAGTGCTTTTATTGCAAAGGGAAGGGCCACCGAAGCGGAACTCGCCCCAAATACTTAGCGGACAAGAAGGCCGCAACACTAAAGGTATATTTGATATACATGTAATTGATGTGTACCTTACCAAGACTCGTAGTAACTCCTGGGTATTTGATACCGATGCCGCTGCTCATATTTGTAACTCACAGCAGAGCTGCGGAATAAACGGAGACCCAAGGGCGACGAGGTGACGGCGCGCTGGGAATGGTTCCAAGGTCGATGTGATCGCCGACACGCTACCTCTACATTTACCTACGGGATTAGTTTTAAAACTCAATAATTGTTATTTAGTGCCAAGTTTGAGCATGAACATTGTATCGTGATCTCGTTTAATGCGAGATGGCTACTCATTTAAATCCGAGAATAATGGTTGTTCTATTTATATGAGAGATATGTTTTATGGTCATGCTCCCATGGTCAATGGTTTATTCTTAATGAATCTCGAACGTAATATTACACATATTCATAGTGTGAATACCAAAAGATGTAAAGTTGATAACGATAGTCCCACATACTTCTGGCACTGCCGCCTTGGTCACATTGGTGTCAAGCGCATGAAGAAGCTCCATTCTGATGGACTTTTAGAGTCTCTCGATTATGAATCATTTGACACATGTGAACCATGCCTTATGGGCAAAATGACCAAGACCCCGTTCTCCGGAACAATGGAGCGAGCAACCAACTTATTGGAAATCATACATACCGATGTGTGCGGTCCAATGAGCATCGAGGCTCGCGGAGGATATCGTTATGTTCTCACTCTCACTGATGACTTGAGTAGATATGGGTATGTCTACTTGATGAAACACAAGTCTGAGACCTTTGAAAAGTTCAAGGAATTTCAGAATGAGGTAGAGAATCAACGTGACCGAAAATAAAAGTTCTTACGATCAGATCGTGGAGGAGAATATTTAAGTCACGAATTTGGTACACACTTAAGGAAATGTGGAATCGTTTCACAACTCACGCTACCGAACACCTCAACAGTAATGGTGTGTCCGAACGTCAGAATCGCACTCTATTGGATACGGTGCGATCTATGATGTCTCTTACAGATTTACCGCTATCATTTTGGGGATACGCTCTAGAGACAGCTACATTCACTTTAAATAGGGCACCGCCTAAATCCGTTGAGACGACACCGTATGAATTATGGTTTGGGAAGAAACCTAAGTCGCTGCTTCTAAAAGTTTGGGGATGCGATGCTTATGTCAAGAAACTTCAACCTAAAAAGCTCGAACCCAAGTCTGAAAATGTGTCTTCATAGGATACCCTAAGGAAACCATTGGGTATACCTTCTACCTTAGATCCGAAGGCAAGATCTTTGTTGCCAAGAACGGATCCTTTCGAAAAAGAGTTTCTCTCGAAAGGAGTAAGTGGGAGGAAAGTAGAACTCGATGAAGTACTACCTCTTGAACCGGAAGTAGTGCAGCTCAGAAAATGTTCATGTGGTGCCTACACCTACCGGAGAGGAAATTAATGATGATGATCAAGGTACTTGGATCAAGTTGCTCGAACTTCAGAGGTCCACAAGGACACGCTCCACACCAGAGTGGTATGGCAACCCTATCCCGGAAATCATGTTGTTAGACAACCGTGAACCTTCAAACTATGAAGAAGCGATGGCGGCCCGGATTCCAACAAATGGCTTGAAGCCATGCAATCCGAGATAGGATCCATGTATGAAAACAAAGTATGGACTTTGACAGACTTGCCGATGATCGGCGAGCGATAGAAAACAAATGGATCTTTAAGAAGAAGACAGACGCGGATGGTAATGTCACCATCTATAAAGCTCGACTTGTCGCTAAGGGTTATCGGCAAGTTCAAGGGATTGACTATGATGAGACTTTCTCTCCGTAGCGAAGCTTAAGTCCGTCCGAATCATGTTAGCAATTGCCGCATACTATGATTATGAGATATGGCGGATGGACGCCAAAACGGCATTCCTTAATCTGTTATCTTAAGGAAGAGCTGTATATGATGCAGCGGAAGGTTTTGTCGACCCTAAGAATGCTAACAAGGTATGCAAGCTCCAAGCGATCCATTTATGGGCTGGTGCAAGCATCTCGAGTTGGAACATTCGCTTTGATGAGATGATCAAAGCGTTTGGGTTTATGCAGACTTATGGAGAAGCCTGCGTTTAAAAGAAAGTGAGTGGGAGCTCTGTGGCATTTCTCATATTATATGTAGATGACATACTTTTGATGGGAAATGATATAGAACTCTTGGACAGCATTAAGGCCTACTTGAATAAAAGTTTTTCAATGAAGGACCTTGGAGAAGCTGCTTATATATTAGGCATCAAGATCTATAGAGATAGATCGAGACGCCTCATAGGTCTTTCACAAAGCACATACCTTGATAAGATTTTGAAGAAGTTCAAAATGGATCAATCCAAGAAAGGGTTCTTGCTTGTACTGCAAGGTGTGAGATTGAGCTCGGCTCAATGCCCGACCACGGCAAAAGATAAAGAAGAGATGAGCGTCATCCCCTATGCCTCGGCCATAGGATATATTATGTATGCCATCGGTAATGAGACACGATGTAAACCTTGCCGTAAGTTTGGTAGGAAGGTACCAAAGTAATCCCGCAAGGAACACCGGACAGCAGCCAAGAATATCCTCAAGTACCTGAAAAGGACAAAGGACATGTTTCTCGTTTATGGAGGTGACGAAGAGCTCGTCAGAAGGGTTACGCCGACGCTTAGCTTCGACACGATCCGATGACTCTAAGTCACAAACCGGATACGTGTATATGTTGAATGGTGGAGCAAGAAGCTGGTGCAGCTGCAAGCAGAGCATCGTGGCGGGATCTACATGTGAAGCGGAGTACATGGCAGCCTCAGAGCAATTTGGGTGAAGGAGTTCATCACCGACCTAGGAGTCATACCCAATGCGTCGGGGCCGATCAAACTCTTCTGTGACAACACTGGAGCTATTGCCCTTGCCAAGGAGCCTGTGTTTCACAAGAAGACCAGTGCACATCAAGCGTCGCTTCAACTCCATCTGTGAAAATGTTCAAGATGGAGACATAGAAATTTGCAAAGTGCATACGGATCTGAATGTCGCATGATTCCTCGACTAAACCTCTTCCATGGCAAAACATGATCAACACCGTAACTCTATGGGTGTTCGATTCATCACAATGTAACTAGATTATTGACTCTAGTGCACGTGGGAGACTGTTGGAAATATGCCCTAGAGGCAATAATAAAAGGATTATTATTATATTTCCTTGTTCATGATAATTGTCTTTTTATTCTTGCTATAATTGTATTATCCGGAAATCGTAATACACGTGTGAATACATAGACCACAATATGTCCCTAGTGAGCCTCTAGTTGACTAGCTCGTTGATCAATAGATAGTCATGGTTTCGACTATGGACATTGGATATCATTGATAACGGATCACATCATTAGGAGAATGATGTGATGGACAAGACCCAATCCTAAGCATAGCACAAGATCGTGTAGTTCGCTTTTGCTAGAGCTTTTCCAATGTCAAGTATCTCTTCCTTAGACCATGAGATCGTGTAACTCCGGATACCGTAGGAGTGCTTTGGGTGTACCAAACGTCACAACGTAATCGGGTGACTATAAAGGTGCACTACAGTATCTCCGAAAGTGTCTATTGGGTTGACACGGATCGAGATCGGGATTTGTCACTCCGTGTTACGTAGAGGTATCACTGGGCCCACTTTCGGTAGTGCATCATCATAATGAGCTCAAAGTGACCAAGTGTCCGGTCACGGATCATGCATTACGATACAAGTAAAGTGACTTGCCGTGGTAACGAGATTGAACGAGGTATTGGGATACCGACGATCGAATCTCTGCAAGTAACATACCGTCTGACAAAGGGAGTAGTATACGGGATTGATTGAATCCTCGACATCGTGGTTCATCCGATGACATCATCGAGGAGCATGTGGGAGCCAACATGGGTATCCAGATCCCGCTGTTGGTTATTGACCAGAGATTCGTCTCGGTCATGTCTGCATGTCTCCCGAACCCGTAGGGTCTACACACTTAAGGTTCGGTGACGCTAGGGTTATTAGGAAGACTTGTATGTGATTAGCGAATGTTGTTTGGAGTCTCGGATGAGATCTCGGACGTCACGAGGAATTCCGGAATGGTCCAGAGGTAAAGATTTATATATGGGAAGTTGTCAAACGGACACCGGAAAGTTTCGGGGTCATATCGGTATTGTACCGGGGCCACCGGAGAGGTTCCGGGGGTCCACCGGGAGGGGCCACCCCTCTCGGAGGGCCTCATGGGCCACAAGGGGCAGGGAACCAGCCCCTGGAGGGCTGGGCGCCCCCCCCTTGGGCCCATGCGCCTAGGGTTGGGGGGAACCCTAGTGGGGCGCCCCTTGCTTGGGGGGCAAGCCCCTCCCCGCCGCCCCCCTCTAGATCTAATCTAGAGGGGCCGCCCCTGCCCCTTCCCTATAAACAGAGGGGTGAGGGAGGCTGCAACACACTTCCAAGGCGCAGCCCCTCCTCCCCAACACCTCTCCTCCTCTCGCTGAGTGCTTGGCGAAGCCACCAGCCGAGTATCGCCTCTCCACCATCATCACGCCGTCGTCAGCTGCTGGATCCTTCTTCCTCAACCTCTCCTTCCCCTTGCTGGATCAAGAAGGAGGAGACGCCGTCTGCTCCGCACGCGTGTGTTGAACGCGGAGGTGCTGTCCGTTCGGCACTTGGTCATCGGTGATCTTCATCACGGCGAGTACGACTCCATCATCACCGTTCCCTTGAACGCTTTCGCACGCGATCTACAAGTGGTATGTAGATGCAATCTCTCTCCCATGACTCGTTGCTTAGATGAACTCAAAGATGGATCTTGGTGAAACCGTAGGAAAAAAATTTAATTTTCTGCAACGTTCCCCAACAAAATTGCCATAGTTTCCTTCCTATCCGTCAGATATAGATCGGCAGGCACACGATCATCACCAACAATGCTTTTTATAAGAGTAGGGATAAAAAATAGAGTTAGTGATGATGGTGGGCCTACCATCCTGCAACGTAGTTCGTCCGATTTATATCTGACAGATATGAAGGAAAATATGGCAATTTACCCGCAGTCTTCACCACAATTGCAGATAAGGCCTTCCCTCGTTCATCCTTTTCTCCCACAAGATCTTGATGTTCCATGCAACGCATGGGCATCTTGCTAGTAAGAATAGAAATTAGACATATACCACTTCTCGAATCTTGAAACCAACAACATTCCTCCCTTATCTCATCAAAAACGCCAAAGGAATATATTTTGAGTGAAACATAACATATTTTTAGTGATATACGTATTTCAAAACTAGACTTTTTTTTCTATCAAATCGGTGAATATGTAATAATCTATTTTGATCATGTGGCAACGCATTGGCACATTGCTAGTAGTTATTATAATTTTTTGGACACCAAACGGTGGAGTATATATACGAAGAGAAGAGGCGCACGCACGCAGTCGGCCTCTCGCTGTCTTGCACACATGAGTGTTACGTAAAGGCGACGTTAACAAATAAACCCTAAAACCCTAGGTGCACGATTGCTGCATTCAAGGGTACTGGTACATGGTGGAGCACCTTTGTAGGAATAGTCAGCTCGCGTGATAATTTGATCCGTAGGAGTTGATGATCTGGACCACAGGTGAACGACTTGGAGCGCGGTGGCTCGTCAGTTGCCACAGATCGAGTAGCCACGTTTAAAATATCGTTTTTCTAGAGGGGTTAAGAGTTCCAATTTTCAATGGCGCGTTATAAGTAGTAAGTAGTTTTCAGAACGATTGGTATGGAGCGAAAATGGAATTCATAGTACTATGTACCTCCTTGGCGTATGGTTTTATGGTTTTTTTTTTTGCGATGGAGGTTGTATGGGTTTATGTTGCGAGAAGTTGAACCTGGTAGTTCTAGGGCAAATACTATGGTTTAGATTTAGATGCTGGTTTTAGTAATGAAAATCGGAAGGAAACCCTCCTTTGATTAAAAAAAACTACTACCTCCATTCTGGTTTACTAGTCCCCATCGTACTTTGGGTCAAAGTTTGTCCACGAATTTTACTTGTAAAATGTGAATGGAAAACGAGATTTTGTTATACCCAAACAAAAAGGACTGGAGGGAGTGATTGCTCTGACACGGACGCGACCTCTCATAGCGCAGGCATTGAACCGCCGTGGCCAAACAAGAGGGCCGCACTTCGGCTGCCAGTTCGGTGAGCACGCCTCCTCGCCGCGTGCAACCAGCTTAAGACTGCCCCGCCTGCCTTCATTGAATCCAGGCGTGTCTTTGGCAACACGTCACGCCCTTCCATGAGCCGCAGGCATTTTAGAACACAAAAAATGACTAAAATATAATTAATTTACGCATGGTCTTGACTTGTTGTGCTCGCACTGGTAGCAGGAACTAGTAGAGGTTTTTATTTATTTATAACTCTCCTCACATTTTTTTTTTGGCTTTGAAATGAATCATGGTTGTGGACATTATGTATGAAATGTGCAGATATCTGTGAACATGAGTTTGATGTGGAAGTTAAACTTGGAATGTCGGGCTTGCGCATGAACTATACCATGTCCAATGCTTCGTCTGTTATTGTTTGGAAAATAATTGTTGTTATTACATGACCCAAAAAAACATTTTGTGCCACATCAGTAGATGCACGTACATCACAACAGGCATGCTGACTGGATAAACATCTGGACCTAGCTATTATGAAGGAAATTTTGTATTGACAACAGTTTTAGATAGCAGGAGACGCTTAGCCTGCTCTGCGTCTGCTAGCTTATTTCTGGCTTCTTCCATCTCTTCTTTGGCTTGGGTGAAGAGAGCATCTGATTGCTCTTTTCGCTTCTTCGGGAACTCAACTACATTCTCAAGGGCTGCTGCACGCTTTCTTTCAGGCTTTACTAATGCCATGAGGACACGAACAGTGACGACTCCACCGGCTTGTGTGTAATCCAAAGATCATCCGAATTTGCACCTTGTGTCTAATCCAAAGATCATTAGGAACTGGAACCTTGTGTGTAATCCAAATTTCATTTTGGAAACATGATTCTCGAGGTTGACCATACTTCCCTCCTCGCAGAACTGCATCCCGACATGAAGTTACTTCTTTTTAGATCAATACTGTGAGCAACTTAGATCTATTTAGTAGGAGCCAGATAAACAGAACTCGGAGAAGTGAATTCAAAAGGAAAAAAAAATATAAAAACAGACTACAAGGTGAGAACACCCACTTCCTACATCAAACTAAAAACGAAAGCATTAGGACGATTAAGACTCTTCTTATTACACATCGAAGAACACCATGCTTAAGAGAAACAGAAACTACAACATGTACACATCGAAGAACACGAGGCTACACGAAAGTAATTGAAAGGGTTTTACTTACCAAAGCTCGCTTTTACGTGTTCGGTGCAGCTCCTCTTTAACTTGCCACGCTCCTTGAAGATGTCCCTAATATCCCGTGTTTGGTCTTCATTGCTCCTCTGCATGTTTGCACTCGTGGTTTTAAAATCTCAACATGGCAAGAAAATATACTACTAGTAATACTCGCGCATCTTGTGGGCAACATTAAAGCTCTAAATACGCCATGTTAGAGCATCTCCAATGTAATCAAGAATGCCAAGGGCGCTTTAAAAAAGCGTTTATGGTGCTGAAATCGAGAAGTAGGTAGAGTAGAGGATAGTTCTCAGCATAGATAGATAAAAAAAGATAATTCAACTACTCCTCGTCGTCCGACTCCTCCTCGGTGATGTCCTCCTCCGACGCCCGACTATAGGCGTGAAGATACCGATCGTCAGCCGGATTCCTGCATGACGCTGCCCCTAGCCTCATGTTGAATTGAGCGTCCGCTTTTCGCCTATGCTTGTCCTCGCGATAGGCGGCTCGATCCTCCCTCCTCTTATCCCTCTCCGCCCTCCTTTGCGTGTAGAACTCGCGCTCGTTGATGATGTCCTGCGGGAAGTGTTGGCGCCATAGCGCCATGGCTTCCTCATACATCTCGGCGATGCTAAGATGGTGCTCCTGCCTCTGGTTGTCGCGACAATCTTCGTCGGTGCTAAGCCGCGGCAAAGGCGCGAGCTCCTGCGCCCGCTCCCGCGTCGGCATGTTGGGCAAGTTCAGTGTTCTATGAGGCCACCGGAGGCGCCACGCCGCCGCGTCGTACACGCGGGCGGCCTCGTTGGCGGTGTCAACATTGCCGAGGCCGAGGCGCATCCCGCGGAACCGGATCTCGGCGGAGAAGCCACCAAGGGGGCGCGCGCGGACGCCGCGGTATCCCCAAGTTTCCCGACGACGCGACGACATGGTGGCGCGGCGGCGGCGAGGCGAAAATGAGCGGGGAGAGAGCGGTGGCAAGGCACAGAGCGGTGGGAGGGCGTTGGATTTTATAAAGTCTTGGCCGGACGCCTTGGCGCCAAAACTAGCGCACGCCCGGCCGCTTTTTCCCGAGCGCGCGCGATCCTTTCCCGACGTCTCTGCTATCTCTACTCTCTTCTGTACTGTTATATTTATTTAATATTTAATATTTAATATTTATCTCTACTTCCTTTACTGTCTACTTTTTTGTCTTATACTTTTTTTCTTGCAATATAGGTCGTCCGATTTATATCTGACAGATAGGAAGGAAACAAATGGGAATTTTGCAAAAAGATACCCATACCCCTCTCCAGATTTGCAAATAAGGCCTTCCCTCGTTCATCCTTTTCTCCCACAAGATAAACTACTCATACAAATGCATCTTGATGCATGGAACGCATGGGCATCTTGCTAGTTCTAAAACCTTTCCATCATTTGCCACACTATCGGTTGCGTATGAAAAACCTACCCAAGCACAAAGGCGATACAGAGCGACGCAAAATTACAAGCTGATATTATGTTGGACAATGGAGGCTATAACCAATTACTTTTACGGAACAATAGCACCTGTGAAATTTGAAGGGTAGGTATGAACAAAATTGGAACTGCACATGTACCGCTAAGTGATTCAATACACACATTACCAATCGAGGAGGAGAACGATGGTCGCGCGGCCTGTGAGTCATGGTCGGCAACGGGAGTCAGTTCATTGTCCATGACGGTGGTACTTCTGCGCTTGGCGTCGGCTTCCGGGAAGCAGATCCAAGACCGTGGAAGACGATGCCGGGGAAGAGGCTCCGTGTACGACGACGACGAAGGTGGACCGGCTCTAGTGCGGCGTACGAGGTCGTCGATGAGGCAGATGCGCTGCGGTGGACGATTGCGCCGATGTAAAGGGGAGGAGCACGAAGGTTGCGGTGCCGTGGAGAAGTCTATTTTGCGGTGGGGATAGAAAATGGGGAGTATTCAGGTGTACTACTCTGGGTGCCGGGGTGGGGTTGGTTGGGTAGGGTGAGCCTGAAGTTACGAAAACAGCCCCCTACCAAGCGTCATCCGTATGCCTGTTCTGAAGGCTATGATGGTAACTTCCCACTGCTCGAATCAGGGTCGCGGGAGATTTTCCCGCCGACCTCAAAATTTTGTGACACTGGACTCCCCATGCGGCGTGTTGAGTGATTCAAAGCAACTAGCGAGTAGTAGTAGTAAACTCTTGCATATTAGGTTTGACCAAGTCAAACTTCCTAAAGTTTGACCAAGTTTATAGAAAATATAAACATTTACCATAACAAATATGTATGATGTGAAAGTACATTCAATAATGAATCTAATGGTATTTATTTGTTATTGTATATGTTAATATTTTGTGTTATAAGCTTTCTGAGAGTTTACAAAACTTGACTTTGACCAATGCTAATACGTGGACTTAAATAAAAATGGAGGGAGTACACATTTGTTTTCTTAGTTTGTAGTGAACTAATCATTTGTTGAAATTGTGAAATAAATATATTAGGCTATTGACTTGAATGTAATGGTCTATACAATTCAATAGTTACAATCATTGTGAATCCCAAGATGTATACAAGGTCTATAGTACTTCACAACATGCTCAAACTCACATAATCCCAATCAAATGAGAATCTAAATGCATTTCATAGTTATTACTTTGTAGGATGCAACAAAAACAACCATAACTCTACATCAGCCATTGGCCTGTTTGGATACTCTAACACGCTTAGAGTTAGAGTTATTTTCAACCCACTCTAACCCAAATAAGCACCTCTCCACGGGATAGTTGGGTTAGATGGAACTAACCCACTCTAACCCTCCCTGTTTGGATACTTTTGGGTTATTTGAGCCCCAACTAACCCAAACTAGCTCTAACCCCATGATCCAAACAGGCCATTCTGTAAGCAACATTTTGACATATCCCAATGTGTGAATGAAACGTGCAGAGAGAGCTTTTGAAGATGGAGCAGATAGGGCGGGAAAGATTGTATGTATGTGGACGAGAGAGTAGGAGACAAACCTAATGAGACAGAGGGAGAGAGATAGAGAGAGAAAGAGAGAGGAAGAACTAAGGTCTGTGAGAAAGATGGAGACATGTAATATACGTGAGATGCGTGTGCATCCAGATTCTCAGATATCGTGGAAGGAGAAGAGACCACATGTTTGATGAGAGAGCTGGAAAAACATGGGACGAGAGGGAAGGATCTCGTGGGTTGAGGGATTGACAATTTTGTGCGGGGGAGAGAGGGATTGGTAATTTTGTGCAAGAGAGAGAGAGGGTGGGGGGAGGAGTCAGTCGGCCGTCGTCACATCACCCTGCTTCCAAATGACCCCGCATTCTCTAGCGCGGTGTGGTCACCGTCTTTGATCTACTCGATGCCCTCTTTGAAGATTGAGCTGTTGTGCATGTTGGGGTGCAAAGAAGCACAAGCGAGAGTGGTCGCTGTATAACCTTGGATGGAGATGAATTGTGTGCTCGGGGAGTGTGTGTGTGTGTGTGTATTGTGTTGTGTGTGTCTGTGTGTGTGTGTGTGTGTGCGTGTGTGTGTGTGTGTGAGAGAGAGAGAGAGATATTGAGAGAAAACAAACCTAAGGAGAGAAATGGGTATTCACAAAGAGATTTTGCGGGCCTTGAGGTGGGCAGGGGCCGGGTGAGGGTGTCAAAATGTGCGCGTTGATGCATGTGTTGCATGCGACCGTGCGAGGGACGGACGAATCGAGAGAGATGGTTGTTGTGTTACGGATGCTACTCTCTCTCTCTCCCTCTCTCTCTCTCTCACAAACACACACACACACACACAAGTAAACTAGAAGACCGTTCTCTCATGTATACACTACGTATCGGCATATCTGTCTATGTCTCACTCATGCATGATCATTTGCACATTCACACCTCTCTATGTCTGTATCACACGCACAACGTCTCCATATTGCCCTTCTGCCACAACACACATATGGACACACACATACGTTCTCTCTCAGTCACACACACAAAATCAGTATTAAAAAAAACTAGGGCGCACCTAAAACGTCCAAATCCAAATAAACACGAACTGGAGCTAAATTCAAATATATGGAAATATTGCAGCGTCAAGAACTTTCCCAGGAAAAAAAAGTTGAGTAATATTCGGGGATTGTTTTCACACACACAAAAAGGTTCGGTGGATGTCCTTCGAGCGCGACACGGTGACGCACCGTTCGATCGACTGCACGACCGCGGTTCACGCGCTTGCACAAGATTCCGTATCGTGGCTGTGGTACTAACTAATAAAAGCGCTGCCTAAGTCTAATGTTTACGTGTACTAGTATGGTTTTCTTTTAAGTTTGACCAACCTTATATAAAATTAAAGTAAGCTCCCACACGCGCACTCATCAACATGCCGCCGCCGCCGTTGCGCATGCTGGCGCCCGCCTGCTCCGGCCAACAATTTCTCGCCCATCACCGATGTGTCGCCGCCATCCCTGTGCCATGAAGCCGAAGGCTCGCCCGCTCACGTCGTCTGCAGTCCCTCCTCGCGATGCCGCCGCGCTGCCAAGCACGCGAGCAGCTGGTGGAGCCGCGTCTATGCACGCAGTGTACGAAGAGGAGGATGAGCGCGTGCTCCAGCACGCCGGCGAGGAGGAACTAGCGTGTCATTGTCGACTCAGCTCGTGCGGAGGAGGCGCGCATGGTGGCTGTCGCGACAGAAGCCGGCCGCGCACGCGTCGAGCCCGCAAACCGGGTGCGGACGCGGAATCTACCTTCGAGACCTTGAATGCCACGTGGATCCTGCAATCTGAAGGAGCAATTTGGGTCAATCGACTCATGTGAGCCGTTTGATGCAACATGGATGGCTAGAAGGGCTTCTTCCACCTCTTCTGCCGTCTTCTTCCTTCGCTCCGTCGAACTTCTTTCACAAATCGACCGACCCAAATTATACTACTAGTACGAGCGTATTAAGTACAGTAGGAACACGAAGATACGAGCAGTAGTACCAAGCTGCAAGAAGAACAATAGTAAGACATAGTACTAGTACTAATGTACGTACTAAAGAGTTCAAATAACGAAAGAACATACTAAACATAGTTCTGCTGGGGCCTCGACAACACAGCCTTTGAAAATAAACTAAGCAACTAGTCCGCTTGACACTGCAGAGAACCAAAGATGAGCGACGACATCGCCACCTACTCGAGTCCGAGTCCACGTCCTCGACTTCGTCTCGCCCCTCTTCCTCTTCCTCGTCGCCAACACTTCTTTGCTTGAACCGGACCTTTGGGCTCGCTTCTTCATCCAACCCTTGTAGATATTTAAACAAAGGTAGGCATCCATTGTTGCATACAGGATGTGATCTTCATCTAATGTCTTCGACTCCCATGCATGATGAAACTTCGTGATGAGGTTTCTTCAGCTTAAGCGTCATTTAACGATCAATCATGGTTGCTGCCAGGGTCAGCATTGAAGGTTGAGAGGAGGACACCAGGCTTGCCTTCTGAAGATCGAAGGGCTGGCCTACAACAAGGCCTATCCGACGCAGGACATCCCCTGCTGTTCTTAAAGCCCTCTGATGTGAATTTCACTCTTTTGTCCTTGAGGAAGTTCTTAAAATCCTGGCACTCAACGTCGGCATGGCATATGTGGTAGACCAAGCAAAGCGTTATGTACGCAAACCTGGATCACGGCGGGCTTCTTCCTCTCTTCGTCCTTTAGATCCTTCTCTCGCCCCAGACTGTGGTGTACTCAACATCTAGCCCATCGACCCACTCATCCGTTGAACTGTTGAACATGCGTAGGAAGCGAGCAAGCCATGCTTTCACCGTCGCGGATCCACGTGTGTAGATGATGATGAACTGATCACCGGTGATGGATCTAACCTGGTACTCAGCGGCAACCATGGAGATTTGGGAGGCCATGGATTTTGGAGGAGAGTTAGGAGAAGTTGAACTGTTGTACCCCGCAAAACTGGGAGCGAACTAATGTGAAAGGACGGGACGACTGGGAGCGAACTGTTGTAAGGTAGTAGAAGACGGGGACGAGTAGGGTGTGCGAACAGCATGGGGTTGCTGGCTTGCCCGATGGATAAACGGTTGCAAGCCCCCAAAGAGTTCTCGAGAACTATGCGGGACCCACTAGATGTCATGTCTACTAGACCCATATCGTAGGCCTGACGGTATAGCTTCTGCCTGTTCGCACGCCATGCCGGCGCGTGGATGTAACTTCACTTGATTCCATCAACCGCGCGCCTCCCACGACCTTCGCCTCCCTCGCGTGGTCGGGCCCTTTGACTCTTCGACCGGCTATAAATGAGCAATTTTTTTGCCTACTCCGCATGCATGATACTCCCTCTGGTCCTTTTTACTCTCGTCAACCGTTTGCAAAGTGTTTGACCAAATTTATACTTTCTTTTGAACACCACCTTATATTAATTAACCAGCCACACCAGTACACTCATTCGATACAATATTCACCACACAGGGTGGTACGTTATTTACAAGAATACCATCTAATCTATTGTCAAAGCTATACTTAGCGATTAAGTGTGCCACCTTATTGGCGAGCGGCTAATCTTTGACAATTGAAGATTGTTGATCAAATTCGAGATGCTCAACACTTTCATCTTCAGGTCACGCATAGCAGACCTGTCATAGTCCCCCGATGCAAGAGACGCTACCACAAAAGCGCAATCAGTCTCTAAAATTACAGGATTATGAAGAGAAATACCTATGTAGACACCGACAATGCAATCCCTAAGCTCCGCTTCCTCCACGCTTTGACAGGCATCAATGAAATCCCACGACCAAATTTATACTAAAAATAGCAATATCTACAATACTGATTATGATGAGTATAAGAACTATGTTTTATAATGAGTGTAAAAATATTGATTTGACATTGTGAATGTTGATACATTTTTCTATAAGTCTGGTGAAAGTAGAGTACATTGACTTCAGACAAAACTTAAATGCACAATGCAGACTGGTTCCTCCGTCCAGGCGCGTGCCATGTCCTATCTTGTCATCACAACAAGGTTAGCTATTAGAGTACCACTACCTCCCTTCTAGTTTAAAGGGCTCGATTCAAAATTTTCACCTACTCTTAGCAAGATAGTAGAGGCGGTGGAATAGTTTTTGAAGTCTGCAAAAGTACTCAACTAGTCTTTGTCGTTCTTCACACAAAAATGTGTTTACCAATGCATGCACGAACACTAGTTACTCTAACCCCCGTCTCTTCTTTAATTCTTTGCCACATCAGCATGTTTGCTAGTATTCCCATGTGCATGATACCAGCTAAGATACCACCATTATGGCCAGCCTTAATCATCACATGCAATAATTTAGTGCACCTTGAAATATGAACATGTGTGGGGCGTGTATGTTTTTAATGACTTGAGACTATACCTAGCCCGACATGCAAGATGACTTATTATGCATCGTTCCCCATACCTGCAGGAAGCCTGTTCGTCTCCAAATCTTTTCCTCTCCATGTGTGGAAACAATATGCCTGCCAAACTCTCATTCTTCCTCCGGCGGTCCAACCACTCCACCCGTGTGAAAAAATATGCATGCATGACTCTCCTCCCCCCACGCTCGTCCAATCCGTTGTGACCAGCAATATTTCCACGTAGTTGTTACTTAACTGCAGGTGCATTGGGTCACTGACATATGGGCCCAACAGGTACTCGGCTCACATGTCAATGGCAGAATCGACCTGCAGTTAAGCCGATCACTTCGATCCATATCTTACGTAGGTGTGCCATTGCTCGCTATAAATACTACGCCTCCCACGACATCGCTATCTCCTCCCCCTCACGTTCACGTTCATCGCTATCTCCTCCCCCTCCCTCTCACGTAGACCACCATGGCATCGCCCCTCCCAAGCCCTAGGAGCCTCGCTGCACCTTGCGACGGTCACGCTGCGTTGCCGTTCCGTTCCTCGCCACCACTAGTCGAGGAGGACGCGTCGGTGTTCCGCTCCTCACCGCTCTGACGGCGTCGCCGTTCCATTCTCGCCGCCACTAGTCAAGGAGGACGTCGGCGTTCCGCTCTCGCCCGCGATGCGGCCGTCGCCGTTCCGTTCCTCGCCGCCACTAGTCGAGGAGGACGCGTCAGTGTTCCGCTCCTCGCCGCGACGCGTCGAGGTGGACACGTCGGCGTTCCCAATCTCGCCAACACGCGCGTCGGAGGACGCCTCGGCTCCCTGCTACGAGGAGAACGCCGGGCGCCCGCCGAGCCCCCCAGCCTTGAGGAGCTTTGGAAAGAAATGGATGTCGCCTTGTGGGAGGCTTTGCCTCCAGCAGAGCGCGCCAAAATAGAGGCGGAGAAGAAGGCCGAGGAAGAGAAGCGCACCACAGAACAAGCTGCCTAGGAGGTCTATGTCACGTCCGAGAGAGTCAGGCAATTGGCTCTTTGGCAGAAGGCTCGTGCGAGGGCCGTGAGGGTGGCGGAGGACGCCCGTGCCGACGCCTGCAGTGCGCCGGGCCCAAGCGCCTCATCTACGCTTACAGATGCGTGGACTGGTGCATGCTTCAATGAGGCGCAGACTGCATGGCGCGCCGGATCACCACCGGTGAGATTACGCCGCCCGACAAGCCGCTAATCAGCACCTCGCGAGGCGAGGCCGAGGAAGAGGCGCGTTATGTCGGCTTGGGAAACGGCCGCACTGTGGCACTCGTGGCGCGCCGCAGCGCCTCTGTGAGCGCCGTGGCTTTAGGAGGAGTATAATTTTTGTTTCGTAAGGCGGTCTCATTAGTTTTGGGACGCAAATGATAAATCCCGAGCGTTCAGGAATTTTAAGCGTCCTTAATTAAGTATGTAAAGGGAAAGTTTGGAAACCTTGTGTATTAAATGCGCATTTTGCAAGTGCGTGCATATAGCACAAACTTTACTATATACTATCGCACTACACGCCTCTCTCGATATATGCTTGCAGATTGTGCTACTCCCTCCGTCCAGTCAATAAGTCATCTTTGGTTGTGCACCGTGACCAAGGAGGGAGGACTTGTACACCTAGACGGAGGGAGTACTACTATTACTTATGTACGTGCAAATGCACGTTTTAACATTATGATGCGGTTTTTGTAAAAGTAGAAAAACAACACTAGTCAAGATTGTGAAACGATTCAATGCAAAACAAATGCAAGAATGCTCGTTTGATTGTTTACTTTTAGCTTCCATCTCTGTCGTTATTTCTCTGTCGTACTTTGTATGGAGTATCTCACTCGTTGGAAAGGCATGCAAATTCCCAAACCGCTTCCTACACCCTGTATCGAATTTTTTTGCCTAACAAGTTGTGACGTGCAATTGGAATTCCAACTTGAGTACAACTAGTAGTAGGAGTACCAGGGGCCAGTTCTTTTAGGCTTCTAGATTAGTAATACCATAACTACTACCTCCGTCCTGGTTTATTGGTCCCCATTGTAATCTGTGTCAAATTTTGATCATAAATTTAACTAATGAAATGTTAGTGCATGTCACATGCACTACTCCATCCGTCTAGGTGAGTAAGTCATCTTAGGCTGTGCACCGTGACCAAGGAGGAGGAGAAAGCGAGAAACATTAATGTTTATTTGCTAATTAATAGTATTGCATGCAATGAACTAACCACTTGCATGTCGTGTTTGATATCTCAAGTCATTAAAAGCATGCACACTCTTTATCTCTTATTGGTTGATATGTCAAGAAACAAGAAACGAGGTAGAAGTTAATGCACCGCGCCTAAGTGTTTGGGGATTATTTGCTTTACACACCTAGGCGGAGGGAGTAACATTTTATCAGTTAAATCTTTGGTCAAAATTTAGCACAAATTACAATGGTGAGGAATAAACCAGGACAGAGTAGTAGTTTAGAAGCCCAAATAAATGAGTGAGGCGCCTTATTGTTACTCTCCACTGTGACTAGTCTTGTGGGAAAAGCCGGAAGCCGCCAAAAGAAGCTGGCCCTAGGAGTAGTAGCTAGGGATCGAGTGTCTTGAGATGAGCCAGGAGAAAGTAAATGCGAGAGAGATGAAAGCATAAAAAGACAAAGGGATGTGATGGTTGCTTGTCCGTTTATTTTACCAGGCCACTTATTCTTGGGAGTGGTTGGGTTTTGTGATATGACGGCTTTCTTTGCCCGCCACGAGCGAGGTGAGAGGTGAGACTCCCGTGCAGCGCCGCCCTCTACACTTGTACTACATCGGGTCGTGGTTTATTAGTCCCCGTTGAATTTGGATCAAGATTTAATCGACAAAATGTTAGTGCATGTTAACAAAAACTATATCGTTGGATTCAGTATTTGAACATAGTTTTGAATGATATAATTTTAGGTGACATGCATCGGTATTTATCGTACTATATATAATGTTAGTTCAATTTTTGGTCGTACTAATCTATAGTAGTAAGGTGCCCGTGCGTTGCACGAAGAGTGAAATGCATTGATCGGGAGTTGTTTATTTTGACAAAGGATGTGGGGGTCATCTCACGTATAGCGGGTATTGAGGGAGTCCTGGACTAGGGGTGTCCGGGATAAGCCCAGAACTATCATCACGGCGGACTCCAAGACTATGAAGATACAAGATTGAAGACTTCGTCCCATGTCCGGATGGGACTTTCCTTGGCGTGGAAGGCAAGCTTGGCGATCTGGATATGTAGATCTCCTACCATTGTAACCGACTACTGTGTAACCCTAACCTATCCGGTGTCTATATAAACCGGAGGGTTTTAGTCCGTAGGGACGAACAACAATCATACCATAGGCTAGCTTCTAGGGTTTAGCCTCCTTGATCTCGTGGTAGATCTACTCTTGTACTACCCATATCATCAATATTAATCAAGCGGAGTAGGGTATTACCTCCATCGAGAGGGCCCGAACCTGGGTAAAAACATCGTGTCCCTTGTCTCCTGTTACCATCCGCCTAGACGCATACAGTTCGGGACCCCCTACCCGAGATCCGCCCGGTTTGACACCGACATTGGTGCTTTCATTGAGAGTTCCTCCGTAGCCGTCACCGATAGGCCCGATGGCTCCTTCGATCATCAACAACGACGCGGTCCAGGTGAGATTTTTCTCCCGAACAGATCTTCGTATTCGGCGGCTTTGCACCATGGGCCAATTAAACAGCCATCCGGAGCAGATCGAAAGCTTCGCCCTGGCCATCAGATTTGGAAGGTTGAACTATACGGCCGATATCCGCGGAGACTTGATCTTCGACGGATTCGAGCCGCAACCAAGCGTGCCGCCTTGTCTCGATGGGCATGATCTAGCTCTGCAGCCGAGCGATTGCCACGGAGGCCGCACCAAGATCCGCTCCGACCCTTAATCCGAGCCGGATTCCCGATCGAGGGCGAGTGGGCTGGACACCGCCTCGGGGCTACAATCTCTATGGCGATCGAGCGAACTCCATCCCTGTCGCTGCGAAGACCTTGACTCGAGTGCGGGACTCCTCTCCGGGACTCACGAACCCTCCGCGACCCCGCCAATCGAATCCGATCGGGCGCCCGGTCATGGAGTTCAACTGCCGCGGACATCTTTCGGCACTCGCCCTTTGGTGACATCCACGAATTCACTAAAGTCTCTCTCTTTATCCCGGAGAGCCATGGCGGACTACGGTCGGGAAGGTTGGGATGCGGACGGCGAAGAAATTCAACGCCCACCCACCACCCACTTTCAGAGCCACCCGAGCTTACACGGCGTGCTTGATTTCGATCACAAGACATCGACGGTATGGACGACGATGTAGGAGACAACCATGAACCAGCACCTATAGAATGCTGGACAACCACCTCATCCCATGATGTATACATGGTGTATACACCTAAAGGAAATGAAGACGAGGAACAATGGGACGCTACGAAGGATAAATCCCTCGGCAGTCAAAAGCGGCAAGCGTAAACGCCGAACCAAGTCCCGCCTCAACAAAGACCCAGCCATAGAGCAGAAGCGAACCGGTGGGCAACGAACATGCTATCGAGAAATCGTCCGAACAAGACAACTTGGATAAACAACCCGTCCGGCGAAGACAACAGTCCGGACGACCTCACGCTGAACAAATTGTTGGAAGCGAATGACCTCCACAAAAGGCTCGTCGCCATCGCTGCGTAGCCTGAAAAAGCGAAGCGGAAGCTCAAAACAGCGGAAGATGCACTCACGAATCGAGATGGAGCAAAGTATTCAACACCGCGAACCAAATCTGGCGACGATCGCCCGAATAAAGAGCTACCCAAAAAGAAAGCTACTGCCCGAATTTGATGAGGAGGCCATAGAGCCCCCACAATCAAAAATTAAGAAGGCCACCCGGTCGGATGGACGACCCCATGATAAAAAGAGAGCGGCAACTGGCGTCGCACACAAGCCGATACGCGATCCACATAAGGATTCACATCAAAAGGATGGCCTAGTTAGGTCCATCTATGGGCCGAGAAAGCAAGCTCTTCAAAGCAAGGCAACACGCCAAATATCCGAACATCACGGCACACCCAAATCTGAGCGCCAGACATCCCCTATGTTTCACCGGCGAGGTCTTGGATCATGAATTTCAAATGAGTTCAAACCCGTAAACATAGAGGCATATGACGGAACAACAGACCACAGTGCGGATTGAGGATTACATCCTCCACATACACATGGCTAGAGGAGATGATCTCCACGCCATAAAATACTTACCCCTCAAACTCAAAGGGCCAGCTCGGCATTGGCTTAAAAGCCTCCCAGAAAATACTATTGGAAGCTGGGAAGAGCTCAAGGATGCGTTCGGGCAAATTTTCAGGGGACCTATGTCCGCCCTCCGGATGCAGATGACCTAAGTCACATAACTCAACAGCCCGGAGAGTCAGCCCGAAAATTCTGGAACAGGTTCCTTACTAAAAAGAACCAAATAGTCGATTGTCAAGGCGCCAAGCCTTAGCAGCCTTCAAACACAACGTCCAAGGGCAGATGGCTCGCCGGACACCTCGGCCAAGAAAAGCCAAGAACAATGGCCGCATTAACAAGCCTCATGACCCGCTTTTTGCTGGAGAGGATAACTAGCTAGCAAGATGCAACACCAATGACCCAAGTACATCCGAAGTCGGAGATGGAAGCGAAACCACGCGCAACAAGGACCAACCCGGATTAAAAGGAACGGTCCAAAAGAGCGGCGATCAACGCGGATTCAAAAGCTCACGGCGAACAATAAAAAATGCCCCTTAAGGACAATAGCGATGAGCTATCCAACTTAAACAAAATCTTGGACAAGATATGTCAAATCCACAGTACTCCGGAGGCCCGCAAACCATACCCACAGAGATTGTTGGGTCTCCAAACAGTCCGTGAGACTCAACGTCGAACACAAGGGCTCGACACACCAAGTGAAGATGATGACGAGCACCACAAGCGAGCCCGAAAAACAAAAGAATTTCCCGCAAGAGGTTAAAACAGTAAACTCACTTCACGTGATCAAAGGGAAAAACAGAGCGGCGCCCACTAGAATGCGCGCCGCACAAACTACCCTAGCGGAGTACCAACACTGGTTGTCAAAACCAATCACCTTCGACCATCAGGACTATTCCGAAAGCATCCGGAACGCAGGATGGACTGCCTTGATATTGGATCCTATAATCGACGGATTCCAATTTACACAAGTCCTCATGGATGGTGGCAGTGACATAAACCTGATATATCAGGACACAATCCATGAGGATGGGGATAGACCCAACCAAAATTCGCCGTAGCAACACCTCCTTTAAAGGAGTAATACCGAGCCCATATGCCCATTGTATGGGCTCCATACCGCTAGAAGTTGTGTTCGGTTCATCCGAGCAACTTCCGTCGCGAAAAAGTTAATCTTCCATGTCGCCCGTTTAAAAGTAGCCATCAAGCACTATTGGGACGCCAAGCTTTCGCCCGCTTTAACGCAATACCGCATTATGCATCTCTTACACTTAAAATGCCGGTCCACGCGGCATCATCTCATTAAAAGGGAGTATTAAGTGTTACTTGAGCACGGAGGAACGTGAGACTGCCTTGACAACCCCACACCTATCCGGCTCCGCTAGTCAAAGAACCTGAATTGGTCATTCAAACCCCGGACACGGCTAGACGAGTCCGGCGCCTACTAGTGGCATACCCCCATACAAGGGGCTGCATGCATGTATCACAAGAGACAATAAAGCTCAATTTTATTCACTTCTTCGAATCGTACTATGTTTATTTAATATAAAGTACATCTTTATACGATCCTTTTTAAAAACTAAGTTCCTCTCTTTTTACGGATGAACAACGTGCTACACCCGTCCGAGGATACGGCTAGCGGAACCACGGTAGCGCAGACGTGCAGTAGGGACCCGTTGAAAGGATTCTTTTCAGATTAAGACCCTGCGTAAACCTTTTTTACTGTCTCTTGTTGATATACATCCCCCGGTTTCTTACTATAACCGAGGAGGAGGCTCGCGTTTTGGCATTGGCCGCACCAGAATTTTTCTTGGCGTGCACTGGACACGGGGCTTAGGGCATTAATTCTGCCCGTTTTTATAAAGACCGAATACCTTAGGGAGTATTCGACATCTCGAGATTAGGCCTTATATGCATCAGCTCGAATCATGTCTTTGGTAAAATGTTGGGTTTGCCGGCTCACGTGTTTTGCTGCCTTACGTTCCGATTTATCGGCTAACGCTGCACCAGGAGAACTCTGCGATTGTGCCCGGTTGGTCGCCGGCGAGCACCTCGAGAGAAAGCCGAAACTGATCACATGATATAGCGAGAGACTGGTCAACCACTTTCCGATGACTCATCGGAATGTTTAGAATTCCTCCGCATTAACGAAGGACCGGTTTTCGGTCAGGCACATACGCACTTTTCCCCGAATTTGGGAGAGTGCGGTGCCCCAGAGCTATATAGTAGCCCCACCCTCGAACTCCTATGGCTAAGTGAAAGTGATAAAGCATTATAGTCCGGTTGCCTAGTTTGCTCGCTACCACCTCCTTAACAGGACCAAGGCGTTGGATTAAGTGTGAAAAAGCGCCTTCTTTGCAAACACCCCGCACTATGTGCGTGAATGAAAAGCCAAGGACTGCCATCTTCGTGTTATATATACATATACATAAGCGGCCATACGGAGTAGTTTACTACTTGAATGCACAAGTATAAAAAGCTCTTATATCATATTGAAACATTGTTTTCACAAATCATACATGTCATTTAAACATAATATCCTTGAAACCTTTGCGTCTCTATTAAGCAGCGCCTGCGGAGACTTCCTCAAAGTAGTGCTCGGCGGTACTAAACCTGTCCGAATCTTGGGATGCAACGTCGGTGGCCTTCATATCTGCCAAGTATGTCTTGACACGGGCGAGCCATCCGTGCTCCTCAATACACGCCGACCGCTTCATTGCGTCGATCTGGCAGTACCGCACCAAGGAACTGCTGCACTAAACCAAAATAACTCTTCGGCTGGGGTCCGCCCGGCCACAAATGAGTCTTGACATGCTTCATGGCAAGTCCGGATAGTCGATTCAGCTCGGCCATTCGGCCAACCGATCGGTCAACAGAAGAAGACGCTCCGGACTATGGAATTGCGACCAATATAGCTCTTCCCTTCTGTGCCCCTTCTGGCCCCGGAAGCGCTCAATCGCGTCCATAGCGCTCGCCGCTAAGTCCAGATAAGCATCCTCCGAACTCCACAACTTTTCCAACTGAGCATACTTTGGATCCGTATATTTCCTCCGCGAAAGCGGTTTTCCGGCCGCAATTGCCCGGCTGACTCAGCTCCTCCTTGGCAGCTCTCAACGCCCGAAGGGCATCCTTGGATTCGGCGGCGGCCTTTTCAGGCCCTCTTGCTCCGCTTGACGTTCTTTTCAAGAACCTCACAGCGATCGGTAGTATTCTTCAACTTTACGGCCATATCGGCCATTTCCTCTTCTTCGGCGGTGAGCAGCCCGTTCGCTTTTAGCTCTTGACGCCCTTAAAGCGGTCGCATTACTATTCTGGCTTGCTCTTCGGCTTGGCGAGTTCCGCCATAGCTCCTCCACAATGCGGCACCATCTGCATTAAGCATACAAATAGTAAGACATAGGCGTCAAGCTCCCTTACCGGTGTCCGCGTGAAGTCGCATACCTTGTGACTCGTCAACCCGTTTATTGACCCGGTAGCGATGTCCGCATCCGCCTCGTCAAGTTGCCGCTTTAGTTCGGCATATTCATCGATCGGCTGGCCACGGGACGCCCGCCACCTGTTTAGGAGCCGGCGATATGTTATAATCTGAGATTTTGATCCTCGACGCACTGTCAATTTTGACAAGATACCGAGTCTCGAGGCTACTATCTATACAGGCGCATTCTATATGCATAAGCGTCGGAAGGTACATCATTTTTGCGTACCTCGAACCCCGTCGATAAGCTTCGGCGGCTTCATGCAATCCGCTCTTCGCGGATGCAATTCTTTCAATCACCGTACCCATTAGAGCACGGTGATCTTACGAGATAACCCGCCGCCCGGCAGATCCTTGACTCCTCCGACCGCACGCCGGTGGCGCCGGACCTTCCGGCCCCGCCGGACTTGGGAAACCCTCCATGACGAAACCTCGGGGTCGTCCGCCTCGTCTGGTCTGCGGCAGGTGGGCGTTTTGCTCTCCATCATCTCCGGAAGAAGATCCCGAAGACGAGCTCTGCTGAGAAGGGCTGAGATCTGAACTACAAGGTACAATTTGGTTATCTTTAGAAATAAATCTGAGGATGTTCCTTATTTACAAGACCCTTCTTTTTACTTACGGCTCGCTGGAGGGCTGATCCCCTTGGGGAAATAGTGCGGCTGGGTTACTTCCCAGCGCCGGACTCTTTGACGAAGATTCCTTTCCCCTCTTTGAGGATTTGACCTCCGGATCTTCCGAAGCGGTCCTCTTCTCTCCTCGAAATATGGGACTTTTAATCCCTCCTTCCTTGCTAGCCTCCTTCGTAGAGGCAGTTGCTTCCCCGCTCCCCCCTTCGCCTTCTTCAAAAGGCGCAACCTTAAACATCTTGGTCAGCATGGGATCCGGCGTGGTCTCCGGGAGGGGAGCCGGACACCTTATTAACTTTGCCTTGGCTACCCACTCCTGTTCAAGAAATGGCTCCTTTAAAGGGCATATATATATGATAAATGAATGAACAACTTGTCCGGTTACATGACTACTTACTTGAGTATCTGGGTGATTGCAGCTTAGTCATGCGTCCTCAGTCAGGTCCGGACACCTCTCTTGTGATCCGAAGAACAATTTATACATCTCCATGGGCGTCGTGCCCATAAAATTTTGGAGAGGCTTCGTGGCCTCCGGATTAAATTCCCACAAAGTGAGGGGCGGCGTTTGCAGGGCGGCGTCGGATCAGCATAACTCGCGCCATCGCAACCAGATTGATCTCCCTTTCTTGGAGGTCTCGAATCTGACCCTGCATCAAAGGAACATCCTTGGGCGGCCCCAGTCGAGCCCCTTGTTGACCCATGACGCCAACCGCTGTGGTGGACTGGCGAAAGGCGGGGCGCCACCCATTTGGTGCCCCACAGGGCGGTGATATAAAACCACTCCCATTGCCACAAACCAAGCTCCTCTTGAAAAGAGCCCTCGGGCCACGGAGCATCAGCACAGTTGTTTATGACCGCCCCTCCGCGCTCTGCTTGTTGCCCCTCGATCATCTTTGGCTCCACCTTGAAGGTCTTGAGCCACAATCCAAAGTGAGGGGTAATATGGAGGAAGGCCTCACATAAGACAATGAATGACGAGATATGGAGGATGGACTTCGGATTCAAGTCATGGAAATCCAGCCCATAATAAAACATGAGCCCCCGCACAAAGGGATCCGTCGGGAAGCCTAAACCCCGAAGGAAGTGAGACACGAACACCACGTTCTCGCCGGGCTCAGGAGTGGGAATGACCTTCCCTGGAGCAGGCAGCCTGTGCGAAATCTCGCCGGTTAGATACCTGGCATCTCGCAGCTTTAGCACATCTTCTTCCATGACGGAAGAAGACATCCATCGGCCGTGTTGGCGGAGCGGTTTATCGTCGAAGGTCCGGCGCCTAAATCTGAAGCTTTGGGTGTTAGAACTTCGAAACACGAGGCGAACTTCGATGGAGGGTGTAAAAATAAGAGGGCCTTGGTCTCATTATAAAGAGGTTGAATACCAAGAGCCCACCCGTGGTCGATCGTGACTCGCCCGATAGAGGAGGCGTCTTGACGGGCACGCAGTTGGGTTACCTGCGTCCGTGTTGATGGGAATCCGGAATAAGGGGCACGATCTATGCTTTGATAAGGCGTGCCGGAAACCGCCTCGCTGAGCAGCTAAGGTGGAGCGGTAAAAGCGATTCATATAAAGGCCAGGCCGTGGTGTGATGTCACGCCCGCGGAATACGTTAGCGATCTGTGCAAAAAGTTATTCTCTCTCGGTGGTATGTGGAACTTGTTTTGCAGTCGGACACTATCCTGGTGTTCAAAACCTTCTATGAAGTATTCGGAGGAGGAACCCGCCTTGCAATGCCGAAGACAATATGCGCGCCGGACTAAATGCGTCATTGAAGCACAGTTCGAGGGGCTCTTGAGGGAGTCTGGACTAGGGGTGTCCGGATAGCCGAACTATCATCACAGCCGGACTCCAAGACTATGAAGATACAAGATTGAAGACTTCGTCTCGTGTCCGGATGGGACTTTCCTTGGCGTGGAAGGCAATCTTGGCGATACGGATATGTAGATCTCCTACCATTGTAACCGACTCTGTAACCCTAACCTATCCGGTGTCTATATAAACCGGAGGGTTTTAGTCCGTAGGGACGAACAACAATCATACCATAGGCTAGCTTCTAGGGTTTAGCCTCCTTGATCTCGTGGTAGATCTACTCTTGTACTACCCATATCATCGGTATTAATCAAGCGGGGAGTAGGGTATTACCTCCATCGAGAGGGCCGAACACAGGTAAAAACATCGTGTCCCTTGTCTCCTGTTACCATCCGCCTAGACGCACAGTTCGGGACCCCCTACCCGAGATCCGCGGGTTTTGACACCGACATGTATCGATAGGTTTCTTCGGATATTATCTCATCTCTAGAGCTCACAAACATCTGGGTGAAATAGATAAAAAGGTATCTTTTGCAAACAAAAGCGTTCAACTGTTCAACCTGCATCCAAAACTTGTGAAGAAATAACACTTATTGTGCTTTGCAAGAAATTATCTTTAAGAATTAGTTTTTGAGTATCGATTGTTATACATGTTGGCTACAGATGACATGGCACTTTCTTATAGTCAACAGTTGGCTATACTATTAAGTAATATTAACCATGCCCTTATACACCTAGACGGAGGGATTAAATCGGGATGACTTGCAAGGGGAAGAGGAGATGTAAGAAATGGTTCATCGTAAGTCTTTCACCGATCTTGTAGTAAAAATTCATACATGGAAGATTCTAGACTAAACCATAAGCGGATACACTTTTATTCATGCGCGATACTCCAATAGAGCAAGATCCTGCATGGAAGTCTCCACATGCTTAGGCAATGGATTACATTGAGCGAAGACTAATGATCAACATTTAACTTGATAATGCGTAATTTTTTAGAAGAACGAGGAGGCTCCTCCCGGTTCCATTATCAAATGAAACCCAAAGTGTCTTACATCAGCTCAATGAGAGGAGCAGTTCAAAGGAAGGATCATGTAAAGCCACTCAAGTTTAACGACAAGCTTACAGAATCAAAAGCGGCAAAGACACGGGCCATAAGCGCCCACACACACACTACATGTTTTGTAAGTGCACTTGATAATGTGTATGTCCAGGTGAACCTCCTTGGAGTCCCCGTGCACCGCGTCGGCGGGTAAAGGATGCCATGGGTTTTCCAAGTCCACATTGGCGAGATAGTCCCAGCTCCCCAGACTCCAAGTCCGTCCGATGAGGCCGGTGTTGCCGCCCACGCGACCCGGAGGGTAGTAACAGTGACCACGCACTCGTACATCTGCCTCGTGTCGATTAATCGGCGTCGTGGCGGCGCCCTGACAGCACATTATGGAGAGAGGCGGCGGCCTGCGCGGGCCTCGCCGGTGCCCACGATCAAGAGGAAGATGCTGCCGTCCTCCTCCGAGACTAGCAGGCTGCGGTGATCCTCCAGCGACTCCGGCATGGTGAACCGGTAGCACATGTCGTACTTGATGTTCTCCGCCAAGGACCAACAGTGACCGCTGCACGCATCCATGAGGTGATGCACCATGTCCGCCGGTGAGCCACAAAACGGCATCGGGCACTCATAGCAGTGGACGAAGGGATCCTTGGAGGCATCAACCAGGCCGTCCATGAAATGGGAGTGGCTGTAGGGGACGTTGCGCCAGTTGAATATATGAGCAAGTTACTATGAATAAGCACAAAATAAATCATGACGGCTATAACAGAGATGAAACTAATCATGTGGACTAGCATAGTAGTAGGATACAGAGTAGAAACATGAATTCTACCACGATTTCAAGCAGGAAGGATGAAACACATACGGTGGAGCAGGAGCGGCACCATTGGCGTTGAGGTTGTCGCCCATGTCGTTGAGGAAGAGGTTGTCGAGGTCGGGAAGAAGTAAATGCGTTGGTGAAGTCGTGGCTGCCAGCGATCGTGAGAGTGCGCTCCCAGTTCAACAGCGCCCGTGAATGGGCGGGAGGGTGGTACGTAGGGGCGTTGTGGCGCCCGAATGGGCGCAGGAGTAGCACACGGCGCGAGAGATGGTGTCCTTACTAGTACTCCCTAGTCTCTATCTATATCTATATATATATCTACTCTTATAGAAAACCGAGTTGGTGATGATGGTATGCCTGCCATCTTGTAATATAGACCGTCCGATCTATATCTGACGGATAGAAAGCCAACTATGACAATTTTACAAAAGATACCCGCACCTCTCTCCACATTTACACATAAGGCCTTGCCTCGTTCATCCTTATCTCCCACAACCTAGTGCTCCTCCCTATGTCTCTATCTCTACTACTCTTCTTTGTTTTTATAACAAATAGAATAGTGCTGCGCCGTCCGCTGCATGCCCGGCTGAACACGCCTCCTCGCCTCCATCATCACCAACTGAGTCTTTTATAGGAGTAGGAGTAGAGAAAAAACCGAGTTGGTGATGATGGTGTGACGTGCAATGCACAGGCATCTTGCTATTTTTTTTGCATATAAGTACAATCACCACGTGAACCACGGTCTTTGAGCACGGTTCGTAGTCGTTCCACGCTCGGGCATTGAAGTTTGTAACTATTTTAGATTAGAATATACTACTCCTCCGGTGCTAGTAGTAGAGCGAGTCCTACTCTACTACTCTACTCTTGCAAGCTAGGGCATATTCTGTAGTAGGTACTACGGGGAGTACCGATCTTGTGATCACTCAAGCAAGTTGTGCAGCATCGATATGACCCCTCGTTCTTTGGTATGTGTCTCGTAAGTCAAGCGGCGTCTTGTAGTCATCATCACCGTCCACTTTTTTTGATGGGAAGGACGGTAGGAGGCTCTCTTGTAATTTCATATATAAGGAAGAAGCTTACATAGTTACATCATTACATCATATGTACAAACAGCTCCATCCAGACCACCCACAGTGGGAGTGGGGATCATAAGTCAAACAAAGAACTAGATGAAAATTCTATCTTATGAAAGATCAGCTAGGAAGGAGTCTATGAGAGCAGAGTACTCTCTCTTGGTTCTGTGTTGCAGGAGACCAACATCGTCCTTGAATCTAGTAAGCCAGGAGTTGATGGATGGGTCTACCCTTCTGAAATGCTTATTATTTCTCTCCTTCCATAAACTCCAGGAAGCTACAAGGAAGATATCAAGGAAAAGGGGCCATCACCTGTCCATTTGTCGCAGCACATATTCGCTTCTCCATCTTTGTCCGCACATAATCTCGTCCAAGCTTCCATCCCCGCTAAGGCGCCTCCCCCCCCCCTCGTCCAAAACCCAAGCACTAACAATGGCAGAACCGAGCAGCGTCCGTTGAAAGAGTGGCTGGAATTAGCACCCCATAGAGGTAAAAAAGCACATTGTTTCGCGTGTGGACAATCTCGATTACCATGCCGCTCATTGTGTGCTCGTTGAAATGTACCGTTTACTCAAAGCCCTCGGGCGGAGCTTTTAAGACAGCTCCTTGCTTGCGATGCCACCGATCTTGAGAAGCGGCATGTCACGCGGCATAACGATCGTAGGGTAGCAAGCATCAACCCCTTCACTGCGATCCGATCCCCGTCGACCTCGGCTACATTAATGGTATGTCTTTGGGTCGGCATGAACAAGTCTGGATGGTGCTTTCGTTGGCCGATCGCGGCAATTTGGATGCTCGTGGAGGTCTACACCCGGCGATTGATCCCCTTCCTTCGATTAACCTTTGCCTTTGCTTTGGCACCGTGGCCCAGAATAGTCGGAATATTACAGTAGCCAACATGATACCAAGTTTGATTTGCCCAAGGTTGTAATCTGCCAAGTGCCCACAAGATCTGCGGATTATAAAGACTTTAGGCTAATTGAGTTCTTCAACTACGGTCTCTCCTATCGGACAGGTCACTGCGGTAAGTGGATAAATCTGCACGTCCATCACAGGATCATACATCCTCCATGGTTCTCTGATGCCATTGAACACAAAGGGATTCATTTACGCTGTTGACTCCTTCTATGGCTGGACGTATTGCTGGCCTACTCCGATCATCGCTACAAGCGGCTGTTACAGCGATATATTACTTTCCTATGATATCATGATGGCTTGCTTATATTCATCAACATTTCTTGAAATAATATTCATGCTCATAACATGTTGTTCTTAAGATTGACTAAATCAAGAGCCCTTTTTTATTTGACTCCAACTTGATATGATGTTGTAGGCCGCCTGGTGTCCCTACCCTTCCTAATCCCAGAACCTTTCAAAGAAAAGCGGCATGGCAGTTGCATGTGGTTCCTGGCTCGATCAGACGATGATGAAAGATTGATGACCGTTCGCACATACCGGACGTGTTGTTTCGCGGAATACAATCATAGTCACTGCAAGGTCTTTGAGTAGGATCCCAGCTTCTCTGGGCCTTCAAGAATTTTTGACTGGAGGCTGGTAAGTAGCCTTGGTGCATGCTCTCTGTTTGTCAGACTAAATTATCCGATTAACCAGGAGATAACCGACGACAAGGATCATGGTGGCGGTAGCAGTTTTCGTTCATCGAGCAAAGCGTGTGTACACAATGTACCATGCGTCTCTGCATGCACCATACCCTGATATGTGCCGCCACGCTCTGCAGCCCAAAGTAGGAGAGAGGGTCACAAGTATCAGACTTTGACCTGCTGGCTGGAGTTTCCCCCGTCAGGCACCCATCTGGTTCAAGCCGTCAGCCAATCTCCACAGCTTAATAAATAGTAACGTCTAAGCGAGCCGATTAGTTAGATGCGTACACTTGGTGTAGTAGGATCTTTATTTAGTTTGATGCATACACTTGTTCTTTTTTGGTAGCCCTTTTGTAATGAGGGCTGATGTTTGGTTTGGAAGAGAGAGCTGCGTATTCACTCTTCTAGCACCTTCTTGCTTTTGTTGCACCCCAGCCACAGTTCTTCTTGCTGCTATTTTCAATGTACAATCAGTAGTATATTTCATCTGTTGGTTGAATAAATGTGTTGTTAGAACGACAAACACAATGTTTTGGAAGTGGTTACTGCAGTTCGATCCTTTAGTGCCCCGTCTGCGTCGTAGCTCATACTATTTTTCATACGGAACACATTTCCACTTGTTGATAAGATGCAGCCCATTGATGAAGGCCCAATAGAAGCCCATAATTAAGCTGGAAGGAGGCTCTCACATGAATCCGGCCCGGTACATGCTCATGGTCCCCTAAACATAAATAAGTAAATAAATAAATAAAGCTAAATGCTCATGCACCAGTTCTTTGGGAAAATAGGTAGCCCAGTATTTCTTTTTGAAGAATACCCAAGCTAGGCCTATTTGTTTTCTCCGAATTATTGGGCTGCAAATCTTTCAAGACGAGGAGGGATGCATTCCGTCCTGGCCAAAGAGTATGGTCAAGTATGTTAAAAGTAATATCAAAAGGGGTTGAAAATTCCAAAAAAATTATAGCAAATGGGATATTAGTTTTTTTTTGTTTTTGTTCTTCACTGATATCTTATACGTATTTCATTGGATTTAACATGACATAGTACTAATTTAATTTTAAATTATGCCTATTAATTTTTGGATTAAGAATATTTCGTTCCCCAGCAAAAAATTGCGAATTTTAAAAAATTCCCACATATTTAGTTAAATTTTTGACCCTGGTACTAACCAGAAAATGGCCAGCAATTCTAAAAATGGAAAACGGGCTGCAATAAATTCCATATGAATTAGAAAATGAGTAAAAGTTATAAAAATAATAGAAAATGGCTGACTTGTTTACGCAAGGCTTTGTCAGTGAACACACGATTCTAGCAGCAGTGACTGTTGGATGTCCATCCAACGGCCGACATGCTTCTTCAATCTCTGATCTTCTTGCTCCAACCGCCTAAACTAAGCGCCAAGGGACTGCTGCTCCCTCCTCTTGTGGCCCGTGTGATGCCGCCTTGAGCTTCCCGGCCCACCCTACTCCCTCTCTTGGCCTGGCCGCACGCAATCAACTGCCTCCTTATTACTGTGAAAAAATGATTCCTCCCATTGACATCTGGGCGCACCGGTTGGGAGGCTGACACAATGGGCCTACTACGTTGGCACAGACGCACGGCTTGTCAACTTAGTCAACAAGCGATTCTAGCAGCGAATGAACTGTTGGATTTGAATCGAGCGGTCCTGCTGCTTCTTCAATCGCTGCTCTTCTTGCACCAACCGCCCAAACCAGTGTCGGGAGACCGCTGCTCCTGCCTCCGGTGGCTGGTTGTCTTTGCCGTTGAGGCCTCATCGCCCCTACTACTCCCACCGCTAGCGTGCCCTACGGCGGCGACAACCTCACACCATGACCGAACGGTGAACCCTCGTACTCCTCTCCGCGTGGGCATCCACTTCCACGTCTTCCCCGACTCCGCGTCGTCCCCTTCCTAGGCCTCACTGTCGTCCACCGCCTTGGTGCTCTCAGCGCGGCGTGGTCAATGTGGTCAACGACGTTCCATCGGAAGAGTACTCAGACGTGGAGAGGGTGACTGGGTCCACGACCACAGCCCAGTTTTTGTGATTTGCCAAGTAAGTTGCTTTGTCGGGCCTGTTGGGCTTCAAATCTTTCAAGACGAGGAGAGCTTTCATTCGGTGGCGAGAAAATGGCCTATCAGTAATGATAAATGGGCTGTACATTTTTAAAACACATCAAACCGGCAATTAGTTTCAAATATCTTTTTTTCATTTCGAGATTTTAAATTACATTAATTTTTATGCGTGGAGAATTTGTTGGATTTTATATTGATATACATTTATTTTTAAAATCAGTTTGAATGTGAGTCGAAATTTCGGGATTAAAAACAGTTCGGACCGCACCGAAATATGCAAAATTTCATATAATTTTTTAACCGTGGCCACAGTATGGGCTGTAATGCTAACAAAAAGAATATGGGCTCAAAAAAACCTTAAGAATTAGCAAATGGGCTGTAAAATATTAGAAATAATGGCAGATGGGTTGTATCTTTGTTTCCCACAGTTGAGGCTTTCCTAAAAAAGGTTGGCCGCAGCGATGGTGTTGGATGGCCATCCAACGGTAGTCGTCTTCTTCAATCTCTGCTCTTCCTGCTCGATCGCTCAAACAAGCGCCCGGTGGGACTACTGCTCCCTCCTCCCTCATGACGGCCGTCTTTGCTGCCAGCCTCACCGCCCCACCGTACTCCCATCGCTGGCCTAGCCATCCCTCTACTCACCCACACCTGCGGTTATTCTCCGGCGACGAAAGACGAACCAGTAAACCCTCGTACAGTCGTACTCCCCTCCACGTGAGAAACAACTGCTGAGTCCTCCCTGCCTCCGTGTCGTCCCCTTCCTAGGCCTCGCCGTCGTCCACCGCCGTGGTGCTCTCGACGCGGCGTGGTCAATGTGGTCAACGACCGACTTCCATCGGAAGAGTACTGTGTGTGGAGACGCGGCAATTTGGGTCCATGGTCGCAACAAGGAAGTGACTCCTTATTACGCCGCAAAATAATTATTCCTCCACCGACAAATGAGGGACCCATCGGACGGGCCACCGTGTTCGTGAAAACAACGTTTCCCCCTGACTGCTGGGACCCACCAGCTACACCTTCGCACGTAAGGAAGTGCGTCCGGGCAAAAAAAATAAAACGATTCGCCCCCCTGACTGCTGGGACCCACCATCTACATCTTCGCACGCAAGGAAGTGCGTTTGGGCAAAAAAAAGATTCGCCCCCTGACTGCTGGGACCCACCAGCTACATCTTCGCACGCAAGGAAGTGCCTGACAGTCGGGACCCACCTGGTCGAAGCGTATGTAGGGTTGTCATTCTGGTCGCGAACGATATGCGTACATACTTGGTCGTTGTAGAGGCGTGCGCGTGTAAGTAGTGAAGGCGCCGCACGTAGCATGTACACGCGTCGCACAACGCCAGCGTGCAAGAAAGAAAATCTGACCACGCGTATGTGTACATCTGGCGGGTCTTGAACGCCTACTCGCGCATACGTACGGCCAGGGCTCGTGTACATGGTTGGGCCGGAATGGAGAAACAGCGTCGTCGTGTTCATGGGGAGGCAACAGAGTGCGTCGTGTTCATGGGGAGGCAACGGAATGCGTCGTGTTCATCGGGAGGCAACGGAACGCGTTGGAGCCAACCGGCTGGGTCGGAACGGAATGAGTGGTTGTGTTCATCGGGAGGGCTTGGACGGAACAGGTGATGGAAACAAGGCCTGGCGTACCGCACAACGGAGGAAACAGACCTCCTACGTTTGGAACGGGGTCCTGTTGATCGGGAGGGGTGTGGCGTATCACAAAACGGAGGAAACGGACCTCCTACGGTCAAAACGGGGGTCCTGTTGATCGGGAGGGGTGTGGCGTCTTGCAAAGCAGACGAAAACGGACCTCCTACGGTTGTAACGGGGTCCTGTTGATTGGGAGGGTGTGGCGTGCCGCCAAAAGCAGACCAACGGACTTGTGTTGAGCGCTACGGTCAAAGCGGGGGTCCTGTTCATCGGGAGGGGTGTGGCGTACCGCAAAACGGGACTCCACGGGATACTGTTCATCTCCACCGTCGACCTCCTCCGGCCTCCACGGGCTCCTGTTCATCCAGCCTCCACCGCGCGCTACTCCACCGGCTACTGTTCAACCACCCCTCCACCGTCTACTGTTCATCCAGCCCTCCACACCACGGGGTCTTGTTCAACCACCCCTCCACGGGCACCCCTCCACCGTCTACTGTTCATCTAGCCCTCCACCACACCATGGGGTCCTGTTCATCCAGAGGCAACGCCACCGCTCACTGTTCATCCAAACCCCCCATAGCGCTCATTGTTCATCCCAGGCGGCATCGATCGGCTTGATTAGCAGCGATGGCGAAGGAACAGCTCGTCGGGTTCGATAGCAGCGTAACTGCGGTCTGTCGCTCGGGTTCGATTAGAGCAAAACACCTCGCTCGGGTTCGATTAGAGCCAACGCCTACCGCACGCTGCAGCGTCACGTGTCGTGCACAAGCAGCGCATTGCTTGGCCCCCGACCTCCCACCATAACCGGGAACTCCCCGAAATTTTCCTCCCCCTTGCTTCTACCACGGTTTTTTCCATCATGGACGGCCCAAAGAATGTCATGCAGCTACGTCTCCGGACCGCCCATGACAAAAATCCCATTTTCTGTCATGATTTTTTGTCATAGAAGTAGGAGCCCACCACATCTATGATGATACCAGGTTTTGTCACAATTATCGTCATAGAAGTGTCATATGTATGACCGAATTTTTTTTTGTTCGGCCCAAAATGTCGCCGATGTGTCTTTTTTTTGTAGTGTTAGTAACATGGTTGATGTAGTCGAACGTCTTCACGATCCAACCGATCCAAGTACCGAACGTACGGCACCTCCACGATCTGCACACGTTCATCTCGGTGATGTCCCTCGAACTCTTGATCCAATTGAGGCTGAGGGAGAGTTTCGTCAGCACGACGGCGTGGTGACGGTGATGATGAAGTTACCGGCGCAGGGCTTCACCTAAGCACTACGACGATATGACTAAGGTGTGTAATTGTGGAGCGGGGCACCACACATGGCTAAAAGATCAACTTTTGTGTTCTAGGGTGCCCCCTGCCCCCGTATATAAAGGAGGGAGGGGGAGGCCGGCCAGCCCTAGGGGCGCGCCCAAGGAGAGGGAGTCCTACTAGGACTACTAGTCCTAGTAGGATTGCTCCACAAGGAAGAGAGGGGGAAGGAAGGAGAGGGAGAGGGAGAAGGAAAGGGGGGCGCCGCCTCCCCTTCCCTTGTCCAATTCAGACTGCAAGGGGGGGGGGGGCCTGCCCTGGCTGCCCTCCTCTCTCTCCGATAAGGCCCATGGTGGCCCATTAGTTCCCCCGAGGGGTTCCGGTAACCCCTCCGACACTCTGTTTTTACCCAAAACTATCCAGAACACTTCCAGTGTCTGAATAACATGGTCCAATATATCAATCTTTATGTATCGACCATTTTGAGACTCCTCTCATGTCCGTGATCTCGTCCGGGACGCCGAACAAACTTCGGTTTATCAAATCACATAACTCATAATACAAATCATCATCAAACGTTAAGCGTGCGGACCCTACGAGTTCGAGAACTATGTAGACATGACCGAGACACCTCTCCGATCAATACGATAGTCGAACCTGGATGCTCATATTGGCTCCTACATATTCTACGAAGATCTTTATCGGTCAAACCGCATAACAACATACGTTGTTCCCTTTGTCATCGATATGTTACTTGCCCGAGATTCGGTCGTCGGTATCATCATACCTAGTTCAATCTCGTTATTGGCAAGTCTCTTTACTCGTTCCGTAATGCATCATCCCGTGACTAACTCATTAATCACATTGCTTGCAAGGCTTATAGTGATGATCATTACCGAGAGGGCCCAGAGATACCTCTCCGATACACGGAGTGACAAATCCTAATCTTGATCTATACCAACTCAACAAACACCATCGGAGACACCTGTAGAGAATCTTTATAATCACCCAGTTATGTTGTGACGTTTGATAGCACACTAAGAGTTGCTATAGTATTTGGGAGTTGCATAATCTCATAGTCATAGGAACATGTATAAGTCATGAAGAAAGCAATAGCAATAAACTAAACAATCATAGTGCTAAGCTAACGGATGGGTCTTGTCCATCACATCATTCTCTATGATGTGATCCCGTTCATCAAATGACAACGCATGTCTATAGCTAGGAAACTTAACCATCTTTGATTAACGAGCTATTCAAGTAGAGGCATACTAGGGACACTCTGTTTATCTATGTATTCACACATGTACTAAGTTTATGGTTAATACAATTCTATCATGAGTAATAAACATTTATCATGTTATAAGGAAATATAAATAACAACTTTATTATTGCCTCTAGGGCATATTTCCTTCAGTCTCCCACTTGCACTAGAGTCAATAATGTAGATTACATAGTAATTATTCTAACACCCGTGGAGTCTTGGTGTCGATCATGTTTTGCTTGTGAGAAAGGCTTAGTCAACGGGTCTGCAGTATTCAGATTCGTATGTATTTTGCAAATCTCTATGTCTCCCTCCTTGACTTGATCACGGATGGAATTGAAGCGTCTCTTGATGTGCTTAGTTCTTTTGTGAAATTTGGATTCCTTCGCCAAGGCAATTGCTCTAGTATTGTCACAAAAGATTTCATTGGACCCGATGCACTAGGTATGACACCTAGATCGGATATGAACTCCTTCATCCAGACTCCTTCATTTGCTGCTTCTGAAGCAGCTATGTACTTCTCTTCACACGTAGATCCCGCCACGACGCTTTTCTTAGAACTGCACCAACTGACAGCTCCACCATTCAATATAAATACGTATCCGGTTTGTGACTTAGATTCATCTGGATCAGTGTCAAAGCTTGCATCGACGTAACCATTTATGACGAGCTCTTTGTCACCTCCATAAACGAGAAACATATTGAGGGAGTCCTGGATTAGGGGGTGTCCGGGTAGCCGGACTATAGCCTTTGGCCGGACTCCTGGACTATGAAGATACAAGATTGAAGACTCCGTCCCGTGTCCGGATGGGACTTTCCTTGGCGTGGAAGGCAAGCTTGGCAATACGGATATGTAGATTTCCTACCATTGTAACCGACTCTGTGTAACCCTAACCCTGTTCGGCGCCTATATAAACAGGAGGGTTTTAGTCCGTAGGACAAACAACAATCATACCATAGGCTAGCTTCTAGGGTTTAGCCTCTCTGATCTCGTGGTAGATCTACTCTTGTACTACCCATATCATCAATATTAATCAAGAAGGAGTAGGGTTTTACCTCCATCAAGAGGGCCCGAACACAGGTAAAAACATCGTGTCCCTTATCTCCTCTTACCATCCGCCTAGAAGCACAGTTCGGGACCCCCTACCCGAGATCCGCCGGTTTTGACACCGACATTGGTGCTTTCATTGAGAGTTCCTCTGTGTTGTCACCTTTAGGCCCGATGGCTCCTCCGATCATCAACAACGATGCGCTCCAGGGTGAGACTTTTCTCCCCGGACAAATCTTTGTACTCGGCGGCTTTGCACTGCGGGCCAATTAAACCAGCCATCCTGGAGCAGATTGAAAGCTACGCCCGCCACCGTGTCAGATTTGGAAGTTTGAACTACACGGCTGACGTCTGCGGAGACTTGATCTTCGACGGGTTGGAGCCACAGCCAAGCGCGCCGAACTGTCACGAGGGGCATGAGCTAGCTCTGCCGCCGAACAGTGTCCTGGAGGCCGCACCAGTGTCCGCTCCGATCTGTAGCTCGGAGCCGACTGCACCGATCGAGGACAGGTGGTTGGACACCGCCTCGGGGGCTGCAATCTCTATGGCGATTGAGCCGTACACCTACCCCGTCCTTTGCGAAGCTCGTGACTCCAAGGTGCCGGACTCCTCTCCGGACTCCGAGCCCTCCGCGCCCCCGCCAATCGAATCCGATTGGGCGCCGATCATGGAATTCACTGCCGCGGACATCTTTCAGCACTCGCCTTTGGCGACATCCTGAACTCACTAAAGTCTCTCTCTTTATTAGGAGAGCCCTGGCCGGATTATGGTCAGGAAGGTTGGGATGCGGACGACGAAGAAATTCAAAGCCCACCCACCACCCACTTCGTGGCCACTGTCGATGATTTAACCGACAAGCTCGACTTCGACTTCGAAGACATCGACGGTATGGACGACGATGCAGGAGACGATCAAGAACCAGCGCCCAGGCTTTGGAAAAGGCCACCTCGTCATACGACATATACATGGTGGACATCCCAAAAGATGGGAATGGCGATGGAACAGCGGAGGATGACCCCTCCAAGAAACAACCCAAGCGCCAGCGTCAGCGGCGCCGCTCTAAATCCCGCCACAACAAAAACGGTGATTTCGGCATGGGAGACAATAACACCCCGGACAAAGGTCAAGACAACCCCTCTAGCAGGATTCAGCGCAGGAGGATGGAGAAGCCAGCCCTTGTGAGAGAGCGACAGAAAGAGAGGTAGAGGACGATAATTACATGCCTCCCTCCGAAGATGAGGCAAGCCTCGACGACAACGAATTCGTCGTGCCCGAGGACCCCGTCGAACAAGAGCGTTTCAAACGCAGGCTTATGGCCACGGCAAGCAGCCTCAAGAAAAGCAAAGCAACAACTTAGAGCTGACCAAGACTTGCTAGGTGACGGATGGATGAAGTCCTTGCGATCAAGAGTATGAACTCGGCGCCCTCCAAGAGCTACCCAAAACGCAGGCTGCTACCCCGATTAGATGAGGAAGCACCCAAACCTAAATCACCAGTGAATGACATGGCTGACCGGACACCTCGTGGCCCACGGCGAAGAGGCCTCTCAGCCCTCAACTCAAGCCGCACTTTGCCGCGCCCGCTCAAAAAAAATACCAAAGTATTTGAAATGCGCCCATACATGCGAGATATATTGGAGGACAAGGCAAGGCAAACAAGATCGATCTACGGATCGCGTGGGCGCCCCACGACACGTGACGATAACCGTCACGCCGGATATGGCAACTCCGGCCGGGCCGAACACAGTAGACAAAGCTCATTTGAGCTGCGTCGTGATATAGCCCAATACAGAGGCGCCGCACACCCACTATGCTTCACAGATGAAGTGATGGATCATCAAATCCCTGAGGGTTTCAAACCCGTAAACATTGAATCATACGATGGCACAACAGATCCTGCGGTTTGCATCGAGGACTATCTCCTTCACATCCACATGGCCCGCGGTGATGATCTACACGTCATCAAATACCTCCCACTCAAGCTTAAAGGACCAGCCCGACATTGGCTTAACAGCTTGCCAAACAGAGTCAATTGGTTGTTGGGAAGACACGGAAGCCACATTCCTCGACAATTTCCAGGGCACATATGTGCGACCACCGCACGCCGATGACCTAAGTCACATAATTCAGCAGCTGGAGGAATCGGCGAGACAATTACGGACACGGTTCCTAACCAAGAAAAATCAAATCATCGACTGTCCGGATGCAGAGGCCCTTGCAGCCTTCAAACACAACATCCGTGACGAGTGGCTTGCCCGGCACCTAGGACAGGAAAAGCCGAAATTCATGGCAGCCCTCACAACACTCATGACCCGCTTTTGCGCGGGAGAGGACAGCTGGCTAGCTCGTAGTAACAACATGACCAAGAGCCTTGGTAATTCGGATACCAAGGACATCAATGGCAGGTCACGTCGCAACAAGCACAGGCGCCGCGTGCGGTGATAATGCTGAGGATATGGCAGTCAATGCCGGATTCAGAGGCTCTAAACCCGGTCAGCGGAAAAAGCCATTTAAAAGAAATACTCCGGGCCCGTCCAATTTGGACCGAATACTCGATCGCTCGTGCCAGATACACGGCACCCCCGAAAAACCAGCCAACCACACCAACAGGGATTGTTGGTGTTCAATGACGAGCAAGTTAAATGTCGAAAACAATGACAAGGGGCTGCATAGCGATGATGAGGAGGAGCCCGACGCCCGAACAATAGAGGATGAAGGGCTTCCCCCACAAGTGCGGACGGTGAACATGATATATGCAACCCACATACCCAAAAGGGAGCGAAGCATGCACTAAGGGGCGATATCTGTGATGGAGCCAGTCGCCCCAAAGTTCAACCCGTGGTCTTCCTGCCCGATCACTTTTGATCGAAGGGACCAACCCACTAGCATCCGCCATGGCGGATTCGCCGCATTGGTTCTAGACCCAATCATTGACGGATTTCACCTCACTAGAGTCCTAATGGACGGCGGCAGCAGCCTGAACCACATATTTTAAATACTCCCATAAGGTATTACTTACCTTCCTTGTCCTCGAGCTGCTTTTTGGCAAGGCCGAGCTCGTTCTCGGACTGCTCGAGGCTCTGCTTCAATGCATCAACCTCCACAGTCAGTGCGGCAGAGGTCAGCAGCGCCGCCTGCATTCCCATATTGACATACTTATGTTAGACTCCTGTGCATATCTTTTTAGATCCTCAGTTCGGCCTTTTCTTTCCGAACACCAAACCGAGCATCAGGGGCTACTGTCTATGCGGTAATATTTTTACATATCTTAAATACATACCTCAAAGCCTGTTAGAAGGTCAGCACGAACTTGATCAGCCCGCTCTTGGCGGACTGAACTTTCTGGACCACCACACTCATAACAGTGCGGTGCTCCTCGTTGATGGAAGCGCCATTAAGCGCCTCCATCAAATCATCCGGTGCCTCCGGTTGAACGGAGGTCACCGGCGTCGCAGTCTTGCCCTTCTTACGAAGGGGTCGCCTGCCGGACTCCGGAACCACTGAAGGTTCCGGTACGGAGTCCGGCACAGGGCCGGACTTAAAGCCCTTTGGGGTTTTATCCCCTTTGCGCCCGGAGTCCGGGAGGTCGCCTTGCGGCGCCTCCAGGGCCACCTCCTCCTGGCTGGGCCCCTTTTGGGACTCCACCCCAGCGTCATCCGCGGCGGGAGGAGACGAGGCGGTCGGAAGTGAGGTGCTATTCACATCCGACGAATCCAGGGAGCCGCTCGACGAAGCGTCGAGCCCGTCCTTGGGCGGGCTGCATGGTTATATTCGGCGTTAGAAGATGTTGTGCGACAAATGGAACGCCATGAGTTATTCTGGTGTCCGGACACTTACAATTTCGCCAGGGGCTTGGTCCGTGGTGGCCACTCCTCTCCGCCGTCGTCGGCGTTGGTGGTGTAGTCCGGAGGGAGGGTCCTTCCCTTCTTGGACCCTCCGGCCTCCCTAGTTGGGGCGGCCTTCCTTTTCTTCTCTCCCCCCGTTGGGGGAGAGGCCTCTTTTTCTTCCTCCTCGTCTTCGCGGGAGGAGTCCGCCTCGGAGTCATCGGACGATGAGTTCGAAAACACCTGGCGCCGGGAACTCCTTCGAGTTCCCGTGGCCTTCTTCTTGGCCTTCTTCTCCGGCACCACATAAGGTGTCGGAACCAGCAGCCCCGTCAAGCGGGCGTCCGCTGGGTCTTCTGGCAAGGGAGCCGGACAGTCAACCTGTCCGGACGTCTTCTGCCAGTCCTGTCAAAGGTGAGGGAGTTTTAGATCCCGCATAGAGTCCTGTCAACTATGTTCTAAAATAGCTTACCTCGCTGGCTTGATGCCGCGAGCTGAATCCGCGATCTTCGGTAGCGGATGCGGGAGCCTCGGCGCCCTTGAACAGCACCTTCCAGGCATCTTTGTACGTAGAATCGAAGAGCCGGCTCAAGGTTCGGTGTTGTGCCGGATCAAACTCCCACAAGTTGAAGGCCCGTTGCTGGCATGGGAGGATCCGGCGGATAAGCATAACCTGGACTACGTTGACAAGCTTGAGCTTCTTGTCCACCAGGTTTCGGATGCAGGTTTTGAGTCCGGTCAGCTCTTCCGAATTACCCCACGTCAGGCCCGTCTCTTTCCATGAGGTGAGCCGTGTAGCGAAGCCAGATCTGAATTGGGGCCGCTGCCCATTTGGAGTCGCGCGGCTCGGTGATGTAGAACCACCCGATTATGACCCCTTTATGGTCTCCACGAAGGAGCCCTCGAGCCATAGGACGTTGGCCATCTTGCCCACCATGGCACCTCCGCACTCCGCTTGGCGGCCGCCCACTACCTTCGGCTTGACATTGAAGGTCTTCAGCCATAAGCCGAAGTGGGGCTGGATGCAGAGGAAGGCCTCGCACATGACGATGAACGCCGAGATGTTGAGGATGAAATTCGGGGCCAGATCATGGAAATCTAGGCCGTAGTAGAACATGAGCCCCCGAACAAATGGGTGAAGTGGAAAACCTAGTCCGCTGGAGGAAATGGGGAGGAACACCACCCTCTCATGGTGCCAGGGGTGGGGATGAGCTGCCCTTGTCGGGGATCCGATCTGCGATGTCGTCGGACAAGTATCCGCCTTTCGCAGTTTTTGATGTGCCTCCGTGACGGAGGAGGCCATCCACTTGCCTCCCGCTCCGGACATAGTTGGAGAAGGTTGAGGTGGGATGTGTGGACTTGGGCGCTAGAGCTCGAGTGCCCGGAAATGGATGAGCAAAGGAGGAAGAAGGCGTGTGTGAAAAGGTGGATCCTTATCCCCTTATATGGACGGACAAAGCTATGCGTCCCCACCGGCCTGATAAAACTCGCTTATCTCCCAAGCGCCGCAATCAATGGCGCGGTTGGGTTACCCACGCCCGTATTGATGAGAATCCCGGAATAAGGGGACACGATCTCTGCTTTGACAAGACGTGCCAAGAAACCGCCTCGCTAAACGCTACCGAGGTGGGACAAGAAAAGCGATTCAATAAAGGCTTGGCCATGGTGTGATGTCACGCTGGAATACGCCACAGATTCAACTTGTGTAAATATTATTCTCTCTCTGGTGGTATGTGGAACTTATTTTGCAGAGCCGGACACTATCCTTGTGTTCAAAATCTTCACTTAATTATTCGAGGAGGAACCCGCCTTGCAATGCCGAAGACAATATGCGCGCCGGACTCGTCGTCATTGAAGCCCTGATTCAGGGCTCTTGAGGGAGTCCTGGATTAGGGGTGTCCGGATAGCGGACTATAGCCTTTGGCCGGACTCTGGACTATGAAGATACAAGATTGAATACTTCGTCCGTGTCCGGATGGGACTTTCCTTGGCGTGGATGGCAAGCTTGGCGTCTGAGATATGTAGATTTCCTACCATTGTAACCGACTACGTGTAACCCTAACCCTCTTGGTGCCTATATAAACCGGAGGGTTTTAGTCCGTGGGACAAACAACAATCGTACCATAGGCTAGCTTCTAGGGTTTAGCCTCTCGATCTCGTGGTAGATCTACTCTTGTACTACCCATATCATCAATATTAATCAAGCGGGAGTAGGGTTTTACCTCCATCGAGAGGGCCCGAACACAGGTAAAAACATCGTGTCCCTTGTCTCCTGTTACCATCCGCCTAGATGCACAGTTCGGGACCCCCTACCCGAGATCCGCCGGTTTGACACCGACACATATCCTTAGTCCTTTTCGTGTATTTCAGGATGTTCTTGACCGTTGTCCGATGATCCACTCTTTGGATTACTTTGGTACCTCCCTGCTAAACTAATAGCAAGGCACACATCAGTCTGGTACACAACATTGCATACATGATAGAACCTATGGTCGAGGCATATGGAATGACTTTCATTTTCTCTGTATCTTCTGCGGTGGTGGGGCATTGAGTCGACTCAACTTCACACCTTGTAACACGTGCAAGAACCCTTTCTTTGCACGATCCATTTTAAACTTCTTCAAAACTTTATCAAGGTATGTGCTTTGTGAAAGTCCAATTAAGCGTCTTGATCTATCTCTATAGATCTTGATGCCCAATATATAAGCAGCTTCACCGAGGTCTTTCATTGAAAAATTCTTATTCAAGTATCCTTTTATGCTATCCAGAAATTCAGTATCATTTCCGATTAACAATATGTCATCTACATATAATATCAGAAATGCTACAGAGCTCCCACTCACTTTCTTGTAAATACAGGCTTCTCCAAAAGTGCAGATAAAACCATATGCTTTGATCACACTATCAAAGCGTATATTCCAACTCCGAGAGGCTTGCACCAGTCCATAAATGGATCCCTGGAGCGTGCACACTTTGTTAGCACCTTTTGGATCGACAAAACTTTCTGGTTGCATCATATAAAACTCTTCTTTAAGATATCCATTAAGGAATGCAGTTTTGACATCCATTTGCCAAACTTCATAATCATAAAATGCGGCAATTGCTAACATGATTCGGAGAGACTTAAGCATCGCTATGGGTGAGAAGGTCTCATCATAGTCAACTCATTGAACTTGTTGAAAACCTTTCGCAACAAGTCGAGCTTTGTAGACAGTAACATCACCATCAGCGTTAGTCTTCTTCTTGAAGATCCATTTTTTCTCTATGGCTTGCCGATCATCGGGAAGTCAACCAAAGTCTCATACATGGATCCCATCTCAGATTTCATGGCCTCAAGCCATTTCGCGGAATCTGGGCTCATCATCGCTTCCTAATAGTTCGTGGGTTCTTCATGGTCAAGTAACATGACCTCCAGAACAGGATTACCATACCACTCTGGTGCGGATCTTGCTCTGGTTGACCTACGAGGTTCAGTAGTAACTTGATCGGAAGTTTCATGATCATCATCATTAGCTTCCTCACTAATTGGTGTAAGAATCATTGGAACTGATTTCTGTGATGAACTACTTTCCAATAACGGAGCAGGTACAATTACCTCATCAAGTTCTACTTTCCTCCCACTCACTTCTTTTGAGAGAAACTCCTTCTCTAGAAAGGATCTATTCTTAGCAACGAATATCTTGCCTTCGGATCTGTGATACAAGGTTGATGTCTACTACACAACCTTCTTCTTGTAGACGTTGTTGGGCCTCCAAGTGCAGAGGTTTGTAGGACAGTAGCAAAATTCCCTCAAGTGGATGACCTAAGGTTTATCAATCCATGGGAGGCGTAGGATGAAGATGGTCTCTCTCAAACAACCCTGCAACCAAATAACAAAGAGTCTCTTGTGTCCCCAACACACCCAATGCAATGGTAAATTGTATAGGTGCACTAGTTCATGAAGAGATGGTGATACAAGTGCAATATGGATGGTAGATATAGGTGTTTGTAATCTGAAAATATAAAAACAGCAAGGTAACTAATGATAAAAGTGAGCACAAACGGTATTGCAATGCTTCGAAACAAGGCCTAGGGTTCTTACTTTCACTAGTGCAAGTTCTCTCAACAATAATAAGATAATTAGATCATATAACAATCCCTCAATATGCAACAAAGAGTCACTCCAAAGTCACTAATAGCGGAGAACAAACAAAGAGATTATAGTAGGGTACGAAACCACCTCAAAGTTATCCTTTCTGATCGATCTATTTAAGAGTCCGTAGTAAAATAACACGAAGCTATTCTTTCCGTTCGATCTATCCTAGAGTTCGTACTAGAATAACACCTTAAGACACACATCAACCAAAACCCTAATGTCAACTAGATACTCCAATGTCACCTCAAGTATCCGCGGGTATGATCATACGATATGCATCACACAATATCAGATTCATCTATTCAACCAACACAAAGAAATTCAAAGAGTGCCCCAAAGTTTCTACCGGAGAGTCAAGACGAAAACGTGTGCCAACCCCTATGCATATAAGTTCACAAGGTCACAGAACTCGCAAGTTGATCACCAAAACATACATCAAGTGGATCACGTGAATATCCCATTGTCACCACAGATAAGCACATGCAAGAGATACATCAAGTGTTCTCAAATACTTAAAGACTCAATCCGATAAGATAACTTCAAAGGGAAAACTCAATCCATTACAAGAAGGTAGAGGGGGAGAAACATCATAAGATCCAACTATAGTAGCAAAGCTCGCGGTACATCAGGATCGTGCCAAATCAAGAACACGAGAGAGAGAGAGAGAGATCAAACACATAGCTACTGGTACATACCCTCAGCCTCGAGGGTGAACTACTCCCTCCTCGCCATGGAGAGCGCCGGGATGATGAAGATGGCCACGGTGAGGATCCCCCCCTCCGAGTGCCTTAATAGGGTCCCGATTGGTTTTTGCTGGCTACAGAGGCTTGCGACGGTGGAACTCCCGATCTAGGTTTCTTTTCGGGGGTTTCTATATTTATAGGAATTTTTTGCGTCGGTCTCACCTCAGGCGGGTCTCTGCTACCTCTTGAGCACTGTGTTGGTCTTCCCTTGAAGAGGAAAGGCTGATGCAATAAAGTAGTGTAAGTATTTCCCTCAGTTTTTTAGAACCAAGGTATAAATCCAGTAGGAGGCCACGCGCGAGTCCCACGCACCTACACAAACAAATAAGAACCTCGCAACCAACGGGATAAAGGGGTTGTCAATCCCTTCATGGTCACTTACTAGAGAGAGATCTGATAGAGATAATAAGATAATATTTTTGGTATTTTTATGATAAAGACTAAAATTAAAGAAAGCAAAATAAACGGCGCCAGAAATAGCTTGTTGTTGGGAGATTAATATGATGGAAAATAGACCCGGGGGCCATAGGTTTCACTAGTGGCTTCTCTCAAGATAGCATAAGTATTACGGTGGGTAAACAAATTACTGTCGAGCAATTGATAGAATTGAGCATAGTTATGAGAATAATTAGGTATGATCATGTATATAGGCATCACGTCCGTGACAAGTAGACCGACTCTTGCCTGCATCTACTACTATTACTCCACACATCGACCGCTATCCAGCATGCATCTAGAGTATTAAGTTCATAAGAATTGAGTAACGCTTTAAGCAAGATGACATGATGTAGATGGATAAACTCATGCAATATGATATAAACCCCATCTTTTTATCCTCGTTGGCAACATTACAATACGTGTCGCTTCCCCTCATCATCCGGAATCGAGCACCGCAAGATTGAACCCAAAGCTAAGCACTTCTCCCATTGCAAGAGAGATCGATCTAGTAGGCCAAACCAAACTGATAATTCGAAGAGACTTGCAAAGATAACCAATCATACATAAAAGAATTCAGAGGAGATTCAAATAGTGTTATAGATAATCTTGATCATAAACCCACAAGTCATCCGATCTCGACAAACACACCGCAAAAAGAAGAGTTACATCAAATAGATCTCCAAGAGAATCGAGGAGAACTTTGTATTGAGATCCAAAGAGAGAGAAGAAGCCATCTATCTAATAACTATGGACCCGAAGGTCTGAGGTAAACTACTCACACATCATCGGAGAGGCTATGGTGTTGATGTCGAAGACCTCCGTGATCGATGCCCCCTCCGGCGGAGCGCCGGAAAAGGCCCCAAGATGGGATCTCACGGGTACAGAAGATTGCGGCGGTGGAAATAGGGTTTTGGCTCCTCTGCTGAGTGGGGGTACGTAGGTATATATAGGAGGAAGAAGTAGGTCGGTGGAGCTACAAGGGGCCAACAAGGGTGGAGGGCGCGCCCAGGGGGTAGGCGCGCCCCCTGCCTCCTGTCCTCCTCATTCGTTTCTTGACGTCCACTCCAAGTCCTTTGGATCAAGTTTGTTTCAAAAATCACGTTCCTGAAGGTTTCATTCCGTTTGGACTCCGTTTGATATTCCTTTCCTTCGAAACACTGAAATAGGCAAAAAAAACAACAATTTGGGCTGGGCCTCCGGTTAATAGGTTAGTCCCAAAAATAACATAAAAGTGTATAATAAAGCCCATTAAACATCCAAAACAGAATATAACATAGCATGGAACAATAAAAAATTATAGATACGTTGGAGACGTATCAAGCATCCCCAAACTTAATTCTTGCTCGTCCTCGAGTAGGTAAATGATAAAAACAGAATTTTTGATGTGGAATGCTACTTAGCATAATTTTCAATGCAATTCTCTTATTTGTTGTGTGAATATTCAGATCCGAAAGATTCAAGATAAAAGTTTAATATTGACATAAAAGTAATAATACTTCAAGCATACTAACTAAGCAATTATGTCTTCTCAAAATAACTTGGCCAAAGAAAGTTCATCCCTACAAAATCATATAGTTTGATCATGCTCCATTTTCGTCACACAAGAATGCTCTCATCATGCACAACCCCGATGACAAGCCAAGCAATTGTTTCATACTTTAGTAATCTCAAACTTTTTCAACTTCCACGCAATATATGAGCGTGAGCCGTGGATATAGCACTATGGGTGGAATAGAATATGACGATGGGGGTTATGTGGAGAAGACAAAAAAGGAGAAAGTCTCACATTGACGCGGCTAATCAACGAGCTAGGGAGATGCCCATCGATTGATGTCAATGCAAGGAGTAGTTATTGCCATGAAATGTATGCACTAGAGCTATAAATGCATGAAAGCTCAACAAAAGAAACTAAGTGGGTGTGCATCCAACTTGCTTGCTCACGAAGACCTAGGGCATTTGAGGAAGCCCATTGTTGGAATATACAAGCCAAGTTCTATAATGAAAAATTCCGACTAGTATATGAAAGTGACAAAACAAGAGACCCTCTATCATAAAAATCATGGTGCTACTTTGAAGCACAAGTATGAAAAAAAGGATAGTAGCATTGTCCCTTCTTTTTTTGGGCCTTTCCTTTTTTTATTTGGCCTTTCTTTTTTTTGGGGCAATGCTCTATGAATGATGATCATCACACTTCTATTTATTTACAACTCAATGATTACAACTCGGTACTAGAACAAAGTATGACTCTATATGAGTGCCTCCGGCAGTGTACCGGGATGTGCAATGAATCAAGAGTGACATGTATGAAAAAATTATGAATGGTGGCTTTGCCACAAATACGATGTCAACTACATGATCATGCATGGCAATATATCTCGGAATGGCTATGGAAATGCCATAATAGGTAGGTATGGTGGCTGTTTTGAGGAAGATATAAGGAGGTTTATGTGTGATAGAGCGTATCGTATCACGGGGTTTGGATGCATCGGCAAAGTTTGCACCAACTCTCAAGGTGAGAAAGGGCAATGCACGGTACTGAAGAGGCTAGCAATGATGGAAGGGTGAGAGTGTGTATAATCCATGGACTCAACATTAGTCATAAAGAACTCACATACTTATTGCAAAAATCTACAAGTCATAGAAAACCAAGCACTACGCGCATGCTCCTAGGGGATAGATTGGTAGGAAAAGACCATCGCTCGTCCCCGACCGCCACTCATAAGGAGGACAATCAAAGAACACCTCATGTTTCAAATTTGTTACACAACGTTTACCATATGTGCGTGCTACGGGACTTGCAAACTTCAACACAAGTATTTGTCAAATTCACAACTACTCAACTAGCACAACTTTAATATCACTACCTCCATATCTCAAATCAATCATCAAGCATCAAACTTCTCTTAGTATTCAACGCACTTATAAGAAAGTTTTTACTAATCTTGGATGCCTATCATATTAGGACTAATTTCTCAATTTAAGCAAATTACCATACTGTTTTGTAGGACTCTAAAAATGATATAAGTGAAGCATGAGAGAACAATAGTTTCTATAAAACAAAACCACTGCCGTGCTCTAAAAGATATAAGTGAAGCACTAGAGCAAAAACTATATAGCTCAAAAGATATAAGTGAAGCACATAGAGTATTCTAATAAATTCTGAATCATGTGTGTCTCTCTCAAAAGTGTATTCAGCAAGGATGATTGTGGTAAACTAAAAACAAAGACTCAAATCATACAAGACGCTCCAAACAAAACACATATCATGTGGTGAATAAAAATATAGCTCCAAGTAAAGTTACCGATGGACGAAGACGAAGGAGGGGATGCCTTCAGGGCATCCCCAAGCTTTAACTTTTGGTGTCCTTAGATTTACCTTGGGGTGCCTTGGCATCCCCAAGCTTAGGCTCTTGCCACTCCTTGTTCCATAATCCATCAAATCCTTACCCAAAACTTGAAAACTTCACAACACAAAACTTAACAGAAAATCTCGTGAGCTCCATTAGCGAAAGAAAACAAAACACCGCTTCAAGGTACTGTATTGAACTCATTCATTATTTATATTGGTGTTAAGCCTACTGTATTCCAACTTATCTATGGTTTATAAACTCTTTTACTAGCCATAGATTCATCAAAATAAGCAAACAACACACGAAAAATAGAATCTGTCAAAAATAGAACAGTCTGTAGTAATCTGTAACTAACGCAAACTTCTGGAACTCAGAAAAATCTACCAAATTAGAACGACCTAGATAATTTGTTTATTGATCTACTGGAATTGGAATCAGTATTTATCACGTTCTGGTGATTATAAAAAATTGTTTTCGTGAACAGAAAGTTTCTGATATTTCCAGCAAGATCAAATAACTATCATCCAAGAAGATCCTATAGGTTTAACTTGGCACAAACACTAATTAAAACACAAAAACAAATCTAACCAGAGGCTAGATCAAAAATTTATTCCTAAACAGGAGCAAAAAGAAAAAAACTAAAAATAAAATTGGTTTGCCTCCGAACAAGCGTTATCGTTTAACGCCCCTAGCTAGGTATAAAAGCAAGGATAGATCCAGGTATTGCCATAATAATGGTAAGGTAAATCATGAAAACTCCTTTCGTATTCTCTACGTTCAGCAGCAAGTTTTCTTTGTGGCAAGCAAAAGTAATCAAAGGGGTAAAATTGAATAGGACAAAAGTCCCCAAGATCAAGCTCGGGAGGTATGGGTTCCTCCCTTGGCCCCTTATACTGCACAACCAATTCATCATTACAAGCGTTCTTTTGACAAAAAGTCACGAGTCTTTGCTCAAGAAAAAAAACCTAACCCATTATTCTGAATAGCAAAGTCGTCATTAAGTTCAGAAATTCTATCAACTAAAATATCGGTAGGAACCTTTTTTCTAAGGTTTTCATTATAGGCAACATGATCCAAAGATTGTAAACGCATTATGTCTTCTTGATTAAAAATGATAGCTTCTATGGGAGGATGACCGGCATCCACCCTATAATGCGCAAAAATTTCTTTAGCCTCTTTCATTATAAATCTAAACTCATGGGCCAAAAAGATAGTAGCGGCACGCTTAACAGAAGAGTACTCAATATTAGAAAATTGTATGAAAATTCTTTGTATGCAAGGATACATATGAAGAAATTGCCTTTCAAGTTCAACTACGAGCAAAGATATCGCATCCGCAAGGCTACTAGTTCTATGAAGAACAGAGCCACCCATGATGGGCAAAGCACCGGCACAAGTAAAGAAATCTTGAATAACTCCTTTCCCAATAATATTACCACTACCGACTCGAAACTTTTTAGTATGCAAGATAGTAGGTTCCTCAAGAGGATCATCGAAGGCATCAAAGTTTCCCATGTTATCATTATTGCCTTCATTAGCGATAACCTCCCCAGATTCAGACATGGCAAAAGAAAGGCGAGCGAAAAAAAAGAGGGCGAATAAGCAAGGGTGAAGTGGGGGAGAGGAAAACGAGAGGCAAATGGCAAATAATGTAATGCGAGGGATAAGAGTTTGTGATGGGTACTTGGTATGTCTTGACTTGTGCGTAGACTCCCCGACAATGGCGCCAGAAATCCTTCTTGCTACCTCTTGAGCACTGCGTTGGTTTTCCCTTGAAGAGGAAAGGGTGATGCAGTAAAGTAGCATAAGTATTTCTCTCAGTTTTTGAGAACCAAGGTATCAATCCAGTAGGAGGCCACGCGCGAGTCCCACGCACCTACACAAACAAATAAGAACCTCTCAACCAACGAGATAAAGGGGTTGTCAATCCCTTCATGGTCACTTACGAGATAATAAGATAATATTTTTGGTATTTTTATGATAAAGACTAAAAGTAAAGAAAGCAAAATAAACGGCGCCAGAAATAGCTTGTTGTTGGGAGATTAATATGATGGAAAATAGACCCGGGGGCCATAGGTTTCACTAGTGGCTTCTCTCAAGATAGCATAAGTATTACGACGGGTAAACAAATTACTGTCGAGCAATTGATATAATTGAGCATAGTTATGAGAATAATTAGGTATGATCATGTATATAGGCATCACGTCCGTGACAAGTAGACCGACTCACCTCGCATCTACTACTATTACTCCACACATCGACCGCTATCCAAAGATGCATCTAGAGTATTAAGTTCATAAGAACAGAGTAATGCTTTAAGCAAGATGACATGATGTAGAGGGATAAACTCATGCAATATGATATAAACCCCATCTTTTTATCCTCGATGGCAACAATACAATACGTGTCGTTTCCCCTACTGTCACTGGAATCGAGCACCGCAAGATTGAACCCAAAGCTAAGCACTTCTCCCATTGCAAGAGAGATCGATCTAGTAGGCCAAACCAAACTGATAATTTGAAGAGACTTGCAAAGATAACCAATCATACATAAAAGAATTCAGAGGAGATTCAAATAGTGTTATAGATAATCTTGATCATAAACCCACAAGTCATCCGATCTCGACAAACACACCGCAAAAAGAAGAGTTACATCAAATAGATCTCCAAGAGAATCGAGGAGAACTTTGTATTGAGATCCAAAGAGAGAGAAGAAGCCATCTATCTAATAACTATGGACCCGAAGGTCTGAGGTAAACTACTCACACATCCTCGGAGAGGCTATGGTGTTGATGTAGAAGACCTCCGTGATCGATGCCCCCTCCGGCGGAGCGCCCGAAAAGGCCCCAAGATGGGATCTCACGGGTACAGAAGGTTGCGGCAGTGGGAATAGAGTTTTGGCTCCTTTCTTTGATGGTTTGAAGTGCGTAGGTATATATAGGAGGAAGAAGTAGGTCGGTGGAGCTACGAGGGGCCCACGAGGGTGGAGGGCGCGCCTAGGGGGGTAGGCGCGCCCCCTGCCTCGTGGCCTCCTCGTTCGTTTCTTGACGTCCACTCCAAGTCCTCTGGATCACGTTTGTTCCGGAAATCACATTCCTGAAGGTTTCATTCCGTTTGGACTCCGTTTGATAATCCTTTCCTTCGAAACACTAAAATAGGTAAAAAAACAGCAATTTAGGCTGGGCCTCCGGCTAATAGGTTAGTCCCAAAAATAATATAAAAGTGTATAATAAAGCCCATTAAACATCCGAAACAGAATATAATATAGCATGGAACAATAAAAAAATTATAGATACGTTGGAGACGTATCAGTCTCCGAGTCATCCACAAGGTAGGGGGCGCGCCTAGGGGGTAGGGCTCGCCCTCCACCCTCATGGATTGTGACGCCCGGATAATCATGCTACAATAATCCTCTGTTAATGAGGCCACGTCACCACTGTTACTGTTGCTAATCTCTCTTAGATTCAAATCAGTTCGAATTCAAATTTAAATTAAAGTCAAAAAATGAAAGTTTTCAAATGTCAAAACTAAAATGTTCAATGTGTTGGAAATAATGCCTGGATATTTGTAATGGTGAACCAACATTTTTATAAATTAGTTTATATGCCTTAAAATAAATAAAACAATGGCTAAAGTAATGTTTTAAATGCTTTTTAAATTACAAAAGGTTCCAAACTATTTTAGATGCTCACCAAATCATTTATGGCAGTGGCTAAAAATTGCATTGTGATTATACATCCAAGTCTTATATTATTTAGAAGTCAAATGCTAGTGGTTTTAAAATAAAACAGAAAAAGAAAACAAAAGGGAGAGAGAGGCCCACTGCCCCTAGACCTTAGCCATCATGGTGACCCAACCCCGCAGCGCGTCTACGGTCATCCCCAACCTTCTGTTCACCCGCGTCACCGTGGAGCACGCACGCCCGCACACGTCTCCGATCTCCACGTGTCGCCCATCTCGCGATGCCCGACCCCTCGGCCAAACCCTATTCCCCTCTTTTCTCCCTTCCTCATTTGCCTCGATCGATCTGGAGAAGAGTCGAACAGAGCGGTAGCCGCGCTCACCATCGCCTTCGTCACCGGTGCGGCCATTCACCTCCCTGCCACCAATGACGGCGCCAAGAGGACCACCCTCATCTCCCTCGTCCTCCCGGTGCCAAGACAAGCCCCGGGACGCCGCGAAGCCTCGCCATCGACCTGTCTTTCCCGACTGCAGCCTTCGCGCGCCGCCGTTGATTCGCCTACCTCGAGCTCCCCTAGGACCATCTGACCTCCCCTACTGACGCGCTGTGAGCCCCGCTTCCTTCCCTGCTCCTTATCGAGCTCGAATCCGAGATCTAGCGTGTTCCTAGCGTCGATCCCATCGGGGTCCAGTCGTCGGTCGCCGTGCAAAGTCGCCGTTGCCGTAGTTCCCGACCACCCCAGACCACGCAACCACCGTAGATAGATGCGCCGCATTGTCCGCATCGCGTGGGACCTCGCGGTCGACCAAATGCTCATTGGAGTCGCGTTTCGACGCGTCGCCGCCGCACGTCCGCCTGCACATGGCCTTGCCTGGTTCTCGCCCTCACCTCCCTTGCAATCGCTATCGTCATTGCCGCTGCTCATTTGCCGCCGCTCGCCCTCGCCTGCGGCCGCTTTCCTTCAGCGCCCGACCTGCCGATCGCCCGCGGTTGCCGCCGCTCGCCCCCTCCTACTCCTACTGCTGCTGTTGCCCCCGCACTCCTCCTGCTGTTCTACCGCAGCACTCCGCCACGCAGCTCGCCCCGCATCTGCCCCGTTGACTCCGGCTGCCACTGTCCCACCTCACCTCGCTCCCGCCGCCGCACGCCATGCGCCGATTACCGCTGTGGACTGCCGGTGAGGCCCATCAGGCCACGGCCGCCCACCCACGGGACGGCACCCACCACCTGATTCAGTTACGCCCGTCACGTCCGCCCGATTAGCCTACGGGTCAATGACACCGGGGCCCACGCCCCCCTTTTCTGTAAAAAAAAGGTTAGAAAAATAACATTAACAAAAATAATAATTAATTAATTAGTTAAATATTTAATTAACTTAATTAATTAATCTTAGTTAACCTCATGAAGTAGATTAATTAATTTAAAACTGCAATTAGCTAGATGAGCCAATGACAAGTGGGACCCAAACACTATTGACCTTTTGACCAGTCAAATATTGACTGGGTCAACTCTGCTGACTGTACCACTCCTGGATCCCATTGGTCATACACTCAGGCTAGTGTAGAGCTAGGTGACAAATGTTTATTCTATTTTTAATTCGAATTAATAAAAAATCTAGAAAGGTATTAAACTTTAGAAATTAATAGAAAATAATCCGTAACTCGGATGAAAAAGTTTTATACATGAAAGTTGCTCAGAATGACGAGACGCTTTGGAATACGCTCTCCATTCATCTATCACAAGCCCCTAGCATAGCGAACATGCAACTTGTCCCCTCTATTTCATCTATCCGAAAAAGCCAAACTTCGGGAAAACTTTCCGGATGTTATCCTCCTTCGCCGGTATCGAGTCACACTGCGTTAGAACACCCCTAGCACCGCTTATTGTCATGCCCTGCATATGTGTGCCTTGTATTTAATGTTTCTTCCCCCTCTTCTCTCCGGTAGACCCCAAGACCGTTGTTGATGCCCCTGTGATCGACTACATCGAAGACGACCCTTCTTCCCTTTCAGTGGAGCTTCCAGGCAAGCCCCCCCTTTGATCATCCCAATATCGCCCATTACATTCTCTCATGATTGCATTATATTTTGCTACTATAATTGATTGCTCCTATTCTGATGCATAGCCTGCTTTTGTACATGCTACTGTTACCTACCTGCTTATCCTAAACTACTTAGTATAGGTTGGTTAGGGATCCATCAGTGACCACCACCTTGTCCTTGTTGCCCCTGCTTCATCATCGACGACTCGATCAACGTGATCGACGACCAAAGCCCGGCACCTCACATCACATCACGCCCCTTTAGTTGCTCGACTCTGCAGAGCTACTATCGAGTGCCGAGGGTGATCCCTCATAACGCACTCCTGATGATAATTCTATAGTGTAGCTATTCGGTCGTGGTCAACAAGGGTGGTTCCTCGTTCACCATTCCCGATACGGCTCTGACGTGCAACACCTCAAGTGTGAACCTCGAGGGTGGTCCCACTTACGTTCACCTTGATGATTACATTGAGTGGAATCCACCGGGGGTGATTCCTCGGGTTTTCTTCCTTGATGCTTTGAACACACGGTTACCTTGAATTTAATTGAGACCATTGTTGAAGTCGGGTCGGCCCTGAGGGGTACCCGCGAGTTGATGTGAAAGTCGGGCGGGCCCGGAGAGCACCCGTGGGATGTGACAGTGGCGGCTGGCTGTTTAGCGGTATCACCCAGGAGGGCGTGGTAGCTCCGGACTTGTCCCAACAGCCGTCACTACTTTTAAATTGTCAATGCACTAACAGGTTTGGGTATTTGTTCTGAGTTGTCCTTTGGCCTTTACGCACTAACCACCACGCGAGAATAGTTATGGGCCTTGACGTCGTGGTATCAGCCGAAGCTTTGTTAGATGTCTAGTTCAGCATTGTGGCACGGTCAGATCGTGTCATCCACTACACGGGTGGTGCTGGTATCCACCCTGCACACAACGACCCGGAGTGCAACGGGCGATGGGCCCAGACCCCGGAGTGCTTAGGATGTAAACCGGTGGGGACCTCTCTGCTAAGCCTAGGTAGGGCTACGACGTGTTGATTTTCCGAGGCCGGGCATTGACCCAGAGTGTGTCCGGCTAGAGTAATCGAGCGTGTTGGAAAATGTGGTGCACCCCTGCAGAGAAGATATATATATCGAATACCGTGTCCACAGTAATGGACGTTCAGACTTGTATCTTGATCTTATACAACTAGAAATGGATACTTGATATGTGATGGATATGTGGCTCCGGGATTGCTTTCTCGCAGGGAGTCGAGGAAGAATCTCTGGGCCTTAATGTTACAACATGCTTGTTAATTAAACTGCTATTCTTTACTCTTCTACATGATGCAAGATGCTTGGAGCTGCTTGAAGATCCTAGTCTTCGATAGGCTATGCCTTCCCCTCTATTCTGGCATTCTGCACTTTAGTCCACAGATACAACCCTTCCATTTGATACCAATGCATACTTAGTATAGATCTGATGCTCGCGAGTACTTTGGATGAGTACTCACGGTTGCTTTGCTCCCCCTTTTCCTCCTTCCTTCTTCTTTCTGGTTGTTGCAACCAGATGGTGGACCCCAGTAGTCAGATGCCACCCCCCGCCGACTACGACTACTACCTTGAGGGTGCCTACTACTACTACGTGGAGCCGTCCGACGACCAGGAGTAGTTAGGAGGTCCCAGGCAGGAGGCCTTGCCTCTTCGATCGTTGATGTTTATGTTAGCCTTCTTAAGGCAAAACTTGTTTAACTTATGTCTGTACTCAGATATTGTTGCTTCCGCTTACTCTCTTGTGTACCGAGCTTCTGTATTCGAGCCCCTGGCTTGTAATATGAAGCTTGTATCTTTTCCATTTGTGTCTAGAGTTGTGTTGTGATATCTTCCCGTGAGTCCCTGATCTTGATCGTACACATTTGCGTGTATGATTAGTGTACGATTGAATCGGGGGCGTCACATGGATGGCTCGGGACTCTTCTGGCCCAACTATTTTACTCCGGGGGCTTCTTTTGGTCCATAAAAAATCATCAAAAATTGGCACGTCAATTGGACTCCGTTTGGTAATCCTTTTCTGTAAAACTCAAAAACAAGGAAAGAACAGAAATTGACACTGGGCTCTAGGTTAATAGGTTAGTCCCAAAAATCATATAAGATAGCATATAAATGCATATAAAACATCCTAGATGGATAATATAATAGCATGGAACAATAAAAAATTATAGATACTTTGGAGACGTATCAAGCATCCCCAAGCTTAATTACTTTATCGTCCTCGAGTAGGTAAATGATAAAAACAGAATTTTTGATGTGGAATGCTACCTAACATAATTATCAATGTAATTTCCTTTATTGTGGCATGAATGTTCAGATCCGAAAGATTCTAGACAAAAGTTTAATATTGACATAAAATAATAATACTTCAAGCATACTAACAAAGTAATCATGTCTTCTCAAAATAACATGGCCAAAGAAAGTTCATCCCTACAAAATCATATAATTTGGCTATGCTCCATCTTCGTCACACAAAATATTCAGATCATGCACAACCCAGATGACAAGCCAAGCAATTGTTTCATACTTTAGTATTCTCAACTTTTTCAACTTTCACGTAGTACATGAGCATGAGCCATGGACATAGCACTATAGGTGGAATAGAATGGTGGTTGTGGAGAAGACAAAAAGGAGGAAGATGGTCTCACATCAACTAGGCGTATTAATGGGCTATGGAGATGCCCATCAATATATATCAATGTGAGTGAGTAGGGATTGCCATGCAACGGATGCACTAGAGCTATAAATGTATGAAAGCTCAACAAAAGAAACTAAGTGGGTGTGCATCCAACTTGCTTGCTCACGAAGACCTAGGGCATTTTGAGGAAGCCCATTATTGGAATATACAAGAAGTTCTATAACGAAAATTCCCACTAGTATATGAAAGTGACAAAATAAGAGACTCTCTATCATGAAGATCATAGCGCTACTTTGAAGCACAAGTGTGGAAAAAGGATAGTAGCATTGTCCCTTCTCTCTTTTTCTCTCTCTTTTTTTGTTTGGCTTCTTTGGCCTCCCTTTTTTCATTGGCTTCTTTGGCCTCTTTTTTATTTCCTCACACGGTACAATGATCTAATAATTATGATCATCACACTTCTATTTATTTACAACTCAAGGATTACAACTCGATACTTAGAACAAAATATAACTCTATATGAGTGCCTCCGGCAGTGTACCAGGATGTGCAATGAATCAAGAGTGACATGTATGAAAAAATTATGAATGGTGGCTTTGCCACAAATACGATGTCAACTACATGATCATGCAAGGCAATATGACAATGATGAAGTGTGTCATAATAGACGGAACGGTGGAAAGTTGCATGGCAATATATCTCGGAATGGCTATGGAAATGCCATAATAGGTAGGTATGGTGGCTGTTTTGAGGAAGGTAAATGGTGGGTTTATGGTACCGATGAAAGTTGCGCGGTACTAGAGAGGCTAGCAACGGTGGAAGGGTGAGAGTGCGTATAATCCATTGACTCAACATTAGTCATAAAGAACTCACATACTTATTGCAAAAATCTACAAGTCATCAAAACCAAGCACTACGCGCATGCTCCTAGAAGGATATATTGGTAGGAAAAGACCATCGCTCATCCCCGACCGCCACGCATAAGGAAGACAATCAATAAATAAATCATGCTCCAACTTCGTTACATAACGGTTCACCATACGTGCATGCTACGGGACTCACAAACCTTAACACAAGTATTTCTCAAATTCACAACTACTCACTAGCATGACTCTAATATCACCATCTTCATATCTCAAAAGAATCATAAGGAATCAAACCCTCACTTAGTATTCAATGCACTTTATATGAAAGTTTTTATTATATCCCTCTTGGATGCCCATCATATTAGGACTAAATTCATAACCAAAGCAAATTACCATGTTGTTCTAAAGACTCTCAAAATAATATAAGTGAAGCATGAGAGTTCATCAATTTCTTCAAAATAAAACCACCGTCGTGCTCTAAAAAGATATAAGTGAAGCACTAGAGCAAACGACAAACTACTCCAAAAGATATAAGTGAAGATCAATGAGTAGTTGAATAATTATGTAACTATGTGAAGATTCTCTTACATTTAAGAACTTTAGATCTTGGGATATTATTCAAATAGCAAGCAAAACAAAATAAAATAAAATGACGCTCCAAGCAAAACACATATCATGTGGTGAATAAAAATATAGCTCCAAGTAAAGTTACCGATGAACAAAGACGAAAGAGGGATGCCTTCCGGGGCATCCCCAAGCTTAGGCTCTTGCCACTCCTTATTCTATAGTCCATCGAATATTTACCCTAAACTTGAAAACCTCACAACACAAAACTCAACAGAAAACTCGTAAGCTCCGTTAGTATAAGAAAATAAAACCACCACTTAGGTACTGTTATGAACTCATTCTAAATTCATATTGGTGTAATATCTACTGTATTCCAACTTCTCTATGGTTCATACCCTCCGATACTCCTCATAGGTTCATCAAAATAAGCGAACAAAATATAGAAAACAGAATCTGTCAAAAATAGAACAGTATGTAGCAATCTAATTTGTTCGAATACTTATGGAAATCCAATTTTTTTGAAAAACTAGGACAACCTGGATAATTTGTATATTGATCTTCTGCAAAAAGAATTAGAATTTTATCACGTTCTGGTGAATTTTAACAATTATTTTGAGCACAAAGTTTCTGTCTTTTTCAGCAAGATCAAACAACTATCACCCAAGAAGATCCTATTGGTTCTACTTGGCACAAACACTAATCAAAACATAAAACCACATCTAACTAGAGGCTATGATGTAGGGTGGAACCTTATACGACCAATCTTTCACGAAAGGAGCGGATCCCAACTAAGAACACAATGAACACGGGGAAGAACGGAGAGAAATCACAAGGGGAAACACTCAAGAACAAGTCCAATCACACATCCACTAGACAATCAAACACACAAGATCCACGAGGTACATGAACAACAAAGGGAAAGATACAAGGTAAGGTTCATCTCCATGAGGAGGTATTGAAGGGGGCCACCCAAGAGGGGTCTTGAATCCGAGGGGGATCTTCTCCGTAGAGGGGCCGCGGTCTCTCTCATGGAGTAGATCCGTATGGATGAGCAAAGCTCTATCTCAAATGAGCTAATCCTTTGCTAACCCTAAAACATAGGTGGAGTGGAAGTATATATAGTCTAAGGGGCGAAGGGGTACATGGGCCTCGGCCCAGAAGCACTGCACGCAGGCAAGGAGGGCCGGATGTCCGGGGGTCGGGCTGGATGTCCGGGGCTTCACGGGGAGCCGGATGTCCTGGCTAACGGGGCTGGTCACGAGGGCCGGATGTCCGGGGCTTCACGCTGGATGTCCGGGGCCTGTAGCACTTCGGCTGTAGGGTTGCTGCTGTTGTTGACATCTTCAGGGGCCGGATGTCCGGGTCAGGGCAGGATGTCCGGGTCCTGGGAGCTGTCTCCGTCTTCTTCCGTCGTTGCTTCCATGCTTCCCTCGCGGATGGTGTAGTTCTTCCTTGGTGCTTGCACTCCTCCTCAACATCCGTGACGCTTCCACAATACCTATGCATGCACACGGGAGAAGTGTCAAGTAGTATACCATCCTCGAAGGGGTCAAGTGAGCACGTGTAAAGGAGATGATTCACCTTTGTGTATGTGAAGTAGAGGTCGCACGTGTCACTTGCCAAACGGACTCTTGACATGGTGATGTCCATAGGATGCTCCGCATCAGGCTAGATAGATTATTTATTACTAAACAGGAGCAAAAGCAAAGGACAAAAATAAAATTGGGTTGCCTCCCAACAAGCGCTAACGTTTAACGCCCCTAGCTAGGCATGATGATTTCAATGATGCTCACATAAAAGATAAGAACTGAAACATAAAGAGAGCATCATGAAGAATATGCCTAGCACATTTAAGTCTAACCCACTTCCTATGCATAGGGATTTTGTGAGCAAACAATTTATGGGAACAAGAATCAACTAGCATAGCAAAGCAAAACAAGCATAACTTCAAGATTTTAAGCACATAGAGAGGAAACTTGATATTATTGCAATTCCTACAAGCATATATTCCTCCCTCATAATAATTTTCAGTAGCATCAAGAATGAATTCGACAATATAACCATCACATAAAGCATTATTCTCATGATGCACAAGCATAGAAATTTTATTACTCTCCACAATAAGCAAATTTATTCTCATGAATAGTGGTCGGAGCAAACTCAACAAAATAACTATCATGTGATTGAAAATTAAAATCAAGATGACAAGTTTCATGGTTATCATTATTCTTTATAGCATACATGTCATCACAATAATCATCATAGATAGGAGGCATGCTTTCATCATAGTAAATTTGCTCATCAAAACTTGGGGACAAAAATATCATCTTCATCAAACATAGCATCCCCAAGCTTGTGGCTTTGCATATTACTAGCATCATGGATATTCATAGAATTCATACTAACAGCATTGCAATCATGCTCATCATTCAAATATTTAGTGCCAGACATGGATTTTGCATGCGTAGATGATTTTGCATGCATGGCGTTCTGAATCGTGGCTCCATGTCGTCTGGTGCAACAAGCTGAACAGGAACATGTCCAATGAAAATGTGTGTCGCTGTCTTCCCGCAATGTAGAAAGTTGTCTCTCAGTTCAACTCCTTGATTGCTGCAATGTACAACAGTAGCTTGTTTCTTTTTCCCATTGCGTCTGGCAAGAACAATATACTTCCCAGTATTTCTCTGGTTCACCTTACTAACAATACTTTTAGCAATGACATTTGGGGTCACATCATCCTCTCTCCCTTGAAAAGAAACCGTCCTCGGTTTTAACCTATACCTTGCAGATTTCTTCTTGAAGACCTCAACAGTACACGTTATATTCTTTGCATCTTTGGGAAGAATAGCATAGAACTCTCCCTTATGCATAAAAGTGTACTTGTTTGTTCGTCCATGATGAAGAGCATTAACATCGTGCTGCCACAGACGCCCCAAAATAAGATGACAGACATGTAGTGGCATAACGTCGCATTCCACTTTGTCAACATAGCCATAACCAGAAAAAGGCACCTTCACCCTATGTGTTACTTTCACTTTGCCTACATCATTTATCCACTTCATATAGTATGGTTTTGGATGCTCCCATGTTGGCAACGAAAGAGATTCCACCACATCCTTGCTAATCATGTTGCTAGCACTGCCACCATCAATTATCAGTTTACACACTTCTCCCTTGATGGTGCATGCAGTTTGAAAAATACTCCGTCGCTGTCCTGGTTCAAAAATGACCTTGTCATCTCGCTGGACCTTGTGTGCTAGCAAACTCTCCATATCAGGATCATCTTGAGGATAACATAGTATGGTATCACCATGACCTCTTTTGATTCCATCCTCTAATTTAGGCGACCCATCTTCAGATTCTGAAATATATTCCGCATCAACAAGTAGAACCCTTCGTTGATTGGAACATTCATGCTTCATGTGTCCACGTCCTCCACACGTGTGGCAAATAATATTACGATGATGCGATGATGTAGCACTAGATGAAACCTGAGAAACCTCCTTTGGCGCAGCCGCCACTTTGCTCTGTTCAATGGTTCCCGACTTATAAGGAGTCGGTTTAGCACTAAACCCACCATCAATAGGAGAAGAACAACGTCGCCCACTGTTGTAAGTTGGACGAGTCTCTGAAGCTTGCTTCTCCAATACCCAATGTTCAGCACGCTCCGCTTGACGAAGCAACTCATGAATATCATTATATTGCATTAAATAAACACGGTCACGAATCTTTTCTTCTAATCCCTCAAAGAAACATACCATGGTCGCCTCCATGAGACTCACGCATACTGTATGCGGATCATCAAAACTTGCATCTCTTTGTAGTACTCATCAACTGATTTGGTACCTTGCACTAGGCGATGCAATCTACTATGAAGCTAGCGAGTGTAATAAGCGAGGCACAAAACGTTCCCTCATGATTAAGCTTCATGTCAGCCCATGTCATTTGGTCGCTCATGAGTACGGTTTTATTATCCCACCATACAAGAGCATACTCTGTAAATTCCATTAATGCAACATGAACCTTCTTCTCTTCGGAGTAGTTGTGACCATCAAAAATCTTATTTACGCGCATCTCCCACTCCAAATATTTCTCCGGGTCAGCACAACGAATTCAGGTATGATTATCTTGATTCGACCCAAACATCATCCTCGTGGGCACCATTGCCGCCATAGTCACAGCGCCGCCCCGCATGGCGGTGAGCCCCAGCATCATGCCGTGGTCGGTGAGGTAAGCCTCCACGGGCATCGGAATCCTCAAAAAAATCACCATCATCGTCGTTGTCGCGGTCACGACATCGTCGTGGTGAGCGGGACTGTCGGGGTGCCACATCTCTCGCCTGAAGGCGCTGAACTGCTGCGGCGAGCCGATTAAGACTCGCAGTCACCACCTGTAGACTATCGGTCTTATTTGTCGGTCTGGCGATCAACGCTTCGTTCAACCTGTCCTTGACGCCAACAATATTTGCACACAACTCCTCAACCCCTTGTCCCAAGCTTCTTGTTCGCTCCTTGATCGACATCGGATGGATACGTAAATCATCACTTATATTCAGATCCTCCGAGCTCATCGCCCTCCTCATGATCAGATTTCTCATGCTTTGTGAGTTCACCATCTTTCAAACAATTGAATCAAATAGCCGAGAAAAAAATTGTACCGTGATCAACCTTGCTCTGATACCACTTGATGTGGAGCGAACCTCGAGGCGAGGGTCGATCTGTTGTTGGTCCGATCTTTCACGGCACAAAACTCCATTGCAGCAAGAACTAGATGCGGGTTTACAAAGATGTTCACAAACCTCGCAAAAACAACACGCCAACCCCTCGATCTTAAGGAATAACGTGGATGAACCATATAGGTTCAGCTTATAATTTCCTACGCGTCGCGTCGCAGGAACTCACATGCCAGTAGAGACTTTTGACAAGATTTCTCAAAACTCGATAATGGCCGACGGCCAGAACACACACAGTGTCCAATTCATCACAAAATAACCTAATTTAAAAATACGGCACACTGATCACAAAAGACAAAACAAACTAGTACTACTCCTTTGTGTGCTCAAGTAGATGATTTTGCATGCATGGCGTTCTGAATCGTGGCTCCACGTCATCTGGTGCAACAAGCTGAACAGGAACATGTCCAATGAAAATGTGTGTTGTTGTCTTCCTGCAATGTAGAAAGTTGTCTCTTAGTTCAACTCCTTGATTGCTGCAATGTACAACAGTAGCTTGTTTCTTTTTCCCATTGCGTCTGGCAGGAACAATATACTTCCCAGTATTTCTCCACCGTACTAACAATACTTTTAGCGACGACATTTGGGGTCACATAACATTGACATGGGTTCGTCCACGCCAGCTCGTCGCAAGGCATGCTTCATCCCCTTGAAGTACTCGTCGATGGACTTGGATCCTTGGGTGGTGTTCTCCAATTGGTGTAGAAGTTGTTCCGTGTAAGTTGGATGCACAAACTATCGCCGCAAAGCTCTCTTTGTCTTGGGCCAACTCATGTCGTAGCTCTCCGAAGGTGTGTGAAACCACCATGTGGACGCGTAGTCATGGAAGTTCGTTGTGGCGCACTTCACTTGATCGTCGGGAGGAACTTGATGTAGCTTGAGGTAGTCGTCCATTAAGCGCTCCCACTCGAGATACTCCTCGGGTTCTTGAGTCCCATATAAAGGAATCTTGTGGTCAGTGTCGAGGTTGTAGTAGCTCGTGGAAGTCGCAGACTTGAGCTTGGGGAGCTTCTCTTGAGCGTAGTCTTGAGGTGCTTGTAGGCGAAGATGTCGTATGTCCGTAGGTGAAGATGCCTTGAAGTCGCTTGGCGAAGATGCCAAGGGAGATGGTGAAGTCGTTGAGCGGTTGTTGATTTTGAGCTCTTGACCTTCACGTTCTTGTTGGTGATGGTGTCGATGCTGATGTGACCTTGCCGAAGATGGTAGCTCGGAAGCATGTATACTTGAGCGTCTTCTCGAAGATGATGAAGATCTCTTGTAGGACTTGATGAGGGCTTTGATCTCCTCCATTTGAGTTTGCATCTTGGCGTCGGTAGAGTTATTCGTGGCATCGAACTCGTTGTTGTTGTTGTAGACCGAGGGTGAAATGCCTTGCCTATCCATCACAAGACTTGAGTAGAGATGAGTAGGAAATGAGATAAACAATACCAAGTTACCTTTTCCCAAAGTTGAGGATGTATCCCATTTCACTCAATGTGAGATGAAATAATAGTGGAATTGGTACCGGACTTGTTCACTCACACCTACAAACTAAAGCTTATGGAGTAGCTCAGTGATGATAGTGGCAAAAAAATTTAATGCAAAATGTTAGCAAGAGTCAATAATGTTGAAAGAGATTCACAAATTCGAAAGTGGAACAAGTAGACCAATAGCAATATGTGGCACACGGAAACACACACGGATAGATAAATGGGTTCGTGCAACCAAGGAATGAGCACAAAATGTGGAATCCACGAAAAACGCTCGTGTTGCACAACTCAAGAGAAACGCTAGCACGATTGCTTAATATGCGGAATACAACACTTGTGCACAACCTATAAGATGCAAAATGGATAAACTTTCTAACCCAAGTATGCTATGTATGTATGGTTCCCGGTGTTTCTCTCAAGATGATCCAAGATGATCGGAAATGACAATCTTATGCAATGTGGTATTATGCTATGGCTATTGCTTACGAGATCTTTGCTCTCTTTTTATTTGCTTAAAAGATTTTTTTTGTATGGCCACTTTGCAAAATGCACAAACCAAGATAGCAATTGTGCATATGCGGGAACAAACTTTTGGCACAAGAGAAGATATGATACCAATATGATATGGTATGTATGCAATGGAAGGTGTAGATCACTAATGTGCACAAGTAACGTTGCTGGCAATACTCAAATGGCTAGTCTCGATAGGCAAGTGACGCAAAATGGGCTAGGTGTTAACAATGCAATGGCAAGGGGATATACAATGGAGGGATACCACGATACTAAGATGATATGGAGGTTACCGTCGAAGGTTTCTCGTTTGTAAGCCACAGACGGATGATGGTGAAATGGTCAAAGTCGATGATGACCTCGTGGCGATGATGAGTGGCGGTGTTCTTGATGGAGATACCAAGATGATGGAGACTCGTCCCTAAGTAGCCGAAACACCTTAGGAAACGGAAAAAATTCAAACTCAAAATCTCAAATGTCAAATGTCAAATGGTGGTAGCGGGAAAGCGGTGGTGGTTTTGCGGAAGCTCAATGGGTTTTGAGTATGCAATGTGGAAGTGGAGGGTAAGGTGGTGGACTATACACGGTGTCAGAGTTGGAAGCAGGGTCCCTAAGTAGCCGAAACACCTTAGGAGACACAACTCACAACACAAACAAGCTCAAACAAAATTGGGTTTAATTGGGGGGTGGAAGTGTATGGTTGGCAAGCCTATGCGGAAGTTAAGGTGGTGGTTGATGAAGAAGCAACCGTCCCTAAGTAGCCGAAACACCTTAGGAGACTCAAATCACTACTCAATCAACCACTAATGCAATGGGGAACAAAATGGGTTAGGTTGCGGAAGGCTAAGGTGGTTTTGCGGAAGTTATGGTGGGAGCCCTGGGCAAAGATGCCAAAATGCCAAAATTTTGATGGAGTCAAATGGTGATGTAACCTATCTAGATGGATAGAGGATGTCAATAGCTACTCAACGAGCTAAATAACGCAAAAATTGGACTCCGAATGTGAAAATTATGGGCAAAACGGTGAAACACGGGAGGCTGATGCTCCAGGGGTCGGACATCTGGGGTCGGGGCCGGATATCCGGGACCTGATGTCCAGAAACTTGCACGATTTTGCGCTCGAGGAGCCTTGGGGCCTGGATGTCTGGCCCGATGGCCGGATGTCCGGCCCGACGATTCCAGATCGGGATTTGGACTTCGAAACTTGATTTGGGGGCGGAAATTGATGATTTCAAGGGAAAAATTGGAGAGATTTCGTGGATGGAAAGTGGGGAAACTTGGTGATATGCTAGATCCACTTGAAACCAAGCAAATCCATGGATCAAATCCAACAAAACATCATCAAACAAACAAATCACAAAAAAAATTGGGGCTATTTTTGGTGGGGATTTTCAAATTTGGGACAAAATCAACAAAAGTAGGCTAGAAAACACAACGGGAGGCTCCGAAATCGTGATCAACGTGGGTCATGATACCAAGATGATGTAGGGTGGAACCCTATACGGCCGATCTTTCATGAAAGGAGCGGATCCCAACTAAGAACACGATGAACATGGGGAAGAATGGAGAGAAATCACAAGGGGAAACACTCAAGAACAAGTCCAATCACACATCCACTAGACAATCAAACACACAAGATCCACAAGGTACATGAACAACAAAGGGAAAGATACAAGGTAAGGTTCATCTCCATGAGGAGGTCTTGAAGGGGGCCACCCAAGAGGGGGTCTTGAATCCAAGGGGGATCTTCTCCGTAGAGGGGCCACAGTCTCTCTCGTGGAGTAGATCTGTATGGATGAGCAAAGCTCTATCTAAAATGAGCTAATCCTTTGCTAACCCTAAAACGTAGGTGGAGGGGAAGTATATATAGTCTAAGGGGTGAAGGGGTACATGGGCCTCGGCCCAGAATCAGTGCACGCAGGCAAGGAGGGCCGGATGTCCGGGGGTCGGGCTGGATGTCCGGGGCTTCACGGGGAGCCGGATGTCCGGGCTGGCAGGCTGGATGTCCGGGCTGACGGGGCTGGTCATGGTGCTCTCTGGATTGACTTGTCCGGATTTCCGGGGGCGAGGCCGGATGTCTGGGGCTGACGCCGGATGTCCGGGGCCTGTAGCACTTCGGCTGTAGGGTTGCTGCTGTTGTTGACATCTTTAGGGGCCGGATGTCCGGGCCAGGGCAGGATGTCCGGGTCCTGGGAGATGTCTCCGTCTTTTTCTTCCGTCGTTGCTTCCATGCTTCCCTCGCGGATGGTGTAGTTGTTCCTTGCGCTTGCACTCCTCCTCAACATCTGTGACGCTCCGACAATACCTATGCGTGCACACGGGAGAAGTGTCAAGTAGTATACCATCCTCGAAGGGGTCAAGTGAGCACGTGTAAAGGAGATGATTCACCTTTGTGTATGTGAAGTAGAGGTCGCACGTGTCACTTGCCAAACGGACTCTTGACATGGTGATGTCCATAGGATGCTCCGCATCAGGCTAGATAGATTATTTATTACTAAACAGGAGCAAAAAGCAAAGAACAAAAATAAAATTGGGTTGCCTCCCAACAAGCGCTAACGTTTAACGCCCCTAGCTAGGCATGATGATTTCAATGATGCTCACATAAAAGATAAGAATTGAAACATAAAGAGAGCATCATGAAGAATATGACTAGCACATTTAAGTCTAACCCACTTCCTATGCATAGGGATTTTGTGAGCAAACAATTTATGGGAACAAGAATCAACTAGCATAGCAAAGCAAAACAAGCATAACTTCAAGATTTTAAGCACATAGAGAGGAAACTTGATATTATTGCAATTCCTACAAGCATATATTCCTCCCTCATAATAATTTTCAGTAGCATCAAGAATGAATTCGACAATATAACCATCACATAAAGCATTATTCTCATGATGCACAAGCATAGAAATTTTATTACTCTCCACAATAAGCAAATTTATTCTCATGAATAGTGGTGAGCAAACTCAACAAAATAACTATCATGTGATTGAAAATTAAAATCAAGATGACAAGTTTCATGGTTATCATTATTCTTTAAAGCATACATGTCATCACAATAATCATCATAGATAGGAGGCATGCTTTCATCATAGTAAATTTGCTCATCAAAACTTGGGGACTAAAAATATCATCGTCATCAAACATAACATCCCCAAGCTTGTGGCTTTGCATATTATTAGCATCTTGGATATTCATAGAATTCATACTAACAACATTGCAATCATGCTCATCATTCAAATATTTAGTGCCAAACATTTTAATGCATTCTTCTTCTAACACTTGAGCACAATTTTCCTTTCCATCATTTCCACGAAAGATATTAAAAAGATGAAGCATATGAGGCACCCTCAATTCCATTTTTTGTAGTTTTCTTTTATAAACTAAACTAGTGATAAAACAAGAAACATAAAGATTCGATTGCAAGATCTAAAGATATACCTTCAAGCACTCACCTCCCCGGCAATGGCGCCAGAAAAGAGCTTAGTTGACGGGGTGTTAGTGCCGCTTACCTAGCCTCCCTGGCAACGGCGCCACAAAAGAGCTTGATGTCTACTACACAACCTTCTTCTTGTAGACGTTGTTGGGCTTCCAAGTGCAGAGGTTTGTAGGACAGTAGCAAATTTCCCCCAAGTGAATGACCTAAGGTTTATCAATCTGTGGGAGGCGTAGGATGAATATGGTCTCTCTCAAACAACCCTGCAACTAAATAGCAAAGAGTCTCTTGTGTCCCCAACACACCCAATACAATGGTAAATTGTATAGGTGCACTAGTTCGGCGAAGAGATGGTGATACAAGTGCAATATGTATGGTAGATATAGGTTTTTGTAATATGAAAATATAAAAACAGCAAGGTAACTAATTATGAAAGTGAGCACAAACGGTATTGCAATGCTTCGAAACAAGGCCTAGGGTTCTTACTTTCACTAGTGCAAGTTCTCTCAACAATAATAACATAATTAGATCATATAACAATCCCTCAACATGCAACAAAGAGTCACTCCAAAGTCACTAATAGTGGAGAACAAACGAAGAGATTATTGTAGGGTATGAAACCACCTCAAAGTTTTCCTTTCTGATCGATCTATTCAAGAGTCCGTAGTAAAATAACACAAAGCTATTCTTTCTGTTTGATCTATCCTAGAGTTCGTACTAGAATAACACCTTAAGACACACATCAACCAAAACCCTATTGTCACCTAGATACTCCAATGTCACCTCAAGTATCCGCGGGTATGATTATACGATATGCATCACACAATCTCAGATTCATCTATTCAACCAACACAAAGAACTTCAAAGAGTGCCCCAAAGTTTCTATTGGAGAGTCAAGACGAAAACGTGTGCCAACCCCTATGCATAAGTTCACATGGTCACAGAAATCGCAAGTTGATCACCAAAACATACATCAAGTGGATCACGTGAATATCCCATTGTCACCATAGATAAGCACATGCAAGACATACATCAAGTGTTCTCAAATCCTTAAAGACTCAATCCGATAAGATAACTTCAAAGGGAAACTCAATCCATTACAAGAAGGTAGAGGGGGAGAAACATCATAAGATCCAACTATAGTAGCAAAGCTCGCGGTACATCAAGATCGTGCTAAATCAAGAACACAAGAGAGAGAGAGAGAGATCAAACACATAGTTACTAGTACATACCCTCAGTCCCGAGGGCAAACTACTCCCTCCTCATCATGGAGAGCGCCGGGATGATGAATCGCCACCGATGAGGATCCCCTCCCAGTGAGTGCCTAACAGGTCCCGATTGGTTTTTGGTGGCTACAGAGGCTTGCGGCGGCGGAACTCCCGATCTAGGTTTCTTTTCAGGGGTTTTTGTATTTATAGGAATTTTTCGCATCGGTCTCACGTAATGGGGGGTCTCCGAGTCATCCACGAGGCAAGGGGCGCGCCCAGGGGGTAGGGCTCGCCCTCCACCCTCGTGGATGGCTCGGGACTCTTCTGGCCCAACTATTTTACTCCGGGGGCTTCTTTTGGTCCATAAAAAGTCATCAAAAATTGGCACGTCAATTGGACTCCATTTGGTATTCCTTTCAGAAACTCAAAAACAAGGAAAAAAACAAACCGCACTGGGCTCTAGGTTAATAGGTTAGTCCCAAAAATCATATAAAATAGCATATAAATGCATATAAAACATCCTAGATGGATAATATAATAGCATGCAACAATAAAAAATTATAGATACGTTGGAGACGTATCAAAGGTGTACCCAACAGTTTCCTTTGGGTATCCTATGAAGACACATTTCTCCGATTTGGGTTCGAGCTTATCAGGTTGAAACTTTTTCACATAAGCATCGCAGCCCCAAACTTTAAGAAATGACAACTTGAGTTTCTTGCCAACCCACAGTTCATATGGTGTCTTCTCAACGGATTTAGATGGTGCCCTATTTAACATGAATGCAGCCGTCTCTAAAGCATAACCCCCAAAACGATAGCGGTAAATCAGTAAGAGACATCATCGATCACACCATATCTAATAAAGTACGATTACGACGTTCGGACACACCATTACGATGTGGTGTTCTAGGTGGCGTGAGTTGCGAAACTATTCCACATTGTTTCAAATGAAGACCAAACTCGTAACTCAAATATTCACCTCCACGATCAGATCGTAGAAACTTTATTTTCTTGTTATGATGATTTTCCACTTCACTCTGAAATTCTTTGAACTTTTCAAATGTTTCTGACTTATGTTTAATCAAGTAGATATACTCATATCTGCTGAAATCATCTGTGAAGGTCAGAAAATAACGATACCCGCCGCGTGCCTCAACACTCATCGGACCGCATACACCAGTACGTATTATTTCCAACAAGTCTGTTGCTCGCTCCATTGTTCCGGAGAACGGAGTCTTAGTCATATTGCCCATGAGGCATGGTTCGCAAGCATCAAGTGATTCATAATCAAGTGATTCCAAAAGCCCATCAGCATGGAGTTTCTTCATGCGCTTTACACCAATATGACCTAAACGGCAGTGCCACAAATAAGTTGCACTATCATTATTAAACTTATATCTTCTGGCTTCAATACTATGAATATATGTATCACTACTATCGAGATTCAATAAAAATAGACCACTCATCAAGGGTGCATGACCATAAAATATATTACTCATATAAATAGAACAACCATTATTCTATGATTTAAATGAATAACCGTCTCGCATCAAACAAGATCCAGATATAATGTTCATGCTTAACGCTGGCACCAAATAACAATTATTCAGGTCTAAAACTAACCCCGAAGGTAGATGTAGAGGCAGCACGCCGACGGCGATCACATCGACTTTGGAAACATTTCCCACGTGCATCGTCACCTCGTCCTTAGCCAATCTTCGATTAATACGTAGCCCCTGTTTCGAGTTGCAAATATGAGCAATAGAAACAGTATCAAATACCCAGGCACTACTACGAGCATTAGTAAGGTACACATCAATAACATGTATATCAAATATACCTTTCACTTTGCCATCCTTCTTATCCGCGAAATACTTGGGGCAGTTCCGCTTCCAGTGACTAGTCCCTTTGCAAGAGAAGCACTCGGTCTCGAGCTTAGGTCCGGACTTGGGCTTCTTCGCTTGAGCAGCAACTTGCTTGCCATTCTTCTTGAAGTTCCCCTTCTTCCCTTTGCCCTTTTTCTTGAAACTAGTAGTCTTGTTAACCATCAACACTTGATGCTCCTTTAGCATCACGAAGAGCTCGGGAATTGTCTTATCCATCCCTTGCATATTATAGTTCGTCACGAAGCTTTTGTAGCTTGGTGGCAGTGATTGAAGAACTCTGTCAATGACACTATCAACAGGAAGATGAACTCCCAGTTGGGTCAAGTGGTTGTGGTACCCAGACATTCTGAGTATATGTTCATTGACAGAACTATTCTCCTCCATTTTGCAGCTGTAGAACTTATTAGAGACTTCATATCTCTCAATCCGGGCATTTGCTTGAAATATTAACTTCAACTCCTGGAACATCTCATATGCTCCATGAAGTTCAAAACATCGTTGAAGTCCCGGTTCTAAGCCGTAAAGCATGGCACACTAAACTATCGAGTAGTCATCAGCTTTGCTCTGCAAGGCGTTCATAACGTCCGGCATTGCTCCTGCAGCGGGTCTTGCACCTAGCGGTGCTTCCAGATTTAATTCTTACATGCAGCAATGAGGATAATCCTCAAATTACGGACCCGATGCGTGTAGTTGCTACCATCATATTTCAACTTAGCTTTCTCTAGGAACACATTAAAATTCAAAGGAGCGATGGCATGGACCATTGATCTACAACAACATAGACATGCAAAATACTATCAGGTACTAAGTTCATGATAAATTAAAGTTCAATTAATCATATTACTTAAGAACTCCCACTTATATAGACATCCCTCTAACCATCTAAGTGATCACATGATACATATCAACTAAACCATGTCTGATCATCACGTGAGATGGAGTAGCTTTCAATGGTGAACATCACTATGTTGATCATATCTACTATATGATTCACGCTCGACCTTTCGATATCAGTGTTTCGAGGCCATATCTGCATATGCTAGGCTCGTCAAGTTTAACCCGAGTATTCTGCGTGTGCAAAACTGGCTTGCACCCATTGTATGTGAACATAGAGCTTATCACACCCGATCATCACGTGGTGTCTCGGCATGACGAACTGTAGCAATGGTGCATACTCAGGGAGAACACTTATACCTTTAAATTTAGTGAGAGATCATCTTATAATGCTACCGCCGTACTAAGAAAAATAGGATGCATAAAGGGTAAACATCACATGCAATCAAATAAGTGATATGATATGGCCATCATCATCTTGTGCCTTTGATCTCCATCTCCAAAGCACCGTCATGATCACCATCGTCACCGGCTTGACACCTTGATCTCCATCGTAGCATTGTTGTCGTCTCGCCAACTATTGCTTCTACGACTATCGCTACCGCTTAGTGATAAAGTAAAGCAATTACATGCCGATTGAATTTCATACAATAAAGCGACAACCATATGGCTCCTGCCAGTTGCCGATAACTGTTACAAAACATGATCATCTCATACAACAAATTATATATCATCACGTCTTGACCATATCACATCACAGCAAGCCCTGCAAAAACAAGTTAGACGTCCTCTACTTTGTTGTTGCAAGTTTTACGTGGCTGCTACGGGCTTCTAGCAAGAACCGTTCTTACCTACACATCAAAACCACAACAATTTTTCGTCAAGTGTGTTGTTTTAACCTTCAACAAGGACCGGGCGTAGTCAAACTCGATTCAACTAAAGCTGAAGAAACAGACACCTGCTGGCCACCTGTGTGCGAAGCACGTCGGTAGAACCATTCTCATGAACGGGGTCATGTAATGTCGATCCGGGCCGCTTCGTCCAACAATACCGCCAAATCAAAGTAAGACGTTGCTGGTAAGCAGTATGACTATTATCGCCCACAACTCTTTGTGTTATACTCGTGCGTATAATATCTACGCATAGACCTGGCTCGGATGCTGGGGAACGTAGTATTTCAAAAAAATTGCCTACGATCACGCAAGATCTATCTAGGAGAAGCATAGCAATGAGCGGGGAGAGTGTGTCCACATACCCTCGTAGACCAAAAGCAAAAGTGTTTAGTAACGCGGTTGATGTAGTCGAATGTCTTCGCGATCCAACCGATCCAAGTACCGAACATACGGCACCTCCGCGATCTGCACACGTTCAGCTCGGTGACGTCCCTCGAACTCTTGATCCAGTTGAGGCTGAGGGAGAGTTTCATCAGCACGATGGCATGGTGATGATGATGATGAAGTTACCGGTGCAGGGCTTCGCCTAAGCATTACGACGATATGACCGAGGTGTGTAACTGTGGAGGGGGGCACTGCACACGGCTAAAAGATCAACTTGTGTATTCTAGGGTGCCCCCCTGCCCCCTTATATAAAGGAGGGAGGGGGAGGCCGGCCGGCCCTAGGGGCGCGGCCAAGGAGAGGGAGTCCTACTAGGACTACTAGTCCTAGTAGGATTCCTCCACAAGGAAGGGAGGGGGAGGAAGGAGAGGGAGAGGGTGTAGGAAAGGGGGGCACCGCCCCCCATCCCTTGTCCAATTCAGACTGCAAGGGGGGCGCTGGCCTGCCCTGGCTGTCCTCCTCTCTCTCTCTCCAATAAGGCCCATGGTGGCCCATTAGTTCCCCCGGGGTGATGAGGACATCAATACCATTGTTACACCCACAGCCCCTGCTACTATACATACTGGACCGATTACTAGAGCTCGCGCACGCCAATTAAATTACTGTGTACTTTTGTTTCTTGGTAATGATTCTAATGTTCATGAGAATATGATGCTGCCTAAATTGGATACATTTGTTTTGCTTACAATTGAAGGGCCTAACTTGGAGAAGGATGAACATTGGAGCAAGAACAAGCATGGAGTTGATGGCATGCAAGGGAGACAAGAACAGAGTTTCAAGTGATGATTTCAGGACTTTGAAGCCACCATAATGAGTGCATGAAGCCTTGGACGAAATATACAAGATGTCACTTCATAATTTTCGTCCAGAGGCTATTCTAGGTGTTGCATCACCTTATTTTTGGGCCAGGCCCATGTAATTTCAAAATACTTGAATATAGGCTGTTTTTAGAGTCTGTATGTGTGGGGAAACAAGAGTTAGGGTTGGTTTCGGACCCCTCCTCCAAGCGCCACGAAATTCCCCCACCCCTCTTCCTCCATATATACAGCCCTTAGGGCATCGTTTAGACTTTGGGTTTTGTTTAGATTAAAAGTTCGCCATGGCTGCAACTTCGCGTACTTCGTTTGTGTTCAACGACCAGACAAAGGCGTCACAGAACCCCACCTTCATTAATAAAGCTTTCCTCTTTTATTCGCAATATCCAGATTGCAATCTCAGTTTCTTGCTTGTTCTTCGATTGCTCGCAGGAAATAGACCCTCGTGGTCAGGTTGATTGTGCTCTGACGTGGTAACCCCTCGGAAGTTGGTTTAGGGATTGCTAAGGCGCGACGTCTCTCACGTTCGTAGTCGGATCGTCAAGGTCGACTCCCAGAAAATGATAGCCAACATCTCATCAAAACATTGGGACACCTTCGCCTCTATCAAGTGGTATCAGATTTCCAGGTTGCTCGGCGAGATTTTACAATTTTTCGTAGTTTAGATCGAGTATGTTCTTCATACTATAGTCCACGAAAAAGCCACAAAAAATTAGGGTTAGTTCATCATATCCTAACCAATCTGAGCCTTTGCATAATCTTTTTAGGGATTTTGCTTTGTTGAATTTGCGGTTGCATCGCCGTGTCTAGTTGCTGGTCTTAGAGTCTAGTCTTTTAGAGTTTTGAGTTCTGGTCATAAGTTGTCACGCCGCCGCCGCACCATCATCATCGCCCCTGCCATCTACCACCACCGCTTATCCGCCACCGATCCGTATCCATATGCCACCACCAATCCGTATCCATATACCACCACCATCGCTACCATATACCACCACCGCTGCCATATCCTACCACTATATATCCACCACCAATCCGAGTTCCTTTCATATTAGGTTTGTTTTCGAGATCCATCTATTTTCTGATTCGTGTTTCCTTGCCTGAGTAGGTTTCAAAAAAAGAGTCTGGAGACCCCCGGGCAGTTTTTAGGCCAAAATTTCGGAAGGTGAAAATATTTTTTCCCTATCCTGTTTTTAGCCTTTTCTGAGTCTTTTGAGCCACATGCCATCATAGTGATTTTTTGTCTCACTTTTCCGCCGTCGCTGCCCTGATTTTCGAGAAACAAATAGTCAAAAAATTCTGTGCCCATCCTGTCATTTTGATCGGGGAAGAGTTTTGAGACACTCGCCATTATAGTGATTTTTCACAAAAAAAAGAGGAGCGCAAAAAAAACAGAGCGAAAAAAATTCCGGAGTGTGCTTTTCCCTTGTTTACGTGCAATGCCGTGATTTTGTTAGTGTTCTAGGCTCGCGTCTCTAGCACGGTCTAGCCTAGGACCAGTACAGTACCGTCGTTGAGCGTTTATTCAACTTTGCATCTCTGAATTGATTCTTGCTGACCCTTTTTGTTACCATATTATAAGCCTTCCTAGCTCCACATAAATCTACGTCGTGCGTTTGACTCTCCCTGTTAATCGACCTATCCAAGCTTTGAGAGTTTTGACTACAACGGTTGCCGTTCACCACCTGCTCTGGGTAAGAACTGGTAAGAATTTGAGATTTGCTTGACGGATTTGTGACACCCCACCACCGCCATTTCTAGTAGTCTGTAGGATCATATTCTTGTGTGTTTCTATTGCTGCTAACCATGGCAGGATCATGAGCCGACGAGACTGAATGGGAGAACATGACGAACAAAGAGTTACATGATAAGTTTCAGCAAATGATGAGTGGACAGGTGGAAGATGTGCCAAACAGATTTGAAGAGGCCATGGAGAAGATAGATGGCATTGAGAAGGCGTTCGAAACAAAGCTCGATAACAAGTTTAATGAATTGTTCGCGCATCTTCCACAACCACCGACCGCTACACCTGTCGCATCTCTACAACAACAACAACATCACCTTCCAAATCAAGTGGGACAAGCATAGCGCGTTCCCCTTGAGCCTGGTCAAATTTCTGGTGCCGCTATTGATGCTTCTGTAGCTCCTGCTGCTACTGTAGAGGTGGAGGACCATTACGAGGATGAGGTTGTCCAAAATCAGAACTATGTGCAACCACCACCACCACCTGGTCGTCCCCATGCATATCATCACAACGGTAGGGCTGCACCACCACCTGAGGTACATGAACATCTTCCTAAACTAAAATTGAATATTCCACCATTTGAGGGTAGATATGTTCCTGATATATATCTTACTCGGGAGTTAGAAACTGAGCAACCATTTACATGTTTACAATATCCTGAGGAGACACGTGTTCCTGCTGCTGCTTGTGCTTTCACTAGCTTTGCATGTGTTTAGTGGTCTGAACATTGAAGATTATATCCTATTCCAGCTAGTTGGGCTGCTTTGAAAACTGATATGCGTACTCGTTGGGTTCCACCATATTATCAATGTGAATTACTTCAAAAATTGCAGCGTTTAAGACAAGAAAAAATTTCTGTAGAAGAATATTATCAGGAATTACAAACTGGCATGATTAGTTGTGGTATTGTTGAGGAGAATGAAACTATGCTTGCACGTTTTATAGGTAGATTAAATAGATAGATTCAGACCATTCTAGAGTATAAGGAGTATAATAATATCACTCGTTTATTCCATCTTGCTTGTAAAGTTGAATGTGAAGTGCAGGATCGACAGGCATTGGCGCGAACTAACTTTTCTACAGGTCGACCTTCATCATGGACACCACGTGCATCCTCTACTTCCACTGCACCAGCACCTCCATCAGGTGCCACCTCCAGCCGTGATACAATAAAGCAGGCACAACCACCACTATCTGCCAAGAGCACACCTGCCGGGCCTGCACAGAGATCTTCTTCCATGGCATCAATAGGGCACACAAGTGATATTATTTGTCGTCGTTGTAAGGGAAGAGGTCATTATGCGAAAGAATGCAAATCTCAGTGTGTGATGATTGCTACTGAGGATGGTGGGTATGATTCTGCTAGTGACTATGATGAGGAGACTTTGGCTCTTATTACACGTGAAGAACATGGTGGGGATGATTCTGATCATGAGACGCAATACATGGCTCCTGAAGACGCCGACAGTATGAATGTTTAGTTGCTCAACGTGTTTTGAGTGTGCAGGTCACACAAGCTGAGCAAAATCGGAGGCATAATTTGTTCCATACAAAGGGAGTTGTGAAGGAACGTTACATTCGCGTCATCATAGATGGAGGGATCTGCAACAACTTGGCTAGCATGGAGATGGTGGAGAAGCTATCTCTCACCACAAGACCACATCCACATCCTTACTACATCCAATGGTTCAACAACAGTGGCAAGGTTAAGGTAACACGTACTGTTCGTGTGCATTTTAGTACCTCTACATATGCTGATTATGTTGATTGTGATGTGGTACCTATGCAAGCATGTTCCTTATTACTTGGTAGACCATGGCAATTTGATAAAAATTCTGTACACCATGGTAGAAACAATCGATATACTCTTGTTCATAAGGATAAAAATATTACTTTGCTTCCTATGACTCCTGATTCCATTTTGAAAGATGATATTAATAGAGCTAATAAAGCAAAACAAGAGAAAAATAAGAGTGAAAATCAGATTGTAGCAAAAGAATTTGAGCAACAAATGAAACCTAATAATAAACCATCTATTGTTGCTTCTGAAATTAAATTGAAAAGTGCATGTTTACTTGCCACAAAATCTGATATTGATGAGCTAGATTTCAGCAAATTTGTTTGCTATGCTTTTGTGTGCAAAGAGGCATTATTTTCATTCGAGGACGTGCCTTCCTCTTTGCCCCCTGCTGTCACTAACATTTTGTAGGAGTTCGCTGACGTCTTTCCACAAGACGTGCCATCAGGACTACCACCTATTCGAGGGATTGAGCATCAAATTGACTTAATTCCTGGTGCATCGCTACCCAACCGTGCACCATACCGTACCAATCCAGAGGAGACAAAGGAGATTATGCGTGAAGTACAGGAGCTGCTTGACAAAGGTTTTATACGCGAATCTCTTAGTCCTTGTGTTGTTCCTATTATACTAGTGCCTAAAAAGGATGGTGCGTCGCTTATGTGTGTTGATTGTAGAGGCATTAATGATATTACTATTCGTTATCGTCATCCTATTCCTAGGCTAGATGATATGCTTGATGAATTGAGTGGCTCTACAATATTCTCCAAAGTTGATTTGCGTAGTGGATACCATCAAATTCATGTGAAATTGGGAGATGAATGGTAAACAACATTTAAAACTAAGTTTGGTTTATATGAGTGGTTAGTCACGCCTTTTGGGTTAACTAAGCACCTAGTACTTTCATGAGACTAATGAACGAAGTTTTACGTGCTTTCATTGGACGATTTGTGGTATCTATTTTGATGATATATTGATTTATAGCAAATCTTTGGCAGAACATTTGGAACATTTACGTGATGTTTTTATTGCTCTACGTGATGCACGTTTGTTTGGTAACCTTAGGAAGTGCACCTTTTGCACCGACTGAGTATCTTTTCTTGGCTATGTTGTTACTCCACAGGGAATTGAAGTTGATAGAGCCAAGATTGAAGCTATTGAGAGTTGGCCACAGCCCAAAACGGTCACACAAGTGAGGAGTTTTCTTGGACTCGCTGGTTTCTATAGGCGTTTTCTGAGAGATTTTAGCACCATTTCTACACCTCTCAATGAGCTTACAAAGAAGGATGTGCCTTTTGTTTGGGGTACTGCACCGGAAGAAGCCTTCATGGTATTGAAAGATAAGTTGACACATGCTCCTTTACTCCAACTTCCTGATTTTAATAAGACTTTTGAGCTTGAATGTGATGCTAGTGGAATTGGATTAGGAGGTGTGTTATTACAAGATGGCAAACCTGTTGCATACTTTTCTGAAAAATTGAGTGGGCCTAGTCTGAACTATTCTACTTATGATAAAGAATTATATGCTCTTGTTTGGACCTTAAAAACATGGCAACATTATTTATGGCCCAAAAACATTCTGATCCTGAATCTTTGAAACACATTAAAAGTCAAGCAAAATTGAACCGTAGACATGCTAAATGGTTGAATTCAATGAGACTTTCCCTTATGTCATTAAACACAAGAAGGGTAAAGAAAATGTTATTGTTGATGCATTGTCTCGTCGTTATACTATGCTTTCACAACTTGACTTAAAATATTTGGTTTGGAGACCATCAAAGATCAATATGTGCATGATGCTGAATTTAAAGATGTATTGCAGAATTGTAAAGAAGGTAGAACATGGAACAAGTTTGTCGTTGACGATGGATTTGTGTTTCGTGCTAACAAGCTATGCATTCCAGCTTGCTCCGTTCGTCTTTTGTTGTTGCAGGAGGCGCATGGAGGAGGACTAATGGGACACTTTGGCGTGAAGAAGACGGAGGATATACTTGCTACACATTTCTTTTGGCCAAAGATGAGACGGGATGTTGAGCGTTTTGTTGCTCGCTGCACTACATGTCAAAAAGCTAAGTCACGACTCAATCCTCATGGTTTATATATGCATTTGCCTGTACCTAGTGTTCCTTGGGAGGATATATCTATGGACTTTGTTTTTTAGGTTTACCTCAAACAAAGAAGGGGAGGGATAGCATATTTGTTGTCGTGGATAGGTTCTCAAAAATGGCACACTTTATACCATGTCATAAAAGCGATGATGTAGTTAATGTTGCTGATTTGTTCTTTCGTGAAATTATTCGCTTGCATGGTGTGCAAAATACTATTGTTTCAGATCGTGATACTAAATTTCTTAGCCACTTTTGGAGATGTTTATGGGCTAAGTTGGAGACTAAACTGCTTTTTAGTACTACTTGTCACCCCCAAACGGATGGACAAACTGAAGTAGTAAATAGAACATTGTCTACTATGCTTAGGGCTGTTTTGAAGAATAATAAGAAAATGTGGGAAGAATGCTTGCCTCATATTGAATTTGCCTATAATCGTTCATTGCACTCTACTACTAAGATGTGCCCTTTTGAAATTGTGTATGGTTTCCTACCTCGTGCACCTATTGATTTGTTGCCTCTTCCATCTTCGGAGAAGGTTAATTTTGATGCTAAAAAACGTGTTGAATTGATTTTAAAAATGCATGAGTTAACTAAGGAAAACATTGAGCGTATGAATGCTAAATATAAACCTGTGGGAGATAAGGGTAGAAAACATGTTGTGTTTGCACGTAGAGATCTTGTTTGGTTACACTTGCGTAAAGACAAGTTTCCTGATTTGCGCAAATCAAAGCTAATGCCACGTGCTGATGGTCCTTTTAAGGTGTTAGAGAAAATAAATGATAATGCATATAAACTTGAACTGCCTGCAGATTTTGGGACTAGTCCCACTTTTAACGTTGTAGATTTGAAGCCTTATTTGGGTGAGGAAGATGAACTTCCGTCGAGGACGACTTCATTTCAAGAAGGGGAGGATGATGAGGACATCAATACCATTGTTACACCCACAGCCCCTGCCACTATACATACTGGACCGATTACTAGAGCTCGCGCACGCCAATTAAATTACCAGGTACTTTCGTTTCTTGGTAATGATTCTAATGTTCATGAGAATATGATGCTGCCTAAATTGGATATATCTGTTTTGCGTACAAATGAAGGGCCTAGCTTGGAGAAGGATGAACATTGGAGCAAGAACAAGCATGGAGTTGATGGCATGTGCAAGGGAGACAAGAACAGAGTTTCAAGTGATGATTTCAAGACTTTGAAGCCACCATAATGAGTGCATGAAGCCTTGGACGAAATATACAAGATGCCACTTCATAATTTTCGTCCAGGGGCTATTCTAGGTGATGCGTCACCTTATTTTTGGGCCAGGACCATGTAATTTCGAAATACTTGAATATAGGTTGTTTTTAGAGTCTGTACGTGTGGGGAAACAAGAGTTAGGGTTGGTTTCGGACCCCTCCTCCAAGGGCCACAAAATCCCCCCCCCCCTCTTCCTCCATATATACAGCCCTTAGGGCATTGTTTAGAGTTTGGGTTTTGTTTAGATTAAAATTTCTCCATAGCTGCAACTTCGCGTACTTCTTTTGTGTTCAACGACCAGACAAAGGCGTCACAGAACCCCACCTTCATTAATAAAGCTTTCCTCTTTTATTCGCAATATCCAGATTGCAATCTCAGTTTCTTGCTTGTTCTTCGATTGCTCGCACGAAATAGACCCTTGTGGTCAGGTTGATTGTGCTCCGGCGTGGTCAATAACCCCTCGGTTTAGCGATTGCTAAGGTGCGACGTCTCGCACGTTCGTAGTCGGATCGTCAAGGTCGACTCCCCCAGAAAATGATAGCCAACATCTCATCAAAACATCGGGACACCTTCGCCTCTATCACGGGGGGTTCCGGTAACCCCTCCGGCACTTAGTGTGCTATCAAATGTCACAACGTAACTGGGTGATTATAAATATGCTCTACATGTGTCTCCGATGGTGTTTGTTGAGTTGGCATAGATCAAGATTAGGATTTGCCACTCAGTGTATCGGAGAGGTATCTCTAGGCCCTCTCGGTAATGATCATCACTATAAGCCTTGCAAAAAATGTGAATAATGAGTTAGTAACGGGATGATGCATTACAGAACGAGTAAAGAGACTTGCCAGTAATGATATTGAACTAGGTATGATGATACCGACGATCGAATCTCGGGCAAGTAACATACCGATGACAAATGGAACAACGTATGTTGTTATGCAGTTTGACCGATAAAGATCTTCATAGAATATGTAGGAGCCAATATGAGCATCCATGTTCCGCTATTGGTTATTGACCGGAGGGGTGTCTCGGTCATGTCTACATAGTTCTCGAACCCGTAGGGTCCGCACGCTTAACGTTCGATGACGATTTGTATTATGAGTTATGTGATTTGATGAACCGAAGTTTGTTCGGAGTCCTGGATGAGATCACGGATGTGACGAGGAGTCTCTAAATGGTCGATACATAAAGATTGATATATTGGACCATGTTATTCGGACACCAGAAGTGTTCCGGATAGTTTCGGATAAAAACGAAGTGTCGGAGGGGTTACTGGAACCCCTCGGGGGAACTAATGGGCCACCATGGGCCTTATTGGAGAGAGAGGAGGGTAGCCAGGGCAGCCCCCCCCTTGCAGTCTGAATTGGACAAGGGAAGGGGGGCGGCGCCCCCCTTTCCTACTCCCTCTCCCTCTCCTTCCTTCCCCCTCTCCTTCCTTCCCCCTCTCTTCCTTGTGGAGGAATCCTACTAGGACTAGTAGTCCTAGTAGGACTCCCTCTCCTTAGGCGCGCCCTAGGGTCATCGGCCTTCCCTCCCTCCTTTATATAAGGGCAGGGCACCCTAGAACACACAAGTTGATCTTTTAGCCGTGTGCGGTGCCCCCTCCACAGTTACACACCTCGGTCATATCGTCGTAGTGCTTAGGCGAAGCCCTGCGCCGGTAACTTCATCATCACCGTCACCACACCGTCGTGCTGACGGAACTCTCCCTTGGCCTCAACTGGATCAAGAGTTTGAGGGACGTCTCCGAGCTGAACGTGTGCAGATCGCAGAGGTGCCGTACGTTCGGTACTTGGATCAGTTGGATCTCGAAGACGTTCGACTACATCAACCGCGTTACTAAACGCTTCCGCTTTCGGTCTACGAGGGTACGTGGACACACTCTCCTCGCTGGTTGCTATGCTTCTCCTAGATAGATCTTGCGTGATCGTAAGCAATTTTTCTGAAATACTACGTTCTCCAACACCTGGGTACATGGGGTGTCCAGAGAAAGCACATGTCTTCTCTCAGACATGCCTTCGGGACGCCGACTCGGTCTTCAAGGTTCCTTCTACGCTTCAATGCTTCCCTCACGCATGGTGTGGGCGCTCTCTTGTGCACAACCTCCTCCATTGCACGCTCCTCACTCAGCTCAAACCTATAGGTGCAGGCCGTAAGGAGGTCAAGTAGTATGCCATCCTCAAGAGAGTCAAGTAGACACATGTAAAGGAAAAGATTCACCTTTAATTATATGTATGATGTGAAAGATGTGCGTGTGTGTGTGTGGGTGTGTGCGCCTCTTGACGATGTGGAATTTGACATGGTCATGTTCGTAAGGTTCTCCGCACCATCTCCCCCTAGGGAAGATTCATCCTCGGATCGAGTAATCATCACCATGGGAAAGAGATGGTGTCACTATGTAGTAGTGGATGCTCACCATGCAATCATCATCTTGATTATTTATGTGGCCATGCTCCAATGTTGCTCCTCCATCTAAGATGTGTATCATGCAAACAACAAGAAGGAAACAACAATGAAAGTGTAGCCAATCTGTGAAGATCACATCAAGATAGCTCAAAGGAACAGAAGTCACCTTTGCAAGATTTTGATAAGCACATTGTGAAAGATCTTAGCAATAGGATGTGCATGGGACAAATCACACAAGGCTGTTCATCCAAATGTAGCTCTCTAGAGCTTGTTTTTCAACTCATGTTGGGTGGGAGTAGATAAGTAATCGTCAGGTGCTACACATGCACAAACAAAAGAAAAGAATGTATGTGCATGATACAATCCATCATAATGCATCTCTTCTCTTGAAATCACCATTAGCACAAAATATGGTCAATGAATAAATGGTGTATGCATGGTATATGTGATAGCAACAATGGTAAACATGCCTATTGTGCAAATAAGGAAAGCAAGCATGGTTCACATGTAATATGTCAAAGTCCCAAATCATATGTGAGAAAGATATGGGGGCAATCTCATATTCAAGAATAAAAGCATCATTGCACTTTTCGACACATAGCAAAGAACAATCATCCAACATGAGAGAGGCAACATATGGAGTAATTTGACAACATGCAAGACAAATCATGTGCAAAGCATGTCAATGATTGCCATCAACCCAATGGAAAAAGCAGGTAGTCATCATGGGAGACGCAACACACAAAGTAACCATATCAATCATGGCATGTGAAGAAATGGTATGCATAAGCAATGCACATGACAAATCACTATCTCCAAAACAAAGCATGGTAAAATCACCACCATTGCACTAGCAAGAAGTCAAAAGTAAAGAACAATTTTTCAACATGACTCTCCCAAGACAAGCATTATCAAAGGTATACATCAAGAATGGAACGTGGCGATAACAAGTAATAGCTCCACCAAGCTAGCAAATACACATAGAAGTAATAGAAGGATATATCATGTATAATGCTAAGCATGGGTCGCAAAGGCATGCCATCAAAATGGAAATGATCCAGGCATGCAATGTGAACACTGTAATATGGGAGCAAGATATGTAATGGACAATACCCAAGAAACATGTGAGGGCCATGTAGAAGAGAGTCACGAAGTTGTGTCACGAAGAGGATGGGTGGAGGATAAGCACTCCATGATAACACACGCTTCCATTTCTCTCGAGAGCTTGTTTCGTCAACTCGTGTGCTTGCCAAAATGACGAGTAAGTGTGATGGCCTACACAACATAGACACAAACAAAAGAATGTGTGCACGTGGTAGATGTACACATCACCCATCATGATGTGTATGTGCATGTGAGAGTTAGAACAAGATATGCAATGCTCAAATAAGTTTGATGCATGGTATAAGAATACATCATCCATCATGTAATGATAATAATTATGATCAATATGATTGGGACGCTAAGTGTAACAAGTGTATGGTGCATTAGTATTAATGTGTATAGCATTCATATCAAAGTCAAACATATTGTGCACACAAATATGGGGAGCACGCGATGCAAAAAATATATCAAGATCTCCCAACAAGTATGACAGAACAATGAAGGCTTCCTCATGAACATTAGTATAAGTGTGGTTGCAAGCAAGAAAAGTACTCGAAGCAACACAAGGAGAAATTGAACAACATGTAAAGCAATGCATGTCCAAAGTAGGTGTTCATGGCATAACATATGAAGGGAATTTATCGAATGATGCAAATGTATCATGGCAATATCATCACAAAATATGCAAATACCGTAAATCAAAAGCTTGTCATCTATGCCATATTCACAAATCAAATTGAATTTAATGGGGATGGCATAATCAATATAAGATCATGTTTCAAATATGTGAATTGGACAATCTTATGCATAGCATATGAAAAAGCAAGAAGGGTTTCAAACATGATATGTCATATGAAATTTGCACAAGAAGTCGTATGTAGCATGCTCGGAACTACTTGTCCTCACATACCCATCATCACACTCATCATAAACGGTTAGAAAGTCAAAGCATGTAGAAGGAAAACTAGCAGGTAACATAGCAATATGATCATCAATATCATGCAAGCAATCCATGTCTACCGGAGGGACAAGCAAAGTACCATCACCTATGTTATTACATTTGTAGTTCCACCCATGTGGTGTAGGTGATGTTGTAAAGATCAACTTGTGACTATCTTCATCTTCATATTGATGGAACCATGGGGGGTGCATCATCATCCACCATGGCCATCATCTTTTCAATAAGCGGGACAAGGTTTTCAAGGATTGGCGCGTCATCATCCGTGAGACCTAGCACCAAAGGAGAAGACACTAGATAGGCATGACTTGTGATGGTGCACCATTCCGGAAGGCAATTTTAACTTGATATTATGCGGTGGATCATTATACCATTTATCATGCATAGTAAAGAAGCAACGATAATTACAAATAATCACTAATTATGAAATAGTATTGCTCCTTCATGAAGATTCCTCCAAGGCACTAAGATAGTTCCAACTCCAAAATGTCGAGTCAAAATTCCAGGGCAAATCATAAGTCAGATCTCCATCTGATTCGTCAAGTTGTGACACATAGCTGAATCACCATTCAAGTAGCGTGGATGATTCATGTCCTCCTAGTACTACCACTAGCAATGAATTTACAGCAAATCATCTCAAGTCGACATGCAGGTTGTTATACATTATAATGACATCACTTTTCCCTAGCCAGCTGACAAAACCCATGACACGTGGGTCATGCAAATACACACATGTATCACATACATATGACCATATTATTCACATCAAACCTGCAAACACAAAGTTATGCATAGAATCACATTCTACCGGTTTGAGTAAATTTATACAAAGTCTACAATGCTACAATAGGTAGCAATAGTGGCCCCACTAGCCAATTAGCGGGCAAGGTTCAAAGGGGCAACATTGATATTTTGACCGTGAAGATTTTTTTTCTATCTGATCAATCATATTGATCACCGTCAATCTAAGTTGGATTTATGTTTCATGATCTACCCATATGGTAAAAACTGACCGGTAGGGGTATGTTGTGTCATCACCGCATCGGCCAGGATCACCGAAAGCAAACACATCCATGATCCCCGAGTGTGGCTGATCTCATCGGCCCGGTACAAAACCGATCTGCCAAATAGACTGACCACCAAAACGACATTAGATCAGTTCTACTGCCACCAGCAATGGTTGTAATACAACTATTTGGTTAGACTACATGCAACTATTGCATAACAAAAAAATTACCACGTAGATCACCCAGGCACATGTTTAGGAGATAGATCATGGGATTGCCACTAGACCCGTAGTCCAAGCAGCAGAATAAGAGTTGGTGAAGTGCATCACTGGTCAGCCGATCTCGGCATTGATCACCCTTGAATAATAACTCGTAGGATGCTTCGAACAAGTGTACCACCTTTAATGGTATCCACATGTGTAGGCTGGAACACCGGGCGGCGGACTGTGTAACGCCCGGATAATCATGCTACAGTAAACTCACGTTGATGGTGCCACGTCACCTTTGTCACTGTAGTTAATCTCGGGTTAATTCAAAACTGTTTTGAAATTCAAATTCAAATTTATGATGACAATAGAAGTTTTCAAAAATTTAAAACTAAAAAGTTCGGTGGTTGTCAAATATTACAAAGTTAATTATGGTGCAACAAACCCATTTTTTATAAAATTCCTAAATATGTTTAAATGAATTAAAACAGAAAAAAAATAAAGTACAAAAAAGGGGGAAAGCCCCCCTGCTGGAACCTAACCAGGCCAAGCAGCCCAGTGGCCAACCATTGGCCCATCCCCCCTCCCTCTCCTTATTCCCCCATAAACCCTAAGGCGACACCCCCACTCCCCACGATCCTTCCCTCCCCGATCCGATTACGGATCGGGATCAGCCAACGACCCGACCACCGCCGCTCGTCCTCACCCCCTCCTCCCTCATGGGACGCCGTGGGCCTTGGCCGTCCCGCCGCTACCATCGCCAGGCCTCGCCGTCCTCGTCCTCCACCTCGCCGGGACCTCGTCGCCGCCGAACGCCGCCTCCTCGCACTCCTCCTCGCCGGTCATCCCCGACCATCCCCGAGCCCACTGCCTAGTCCCTACGACCCGCCGTGAGCCTCGCCTCCTCTCCTCTCCCCACACGGCGTGCGTCGCGGTCCCTCCCAGGCGGCCGTGCCGTGCCGACCTCTCCTTGCAGTCGCGCCCGCGTGCCCCCCCCTCCCTCGCGCCTCCTCCGTTAGCGGGGCCTCTTCCCCCCCTTCGCCTCTCGCCTCGGCTGTCGCTCGGCAGCCTCGGCGCCACCGTCACGCCCTGCCGGCGCCCGCCGGGCCGTCCCACCCGGCCCTCCCGCATCCCGTGCGACTCCCTGCCAGCCAGCGCGCCTCTCCCCGGGTTGCCTCGCCTCCAACCCGGCCTCCTCTCCCTCCGTGGCCCGATGCTCCCCGCCTCGGCCGGCGCCCTGCGCCCATCCTGCCGTCGCCCGCTCCGCTCGGTCGGCGCCCCATGGCCCGTGCCTCGGTGCGCTGGCCTCCGCCTTCCCTCCTCCGCCGGCATGCGTGCCCTTGCACACCAGCAGCGTCGGCGCCAACCTCGCCTCGCCTCCGCCCGTGGCCCCGGTTGGCAGCAGCCGGCGTCTTGCCCGTTGGTGCCCGGCTCGTCCGCCCTACTACGGTGTGCTCGTTCGGGTTAGCCCGAACTCACCGCTGCCCGCTAGCCCCTTTGGCCCACTGACAAAGGGGCCCCGCCCCATAACGTTTTTGGTAAAAAAAAGGGGAACTAAAAAAATATTAAATAAATAAATAAATAATAATTAAAATAATTAAATTATTAATTAGTTAATTAAGTAATTAATTAAGTTAATTAATCTTGATTAGATTAACCTAATCACTAATTAAATTAACTAATATGTAATTAACCTAAGCAGAGATCGATAGGTGGGTCCCCACTTTGGACCCACATGTCGAGTTGACCAGTCAGCAGTCAGCGTTGACGGTGACGTCGACATGACATCATGCGACATCATAAATCCATTTTGAATTAATTAAATAATTAATTAAATTCCAAAAATTAATAAAATCTTTAAAAATCATATCTTTTAATCCGTAACTCGGATTAAAATATTTTCAACATGAAAGTTGCTCGAGCAGCAGAGGCGAATCCGGATCACGCGATCCGTTCGTCCGCCACACCCTAACCTATCGAACCGCAACTTTCCCCCTCGGCTCCTGCAACAAAACCACGAACCCCGGGGATATTTTCCGGATGTCTTCCCCTTAACGGTACCACCTCATACCACGTTAGGGCACGCCTAGCATCGTTACTTGTCTTCTCATGCATCGATATGCATCTGTTTACATGGTATTCATTGTTTCTTCCCCTCTTCTCTCCGGTAGACTACGAGACCAAGCCTGCTGCTTTGCCCGGTTCGACTACGGAGTTGGCGACCCCTCTCTCTTGCCCGAGCAACCAGGCAAGCCCCCCTTGATCACCGGATATCGCCTATTCTACTCTATACTGCTTGCATTAGAGTAGTGTAGCATATTCTTGTTTTCCGTTATACCTATCACGATGCATAGCTTTGTCCTTGTTACTCTTGTTGTTACCTTTACTGCAATCCTACATGCTTAGTATAGGATGCTAGTATTTTCATCTGTGGCCCTACATTCTTGTCCGTCTGTTTGTGCTATACTATCGGGCCGTGATCACTCGGGAGGTGATCACGGGTATATACTATATACTTATACATGATACATGTGGTGACTAAAGGCAGGTCGGTGGTGGAGCACCATGAGTGGATCTTTGAGGCGGAGCAGGGGTAGGTTGAGACCGCCTAGGAGAGAGGTGGGCTGGCCTGTTCGGCGTTCGCGGATACTTAACACGCTTAACGAGATCTTGGTATTTGATCTGAGTTGGCTCACGAGCCTATACGCACTAACCATCTCTGGCGGGAGTAGTTATGGGTATCCCGGCGTCGTGGTATCGGTAGAAGCACTTGAGACGTCGTGACGGGCGGCCTTGGCCCGGATTGGACTCGAACGCCACTAGGCTAGGTCGACTTCGGCCGCCCACATAGCGATGCATGTGTGCTCGAGCAATGGGCCCGGAACCCTGCGGCGCTTAGGTTTGAACCGGCGTCTTTGGCCTCTCTGTTGTGCCTAGGTGGGGCTGCGGCGTGTTGATCTTCAGCGGCGGGCATGACCCAGAAAGTGTGTCCGGCCAAATGAGATCAAGCGTCTTTGGGTAAGTTGGTGCACCCTGCAGTGAAGTTAATCTATTGAATAGCCGTGATCTTGATAACAGGGCGACTTGGAGTTGTACCTTGACCTTATGACAACTAGAACCGGATACTTATTAAAACACACCCTTCCAAGTGCGGATACAACCGGTGGTCGCTCTCTCTCGAGCAACGAGGAGGGATCGCGGGTAGGATTATTGCTATGTGATGTTACTTGGAGGACTTCAACCTACCCTCTTCTACTGTTGCAAGGCGAAGGTGACGGAAGCGTAGTCTTCGATAAGACTAGCTATCCCCTCTTATTACGGCTTTCTGCGATTCAGTCCTTGATATGGCCTTTTACACATATATCCATGCATATGTAGTGTAGCTCCTTGCTTGCGAGTACTTTGGATGAGTACTCACGGTTGCCTTGTTCCCCCCCCCCCTTTTTTTCCCCTATCCCTACTCGATTGCTACAACCAGATGATGGAGCCCAGGAGCCAGACGCCACCGTCGATGACGACTACTACACTAGAGGTGCCTACTACTACGTGCAGCCCGGCGGCAGCGACGAGAGTAGCTTAGGAGGATCGAGGCGGAGGCCTGCTCCTCTTCGATCTGTATCCCGGTTTGTGCTAGCCTTCTTAAGGCAAACTTGTTTAACTTATGTACGTACTCGAGATATTGTTGCTTCACGACTTCGTCTATGATCGAGCACTTGTATTCGAGCTCTCGATGCCCCTGGCTTGTATTATGATGCTTGTATGACTTATTTTATTTGTAGAGTTGTGTTGTGATATCTTCCGTGAGTCCACGATCTTGATCGTACACATTTGCGTGCATGATTAGTGTACGATTGAATCGAAGCGTCCTGAGATTGGTATCGAGCCCATTTGCTGTAGGAATCCCCCTTCCACACTCCTTGGCCGAAGTCGAGTCTAGACATTGCAAAAACTTTTACTAACTTGGATGTGTGCCTTACGGGCCCACGTCGCCATCGGGTGGTACTAGGATCTTTTACTCCTCGACCTTTACTCTGGGACTCTGAACTCTCTTCTACTCGGGTTAAACGAATTTGCTAACTAACACTAGGATCCCGTGACCACATTCACCCCAAAGTTGGATAAAGCCATAGTTATTCCTTGGAATTGTATTTTGATCAATTTCCACACTGTCATTTGACTCCTTTGAAACATCTTTGTTTGAACCCACGAGGCAGGTCGTGCGCCACACGAAGGCCATTGGTGCCTCGGGATCACCTGCGGTGCTAGCAGAGATGATGACCTATCTGGGTTATCGGCGGCACCCTGAGTACACCGTCTTTGAGGAGTACCGGGACTTTAACCAGGAAGCGATGCCGAGCCATCGTCCACCTCTACTCTCGGGAGTATGACTCCACTCTTGTGCTACACACCGCACATGGTGTTGGGGTGACTATCGATATGGCGATCCACGATGCTGCTTATGCTTTGCTCTCGACACGTCTTCGTGGAGAGTATCGGGAGTTGGAAACCTCCCCTTGAGCACATTGCTATCGCGTCGATATTGGTGAGGAGGGATACTACTGCTGCCTACTCCACTTGTCACCAGAGAGCCCTTCTACCATCGTAACTTTGTTACGCATCGCGATGGGCTGGATCGAGCTAACCGAGCTCTCCGCCACGAGTTGTACATCACCCGTCGGCACCTTTACCGTGCTTTCGCTGTTGCACCCTTGTCCGATCCAGAGCTGCCGCGTTCTGCGATCTACCCAGCCAGGACCGTGATGCCCCGGGGTGTAGGTTGGCGGTGGGAGGCTACTCTCCGCACTTGGTCCTCTCACGCCACTTGGTGCGTCGGGTTACGCACCGAGTATCCATGGCCCCAGGTCAGCGGCGTGGAGGACTATCCGCTGCCACACTACCAGCTTTCAGCTCTGACTACCTCCATGATGCAGCGTGGGGCTGATGTAGGCTTGCTTGTTAGTGTTAGATGCATTCGCCCATGAGCTGCGTGCCGCCTATGATGTCTTAGTCTATGTCTTGAACTACGTGTACCGAACTCTATGCTTGATCCCTTTTGTAAGATATGCCGACTACTATGTAGTTTCTATCGTCTTTGCTTTCATTATGCATGTTTCATCATGAATGATTCTTGTCCTTTGCATAATTTCTCAAATGCTTTGAACTACCTGTTATATATTAGCGGGATGGTTAGACCACTGGTGCGTGGTCGTGGTGGCAACTTCCCACCACCGCCTTTGAGTACATGGCTGGTATGATCCAACAACTTAAGATGAATCGCCAGTTCATGGAGAACATGATGGCTCAGTTTCCTCGCCCCAATATGAACCGTGATCAAACACGGTAACTCTGCGAGGATTTCATGCGCCTCAACCCAAGTGTGTACCGCAGCTCAACCTAGCCCACGGATCTTGATGGTGGCTCCGTGACATCACTTATGAGATGGAGTCTGCTGATGTATCCTGCCACTATGTCACCTTTGCTTCCTTCTTCTGAAAGGACCCATGACTCAATGGTGGGACAGCCACGAGCGTACTCGGCCAGTGGAACAATCATCACCGCCAGACTTCCAAGCTGCTTTCCGTGCCCGCTTCATCCCTCAAGGAGTCATGGACCGGAAGAAGCGTGAGTTCCGCATAACCTCACCCAAGGCAACAAGGCTGTTGAAGCTTATCGTGAGAGTTCTGGACTTGTCTCGCTATCTTTGAAGAGGACATTGCAAGCGATGCCTTGAGACGGGAGAAGTTCCGTGACGGCCTTCAAGGCGACATCAAGCTCGCACATCTAGTGCACGACTTTGCTGATTTCGCCACCTTGGTGAACAAAGCTATCAATGTCGAAACTGGTCCTGCAGGAATACCGAGCTCTAACAGCGCAACTGCGTGACACGGTCTCATCTTGAGCCCGTCCTCTCGTAAGCCGAGATATGGATTCCCAACAGCATGTACCAGCCGAATGCACCTGCCCCAAGGCAGAGCTATGCTGCACCTCGTCTGCCTACTCCAGCTAGGCAGCCCAAGCTTCCAGCTCCACCACCCCAAGCTCCTGTTCCCACTCCCAATAATGGTTTGTGCTTCAGGTGTGGACAACCAGGGCACCGTGCTAGAGAATGCAACCAGAACCCGAATCGGTGGCCCTTCCAAATGATCGCCGTGGAAGCAACCAGCCCCGCAACAACAATGCCAAGCCCTATGGTCGAGTTCGGGCCAACCACGTTGATCTGAGCGAAGCTCGAGACCAACTGCACATCTTGTGATGGGTACACTTCTCGTAAATTCAGTACCGACATGCGTTTTATTTGATCTGGTGCATCGCATTCATTCATGTCGGAAGATTTTGCATGCTTGCACGACATTAAATCACGAACATGAATGCTTCACTATTAGTACACACCCAGCGGGCCAATGTCGAACCTCCATGATTTGCAACGACGCGTCCCGTTGAAATCGAAGGACTGGAATTCCTTGTCTCACCCATCGTCTTTGAAGTCTTGCGGCATTGACCTCATTCTGGGATGAATTGGTTAAAGGCGCATCTTGCTTCTATAGTTTGCGCCACTAAGACCGTCCATCTGCTACACCCTTCGGATGAAATAGTCACTTACCAAGCTCATACGGTGCAAAATGCCGAGGCAAGGCTCTATGCATTGAATGCATTGAGCAGCTGCACCACTCGAGGGTATTGAAAACATTCACGTCGTCGTGAATTCCTCGACGTCTTTCCTAAACAACTCCCAGGGATTCCCCCTGCTAGAGCTGTCGAATTCGTCATCGACTTGAAACCAGGCACCACTCCTATAGCCAAGCGACCCTACAAGATGCCACCGCATGAACTCCTTGAGCTCAAGGAGGAAATCGACAAGTCTCTTCGCGGTGGTTTCATTCGCCCAAGTTGCTCTCCTTGGGGAGCACCTTCTCTTTGTAAAGAAGAAGGATGGGACAAACCGATTGGTCCAAGACTACCGTCCTATAAATCAAGCTACCATTCGAATAAGTATCCTCTTCCTCGGATCAATGATCCGTATGATCAAGCCGGCTGGTTCATCAGTGTTCTCTAAACTCGACTTGAGGTTGGGTTACCACCAGATCCGTGTTCGTGAAGAGGATATCCCCAAGACCGCCTTTGTGACTCGTTATGGTTCATACGAGTACACCGTCATGTCTTTCGGCTTAACCAATGCTCCGGCCACCTTCTCTCCCCTGATGAACTATATATTCATGGATTACCTCGACAAGTTAAATGCCGTGGTTTATCTGGATGATATCCCGATATTTTCCAAGAATGAAGAAGAACATCTTTGAACATCTTCGTCTTGTCTTTGGAAAAGCTACGAGCATCAACTTTATGCCAAGTTCTCCAAATGTGAATTACGGCTTCCGAAGTAACCTATCTTGGGCATGTCATCTCTAAGGATGGTATTGCCGTCAACCCTGAAACGAGTTCAGGCTATTCTCGGTTGGACTCCTCCGAAGAGCGTTAAGCAAGTCGGAAGTTTTCTCGGTCTACTTGACTATTGTCGTCGATTCGTCGAGAACTTCTCCAAGATTGCCAGCCTCGACTAACTTTGTTGCATAAAGGCGTCAAGTTCCAATGGACGAGATAAATGCCGGAAAGTTTCCGGGCACTCAAAGACAAGTTGACTTACGCGATGCTAGCTCCTCCACGATACTAAGAAGGACTTACGTCATTTCTTTGCGGCGCTTCCGTCAAGGATTAGGTGTGTCCTAATGCAAGAGCGCAAAGTGGTTGCTTATGCCTCTCGGCAATTGCGCCCTCACGAAGAGAACTACCCGATTCACGACCTCGAACTTCTTCTTTGTCATTCATGCCTTTGAAGCGATGGCGACATTACCTTCTCGGTAATCGTTGCGAGATCTTCACCGACCACCAAAGTCTGAAGTATCATTTACTCAGCCAGACCTGAACCTCCGTCGGCAGAGATGGATGGAGACTGCAGACTTTGATTTGGGTATTTCCTATACCCTGTGCAAGGCTAATGTAATGGCTGATGCTTTAAGCCGCAAGTCTTCTGCAGCCACCTCCAGATTCACAAGGTTCAGCCCTCACTTGTTGAAGAGTTGAAAAGCTGAACCTCCATATTGTTCCTCCGGTGCACTCGCTCCCCCTCCTCCGGAGTTCCGAGATGAATCTACGTGTTGTTTCCCGGGGTTCCCTCTATACCAGGCTGTCCGAACCCGATCTCGTGAGCTCCATCAAGACAATGCAGGGATATGACTCTGAAGTCTACAAGATTAAGCGAGACCTCAAAGAAGGAAAGCCCTCATTCTTCACTATTCTTTGACGATGGCGCCTTGTACTTCAAAGGCCGCCTAGTGGTGACGATAAGAAGGAAAACCTGAATATGACTCGAAGGTTATGAAAGAAGCTCATGATACGCCTCTATGTATCCATCCTGGTAGTACAAAGATGTACCAAGACATTAAATCGGAAGATTACGAGTGGTCTAATATGAAGCAAGACATTGCTCGTTATGTTCTTTGAATGTGGCGTTTGCCGTCGTATCAAAGCGAGAACATCAAAGGCTTCTTTGGGACTCTGCAACCTATCTCTATTCCTGAATGGAAATGGGACCATGTTGAGATGGACTTCGTCACCGGATTTCCCAAGTCGCGAGAAAGGTAATGATGCTATTCTTGTCGTCATTGACCGGCTTTCTAAAGTTGCACATTTTACGGCGATCGAAGAAGCGATCACCGCTAGCCAGCTTGCAACGCTCTACATGTCGAAATTGTTTCACTTCACGGTATTCCACTTTGGTTATCGATTCGGACCGTGGCAGCTTATTCACCTCAAGATTACGGGCAAGTTTTCAAGAAGCTATGCGTACTCACTTATCTTCGATCTTGCGTTTCATCCGCAGTCACAAGGGCAAGTTGAGCGTGTCAACCAAGTTCTCGAAGACATGCTTCGAGCTTGTGTTATTTCCTTCGCAAGAAATGGGAGGAATCTCTCCCGTATGCTTTGAAGTTCTCTTATAATAATAGCTATCAAGCTAGTCTGAGGATGGCCCCCTTCGAAGTGTTATATGGACGAAAGTGCCGAACCCCTCTGAACTGGTCAGAAACTGGGGAACGTCCACTCTTCGGTTCGGATATTATCCAACATGCCGAAGAACAAGTCCGCATTATTCGCGAGAATCTCAAGACTGCTCAGTCTCGTCAAAAGAGTAATTATGACCGTCATCATAAAGACATGGTCTATCAACCTGGCGAAAAGGCCTATCTTCGCGTTACACCAATGAAGGGTGCTCACCGCTTCGGGATCAAGGGCAAGCTAGCTCCTCGCTATATTGGCCCATTCACTATTCTGGAAAGGCGTGGAAAAGTGGCATATCAAGCTGGAGCTTCCGTCGAACCTTTCTCGAGTTCACGATGTGTTCCACGTGTCACAACTCCGACGCTGCTTCAAGGACCCAATACGAGCAGTGGACCATGAAGTGCTCGAATTGCAACAAGACCTCTCCTATAAAGAGCATCCGGTCCGCATTCTCGACCAAGCTGAACGCCGCACACGTCGGGAAGGCGATCAAGTTCCTCAAAGTCCGATGGTCGAATCACTCAAGACGGCGAAGCCACAGGGAACGCGAGGATCGTCTTCGTGATGAATACCCCCTTTGTTTCCTTCTACCTCCTAAATCTCGGGGCGAGATTTCTTGTAGTGGAGGAGATTTGTAACGCCCGGATAATCATGCTACAAAGAAACTCACGTTGATGGTGCCACGTCACCTCACATCACTTGTAGTTAATCTCGGGTTAATTCAAAACTGTTTCGAAATTCAAATTTAAATTTATGATGACAATAGAAGTTTTCAAAAATTTAAAACTAAAAAGTTCGGTGGTTGTCAAATATTACAAAGTTAATTATGGTGCAACAAACCCATTTTTATAAAAATGCCTAAATATGTTTAAATGAATTAAAACAGAAAAAAAAGTAAAAAAAAACAAAACAAAAGGGGGGAGAAGCCCCCCCTGCTGGACCCTGCCCAACTGGGCCAAACGGCCCAGCCGGCCAGCCCACTGGCCCATCCGCCCCCCCCCACTCCCTCTCCTTATTCCCCCCCGCAAACCCTAGGCGCCGACAGCCCCCACTCCCCCCACGATCCCTTCTCCCCGATCCAGCTTCGATCGATCGGCAACGACCACGACCACCGCCGCTCGTCCTCACCCCCCCTCCTCCTCGCCGGACACCGTGGACGCGCGCCGTCCCGCCGCTACCATCGCCAGGCCTCGCCGTCCCCGTCCTCCACCTCGCCGGGACCTCGTCGCCGCCGAACGCCGCCTCCTCGCCCTCCTCCTCGCCCTCCTCCTCGCCGGTCATCCCCGACCGTCCCCGAGCCCACTGCCTAGTCCCTACGACCCGCCGTGAGCCTCGCCTCCTCTCCTCTTCCCCACCGACGGCCAGCCGCCGGTCCCTCCCAGGCGGCCGTGCCCGTGCTCTCTCCGCAGCGCCCGCGTGCCCCCCCTCCTCGCGCCTCCTCCGTTCGTGGGGCCTCTTCCCCCTTCGCCCCCTCTCCCTAGGTCGCCTCGGCCGTCGCTCGGCAGCTCCGGCGCCATCGTCGCCACGCCGGCGCCCGGCCGTCCCGCCCTCCTCGCATCCCGTGCGGCTCCCCTGCCGCCGCGCCCTCTCCCGGGTTGCCTCGCCTCAACCCGGCCTCCTCTCTCCCGTGACGCGGCCCGGTGCTCCCGCCTCGGCCAGCGCCCTGCGCCCATCCACAGCCGCCGCTCGCTCGTCGGCGCCCCATGGCCCGTGCCTCGGTGCGCCTGCCTCCGCCTTCCTCCTCCTCAGCCGCCGCCGCCGCCTTGGCCATCGCGTCGGCACCAACCTCGCCTCCGCCTCAGCCGTGGCCCGGTTGGCAGCAGCAAGCGTGCAGCCGTTGGTGCCCGGGCCTCGTCCGCCTGAGCGAGTGCTCGTTCGGGTTGCTTGCCCGAACCATACTGCCCTTCTAGCCCCTTTGGCCCATCGACAAAGGGCCCCGCCTATAACGATTTTGGTAAAAAAAAGGGGAATTAAAAAATATATATTAAATAAATAAATAAATAATAATTAAAATAATTAAATTATTAATTAGTTAATTAAGTAATGAATTAAGTTAATTAATCTTGATTAGATTAACCTAATCACTAATTAAATTAACTAATATGTAATTAACCTAAACAGAGACTGATAGGTGGGTCCCACTGGACCCACATGTCAGGTTGACCAGGTCAACGGTCAACGTTGACTGCTGACGTCAGCATGACATCATGCTGACATCATAAATCCATTTTTCGAATTAATTAAATAATTAATTAAATTCCAAAAATTAATAAAATCTTTAAAAAATCATATCTTTTAATCCGTAACTCGGATTAAAATATTTTCAACATGAAAGTTGCTCAGAACGACGAGACGAATCCGGATACGCAGTTCGTTCGTCCGCCACACCCCCCTAACCTATCGAACCCGCAACTTTCCCCGTCCGGCTCCTCTGCTCGAAAACACGAACCCCGGGGATATTTTCCCGGATGTCTTCCCCCCTTAACCGGTACCACCTCATACCACGTTAGGGCACACCTAGCATCGTTACTTGTCTTGTCATGCATCGATATGCATCTGTTTACATGGTATTCATTGTTTCTTCCCCCTCTTCTCTCCGGTAGACTACGAGACCGACGCTGCTGCTGCCCAGTTCGACTACGGAGTTGACGACCCCTCTCCGGTAGTTATGGGTATCCCGACGTCGTGGTATCAGCCGAAGCACTTCAGACGTCGGCTGACGGGCCTTGCGCGGATTGGGACTGAACGCCACTAGGCTAGGTCTGCTTCCGGCCGCCCAAAGCAACGTCTTGGTGTGCTCGAGGCGATGGGCCCAGACCCTGCGCTTAGGTTTAGGCCGCGGCGTCGGCCTCTCTGTTGTGCCTAGGTGGGGCTGCGGCGTGTTGATCTTCATGCCGGGCATGACCGAGGAAAGTGTGTCCGGCCAAATGGGATCAAGGGTCTTTGGGTAAGTTGGTGCACCCTGCAGGAAGTTAATCTATTCGAATAGCCGTGATCTTGATAACAGGACGACTTGGAGTTGTACCTTGACCTTATGACAACTAGAACCGGATACTTATTAAAACACACCCTTCCAAGTGCGAGATACAACCGGTGGTCGCTCTCTCTCGTGGCAACGAGGAGGGATCGCCGGGTAGGATTATTGCTATGTGATGTTACTTGGAGGACTTCAACCTACCCTCTTCTACTGTTGCAAGGCGAAGGTGACCGAGCGTAGTCTTCGATAAGACTAGCTATCCCCCTCTTATTACGGCTTTCTGCGATTCGGTCCTTGATATGGCCTTTTACACATATATCCATGCATATGTAGTGTAGCTCCTTGCTTGCAGTACTTTGGATGAGTACTCACGGTTGCCTTGTTCCCCTTTTTTCCCCTATCCCTACTCGATTGCTTGCAACGAGACGATGGAGCCAGAGCGACGCCACCGTCGATGGCGACTACTACACCTGGAGGTGCCTACTACTACGTGCAGCCCGTTGGCGGCGACCAGGAGTAGCTTAGGAGGATCCCGCAGGAGGCCTGCTCCTCTTCGATCTGTATCCCGGTTGTGCTAGCCTTCTTAAGGCAAACTTGTTTAACTTATGTACGTACTCAGATATTGTTGCTTCACGACTTCGTCTATGATCGAGCACTTGTATTCGAGCTCTCGATGCCCCTGGCTTGTATTATGATGCTTGTATGACTTATTTTATTTGTAGAGTTGTGTTGTGATATCTTCCCGTGAGTCCCTGATCTTGATCGTACACATTTGCGTGCATGATTAGTGTACGATTGAATCGGGGGTGTCACAGACTGCTAGGTCTTATAGCATAGTCGAGGCGAGTGGAGGTGGCAGGATGCAACACATGCAACCCTAGTCGGTGCAACGATCTCAGACCATCTGTCATCAAAACTGGCAGCACCCCTCCACTTATATAGACGCCCGTTGTGGGATCAACACATGAGGCCCATTAGGACTCCACTACCCATAATCTACTAGGTCCAATATCCAAGTTCAGGCTGAATCATATCCCACCCGTGACGGATCCGATCTCATAGGTTCTTTTTCGTAAGCGCTCGACACCTTAGGTTCGCGTACACTTGGTCATGAGTTAGATTCATATCCAGCTCGACTAGTTGGTAGCAGCTTCCAGTTGAACATGCCACCTCCAAGTGTCCGATGAAGCCGTCTGGCGAACCTGTATGTGTCGCATTCGTTTCCTCTTGCCTCATGATATATGTTGTCGGGCTTAAGGTGAATCGGTCACCCTTGTGCAACCCGGCATCTTTCTCGTCCAATGAAGGCGACTCCTGAAACTGGATTAACACTTAATCCATGTCGCATGGTCATGCTTATTTGAGTCGGGTCACTTGAGGAGCCAAGAGTATATCTCTCATAGTTAGATGGGAAATCCCTTCTTAGTTGGCCACATCTCACAACAAGGGTATGGACCATCCAAAAAATGACATTTATAACTATCCAGCTACGGAGTAACATTTAGTCGAACCTAAGCATGTTGGTCACCATCCCGGGTCCATGCATCGACCTTAGGTCTAGGACACATAACGCACATCGCACTTGAGACTAATAGATGACCTATCGATGTGTCTCATAGTTGGGTATGTCTGACTTGAAAACTTATCGATCTCGGTTCCAACTACCCAGAGGCGACCTCAGATCTCGTCAAGTTCATATGTCGGTCTTGTAAAAAAAGAGATGTACTTGTCGATATATATTACAGATAGTGTCCAAGGACTACATTCATAACATCAAAAACACATCGGAAATAACATCTGACCTGATTGCCTCTTGGACATATTTCCACCACCACCACACACACACACAATATAAGGAATCTCCATGGCGATGCAAACAACGACAAATTCAGTTAAACATTCTAATTTATGTTCCTCATGTGCAGAACCATAAACCATCATATGCCATACTTGGTTTTTAACTTTCTACCAAACAGGCTAACTTGCAGCACATACTTGCTAGACTCATAGGAAATAATATAAAAAATCCTTCCTAACCGCATAGAGGATGCCACAAGATTTGAAGAAGGAACCAAATTCCATGAGAAATAGTCACCAGGATCAAATTCTCAAAGGAAATTGAAGGAGAATTCCTTTTTCATAGTTTCTTGTATGCCCAGGAAATCCAGGTGATGCTCATGAATTAGGTCAATCAAGCAAGGCTGCCATCCCTTTCTAACCAACCATCTAGAATTAAGAAAAGACCTATCATGTTTTATTCTTTTTAGTAGAGTGAGCTTTCGTACTAGGTCTACCAAGGGCCAGGGTAGCACCTGCAGTGTCACTCACAGAATTTTTTCTGACTTCTAGTGATAGGTTTCGACATAGTCACATGCACTTTCCTCCTCTTCTTCTTAGACCTCACTACAGTAAAGTTATCATCATTTAATTCTTTGTCATTGATCCAATCAGTATTAAGAGGAGATATATCCACAGCCTCATTTAAACTAAAATCACAACAAGTGTTTTGGAACAGAGGGAGTACTAATTAATAAGTTCTCCCTAGTTTTTTCGAGTTCTCTCACTACATCATTAACAGGAAAATCATTCAAGAGTTTCCACTCCCCATTTTAAACAACTCTATTCATTATTTCCAGGTTGGATAAGACAACAAAGGAATTAGAAGATGGGACATCCTTATTACCTTGCAAGTTCCTCTTTCTGGTCAGACTCATAACTCTGCCTTCATATTTTCTACATTTACCTCCACATTTCTGTGACTGAGGAGTCTAACGGGTGTTGAAGTGTATATGTGGATTGCCTAGCCCTTTCCATCAGTTCGGACTTTTGGTTGCGTTGGCTAGTGCATGAAGCTTAACATGGTATTAGAGCTTTAGGTTTTTTTTTCGCATGCCGCAAGTCCAATTGTGATGCCGTGTTCCTCATTTCCGACTGCGCTGCTCCACCCCGTCCGCTGCTGTGCTTGGCTGCTGCATTCCCTTTGCGTGTGGTTATCTCTGCTACCGTTGTTCTACGTCTCTACCTGATCTGCGAGAGATCGATCTCGATCTGACTCCATCGTCATCTGTGGAGATCGGGTTCGATCTGGACAAGGACTAGTGGGACCAACATCTCCATACCCGCCGGATCCGGCCCGGCCGTCGCTCCTGTCGGTCGTCCCACGGCCACGCCATGCCACGATCATGTCCTTTGCCAACTCCGCGCTGCTCTCAAGGTCGGCCACAACAGATCCGACCGGCTTCACTTCTGCCCACAGGCGCGACCAGTCGCTCCTCCTCGCTTGGTCGTCTCCAACTGTTCCTCCAACCCGCCGTCGGCCTTCTGCAGGTCCACCGACACACCCTCCATTTTTGCTACCCCCTTTGGCCACGTATAGGTCTCTTGAGCCATACCTCTAAGTCTATCCACGTGTTGACTTTTCGCGTCACACGTGAGAGAGGGTGTTGAAGTGTATATGTGGATTGCCTAGCCCTTGGCTAGTGCATGAAGCTTAACAACAGGCACTTCTTCCAGAGGGGGAGGGGGGGGGGGGTAACTTCAAGCTGTTCAGGGGATGTAGTAGGAGGGTATTGTTTGGCCACCACAGGAGTTACAGCCACTTGCATGCTATTAACCACAATTTCCTCAAAGTGCACAATCCTAGAATTATGATCATCATCATCCTCTTGCATCTCATGTCCAGCTAAATTTTCCTGAGCCATAGAATAAATAAGCAAATCATCATCCATTCATCCAGTTCCTCACTTAGAGCTCACAGCTTCATGCATCTCCACATTGTTACCCTCATTTTCCTCTCTTATAGGAGCATGGTTCTTGCCCTCAAAAGATCTAGGAGGAGCAAAAGTACTACCCAAACCAGCAGATGACCTCACATTATCCAAAGGAGGATTATCGTCAATCTAAGCTCTTTTAGGAGAGGAAGCACCCTCGTCAGTGGATTGGAAAATACCCACATTATCTACGGGAGAATTTTTTTTCACAAGGATTTGTCCACAGAGCAACAGAAATCATATAAAACCCCTCCCCCCAGGACTCCTTCAGCAACACCAGGAATATCTTCAGCATCTCTACACCAAGTTCAGATTTTGATCTGCTAAGTGTAGACGTATTAATTTCCAAGGCAACACCTACTAATGAGCCCACATATGCAACATTTCTTGTCTAGAGGGATATTACCAACATGTTAAGGACACCATTAGGTCCAACAGAATCAGACTACTTTTTAAGAGTTGCAGTTGCCCCACAGTTTTTCAGATTCATCCTCTCGCTGTAACAAGCTGTATCCACTTCTCTAGTATTACCGAAAAAGGCTTTCACCCCGCTTTATATATAAAGCAAACCGCCCGAGCCAACCATCCAACAAGGTTCATAACAACACACACAAGTTCCACACATACACATAGTATCAAATGGGGTTAATGCTAAGGGCACAGCTCAACAAGCCCTGAAAGCAAAAGAACACAAACACACGCATAGCCGCGCGTAACAGCATCTCTGCAAATCACAGTGATTTCTATCTTTAATCTGCTTCTCAGAACTAGAATCATGGATTCGAACCCACACACAGGAGCGATGCAATCCCATGGAAGAACAGAGTTGCAATAATGAACCATATGATCAGATAGACCGCATATACCAGACAGCAGGGCAAAAAGCAGGGATATGGCCCGTCTCATTCTCATTGCAGGAAACACAAACCTCGGGTAGCACGATCTTGTTGATCAAGCTCTTGTGGTTGGCGTCCCCCAGAGTCGATCGCGCCACCCCACACCTGGTTGGAGCCCCCCTACGCTTGCTGTGCCGGTCACCGGCCTGAGCGTCCTTGGCCGCAACCTCCCATTGCTCACGGCTGTTCTGGCCATCACCAGAACCAATGTTGTTGGAGTAGTTCTGGCGGCCGTCGTCAAGCAGAACCGCAAGGAAATATAGTGATCATATATTAAGAACCTAATCTTAACTCATTTTCCCAAGAATTCAGTGTTAAAACGATTCACCATTGGTGATCCTTCAAACTGATAGGCTTATTGCTAAGACAAGGCAAGATAGAAAATTTGTAACTAAACCACAGATGAATATGTGGAACTCTTCTGGCAACACAAGCAAAGTATCAACAACCCAATTAAGTCTGCTAGTTATTACAGAAAGGCAAAGGCTCTAGAAAGCAAGCTGTTAAAAACAAGACAAATGGTGATACAGCTGAGCAAACAGCGGTGGGCAGCAGCTATAAAATCAGGGGAAAAAAAGGCTAATCAACGGTTTTCTAGTGACAACTACAAGTTAAAAGACCATGAACAATAGACATCACTGTGGCGGTCCCAGATAAATTTGAGGGGGCCACCAGCCTCTTACATAATCGGTGCCCATGCTGATGATTTCATTACGCAAGCCAGCTTGGTGTCGAAGCTGCTCAGGCAGATTGCAAAGGCCTGGAAGGCTGACAGTGGGTATCGGTAGTCCATTGTGAACATGTCCTTGGCAACCTTACCAAATTGCAGTATCACCTTGTCATGCTCAGATGGAGGTGGCGGTGCAGGCTGTGACGGGGTCGGTGCTTCAGCAGTAGACTCTGTCGCGGCAACAAGTTGGAAGTTCTTCACAGATGCAACGGTCACCCTGCCCTTGAAGTTGAGGCACCAGCATTGCAACTGATCGTGCCATCTTGGTGCCTTGTTGCGGAGAGTCAGTGGCCACTCCTTGCACTCATCATTATCACCCAATGCCTGGCCTCCATTCCTGGAGCCACCTATTGAGATGCCCGAGAATCGGGTGCTGCTGAATCGGATGGAGCGATCCCTAATGGATGACTTCAAGAAGGAGATGCTGCCAAATGACTCATCAAGGGAATGAGCAACGACACTGTCCGGCTGGCATAGAACAGTGCCACCAGCCTCAAGGGATGAGGCAGGTATGGAGTTCATGACACAGTTCATCCGCCTAGGGCCCCGAGTCCCCAAGACATTCAGCTCATACGAAACCTGTGCTATACTGTAAGTACTGGATGAGGCCTTCGGTGATACCTTCCTTGAGTAGAACCTACGGCTTGTTTTCCCTGATTGTGAAACATTGGGTATGTTGCATGGATGTTGGGTATCATATATTACAAACTTTGTGCCAAGGAGATTTGACCTAAAGCCCAATGGGGTAATAAAGATATCAATGGCACAATCAGACGAAAAGGAAACTGATGCAGCATGTCAAAAAAAAGAGTTTACCTCAATTTTCCAATGTACATGTTGCTTGACCTAGATGTATTGTCAGTATTCATAAATATTGTATACTCTGTACAGGTTGGCCGGGAGTGTCTTTTCGCCAATAGAAGAAACTTGCCATTTTCAGCGACCACAGCTGCAGAAAAAGTGTTATGATATGTTAAATAGTGGCTGATATCAATGAATACTAACAAGTAGGCTACCAAGACTGCAAGAGGAATATAGGATCTTCCACTGAGGGGTTAGTTGAGAACAAGTTGACAACTGGAGGAAGAATGGCAGCACTAGTTATTGGTAGGTGCCCACATATGTTAGCCTCAGGTGCTGGAATATCAGCCAAGATGGTGCATTTGCTGTGGTGCATTCAATCTAGCAAATTCACTTCTACAGAGTTGACTTCAAGACTAGACATGCTTGGCTCCAGATGAACAACAATTCAGGGGGTGGCCACTGATGATCCACGTCGAGCAGATGCATTTGTCAGTCCCAGCCCCATGAAGCTCAAAACTTCAAATGCAAGTTGTGTTAGCGTCTTGACCAAATGCGGACCAAGCAGATGAGGTTGAGCACTGTCTTTTAGTGACGTTAGTCAACCAACAACAATTGTCATTTCTACTGTACTCTGCAACTTGGGTTGTTATATCTTCTTAAAGCAAATCGACTGGATATTTTAAAATAGTGCTATGTAGGAACTATTACTCTAGATTTGTGAGATAAGAGCGACGTATACATCAGCCATGTACAACAAGAAAATAAGAAGCAAACAATGAATATACATTAAGCATAAATGACTGGCATGCACTGGAGCATGACTGTTTAACGAGACAACACCAAATACAATGATCAGTATGATTAATTAAATGCCTGCAATAATTCATGCATAATTATTTATGATGCACGGAGTACATCACTCTTTGGTTGTTACAGTAAAAAGCATGATTGTGATCTTGCATTCTTCACAAGGAAAGTGATGGCTGCAGATGAAGGCAAAGGAAATGCATTAAACACAAGAAAACAAAATACTTGAGAATAGACTTACCAGAGGTAAGACACAGATACAGGTAGTAAGTTTGTGTAGACTTATCCCTTTTAATGAAGCACTGGATGGTTCCATCACGGGGCCCAGGCTGACCAACAAAAAAGCATATCAGTGAATATACAAAGCTTCTACTGTGCTATTTCAAAACCAAATACTCTCTCCATCCCAAAATGCAAGTCCTCTTTGTTTTGTTCCTAAGTCAAGCTTTTTAAATTTTGACCAGTTTATAGGAAAAAACATGTACAAAACAAAACCACTACCGATAGATACATCATGAAACATATTTTCAGAGTGTATTGATTCGATATTATATAAATTGATGTGTATTTCTGTAAACTTGGTCCGACCAGAAAACAGTTTGACTTAGGGACAAAACAAATAGGACTTACATTTTGAGATGACGGGAATATATGTTAATTAGAATCTACAATGATCACAGAAACTGAGACTGAAACCAAAAAAGATTAAGAGAACATCATCACCTGCTTCAAGGAGACAGGGAAAGTAATTTTTCCACAAAACTCTGGGTTCTTAACAATCTCTTGACACATCTCTCTCCAGGTTCGACAGACAGCCGCTGGCGACTACATGCTTCCTGGAAGGCCATGTAGCCTCACTGGCCTCCAACCTCTCAATCACATCGTGAAGCAATTCTGGAGGCAAATTAGCCCAGCAACTGCTCTGTATCACAGGTGCTGGATCATGCAACTCGTGGACGGCACTATGAGATTTCCCTCTGCGATGGCCAAGAAACCTCACATCAAACCCTCTTCGAGATAGGCTCCCAAAGCCATCCCTTACATCACGCACAATGCTACGAAATGACATTTACTCCAAAAACAAGCACAGTAAACAATTGTGCTGAAACACCAAAAAACTACTACTATAGTTGTACAGATAGCATCCCAACTCCCAAAGTACTGTCAACATAAACTGAACACGAAGAGCCTGCAAAAAAATGTTTAGCTGATATTAGCCCATGAAAGTTCTTTTTGGAAAAGAATAGATATTTGTGTTGATTGCCTACATTCCATCACCCCAACAAAACTGCCAAAACATATCTCCAAGAAATACGTTAAAACTGAAGCTTGTTATGTAATTTCTGAAAAGAATTAGTACAATCTGTGCTTGGAAGAGGGAAGAAAAAATCACCCTTCCCATTTTGGGGCTTACATACTACTACCTCCGTCCGGGTTTATTGGGCCCACGAGCCAACTAGCCGCGTATGTTTTTATAAGGCCCCCTCGATCCCATTCCACTGGCTATGCGTTCAATTGGTTAGGTTTTCTCGCAATTAGTTGCATGCGAAGAGGCGCAGGAAACTGGTTGCATGTAATAACTGCTGCTAGCGCTAAACGTGGCGCGTGATTGGCTAAATACGAAGGGGAAATGTGCAGCCGGCTGCATGCCATGACTACTTTAAAATCTGATTGGTTGCTGCCCCGCTCGGAAATCAAACGCCATTAGCTTTAATGTTTTGCCTTGGTCTCTGAGTTTTGGCTAAAGGGCCCAATAAACCCGGACAGAGGGAGTATGTAGCAATCCATCCTTAGAGAAATAATAATTGAACGAATTATTTTCGTCCAACCTCTATGCCATTCCACCATGATGCACCAGCAAGTAAAGGGTACAAATGGTGCAAGACAACTTCAGTTACGAAGAAAGGATGCTGGAAAAGACCAAACCAGACTGTCCTGCACCCATCTTAACACAGGGCATAAGAACTCATTTTTTTCTAGGAAATAAACTCCATTTTAATTTGTGTGGCTTTTACCAAAAAAAATGAGCGGCAACTGATCAATTGAACACTATCTGTTATTTGTCAGTGAGATAAGAATGAAGTAACTCCATTTCCATTTCCAATACAAATTCACAACCATCATACGGATCGGGGGGTCGACCAAGTCAAATGCATCAACGACGGAGCAGATCAGCTCCTGGTGAAGGACGAGGAGATTAAGCATAGATAGCGGGAGTACTTTGACAAGCTGTTCAATGGAGAGAATGAGAGTTCTGCCATTGATTATACTAGGGCGCGTTTTGTGTGACGAATCTAGGAGTCTGAGGTGAGGTCAGGGATGCTTAAAAAAGTATGAAGGAGGCAAGGCGATGACCCCTGATTGTATCCCCATTGATGTGTGGGGAGGCCTCGGAGACATAGCAATAGTATGGCTAGCAAAGCTTTCCAACCTCATTTTTCGGGCAATAAGATGCTCGAAGAATGGAGCCGGAGTATATTAGTACCAATCTTAAGAACAAGGGGGGTGTTCAGAGTTGTACTAATTACCGTGGAGTTAAGCCGATGAGCCACACAATGAAGCTATGGGAGAGAGTTATCACTTTGGTTGACTTGGAGAAGGCCTACGATAAGATTCCACGGAATGTTATGTGGTGGGCCTTGGAGAAACACAAAGCCTCAACAAAGTATATTATCCTCATCAAGGACATGTATGATAATGTTGTGACAAGTGTTCGAACAAGTGATGGCGACGCTGATGACTTCCCAATTAAAATAGGACGACACCAAGGGTCAGCTTTGAGACCTTATCTTTTTGCTTTGGTGACGGATGAGGTCACAAGGGATATATAAGGAGATATTCCATGGTGTATGCTCTTCGCGGATGATGTGGTGCTAGTCGATGATAGTCAGACAGGGGTTAATAGAAAGATACAGCTATGGAGACAAACTTTGGAATCGAAAGGTTTTAGGCTTAGTAGAACTAAAACTGAGTACATGAGGTGAGCCATCGAATCAATGCCGGATGGGCAGGTGATACCTCAGAAGGACACCTTTCGATATTTGGGGTCAATGCTGCAGAAGGATGACGATATCGATGAAGATGTGAGCCATCGAATCAAAGCCGGGTGGATGAAGTGCTGCCGAGCTTCTCGCGTTCTCTGACAAGAGAGTGCCACAAAAACTAGAAGGCAGGTTCTATAGGACAGCGATTCAAACCGCAATGTTGTATGGCGCTGAGTGTTGGCCGACCAAAAGGTGACATGTTCAATAGTTAGGTATAGCGGAGATGCCCATGTTGAGATGGATGTGTGGCCACACAAAAAAGGACCAGGTCTGGAATGATGATATACGTGATAGAGCTTGGGTAACACCGGTTGAAGAAAAGCTTGTCCAACATCGTATGAGATGGTTTGGGCATATACATCGCAGGCCTCCAGAAGCTCCAGTGCATAGCGGACGGTTAAAATGTGATGATAATGTCAACAGAGGTCAGAGTAGACCAAACTTGACATGGGAGGAATCCGTAAAGAGAGATCTAAGGACTGGAATATCACCATAGAACTAGCCATGGACAAGGGTGCGTGGAAGTTAGCTATCCACTTGTCAGAACCATGAGTTGGTTTCGAGATCTTATGGGTCTCAGCTCTAGCCTACCACAACTTGTTTGGGACTAAAGACTTAGAACACAAAACTTTTACACAATGACATTTCAGTTTCGCCGTCACGCCTTTGTTAATCACTAAATCATGGACTCAGTTGCCTCCTACCTAATACACAATAAAATCCTTTATGACTTCTAGCAATCTCTACGAATAAAAAGGAAAAACTTTCAACCATTATTTTCTATCAATATCTACGTTCCTTACTTAAAATTTGAAATTTTAATTTATTAATTTAGGATACATGAGAAGTAGTATTTCTTTGATCTTCTACAAGTAGACCTCAAACAAAACTTTACTCCCCCAACTAGGTGGACTAGTCAACAGCCTAATCATAATACTATCAATCTTACAGATATTGTAAGCATATTAGTTGACTAAACATCCAACGTCAATTCCTAAATCACCACGGTGCCATTAAAGATGCATTTTGAACTCACTGCCGTTCAAAACGCATTTCCAAATATTAGAACGCCAACTATCTTATATTTCTAATTTTATCAGCCTGCAAATTGATGAAATTGTGATAAAATAAATTTGTTAGCAAGTCGCAACACATGACACGGGGTACCACTCAGGAGCTAGACAAGCATGGAAACAGAACTAAATATCGAATTACACACGGGAAAATAAACAAAGGATAAGAGAGAATTGCATGTATATCCACACACAATTGTTACTAATTGCATTACCGAATCCCACCAAGGTGTACAATCACCCAGCAAAAAGGCCACCTACTTCCTCCTACCCGGATCCCACGAATTCCAAGCCCAAAATACACCCGCATTATCATCAAATCCACAAAGTCAAGCCAGAAAGAAGCCCAAAAACATCTCATTGGACCTAAAATTCCGTTGTTTCCGTCTCCAGCAGACTCAATCCCTTATCTAACAACGCGGAAACTCAAGAATCGCCCAACGCAATCGATGGAGAGAGAGGCACAAGATCCGGGAGGCACGCACCTTGAAACCGAAGCAAACCGCGCAGCCGATGCAGGTGGGAGGGCCGCGGCTAGAGGAGGCCGTCGGGAGCGGATTGCGGAGGCACCATTTGGATCGGAGGAGGGGAATGGAAGGAGGGAAGGAATGGAGGGTAGGCGGAGGAGAAGGAAAGAACAAGTGGTGGTGCCTCGGCGAGTGTAGGGGGCACGGGAGGTCACGTGCCCGCGGAAAAGTAGGTATATTCACAATTTCAAGAAAATATAAAACTGGCAAATATTTATTCACCATTCCAAATCCCGCTATGTAACATTTTTTTCATGATAACACGTGTCTCATTTGTATATACTAATAATAATATTATAATTACTATACTAACACAAATACTAATACTATACAAATACTAATACTAATAATACTAAAATGATTAATTATTAATACTAATACTAATTACTAATCTATATCTATATCTATTTATTTTACTTTATTATCTTTATCTTTACTTAATAATAAAGAAAATTAAGTTTTTTGCTCGTCTGTCATGGCATTTTGTAGAAAAGTCCTTATGTTTCAGAGAATTCAACCCGCTGTCCTGTTTTAAGTAAGAATGAATCGTTTTTTTCGTATTTTACACAAAAGTCTTCGAGTTTTTTTGAAATCAACCCGCCGTCCGGATTTAAGTCACACCCGAACCGTTATTTTATATTTTTGAAAAATTCCCTGACCTTTTAGGTAATTCATCCGCGCATCATATTTAAGTCAAACAAATGCTTTCTAAATTATTTATATCTTTTTAAACCGTAACTCCGATTTGAACATGTTATATATGAAATTTGATTAGAAAAATATGTAAAATATGAATATGAGATTAATTTTACCTGTTAAGTATTTTTAAATATTATTTTAAAAGATATTTAAGTCAAACAAATGATTTTCTCAATTATCCATATCTTTTAGACCGTAACTCCGAATTTAACATGTTATATATGAAATTTGATTAGAAAAATGTGTGGAATCTGAATATGATGTTAATTTTACCTGTTAAATATTTTTTAAATATTATTTTGGAAGCAAACTTATAATTTATAGCGCACGATCCATTTTCTTTCGTACCGGTGGCGATCCGGATTACAAATAAACACCCCACTATAACCATATACGGAAAAACAACAATAACAACACATGCATACCTCTGAAAAACGTCCCAGGGGAAAACAACGGATTTCTCATTGCGAGGGTGAGAGAAAGCGAGAGAGAGAGAGAGAGAGAAAGAGAGAGAGGGGGGGAGGAGGAGAGAGGGAGAGAGAGACGCCTTAGGATTAAGCATATTCAAACATGTTTTGTTTTGTGTGAACACTGAGGCCATCGCCGGCGAGGGTGAGAAGGAGGATAAGCGGCAACACAAATATGATGCCTCGCTAAAATAAACGAGATAGACCTATTCTGGTCTTAAGTGATGGTTGTTGGGTTAAGAGCGTGCGTTATGTTTTTTTTCCCGTTGCAACGCACGGGCTCTTTTGCTATCTACTAATAAAGTAAGGCACATTTCATCGATTTTTTCATCCGTTCATTGTCGGAAAAAAAATCGAAGTGGTACTAAATTCTTATGCATTTATCTGCTAGAAAAAGAATTTTCATATGCGGGTTGCGCGCTGTGGTCCAGCGAAGCCAGCACACTTATTTTTCAGCCCACACAGCTGTGAAAATTCTATTTTTCGCACCGGGCGACAAATAGTCAAAGTTTCACACAGGACAACCAATAATGAGCTGGCCCATTTTTATTTTATCTGTGTTTTTACTTCTATTTTATTCTCCATTACCGATCTCTTTTTTCCCTTCCAAATTTAATTTTCTTTTAGAATTTATTTCATAAATTAAAAATTCTCAAAACCGTTAGGAACAAAAAAACAAATTTTGGAAAATGTTCAGGTTTCCAATTTTATTTTGCTATTTTGAAATATATTCGGAACTTGCAAAAAGTTTCCTATTTTTTCAAAAAAAATATTGTTTTTCAAAATTGTTCAAGATTTCTAAAATTAAAATGGCATTTCAAAGATGCTCCAATTTCAAAAAATATTCTTGTTTTAGTGAAATTTTCAAAATTTAAAATATTGTTCGTGTATAAATGAAGCACATTTTCTAAAAATCATATGAATTTTCAACACATGTTCCCTTTTAAAAAAATGTTCATAAATTCAAATAATGTTCATGTTTTTATAAAAAAAATCAGTGTTTTCAGAAATGTTTGTGAATTCTAAAAGATGTTCCCTTTCATATTTTGTTCACGTTTTTTTTCTGAAAGTGTACATAATTTTCAAAAAAATATTCAGGATTTAAAAAATTGTTCATGTTTCTTAGAATATTCAGAAGCTTCATATCTTAAAATCCTCTCGATTGAAAGGACTAGTAGATTGAATAACTTATGGGCCTTCTCTGGCGTATGATAACGCAACAATTAAATGCACTTGATTAATGAATGAAAAAGTAGCGGATTGATTCCTTCACACATGGTGAAACCGAGAAGTTAAATGTTCCTTTTTTGTGTGCACACAAGATTTTACTTGCACATATAATCCTCACTGACTTTAAATGAAAAACTATTTTATCTCCCATTCCAACGCACGGGCATATGTGCTAGTTACTAGTAAAGCAAGATGTGTTTCGTTAACTTTTTCATCTGTTCACCGTCGAAAAGAAATTTTCCTTTCCAAGGTGGAACTAAGGGTGTGTTTGGTTGTTGCCTTGGATCAAATTTGCCTGGCCTGGCACCTGCCTGAGACCTGTTTATAGTTTGTTTGGTTGGTATTCACAATTGTCGAACGCCAGCCTGGCCTGGAGAACTGCGGTAATCATTAGACCGGCCGAAAACTAAAGAATGTAGTTAGCGTGGTCCAGGCATCCGGAATGGGACGCCTGGGCTGTTGCCTGGTGTGCTAATCTTGCTTTTGGAATAAAAAACTAGGGAAGACAGATAGTACAGTGGGTGATGTAACATACTCTCTCCGTCTTAAAACTCGTGTCTTAGATTTTCCTAAATATGGATGTATCAAATCACATTTTAGTATTAGATACATCCGTATTTAGACAAATTTAAAACAAAAATTTTAAAACAGAGAGAGTATTTAATATTTTCTAGGCCTGGTCATCAACCAAACACTACTATACGTAGGTTGCCTGGCCAGGCAGAAAACAACGATACCCCAGGCCCCATTCCAGGCATCAACAAACACGCCCTAAATTCTTATGCGTTCGTCTGTTAGAAGAAAAAGGTTTTTCAGAATTTCGTATGTGGGCCGCGTGTTGTGGTCCAGCGAAGCTAGCCCACTTATTTTTCTGCCCACACAGCAAGGAAAATTCTATTTCACACTCAGGCCGACAAATAGTCGGAGCTTCGCACAAGACAATAATTAATGGGCTGGCATTTTTCTTTGTTTTTGTTTTTTACTTCTATTTTATTCTCCTTTCCCCGTCTTTTTTTCTTTCAAGTTTATTTTTCTTGGAGAATTTATTTCATTAATTCAACATTCTAAAAAAACGTTCAGAATTTCAAAATAAATATTAAATTTTGGAAAATGTTCAGAACTACAATTTTTTGTTGCTATTTTGGAAAATATTCGGATCTTGATAAAAAAATTTTCCATTTTTCTATTGTGTCATTTTTTATTGTTTCTCAAGAAATTTTGAGATTTCGAAAAAGAAAATGGCATTTTAAAAAATGCTCCACATTTGAAAATATTCTTGATTTAGTTAAATTTTCATAATTCAAAATAATTTTCGCGTATAAAGGATACACATTTTCAAAAAATGTTATGGATTTTCAACATATGTTCCCATTTTAAAAAATGTCAGTAAATTAATATAATGTCCATGATTTTATAAAAAAAAGTTGGTGTGTTCAAAAAATGTTTGTGAATTTTAAATGAATTTTCTGTTTCAAATTTTGTTCGCATTTTCATGAAAGTGTACATAATTTTTAAAAACCTGTTCAGGATTTAAAATATTGGTTCATGTTTCCTACAATATTCACAAACTTCATACCTAAAAATCTCCTTGATTGAAAGGAAAAGTAGATTAAATAATTCATGGGCCTTCTCTGGCGTATGATGACGTAACAAAACTCTTAAATGCCCTTGATTATTGAATGAAAAAATAGCAGATTGATTACTTCACACCCGGCAAAATCGAGAAGGTAAATGTTCCTTTTTCACGTGCACACAGGGTTTTGCTTGCACATATAATCCTCACTAACTTTAAATGCATATTATTTTTTCTCCCGTTGCAACACACAGGCATATGTGCTAGTCTATCATAAAGATTATATAGTACAAGCCACGTAGACACCGACAAGACAAAAACTAAAATGACAACATATCGCTAGCCTTTGCACAAAGAAAAATCAGTCAAGAAAGAAAATTACAGTCAAGACCAGAAATTTCCTGGGCATGACACCAACGACCCTCACCTGCCTCTGCACATCACCAAAGCAGCCACCAAAGGAAAAACTAAGGATCAACTCCTCACCCGAGCTCGATGCGACAACATCGTTGATATGCAGCTTTGCGAACCTCCAAGGTGGCTCACCAAATGTGAAGTCATTGATGTTGAACGAATCAGACCAGGACAACACACTGGACACGTCATCAAACTTCAGATTTGTCACCCCTCCACGACTAAGACGTCAGAGGAGGAAACCTTACCTGCCAGCCACCAACCACAAACCCAACACACGATCCGTCTTCCAGATGTCGTTGATGTAGACCACAATCTGCATCCGCTCCTTGACTACCTCCAAGATCCGGCGTCGGCCTTTGGAGCGGATGTCGTCCACAACGATAGAGCCCGAGGACACAAGTCTGCCACAACGATGCCGCCGCCGCGACAACATCCCTGCTTGGATAGGCTAGTTCCCAAATCCATCACCAACCATAGACCCGATCGCCTTGTCAGGGGAGGAATTGGAGCTTCTTTTTTCAGCGTCGCAGCCGCCAAAGCCAAGACGACGAACGTCCCAAAACCTAGCCTACTAGGGCCCTATAACCTGAAGCTACCTCGTCCCCACGGGCGGGATCCAACGACCCGGTACGTCTCCAAGTATCTACTTTTCCTAACACTTTTGCTCTTTTTTTGGACTCTAATTTACATTATTTGAATAAAACTAACCCCAACTGACGTTGTTTTCAACGGAACTACCTTGATGATGTTTTTTGTGAGGAAATAAAAGTTTTCATAATTCAACAAAAAATTATGAATAATTGTTTTGGAATTAATAAAAATACTAGGAAAATATCTGTTGAAGGGGGCCACCACAGAGACACAAGCTCATGTTGCACCCCCTAGGGTGCGCCACATGAGCTTGTGGGCCCCTCGAGCCTCTGTTTGCCTTACCTCCAAGTCCATAAGTATTGTCTTCCCGAGAAAAAAAAAAGAGAGAAAGTTTCATCGCGTTTTACGATACAGAGTCGCCGCCACCTCTTGTTCTTCATCGGAAGGGCTGATCCGGAGTATGATTTGTCGCCATCATCATGAACATCCCTTCTCCATCAACAACTTCATGATGCTCACAACCGGGAGTGAGTAATTCCTTCGTAGGCTTGTTGGACGATGATGGAGATGGATGAGATTCGTCATGTAATCGGATCAATTTGTTAGGGCTGCTTAATCCCTAGTATCCACTATGTTCTGGGATTGATGTTACTATGCTTAATGCTTGTCACTAGGGCAGAGTGCCATGATTTCAAATCCGAACCTATTATGTTTTCATGAATATATATGAGTTCTTGATCCTATCTGCTAGTTATATGCACTTGTTATTGTTCTGAACCGTAGCCCCCAAGGTGACAATAATTGGGATACTCTCTGGGGATGAACGTAATTCGAGGAGTTCATGTATTCACCATATGTTAATGCTTTCATCCGGTTCTCTATTAAAAGAAGACCTTAATTACCTTAGATTTCCTTAAGGACCCCTCTGCCACAGGAGGATAGGACGAAAGATGTCATGCAAGTTCTTATTATAAGCATGTGTGACTATATACAGAATACATGCCTACATTAGATTGATGAATTGGAGCTATTGTGTATCGCTCTAGGCTGTGACTCTTATATGATGAATGTCATCCAAATATCCATCGCTGACCCAATGCCCATGCTTTGATTTTTTTTTTGCCAAGTTACTATTATTGTTGCTACTGTTCCAACTAATACAAAAACTGTTACCATTGCTACTATTACCGCTACTATCAAACTATCATACTACTATGCTACTGATACTTTGCTGCAGAGAAATACTTCTTAAGTGTGGTTGAATTGAAAACTCAACTGCAAAGGCTTATAAATATTCTTTGGCTCCCCTTGTGTTGAATCAAATAATTTGGGTGCAATACTACCCTTGAAGACTGTTGCGATCCCCTATACTTGTGGGTCATCAAGACTATTTTCTGGCGCTGTTGCCAAGGAGCATAGCTCTATTTGTTAAGTTCACTTGGGAGTTAAGTATCTGTTGATCACTATGAAGAATCTGAAAGAGTCTAATACCAAGATTATGCCCTCTAGGACGAGGGGAGGTAAGGAACTGCTAACTAGCTCTGCACTTGATTCACCTTATGTTTTAAGTCGACTTGCGACACCACCACCTATGATGCGACTATCTCACCCGTAGCGATGCTTAAGTCTGTTATAATCATGTTATCAATTGTCGTATTTTATGATTATGAAATCTGACAAATGGACGTCAAAACTGCATTCCTTAACGGGTTTGTTAAAGAAGAGTTGTATATGATGCAACCAGAAGGTTTTGTCGATCCTAAGGGTGCTACCAAAGTGTGCAAGCTCCAGCGATCCATCTATGGACTGGTGCAAGCATCTCAGAGTTGGAATATACGCTTTGATGAGGTGATCAAAACATATGGTTTTATACAAACTTATGGTGAAGCTTGTATTTACAAGAAAGTGAGTGGGAGCTCTGTAGCATTTCTGATATTATATGTGGATGTCATATTGCTGACTGGAAATGATATAGAATTTCTGGATAGCATAAAAGGATATTTGAATAAGATTTTTTCAATGAAAGACCTCGGTGAAGCTGCTTACATATTGGGCATCAAGATCTATAGGGATAGATCAAGACGCTTAATAGGAATTTCACAAAGCACATACCTTGACAAAGTTCTGAAGAAGTTCAAAATGGACCAGTCAAAGAAAGTGTTCTTGCATGTGTTCCAAGGTGTGAAATTGAGTTAGACTCAAAGCCCGACCACGACAAAAGATAGAGAGAATGAAATGCATTCCCTATGCCTTAGCCATAGGTTTTATAATGTATGCCATGCTGTGCACCAGACCTGATGTGTGGCTTGCCATAAGTTTGGCAGAGAGGTACCAAAGTAATCCAGGAGTGGGTCACTGGACAACGGTCAAGAATATCCTAAAGTACCTGAAAAGGACCAAGGATATGTTTCTCATTTATTGAGGTGACGAAGAGCTCGTCGTAAAGGGTTATGTCGATGCTAGCTTCGACACAGATCCGGATGACTCGAAGTCACAAACCGGATACATATTTATATTGAATGGTGGATCTGTCAGTTGGTGCAGTTCTAAGCAAAGCGTCGTGGCGGGATCTACATGTGAAGCGGAGTACATAATTGTTTCGGAAGCAACACATGAAGGAGTTCATATCCAATCTGGGTGTAATACCCAGTGCATCGGGTCCAATGACAATCTTTTGTGACAACACTGGAGCAATTGCCTTAGCGAAGGAATCCATGTTTCACAGGAGAACCAAACACATCAAGAGACGCTTCAACTATGTTCGTGAAAATGTCAAGGATGGAGACACAGAAATTTGCAAAGTACATACGGAGCTGAATGTGGCAGACCCGTTGACTAAACCTCTTCCATGGGCAAAACATGATCAACACCAAGACTCCATGGGGTGTTAGATTCATTAATATGTAATCTAGATTATTGACTCTAGTGCAAGTGGGAGACTGTTGGAAATATGCCCTAGAGGCAATAATAAAGTGGTTATTATTATATTTCCTTAATCATGATAAAGGTTTATTATTCATGCTAGAATTGTATTAATTGGAAATTTAAATGCATGTGTGAATACATAATAAAATACCAAGTCCCTAGTATGCCTCTACTAGACTAGCTCGTTGATCAAAAGATGGTTAAGGTTTCCTGGCCATAGACATGAGTTGTCATTTGATAACGGGATCACATCATTAGGAGAATGATGTGATGGACAAGACCCATCCGTTAGCTTAGCATATGATCGTTCAGTTTATTGTTACTGCTTTCTTAAATGTCAAATACATATTCCTTCGACCATGAGATCATGCAACTCCTTGATACCGGAGGAATACCTTGTGTGCTATCAAACGTCACAACGTAACTGGGTGATCATAAAGTTGCTCTACAGGTATCTCCGAAGGTGTCTGTTGAGTTGGCGTGAATCGAGATTGGGATTTGTCACTCCGTATGACGGAGAGGTATCTTAGGGCCCTCTCGGTAATACAGCATCACAAGAAGCTTGCAAGCAAAGTCACTAAGGAGTTAGTTACAAGATTATGTATTACGGAATGAGTAAAGAGACTTACCGGTAACGAGATTGAACTAGGTATGAAGATATCGACGATCGAATCTCGCGCAAGTAACATACCGACGGACAAAGGGAACTACGTATTTTTCATAAAGGTTTGACCTATAAAGATCTTCGTAGAATATGTAGGAACCAATATGGGCATCCAGGTCCCGCTATTGGTTATTGACCGGAGAAGCGTCTCGGTCATATCTACATCATTCTCGAACCCGTAGGTTCGCACGCTTAACGTTCATTAATGATATAGTAGTATTATATGAGTTATGTATGTTGGTGACCGCATGTTGTTCGGAGTCGCGGATGTTATCACAAACATGACGAGCAGCTCCAGAATGGTCCGGAGGTTGGGCCAAGGGGTAAATCCTATGGGGCTTTAGGTCGGTTCAAAAGGAGGTTTTACGGAGGCCAAGGACCAGACGCCAGGGACCCTGGCGCCTGGCCCTGGGCCAGACGCCGAGGACCGTGGCATCTGGTACTGGAAACTGAGAAGGACTCTTCCTTGTGTTCCAAACTGACTTTGAGGAGGCTCTTTCTCCAAGAAACAACCTCAGGGCTCAACATGTAAATAGAGGAGCAGAGCTAGCCCCTGGGGGACACCATGATTCACCAAGCCGTGTGTCCACGCCCCCTCTCCCTCTAGTGCTAGTTCCTCCTCCATCCACGTCTGTTGTGCTTGGCGAAGCCTTGCGGAATAGTTTCACCACCACCATCATCACATCGTCGTGCTGCCGGAACTCCTCTACTACTTCGCGTCTCTTGCTGGATCGAGAAGGCGACGATGTTGATACGTCTCCAACGTATCTATAATTTTTTTATTGTTCCATGCTATTATATTATCTGTTTTGGATATTTTATATGCATTAATATGCTATTTTATACTCCCTCTGTCCCAGAATATAAGAACGTTTTTGACACTATGCTAGTGTTAAAAACGTTCTTATATTTTGAGACGGAGGGAGTATTATTTTGGACTAATTAACTTATTAACCTAGAGCCCAGTGCCATTTTCTGTTTTTTTCCTTGTTTTTGAGTTCTACAGAAAAGGAATACCAAACGGAGTCTACAGAATAAAACTTTTGCGATGATTTTTCTTGAACCAGAAGACACCCAGCAAACTTGGACAGGGGGGCAGAAGAGTCCCGAGAGCTCCACAAGCCCTCAGGGCGCGCCCTAGGGGGGATGCCCCCTGGCTTGTGGGCCCCACAGGACTCCTCCAACCCTATTTCTTTCACTATAAATTTCCAAATATTCCCAAACGACCAGAAGCGTCCACCAAAATACTTTTCCACCGCCGTAACCTTCTGTTCCCGTGAGATCCCATCTTGGGGCCTTTTCCGGCACCCTGACGGAGGGGGATTCAATCATGGAGGGCTTCTACATCAACTCTATTGCCTTTCCGATGAAGCGTGAGTAGTTTACCATAGACCTACGGGTCCATAGCTAGTAACTAGATGGGTTCTTCTCTCTCTTTGGTCTTCAATACAATGTTCTCCTCGATGTTCTTGGAGATCTATCCAATGTAATATTCTTTTGCGGTGTGTTTATCGAGATCAATGAAATGTGGATTTATGATCACATTATATATGAATATTATTTGAGTCTTTTCTGAATTCTTATATGCATGATTTGATATATTTGTATTTCTCTTTGAATTATCGGTTTGGTTTGGCCAACTAGATTGGTTCTTCTTGCAATGGGAGAGGTGCTTAGTTTTGGAATCAATCTTTTGGTGTCCTCACCAAGTGACAAAGTAGGGGTAGTGTTGGGGATATAACTATTGGGTATGTCCCGCCCAGGAGGGGCCACCGCTGGCGACTTAAAGATGAAGATGGCGGATCATGAAGCAAGCCTATTGAAGGCCCAAGACCCAGAGGTGACTTGAGGCCCAAGAGGATGAACTGCCATATGTTTGACTTGTATTGTAAAGCAAGCTTAATTAGATACCGAGCCGGACACATTTTGTAAGAGCCGGCTGGGACTCTGTAAGCCGCCGGGCATCAACCTGTGTATATAAAGGGGTGCCCGGCGGCGGGTTAGAAAAAGTAACAATCAATCGAGAGCTAGGTCAAGCGTATTCACTCCCTAGTAACCGAAACCCAAGCAATACAACCTAAAGCAGGAGTAGGCTTTTACCTCATTGAGACGGGCCGAACCTGGGTAAACTCTTTGTGTCCTTTGTCCCATTTAACCCCTTCAAGCTAACCTAGCTGCGATGGCTCCGCACATAAGTCCTTTTGCTAGGGCATCTGTCGTGTTAAGTCCACAACAGTTGGAGCCCACCATGGGGCCAGCGCATGGTGGTTTTGAGTTCTTGAAGGGCAGTTTCGCACGGATCAAGGGATACGCCGTGGGCCGGATGACCAAGAGTCATCGCAGCAAGCTCTACATCGACGATGCTGGCTGGGGCCCCGAGGCTGGCTCAATTGAGTATGGGTACCGGGTCCCCTTCGGCGGAATCCATGTCTTCATCAGCAAGATCGGCGAGTCAGTGCCTGAGCCGGACACCTGCACCGACATCATCGAGACGGCTCAACGCGCACGACCCACCAAGGTTCAAGCTGCCTTGAAGCACACCTTTGTTGGTTTCATCCATGGGGCGGATCTTGAGGAAGGATCTGTGTCGAGGGGAGAGACGGTAATCTGCTCTGATGGTGAGTCTTCAACTGGTGAGACCGATTCAATGTATCAATTGCAAAACGGCGGGCTTGGGGGATATTCTGATGGTGACAGTATTCTGGACCCCTATGAGCCGCCGAACCGGGTTGCGATCTTTATGGCTGGTACGCAACCAGTGCTCAATTCGTCAACTGCTGCGGCCATGACTTCCGGTTCAACAGCTGCAGCGGCAATGAACGTCTTGACTCTGGCGCCGATCGGCTCGAGTTCGACCGAGCCGTTGGATGTTTTGGCGACTTTAATGGGAGCAGAGGTAACCCCAGAGACTCAAGAACAACACAAAGCGGATGTCACGAAGCTGCGAGATGAGATAGCCCAAGCCAAGGAAGAACTTGCTGCTGAGAATGCTAGGATGGCGACAGAGCGAGCTACCTTGGACGCGCAATCACAACGGATTCAAGCAGAGTCGTTCCGGCTCACCTTGGACCAGAAAGCTTCAAATGCTATTATGAGGAGGAGGCACTAGACCCATCTGCCTACAGAGTTTGAGGCTAGGGACCTTTCTAAACATGCCTCGGGCAGGGACCAGTGACCCCGCCCGTGGTGAACTGGGTCGTTGAGACACCCGTCACCGCCTCGTTTAAATTTGACTCCGCCTCAGCATGTTCCGACACCGCCGGGTCATTGTTCTAACCGTCTGGACAATATGATTGCTGCAGCTACGCGATTGGCGACTCTCCCTGTTGAAGGCGAGTCTCCAGCCGCGATGGAGATACGGAGGGCCGGGGAGCTTCTTCAAACAGGGGTGGCTCAACAGGCGGCTTATTCATATAGCCGTGAACAGATTAATTCAACCCCTCGTCCAAGCCGGAGTTATGACAGGCATATTGACTCACCAGCAGTTTCATGCAGTGAGCGACACCATAACCAACCTCGTAGGCATGACCCGCCGCGTGCTGGTAATGATGCTCAGCTTTGGTGGATCAGGGCAGGGCGCATCGGGAGGCTGAGCTGGCGGCTCAACAACAGTCTCCGGTTTACCCATCCGTGTCTGTGGAGGCAGGAGTGACCTCTAGAACCCTTGGTGTGCCATGTTTAGTGCCAGCTCTACATAATGAGCGCTTGCCTAAGGATTTCAAGGGCCCCCGCAAGGTGCCTAATTACACTGCGGATCAGCCCCTAGAGGCATGCACTGGTGCGTGTCGGTCCTAAACAAATGATTTTTAACCCCTTTCCACGACGGCATTTGGAACCGTCGCCAAGTGAGTGGGCGATAGGGGGTCCTTCCCACACGACCCAGAAACCGTCGGGGATAGGGCCCCTACAGTACTCCTACTCATTTCTACTCGCATTGCCATCGCAGTCGGTATTCTGTGGTGCTACATTCATGATGGCGACCCATCACAAACGGTTTACTATTATAGAACGTGTATGATGCGCGGCCCATCACAAACGGTTCACCGTTAGGAAGATTAGCTAATCATCGTACGAGTGTCGGACAGGATTACGAAACGTCGGACCGTCGTAACATCGTCGTACACGACAAATATCGCACACACTATTCTGTGGTGCAACATTTACGACGCATACTTCATCAGAAACAGTTCATGGTTGCGAATCGTGTACGATAAGGCAACTAACACAAACGTTTAGTTTGCCCGCACCGTTTGTGATATTGTTTGACATCGCACACGCTTTGCAAAGGGCAACTGTGTGCATGCTTGCACACGTTTCCACTTTGTGAACCGTCTTCGATTATGGTGCATACCGCAAACGTTTGTGTTTTACCAACCGTGTGTGCCGGAACAACCTGGAGAGCGTAATTTCACCGTAAGTTAATTGCTGCTTTTCCAAATTGCACCGGGTTTGGATTTGGATTTGAATGTATGCTACAGCTTCATTCATATCCATTAGGTTCAAACAATCAATGCATTATTCGATTCATAGGTACATATGTTCAATAATTACATAAGAACCAAATAAAGAATGATGAACCACAGTTGTATACTTGTACTATTAAAGACGGTAAAGAAAGAGGCAAAATATATTTTCGTTGCTGAACAAGGTGAAGCGGAATGCCCATATTGTGCCCTCCTCCATGCAGAAGGCACACACGACTCTAGTCCAACCCCTTGTGATGGCCGACTGCCCATCTGTAGCGACCCGACCTCAAACGGTCAAGTCTCTGTGCTTCAGTGTCATCCCTGGATCGGTAACGCTGACACACACAGTACTCGAAGGATTTATAACAGAGTAGCAATCACACACTTATTACATCGAATGTCTCAAAAGAGAACTTATCACAATAAATATGGCTTAAGGCCATCTAAGAAGATAACAGTGGAAGACTTGGAAGATAAGTGAGTCCATCAACTCCAATTGCATAGCTGAGATGCACAACAACAACCTATCACACCTTTACTCGTCGTCTGAAAAGTCTGCAACATAATGCGTTGCAGTCCGAAAACGGGTCAGTACATGGAATATGCTGGCAATATAACACAGTAGAGCAATGAACAGATAAATGCTATCACTATATACATATATGGCTGGTGGAGGCTCTATGGTTATAAGGTTTTTTTGCGAAAAGCCAATTTTTCCCTACAACAAAGGAATATACATTTTATTTAACTATCATGGTGGTTGAACAACATTGAGAAGGTACCTCCAACTCAATCCCAATTAAAAATAATTATCAACCCAACAAATTAAATTAGAGTGATGAGATACATATGATAATCCAAGTACTAGATACTCAAGATGTCCATAACCGGGGACACAACTAACCATGATTAGATTGTACACTCTACAGAGGTTTGCACACTTTTCCCCACAAGACTCAATCTCCTCCGTTGGATTTCTCGCACTTCATGGTGTTTGAGAAACGGATGACCGAGACACAATCTTTCAGAAGCATTAACTCTAACCCCGGGTAGACAGTACCAACCTACATCCCTCTACATCTGCTAGCCTACCACTGGAAGAGGTCATGCAACTTACTCAACTATGCTAGAGCCCATAATAGCTTGTGGCTGCACACGGAAGTTTCTAGCATGAAATATCTTGGATCCCTTTGAGCCAGGGTGGCGGACCGTAGGATTATCACACGGGTACTCCGGGATATCCTAGGACAACACCGGGATTCTCCAGTGCCCAAACAAGCAATCCACCCAGATGTGTATTAAAGTTGCCACCTTAAGTAGAACCATTAAATAATCATCCCACATCATCATGGATTCACTCACCCAAACCACGTCTATGAGCATAGCATAGCGATATAAGCATAACGTAGAAGTAACTCCCAAGGGTTTGATAATAAACAGGGCAATAGGTTCTACCTCATCAACTACTTCCCAATACCCACAAGTTAATCACATCCTAATCATGCAGTGTTGGAGGTTTGGAACTAATGCATAAAAATTGGGTATGAAGAGAGTATGATCAATGTGTTACTTGCCTTGCTGATGATCCGCAAAACCTAGAGACTCGTAGTAGCACGCTTCGCACTCCGGGAATTCTATTCGCAAACAAACAATAGCATACATAAGCAATCAAGCAAAAATTCATGGGTAAAACTTAAATAATAAGATCGAATCTGAAAACTCAACTGAAGAGATTCGATTTGCAAAAAGAATCAAATCAAACGGAGCAACGAAACTCAAACTACGAAAGAAACAAGATCAGATTACTAATATGGACTAAAGTCAAATTTTACAGTACCAAAATCTTGTTCAAGTTGGTTAAACAGAAAGAGGGCTTCGAGACGAAGATCTAGGCGCTTGAATCGCCTGATTCCGATAAACGAGCGAAAAGATAAACTAAAATGAAAATCAGGTCAGAAATCGCGATCGAAAATAATCGCGAAAAACAACCCTGGAAAAAGAAAAACTGATGAACATGCTAACGAACGAACGTTCGCTGTCAGCGGCTAATGGGTGAATGGCGTTCGTTAAAGCGAACGTATGGACGAACATCCGCAAAATAACTAAACCAAAAAAACCGAACCGATCTATTAAAAAATAGATCTAGGGTTTCAAAAATAAAAATCGATCGGCTTAAAAAACCGGCGGCTACCTCGTGGAACGGGACGGTGGCGGCAGCGTACTCCGGCGGCGGGGCGGCGCTAGGGTTCGGGTGGGGCTGGCGGGAGGCTGGGGCGGCTCGGGCCTTTGGCCTTTAAAGGGCCGGCCGGGTCAGTGCCCCAGGCTGACACGGCCCAGTAAGGCGGTAACTTTTTTTTAATATATTCCGACGCGCAGAAAAACGAAGAAAAGAAATACTAAACGGACTCCAAAAATCCTGAAATAAATTTTCCCCATCCTCTAAAAATCTACCGGACAAGGTGAACATTTATTTAGGACTCTAATGCAATTTTGGAAAACGCATATTTTTCCTAATTCAAATAAAATAGAAATAAAATCCAAATAAAAAAGTTTATTTGTTTTTAAATACTTTTCCTCCAATATTTCATTATTTTGGGGAAGTCATATTATCCCCTCTCATATATTTTGATATGAAATATTTTCGGAGAGAAAAATAATTAAAACAAATGACCCTTGTTTCAATATTTGATAAAATTCAAATATGAGAACGGTGAAATCCCAACTCTCTCCGAGGGTCCTTGAGTTGCGTAGAATTTCGAGGATCTTGAAACGAAATGCAATAAAATATGATATGCATGTATGACCTATGTATAACATTCCAAATTGAAAATTTGGGATGTTACAAACCTACCCCCCTTAAGATGAATCTCGCCCTCGAGATTCAGATTGGCTAGAAAATAGGTGTGGATGGTCTTTCCGTAGATCATCCTCTCGTTCCCAGGTGGCTTCATCCTCGGTATGATGGCTCCACTGAACCTTGCAAAACTTGATAACCTTGCTGCATGTAACTCAGCTGGCAAACTCGAGAATCTTGACCGGTTTCTCCTCATAGGTCAGATCACTGTCCAACTGAATTGTTTCCAGGGGCACTGTATCTCTGAGCGGTATATCGGCCATCTCTGCATGGCACTTGTTCAACTAGGATACATGGAACACATCATGAACTCCTGACAATCCTTCAGGTAACTCCAACTTGTAGGCTACCTCTCCCATGCGTTCCAAGACACGGTACGGTCCTACAAATCTCGGGGCTAACTTCCCCTTAACTCCAAACGTTTAACTCCTCGCAGAGGTGACACTCAAAGATATGCTCTGTCTCCAATCTCATAGACTACTGATACGTCCATTTTGCATCATGCTTTTATATCAATATTTATTGCATTATGGGATGTTATTACACATTATATCTCAATACTTATGGCTATTCTCTCTTATTTTATAAGGTTTACCATGAAGAGGGGGAATGCCTTGCAATGGAATTCTCAAAAAGGAGCAAACGTTGGAAACCTATTCTGCACAACTCCAAAAGTCATGAAACTCCACGAAACAACTTTTCGGATTTTATAAGAATTTATGAGCAAAAGAAATAGGCCAGGGGGCCCACACCCTGTCCAGAGAGGCAGGCGCCCCCCCTGTAGGGCACGACCCCCTATCTCCTGGGCCCCCTGGTGGGCCTCCGGCGTCCATCTTCTGCTATATCATCACTTTTACCCTGGAAAAAGTCGTGGGCAAGCTTACGGGACGAAACTCAGCCGCCACGAGGCGGAACCTTGGCGGAATCAATCTAGGGCTCTGGCGGAGCTGTTCAGCCGGGGACACTTCCCTCCGGGAGGGGAAATCATCACCAAGGTCATCACCAACGATCCTCTCATCGATAGGGGGTCAATCTCCATCAACATCTTCACCAGCACCATCTCCTCTCAAAACCCTAGTTCATCTCTTGTATCCAATCTTGTATCAAAACCACAAATAGGTACACGTGGGTTGCTAGTAGTGTTGATTACTCCTTGTAGTTGATGCTAGTTGGTTTACTTGGTGGAAGATCATATGTTCAGATCCTTTATGCATATTATTACTCCTCTGATTATGAACATGAATATGCTTTGTGAGTAGTTACATTTGTTCCTGAGGACATGGGTGAAGTCTTGCTATTAGTAGTCATGTGAATTTGGTATTCGTTCGATATTTTGATGAGATGTATCTTGTCTTTCCTCTAGTGGTGTTATGTGAACGTCGACTACATGACACTTCATCATTATTTGGGCCTAGAGGAAGGCATGGGGAAGTAATAAGTAGATGATGGGTTGCTAGAGTGACAGAAGCTTAAACCTAGTTTATGTGTTGCTTCGTTAGGGGTTGATATGGACCCATATGTTTAATGTTGTGGTTAGGATTACCTTAATACTCCTTTTTGTAGTTGCGGATGCTTGCAATAGGGGTTAATCATAAGTGGGATGCTTGTCCAAGTTAGGACAGCAAGTACCGGTCCACCCACATATCAAATTATCAAAGTACCGAACGCGAATCTTACGAACGTGATGAAAACTAGCTTGACGATAATTCCCAATGTGTCCTCGGGAGCTCCTTCTTCATTATTAGAATTTGTCCAGCTTATCCTTTGCTACATAAATGATTGGGCCACCTTGCTGCACTTTATTTACTTTATTTACTTTTTGCTCGTTACTATTTATCTTATCACAAACTATCTATCACCTACTATTTCAGTGCTTGCAGAGAAAACCTTACTAAAAACCGCTTATCATTTCCTTCTGCTCCTCGTTGGGTTCGACACTCTTACTTATCGAAAGGACTACGATAGATCCCTATACTTGTGGGTCATCAAGACTCTTTTCTGGCGCCGTTGCCGGGGAGTGTAGCGCTTTTGGTGAGTGGAACTTGGTAAGGAAACATTTATATAGTGTGCTGAAATTTTCTGTTACTTGTCACTGTGGAAACTAATCCTTTGAGGAGCTTGTTTGGGGTATCTTCACCACAACCAGAAGAGCAAAGAGATGCTCTTCAACCAACTGACCTTTATGAAAATATTCACTTTGAGATTCCTTCGGGTATGATAGAAAAACTGCTAGCTAATCCTTTTGCAGGAGACGGAACATTGCATCCCGACTTACACCATATCTTTGTGGATGAAGTTTGTGGATTATTTAAGCTTACAGGTATTCCCGATGATGTTGTCAAAAGGAAGGTCTTCCCTTTATCTTTGAAGGGAGATGCATTGACATGGTATAGGCTATGTGATGATACGAGATCTTGGAATTATAAGCGATTGAAGTTGGAATTTCACCAGAAGTTCTATCCTATGCATCTTGTTCATCGTGATCGTAATTACATATATAATTTCTGGCCTCATGAAGGATAAAGCATCGCTCAAGCTTGAGGGAGGCTTAAGTCAATGTTATATTCATGCCCCAATCATGAGCTCTCTCGAGGATTGATTATTCAGAATTTTATGCTCGGCTTTCTCTTGATAATCGCAACCGCTCGATACTTCCTGTCTTTGATTCTTATATGTCAAGACTATTGATTTCAAATGGGACTTATTGGAAAGAATTAAATGCAACTCTGAAGATTGGGGTTCCGACGATGGTAAGGAGTCGTATGACACCTAAGTTCGATTGTGTTAAATCTTTTATGGATACCGATGCTTTCCGTGGATTTAGCTCTAAGTATGGACTTGACTCTGAGATAGTAGCTACTTTTTGTGAAACTTTTGCTACTCACGTTGATCTCCCTAAAGAGAAGTGGTTTAAATATAATACTCCTGTTGAAGTGAAAGTAGTTGCACCTATTACAGCCGAAGAAAAGATTATTACCTACAGTGATCCTATTATTCCCACTGCTTATGTTGAAAAACCTCCTTTTCCTGTTAGGATAAAAGATCATGCTAAAGCTTTGACTGTTGTTCGTAAGAGTAATACTAGGACTTATACACCTCCTGAGCAAATTAATGTTGAACCTAGTATTGCTATGGTTAAAGATCTCTTGGATGAGGACTTAGATGGGCATGTTATTTCTTTCTTGGGTGAAACTGCTAATATTGCTAGACCTGATACTAAGACACCTAGACCTGTCGTAGGCATGCCTGTTATTTCTGTTAAAATAGGAGATCATTGTTATCATGGCTTATGTGATATGGGTGCTAGTGCTAGTGCGATACCTTATGATCTATATAAAGAAATTATGCACGACATTGCACCTGTTGAATTAGAGGACATTGATGTTACTATTAAGCTTGCTAATAGGGATACCATTAAACCTATTGGGATTGTTAGAGATGTTGAAGTTTTGTGTGGGAAGGTTAAATACCCTGCTGATTTTCTTGTTCTTGGCTCCCCACAAGATGATTTTGTCCCATTATTTTTGGTAGACCCTTCTTGAATACTGCTAGTGCTAAGATTAATTGTGAAAAGAATATTGTCACTATTGGCATAGATGGTATGTCTCATGAGTTTAATTTTGCTAAGTTTAGTAGACAACCTCGTGAAAGGGAACCACCTAGTAAGGATGAGATTATTGGTCTTGCTTCCATTGCTGTTCCTCCAACTGATCCGTTAGAACAATATTTGCTAAACCATGAAAACGATATGTTTATGAAGGAAAGGGAAGAAATAGATGAAGTGTTCCTTAAACAAGAACCTATCTTTGAAACATAACCTTCCTGTTGAAATTCTTGGGGATCCCCTCCACCCAAGGGTGATCCCGTGTTTGAACTCAAACCCTTACGATAATCTTAAGTATGCTTATCTTGATGAAAAAGAAATATATCCTGCTATTATTAGTGCTAACCTTTCAGAGAAAGAAGAAGAAAGATTATTGAAAACTACGAAGAAGCACCGAAGCTGCTATTGGATATACTCTGGATGATCTTAAGGGCATTAGTCCCACATTATGTCAACACAAAATTTCAGTGGAGAAAGATGCCAAACCAGTTAGAGATCCTCAAAGACGATTAAATCCCAAAATGAAGGAAGTGGTAAGAAAGGAGATACTAAAACTCCTTGAGGCAGGTATTATTTATCCCGTTCTTTGATAGTGAATGGGTAAGCCATGTCCATTGTGTCCCTAAAAAGGGAGGTATTACCGTTGTTCCTAATGATAAAGGTGAATTGATCCCGCAAAGAATTATCACATGTTATAGGATGGTAATTGATTTTCGTAAGTTAAATAAGGCTACTAAGAAAGATCATTACCCTTTACCTTTTATTGATCAAATGCTATAAAGGCTATCCAAACACACACATTTTTGCTTTCTAGATGGTTATTCTGGTTTCTCTCAAATACCTGTGTCAGCAAAGGATCAATCTAAAACTACTTCTACTTGCCCTTTTGGTACTTTTGCTTATAGACGTATGCCTTTTGGTTTATGTAATGCACCTTCTACCTTTCAAAGATGCATGATGGCTATATTTTCTGATTTTTGTGAAAAGATTTGTGAGGTATTCATGGATGACTTCTCCGTCTATGGATCCTCTTTTGATGATTGTTTGAGCAACCTTGATCGAGTTTTGCAGAGTTGCGAAGACACTAGACTCGTCATGAATTGGGAAAAGTGTCACTTTATGGTTAATGAAGGCATTGTCTTGGGGCACAAGATCTCCAAGAGAGGTATTGAAGTTGATAAAGCCAAAGTTGATGCTATTTAAAAGATGCCATGTCCCAAGGACATAAAAGGTATAAGAAGTTTCCTTGGTCATGCCGGCTTTTATAGGAGGTTCATTAAGGACTTTTCTAAAATCTCTAGGCCTCTGACTAATTTATTGCAAAAGATATTCCTTTTGCCTTTGATGATGATTGTGTAGAAGCATTTGAAACACTTAAGAAAGCCTTGATCATCGCACCTATTGTCCACCCAATTGATTGAATTTACCTTTTGAAATTATGTGCGATGCTAGTGATTATCTTTGTAGGTGCTGTTTTAGGGCAAAGAGTCGATAAGAAATTGAATGTTATACAAGATGCTAGTAAGACTCTTGATACTGCCAGAGAAATTATGCTACTACTGAAAAAGAGTTCTTAGCAGTTGTGTTTGCATGTGATAAGTTTAGACCTTATATTGTTGATTCCAAAGTTACTATTCACACCGATCATGTCTGCTATTAAATATCTTATGGAAAAGAAAGATGCTAAGCCTAGACTCATTAGATGGGTTCTCTTGCTCCAAGAATTTGACTTGCATATTATTGATAGAAAGGGAGCTGAGAACCCGTTCTATGCATAACTTGTCTAGGTTAGAGAATCTTCTTGATGACCCACTACATATTAATGATAGCTTTCCTGATGAACAATTAGCGGTTGTCAATGCTTCTCGTACTGCTCCTTGGTATGCTGATTATGCAAATTACATTGTTGCTAAATATATACCGCCTAGATTCACATACCAGCAAAAGAAAAAGTTCTTTTATGATTTAAGACATTACTTCTGGGATGATCCACACCTTTATAAAGAAGGAGTAGATGGTATTATTAGACGTTGTGTGCCTGAGCATGAACAGGAACAAATCCTACGCAATTGTCACTCTGAATACTATGGAGGACACCACGCTGGAGATAGAACTGCACACAAGGTACTACAATCTGTTTTTTATTGGCCTACTCTTTTCAAAGATGCTCGTAAGTTTGTCTTATCTTGTGATGAATGTCAAAGAATAGGTAACATTAGTAGACGTCAAGAAATGCCTATGAATTATTCTCTTATTATTGAACCGTTTGATGTTTGGGGCTTTGATTATATGGGACCTTTTCCTGCCTCCAATGGTTATACACATATTTTAGTTGTTGTTGATTACATTACTAAGTGGGTAGAAGCTATTCCAACTAGTAGTGCTGATCATAACACTTCTATTAAAATGCTTAAAGAAGTTATTTTTCCGAGGTTTGGAGTCCCTAGATATCTTATGACTGATGGTGGTTCACATTTTATTCATGGTGCTTTCAAGAAGATGCTTGCTAAGTATGATGTCAATCATAGAATCGCATCACCTTATCACCCGCAGTCTAGTGGTCAAGTAGAGTTGAGCAATAGAGAGCTCAAGTTAATTTTGCAAAAGACTGTGAATAGATCTAGAAAGAATTGGTCCAACAAACTTGATGATGCATTATGGGCCTATAGAACTGCATACAAAAATCCTATGGGTATGTCTCCATATAAGATGGTTTATGGAAAAGCATGTCATTTACCTCTTGAACTTGAACATAAAGCATATTGGGCTATTAAAGAGCTCAATTATGACTTCAAACTTGTCGGTGAGAAGAGGTTGTTTGATATTAGCTCACTTGATGAATGGAGAACCCAAGCATATGAGAATGCCAAGCTTTTCAAAGAAAAGTCAAACGCTGGCATGATAAGAGGATACAAAAGCGTGAGTTTAATGTAGAAGATTATGTGTTATTGTTCAACTCTCGTTTAAGATTTTTCGCAGGAAAACTTCTATCAAAATGGGAAGGTCCCTACGTTATCGAGGAGGTCTATCGTTCTGGTGCTATAAAAATCAACAACTTTGGAGGCACAAATCCGAGGGTGGTAAACGGTCAAAGAATTAAACATTATATTTCAGGTAATCCTATCAATGTTGAAACTAATATTATTGAAACCATAACCCCTGAGGAATACATAAGAGACACTTTCCAGAACATTCCAGACTCTGAAAAGGCATAGGTAATGCATTAGTGCGGTAGTAAACCGACTCCAAAACAACTCTAATGGAAATTTTTGTCAGTTTTGGATTATTTAAGAATTTTAGGAAGAAAGAAGTAGTTCGAAAGGGACACGAGGCTCCCACGAGAGAGGAGGCCGCGCCCCCATCAGAGGGCGCGCCTCTCGTGGGCACCTCGTGCCTCCCGGACTCCGTTTTCTTGTATGTTACGATTTTGGTCGGTAAAGTTCATTATGTATACCCCGAAGGTTTTGACCACCGTATACGCAAATATCCTCTGTTTTCGTTTGAGCTGTTTCGCTATGCATTTAGAACACCATGACTTCTCCCTTCTCCAACAACGAAGACAAGGATGCTTGGCTATTGAAGATAGAGTTGAAAAGAGAGGAACCTAAGAGATCAACAAGGATGAAGGGATCAAGAAGGCCATGGAGGTTCAAACTCCAGTGGTGAAAGAAGAAGACATCCCTCAACCTTTACCTAACATTTTTACTCCAACAGAGATTGAAGCTTTCAAGATGATTGAGTTAGTCCGCATAGAGAACAAGTATCTCACACAGGAGAATATTTTGTTGAAGGATCATATTGCTGGGCTCAGACATTATCCGCAAGTTGGAGGAGATATTACGCTCGATGTGCGATTATCCACCGTCATCATCACCACCTCCATCACCTCCGAGGAAATAATCACATGGGTATGGGCACTCCCCTTGGCAACTGCCAAGCCTGGGGGAGGTGCCCCGGTATCATATCACCATCACACTCTTATCTTTACTGCTTTATTTAGTTCGATCCTTTTAGTAGTATCTTGATCTAGTAGATTGAAGTTTTGATATCAAGTAGTTTTGAGTTTTGCATTGTGATCTCTTTATGTAAGCGAGTCCGTGTGCTATCTATAATAAAGATTAGTGTTGAGTCGAGGGCTTTGCTATGTTGCTATGATCTTGTGAAAGTAGAAAGAACAAAAGAGTTCATATTGATCTTATGGATAGTGATAACTTCACACATAGAAAGTATGAGGCATAAAAATTGTTGAGAGTTGATGAACGTAGCCTTGGTCGTCGTTGCAATTAATAGGAAGTGATAAGGAAAGAGGGGTTCACATATAAATATATTATCTTGGACATCTTTTATGATTGTGAAGCACTCATTAAGTATGACATGCTAAAAGAGTTGATGTTGGACAAGGAAGACAACGTAATGGTTTATGTTTTCCGACATCTCAGTTAAAGTATATTGTCATTAACCTTCCAAACATGTTGAGCTTGCCTTTCCCCCTCATGCTAGCCAAATTCCTTGCACCAAGTAGAGATACTACTTGTGCTTCCAAATATCCTCAAACCCAGTTTTGCCATGAGAGTCCACCATACCTACCTATGGATTGAATAAGATCCTTCAAGTAAGTTGTCATCGGTGCAAGCAATAAAAATTGCTCTCTAAATATGTATGACTTATTAGTGCAGAGAAAATAAACTTTGTACGAACTTTTGTGGAAGTAATAAAAGCGACGGACTGCATAATAAAGGTCCACATACAAGGGGCAATATAAAGTGACGTTCTTTTGCAACTTTATGCATCAACCCTAAACGCGCATGACAACCTCTGCTTCCCTCTGCGAAGGGCCTATCTTTTACTTTATGTTTTACTTTATGCTTGAGTCAAGGTGATGCTCACCTTTCCTTTTTATTTTTATCCTTTGGCAAGCTCTTCGTGTTTGAAAGATCATGATACATATATCCAATTGGATGTAAGTTGGCATAGGCTATTATTGTTGACATCATCTAAAGGTGAATACGTTGGGAGGCAACACAATAAGCCCCTATCTTTCTCAGTGTCCGGCTGAAACTCTATAACCACAATTATTGCGTGAGTGGTAATAATTATAGGGGACTACGAGATAGTTGAGTATGTGAGCTTGCTGAAAAGCTCTATTATTGACTCTTTCTGATGTTACGATAAATTGCAATTGCTTCAAAGGATCGAGATTATAGTTTGTTAGTTCCCAATGAAGTTTTTGAACCATACTTGACATTGTGAATCGTTTATTACTTGAGCATAGGAAATCATATGACAAAATCTATATATGTTGCTGTTATTAGAATGATCATGATGCCCTCATGTCCATATTTTATTTTTATCGACACCTCTATCTCTAAACATGTGGACATATTTTTCGATTTCGGCTTCCGCTTGAGGACAAGCGAGGTCTAAGCTTGGGGGAGTTGATACGTCCATTTTGCATCATGCTATCAATATTTATTGCATTATGGGCTGTTATTACACATTATATCTCAATACTTATGGCTATTCTCTCTTATTTTACAAGGTTTACCATGAAGAGGGGAATCTTTGGCGGTGGAATTTCTGGCTGGAAAAGGAGCAAACATTGAAACCTATTATGTACAACTCCAAAAGTCCTCAAACTCCACAGAAACAACTTTTTGGATTTTATAAGAATTTATGAGCAAAGAAATAGGCCGAGGCCCACACCCGATCCAGAGGAGGCAGGCGCCCCCCTTGTAGGGCGCGACCCCTATCTCCTGGGCCCCCTGAGCCTCCGCGTCCATCTTCTGCTATATCATCACTTTTACCTGGAAAAATCATGGGCAAGCTTACGGGACGAAACTCCGCCGCCACGAGGCGGAACCTTGGCGGAATCAATCTAGGGCTCTGGCGGAGCCTGATTTCGCCGGGGACACTTCCCTCCGGGAGGAAATCATCACCAACGCTATCACCAACGATCCTCTCATCGAGAGGGGTCAATCTCCATCAACATCTTCACTAGCACCATCTCCTCTCAAAACCCTAGTTCATCTCTTGTATCCAATCTTGTATCAAAACCACAAATTGGTACCGTGGGTTGCTAGTAGTGTTGATTACTCCTTGTAGTTGATGCTAGTTGGTTTACTTGGTGGAAGATCATATGTTCAGATCCTTTATGCATATTATTACTCCTCTGATTATGAACATGAATATGCTTTGTGAGTAGTTACGTTTGTTCCTGAGGACATGGGTGAAGTCTTGCTATTAGTAGTCATGTGAATTTGGTATTCGTTTGATATTTTGATGAGATGTATCTTGTCTTTCCTCTAGTGGTGTTATCTGAACGTCGACTACATGACACTTCACCATTATTTGGGCCTAGAGGAAGGCATGGGGAAGTAATAAGTAGATGATGGGTTGCTAGAGTGACAGAAGCTTAAACCCTAGTTTATGCGTTGCTTCGTTAGGGGTTGATATGGACCCATATGTTTAATGTTGTGGTTAGGTTTACCTTAATACTCCTTTTTGTAGTTGCGGATGCTTGCAATAGGGGTTAATCATAAGTGGGATGCTTGTCCAAGTTAGGACAGCAAGTACCGGTCCACCCACATATCAAATTATCAAAGTACCGAACGCGAATCTTACGAACGTGATGAAAACTAGCTTGACGATAATTCCCAATGTGTCCTCGGGAGCTCCTTCTTCATTATTAGAATTTGTCCAGGCTTATCCTTTGCTACATAAAGGATTGGGCCACCTTGCTGCACTTTATTTACTTTATTTACTTTTTGCTCGTTACTATTTATCTTATCACAAACTATCTATCACCTACTATTTCAGTGCTTGCAGAGAAAACCTTACTGAAAACCGCTTATCATTTCCTTATGCTCCTCGTTGGGTTCGACACTCTTACTTATCGAAAGGACTACGATAGATTCCCTATACTTGTGGGTCATCAACTACCTCCTTGCGTTTTGAGTCTGCATAACTCTTCTGTCTGGACTGAGCTACCTTCAGTCGGTCTCGAATTAGCTTAACCTTCTCTTCAGACTCTTTGATCAAATCTGGTCCAAACAACTGACAGTCTCCTACTTCATCCCACATCAATGGCGTGCGACATCTTCTCCCATACAGGGCTTCGAAAGGCGCCATCTTCAAACTGGCCTGGTAGTTGTTGTTGTATGAAAACTCCGCGTACGGCAAATTGTCATCCCAACTAGATCCATAATATAGTGCACAAGCTCTCAACATGTCCTCCAGAATCTGATTGACTCTCTCAGTCTGTCTGTCTATCTGCGGATGAAAGGATGTACTGAACTCTAGCCTGGTTCCCAAAGTCTGGTGCAGCTGGTGCCAAAACTTTGAAGTAAACCATGTTCCTCTATCTGATACGATGGTCCTCGGAACTCCATGCAGACATACGATCTTGGTCATATATATATTGGCCAACTTCACACTTGTATAGGTGGTTTTCACTGGGATAAAGTGGGCCACTTTGGTCAAACGATCCACTACTACCCAAATAGAATCATATCCTGATCGGGTCCTGGGCAATCCGGTGATGAAATCTATGCCAAGCTTGTCCCACTTCCATTCGGTTATCGGCATAGGCTGCAGTATTCCTGCTGGCTTCTGATGTTCTGCCTTCACTCTCTGACATACATCACATATGGCTACATACTCGGCAATATCCTTCTTCATACCAGCCCACCAGAAACGCTCCTTCAAATCCAAATACATCTTGGTGTTTCCGGGGTGTATCGAGTATGGCGAGTCATGGGCCTCCTGAAGTATCAACTTCCTGATCTCTGCGTTCTTGGGCACATAAACGCGGTCCTCAAACCATAAGGTGTCGTGCTCATCCTCACGAAAACCTTTGGCCTTTCCTTTGCTCATTCTCTCCTTTGTATCTGCAATTTCTTTGTCATCCTTCTGAGCTTCTCGAATCTTTCCCAACAATGTAGACTAAACTTCCATTGCTGCAACAAAACCTCTAGGAACAATCTCCAAACAAAGTTCCCTGAGATCCTCGGCTAACTCCTTTGTCATCCCTCCGCTTACGAGGCTATTTGCATAACTTTTCCGTCTCAAAGCGTCTGCTACGACATTGGCCTTTCCTGGATGATAGTGCAACTTCATATCATAATCCTTTATGAGCTCCAACCATCTCCTCTGCCTGAGGTTTAGCTGCTTTTGGGTGAAAATGTACTTCAAACTCTTGTGATCCATGTACACATTGCAACGGTTTCCAATAAGGTAATGTCTCCAGGTCTTGAGTGCATGCACTACGGCTGCTAACTCCAAATCATGAGTAGCATAATTCAACTCATGCGGTCGAAGCTGTCGAGATGCATAAGAAACAACTCTTCCGTCTTGCATAAGTACACCTCCAAGTCCTAAGCGAGAGGCGCCGCAATACACTTGGAAATCCTTGCGTATATCCGGCAGAATCAGAACTGGGGCTGTAGTCAAACGCTTCTTCAACTCCTGGAAACTTGCTTCGCATTCTTCAGTCCAATGGAATTTGGTATCCTTCTTTAATAACTCCGGCATAGGTTTCGCAATCTTAGAGAAAATCTCAATAAATCTCCGATAATATCCCGCGAGTCCAAGAAAACTGCGGATCTCGCTAACTGAGGTGGGTGCCAACCACTCAGTGACCGCCTGCACCTTGGTGGGGTCTATTGCTATACCTTCTCCTGATATAACATGTCCAGGGAATCCAACTTCCTTCAACCAGAACTCACATTTGCTGAACTTGGCATACAACTGATGTTCCCTGAGTTTCTTGAGAACTAAACGCAAATGCTCCTTGTGCTCCTATTCATTCTTCGAGTATACCATTATATCATCACTGAACACCACCACAAACTTATCCAAGAATTCCATTAACACCTTATTCATCATATTCATGAAATAGGCAGGGGCGTTAGTCAGTCCAAAAGACATAACCGTATACTCATATAACCCGTACCTAGTGGTGAATGCTGTCTTAGGTATATCCTTCTCCCGAATCTTCAGCTGGTGATATCCTGATTGCAGATTGATCTTCGAAAACACTTTAGCTCCTTGCAGCTGGTCAAACAAATCATTGATCATCGGCAGTGGGTACTTGTCCTTGATCGTCATTTCATTCAACGCACGATAATCAACAACCATTCTTAACGATCCATCCTTCTTCTCAACCAAGAGCACTGGGGCTCCCCACGGTGATGAACTTCGTCGGATGTAACCTTTCTCCAACAACTCCTTAATCTGCTTCTTAATCTCCTCCAGATCTTTTGCGGGCATCCGGTATGGTCTCTTTGATATCGGTCTGGTGCCTGGCAACAATTCTATCAAGAACTTGATGTCTCGATCTGGCAGCATGCCCGGTAATTCCTCTGGAAATACATCTGGGTAATCCTTCACAACAGGCACTTCCTCCTGAACAACTCCTGAGAGGGAATTTACTTGGGTTCTCCTTGATGAATGCCGAGATACATACTTGATCCTTTTTCCCTCCGGGGTGGAGAGTAGAATTGACTTACTAGCACAATCAATGCTTCCTCCATACTTCGACATCCAGTCCATGCCTAATATCACATCCAATCCTTGTGACTCCAAAATTATTAGGTCTGATGGGAAAACATGGCTACCAATGGTTAAGGGTATCCGGTCGCACCATCGGCTGGCCATATACTCTGCTCCAGGTGAACTTACTAACATAGGTGTCCTAAGGGCTTGGGTTGGCAACTTAAACTTATCCACGAATCCCCTTGATATGTATGAATGCGATGCACCAGTATCAAAAAGAACAATTACAGTAAATGACTTAGCCAAAAACTTACCTATTACTGCATCAGGTTGCGCTTCAACCTCCTCCACGCTAACGTGGTTCACTTGTACCCTGTTGAAAGGGTTGGGCTTCTTCCTAGAGCTTCCATTGCCATTTCCATTCTTTGCTTTAGAACACTCCGTGGCATAGTGTTCAGTCTTCCCGCACTTGAAGCAAGTAACGTGACTTAGGTCTCTCTTGGCGGGTGTGGCTGGATTGGAGCGGTTCTGATTGTTGCTTGCTCCGTTCCCATTCCCATTCTTGGAACCATTGTGGTTATGCAAACTTCCTCCATTGTGGGTATGACCTCCATGGTTATGGGTAAATCCTCCCGAGTTCGGGGTTAAATGAGGCTTCTGCTGAGCTCCTGAGTGTACCTTGCTTGCCCATACTTCCTCTTGCGGCTCTCAATCTGCTGCTGCTTCCCTTCCATCATAAGAGCCTTGTCTACCAGCTCCTGGTAGTTGTTGAATGTTGCCACCATCAACTGCATGCTCATCTCGTCATTCAGCCCTTCCATAAACTTCTCCTGCTTCGCGGCATCTGTGGCCACATCATCCGGGGCATAACGAGACATCTTACTAAACTCCTCTACGTACTGAGCCATAGTACGATTTCCTCGGCGCAAGTTGCGAAACTCCACGCTTCTTCATGCTCATAGCTCTAGTTGAGACATGGGCTATGTGAAATGCTTGCTGAAACTGATCCCAAGTGATATTGGCTACTAGGGAAAGTGGCTGTGTAATTTTCCCACCATGAAGTTGCTGGTCCATCCAACTGATGCGCGGCAAAATGCACCTTCTCAACATCAGTGCAACCTGCGGTGGTTAACTCCCTTCCAATCTTGCGTAACAGTCATCCGCAACTATTGGCTCAGTGCTACTAGAAAACACCGGCGGCTGCAACCTCAGAAAACGGGCTAAGTTGTCAACTGGAGATGGTGGTGGCGGATTGTTGTTGTTGTTGTTGTTGTTGTTGTTGTTGTTGTTGTTGTTGTTGTTGTTGTTGTTGTTGTTGTTGTTGTTGTTGTTGTTGTTGTTGTTGTTGTTGTTGTTGTTGTTGTTGTTGTTGTTGTTGTTGTTGTTGTTGTTGTTGTTGTTGTTGTTGTTGTTGTTGTTGTTGTTGTTGTTGTTGTTGTTGTTGTTGTTGTTGTTGTTGTTGTTGTTGTTGTTGTTGTTGTTGTTGTTGTTGTTGTTGTTGTTGTTGTTGTTGTTGTTGTTGTTGTTGTTGTTGTTGTTGTTGTTGTTGTTGTTGTTGTTGTTGTTGTTGTTGTTGTTGTTGCCTTGGTTACGGACTAATATCTGCGTCAAGGCATTACATTCTTTGAATCAACTTGGTGATCTCCGGTGGGAAGACAAATCTGGTGTCACGTCTAGGAGGCATCGATGGGTTTAGAGGGGAGAGATTAGAATAGAAATGAGGTCTAGTGAGAAAACACTACCCATATGCACATGAGACAAACACAATCATTTCACTCAATCAATCAAGCAAGGGCATACAAACGGTCTAGAACTATCGTTACAGTGCTCGAACTATACTATATACATGGGAAAAGACTACTAATCATATGGTGGTCATCTAGAAATTTTGATCGGTGGAAGACTCCATGATATCCGCTCCAGCTTCGTCTTCACAATCATCCTCACTACCATCAGGGTCGGAGTCGGTGTAAATGCGATGATGATGTAGTCTTCAGAACGAATTTCCTTGGGTTCGTCGTCTTCTCCTCCTGGCGCGGGGTCTCCCATGAAAACTCCTATCTTCTTTATCAGGTCGTCATTCTTCTCCACGAGTATCGTCATTTCCTCCTCATATCCATCGCGTGTAGACTTGAGTTCCTCTTCTAGCTCCGTGATCCTGGTCATCGCCTTCTTCAAATCTATCATGCCTGCGCACATCTGGTTCTCCTGTCGACAAATGTGTTGGTTTGACTCCTGGATGAAAGTTGCAATGGACTTGTCCTTCCTGGTGCTGATCATCTCCCATTGGTCATCTCGACACCCACATATCTGGTAGACAGTATCCTTGAGATCCTTGTGGTAAACTTTGCCGATGCGTCCCATGGCGATGTGGGCTGCCTACTCTTTCCTAGACTCCAGGTGGGTGCATCAAAGGAAAACTCTATGGGCTCCGTAACTGGCGTGAATGTCCTTCCTAGAACTTGAACTCGAATCATTCAGCGCTCCTCTTCTGGTAAAGTGGCGGTGTAGGTCCTGTCGTGGGTTTGTCACGGCAGATGTCCTCATAAAAGGACTTAGTCATGGAGCCATTGCTACGGGTTAACTTAAAGGAGTTAAAGCGGACAAGGGACGCAAGAGAGTTTTATACTAGTCGGCCCCTTATGATGAAGGTTAAAGCCTACGTCTAGTTGTGATGGAATTGTTGGGGTTTCGATGACCAGGGAGCGAATACGCTTTGCCTGAATCTCGAGTTGTTGTGTCTCATCCTGAACCGCCGCCGGGTCGTCCCCTTATATACATGGGTTGACGCCCGTCGGTTTACAGAGTCCCAAGGCCGGCTTATAAACGTGTCCGGCTCGGTCTCCGCTCTTTCTACCTTACAACGCAAGTTACATATCAATGTCGGTTTATAGCTACAGGCCTTAAACCGGTTCTGGCCCCTGGGCCTTTACAAAGCATCACCGTCTGTCTTCATGGGCATCAAGTATAATGAACTACTGATGAAGTTAACCCGGCCTCTCCTGGCCGGTTTACGCCCAGTAGTAATATCCCCAACATTAGGCCCTGCATCGATTTGAACTGGTTCATGTCAGTCCTCAAGAAAACTTCGTCTTCAACATCTTCACATAATTTTGTAGACCGCCGTGACGTCATCTTCCCGGACCGTGGTAAACCGTCGTGATGTCATCTGTTATTAAAAACTGTGTATGACACACCTTCATTAATGGGTCTTCGACAATCGAGGCGACAGCTCCGCCTTATTTCCAAATTTCTGGCTCCTCGATTTTCGCGCCTGACACTTATCCCTTGCCTTTATAAATAGGGCCGAGGGGTCATTTTCACCTTTCCCCCTCGTGCCTCTTCACGTCATCGTCTTCCTCGCGCCGCTCAACCTCTGGAGCTCCGCCGCCACCGACGACCGTCGCCTCTGCTTCAACTCTGGCCGTCGCATCACCCTGAACGCACCAGAGAACTGCAATGCTTCTCCGCTCCTTCATCAGCACTGGTAAGCTCTCTGCTCTTCCGCCATAGATCTTTTCTAGGGTTTCGGTGTTCTTCAGTGTTCATCGGTGTTCATTGCTTGTATAATAGCCTTTTGATCCAAACCTTGATGTTCATCCTGTTCAATGATAGCCGTAGCCCTTCTTTTCCATCTAATGCACCTCGTTTAAAATAGAAGATCCCATCTGAACCTTCATCCACTGTTTCGGTACTACTTCTTAGGTCTGAATATATTTTCCTTTTCTGATATGCAGCAGATCCAAAATTGTAATACCAACTTGTGAAATCTGTTTTCCTTCACTTGTACATCTGTAGACTTGTATCCTCAATGTCAGACTAGGCGATTTAACTTTTCAAAAAAAATGAGAAGACCTAGTGTATACCATTTGTCCCCTTGTTGAACCGCCAATGTACTTCAACTTATAGCCTTTGTTTAGTAAATTCCGGTTTATGACTAACCAACTCCGGTTTAACAACATGCTTACATCCTTGTACCACCGCATAGTTGTCCACCGTAAATATTAAACTGGTAATTATCATGTTGTAGATCATCCATTGCGATGGCCAAGCAAGTGTATGAATGCAATTGGGTCCCTTCTCGAGTGACGAAAGAACAGTTAGACAACCTTGTCAAAACAGGCGCTTTAACCCGGAAAGACGTCATTCACTAGAGGGTCCCTGGCCCGGAATGTCCTCCTGCACCCAGGGACGGAGAGATTGTTGTATTTTCTGATCACTTAGGCCGGGGTTTCAACCCTCTCGGTTCAAAAAATTTCCGGGATGTACTAGCCAGCTTTCAACTATTCCCACAAGACATCGGTCCTAACTCTGTGACCAACATCTGCCACTTCCACGTTTTTTGTGAGGTTTACCTTCAAGAGGAACCTACAGTAGAACTGTTCAGGGATTTCTTTCACCTAAACCGTCTCACAGAATTCAAAGACGGACCCAACACAGAATTGGGCGGTATGGCGGTTCAAAAAAGGAAAGAAGTCACCTTTCCTCATCCCAGTCTCCACAGTCATCCCAAAGAGTGGAACCAGACTTGGTTTTATTGCAAGGACACGTCTCCAACTGACAAAAACCCCCTGCCGGGTTACCGTCCTGAGCGTCTGATCAACACACATCCTCTTCCTCAAAGACTGACCGCCAAGGAAAGGGCCAAATATGCTCCTCAACTATCAAAACTTAGGGCCTTTATAGCAAACGGTTTGACTGGAGTTGATCTTGCGCGCTGCTAGATAAGCTGGAGCGTTTTGCCCTTAAGCCGGCGCCCCGGTTTGATGTGCGAATACACAGGGGATTTGAAGGATGCTCAGCGGCACATTGACATTCAGCTTACAGATGACGAAGTCACTGAAGCTGTAAAAAAGATGTTGAACGAACCGGAGGCTGTCTGTGCTCAAACCGGACTACTCCCTTTCTGCACCACCAACAAACCGCCAGATGTAAGAATCATATAAACTGTCTATCTGAAATTGCTTCTGTCCCAATACTCTCTGAAAGTGTGATTATTTTCTTGACAGGGTGATGACCCGTTCTGGAACAAGAAACCCCCGCAAGACAAACTAGTGAAGCCAACCCGTCAAAAAACCAAAGTTGTGAAAAAACCTGCCAACCGGAAGAGGACCACTGCATCTTCCGATCCACCAGCTGATGATGATGTGGGTAACCCGGATTTAGAGGTAGAACTTGACTCACTTGGTTCATTTTTGATACGCCTTATTGATGATGATTATTGTCAGGACGACGCTGAAGTCAGTCACGCCGATGCTGTAGAGGTAATCACTCTTTCCTCCGATTCAGATCCTTTGCAACACTAAAAATCCATCGAGCAAACCGAAAAGTTAAATTTTCTCATCCTCTTGCTTACTTGGATCCGAACTTTCTTGTGAAGACACAACAGCACGAAGCTCGCCGCACAACCCGGCATAGCGGCAAGGTAGTTACCTCCGCCGGTTTACCGAACAGTCCAGTTCCGAAACGCCGATCAGAGGTCTCTTATTCCCTTGACACTTCACGCCCCAAAGAGGGTTGTTTTCATCAACCTCTTAATCTGTCTGACTCAAATTATCAGGGCACTTCTCATTCATCCTCTGGCGAGTCGTTAGCCACCAAACTTCCACCCCTCAAAACGGTTCTTGGGTGAGTTATATACTTGTTTTTATCTTTAACATGCATTTTATACATTATACTGACCTCCAGCCTTCTTAATTTTCCCAGTGCTAAGCCCAGACCAAGCAAGAAGGCTCGGTTAAACACATCAGCTGATGAAGACATGGCTATTAATCCGGAGAAGACTCCAGATCCTGAAGAAGCCAACATTGATGATATTTTGAATGACCCACCGCCTCAAGATCATGACTTCGTTCTTTGGCGAAAGGTGCAGAATTTGACACCACCGCCATGCCGACCAGCCGACAAGCCCTCCTCGGATGACAAAACCGGATAGTCCAGAAAAGATATCGACAAACCGCAACTCCAAAGATTTAACTGCTGAGGAGAAGGATGATGATGTTCTGATTACTGGCATTGGCCATACTGATCCAGGAAATCCTGTCGCTTTGTCAAGGCATACCGCCAAAGAGGAATTTTTTGCAATTGGCAAAGGCAAATGGAATGCTGATTATCAGCTTACGCCCATCTGAATGCTCAAGACCTTCATTCCGGCTATCTGAGCCGTCTATATACCAGTTGATTATGAAGCCGGCTTGGTAAATATGATGAAGTAATGATATGAGGTAATTTCATAAGTATTTCCCCCTTATTTCTTAATTGCAACTTATCATTTCCAGTAGCCCCCAAGTGACGGTTTAAGATATCAATCTAAACCGAGACTTAGTAAAAAACTTTATGCTTTGCAACAATGCATCTGAACTTCACTGAAGTAGCCCCCAAGTGTCGGTTTAACTTTATAAAGATGAACCGGGACTTCGTAGAAAATGTATGATGAAGAGCAAATACGCATTAGCCCCCAAGTACCAAGGGCATAACTTGTTGTGTGCTTGGTACTTCAAGTATGTACTGTCACCTCATCATATAACTGTCTCTTTGAAGGCCGAGCTAAGCAAGAAATATAGCCAAACCGCTGATCTGCAGGAGAACCTTAAATCTCAACAAGCTGAAACCTCCAAGGCGAAGGAAGAATTGACCAGCGCTCTAAGCGCGATGGAAAAACTGAAAGAAGGCTTCAACAAGGAGCGGGTGGATTGGGAAAGTGAAAAATCCGATTTGAGCAAAAGGGCTGAGAAAGCAGAAGCCACTCTCAAACCGGTGGTTGATGAATTGACCAACGTAAAGCGGCAGGTTCATGCCATGACCGCAGCTGTGTTTGGTAAGCATCCTTGGTTCCTGATTTCAACATATCCTTTCATGCATTTGCCGGTTTACTAATCTTTATGATGATACATGGGCTCGTATTAGCCACTTGGGATCTGATGTGCAGAAGAAACTGAAAGCAGCTTACACTCTGATAGAGCAGCTGTATACCGGCGCACAGCGGATCATATATACTGCTTCACAAAACAATCTGCCTCCCACCTTGATCAAGGATACTTTAGCAAGGTTATATATGCTTCCTGCCCGGGTTGACGAGCTAAAAAAGTCTGCTGCTAGAACGGGCGCTTTGGTCGCACTGATTCGGGCAAAAGCATGGGTGCCTGACTTTGATCCAGTTGAAGTGGCCCAAGGTTATCCCAGTTTGAAGGAAGACGGAACCGAATTTGGCAAAGATGATCTCCGGATCATAAACCGGGAAGTACGCCCATTGGCTTGTCAACTGGTTGAAGAAGCGGACCTATCATACTATCAAGCCAGCTATGATGACAAGAACAAGCGGGTTGCTGCACCAATTCCAGAAGCTCAGAATCTTATCCCGCCAATTCGTAAGCACACTTATGCCCCTGATATGGAACCGTCTACGCTGATAAGTGATGAAGCTGTATTCCAAGCCCTAACTAGGATCGACCGAGGAAGCTTGATTTCCGACCCTTTGGGTAGAGAAGAGGAAGTTGAACCGGCACGAGATGATCCGCAACCATCAGGCCAAGCTGGTGACCAATCATGAACCGGAGGCCAGTTTAGTCTTCTATATGCCGCGACATGTATTTGAACAAACAATTATCCTTTTGGGCACTTGAAGGCCTTGTAATAGGCTAGTTAAAAAATACTTGTTTTGATATGCCTTCGCGCATATTTATCTACAATTGATGCTTGCTTGATTCGACATACGTAAGACATGATATCCATATCCATTTGTTCGAGCTGTTCCTGTAGACAAGAAGCTTAAAGCGCCCTAGCTGTTTACCGCCGGGCGGGTCATGATACCCGTATATATATGACCAAGGATTATAACCTAGGTTGCGAAATATAACCAAATATGGAAACATATAATACCTGCAACCTTTAGGCATGATGTTGGCTGACCAACCTTGTAGCGGGAGTTATAACCCAGCTCTTGGAGGAGAAACAACTCCTGTTTATATAAGGCCGGTTTATAATATAAACCGTTCCGGGTTATGATAAACGCCGATTTACTCCATACTGAAATTTCGATTCAAAACCGCATCAGCCGATAGTCTCCGGATCATGATTTTATCGTGTACTGTCAATTTGAAATTGGCAGTCTGACCGGGTTGGTAACGCTGGTTTAAAAAACATCATAAATCTTATCAAAAAGAGAGCAAAACTCAACCAAAGGCAAAGAAAACCATTGTAGTCGAGGCTTTTCACGGGCTGTCAGGCCCCAAATTCGAGGCTTTTCATGGGCTCTTTGGGCCTTTGAGTTAAACCATTTTTGCAAAGCCTTTTAAGATGGTCCGCAATCCTTAACCAATCATCGTTTTAACTTGACAAGTTTAGGGTCTGTATTTTAGAGTAACTTGTCAAAGTTCGAAGGGTCATACCAGGTTTACCTGGCGGCGTGACTTACTTAAAGAGGCAGGTTAACCCGGGGTTTTAGGTGTATACACCAGGCTTCCAAGCCATGGCTTGATAGCCCAATTACAAGCGTTGATTCTAAGTTCATTGTGATAGCAAAGAATCCCCAAGTAACGTTTTGAGCAGTGCTCAGTGGGTGTTCATGTTTGAGTTGTTGTTTTACAACACTCTCTTTGGCCCCAGATTGGCTTTGAGCCGATCAAGTGGTGTGACTATGGTTCGAATACGACCAAGCCCCCAAGTGATGCTATGGCATTGCGCCTATCAAAAGGTGTAGCTATGGTCCGAACATGACCAAACCCCCAAGTGATATAATATAAAGCTTTGAGAAGCTAAATCAAGGGGTAAACCGGGCGCCGCTTTAGAAACAAAAGCTACATGTAACCACACATGATGTAAGAAAACAACAGATACCCCACTTTAGCTGAGGTTCCGGTTTATTATTGATCATAATATATACATTGTCATAATATGTACATAAGCAGAGCCTATAGCTCAAGTATAGTAAGGCCGAAGATGAGCAATATTCCACGGCCGGTTGGTCTCCTCCTCCGATTTACGTGAGTCTTTGCGCTCTCGAACATCGATTAGGTAGTACGACCCGTTGTGCAGATTCTTGCTGACCACAAAGGGTCCTTCCCAAGGGGGGGGGGACAACTTGTGCATGTTCGTCTGATCCTGGATGAGCCGAAGCACCAAATCTCCTTCTTGAAAGGTTCTGGTTCTAACCCGACGGCTATGATAGCGACGCAGATCTTGCTGATAAATCGCCGAACGGGCTGCCGCTATGTCACGCTCCTCATCTAACAGGTCAAGAGCTTCTTGCCGTGCCTTCTCGTTGTCAGCTTCAACATATGCCGCTACACGAGGTGAGTCATGACGTATGTCACTAGGAAGAACCGCCTCCGCTCCATAAACCATGAAGAACGGCGTATATCCTGTCGATCTGTTAGGTGTGGTGTTGATGCTCCATAACACAGAAGGTAGCTCCTCAACCCAACAACCCGGCATCTGTTGTAAAGGAACCATAAGCCGGGGTTTAATGCCTCTCAAGATCTCTTGATTGGTCCTCTCCGCTTGACCATTGGACTGTGGGTGAGCCATTGATGACACGTCAAGCCGGATGTGCTCACGTTGACAAAACTCTTTCATGGCACCCTTTGACAGATTGGTACCAATGTCTGTTATAATGTTGTGTGGAAAACCAAACCGGAAGATCACCTTTTTGATGAATTGAACCGCCGTGGCTGCATCACACTTGCTAACTGGCTCTGCCTCCACCCACTTTGTGAACTTGTCAACCGCCACCAAAAGGTGGGTCTTCTTGTCCTTGGACCTCTTGAAAGGCCCAACCATATCTAGCCCCTAAGTCGCAACTGGCCAGGTGATTGGAATCATCCTCTATTCTTGAGCCGGTACATGAGCGCGCCTTGAGAATTTCTGACAGCCATCACATTTTCTGACCAAGTCCTCGGCATCAGCATGAGCTGTTAACCAATAGAAACCGTGACGAAACACCTTGGCCACCAAAGATTTTGAACCGGCGTGGTGACCACAATCTACTTCATGGATCTCACGCAAAATTTCACAGCCTTCTTCAGGGGACGCACAACGTTGAAACGCCCCTGTCACACTGCAATGATGCAATTCTCCATTGATAATAGTCATGGACTTGGACCGCCGGATTATCTGCCTGGCCAGAGTCTCATCCTCTCGTAACTCGCCCCGGTTCATGAACGCGAGATAAGGAGTCTCATCCTCCAGCCTTCTTACTTTTCTCAGTGCTAAGCCCAGACCAAGCAAGAAGGCTCGGTTGAACATCAACTGATGAAGACGTGGCTGTTAATCCGGAGAAGACTCAAGATCCTGAAGAAGCCAACATTAATGATATTTTGAATGACCCACCGCCTCAAGATCATGACTTCGTTGCTGAGCAGGCAGAAGTTGACACCACCGGCCATGCCGACCAGCCGACAAGCCCTCTCCGGACTGACAAACCGGACAGTCCAGGAAAAGATACTGACAAACCGGCAACTCCAGTACGAACTGCTGAGGAGAAGGATGATGATGTTCTGATTACTGGCATTGGCCATACTGATCCAGGAAATCCTGTCGCTTTGTCAAGGCATACCGCCAAACAGGAATTTTTTGCAATTGGCAAAGGCAAATGGAATGCTGATTTATCAGCTTACGCCCATCTGAATGCTCAAGACCTTCATTCCGGCTATCTGAACCGTCTATATACCAGTCGTGATTATGAAGCCGGCTTGGTAAATATGATGAAGGAACGATATGAGGTAATTTCATAGGTACTGCCCCCTTATTTCTTAATTGCAGCTTATCAATTCCAGTAGCCCCCAAGTGACGGTTTAAGATATCAATCTAAACCGGGACTTAGTAAAAAACTTTATGCTTTGCAACAATGCATCTGAACTTCACTAAAGTAGCCCCCAAGTGCCGGTTTAACTTTATAAAGATGAACCGGGACTTCGTAGAAAATGTATGATGAAGAGCAAATACGCATTAGCCCCCAAGTACCAAGGGCATAACTTGTTGTGTGCTTGGTACTTCAAGTATGTACTGTCACCTCATCATATAACTGTCTCTTTGCAGGCCAAGAAAGATAGCCAAACCGCTGATCTGCAGGAGAACCTTAAATCTCAACAAGCTGAAACCTCCAAGGCAAAGGAAGAATTGACCAGTGCTCTAAGCGCGATGGAAAAACTGAAAGAAGGCTTCAACAAGGAGCAGACAAATTGGGAAAGTGAAAAATCCGATTTGATCAAAAGGGCTGAGAAAGCAGAAGCTGCTCTCAAACCGGTGGTTGATGATTTGACCAACGTAAAGCGGCAGGTTCATGCCATGACCGCAGTTGTGTTTGGCAAGCATCCTTGATTCCTGATTTCAACATATCCTTTCATACATTTGTCGGTTTACTAATCTTTATGATGATACAGGGACTCGTATTAGCCACTTGGGATCTGATGTGCAGAAGAAACTGAAAGCAGCTTACACTCTGATAGAGCAGCTGTATACCAGCGCACTACAGATCATATATACTGATTCACACAACAATCCGCCTCCCACCTCTATCAAGGATACTTTAGCAAGGTTATCTATGCTTCCTACCCGGGTTAATGCGCTAAAAAAGTCTGCTGCTAGAACGGGCGCTTTGGCCGCACTGATCCGGGCAAAAGCATGGGTGCCTGACTTTGATCCAGTTGAAGCGGCCCAAGGTTATCCCAATTTGAAGGAAGACGGAACTGAATTTGGCGAAGATGATCTCCGGATCATAAACCGGGAAGTACGCCCATTGGCTTGTCAACTGGTTGAAGAAGCGGACCTGTCATACTATCAAGCCAACTATGATGACAAGAACAAGCGGGTTGCTGCACCAATTCCAGAAGCTCAGAATCTTATCCCGCCAATTCGTAAGCACACTTATGCCCCTGATATTGAACCGTCTATGCTGATAAGTGATGAAGCTGTATTCCAAGCCCTAACTGGGATCGACTGGGCAACTGTTGATTTCCAGCCACTTGGTAGAGAAGAGGAAGTTGAACCGGCACGAGATGATCCGAAACCATCAGGCCAAGCTGGTGACCAATCATGAACCAGAGGCCGGTTTAGTCTTCTATATGCTGCGACATGTGTTTGAACAAACAATTATCCTTTTGGGCACTTGAAGGCCTTGTAATAGGCTAGTTAAAAATACTTGTTTTGATATGCCTTCGCACATATTTATCTACAATTGATGCTTGCTTGATTCGACATACGTAAGATATGATATCCATATCCATTTGTTCGAGCTGTTCCTGCAGACAAGAAGCTTAAAGCGCCCTACCGGTTTCTTGTCAAGTGGTCATGATACCCATATATATATATATATATATATATATATATATATATATATATATATATATATATATATATATATATATATATATATAGACACACACACACACACATCTGGGCTATTCTGTTACGCGTAACAGAATATTATTCTGTTACCCTTGTTGAACTGATGAATTCGAGCGGTTGAACTGATCTGTCGTTTTCATCGAACTTACTTTTCAAACGTGAATCATGTTGAACGCCGACGAGGACGGGCATGGCATCTCATTCCACCACCAGCGTGCGTCTCCCCCCCACCCCCAAGAGCGCCGCCTACACCGATACTTCGCCGCCATGGACGGGCCGACACCGGTACGCCACCAAGGATTCCGCCTCGAGCTACGCAGCTCAGGACGCAGTCTATCGGACGACCAACTAGACAGGATCCGCATTTTTTGTCGATTCAGATTCGGGGGTGGCCTCGATGGCGGCAACGGAGAGGTGGCTGAGCTCCAGGGCATCATGGGAGGCGAGGGCGGCGCGTATGCCGTCGGGGCTAGTGGCGGCAAGGAACTGGAGCTCCGGCGGGAGGGCCCAGATGCGGCGCCAGCGGGGGCGAGGACGCTGGTCCAAGTGACGATGGGGGTGTCCCGGAGCTTGAGGAGGTTGTGGATGAGGAGGTAGTCCGGCACTGTGCTGAGCCGGTCCTCGACGCCGGCGGCGTCGGAGAGCTTTGGCGGCCGCTGCTCCAGCATGCGCTCCATGGAAGCACGAGGCAAGAGGTATGTGGTGCGCCTCAGGTCACATCGGGCCGCCGGTGGCTAGGGATGGGAATGGGTCGGGACTCGGGAGGATACTGCACTAAATCGATTTTTTTAGATCCGGGGACGACATCCTGCTCCAGCACTTCAACGTCGGTTGCCTCCGCCGGGAATGAAGCCAGTCTGCTGAACGCCATCCAAGTCTTGGGCGTCGGCAACCTCGTCATGTGCCTCCCCACATGTGATGCTTGGCTTTTCTCACTCGTCGTCGACCTGCCAAACAATAGCCAGAGCCTCCACGTCGTCGTTGTCATCCCCGGGACACCTCGTGAGAGCCCCTCCACTTCCTAACTCTTCTCCTTTGGCAAGAAACTCTTATTTGTAGTAGTCTTGAACTTGTCCGGATGTTTTGGGTTTCTTTTCAATTCAATCTAAAATATAGTTTGTTTGCTGAAACTTTTGCTGCTAATCTATTTCAGCTAGGAATCTAAACTTTTGTACGATTATAGACATTAGTGAAAGTTGCCGAATCAAATTAGTAGGTGTTTAATAGGCACGACATTATGCTAAAAGGTTGTTTGAAGCTAGTTTGTTGGGGTGAAAATCATTTCATAAATGTAAAATCCACACTGAACCTTGACAGGGAAATTACTGGTTTTGATGCCACTTTGTGCTTTGATTCGGATGATTCAGTTCAAACAATAGTATTTCGACAAAAAGCAGTACTCATCTTGATCTATTTGTGTGTTTGTACTGAGCTATTTTCACATATTGGACTTTACTCTATTTTTTCGATATGGTTTTCCTCGTAGCTTTTTTAACCATTTTCTTGAATTCAATAGACGTACTAACCGTGTTTAATCTTTTTGAACTTATATGCTAGTAATACATGAACGGACCATATATTTTTAACCGTGTTGGATGAGCACTTGAACTTGACTCTAGAAATTTTTTATATATTTTTTTGAACTTCTTTGCATTTTCAGGGAACTGATTGCGGTTTATTTTTTGAACTTATATGCTAGTAATACATGTACTTTTCAGCACTCATATAAAGAGTAGAAAACGTGGAGAGAAATTTTCAACGGTTCACGGTATCATCGTCCGCGAACTTGCATGGTTTATATCGTTGAACTGAATGATAATTTTTTTAAAGAAAATGTTTTGTGAGTGTTTATTTTAACTAACATTTTTTCAACGATGTTCTGAACTTCTCTCATTTTACGACTTGAACTTTTACCATTTAAATTTCCATGGGGTTTCTTTTTTTTGAGCTTTTTTTCCCAAACTTATCTAGGACATCGTGTTGAACTTGTTGTGTTTTACATTTGAAAGCTAGCGAGAAAAAATTCAAAGTTCTTGACTCATTTCAGGATATCAGAGATAAAAATTGCCATCACCAAAATAAAGCATTAACCCGATCAACGAGATGAAATACATTGACTTAACTTCCAAAAGTAATACATGTTCTACGGCTGATGTAAAGACATGTAGAAGAATATTTCTTAGCAAAATGAACTATAGACAGTCGGGACTAGTACAAAATGAACTACTAGTACTGTAGATATTAGCAAATTTGAACTTTTTTGTTTGTACTGACCATATTTTAAGGGATGAGACGTCATTTTTTTAACTCGCATAATAAAACAGTGGACTTATATGTGAGGATGTCTTGAACGGCCTCCTATCAAGACATGGATTTATAGAACTGAACCTTTTTTGGGATTACAATTTTAGATTTAATTTCTCGTCCAAACTGACAACACCATCAGGTCTGAATTTGCATGGTTTCACTAGTTGAACTGATGGATGTTTTCTTTTTGTTTTGTTCAAACTCGAACATTTTTTGCAATGAAGGTATGTACTTCCTTTTGTTTGCAACTTGAATTTTTTTTCATGATTTTTGTAATAAATATTTGTACTTATTTTTGTTTTGTTCAATGAAGAAAACAATGATCATTTGAACTAATTGGACAATAACATGTGAGCTTACAGTAATTTATCACTCGAACTTGTAGCAATAGATATAAGAAATTTGTACGGCCTCCGCACCATTGCATTGGTGTACTCCGGCGCGAGGAACAAATCCTGCCATATTTTATACATACACATGCATCCTAGTTGACATTTGTTCTGTGGAATGTCGATGCCATTTATTGATTCCAAAAAATCTAGCAAGATGGCACATGGATTCAAGATGTATTTAAACCGAAACAATCCATATTTTCTGGAGAAATTGCAGACCAGCACAACAAAGGTTACATGTTTTCTGTAGTTGAGAGAAACAAGTTCAGGTTATCAACAGTACACTCACCACGCCAAGTTCTTAACTGAACATATGCATTTGTTTCAGAGATGGTGTTACATCCTGTGATATAAATGAAAATTACAGCAAAACAAAAAACACGCAAGAGAAGCATTTTGCCAAACCAAAAGATAATTGAACCATTGGATCTTGAGCTGATGTCTTGCATGCACTTCTTTGTTTGTACGGATGCACCTCCTTTTGTGGTTCATATCTTTGAAGATCCTTCAATTCAGTTATCAACACACCGTAGCAGGCATGCTTGCCACCTATCTTTTGGATGCACTCCCTTTACATTTTCTATTGCTAATTAGAGCACTTCAGGAGCACCGACTAATGTGCGAATGTGTAGTAACCCAGACTAGACAGTACTTTGGCAATACCTGTGCAATTGAGCAACAAGTTCAGAATAGGAGAAGCAACCAGGAATCATTCGCACGAAGAGTACTGAATAAAAATAGAATTGCACTGATCTAAAATTAGTTTTAAACTGAGGGTGTCACTTTGGTGTGTCATCATTTCTTGTGGAAACACTTGATGCAAGAAGGCAAGAAGGTTTTATTTTGCACACACACACATAATACTGTCATATGTGTTTTTCACAAACTGATGATAGTTCACATACTAAACTGGCACACCTAGTTCACATACTAAACTGGCACATACTACACTGTAAGATCTGCACTGTAAGATAATGATGTGCTGCACTTAGATAACGATGTATGCCTTTGTTAGATAACGATAAAACATAGCATCCTAGTCCAATCATGACTACTTTGAATGGGCTAGATTTTATCAACAAGGAGCATGTACCGGTTTACACATTAATTATGTATACATTTGTTGAAGTTACCTTAGACTTGCATCTAGTTTTGGCACACCCAACAATAGTTGTACTAAGATGGTCAACTAATTGTACTGAGATAGTGAACTTATTTATTGCAAAAAGAAAGTCTAAATCATGGCTGAAATTTATTCTAAATCATAAGATTGATGGGAGTATAAGGTAACTTCAGCAAATGTATACGGAATTTTAAATTTCCGAGCACATACCTTCTGTTCTTGTTTGTTGCCGGGCATGACGCTCCTACTCCACATGGATTAATGACCGCGTGAAGTCGAGCTGAAGGAGCAGGGATCCTGACGGCTGGTGCGCTAGGGATTTTGCCGCTGTAAGGGGATCCCAACTACTACCAAGTCATTCCCAAGGAGCTTATAGAGGCGGCGCAGTTGGTCGCATGCCATGTGTAAGTTTCAACTATCAGGTGTGCCGAGATTTGGCCGCTGTAGAGAAACAAGAAGTCAGAACAAACACGAGTTATATAGGTTACAGATTTTTGCCTTCTATAATGACGTGCTTCCTGGGATTCCAAAAGCAGCAATAAAGACAAGTTCAATGGCAGCTCAACACGCCCACCTACTCCATGGAATTTACACAGACTAGTTTGTAATTTATAAAATCTTTTAAAACATGAACTCTGTGGTCCAAAACTTAGTGTTTGAACTAAAATGCATGTTTTTAATTAAGTTGCATGATAGCTCAAAATCGAAATCAAATCATTCATAAATTGCACCAAATATATCACATTTTTGCAAAGATGAAATGTATCTAGTGTTGCTAGCAAGTTGATTAATAGAACGACTCTATGTATCTCTCTTATTCATCCATGATGCTATGGTAAGTGATAACAATATACAATGTACAATACACACATGTACTACACAAGACTCTACGTCTGTACTGCCCAGAACAACAAATTAACCAAAAGAAAACTAATTTATGAAGGAAACAATTCTTGAACTTTGGTTAGAGCTTTGTTCATTGAGATTTTTGAACTCTTGCGAAGTTATACGAACTTGCGCTACACACTTCTTATTCAGTTGAGAGCGTCTGATATTTTTGCAACACCAATAACATTCTAACCCTTTTAGCAAGTTGTAACAGAGCCAAAAGGCATGTATGAGAACTTGTTCCGACAATCTAAATCTATAAATAGTAAAATGTATACACTTCTTTTAACCAAGAAAGTAATAACTTGTTTCTATGCTAATCTGGAGATAGTAAGGTTCAGTTTTTGAATGTAAGTACTTTCTGACCAAGAGGGGACCCAAAGACACTCAAGAAGAATTTTATCTGCAAGGCAAAATGACACCAAGATTCTGCAAAAAATAAATCATAGAAAATAACCCAAATAATCAAGAACTTCCTGTATGTTAATTTTTGAACTCCCTTGAACAGAACTGCTCGCTTTTTTCTGTTGACTAAGCCACTTAGATACAACAGAAATAAGTTTGTAGACCAAAGGACTCAGCAAATTGAACCATTAATTTTCCAACCAGAGAACTGCAGGAGTTAGCAAAAGTGAACTATTTTTTCAATGACTTTCCAACCAAGAATCACATATTTTCAAACGAAACCAAACTTTTTCAATGAACTTCTTTAGGTTTATGTGTTCGAACTTACCAACTTTCCAAACAAGTACTTAGCTCGCTTATCTTCTTTCCTTCATGATGGAATTAGAAGTTCACAACATAGAAGCAATAACACATGGATCAACTAGGACAAACAATGTAGCATAAAACTAAGCAGAAATTAAACCAAACAATAGGGCATAGTTTTACTCTCTAGTATACTAACCACAAAGCAGTAATATTCAAAGCAGTGGTAATACTAATTTGCTCATCCATTTGGTAATTTCTTAAGGTTGTGAAATTAGATTTTTTAGAGGTTTCATGAGAAATCAAATATTTTCATCTCATACAAGTGAATGAATTGTTCCTGCTTTGCAACAAACATTCTAGAGGGACTACAAAATGATTAACATTACTATATAAATTTCGTTATCTGGCAAATTATGAAATAGATCTTAAACCATTTTAGAAGATGCTCTTTTGTGTGCAACTTTTCTGTGAGTCCATTGATACAAATAAAATCACATCAGATTGGGGGGAAAGTTATATCATGTTGTCATATGCACAACTGAGCTAAGTTGATATCTGCATCTCTAATATATTTATTTAGCTTGCCATTTCATCAAACAGGTGCTAGGCACCTTGACTTCTCAACTTTCATGATCTTTCGAGATGAACAAGTGCAATTTTTATGGAACCAAACTTGAACTTTTTCCAATACACTCTTTGAGCGTGTGGCGGAGTGCACCAGTCTTAAGCAAAAGCTCAGACGTGAAGGAGCATGGCGGAACGAGCTCGGACGGATAAGGGAGGAATAGTTTGGTGATGTGAGCCCAATACTGGATGAGGACGGAGGAAGTAATCCATGTGGGCGGCCGAAATTGTCTGTAGAACTGAGCTTTTTTCTTGCAGTCAGTCCAACCTCCCTCGTCTTTCTTGATCTGAGAGAAACAAATTAGTGAGAGAAAAGAGCAATAGAGAGAAAAGAGATGTATGTCTTCTGCTGTTATTTTTGTTGAACCGCATACCGAATGTCATAATGAAGAGAAACCGGAGAAGAGGTTCGTGTCGGTGGTCTTTGGATCACGATGCAGAGGACCGTGGGGGGAACTACCTAAATTCCTCAACCTGAACTGTAGATATTAGGAAATTTGAACTAATAGTAATTCATTAAATCGGTGAACCCGAGTTTTTGAAATCTTTTCTGCAAAAACTATGTACCTTGCAAGTGCTCGTCAGATTTTTTTGAACTGACCGTATGATAGTATTTGAGCTTTTTCCAGAATATTTAGGAGCTATATAATCCATTTGGGATTGTATAAAGAAACATACAGTGGCATACTAGGGATCTCCAGATTGCTTACAACCTTACTAACAAAAAGATGTCAATAATTTTGTAAATGCATTTCCAGCAAGAACAGTTTATTAGCTCAAGGTTATGTCTTGATCAAAACTCATATGCAATAACAAACACTTGGGGATTAGAAGGCAAAAGGAAAAGAGAGGAGAGGCTCTCTCATAGAGTTCCTGATGTCAAAGCAGTGTTCCTGCCGCAGATGGATGCAGATGAAGGGCTTTTTCGACCTTGATGTAGAAGAAAGAGCAAGGGAAGTACTCCCACAGTTCACCATCTTCTGACAAACCAAAATTACCATTTTTAGCAAAACAAAAAGAAATTGTAGATCGCAAGAATTAGCAAAATGAACCACCAGTTTGGGCTAACTACAGAACTACAGGAATTAGCGAAATTGAACTTTTGTTTCTAATGGATTTTCATCGGCAACGCGAGACTGGTGGCATGTATGTCACATCGTAACAGGGGTGTCAAGGACTTAGTTGAACTTTGTACAGAGATCTAAACTTAGTTGAACTCATTTTAGCACAAAGTTCGTCAACACACGCGCACACACAAGGATATGAGATCTTGCACGAACAAGCGGTTATGAATGAGCACCAAACATGTTGGTGTACTTGTGAAACGGAAGCTCTGTGTTTCCATGATGAGGGCTTGACCTCACTGGGCAACCTGTGAGGAAAATTTGTGTGCTATAATTCAACAATAGAGAATATAGATAAGCAAACACCTATTTTTATGGAGAATATACCATTTTTGGACGGCCTTCATGTGACCAGTGGTGCCGGAGGTGATCTCGTGTCTCCTGTTGCTGCAGGTCGATGAGGAACAGGCGTGAGAGTAAAAACAAAACTAGTGAACAGAGTGGGAGTAAGCGGTGGTCGAGCGGCAGATGGAGCCCCACAACTCTTGGACCCGCGTCCACCGCCGACCGTCGCCAGCCCAGTCGAACTCCATGAGGTCCACTTGCGCCACATCGCCATCATCGTACTAAATCAGGATCTCCATGTACATTGCGTTCCACACCTCAACGTGGAAGCCCACCTTCAGCCAGGAACTCGCTTGGGAACCAACTGCTCGATCGTAGACCACACTCGTCCTTGTGGGACTGCCACAAGCGTCGAGGTCGAACCGTTGCACAAAAGAAAATCAGGAACTCATGGGATGCAGGGTCAAAATGTTGCACAAAAATATATGGTTTCTCTTTTTGCTTAGACATTCCCACAAACGTACCAAGTGCACAGGTTGAACTGATCTCATGCACGGCATGTACTTGCTCGAGGGTAGGCTGGGAGCTACGAATGGAGTAGCACATGGAGGTGAACTTCAACTGGGAGGCTACATAAAAAGAGGAAAAAACTAAGAGAGATAGCAGTCATTGAACTGAAACAAAATTAGGAATTCAATTGGACTAAATCAAGAAATTAACTGATTGTGCCACAAGTTAGGCAATGTGGAAGATCATTCCATTTTGCTATCTCTCTCTCTCTCTCAACTCAGATCACCCTTCTGCAAAGAACAAATAGCAAGACGCTTTCAGCATAAGCGGCAGGGCTTCATGCAATTTTGACTTGATTTTTTGATTGAACTGAGCTTGAATTTTCCACGAACTTAGCTTAAACATCGCTGAAATTACTTGAACTTTTGTCTTGAACTTAACTGAACTTTGTACATGGATCCACATTTTACCTGAACTTTTATAGAGGGATTTGCACGGCTGGCCGGTGGTGAAGGCAGGGTGAGCAGAGGCACAGGAGGACCTACTGGACGTTGTCGCCATTGCCATTGTACTCTGGAAGGAGGATGGTGATGGGAGCAAGCCTCTATTGGCGCAATCGCACGGGACACGTCGGGAGTGCGGCCGCCGGTGGCAAGGACCGGCCATCCCTCGGTGATCCACCACTGTGGCTAGCCTCAGAGACAGAGTTGGCCTTGTGAGGCAGCAGTGGGACAGTTGTCTTGTGAACCGTGTGCTCGGAGGTAGGCGGTGGCGCTCGGAGGCAGGGGCTAGGTGGCGCCAGACCGAGGAGGAGGTCGTGACGGCCTGGGCACAAGGGGGGCGGCGGAGGTGCGCTTAGGGGGGGGCCAGCGCGCTTAGAAAGGGGTCAAGGGCGGAGGCGCCACTGGGAGGGGTCATGGCGCGCATCAAGGTGGGACCGACGGAGGCGCGCTGGGGGAGGGGGCCGGCGGAGGCGCGCTGGGCAGGGGCCCATGGAGGCGCGCTGGGGGAGGTGGCCGGCGGTGGAACGAGTAGGTGGTCATGGCGACGGTGGGGATCTGGTTGGGGTCGCTCCTATATAGAGCCGATAGTAATGAATATTATTATTCTTTAATGAAATAGCTCGTCCTATATATATATATATATATATATATATATATATATATATATATATATATATATATATATATATATATATATATATATATATATATATATATATATATATATATATATATATAGGGATTGACTATTCGTCACCCTGGGTGAGGAATGGTTATTCTTCACCCCCTCTATTTTACCACCAATGCACTGTAATTTTACGTTCCGTAAGTTTTGTCTTATTTCTGACGTAAGAAGAGACCGTAAGAAAATATATAATCGCCGTAAAAAATATTTTATGTTATGTAAAATTACAAATGTAAAAACATAGTGTAAAATATGCATAAACTCTAAATTTTCTTGTCTTATGACCTATATTTTTATTTTCTTATACCAAATTTTATGTAGTGAATTAATAGGAATGTAACTATTTGAATTCCAAATGTAATTTAATTACGAAGTGATTGTAAGATTACCTCGGGTGAAGAATACCTCGGGTGATGAATATCATCACTATATATATATATATATATATATATATATATATATATATATATATATATATATATATATATATATATATATATATATATGACCAAGGATTATAACCTAGGTTGCGAAATATAACCAAATATGGGAACATATAATACACCGCAACCTTTAGGCATGATGTTGGCTGACCAACCTTGTAGCGGGAGTTATAACCCAGCTCTTGGAGGAGAAACAACTCCTGTTTATATAAGGCTGGTTTATAATATAAACCGTTCCGGGTTATGATAAACGCCGGTTTACTCCATATTGAAATTTCGATTCAAAACTAGATCGGGCTGATAGTCTCCGGATCATGATTTGATCGTGTACTGTCAATTTGAAATTGGCAGTCTGATCGGGTTGGTAACGCCGGTTTAAGAACCATCATAAATCTTGTCAAATAGAGAGCAAAACTCAACCAAAGGCAAAGAAAACCATTGTAGTCGAGGCTTTTCACGGGCTGCCAGGCCCCAAATTCGAGGCTTTTCATGGGCTGCTGGGCCACTGAGTTAAACCATTTTTGCAAAGCCTTTTAAGATGGCCCGTAATACTTAACCAATCATCGTTTTAACTTGACAAGTTCAGGGTCTGTATTTTAGAGTAACTTGTCAAAGTTCGAAGGGTCATACCAGGTTTACACAGGCGTGACTTACTTAAAGAGGCAGGTTAACCGGGGTTTTAGGTGTATACACCAGGCTTCCAAGCCATGGCTTGATAGCCCAATTACAAGCGTTGATTCTAAGTTCATTGCAATAGCAAAGAATCCCCAAGTAACGTTTTGAGCAGTGCTCAGTGGGTGCCCATGTTTGAGTTGTTGTTTTACAGCACTCTCTTTGGCCCCAGATTGGCTTTGAGCCAATCAAGAGGTGTGACTATGGTTCAAGTACGACCAAGCCCCCAAGTGATGCTATGGCATTGCGCCTATCAAAAGGTGTAGCTATGGTTCGGACACGACCAAGCCCCCAAGTGATATAATATAAAGCTTTGAGAAGCTAAATCAAGGGGTAAATCGGGCGCCGCTTTAGAAACAGAAGCTCCATGTAACCACACATGATGTAAGAAAACAACAGATACCCCGCTTTAGTTGAGGTTCCGGTTTATTATATTGATCATCGTATATACATTGTCATAATATGTACATAAGCAGAGCCTATAGCTCAAGTATAGTAAGGCCGAAGGTGAGCAATATTCCACGGCCGGTTGGTCTTCTCCTCCGATTTACGTGAGTCTTTGCGCTCCCGAACATCGATTAGGTAGTACGACCCGTTGTGCAGATTCTTGCTGACCACAAAGGTTCCTTCCCAAGGGGGGGGGCAACTTGTGCATGTCCGTCTGATCCTGGATGAGCCGAAGCACCAAATCTCCTTCTTGAAAGGTTCTGGTTCTAACCCGGCGGCTATGATAGCGACGCAGATCTTGCTGATAAATAGCCGAACGGGCTACCGTTATGTCACGCTCCTCATCTAACAGGTCAAGAGCTTCTTGCCGTGCCTTCTCGTTGTCAGCTTCAACATATGACTGCAACGTATTATCTCACGGGTACTCCGAGATATCCTAGGACAACACTGGATTCTCCAGGTGCCCAAACAAGCAATCCACCCAGATGTGTATTAAAGTTGCCACCTTAAGTTGAACCATTAAATGATCATCTCATATCTGTCATGGATTCATTCACCCAAACCACGTCTACAAGCATAGCATAGCAGCATAAGCATAACATAGAAGTAACTCCCAAGGGTTTGATAATAAACAAGGCAATAGTTTCTACCTCATCAACTACTTCCCAATACCCACAAGTTAATCACATCCTAATCATGCAGTGTTGGAGGTTTGGAACTAATGCATAAAAACTGGGTATGAAGAGAGTATGATCAATGTGTTACTTGCCTTGCTGACGATCCGCAAAACCTAGAGACTCGTAGTAGCACGCTTCACACTAAATCGGATCAAACGGAGCAACGAAACTCAAACTAAGAAAGAAACAAGATCCGATTACTAATCTGGACTAAAGTCAAATTTTACAGTACCAAAATCTTGTTCAAGTTGGATAAATAGAAAGAGGGCTTCGAGATGAAGATCTAGGCGCTTGAATCGCCTGATTCCGATAAATGAGCGAAAAGATAAACTAAAACGAAAATCGGGTCAGAAATCGCGATAAAAAATAATCGCGAAAAAAAACCCTGGAAAAAGAAAAACTGACGAACAGGCTAACGAACGAACTTCGCTGTCTGCGGCTAACGGGTGAACGGCGTTCGTTAAAACAAACGTACGGACGAATGTCCGCAAAATAACTAAACCGAAAAAACCGAACCGATCTATTAAAAAAGATCTAGGGTTTCGAAAATAAAAATCGATCGGTTTAAAAATCTGGCGGGTACCTCGTGGAACAGGACAGCGGCGGTGGCGTCCGGGGCGGCGCCGACGCGAGGCGGAGGCGGAGGCGGCGGGCGGTGCTAGGGTTCAAGGGTCAAGTGGCGGGTGGTCAAGACTCGGGCCTTGACCTTTAAAAGGGCCGGTCAAGGTCTCAAAGTGACATGGCCCGATAGTGTAACTTTTAATATATTCAGCGAGAAAAACGAAGAAAAGAAATACTAAACGGATTCCAAAAATCCTGAAATAAATTTTCCCGTCCTCTAAAAATCTACCGGACAAGGTGAACATTTATTTAGGACTCTAATGCAATTTTGAAAAACGCATATTTTTCCTAATTCAAATAAAATAGAAATAAAATCCAAAAAAAATGTTTATTTGTTTTTTAATATTTTTCCTCCAATATTTCATTATTTTGGGGAAGACATATTATCCCCTCTCATATATTTTGCTATGAAATATTTTCGGAGGGAAAAATAATTAAAACAAATGACCCTTGTTTCAATATTTGATAAAATTCGAATATGAGAATGGTGAAATCCCCAACTCTCTCCGAGGGTCCTTGAGTTGCGTAGAATTTCAAGGATCTCGAAACGAAATGCAATAAAATATGATATGCATGTATGACCTATGTATAACATTGCAAATTGAAAATTTGGGATGTTACACCATCCTTCACGGTCTTCATGAAAACATCTAGATAATCTCCGTGTTCTGGTAGAAATACTTTAACCTTTGCATGCTCACCAATCATGTATTTTGAGAGGTAATCTTGAGTAAACTGCTTTGGCAAGCACTGCAAAGGAAAAAGATTCAGACATTGTCATCTAACACAACTCATTATGGGCAGTAAAAAAATTTGCAGAGTTCTTACTTACCATCCATGATTCATTGTTGTCTTGGATAAAGTGTAAACAAATAGTTTAATTGCCATCTTTGGACCCATTTTACTAACAATCTTTATCAACTTCCTCACTTTATGCTGGTTCATCGATATCTCATTGCCCCATACGCAGAAAGGGTCGAAACGCGGATCTTTACCAATGACATATGTACCTAAAAGCACCAAGTTGATATTAGAAGCTAAACATCAATGGCACAATGATGTAGTACAATACTCTTTTATAATATGTCTATATACATCCGTATGTGGTAGTCCATTTGAAATCTCTAAAAAGATAAATATTTAGGAATGGAGGGAGTATCTTATAACATCCAATATAGTCACATATTAGATGAATTAACATCTTATATTATGGGCCAGAAGGAGTTTAGTTCATTCTTACAAATTATCTGCTGCTGTATCCACAGGTTACAATTAGTTTGAGCTAGTTCGGGCTCAAATAGGCCTAAAGTATATCTAAACATGAGGGCTAGTTTGAGCTAGTTGCATCTATAACCCACGCAAAAAAACTAGTATCCAACCCAAGAGGTGCTAATTGGAGCTAGTTCTCCTAGTGCATTTATTGTCAATCTAACCCTGCCATCCAAACAACTCTTTGGATGGAGTTAGTTCAGGGTTAGTAATGAGCTAGAAACTAACTCTAACCTCTAGCTAAGTTGAGTATCCAAACAGGGCTGTGTTGTTGCTGTTGTTGTTGTTGCTCTTCTACGTATATCTAGACATCATTAGAACATTAATGTAACACTCTTCCTTGTTGCTATGTAGCCTAGGATCACATATTTATACATTAAGTATAGTGCATGTTGCTATGTAGCCTCAGATATATTACATATGGCCCTAGTTAACCTAAGGAAAAATGGGTTGCAGATATATTCAGTTAAAAGTCTGATTCACCGATTGCTCCCTTATCAGCCGCCGACCTATATGATACCAGCTACCGATATCCTGAACAGTGAGCAGATATAAGCCATGGGATGAAACTAACCTCGATGGAAAACATCAGTCGTTCCCAAAATTGTCCTGTGTAGGTACATCAAGAAGCATGTTAAGCACAACATGCTAAACATCAACCAAAATTACACATGGCAGACAAAATAATCTTCAAAAGATAGCTTCAGTGTGCAGGTTTAAGCATGCTAGTAAAGCAAAACTAGTGGAAAGGTGTGCTAACTGCAATAGGCCAAACATTTAACAACAAGCAAACATGGTCATTCAAACTGGTATTGCGCCGGTCTAAGTACACTGGTTATGGTTAAATAAAAATGGAAAGGTGTGTTAACTACAAGATGTAGCAACCAAATGTAGTCATTCATAGTGGTAATGTTGAAACTTTTTTTCTCGAATATGCACGAGTGTGCATATTATATATTAAAGAAGAAAGACAAAAGCATGGCTCCACCAAGATTACAAGGGTTTCGTTACAATGGACTACTCATTACTCGCCCACCACTCTAGCCGAAGGAAGAAGGGGTCTACATTCCCTTTGAACTTGCCGGCTAGCAACCATAACCTTCCCTCCGACCTAATCCTACCGATAAGTCCAACAATAGAAGGCGATGCCCCATAAAAAACAATCGCATTCCTATGCTTCCACAGCTCCCAAAGTACAAGTATGAAGATAGTATGGAGATCCTTCCGATTGTTTTTGTCCATCCCCTGCTTGTCCCTTAGCCATAGGGCAAGCGAATCATGTGCCGTCGGCGACCATTCCACCTTGCCCAAAGCCTCGCATACCACCACCCATACCGATCTCGCAACCACACACATGAGTAGCACATGATTGATGGTTTCATCCTCCTGGTCACAAAAGGGGCATGCCTCCTGGCGTGGTAGCCCCCTCCTTGCAAGGTGATTCGATGTCCAACATCTGTTTCTGAGCGCAAGCCAGGCGAAGAATTTGCATGTGGATGGGGCCCTAGATTTCCAAGTCAGCTAGGCCATTGGGTCAATAGTTCGGCCCTAGAACTTCGCTGCGTACGTAGATTGTACGGAATAATGGCCGTTGGGCTCCCATGCCCAGGCAACAGAGTCCGGCACGTCCAGCTGCGGCTCCCATGTGCTCACTCTAGTCCATAGCTCCAGGAATTCATGCAGTTCCTGTACCCCAATGTTAGGGCCAATCTCCATTGCCCAAGTACCATCCTCAATGGCCGAGGCAACCATCATTGTCGCCTTGATCCGCGGTGGAATTCTGCTGTATATAGTTGGGGCAATCTCCTGTGCCCTCCTGCCATCGATCCACCGATGCTCCCAGAAGAGAGTAGTGAGGCCACACCTTGCTTCACTCCGCTTTGCCGCCCGAAAAAGTTGCATTGCCTCTCGTGGTACCTTTATGCGGAACTCCATCCATGGTCTACTCGCATCCATTCTTGCTAACCACGGCCATCTAGTTTGCATGGCCACATTGAGCCACTTGAGATTTAGTAGGCCTAGGCCGCCAGCCCATTTCGGTGAACATACCGAATCCCGTGCCACCACACAGTTGCCACCATTAGCCTCTGCCCGTCTGCACCATAAGAACCCTCTGCACACTTTGTTCATCACAGCTATAGCCTTCGTAGGTAGATACAAGGCCATTATGGCATGAATGGGCATAGCACAAAGCACCGACTGTACCAACGTGAGTCTTCCACTCTTTGGCATTAAGGCCGCTTTCCACTTTGGTAAGCAGTTAGCCATCTGGTCCACCAGGTACTGCAACTGCAATGCAGATTGCTTCCTAAGGGTCAACGGCAGCCCCAAATACTTGATTGGGAAGGCCCCTTTCTGGCAGCCCAATTCATCACAGGTCATTGTGATCTCCTCATCATTACACCTTATTGGTAGTGCCGTAGATTTCAGCATGTTTATCCGCAGTCCCGAAGCCTCTCCAAACAGATCAAGAATGCTCTTGCACACCTCAAGTTCCACTGGCTTGGGCTTGATGAAAACTACCACGTCGGCCAAAAAGATGGACAGGCGTTGTTTCATGCCAGTGTTGGAAATATGCCCTAGAGGCAATAATAAAAGCATTATTATTATATTTCCTTGTTCATGATAATTGTCTTTTATTCATGCTATAATTGTATTATCCGGAAATCGTAATACACGTGTGAATACATAGACCACAATACGTCCCTAGTAAGCCTCTAGTTGACTAGCTCGTTGGTCAACAGATAGTCATGGTTTCACGACTATGGACATCGATGTCATTGACAACGGGATCACATCATTAGGAGAATGATGTGATGGACAAGACCCAATCCTAAGCATAGCACAAAATCGTGTAGTTCGTTTTGCTAGAGCTTTTCCAATGTCAAGTATCTCTTCCTTAGACCATGAGATCGTGTAACTCCCGGATACCGTAGGAGTGCTTTGGGTGTACCAAACGTCCTGGCGTAATCGGGTGACTATAAAGGTGCACTACGGTATCTCCGAAAGTGTATGCATTGGGTTGACACGGATCGAGGCGGGATTTGTCACTCCGTGTTACGGGAGGTATCACGGGCCCACTCGGTAGTGCATCATCATAATGAGCTCAAAGTGACCAAGTGTTCGGTCACGGGATCATGCATTACGGTCTGAGTAAAGTGACTTGCCGGTAGCGAGATTGAGCGAGGTATTGGGATACCGACGATCGAATCTCGGGCAACTAACATACCGTCTGACAAAGGGAATAGTATATGGGATTGATTGAATCCTCGACATCGTGGTTCATCCGATGACATCATCGAGGAGCATGTGGGAGCCAACATGGGTATCCAGATCCGCTGTTGGTTATTGACCGGAGAGTCGTCTCAGTCATGTTCCAGATGTCTCCCGAACCCGTAGGGTCTACACATAAGGTTCGGTGGCGCTAGGGTTATTAGGAAGACTTGTATGTGATTACCGAATGTTGTTCGGAGACCCGGATGAGATCCCGGATGTCATGAGGAGTTCGGAATGGTCCGGAGGTAAAGATTTATATATGGGAAGTTGTCAACGGACACCGGAAGGTTTAGGGCTTATCGGTGTGTGCAGGGGCCACCGGAAGGGTTCCGGGTCCACTGGGAGGGCCACCCTCCCGGGGCCACATGGGCTGCATGGGGCAGGAGCCAGCCTGGAGGCTGGGCGCGCCCCTGGGCCCATGCGCCTAGGGTTGAGGGGAACCCTAGAGGCGCCCCCTTGCTTGGGGGCAAGTTCCCCTCCTGGCCGCCCACCCTCTAGATCCCATCTAGAGGGGCCGCCCCTTGCCCTTCCCCTATAAATAGAGGGGGTGAGGGAGGGCTGAACACCTAAGCCAAGGCGCAGCCCTCCCTCCCAACACCTCTCCTCCTCCGTCGTGCTTGGCGAAGCCTGCCGGATCTTCTTTGCACCAACAACACCACGCCGTCGTGCTGCCGTTGGAGCTGTCTTCCTCAACCTCTCCTTCCTCCTTGCTGGATCAAGACGGAGGAGACGTCATCCGTACCGTACGTGTGTTGAACGCGGAGGTGCTGTCCGTTCAGCACTTGGTCATCGGTGATCCGAATCACGGCGAGTACGACTCCATCATCACCATCCCCTTGAGCGCTTCCTTTTCGATCTACAAGTGGTATGTAGATGCAAACTCACTCCCTTGACTCGTTGCTTAGATGAACTCATAGATGGATCTTGGTGAAACCGTGGGAAAAATTTTAATTTTCTGCAACGTTCTCCAACGGTGGAATCGTGAGCTAGGTCTATGCGTAGTTCTCTATTGCACGAGTAGAACACAATTTGGTTGTGGGCGTAGATCTTGTCAACTTGCTTGCCGCTACTAGTCTTATCTTGCTTCAGCGGTATTGTGGGATGAAGCGGCCCGGACCAACCTTACACGTGCAGCTTCGTGAGACCGGTTCCACCGGCTGACATGCACTAGTTGCATAAGGTGGCTGGCGGTTGTCTGTCTCTCCACTTTAGTTGGAGCGGATTCGATGAAAAGGGTCCTTATGAAGGGTAAATAGAAGTTGACAAAATCACGTTGTGGTTATTCGTAGGTAAGAAAAGCGTTCTTGCTAGAACCCAATTGCAGCCACGTAAAAGATGCAACAACAATTAGAGGGCGTCTAACTTGTTTTTGCAGCAATTGTCATGTGACGTGATATGGCCGAAGTTGTGATGAATGATGAATGACATATTGTGATGTATGAGATCATGTTCTTGTAATAGGAATCACGACTTGCATGTCGATGAGTATGACAACGGCGGGAGCCATAGGAGTTGTCTTTATTTTTGTATGACCTGCGTGTCATTGAAGAACGCCATGTAAATTACTTTACTTTATTGCTAAACGCGTTAGCCATAGAAGTAGAAGTAGTCGTTGGCGTGACAACTTCATGAAGACACGATGATGGAGATCATGATGATAGAGATCATGGTGTCATGCCGGTGACAAGATGATCATGGAGCCCCAAAGATGGAGATCAATGGAGCTGTATGATATTGGCCATATCATGTCACTACTATATGATTGCATGTGATGTTTATTATGTTTATGCATCTTGTTTACTAAGAACGACGGTAGTAAATAAGACGATCCCTTACAACAATTTCAAGAAGTGTTCTCCCCTAAGCGTGCACCGTTGCTAAAGTTAAATCGTTTGAGCACCACGTGATGATCGGGTGTGATAGATCCTTACGTTCACATACAACGGGTGTAAGACAGTTTTACACATGCAAAACACTTAGGGTTAACTTGACGAGCCTAGCATGTACATACATGGCCTCGGAACATGGAGACCGAAAGATCGAACACGAGTCGTATGGAAGATACGATCAACATGAGAATGTTCACCGACAATGACTAGTCCGTCTCACGTGATGACTAGAGGGATGTCTAATCTGAGTGGGAGTTCATTAAAATAATTTGATTAGATGAACTTAATTATCATGAACTTAGTCTAAAACCTTTGCAAATATGTCTTGTAGATCAAATGGCCAGCGCTCATGTCAACTTGAACTTCAACGCGTTCCTAGAAAACCAAGCTGAAAGATGATGGCAGCAACTATACGGACTGGGTCCGGAACACGAGATCATCCTCATAGCTGCCAGAAACAATATGTCCTAGAAGGACCGCTAGGTGACGCTCCCGTCTCCAGAGAACCAAGACATTATGAATGCTTGGCAGACTCGTCTTGATGATTACTCCCTCGTTCGATGCGGCATGCTTTACTGACTTAGAACCGGGGCTCCAAAAGCGTTTTGAGCAACACGGAGCATATGAGATGTTCAAGAGCTGAAACTAGTTTTCCAAGCTCATGCCCGGTCGAGATATGAAGTCTCCGAGCAAGTTCTATAGTTGTAAGATGGAGGAAAACAGTTACGTCGGTGAGCACATACTCAAAATGTCCAGGTTGCACAACCGCTTTGTCGGTGGACATAAACCTCCCGGACGAGGCGGTCATTGTGAGAATCCTTGATCGCTCCCACCAAGCTACAAGAGCTTTGTGATGAACTACAATATGCGGTGGGATGGTGAAAACCATTCCGAAGTATTCTCAATGCTTTGAAGTCGTGAGAGGTTGAAATCAAGAAAGAACATCAAGTGTTGATGGTCAATAAAACCACTAAGTTCAAGAAGGGCAAGGGCAAGAAGAACTTCAAGAAGGACGACAAGGAGGTTGCCGCGCCCGGTAAGCAAGTTGCCGGAAGAAGTCAAAGAATGGACCCAAGCACGAGGTGAGTGCTTTTATTGCAAGGGAAGGGTCCTTTGGAGCGGAACTACCCCAAATACTTAGCGGACAAGAAGGCCGGCAACACTAAAGGTATATTTGATATACATGTAATTGATGTGTACCTTACCGATTACTCGTAGTAACTCACAGGTATTTGATACGGTGCCGTTGCTCATATTTGTAACTCACAGCAGGAGGCTGCGGAATAAGCGGAGGCTGGCGAAGGGCGAGGTGACGATGCGCGTCGGGAATGGTTCGAGTCGATGTGATCGCCGTTGACACGCTACCTCTACATTTACCTACGGGATTAGTTTTGAACCTTAATAATTGTTATTTGGTGCCAAGTTTGAGCATGAACATTGTATCTGGATCTCGTTTGATACGAGATGGCTACTCATTTAAATCCGAGAATAATGGTTGTTCTATTTATATGAGAGATATGTTTTATGGTCATGCTCCGATGGTCAATGGTTTATTCTTAATGAATCTCGAGCGTAATGTTACACATATTCATAGCGTGAATACCAAAAGATGTAAAGTTGATAACGATAGTCCCACATACTTGTGTACTTGCCTCCTTGGTCACATTGGTGTCAAGCGCATGAAGAAGCTCCATGCTGATGGACTTTTAGAGTCTCTCGATTATGAATCATTTGACACATGCGAACCATGCCTCATGGGCAAAATGACCAAGACTCCGTTCTCCGGAACAATGGAGCGAGCAACCAACTTGTTGGAAATCATACATACCGATGTGTGCGGTCCAATGAGTGTTGAGGCTCATGGAGGATATCGTTATGTTCTCACTCTCACAGATGACTTGAGTAGATATGGGTATGTCTACTTGATGAAACACAAGTCTGAGACCTTTGAAAAGTTCAAGGAATTTCAGAATGAAGTAGAGAATCAACGTGACCGAAAGATAAAATTCTTATGATCGGATCGTGGAGGAGAATATTTAAGTCACTAATTTGGTACACACTTAAGAAAGTGTGGAATCGTTTCACAACTCACGCCGCTGGAACACCTCGGTATAACGGTGTGTCCGAACATCGTGTCGCACTCTATTGGATATGGTGCGATCCATGATGTCTCTTACCGATTTACCGCTATCATTTTGGGGATACGCTCTAGAGACAGGTACATTCACTTTAAATAGGGCACCGTCTAAATCCGTTGAGACGACACCGTATGAATTATGGTTTGGGAAGAAACCTAAGTTGTCGTTTCTAAAAGTTTGGGAATCACGATGCTTATGTCAAGAAACTTCAACCTGAAAAGCTCGAACCCAAGTGGGAAAATGCGTCTTCATAGGATACCCTAAAGAAACCATTGGGTATACCTTCTACTTAAGATCCGAGGGCAAGATCTTTGTTGCCAAGAACGGATCCTTACGGAAAAGAGTTTCTCTCGAAAGAAGTAAGTGGGAGGAAAGTAGAACTCGATGAAGTACTACCTCTTGAGCGGGAAAGTAGTGCAGCTCAGAAAATGTTCCCGTGATGCCTACACCAACCGAAGAGGATAATAATGATGATGATCAAGGTACTTGGATCAAGTAGCTCTTGAACCCGTGAGTCCACAAGGACATGTTTCGCACCCAGTGGTACGGCAACCTGTCACGGAAATCATGTTGTTGAACAACGGTGAACCTTGAACTATGAAGAAGCGATGGCGGGCCCAGATTCCAACAAATGGCTAGAAGCCATGAAATTCGAGATAGAATCCATGTATGAAAACAAAGTATGGACTTTGGTGACTTGCCCGATGATCGGCGACGATAGAAAACAAATGGATCTTTAAGAAGAAGGCGGGCCAGCGGATGGTAATGTCACCATCTATAAAGCTCGACTTGTCGCTAAGGGTTATCGGCAAGTTCAAAGGGATTGACTACGATGAGACTTTCTCTCCCGTAGCAAAGCTTAAGTCCGTCCGAATCATGTTAGCAATTGCCGCATACTATGATTATGAGATATGGCGGATGGGCGTCAAAACAGCGTTCCTTAACGGTTATCTTAAGGAAGAGCTGTATATGATGCAACGGAAGGTTTTATCGATCCTAAGAATGCTAACAAAGTATGCAAGCTCCGGCGATCCATTTATGGGCTGGTGCAAGCATCTCGGAGTTGGAACATTCACTTTGATGAGATGATCAAAGCGTTTGGGTTTATCTTGAGACTTATGGAGAAGCCTGCGTTTACAAGAAAGTGAGTGGGAGCTCTGTAGCATTTCTCATATTATATGTAGATGACATACTTTTGATGGGAAATGATATAGAATTCTTAGACAACATTAAGGCCTACTTGAATAAGTGTTTTTCAATGAAGGACCTTGGAGAAGCTGCTTATATATTAGGCATCAAGATCTATAGAGATAGATCGAGACGCCTCATAGGTCTTTCACAAAGCACATACCTTGATAAGATTTTGAAGAAGTTCAAAATGGATCAGTCCAAGAAAGGGTTCTTGCACTGTCTTTGCAAGGTGTGAGATTGAGCCCAGCTCAATGCCCGACCACGGCAAAAGATAAATAAGAGATGAGAGTCATCCCCTATGCCTCAACCATAGGATCTATTATGTATGCCATGCTGTGTACCAGACCTGATGTAAACCTTGCCGTAAGTTTGGTAGGAAGGTACCAAAGTAATCCCGGCAAGGAACACCGGACAGCGGTCAAGAATATCCTAAAGTACACGAAAAGGACAAAGGACATGTTTCTCGTTTATGGAGGTGATGAAGAGCTCGTCGTAAAGGGTTACGTCGACGCTTAGCTTCGACACAGATCTGGATGACTCTAAGTCACAAACCCGGATACATGTATATGTTGAATGGTGGAGCGATGGCTGGTGCAGCTACAAGCGAGGCGTCGTGGCGGGATCTACATGTGAAGCGGAGTACATGGCAGCCTCGGGTGAAGGAGTTCATCACCGACCTAGGAGTCATACCCAATGCGTCGGGGCCGATCAAACTCTTCTCGTGACAACACCGGAGCTATTGCACTTGCCAAGGAGCCTGTGTTTCACAAGAAGACCGAGCACATCAAGCGTCGCTTCAACTCCATCCATGAAAATGTTCAAGATGGAGACATAGAAATTTGTAAAGTGCATACGGATCTGAATGTCGCAGATCCGTTGACTAAACCTCTCTCATGAAAGCAAAACATGATCAACACCAGAACTCTATGGGTGTTCGATTCATCACAATGTAACTAGATTATTGACTCTAGTGCAAGTGGGAGACTGTTGGAAATATGCCCTAGAGGCAATAATAAAAGCATTATTATTATATTTCCTTGTTCATGATAATTGTATTTTATTCATGCTATAATTGTATTATCCGGAAATCGTAATACATGTGTGAATACATAGACCACAATACTTCCCTAGTAAGCCTCAAGATGACTAGCTCGTTGGTCAACGAGATAGTCATGGTTTCACGACTATGGACATCGGATGTCATTGACAGCGGGATCACGTCATTAGGAGAATGACGTGATGGACAAGACCCAATCCTAAGCATAGCACAAGATCGTGTAGTTCGCTTTTGTTAGAGCTTTTCCAATGTCAAGTATCTCTTCCTTAGACCATGAGATCGTGTAACTCCCGGATACCGTAGGGAGTGCTTTGGGTGTACCAAACATCACAACGTAATCGGGTGACTATAAAGGTGCACTACAGGTATCTCCGAAAGTGTACATTGGGTTGACACGGATCGAGGCGGGATTTGTCACTCCGTGTTACGGGGAGGTATCACTGGGCCCACTTTCGGTAGTGCATCATCATAATGAGCTCAAAGTGACCAAGTGTATGGTCACGGGATCATGCATTACTGATGCAGTAAAGTGACTTGCCGTGAAGATTGAGCGAGGTATTGGGATACCGACGATCGAATCTCGGGCAAGTAACATACCGTCGACAAAGGGAATAGTATACGGGATTGATTGAATCCTCGACATCGTGGTTCATCCGATGACATCATCGAGGAGCATGTGGGAGCCAACATGGGTATCCGGATCCGCTGTTGGTTATTGACCGTAGAGTCGTCTCGGTCATATGCATGTCTCCGAACCCGTAGGGTCTACACATAAGGTTCGGTGGCGCTAGGGTTATTAGGAAGACTTGTATGTGATTACCGAATGTTGTTGAGTCCCGGATGAGATCCCGGATGTCATGAGGAGTTCCGAATGGTCCGGAGGTAAAGATTTATATATGGGAAGTTGTCAAGCGGACACGGAAGGTTTTGGGCTTATCGGTATTGTACCGGGGCCACCAGAAGGGTTCCGGGGGTCCACCGGGAGGGGCCACCCCTCCCGGGGGGCCACATGGGCTGCGTGGGGCAGGAGCCAGCCCCTGGAGGGCTGGGCGCGCCCCCCCTTGGGCCCATGCGCCTAGGGTTGGGGGGGGAACCCTAGAGGGGGCGCCCCCCTTGCTTGGGGGGCAAGTTCCCCCTCCCTGGCCGCCGCCCCCCCTCTAGATCCCATCTAGAGGGGCCGGCCCCCCTTGCCCCTTCCCCTATAAATAGAGGGGTGAGGGGAGGGCTGAACACCTAAGCCAAGGCGCAGCCCCTCCCTCCCCAACACCTCTCCTCCTCCGTGACGTGCTTGGCGAAGCCACTGTCGGATCTTGCTGCACCAACAACACCACGCCGTCGTCTTGCCATTGGAGCTGTCTTCCTCAACCTCTCCTTCCTCCTTGCTGGATCAAGGCGGAGGAGGCGTCGTCCGTCTGCGTGTATGTGTGTTGAACGCGGAGGTGCTGTCCGTTCAGCACTTGGTCATCGGTGATCTGGATCACGGCGAGTACGACTCCAACATCACCATCCCCTTGAACGCTTCCGCACTGGATCTACAAGTGGTATGTAGATGCAAACTCACTCCCTTGACTCGTTGCTTAGATGAACTCATAGATGGATCTTGGTGAAGTCGTAGGAAATTTTTAATTTTCTGCAACGTTCTCCAACAACCAAGATCTGGCATGGCTCAGACACCTCTTCTTGTGGCCCGTTTAAACAACCTGTGCAATGGCTACATGGTGAGGATGAAAGGCATCGGTGATATAGGATCTCCTTGTCTCAGCCCCTTGTAGTTGTGAATAGTGTCCCTTGGGTCTCCATTTACCATGATCTTTGTTGTCGAGGTCGCAAGGATACCGCAAATCCACGCCCTCCACCGTGGTCCAAACCCCAAATGCTGCATAACTTCAAGCAAGAACGGCCACTGGACGGAGTCAAACGCTTTTGATATGTCCAATTTCAGCAGCACGGTGGGGATCTTCATGGCATTCAACTTGGGGCTGTGCTTTGCACCAACATGAAGTTGTCATGTAGTGATCGGCCTTTCACAAAAGCACTCTGGTGATTTCCCACAAGGTTTGGTAGTTGCCCCACTAAGCGACAAGCCAGCACCTTCTCGAAGATTTTTATAGCTCCATGGACTAGGTTGATTGGCCTGAAATCACCAACCTCCAAAGCACCATCCACCTTCGGTAATAGGGTGACAAGTGATTTGTTGATAGCTGCCATGCCCCTCACGTCCCCCTTGTAGAAGCAATTCATGGCCTTCATGAAATCCGCCTTTATGATGTTCCAACATGTAGCATAGAAACGGCCGGTGAAACCATCCGGCCCAGGTGCTTTGTCCGGCGACATACTCTTTATCACCTTTTCCACTTCGTCCATAGTGAAGGGCTCCTCAAGTTGTGATAAGTCAAGCTGCGGCAGGTTAAGCTCATGTAGGTTTAGAGCGCAACCCCTCGGCTCCACAGTGCCAAATGCCATGCCATAGTAGGCATCAACTGCGGACGCCACCTCCTCTTGGCCCGAATACACATGGCCATTGTACCTCACCGATCTGAGCACATTCTTACGCTGCCTATGGCTCGCTTGCTAATGAAAGGTCCTCGTACTACCATCCCCTTCCCGCAATTACAAGAGCCTCGAACGTTGCCGTGCAATGGTTCTCTCCAGAGAGCACAAACCTAACAATTTCCTCTTCAAACACCTTCTTAGATCACGCTCCACCCCCGAGAGCTCTCTCGAATCCATGGCCACGTCCAGTTGCTTTATCACCTACAAAGCAATGGAAATTTTCAGTTTTACATTGCCGATCCAATGTGTACTCCATCTCTGGAGACTGACCGCAGTGGCTCGCAGCTTGTTATGTAGCGTGAGGTAGTCATTAGAGGCCTGTGGTGTCGAGTCCCAAGCCATCTTCACCATGTCCATGAAGCCCTCGGCCTTGATCCAAAATGCTTCAAACTTGAACCTCTTCCTTGTGCTAATCTCCATGTTGATGTCCAGCATGAGCAGGCAGTGATCCGAGACCGCAGTTCCAAGGGCAGATAGAAAGCAAGATGGGAATGCCGCATCCCAATCATTGGATACAAACACATGGTCAATCTTCTCCAGCGTAGCGTTTTGTCTCTCATTAGACCATGTGTATCGCCTCCCATTGAGGTATAGTTCCTTCAATTCCAATAAGTTCAGCTTTGATCTAAACCTCCTCAACATCCTGCGATTTATTTGGTCATTGCTCTTGTCCTCCTGCCCAACCAGGAGGTTAAAATCACCTGCCACCACCCACGGCCCTGCATGTAGGTCGCTTATGTCGACTAGATCCTGCATGAACTCAATGTTGTCGGTCTCCTCCTGTGGTCCATAGACACAAGTGAGCCACCATGCCTGCTCATCCTCCGGGCACTTGACCAGTGCCGTTAGCATGTGGTTAGTGTAATGTGGGCTTGATAGGTGGGTAATGGATCCGTCCCAAGCCACCAAGATCCCACCACGAGTGCCAACCGACAACAAGTAAAAGAACATATGTATTGCCCAAACATTGCCGCACTACATTTGCCGATACATCTTGCAATTTAGTTTCTTGTAGACAGACGATCGCTGGATTAACCACTGACACCACCTAGAACAGAGCGTTCCGCCGGGCCCTAGCATTTATCCCTCGGATGTTCCACACGATAACTTTCATTGGTTGTGCATTCATCGAAAATGCCCATGATTCCAACCCTAGCCGGACACGCACTAGGCCACCTTGGTGCCATCCATCCACGTCACCTGCGGCGACTCCCAGCCAAATAGTGCAAGCACCGCCGCAATGTGCTCCTCCGAGAGCGGACGGGAAAAGAGATCCACGTACATCTTGAGCGCTTCCTCCGAAATAGTTTCGCCCTCATGTGCCAAACACAGTTTCCCGATGAGGACTTGTTGCGGTTTGGTGGTAGCATGCTTGGCAATCCTCGCACTCCGCCTTGGTGTTATGTCAAGCCTCTGCTTCTTCCTCGCTTGGCGTCCTGGGTTAGGTGGTGCCCTAGATGCCGGCCTTGGTAATAACTGAGAAAGCGGCAGGCGCACCCCGGCAGAAAAATAGCCCACATCCACGTGAAAAACCTCCTCTAATCCATTCTGCATGGGCACACGAGTGCATGGCCTCGGATCCGGTGTGGTGGCCGTCCCATCCGCCTGTGGGGCCGCAACCACCCCATGCATAGGCGCAGCTGGCCTCGGATCGGCGGGTTGGTCTCATCATATGCGGGGTTGGCCTCATCCAGTGGGGTCCGCTTCTCCTCCTGCAGTTGCATGCAATTCCTCGATACCCGCAATGGGCTGGTCTCCCCGCAGGACAGGCTGACCAGGAAAGTTTTCCATTCCTACACCTGTTTATCATGATCCTCTAGATGCTCCGACAGCGACAGGAGCCTATCCTCCACGACTGCCCCAAATCCAACGTGATCCTCCCCGCCGGTCTGCCTCCTCCTCATCGATGGTCTGCTTCCCCTCCGGCGCCGTCGTCCCCGCCGCCCTCCTCACGCCTCGTTGCCTCGACCCCTTCTCCATGTTGTGAGACCCCGACTTCTCCTTCTCCCCTGCTCCAGGCCGCACTGCCGCTCGCATGATGTGGCCCGGCGCCGCCTCACCTCACCTGCCGCCCTCTCTGCCGGGCCAGCACCAGCGCTGCTAACCTCCCTATGAGCGCTTGCCCCGCTGACCCCGGCCGCACCTCTGCTGCTTCGGCCAAGCACCCCGGCGCGCTCCACTGCGGCCTTGGCGCGCCGCCGTCTCCGTCCTGCCCGGCCTCGACCATGGCCTCGCGGAGCCGGTCCCACACACGCGCCCTTGCCCCTTCCACAGGCGTTCGTGCAGGGAGGTGGCTCGAGCCACTTACAGTGGGGCCCTCCCCAGAATCGAGAAAAAAGGAAAAGAGTAGAGGAAAACAAAAATGGAAAATAAAAGGAAATAGTAAAGTGAATTAATTAATTAGTAATATAATTAGTTAATTAATTAACCTTGCTTAATTTGTCCTAATTAACTAGCCTAGGTGTTTAAGCCTATTTTAACTAAATTGTGACAATTACATGTGGATCTCACACGCCCTATTCACACCTTTGACCAATCAACCGTTGACTTGGTCAACAGGGTCCCCTGGCCCCACAGGTCATAGGCTGTGGCTAGTTTCTACTGTGTACACATAGCTTTTTACTACTTAAATTGAATTAAAATAATTTAGAAAATGAATTAAAACTTTAGAAATTAATATAAAATAATCCGTAACTCAGATGAAAATACTTTGAACATGAAAGTTGCTCGAGCAGCAGGAGACGATTCCGGATCATAACCCGTTCGTCCGCCACACCCCCTAACCTATCGAACTTGCAACTTTCCCCTCGGCTCCTCTTCCCGAAAGCGAAACACCGGAATACTTTCCCGGATGTTTTCCCCTTCGTCTGTATCACCTCCTCCTACGCGTTAGGGCACATCTAGCACCGCACATTTTCTTGTCATGCACCGTCATGCTTATGTTTGCATTATATTTATTGTTTCTTCCCCTCTCCTCTCCGGTGAACACCGAGACCGGCCTTGTTGCTACCCGATCACGACTACGGAGTTGATTGACCCCTCTCTCTTGCCCGAGCAACTGGGCAAGCCCCCTTGATCACCAGATATCGCCTATTCTACTCTATCTTGCTTGCATTAGAGTAGTGTAGCATGTTACTGCTTTCCGTTATACCTATCACGATGCATAGCTTTGTCCTTGTTACTCTTGTTGTTACCTTTACGCAATCCTATATGCTTAGTATAGGATGCTAGTATTTTCATCTATGGCACTACATTCTTGTCCGTCTGCATGCTATACTATCGGGCCGTGATCACTCGGGAGGTGATCACGGGTATATCTTGTATACTTTATACATGATACATGTGGAGACTAAAAGTCGGGTAAATTTGGTGGAGCACCCATGAGTGGATCTTTGTGGCGAGGCGGCAGGCAGGTTGAGACCGCCTAGGAGAGAGGTGGGCCTGGCCTGTTCGGCGTTCGCGGATACTTAACACGCTTAACGAGATCTTGGTATTTGATCTGAGTTGGCTCTGAGCCTATACGCACTAACCAATTACGTGGGAGAGATATGGGCACTTTCGGCGTCGTGGTATCGGCGGCACTTCGTGACGTCACCCGGCCTTGGCGCCCGAATTGGTGGGCAACGCCACTAGGCTAGGGTCTGCTTTCGGCCGCCCTACTTAGCGTGCGGTGTGCTTTCGGGGTGATGGGCCCGGACCACAGGCGCCTAGGTTTTGAACCGGCGTCTTGACCTCTCTGTTGAGCCTAGGTGGGGCTGCGACATGTTGATCTTCCGCGGCCGGGCATGACCCAGGAAAGTGTGTCCGGCCAAATGGGATCAAGCGTGTTGGGTTATGTGGTGCACCCCTGCAGGGAAGTTTAATCTATTCGAATAGCCGCGATCTTCGGTAATAGGACGACTTGGAGTTGTACCTTGACCTTATGACAACTAGAACCGGATACTTAATAAAACACACCCTTCCAAGTGCCAGATACAACCGGTGGTCGCTCTCTCTCAGGGTTACGAGGAAGGGATCGTCGGGTAGGATTATCTATGCGATGCTACTTGGAGGACTTCAGTCTGCTCTCTTCTACATGTTGCAAGACGGAGGCTGTCAGAAGCGTAGTCTTCGACAGGATTAGATATCCCCCTCTTATTCTGGCATTCTGCGATTCGGTCCAGCGATATGGCCCTTTACACATATATCCATGCATATGTAGTGTAGCTCCTTGCTTGCAGTACTTTGGATGAGTACTCACGGTTGCCTTGTTCCCCTTTTCCCTATCTCTACTCGATTTACTGCGACTGCACGATGGAGCCCGGAGCGACGCCACCGTCGATGGCGACTACTACCGGAGGTGCCTACTACTACGTGCAGCCCGGCGGCGACCGGGAAGTAGTTTAGGAGGATCCCAGGCGGGAGGCCTGCGCCTCTTCGATCTCAGATCCCGGTTTGTGCTAGCCATCTTATGGCAACTTGTTTAGCTTATGTGTGTACTCAGATATTGTTGCTTCCACTGACTCGTCTATGATCAAGCACTTGTATTCGAGCCCTCGAGGCCCCTGGCTTGTATTATGATGCTTGTATGACTTATTTTATTTTTAGAGTTGTGTTGTGATATCTTCCGTGAGTCCACGATCTTGATCGTACACGCTTTGCGTGTATGATTAGTGTATGATTGAATCGAGGCGTCACAAGTTGGTATCGAGCCATTTGCTGTGGAATCCCCTTCCACACTCCTCGGCCGAAGTCGAGTCTAGACTTTACAAAACTTTTACTAACTTGGCTGTGTGGCCCATGGGCCCACGTCGCCATTGGGTGGTATTAAGGATCTTTTACTCCTCGATCTTTACTCTGGGACTCTGATCTCTCTTCTATTCGGGTTATATGAATTTTGCTAAAACTAACTTTAGGTTCTCGAAAATACTTTCTCCCGGAGAGGCCCTTCAGTCCAGACGGTCACCGACTACGCCAGAAGATTTCGGAGATACTCTTTGATATTCTCTCGAGGCTTTGTGCCCATCACTTTTGCTATTCCAGACCACCGATAAATCCTTATGGATAACTACTTACACTTGCCATTCATGCAATCATCCCCCATTGATCTTGTTATTACAAGATACCCTGAGAATATTTTGTGCCTACTGCCTTGCAGTTCCTTGCCACCTGAATACCCCTAAGAATAAATTCTCACCCTTTCCGAGTATCCGCTCATCCCCAGTTGTTCAGATGTTTCACAAAAGTCTTTGTAATACTATTCAATCCTCCGAAAATCCTTAGCGACTTTATTGCTCGCAATACTTGTCTACTTACATTATGGATGCTTTCCACATGGCTGGCAATATTCGTTAGTACCCTTAGACACCGTCATTTTGATCCTATTGTTTCAACATGAGTGCGAATGCCCGCAATCATCAGTTGATCCTTTTAAATTATCTTTCCGGCTCAGATGTCATTTTGAACATGAGCTTGATCTCAACCAATCTATTGAGTGTCATTTGTACCCTTAGGCCTATTGAACTTATCCATCCTTGATCGGGCGACTACTTGATCCTTTATTTTGAAATCGAAATTCCTTTGTTATCTAAGCATCGAATTATTTAGATGTTCTATAATATGATGCCCGTGCATTCTTCTTCCTCACGGTTGAGTACCGATGCTCACATCGGATCCCTTGTGGACCATCGGTTCCTTTGATGGATTTTATCCGGCGGTGTCCTTCATATTGAATAACCTTGAGAGCCTTTCCATGGGTATATAATGCCTTTAGTAAATTGTATCATCTTCTTTAGAACAATGCTCTACTTTCGAGCTTGTATTATTTACCCAGAAGTTTGTGGGATATGTTCGTAAGATGCCCCGATGGGTTGAACCTATGCCTTCCTTAAAATGTGTGAACTCGAAAGTTTTCACGAGTCATACTCTTACGGTGCTTCGCTAGATAAAATTTCAGCACTACAACTTCTTCGAAAATGAGAAGTGAATGAAAGGTTATGCATTGGAGAAGTGGGAGTCGACCTTGAACTTTGTGTTCATGCCCATGGACACGATGTATATCCTATCATGGAAGCTTCTTGTAATAATAACTATTTCCTTGATAACTAACATATGGTATCTGTGAGTTGATCCCTTGCAACCGTGGTTCCGACCATGATTGATATTCTTTGATTCCATTTCTCGGACAAGTTAAAACAATTGTCTTCTATGGATCAATACACCAGTCCAACCTTTACTTTGATCTTGTGTCGAGTATTACCCCCCTGGTATCTCGAGATTATCATGGAACCGCATAACTTCTTATGAGTTCTTCATCAAGTGCTACCTTCCCACTGATTCCAATTTTTCACGGGCTCTGAGTTATCATACACTCAAAGACACCGATAAGCTGAACCGAGTCCGCTTTTCTGGTTCAACAACTCTTCAGTAAGCTTCTATAAGTACGAGTTTGTACCCGATCAGGACATTCCTAGCCTGTTTGGCTATATCATTGTCGTGATGATTTTAACTGTGATACCCCGTCCTTCTTCTCGGAGCACAATTTTCGATGATGAGCTAACCTTACGTCGATCCTCATCGTCATATCATTTCGCCTTGTACAACAAGCTTGGTTTCGAGCTTGTGTCGTACCCTTGGTTCCAATAACCTTTCACTTCATCATTACTTTGACTTGATGTCGTCGCCGATCGATTACATCTTCATGAACTCTTGCGACAAAGGTGTCGTGATCGTTAACATTCTGAGCTCATACCGGATATCAATTGAATTCATGATGAGAAATACCATCCTTGCCCTCGATGAATTGTATTATCATCGACCACTTTATTGCCTTCCCACCAACACAAGCTTGTTCATGTTTGGTGTTATACCTTGAGTTCCTTGCTATCCAGCAATTGTTCTTCTTTACCTTGGAGTATTACCATCCTTTATGTCAAGAATGTTTTGAGATTTGTTCCACCTCTTGAGAATTCTTGACATAAAATTACTTCTCACCATCACCATTCTTTCTTGGTCCCGTGTTAATTCCAACAAGTGAAGCGGTGTTGTTTGGATTCTTTCCTTCTAGCAACCCTATTTCTTTGAAGTTAATGGTCGAAAGTTCATTCTTAGGCTATTGATTATTGAATCACCATTACGACATTGGTCGTGCAACCCAACCCATATTTGGGCGCACCTTTCAACCAATGTTTATTTGGGTATGTTTTCCTTGAGTATACCTCATTATATTATCGATCGACAAATGCTATTTCCTTGTTCACATAATTGTGGAAATCCATCTTTTGAAAATCTCGGTGAATTGTCATTTGAGTCAATCAGCCACCTCCTCACCTCTCCTTGGTTTAATGATGAACTCTTTGTTTGGGAACCCGCTCCCATAGTTCATTTCCGAGAATCTTGCAATGCCATTTCAACGATTTGTGTTGCGCCTTTTCTTCTCGGACATCCACGAGTCACGAGGTATCATGACACCAATTGGATCTGAATCTCGGTCGGATATGATGGTTGGGACAACTTTCCGGGAGTTATGTTGTTGGTCCTTTGATGACCCGGTAACATGATGTCATGCCTAGCACCCCCACAGGTGGAGGACCTATCATTATGATTTCTTTTGCAAGGATAACCATTCCTCTGGAGGAAATTGTAAGACTTATTCTATAAGTTGTTCTGATGAATCGCTTCGTGTATCCAGTCGACCTTTTGCATGAAGACCATGTCAATGCTATCCTAAAGCATGTCTGTGGTAATCTGACTTTCAACCAGAACATTTGAAGCCAAATGCTAAATGTTTCTTGCTCAATTATCCAAACACCTTTGTATGGGTAATGCCATGAAATTTCTCTCCCCTTACCTAAAGGGTTTTCTACTTTCTATCCTCTTATGGATATCATGCCCTCCTTGTCCTTGGGAAGGATATATCCACGAAATATGTGTTTAAACACATTTCCCTTACCATTGTTACATTTAACTTTGATGATCACGTTGTTCTTTTCATTGGGTTGTTTAACCTCCCTTGTGATCCATAGGATCTAAGCGATAATATTCTTACGCTTATGTAAACACCTTGGTGTACAACCGTGTCGATAAGACCCGTTGAAATTGTCGATAGCATTCCGGTCACCACCGATGGGCGAGAACCTTGCCTATTGGTCCGCCTCGTTCAACGAAAGCAGGAAAATGGTTCTCTTCGTCCCTACGCCCTTGGTACCGACATTGTTGCCGACATAAGCGATAGGCTACCCTCGACATGCCTTGCTATTGTGACCGTGCGAGATGTCACCGCTCCTATTTTTAACCCACATGGTGGGCCCATAACCCACAGTTCCACAGGATCGAAACCTGACACTCCTGTACACCCTGTTGTCAAAGTTATTCCTCGCGCTTGACTTTGTAGGTAATTCACGGGCCACCTGCCTGTTGATCTATTTAGGTATTAGATGCAATGCTTATTTACATTGCTCTAAACCCCTTCAACACTTCGTTTCAGGCATCGAACGATTGCACCTGCTCGAAACTTCCAATGATACCTCCTTACTTTGCTCTCGATATTTTCTTAAGTTTCAATTCGGGAGTTACTTTCCGCCACCTTCCTCGATGTTATCGACCAGATAAACAACCTTGTAGAGGTCTGTCCTTTTGAAGCTACCCCTTATCCTTTCCGTAAATGCGATGAAGATCCCCAAGGAAGGGCGACAACTTCATCATGATGACCCGAAGCGGAAGGCGAAGACATCAATGTAATGGATCGACCTCTTGAGAAGAGCAACTATGACCGAGAAGAATCGTTAGAGTTACGTAACGGATCCCTTCCCCCTTACTCCCGCTCCTAAATCTCGGGACGAGATTTCTTGTAGTGGAGGAGAATTGTGACGCCTGGATATTTAAGCTACAATAATTCCTTGTTAATCATGCCACATCATCACGGTTACTGTTGTTAATCTCACGATAGTTCAAAACGATTCAAATTCAAATTTGAGTCAAAGGCAAACCACCAAAGTTTTCAAATATTAAAACTAAAATGTTCAGTGATTGCCATAATTTGCTTAAGTAAATATGGTGTAATAAACACATTTTTATAAAGTGCCTAGATAATTTAAAATGATTTAAAACAAAAAAGAAAATAAATAAAAGAAAATGCAAAACAAGAAACACACACACACACAAAAGGAAAACCACCTTCCGTGTGGGCCTTGGCCTGAATTGGCCGGACAGCCGACCGGCTTGCGGCCCACCCCCCCTGCGCCCACAGCCTACTTGGCCCGCGTCCCCCACTACAGAAACCTAGCTACCGCACCCCATTCCCCCACACCCGTCCCTCCCCACTCCTCTCGATCCCATCTGGATCGGGGAGGGTTCGACCCACCTCCTCCTCTGCCCCGATTGGATCGGGGATCGATCCCGCCGCTTACTGCAGCAGCGCCGCCCGACTCCATCACCTCGCACGCCGCTCGCCCACCGACCCAGGGCAGCCGAGCCCCGAACCCGTCGGCCGCCGCCGCCCGAGAATCTACCTGCCAGACCTCCCCCTGCTGGATGCAGATCGGCCACCCAGGCAGTCCCGGTGCCGCGCTCGCCGCCATTCCACCGTCCTGCCGGCCCGTCGCCGCCCATCGCAGGAACCTCCCTTGATCTGCCTCCTCCTCATCGACGGTCTGCTTCCCCTCCGGCGCCGTCGTCCCCGCCGCCCTCCTCACGCCCCGTTGCCTCGACCCCTTCTCCGTGCTGTGAGACCCCCGGCTTCTCCTTCTCCCCCCTGCTCCAGGCCGCACCCTGGCCGCTCGCATGATGTGTGCGGCGCCCCCCTCACCTCGGCGCCGCTTTCTGCCCATTGGCACCACCTTTGCTAACCTCCCTATGAGCGCTTGCCCCCATGACCGTCCCGGCCACACCTCTGCTGCTTCCGACCGAGCACCCAGGGCTGCTCCACTGCAGGCGCCTTGCCGCCACGTCTCCGTCCTGCCGGCCTCGACCATGGCCTCGCCGAGCCTGGTCCGGCCACCGCGCCTGCCCCTTCCACCATGTAGCGTTAGGTGCACGGAGGGAGGTGGCTGAGCCACTTGCGGTGGGGCCCTCCCACCTGTAAATCGGAAAAAAGGAAAAGAGTAGAGGAAAAGCGAAAATGGAAAATAAAAGGAAATAGTAAAGTGAATTAATTAATTAGTAATATAATTAGTTAATTAATTAACCTTGCTTAATTTGTCCTAATTAACTAGCTTAGGTGTTTAAGCCTATTTTAACTAAATTGTGACAATTACATGTCGGTCTCACACGCCCTATTCACACCTTTGACCAATCAACCGTTGACTTGGTCAACAGGGTCCCCTGGCCCCACAGGTCATAGGCTATGGCTGGCTTCTGCTGTGTACACATAGCTTTTTACTACTTAAATTGAATTAAAATAATTTAGAAAATGAATTAAAACTTTAGAAATTAATATAAAATAATCCGTAACTCGGACGAAAATACTTTGAACATGAAAGTTGCTCGAGCAGCGAGGCGATTCGGATCACATAACCCGTTAAATCCGCCACACCCCCTAACCTATCGAACTCGCAACTTTCCCCCTCGGCTCCTCTTCCGAAAAGCGAAACACAGGAATACTTTCCGGATATTTTCCCCGCCGTCGGTATCACCTCCTACAGCGTTAGGGCACACCTAGCACCGCACATTTTCTTGTCATGCATCGTCATGCTTATGTTTGCATTATATTTATTGTTTCTTCCCCTCTCCTCTCCGGTGAACACCGAGACCGGCCTTGTTGCTACCCAGTCGACTCACGGAGTTGGCGACCCTCTCTCTTGCGAGCAACCAGGCAAGCCCCCCCTTGATCACCGGATATCGCCTATTCTACTCTATCTGCTTGCACTAGAATAGTGTAGCATATTCGCTTTCCGTTATACCTATCACGATGCATAGCCTTTGTCCTTGTTACTCTTGTTGTTACCTTTACTGCATTCCTATATGCTTAGTATAGGATGCTAGTATTTTCATCTGTGGCCCTACATTCTTGTCCGTCTGGCATGCTATACTATCGGGCCGTGATCACTCGGGAGGTGATCACGGGTATATACTATATACTTTATACATGATACATGTGGAGACTAAAAGTCGGGTCGGTGGTGGAGCACCCACAGTGGATCTTTGTGGCGGAGGCGACAGGCAGGTTGAGACCACCTAGGAGAGAGGTGGGCTGGCCCTGTTCGGCGTTCGCGGATACTTAACACGCTAACGAGATCTTGGTATTTGATGCAGGTTGGCTACGAGCCTATACACACTAACCAACTACGTGGGAGAGATATGGGCACTTTCGGCGTCGTGGTATCGGCCGAAGCGCCGTGACGTCGTGACGTCGGCCCAGCGGCAGCGCCGAATTGGGTGGGCGCCACTAGGCTGAGTGCGCTTTCGGCCGCCCTCGCATAGCGTGCGGGTGTGCTCAGGTGATGGGCCCGGACCCTTGGGCGCCTAGGTTTAGACGGCGTCTTGACCTCTCTGTTGAGCCTAGGTGGGGCTGCGGCGTGTTGATCTTCAGCGGCGGGCATGACCCGGAAAGTGTGTCCGGCCAAATGGGATCAAGCGTGTTGGGTTATGTGGTGCACCCTGCGGTGAAGTTTAATCTATTGAATAGCCGTGATCTTGATAACAGGCGACTTGGAGTTGTACCTTGACCTTATGACAACTAGAACCGGATACTTAATAAAACACACCCTTCCAAGTGCCAGATACAACAGGTGGTCGCTCTCTCTAAGGGTTACGAGGAAGGGATCGTCGGGTAGGATTATATATGCTATGCTACTTGGAGGACTTCATACTGCTCTCTTCTACCAGTTGCAAGACGGAGGCTGTCGAGCGTAGTCTTGACGAGATTAGATATCCCCTCTTATTACGGCATTCTGCGATTCGGTCCACCGATATGGCCCTTTACACATATATCCATGCATATGTAGTGTAGCTCCTTGCTTGCAGTACTTTGGATGAGTACTCACGGTTGCCTTGTTCCCCTTTTCCCCTATCTCTACTCGATTGCTGCGACCGGATGATGGAGCCCAGAGCGAGCGCCACCGTCGATGGCGACTACTACCCCGGAGGTGCCTACTACTACGTGCAGCCCGGCGGCGGCGACCGGGGAGTAGTTTAGGAGGATCGAGGCGGAGGCCTGCGCCTCTTCGATCTGTATCCCGGTTTACGCTAGCCATCTTATGGCAACTTGTTTATCTTATGTACGTACTCAGATATTGTTGCTTCCGGCTACTCGTCTATGATCGAGCACTTGTATTCGAGCCCTCGAGGCCCCGGCTTGTATTATGATGCTTGTATGACTTATTTTATTTTTAGAGTTGTGTTGTGATATCTTCCCGTGAGTCCCTGATCTTGATCGTACACGTTTGCGTGTATGATTAGTGTACGATTGAATCGGGGGCGTCACAGCCCGTCGCCCACCCGGAGCCGCAACATCCATTAGCGCGTCACCAAGCACCTCGATCTCGATGGAATAGCAGAGCGCCGTAGCGCACCTCCCACCAGACATCTGCCACCCCTCCTCGCCTGCCCAGATAGTGCGTCGTGGCTCATCTATGTAGAGCATCCGCCGTCTTGGGATTCTCTCCGGCCGATAGTGCGAAGCATACCCGAAAGTCCGCCATGTCCGCCCTGCTCGCAGTTTGTTCACCCACACCGACAACGTAACCAAGACCACGAAGGATCACGCTCGCCGTCCGCTGATTCCATGCATGGGTCGGCACCCCCCTTAGCGACAACGGGACGAGGAAGGGCAATGTCGCCGCCGTGGCCTGAGCTTGCAGAATCCAAGGCCGCAGGGAGAGCTTGAACCAGGGCGCCTCTACGCGGCCCGCACGGACCATACGGTCACGGAGAGCACCGTCGTGGCACAACACTAGAAAATCCTCCGGGTAGAACCACCGGATGGACATCGCCGCCGAGTCCACGTCCATCGTCGACCTTGTGCCAGTCACCGTGACAAGCACGACCCTTGCCAACTCCGCCTCAAGCCTCCTCGTATCTTCCGCCGCCTCCAAGAAACAGACCTCCACCAGCTCTGGCTCTGGCTCCGGTCGAGGCATCCTGCCCTCCACCAGGTCGAAAGGTGTCGAGAACCCCGGGTTAGACACCCTCCCCGCCACCGGTGGTGACCGCGCCACGGGCTGCCCCTGAACCGGTGGAGATCGGGTCACAGGCAGCCCCTGCACCACCTGGCTCCACAGCCGGACCGCACCTGGCGGCGGCTGGCCTAGAGGCGGAGGCGGTAAGGTCGACGGCGAGCGATGCGGCGATGCCGGCGACGAGGAGGCGCCCTCTGCAGCCACACGGTGCCGAAGAGCGGGTGGCAGGCGTGGTGGTTGCTCCACCTGAGACGGACTGCAAGGACGGCTGCACCCGCGCGAGGTGTGGCCAGCACCGCGACAACGAACTCAGAACATGGGGTTGTTGCACTCCCTGGAGATGTGACCCTCGCTACCGCAGTTGTAGCAGCAGCCGTAGAGCTTCGCCGGAAGCTTGGAGTTTGGGGGGACGAGCGGCGGTAAGCATCTGTACACCCACCGAGGCGGCTGGCGCGCGAGCACGCAGACAAAGCCAGCGGCGGCCACCTGGTACGCCAACCACTGTTACGCCCGGCCTAGGGGCGAGAAGCGAATGACCAGCTCCACGCCACAGACCACCGAGAAAGGCGGTGCCCAGGATCTCGGGGACAACGATGGCGGACCTGAGCTGCAGCCTCGGCGGCGCCGGAGGGGCCGAGGGCATCGGTCGCAATTGCGTCGGGGGAGGAGCAGCGCGAGGCGGGGAGGACAGAGGAGCGTCGGACTCCGACGCGTCCGAACCAGAGAGAAAAACCCTAGAGGCCATGCCTCTGCAGGAGGAAGTGGGCGCCGCCTCCGGAGTGGAGAGCAGCGAATCTGGTGGCCGCCGGCGCCGGAGTGGCCGCCGACACGGAGCGCCTGGGGTGGGGAAGGGGAGCGTTGGGGAATGGATTCCGGTCTTGCGTACTATGTTTTCTAACTGTTATGGAAAAGAAAATGAACATGTAGTACACATGACGGTACAACAAATAGGAACCTAAATTAGAATCATACATGAAGGGGAAGAACAAGACTGGTACTGATGAAACTGGTACTGATGAAATTGAACTGCACAGTTCATACTTGCACATATAGAACACCATGTTGTGAATAACTGGAATAAACAAGGCATACTACGAACAACCAAAGATAGCATTTGCAACTGAACATATGCTAACTACAAACAACCGAACAACCAAAAACTTTAAAAGAGGCATATGCTAGCTATAATAGGCTTAACAGCAAGCAAATATATGCATTCCTATCGGTATGTTTAAAACTGGATTGATGAAATGTACTGCATAGTAAATAATTGCACATATAGTGCATCACATTGTGAACAACTGAAATAAACAAGGCATACTGCAAACAACCAGATATAGCAATTAAAACTGGACATATTCTCACTACACTACAAAAGGGACTTGACAAAACAAATCATGGGTTTCTCCCTGTGAAGAGGCACAGCAAAACAAATCATGGGTTTCCTCACTTGTCACAGATGGGCTTTCCCGTGGGAAGAGCACGGACCCTGGATGTGCTCCATGTTGTCGCAGATGGGATCCTTCCCCTTGGAAGAGCACGGTTGTATGGTGCCCTCCCTGATGTCGCAGACAGGTGCTTTCCCCTTGGAAGAGCAGATGGGCTCTTTCCCCTTGGAAAAGCCGGAGAGGGTACCCTACTGAGGGAGTCCTGGATTAGGGGGTATCCGGACTGCCGGACTGTGTACAACGTCCAGACTATTGAAGCGTGAAGATACAAGACTCAAGACTTCGGCCCGTGTCCGGATGGAACTTTCCTTGGCGTGGAAGGCAAGCTTGGCGATCCGGATATTATATTTCTTTCCTTGTAACCGACTCCATGTAAACCCTAGCCCTCTCCGGTGTCTATATAAACCGGAGAGGTTGGTCCTAGAAGGCTGATCACAATTACAATCATACCATCATAGGATAGCTCTTAGGGTTTAGCCTCTACGATCTCGTGGTAGATCTACTCTTGTACTACCCATATCATCAATATTAATCAAGCAGGAAGTAGGGTTTTACCTCCATCGAGAGGGCCCGATCCTGGGTAAACATCTGTGTCCAAACCGCGGAGGAAGTGTGGGACGAAAACGACACACTCATTGGGCTCCGGCATAGGGATGACCTGCTCTGGAGCAGGAAGCCTGTGCTGGATATCTGCAGTCAAGCATCCGACCTCCCTAAGCTTTGCAGTGTCCTTCTCTTCAATCGAGGAGGCCACCCACCGGCCTTGAGGGTCAGATCCGGACATATTGGAGGATTCCGGAGGGGAGGAGCTTAGGTTTTGGGTGTTAGAACTCGAGGTGCGAGAAGGCACGATGAAGGTGAAAAAAGAGGCGTAGGTCTCGACCCCTTTATAAAGAGGGTGAATATCAAGAGTCCTCGGTGTGACCGTTCGAGGCTTATCTAAAAAACACACGGGTTATACCAACAGCCGTCGTGGGGTCATGCATACTCATATTGATGGAAAATCCCGTAATAAGAGGAACACGATCTCTGCCTCGACGGGACGTGCCAATAAAACCGCCTCGTAACACGAGTCGTTGTGGGGCAGGGAATGTCGGTTCGCGTTGGACCGAGCCACGATGCAAGGGCATGACGCACGAAGATTGCCAGCAAATCAGATCTGTACCGTACGAAGATCATCTTGCTGATCCGGACACAGTCTACATGTTCGATGACCACTTTGGAGTATTCGGAGGAGGAACCCGCCCTGCAATGCCGAAGACAAGACTGCGCGCTGGACTCATCGTCATTGAAGCCTGGTTCGAGAGGCTCTTGAGGAGTCCTGGATTAGGGGGTATCCGGACTGCCGGACTGTGTACAATGTCCGGACTATTGAAGCGTGAAGATACAAGACTCAAGACTTCGGCCCGTGTCCGTATGGGACTTTCCTTGGCATGGAAGGCAAGCTTGGCGATCCGAATATTATATTTCCTTCCTTGTAACCGACTCCATGGAAACCCTAGCCCTCTCCAGTGTCTATATAAACCGGAGAGGTTGGTCCTTAGAAGGCCGATCACAATTACAATCATACCATCATAGGCTAGCTCTTAGGGTTTAGCCTCTACGATCTCGTGGTAGATCTACTCTTGTACTACCCATATCATCAATATTAATCAAGCAGGAAGTAGGGTTTTACCTCCATCGAGAGGGCCCGATCACAGGTAAACATCTGTGTCCCTTGCTTCCTGTTACCATCAGCCTTGGCCTTGCAGATCGGGACCCCCTACGAGATCCGCGGTTTTGACACCGACATTGGTGCTTTCATTGAGAGTTCCTGCGTATGCCGTCGCTACGGGCTCGATGGCTCCTTCAACCATCGCCAATAACACGGTACCAGACAGTCCACGATGAGCACGGCTTAGACCTGCTTTGTCGGCAAAGCTTCGGTATCACCCCGCAGTAGCCTCGGACCTAAATCCGGAGCAGGCTGCATTGCCTGAGGATGGAGGGCTGGACCCTGCCCCACAGGTCGCGCACTCATCGGCGTTGGAGCCGAACACGGGCATTACCTCTGTGGTGGCCTGTGACAACAGACCCCCGGATTCGTATCCGAATGATGGTTCCAGTCCGCGCACTTCCGAGCCAGTCGAACCAGGTTGGGCTCCGGTAACGGAGTTCACCGCTGCGGATATCTTTCAGCACTCGCCTTTTGGCGACATGCTGAACCTATTAAAAACTCTCTCTTTGACAGAAAATTCTGGACCAAACTATGTCCGGCTCGAGTGGGAAGCAGACGACGAAGAAATTCGTTTCCCACCCACCACCCACTTCATAGCCACGGTCGAGGACTTAACCGACGTGCCTAACTTTGACTCCGAAGACATCGACGGTTTGGACGACGATGTACGAGAAGATTCAGAATCTATGGGGCGCTGGACTTCTCCCTCGTCATACGACATATACATGGTGGATACGCCCAAAGAGGACAAAGGCAACAATCCGGACGATAAAACCCCGGACGAAAGCCAAAGCGACGGCGCAGACGCCGTTCTAAGTCCAACAACGATAAAAATAGCGACAAGAGCGCCCGGAGGATCGATACTACAATCAACTCCGAAGGCAACAACGACCATACGGACCCAGCGATGGAAGCGGGGCGAACCAGGTCACCACGAACACGATTCGGAGCGGGCGCCCGAGGACAATGATCCCGGGACGAGGTCATCAAAATGAACCCGGCCAGAAAACAAGTCCAGGATAATGATGCAATTTTGGAAAAAATCGTGGAGCGAGATAACCTCCATAGAATGCTTATAGCCCTTTGCAAGAAGTCTAAAGAAGCAAGCAGCTCAAAGCCGCCTGAAAGCAGCTCAACCGCGAGATGGAATAAAGTGCTGAACCTTTGAAGAAAGATACGGCGATGATCGCCATACAAAGAGCTGTCCAAAACGCAAGCTACTGCCAGAATTCGACGATGAAGCCGTACCACTTCACAATCGCAACAAAGCGGCTACCGACGCCGCGCACGATCCACGTGAACACCTGAATAAGAAAGCTGGCGCGGCGAGGTCCATTTATGGATCCAAAGGACGCACCCCAGCGAGGGACTATGGTCACCAAAACGATTACACCAATCGAATACCAGTCCAGAATAAACATCGGACACAACAACAGCCGACGGCATGCCACAACACGTCCGGTCTGAGAGGGCTGTTCACCCTTGTGCTTCACGGATGAAATCTTGGACCATGAATTTCCACGAGGGCTTTAAACACAGCGAACATAGAGGCATATGACGGAACGGCAGACCTGAAGTGCGGATCGAGGACTTTATCCTGCACATACATATGGCTCATGGGGGCGACCTTCACGCCATCAAATACCTCCCCCTCAAACTAAAGGGACCAGCTCGGCACTTTGGTTGAAAAAGCCTCCCGAAAATTCAATTGGGAGCTGGGAGGAACTCGAGGATGCTTTCGAGGCCAATTTTCAAGGGACCTATGTCCGACCTCCGAATCTCTTGACGACTTAAGTCACATAGTCCAACAGCCGGAGAATCGCCCGCAAGTTTTGGAACAGATTCCTTACTAAGAAGAATCAAATTGTTGATCGTCCGGGATGCCGAAGCCTTAGCGGCATTCAAACACAAAGATCCATGACGAGTGGCTCGCTGGACACCTCGGCCAAGAAAAGCCAAGGACAATGGCAGCCCTAACAAGCCTTATGACCCGCTTTTGCGCGGAGAAGATAGCTAGCCCAGTAAAGGCACCGGCGACCCAGCACATCCGAAATAAGGGATGGCAATGGGAAGCCACGGTGTCATAAAAACAAGCGCCAAAACAAGGAAGAGAGCCGGATGACCACGATGGTTAATGCGGATTCAGGGGCTCTCGACCTAATCGGCAAAATAAGCCATCTAAAGGCAGCAAAGAGGGACCGTCCGGTCTGAATAGAGTCCTAGACAGACTATGCCAAATTCATGGCACCCCTGACAAACCTGCAAACCACACGCACAGAGAGTGCTGGGTCTTCAAGCAGGTCGGCAAATTAAATGCCGAACACAAGGGAAGGGAAACACCAAGTGAAGACGAGGATGAACCTCGCCAGCCAAACACTGAAGGACAGAAAAAATTCCCGCCAGAGGTTAAAACAGTGAACATGATCCACACGATTCACACATCCATGAGGAGGCACGAACGCGCGCATAGAGCCACGCTCGATATAGAGTCCATCGTACTCACACCTAACCATTGGATGCCTTATCTGATCACTTTCGATAACTTGAACGACCGAACCAGTATTCGGCGCGGAGAATCAAAGGCCTTGGTGCTGGACCCGATAACCGACGGATATAGTCTCACCCGCGTCCTTATGGACGGCGGCAGCAGTCTCAATTTAATATATGAGGACACTGTCCGCAGGATGGGGATAGACCCATCCAGAATTAACCAAAGCAACACCACCTTTGAAGGGGTGATACCAGGTATTGAAGCCCATAGCAGAGGCTCCGTCGCACTGGAGGTAACATTCGGCCCTCCAGGAAACTCCAGAAGCGAAGAACTACTCTTCATCATCGCACCCTTCCAAAGCGACTATCACGCAGTGCCCGGAGAACGGCCTTCGCCCGCTTCAATGCATTGCCGCACTACGGCTACCTTACACTTAAGATGCCCGGTCCACGTGGCGTCATCACCTTTAGTGGAATAACAGAGCGCTCGTCACGAGCAGAGGAACACGCGACGGCCCTCGCGGCCGGACTATAAGCGGCCTCCAACATCAGAAAACATGACTGGTCATTAAAGACCACAGACTCGGCTAGACGAGTGCGGTCCCCGGATAAAATTGAATCAGTGCACCGTATATGTAGTCCCATAGTGGACACCAGGGGCTATAAATACTTAGCACAGTCCCACAGTTGGCCCAACCTTATGGGCAGGCCAAAATATTACACTTTTATTATCCATCGCATACTTATGTTGTACTCCTCTACGAGTTTTCCTTTTTTCCACAGACAACATTCGCGTGATACCCTTCCAGGATACGACACAACAGAGTCAAAGGCGCAGACGTGCAGCAGGGCCCCTTTCAACAGGTTTCTTTTTAGATTAAGCCCCTGTGTAAACCTTTTCTATTGCCTCTTGTTGTTTAACCATCCCGTGGGTTCCATACCCACAGAGAATACTGCCGTTTTTGGCATTTCGCCACGACAAATTAACGCACGTACCTGGAAACGCAGGGTTTATAATGAATGGGCATTATTGAGCCCATCATATGTTATAAAGTCCGAATACCTTCGGGAGTGTTCGACGTCACGAGTTTGGCCTTATATGCATCAGCTCCGAATCATGTCTTTGGTCAAATGTTGGGTTTGCGGCTCACAGGTTTGCCGCCTTACGTTCGTTATTATCGGATAAGGTGGCGAAGGAGAACTACTGCGATTGTGCCCTGGTTATTCGGACGAGCACCTCGAGAGAAAGCGGAAACTGACCGTCATGATATAGCAAGAGACCTGTTCAATCACTTTCGAAGACTTATCGGAATCTTTAGGATCCCTCCGCATTAACAAAGGACCGTTTCGGTCATGTACACCTGCGCCCGTATTCGGATGCAGCGAATGTACCGGGGCTACATAGTAGCCCCAACATTAGATTCCCATGGCTAGCGAAAGTGTTACAGCTATACAGTCCGGTTGCCCTAGTTCGACGTGCGATCAACTCCTCCATGGACCAAGACATTGGATCAAGTGTGATTAAGCATATTTTTGCGAACACCCCGCATTGTTTATGTAAATTTGAAGCCGACATTGCTATCTTTCGGATTACACATTCATATATATATATATATATATATATATATATATATATATATATATATATATATATATATATATATATATATATATATATATATATATAAACGCCGCACAAAGGGACACAATAATACTTTCGGGCAAAAGTATAAATATAGCCTTATAACCAAAATAACATTGTTCTTACAATGATTCGATTCATCACTCGAATAAGACATTCTTCGAGCACTGCACCTCTATTAGGCGGGCACCTTCTGTGACCTGCGTCAAGTAGTGCTCAACCGAATATTGGCCCCCTGCCGGATCTTGTGTCGCTATAATATTGGCCTCCATATCCGTCCAATAGGCTTTAACGCGAGCAAGAGCCATCCGTGCACCCTCTATGCACGCCGACCTCCTCATGGCGTCGATCCGAGGCACGACCCCAAGGAATTGCTGCACCAAGCCAAAGTAACTGTCCGGCTTAGGCCCTTCCGGCCAAAGATGGTCTATCACAGACCGCATTGCAAGAACGGACAGTCTGTGAAGCTCCGCTATAGCAGCCATCTTGTCACTTAACGGCAGCGGGCGAGTGGGAGAATTGAATTGCGACCAGAAAAGCTTCTCCACCTCTTTATCACCCTGACCCTCGAAGAACTTGGCAGCGTCAGCTGTACTCTTCGCCAAATCCGCATCTGGCGTCCGCTGACTCCAGCGCCCATCCGAGGGAGCGGATCGAAAAACTTCGTCCGTAGCAAGTAGGAACCTCCACCCACGATTTTCTTGGCTGTTGAAGCTCCTCCAGCGCACCCACGAGCTCGGTTCGTATTTCCTTGGTGGCATTGCGTGCCTTGTCCAGCTCGGCCAAGCTATCCTTATGCTCCTTTTTAAGGAGCTCATACCGGTCAGCAGCATTTTTTTTAACTCAACAGCCATTTCGGCTACCTTTTCCTCGCTTCGGCGATGAGCAGCCTGTTCGGCTCTCAGTTCCTCGGCCGCCTTTAGGGCAGCCGCATTGCTAACCCATGCTTGTTCCTTGGCTTGGACAATTTCTGCCCTCAGGGCCTCCACGGCAGCAACACCATCTGCAGTCCGAACATATTACATTAATATCATGCCACCTCCACATTTTCTTATACAAAGGAAGGCAGAGCACATACCTTGCGATTTGTCCAGCCGCTCGTTCTCCAACGTGATATCGGCATCAATCGATCCAATCTGCATGGTTAGTTTGGCAACTTCAACGGACTGGTCGGTGGCCGGACCCGCAGGTACCTGCAGGTGTTTACAGCGCAATCATTGATTTATGATCCCCCGTTTGCCGCCTAGGGCGGCAACCAGAGTCTCAGGGGCTACTATCTATATGGAGCACACCTAACACGTGCCTCATAGCCAAAAACAGTGTATTCTTCACTACATACCTCAAAGCCTCTGAGCAGACTTGTAAATGCTTCATTCAAACCGCTTGTAGCGGAGGAAATCTTCCCGAGCACCGGGCTCATTAATGAGCGGTGCTCCTCCGAGAGTGCAGCTCGCTCCAGTAGGCCGGTCAGTACGTCCGGCCGGACATCAAACTGTGCCGGACCCTTCCCATCGCCCCTCGCGGGAGCCAAACGCTCCGGGCTCGGGGGGCTGGCGCGTGGCTTCCGGCTTCGACAGATCCGGACTCCTCCGTGGCGACACCTCGGTGTCGCCCGCTTCATGAGCCGGAGAGGTGGGTGGGGTCTCGCTCTCCATCATCTCCGGAGGGAGATCCCCCGAAGATGAACTCTGTCGAGAAGGGCTGATAGCCGGACTGCGAAAGATGAATCTTGGTTATTGATCTAGGAGAAACACGGTACCTTTGAATCAAAAATTGACTTACAACTCGGTGGAGGGCTGGCCCGTTGGTGGGCACGATGTGGTGAGGGTGCCCGTTGGGGCAGAGCCCCCTGGTGATATCTTTTTCACTGGTTTGGGCATCTTCGTCTCCGAGTCTTCGGAGGCGGCCCTCTTCTTCCCGCGCGGGGAGGAGGCCTTAGCCCCCCCTTCCCGACTATCTCCTTAGGGGAGGCAAAAATTCCCCCGGTTCGGATGCGTAGTGTATGGAGTTCGGTTTCTTTGTTCCTCCCCTTGTCTCGCCCCGAGGGCATCCTGCTGAGTACCCGGTCGAGCATCTTGGCCATGGTGGGGGCAGGCGAGCCTTCGGGAAGTGGCGCCGGACACCTGATTCTCTCCGCCTTGCTGAGCCATTCCTGGACGCGGATGATTTTCAAAATAAACAATCATGACAAATACAAAGCAGGGTGTCCGGTATCTAGGCTACTTACTTGAGTATCTAGGCGATTGCAGCTTAGGCCCGCGTCCTCGGTGGTATCCGGACACACTACTTTCCGTCCAAAAAATAATTTGCACATCTCTTCGAGCTTCAAGCTGAAGAAGTGCTTGACAGTCCGCGGACCCTCCGGATTGAACTCCCACATCCGGAGAGGCCGGCATTAACCGCAACAACATCCGGCCGGATTAACATCACTTGCATTATCTTGACAAGGTTGGCGTCCCTCTCGAGAAGCTCCCGGATGCGATTCTGCGATCTTTGGTATATCACCGGTAGCCCCAATTCCGTCCTACGTCCGTCCAAGACGCCAACTTTGACGGAGGGCCCGAGCGAAACTCGGGGGCAGCCACCCACTTTGTGCCTCTAGGAGCCGTGACATAAAACCACCTCCGCTGCCATACAGCAGATACTTCTGGGAAAGAACCCTCTGGCCATGGGGCATCGGCGTTCCTGCTTATTACGGCACCTCCGCACTCCACATGTCGCCCCTCGATCATCTTCGGCGTCACATTGAAGGTCTTGAGCCATAAGCCGAAGTGTGGGGTGACGTGGAGAAAAGCCTCGCCTACGATAATGAGCAGCGAGATATGGAGGATAGCGTCTGGAGCCGGATCATGAAAATCCAACCCATAATAGAACATGAGGCCCCTCACGAAGGGATCGAGGGTGAAACCCAAACCCATGGAGGAAGTGTGGGGACGAAACGACACACTCATTGGGCTCCGGCATAGGGATGACCTGCCTGGAGCAGAAGCTTTGTCTTGGATATCTGCAGTCAAGTATCCGACCTCCCTAAGCTTTGCAATGTCCTTCTCTTCAATCAGGAGTCCACCCATCGGCCTTGAGGGTCATATCCGGACATATTGGAGGATTCCAGAAGGGAGGAGCTTAGGTTTTGGGTGTTAGAACTCGAGGTGCGAGAAGGCGCGATGAAGGTAAAAAAAGAGGCGTAGGTCTCGACCCCTTTATAAAGAGGGTGAATATCAAGAGTCCTCGGTGTGACCGTTCGAAGCTTATCTAAAAAACACACGGGTTATACCAATAGCCGTCGTGGGGTCACGCATACTCATATTGATGGAAAATCCCGTAATAAGAGGAACACGATCTCTGCCTCGACGGTACGTGCCAATAAAACCGCCTCGTAACACGAGTCATTGTGGGGCAGGGAACGTCGGTTCGCGTTGGACCGAGCCATGATGCAAGGGCATGACACACGAAGATTGCCAGCAAATCAGATCTGTACCATACGAAGATCATCTTGCAGATCCGGACACAGTCTACGTGTTCGATGACCACTTTGGAGTATTCGGAGGAGGAACCCGCCATGCAATGCCGAAGACAAGACTGCGCGCCAGACTCATCGTCATTGAAGCCTGGTTCAGGGGCTACTGAGGGAGTCCTGGATTAGGGGGTGTCGGTGTCAAAACCGGCGGATCTCGGGTAGGGGGTCCCGAACTGTGCGTCTAGGCGGATGGTAACAGGAGACAAGGGACACGATGTTTTTACCCAGGTTCGGGCCCTCTCGATGGAGGTAATACCCTACGTCACCCGCTTGATTAATATTGATGATGTGTGTTACAAGAGTGGATCTACCACGAGATCAAAGAGGCTAAACCCTAGAAGCTAGCCTATGGTATGATTGTTGTTCGTCCCTACGGACTAAAACCCTCCGGTTTATATAGACACCGGATAGGGTTAGGGTTACATGTAGTCGGTTACAATGGTAGGAGATCTACGTATCCGTATCACCAAGCTTGCCGTCCACGCCAAGGAAAGTCCCATCCGGACACGTGATCGAAGTCTTCAATCTTGTATCTTCATAGTCTTGGAGTCCGCCGATGATGATGATTCGGCTATCCCGGACACCCCTAGTCCGGAACTCCTCAAGAGACCCTGAACCAGGCTTCAATGACGCATTTAGTCCGGGCGTGCATGTTGTCTTTGGCATTGCAAGGCGGGTTCTTCCTCCGAATAATTATAGAAGATTGTGAACACCAAGATAGTGTCCGGCTCGCAAAAATAAATTCCACATACCACCGTAGAGAATAATATTACACAAGATCAATTTGCCGACGTGATTCGTGGCGTGACGTCGCACCACTACCAAGCCTTTACTCAAATTGTTTTTATTGTTCCACCTCGGTAGCGTTTAGCGGCGGTTTCCTTGGCACGTCTTGTCGAAGCAGAGATCGTGTTCCCCTTATTCCGGGATTCCCATCAATACGGACGTGGGTAACCCAACCGCACCATTGATTGTGGCGCTTGGGAGATAAGCGAGTTTTACCAGGCCGGTTGGGACACATGTTTTTGTCCGCCCATATAAGGGGATAAAGATCCAACCCTTTTACCTGCGCCTTCTTCCTCCTTGGCTTATCCATCTCCGCGAACTCGAGCTCCAGCGCCCAAGTCCGCACTCTTCACCTCAACCTTCTCCAACTATGTCCGGAGCGGGAGGCAAGTGGATGGCCTCCTCCGTCACGGAGGGGCAGATCCAGAAGCTGCGCGACGCCGGATATTTGTCCAGCAACATCGCACATCGGCTCCCCGACGAGGGAGAGCTCGTCCCCAACCCCAGGCCCCATGAGAGGGTAGTATTTCTTCCCCATTTCCTCCGCGGACTGGGCTTCCCGCTTCATCCCTTTGTCCGGGGGCTCATGTTCTACTACGGCCTAGATTTCCATGATCTGCCCCGAATTTCATCCTCAACATCTCGGCGTTTATCGTCGTGTGCGAGGCCTTCCTCTGCATCCAGCCCCACTTGACTTGTGGCTCAAGACCTTCAATGTCAAGTCAAGGTTGTGAAGGGCATCCAAGCCGGAGTGCGGAGGCGCCATGGTGGGCGTGATGTCCCACGTTACGTGGTGGAGGGCACTTTCATGGAAACCATCAAGGGGTGGCAATCGGGTGGTTCTACATCACCGAGCCGCAGCGTGACCTGATTGGGCAGCGGCCCCGAATTCAGATCTGGCATCCCTACACGCCTCACCTCCCGGAAAGAGAGTGGCCGGATTTGGGGGATTCGGAGGAGCCGACCGACTCCAAGCCCGTATCCGTAAGCCGGGTGGACAAGAAGCTCAAGCTTGTCAACGTAGTCCAGTCATGCTTATCCGCGGATTCTCCTGCGGTGACGGGGCTTCAACATGTGGGAGTTTGATCCGGCCGCAGCACCGGACCTGGCCGGGCTCTTCGACACTACGCACGAAGATGTCTGGAAGGTGCCGTTCAAGGGCGCCAGCTCCGCATCCGCTACCGAAGATCGCGGATTCCGCTCGCAGCGTCCAGCTGACGAGGTAAGTGATTTCACCACTTGTTTTCCATAGTTTGGCTCTATGCGGGATCTAAACTCCCTTTACCTTTAACAGGGATGGCTGGCGAAGGCCGAACGGATTATCTGTCCGGCCCCATTGCTAGAGGACCCAGCGGACGCCCGCCTAACAGGGCTGCTGGCTACGGCACCCCACGTGGTGCCGGAGAAAAAGGCCAAGAAGACGGCCACGGGGACTCGGAAGAGTTCCCGTTTTCATGTGCTATCAGATGATGAATCCGAGGCCGACTCCTCCCACCAAGGTGAGGAGGAGAAGAAGAAAGCCTCTCCCCCAGCGGGGGGAGGGAAGAAAAGGAAGGCCTCCCCAACAAGGGAGGCCGAAGGGTCCAAGAAGGGACAAACTCTTCCCCCGGGCTGCTCCGCCAACGCCAGTGCCGACGACGAGGACTGGCCTCCAAGGGCCAAGCCCCTGGCGAGATCGTAAGTATCCAGACTCCCGAATAACTTCAAGGTTTTTTCTTTTCGCAACATAATGTCTTTCTAATGCCGCATACAACCCTGCAGTCCGCCCAAGGATGATCTTCCCGTTTGCCGAGCAGGTGTCCTTGGAGTGCGTCGAGATATGGATTCCTTCCGACTGCCTCCACCCGTCTGCAAGCCGCTGGACGACGCCGAGGTGAGATCCCAAGAAAGGACCCACCAGAGGAGGAGGCCCCGAAGGTGTCACAGGACACCCTCCGGACTTTGCACGGACTCAGCCCGGAGGCCACAGTGGCTCGAAGTCCGCGTGAGCGACCTTCGTAAGAAGGGCAAGATCTGCGATGTCGGCTGCCTCCGTCCAACCGGAGGTGCCGGATAATTCTTTGGGCGCTCAACGGCGCCTCCATCGAAGAGGAGCACCGCCTTTGTTATGAGTGCGGTGATTGAAGGTTCGGCTTCGCCAAGCGGGCTGACCGAAGCCTGATAGCCTTCTAACAGGATTTGAGGTAAGAATTTCAATATATGTAAAATGGTACCGCATAGACAGTAGCCCCGATGCTCGGGTTCGTGTTCGGAAAGAAAGCTTGACCGAGGATCTTTAGAAAGATAAACGCAGGAGTCATAAAAATATGTCAATATGGGATTGCAGGTCTGCCGACCTCCGCCGCCAGACCGACCGTGGAGGTCAATACTTTGAAGGAAAACCTCGGCGGTCCGAGAACGAGCTCGGTCATGCCAAGAAGCAGCTCGAGGAAAAGAAGGTGAGTAATACCTTATGAAAATTGTACCTTCTGAAAAAGGATTTGGTTGCAAGAAAAATGACAAGGATAACGTGGGTATTGCAGGGCCACTAACGAGGTGGCGACCACAGAAGGAGGCGGTGGCATGTCGAACGTAATGCGGTTATGAGCGCACTGAGCGAGAGAAGCGGAGGCGCGGGGTGGCGGAGGTACAAAGCAAGAGCTCCAGGATCTCGTGAAAAACATGAGAGCTTGGAGCGTGACTCAAGACTCGAGAGTCTGAGCTTGCAGCAACTCTTGAGAGTGCCAAAGCCGCTAAGGCCGAAGCCTACAAGGCCCTCCAGAGGTTGAGGCGGTGAAGAAAATAGCAGCGGGTAAGGCATTTTTCATGCAAAGTAAGCATGTGAGTGTTAATTACCTGTTGCTTACCCAATTCGGAGCTCTCCAGAGCTGTTCAGAGATCTTCCTTGCAGCGTGTCCGATGCTGCCACATTCTCTGGGCCGAGGAGGGAGCTCGACGGAGAAGGTCTTCGTCTCGGTATCTTTGAGGCCGGACATCCGTGCCTTAGCGACCAAATGAAGCAATGGGTCGAAGCTCCACAAGGCGGCCGAACAGGCCATGAAGGGCCTCATAGTTCTGTGGCCTAAGGAGGCCATGCCCTGGGAGCTACTTGACTGCCCTGCGGCGGGCCGATAGATGCGTGCCCGTGGGTTCAAGTCATCAAGCATTCCGCTTGTATTGAGGGTGCCCGTCGGGCCCTTGCCCGCAAGAAGGTGCACTAGGGCAAGATGGATGCCTTAAGCTCGTGACGGACCCGCCACCGGAGGGCAAGGAGCATCGCATGCGCCGAGATGTATTATAAGAGTGTCTTTGAAGGGTGCCCGCACTATTGCGGGTGAGTGCTCCAAAGATGTAATATTTGAGTAGACTCGCATTTTGTTATCCTGCGCGCTGAAAATTTAGTTCATATGCGCTTAAGCAACGCTTGTTAATTTAAAATATTACCTTCACGTGCGCTTGTTTATCAAATCTGAGAGATGGCAAGTCGTCGCTTCAAATTTCATGCCACGAGTCTTTGGGGTGTTCGGGATAAACTTGAGCGCTCTTGTTCCCATTTTTGGGTCCATCTAGGGAGGCGCTCAACACATCGAACAAGGCAACCGGACTTATAATGCTTGAACACTCTCACTTAGCCATAGAATTCTATAATTTTAAATTTTGGCGAAGCCCCTAGTCTTCGGAAGGCCGAATTTGGGGCGCTATCCACGACTTGGCCGGACAGTATCCGGCTCCTCGCTCTAAGCGGCATAAGTCTTTAAGGACTCGCAAAAACCCTCTCGAACTACGACCGGCTCTCGCCTCATCATGACGGTCAGTTTTAGCTTTCTCCATCGAGGCGTTAACCCGGCTCAAGCTGGGCGGAATCGCGATGGTTCTCCCAAGGCTACCTTAGCCGATATAACGGAACGTAAGGTACCAAAACATGGGAGCAGGCAAACCCAACTATTGACCCAAGACATGATTCGAGCCGATGCATATAGTGCTATAAGTTCGGTGCCGCACTTGTGGAAGTGTTCGGACTTATCATACCATAATGCGGAAACATAAGCCCCTGGTGTATATTAGCCGTACCAAAGTGTACGGATGCAACATGCCGTGAATGAACATATGTATGAAAAGAAATGCAATTATAAGCAAAAAGGTGATGCATTCTTTTATTCAATAAGTGTTGCTACGAATGCAGAACGATACAAATAGTGCGATAAGCAAGGTATGGGACTGTTAAGCATGTCCCCCTCCAGGGGTAGGCTGCAGATTGGTGTATAAAAAATGCTCGTAATGGAGACCACCTGTATATTCGTTGTAGCCTTTATCCTTACCTGGCTGTTGCATCGTGAGTTCGGCAGTCTGCCGGACAGGGCCTCTGACAAACGGAGTCCTGTGGGTAAAAAGTAAAAGGTAAAAAAGAAAAGAAAAAGGAACGACACACTTGAGAGCCCCTGGTGTGGTTGAGCCGCAGTCTGGGTTTATCGTGGTCGTGCCCCTCTCCCCATGCCCATGGTATCTTCAGAGCGTAATGGTGTACGCGAAGGACCTGCTGACATTTCGCAGAGCTGGGGTTGGGGTCGCATCGCTACGCGTGCTCGGAACGTGCCAGTGGTCTTGTTGTAAGTTACTCCGGCGCGGCTTAGGCAAGTCCGGCCGCTTAACGGCGGACTCGAGAATTGCCTTTAAGAGGCTGCATTGCACTTCGCCATGAGAGCCGCCATATGTTCCTCCGTGCGGAGAGAACGTTCGGTGTTTCTGTTGACCGTGATGACTCCTCGAGGGCCTGGCATCTTGAGCTTGAGGTATGCGTAGTGCGGCACCGCGTTGAACTTTGCAAACGCGGTATGTCTGAGTAAGGCATGATAGCCGCTGCGGAACGGGACTATGTCGAAGATTAACTCCTCGCTTCGGAAGTTATCCGGGGATCCGAAGACAACTTCCAGTGTAGTTGAGCCTGTACAATTGGCTTCTACACCTGGTATGACGCCTTTAAAGGTCGTTTTGGTAGGTTTAATCCTTGAGGGTTCTATGCCCATTTTGTGCACTATATCCCGTAAAGCAGGTTCAATTGCCGCCGCCGTCCATCGAGGACTACGGTTAGGTGAAATCCATCGATGATTGGGTCTAAGACTGGTCTGGCGAATCCGCCGTGGCGGATGCTTTGGTGGGGTGGTCCCTTCGTCAAAAGTGATCGGGCGGAGGACCATGGATTGAACTTGAGAACTGGCGGCTCCATCGCGTAGACATCCACGAGTGCGCTTCCGCTCCCTTTTGGGTATGTGCGTTGCGTATATCATGTTCACCGTCCGCACTTTGTGGGGGAAACCCTTCATCCTCTATTGTTCGGCGGTTGGGTCTCGTCCTCGCCATCGCTATGCAGCCCCTTGTCATTGTTTTGACAATTAACTTGCTCGCCTGCTTGAATACCCAACAGCCCCGTTGGTGTGGTTAGCTGGCTTTTCGGGGTGCCGTGTATCCGCGCATAGCGGTCAGTATTCGGTCCAAATTGGACGGACCCGAGTAGTTCTTTTGAATGGCTTTTCACGACCGGGTTTAGAGCCTCGGAATCCGGCATTGATTGTCGTATCCTCAATGTTGTCGCCGTTAGTGCGGCGCTTTGTTTTGTTACGACGCTGCCCGCCATTTCGGTCCTTGAAGTTCGGACCGCCGAATTTCTGCCGAGGTTGTTGCTGCGTGCTAGCCCTGTCCTCACCCGCGAAGCGGGTCATGAATGATGTGAGGATGCCATGGATTTCGGCTTTTCCTGTCCTAGGTGCGGGCAAGCCACTCGTCGCGAATGTTATGCTTGAAGGTCGCGAGGGCCTCCGCATCCGGACAATCGACGATTTGGTTTTCTTGGTTAAGAACCGTGTCCGTAATTGTCCGGCCGATTCGTCTGGATGCTGAATTATGTGGCTTAGGTCATCGGCGTCTGGTGGTCGCACATAAGTGCCACAGAAGTTATCGAGGAATGCGGCTTCCAGTCCTCCCAGCTCCCAATTGACTCTGGCGGCAAGCTGTTGAGCCAATGCGGGCTGGTCCTTTAAGCTTGAGGGGGAGGTATTTGATGGGCGTGAAGATCGCCACCGCGGGCCATGTGGATGTGAAGGAGATAGTCTTCGATCCAAACTGCGGGTCTGTTGTGCCATCATAGGATTCAATATTGACGGGTTTAAACCCTTCGGGATTTGATGATTCATTACTTCGCTCATGAAGCATAGTGGGTGTGCGCCTGCATCGGGCGATATCACGAGGAGCTCAAAAGAGCTTTGTCTCTGTTTTGTTCGCCCACCGGACTTCTTGTGTCCGGCGCGACGGTTGTCGCCACGCATCGTACGCCCATGCGATCCATAGATCGATCTTGATTGTCTTGCCTTGTCCTCCAATATATCTCAGAGGTCCGGAGTGTTCCCCTGTGGCCGTGTGCTTTTGAGCGATGCCGGGTGCAGTTCTAGTGAAGGGCCTAGAGGCCTCTCTGTCGCGGCCACGGGGTGGTCGGTCAGCCGTATTGTCTCCTGGTGATGCGGGTTCGCAAGCCTCCTCCTCTAATCAGGGGAGCAGCTTCCGTTTAGGGTAGCTTTTGGAGGGGCGTTCGAGCTCATGCTCTTCGGCCGCGAGGACTTCGGTCCATCGCCGGCTAGCAGATCCTGATCAGCTCTAAGTTGTTGCTGCTTTTTCTTGAGGCTGTTCGCCATGGCCATAAGCCTGCGTCTAAAACGCTCTTGTTCGACGGGATCCTCAGGCACGACGAATTCATCGTCGTCGAGGCTTGCTTCGTCTCCGGAGGGAGGCATATAATCCTCTACCTCTTCTTCTGCCGCTCTCTCGTGAGGGGCGTCTCCCTCCTCTTCTTGCGCCGAGTCCTCGCCGAGGGGTTTTCTTCGCACTGTCCGGGTGTTATTATCTCCGTGCCGAAATCACCGCTTCTTTGTGGCGGATTTGGGAGCGGCGCCACCGACGCCGGGCGCTTCGTTGCTTCTTGGAGGGTCATCCTCCATTGTTCCATCGTCGTTCCCATCTTTTGGGATGTCCACCATGTATATGTCATATGATGAGGTGGCTTTCCAGTGCCCGGTAGGCGCTGGTTCTTGTTCGTCTCCGGCATCGTCGTCCATATCATCGATGTCTTCGGAGTCGTAGTCTAGCATGTCGGTTAGATCGTCGACATCGGCTACTTGAATTTCTTCGTCGTCCGCATCCCAACCGTCCTGACCGCAGTCCGGCCAGGGCTCTCCTGATAACGACAAAGACTTTAGTGAATTCAGGATGTCGCCAAAGGGCGAGTGCTGAAAGATGTCCGCGGCCGTGAACTCCATAACGGGTGCCCAATCGGATTCGATTGGCAAGGCGCGGAGGGTTGAGTCCGGAGGAGTCCAAAGACTCGAGTCGAGGCCTTCGCAGCGATGTGGATACGGTTCGGCTCGATCACCATAGAGATTGTAGCCCCCGAGGCGGTGTCCAACCACTCGTCCTCGATCGGGGAATCCGGCTCCGGATTAAGGATCGGAGCGGATTCTGGTGCGGCCTCCAGGACACTGTTCGGCTGCAGAGCTAGATCATGCCCATCGAGACAAAGGCGGTTGCTGCTGCGGCTCGAATCCGTCGAAGATCAAGTCTCTGCGGATATCGGCCATATAGTTTAAACTTCCAAATCTGACACGATGGCCGGGGCGTAGCTTTCGATCTGCTCCGGATGGCTGCCGGCGAATTGGCCCTTGATGCAAAGCCGCCGAACACAAAGATCTGTCCGGGGAGAAAAGTCTCACCTTGGACTGCGTCGTTGTTGATGATCAAAGGAGCCATCGGGCCTGTTGGTGACGACACAGAGGAACTCTCAATGAAAGCACCAATGTCGATTGTCAAAACCGGCGGATCTCGGTAGGGGGTCCCGAATCAGGCGTCTAGGCGGATGGTAACAGGAGACAAGGGACACGATGTTTTACCCAGTTCGGGCCCTCTTGATGGAGGTAAAACCCTACGTCTGCTTGATTAATATTGACGATGTGTGTTACAAGAGTGGATCTACCACGAGATCAAAGAGGCTAAACCCTAGAAGCTAGCCTATGGTATGATTGTTGTTCGATCCCACGGACTAAAAACCCTCCGGTTTATATAGACACCGGATAGGGTTAGGGTTACACAGAGTCGGTTACAATGGTAGGAGATCTACGTATCCGTATCGCCAAGCTTGCCTTCCACGCCAAGGAAAGTCCCATCTGGACACGGGACGAAGTCTTCAATCTTGTATCTTCATAGTCTTGGAGTCCGGACGATGATGATAGTTCGGCTATCCGGACACCCCTTAGTCCGGAACTCCCTCAGGGAGTATCCGGACTGCCGGACTGTGTACAATATCCGGACTATTGAAGCGTGAAGATACAAGACTCAAGACTTCGGCCCGTGTCCGTATGGGACTTTCCTTGGCGTGGAAGGCAAGCTTGGCGATCCGGATATTATATTTCCTTCCTTGTAACCGACTCCATGGAAACCCTAGCCCTCTCCAGTGTCTATATAAACCGGAGAGGTTGGTCCTTAGAAGGCCGATCACAATTACAATCATACCATCATAGGCTAGCTCTTAGGGTTTAGCCTCTATGATCTCGTTGTAGATCTACTCTTGTACTACCCATATCATCAATATTAATCAAGCAGGAAGTAGGGTTTTACCTCCATCGAGAGGGCCCGAACTTGGGTAAACATCTGTGTCCCTTGCTTCCTGTTACCATCAGCCTTGACGCACAGATTGGGACCCCCTACCCGAGATCCGCCGGTTTTGACACCGACACCTACTCGTGGTCGCCGTCGATGAGGTCTGACTTGGAAGTTGTGGATCCCAAGCCAGCGTCGTAGAACGTGTCCTTTAGAAATAAAAAAAGGGCCTCGATGGCGATGTAGAATGGCAAATTGTTGACAGCGAGCCAGAGGAGATCAGCGGCGGGGCCATGGATGAGATCGACGGCGGTTGAACCCGAGGGGTTGGGGTGGGCAACTTAACCTGTGACACAGCCCGCCTCAGGGCGTCGCTGTCGATGACCTCGATGTCGTAGCTGACGGATGAGACATGCCCGCATACTCGAGCCTGCTGCTTGAGTGCCTGCCGCTAGTAATGGTCGTCAGCTTCCTCGGCGACGTCGGGCGAAGATACCGCTATACACCTCTTTTGGGATAGTCCCTCCTCGAGCTCCACTGGAAGCGTAGCCGGGCTTAGGCTGTGACGCTCTGGAGTGGGGGATGGGGATCTGTGGGAAAGGGGGCGTTTGGCAGGCGTCATCTAAGAAACCCAGGGCAGCCTGGGTATGGAGATCGGTGGGTAAGCTGCACGAGCAAATCGACAGATGTTGACAATGGAGGCCTTGTGGCGGCGGCAGCAGCGGCGGCAGGGACTTTGCTAGGGTTTCCAGCGAGGGGGGTGTGTGTGTGCGCGCGCGCAAGCTCGAGGAGGTTTTGGTGTGTGTGTGTGGAGGGGGCACGGGGTGTTTGAGTAAATGATGCGGGTACTGAAAATTTTACTACGCGGGAGTCAAACGCGGGAGTGAAATGCCGACTATTGAAAATTTTGATGATAGTGCATCGCACACGGTCCGGAGATAACAACCGTGTGTTATGAAATGTAAAACCCTCGAGGCGGGCAAATATTTTCTAGAGATGCAGGCAGGATTGGGAACAAGAAACATCGCACACGGTCCGGAGATAACAACCGTGTGTTATGAAACAGAAAAACCCTCGAGGCGGGTAGATATTTTTTAGAGGGGGAGCCTCATGGAGCCCAATGTACTGTGCGGATGTGTGCGTGATAGGTGCATCGGCGTGGCACATGGTTAGTTTGAGTGAACCATGTCTGTTGTGTCATCCGACTTGTTTAATGTTCATAAATTTGGCGAAAAATGACGCGGGAGAGGGTCAGAACATGAACACACTTGCATGTGGACCAAATTTATGTATCAAAAGGGTGGTTTGATTTTCAAATACCAAATGCAACTTCAATGTGGCACCTCTCTCGCAAAGCGCACTGTATTGCTTGCCCCCACCCTCCCCCTCGTGTCGGCATGAAGGGAATCCTAAGCTATAAATGCATGCCCCTCTCCCTCAATCGAGGTTCACCTATCAAAGTGCAAAGTAGCTAGCAGCCCCCTCCTCCCTCGTGTCGGCACGGAGGGTATCCTAAGCTATGAATGCATGCCCCCCAACCGAGGTTCACCGTAGCAAAGTGCGAAGTAGCTAGCAGCCCCCCTCCCTCGTGTCGGCACGAAGGGAATCCTAAGCTATGAATGCACGCCCCCCAGCCGAGGTTCACCTAGAAAAGTGTGAACTAGAGCTAGCAGCCCCCCTCCCTCATGTCGGCACGAAGGGATTCCTAAACTATGAATGCATGCCCCCCCACCGAGGTTCACCTAGCAAAGTGCGAAATAGCTAGCAGCCCCCTCCCTTGTGTCGGCACGAAGGGAATCCTAGCTAAGATACAAATGCATGCCCTCCCCCCCAACCGAGGTTCACCCTAGCAAAGTGCGAAGTAGCTAGCGGCCACCCCTCCCTAGTGTCGGCACGAAGGGAATCCTAAGCTATGAATGCACATGCCCCCCAACCGAGGTTCACCTAGCAAAGTCTTGAAGTAGCTAGCAGACCCCTCCCTCGTGTCGGCAGGAAGGGAATCCTAAGCTATGAATGCATGCCCTCCCCCCCAACCGAGGTTCACCCTAGCAAAGTGTGAAGTAGCTAGCAGCCACCCCTCCCTCGTGTCATCACGAAGGGAATCCTAATTAAGCTATGAATGCATGCCCCCCAACTGAGGTTCACCTAGCAAAGTGCGATGTAGCACCCCCCCCCACACACACTTTCAGTCGGCGGGCCAGAGAGGTATATATCTCACCAAGGTGGATCGTAAAACGGACCAAGAATAATCCACCTTGGTCGTACAACCTCTCTCTTGTTGTTGGTCAAAGTGATGGCCGTCCATGCGACCCCGGAGATGGGCTAGCTCGCCAATAATCACGCAAGTAGCTAGTCCCCAAAGACAACCACTACATGCGTATGGCCCAAATATATGTATGGAGAGGTGTGTTTTGAGTAACAATGGAACAACTTTGATGTGGCACCGTGATTTCGAACTAGAAATCCCCACACTGAGGGTTAGGTTGACGATGCATATGTATGTTACACCACACTGCAAGCCAACGATGGGGATTCATATATGAATGCATGTGTGCACAGTATATGCGCTCAAACTTAATTAGGTCTGAATCTCACCATGACCTATACTACGATAACATGAACCAAATGAAGAATCCTCCATGGTAACCTATCTTGTTGTTGGTCAAGGTGATCATGGATGTCCACGCGGGCCCACGAATATATAGGCTTGTCGCCGATAACCACGCAAGGGAGTGTATCGTTTGAAGGAAACCACTACATGAATATGTATGGAGGTGATGCGTGCATGCATGTTTGAATACACAACATTGATCTGGCGCGTTTGTCAAAAATCGTACACTAGCTCCCCACACAGAGCGAGAACGGTTCATGATGGTGTCGTTGTACTATCCACTTCGACTCGATGGGAGGGATTCATGCGTACACATGCATGTGTGTGTGCTCAAAGTGTATCATTCATGTCATCCTAGAGCACAAATAATAATCCCCTCCTAAGTCAAATTAACCTCTCTTGTTGTCAGGAAAAAAGAAGTGATGGACCAAGCGGGCCCGCAGATGGAAAGCATCGATATCGCTGATAACCGCTTAAGTGGGTGCGAGAGGACAACCACCACCGCTTTGCATGTGGGCCAAACATATATACGTTGAATACCCAAAATGCACAACTTTGATGTGCCACATGCCTCAAAAACTGTAAACCATGCACCCACACAGAGCGAGGTTCATATCAAGCGTACTACATATGATGGTCCCCTCCCCCCTCTTCACCACATACTATATGCTCCTGCCGTAATATATCTACAACCCAAAAGAATCCTCATTGATGGTGAAATTAATTAACCTCTCCCGATGTAGGTCAAAGTGATGCATGATGCATGCATCGACGATGGCCTCGTGGGCCCACAGATGGAAGTGTCACACGTGAGTGTCCTAGCTAGGATATATATGCATGTGGCCCAAAAAGGTGTTGTGTGATGTTTGAGTAACCAATTTCACAATTTTGATGTGGCACATGCCTCGGTAACCAAAAAGTCCCGACAGTGAGTGAGGTGTACTTGTTCACAGACGCATACGTATAGTATATATGCTAGTTCCCTCCCACCTCTTCGACGCTGCACTTTATACCACCATAACACAAACAAAAAGATTCTACCTTGCTGGTCAAATTAACCTCACCGCCGGCTGTTCGTCAAAGTGATGGACGGCGACTTACCTTGCGGGCCTGTAAAGCGTCACACGCGAGTATCGAGTGTCGTGTAGGACAACCATCGACTGCATGTGGCCAAAACTTTTACGTATGAAAGGGTTGTCTAATGTTTTAAATAACGATTTCACGACTCTGTTGTGGCACTAACCTGCCAAACAAAATGGCCAACCCACACGGTGGCTCACAACTCGTAGTGTACTGCGAGCCACCCGCCACCGCCAGACGCACACACCCACACACACAGCGCGAATCCACCGCAACTACAATGCATATTAAATTAATTATCCCGCAGTGAACATACATGTTACCAAAGGAGGGATGTTTTAATTTCAAAAAAATCATAGAGATCAATAGGATGTTTTAGTACATTGACTGATTGATTTTCTATGGGTATAATGTGCAAAAATCAAATTTGATCTACATGCACACGTGACAATGCACCTAAATGGATTGCAAAAACACATGTTTCTCACTGGGTGCATGTTTACTCCCCATGCAACAAATTTCAAACATTGAGAATCTTGATTTTTAAATTCTAGTACATCCAAAACTTATTTGAAGTTCATGAAACTTATCGTGTTGTCATATGGACACCAATACAAAGTGGCATTGTACTTTTTTTGGTCAAATTTGAGACCAGTTTTGATGTAATCTTTATCTAATTACAGGCGGGAGATTTTTAATAGTTGGGAACCAATATCCCAAACAGATTATTTATTCGAACCGTGAGTGTTAGACCAACAATGGATACGTGCCATGCTTCGGTTAAGCAATAAAGCAGCAGCATTAATCATCCAAATAGAAAAACAATATACGTGCAATGGCGCGACCGTGTGGCGTCTGGCGGCGTGAGTTGACGGACGATGCGAAGCAGTCCGCCAGCAGCAGAGCGGGAGGCGTGCGTGCAGGTGTGTGAATTGACGGAGGCGTGCTTGCTACGCAGTGTCATCAGGTGGCGTGCGAGTAGCTGTGTGAAACTTTGGTAGGCATGCCAGCAGTCCGGTGCGCAGGCTCACTGGGAGGCGAGCCATCGATTTGACCGCCGCCCGCCTCTCTCCCACAACTCCCACTACTCCATATTAATGGTGCGCCCGAGCGGCTGCACCCCCCATCCTCGCTACGCACACACAATCCTCTCTCTCCGGTTGCATCCTCGACGCTGCTCTCAGTCCTCAAAGTCGTCAGTGTATGAAGATGCCGCTGAAGCGCCCCATGGGAGGGAGTGGCGATGCCGGGGCTGCTAAAGCACCGGAGCACGGCGTGGAGATGGATATAGAGGTTTCCGTCACTGCCGGCGAGTTATCGCTACACCCTGACATTGTCGACGGCATCGAGCTTCCAAAGCCGGAGGCGGAGTTCCACACCGACTCCAACGACCACTCCGGCGACGACTCCGACAACGACGGACAGCTGGTTAGTCATCTATACCCATTTATGTGTCAAATAGATCATAGGGTTTCTCTGGTTACTCCTGCCTCCCCCTTTTTGGAATAGAAATCTTGTGGTTATGTTCTCCCAATCCATGAAATCTGAGTAAGTTTCGTTAGATCCATGTAGTGTATTGATTGTTTGAATGGTACATGTGATAAGTGATTAGTTGTTTCATCTGTGCAAATGATTTCTGCTAGTAATCCGACTAGGGTTAGTGTTCGTGCTAATAATTCTTAGCCAAGACTTGACAATTGATTTTGAATGACCTACATATGTTTGTGCCATTATTTTCTTCAAGATTGGTTTGTACATAGACGACTATGCTTAAAAATCGAACCATAATCTCTGGATATGTATAAATAAATAGCCATAAATTCCTAATCCTACTTCACGGCATGTAATCAGTGATTTGATGCCAAATTTGTCTTACTATTTGTATAGGTGTTGTCTGACGATGTGGACAGCGAGGATGAAGAAGCCCAGAGGAGGTACAAGAGGCGAATCATGAGGGAGCTTTATGCGGAATACATAACAAAGCGTATTAGGACCTCGAACGAGCGGCTATGGATGCCCATTTTGCAACCACAAGATTCATGACGCCAGATTTAAGTGTTCTACAAGATGTAAGAGGACGGCCGTTGGCTCCTTCAAATGTAAGTATTCTCGCAGGGTGGCGCCGCGCATACGCCCGAAAGTACCTGGAGAAGCTTCAGGATCGTGCCGGCCGCATGTGAGATGAGATGTGGGATGGATCGAACAATGTACGCTTGAGTATGCTTAATGACGGTTGAACTATGTACTTATGGTTGAACTATGCTTATGTACGTGTACTCTTATTATCTATGTCTGAGTATGTTAAATATTTCGCCAAATTTTGGTAAAAATTACAACGGGGGACCAATAAACCAGGACGGAGGTAGTACACCAATCACACACGGTTCCCAAAATTGGAACCGTGTGCAATGACTTCCATTTTGCCAGCTACGTCAATCACACACGGTTCGCACTAGCAAACCGTCACCCCCAAAATTCTTTGTGGGACAGAAAACCCTCACCACCCAATTCAAAAAAGAAAAAGAAAACCCTCACCATCCCCACGTCACAAAAACCCTCACCCCGCCCGCCACCCCCTCTGCCCCTCCCAGACGTTTCCCCATTCACACTGCACAAGCTCCTCCGCGTCTATGCCATGGCACCGCTTATCGCGCGGTAAACACTTAGCTCGACGCCTTTCTTTGCCGCCGCCAGTTACCAAAGCAAACCCACCGTGATTTCGCCACTTCCGCTTGCCGCCACCTATCGCCATCAACTTTCTCGACGCTGCTCGCGGTCGACCCAGCTCCGCTCGGTTGGGGAATCTGTTGTACTGAGGGTTCTTTCTCATGGACGACAAGGTAATTAATTTAATGAGATATTATCTCATCTCTTATCCCAGTTCATCTGCCTCCTTTAATCACCCGGCGGAAATCGCCGTGAATTCATTTTTATTCGAGATGATTTGAGGGTTTCTTTCATTCATAGAATGTACAGTGCGCCGACACTTCAGGACTTGGCGTCCGCCGCCAGAGATTCCATCTCATCGTACCCGATAACTTGAGGACGCGTGCGGTATGTTCAATCTCACCCTAAATCGGTTGGCATGGCCTACTTTCCTGAACATATTCGAAATATTGCTACATTTGGATAAAAGGTGCCACATGCACCATATATGTCAAAGTGGATTTTCCCCTGTTCTTTCCATATTAGGAAAATTAATGATGTATTGTTATTTCGATTACTCTCATATTTCCATGACATCATGTTTACCCTATCTGTTTAATTATAGACTTTGTCCTTCGATTTCAACTGTTGTACAGTTCTTTCAATTTGGGCCCATATTTGCATGTTACCATATTTTATTTAACAATCCTACCATTTTCTGCAGGACATCCCTCGCTATGCAACAGATTATGTAGTGCACAATTTTTCCCTTTACATACATCAAGGCTCCACGAATGTCATACTACACACAAACCATGGATTTACAATCGCTACATCAGTAAGACTTGATGAACGTGGTGACTCCTATTTTGGCACTGGCTTTTGGAATGAAATTGCAAAGTTTTATGTATTGAAAGCTGGCACTAAAATTGCACTGCACATAGAAGGGCCTGGTCATGAGATATATGCTAACTTCCCCAACAAAATCATCCGTCCAGACTTTGTTTGAAGTAAGTTTTCTTTTCAACTATTTGCATATGTTGACTTACCCAAAGAATGTCAAATGAATTGTGTAGTATTTAAGCAACCAATTGTTATCCCCTTTTCTTACTATATTCCTACCTAATAACTTCTAGTTAGCAATACACTTTTCTATTGCCCTGTTTTAACTAAATATTACTTGTACCCCCATTTCTATCAGAAAGCGCCGCTGACAAGGAGACTCCGGAGGTGGAGAACAGGGCTGCCAACAAGCGGAGGCGGGGCGAGCTAGAACCGCAAGCGACTCCAGCAGGCCTAGACTTAATCAGCAGCCTCCCCGATGATATGTTGAGAGTCATCATCTCCCTCCTCCCAATCAAATATGGGGCGCGGACAACCCTCCTTTCTCGGCAGTGGCGCCCCCTATGGAACTCCAGCCCTCTCGACCTCATCGACACCCACGAGCTCTACCATGGCTATCACAAAAGCTTGGATGCATTCTCCAAGATCCTCGGCAGTCACCTTGGCCCAACCAAAGGCCTTAGAATGGGCAAGTTCCATTCCAATGGCAAGGACCGAGCTAAGCTTGACGACTGGTTATGATCCCCCGCCCTAGATCAGCTCGAGGAGCTCACTTTTGATGATGGGCATATGCGATTGCTGCCAACATCCGCACTTTGCCTCACGCCCACGCTGTGCGTCGCCAAGTTCAGGAACTACCATTTCCCGTCCCTTAATGACGCGCTCGCTCTTACTCTACCACGACTGAAGTACCTCGAGCTCGCTGTTGCCCGCCTCAAAGGGTGACATGGAGCACCTGCTCATGGCTGCATCAAGCACTCGAGTACCTTCATCTTCAGGTGATCAATGGGTTGAGTACCTTCCACATCACCTCCATGACTCTCCGGACTATTTATGTGTGTTGCTGGTGCGACAAGAAGACATCACAAAAGGTGGACCACGGTATGGTCATCCAGGACACACCTGCACTTGGGAGATTACTTTTAGTTGATCAAGAAGGTCCAACAAGAATCAATGTCATTTCTGCGCCAAAATTGACAATGGTGGGCTACTCATCTGACAAATACTTCGAACTTGTTATTGGACCCACACCCGTTCAGGTACAACAACCGCCTTCTACCTCTCCTTATACAAATTAACATTATTTCTAATTTTGAAGATGTTTGTTCGTCTGTCATTCAGAAAATGATCCCGACAAGCTTGACCCCGAAACTACGCACAATGAAGGTCTTGGCATTAGAATCTATCGGGCCCGACCTGGAGCAAGTTGTCAGTTTCTTGAGATGCTTTCCGTGCCTGGAGAAGCTATATATCAAGGTGATGTTCCTTTCCTGTTAAATGTTAACCATAAGGGAGTTCAATTTGTGACACCTTTTTCCAAGTTTACAATGACAATGTACTACGATTTTTGAAGGTTCTTTTGGAGGATTTCAGTACATACATGCCCCCCCCCCCATATTGGTTGCTTGATCCATATGGTTACATTCAATAAGCATCTCTCATTTGGATTCATCTATACTAGTTTTCTTAGGGAATTTTTCATCCACTCCAACCTCTTGTGAAGAAGGCTACATTTTTCTAGAATGTAATCAAATGCCCATGTTAATCATGTCAGATCGAAGATGGCATGTTAGTGCATTTTACAAATCCTCGCAAACCAAATAGCTAGGCCTGTAGTAATGTTCAAAACTGCATGTAGGCACTAACACGCTTTCTTCTTTTGCGTATAAGATAAGGCCCAAGTGGTGGATAATGTGATACAAGATAACAATCACGTCGAATGCCTAGATCTGCATCTCTTAGAAATTACTTTGAACTCCTATCGAGGGACCTTACCGGAGATTATATTCGCCAGGTTCTTTGTTCTCGGAGCAAGGGTGCTGAAGGAAATGAGGTTTTCCCTACATTTATTTCGCAAAAATGAATGGTCTGTTGATCAGCGCCGGCGCCTGCGGAAGAATGGAGTAGGCTCCAAAAATGCTGAATTTCATCTTGGAACTTCAGATGACAAAGTAATCGGAAGTCATCGGGTCAACCCCATACATGACTTCTCATGGCTAGCCCCTTTGCAAAAATTGTGAGGTTTCGAAGCCAGACTTAGAAGCGGTGATATTAGTTTGAACCTCTCTGATATCCATGTTCGGTGCATCAGCGCGAGCGTTTGTAGCTGATGAGCTGAATTTCATTTCTAATATCAGTTTGAACCTTGTAATCTTTGAATTTGAGCCATATAACTCTGGAATTTGAACCTTGTAACATTTCGAGCTTTTGTGGTACAATCATTGAAATGGCGTCGTATGAGACTCTTATATTTCTAGCACTATTTTGACCCTAATATGCAATGGTCTTAGATTTTATTAACCATTCTCAAATCAATTTACCTTGTCGATCTCACAGCACACGATCTGTATAGCTAACTCGACTGCGATCTTCGACATTATTGCACACGGTTGGTTTCTTCCACCGTGTGCAATCAGAGAGCGAGAATTAATTATCGCACTCGAAAGTGTCCATCATCACCCTTTTGTGTAACTTTGACCTCATCACCCAAGGGTAAACTTATGACCAAAGTCATTCCACACACTTCGTTTTTACAAAGCCTTTTGCCAATAAACACCCATGATTTGTCCCTCTTCTAGTCGACGCGTGGCCAAACTAGTCGTGCGGGAAGCTTGCTTGGTAAATAGCGCGGTAGCGTGAGAACAGGCTCACCGACGATACATTTGGCGCCTCTTCGAGCCCACGCCTGGGGTGCGGTGTTGTCAAGCGTGCACTGGATTCTGGAATCCTCCACTATGAACGCCGTGACAAGACGTGATGATTACAGGCCGGCCGGCCCCCATTTATTACATCGGCTATTTAACCTACCCTTGTGTTTCTTCAACCTTTCGATCGCACCCCACCATTGTAAGAAGCACACCCACCACGAGAAATTCTTAGAGGGTATCCTGCGCGACTCCAATGGCCCTCCGAGCGGCTGCAGACGACGAGCTGCAGTTCACCATGCGTGCCGTGGTGGATACCCACAAAAGGTTCATGGACCTCTCGGTGGTGTACACCAACGACTCGGTCTGGGCGGAGCACTCCATCCACATCATGGAGCTGTTGCTTGCCGAGAAGAAGTACAAGGTGGTCGGGTTCGACCTTGAGTACACCCGCGCTCATGCCGGGTCTCGTCCCAAGGTCGCCATCGCCCAGATGTGCGTGCGCCACCACGTCCTCGTCTACCACTACTGCCTGGCTACAAGGCCTTGCGAGCATTTTGCCAGGTTTGTCAACAGCCCCCACTACATGTTCACTACGGTGGACATCACCAACAATGTAAAGGCGCTCGAGAATTCGGGCATCGCCTGCCAGAATCTTGTCGACATCCAGGGCCAATACAAGATCAGGGGCATCAAGGAGCATGAGAAGGACTCACTGATTCACCTCGCCGAGGCCATCATCGACCCCTACTATAGAGACATGAAGGATTCATGCAACAAGGACAAGCTTGCCTAGCACTCGGCCTGGATGGAGAAACTCGACAAAGCTCAAGTCGTGTACGCGGCCAAGGAGGCGTACACGAGCTATGGCATGTATAGAGCGTAGACAGAGCGTAATTTGGTTATGAAATTGGGTGCGCCAGATCTCGGCATTGATACTGTCTGATGAGTGTGTAGTCACTTGTGTAATTGTATGCTTAATTTGGTTACGCAATGTTGTCTTTTTAAGTATATATGTTGATGCTCAGAGATGAGCGTAGATGTTAAAGCGGACAAAGAAAATCACATCGCACATGGACTAAACAATGGAACCCGTCGGTGATGATTTCATCAATCACTCACAATTGTATACCAGCAATCGTTTGCTAACAACACATATGTCTTATTAGAAGCAATCGTCTGCGTTCTTATCGGTCTTCGCACACATTTCTGATTACAGGCCTGTTTGCCGCGTATCACACATATCTTGTTAAGTTGAACCGTTTCTGTTCTCTTGTCTCAACGCAAACAGTTCATCCGAGTGAACCGCATGCCGTATATCGCACACACCTTGATCTGGCTGGCCGTTTCTTTTGTGTTGCCAAATCACAAACAGTTCATCCGAGTGAACCGTATGTTGTACATCGCACACACCTTCATCTGGCTCCCCATTTCTTTTGTTCCTCCTCATCGCAAATGGTTAATTGAGCTGAACCGTATGCCCTACATCGCACACGCAACTTGTCGGATGTGGGGTTCTGGCAAACCCTTAAGGTTCGAACACTGGGGTGCGCGTGAAGTCTTTCCCTCCAACTGATCTACCCCTAGCTCGCTAAGATCTCACGGACGATCTTGACGAACTCGCAACACAGAAAGATAGGAGGTTTATACTGGTTTGGGCCACCATTGTGGTGTAATACCCTACTCCAGTGTGGTGGTGGTGGATTGCCTCCGGGGCTGATGATGAACAGTACAAAGAGAAGAACAGCCTCCTGAGGTTGAGGTGTTCTTGTGCCTAGCTAACTTGTGTGGGTGAGAGCTGGTGAATTGCTCGATGCCCCTACTGTGATGGCTAGTTCTACTTATATAGGCCCTGGTCCTCTTCCCAAATATCGAGCGGGAAGGGAGCCAAAAACGGCAGGCAAATTTGAAGGGGGACAACTAGTACAAGCTATCCTGACAAAAGTGGTCTTCGCCTGCGAAAAGCTCTGGTGATGACGCTGCCTTGGGCTCCACGATAACCTCCGCCTTGCCGTCCTCCTGGTCTTGGTCTCGTTGCACCAATATAGCAACCTTTGCCTGATGCCTCTCAAGATTTCGCTGGCCTTCTTAGCACCAAAGAGGAAATATGACGCCAAGGCCACCGGGCGCCCGCTGGTGCCGCTCAACATGGCTCACGCCACGAGAGCCTCGTGAGGTTTGCCCCGCCTTGATATCTCCGCCTCGTGAGCCTGCCTGCTAGGGCCACTCTGCAGGAGGTCTTGTGTCGTCCGCCTCGTGAGGCTTGGACCCTCGCGAAGGTCTTGGATGCCTTGTTGACGAAGGTGGGTCAGACGCTGCTGGCTTAGCCACGCCAGGCCGCAGTGCAAGTCTCTGGGGACCCCTGCTCCTGTAACGCCACAAGAGCCCCCGGGCCCAAGGTGCGCTCGGGCTTGGCTTCGCGGCGAAGCCAAAGGTCAAGTTCGGAGAACCGCGGGCCCCAAAAGCCTGCGGCCTCGGTTGACGCGTGGCGGTTGATTGGATGTGGGCGTCTCCGCTTCACCACGCTGCCTCGGCAACTGCACAACTTGACAAGTCCCTGCGACATGCAAGGAAAACCATCATTACCTGCGGGAGATGTCGGTTGGCCTTCTCTTGCTATAAATGGGGAGGGGGGCGGAGCCCCCGTTGCCCATCTCTTCCCCGCTTGCTTGCTTCTTCCTCCTTGCTCCACTGCTTGCAGCGCCACCGATGGCGCCACGAAGGAAGTTCTCTGCGGCCGAGAAGGGAAAGGCTCCTCGTGAGGGACCTGGCTCCCCGGCACCCAAGGGCGGCCACGGCCGCCCGCGCAAGCATGCCGCGATCCCCGCCGTGGCCCATTGTCGAGGCGGCGCCACGGCACGCGGAGTGGGTCATCCCAGCCATGGTGGTCCAGTTGATGAGGGGAGGCATGCTATGGTGGCGCGGCCTCCTCGTCTGCGCTTCCACACGGCGGAGGTGTCGCTGGAGTTTGTCGTCTGGTCGGAGAACCCGGCCGGCAACTGGCTCCAACTTCTGCACTTCTTCGCCGGTGAACTGCCGGCCTCTGGTCCAGGCGGACTCTGGCTGCAGGCGGATGGCTGCTGCAGCAAGGCCTCTTGGGTTGCGGTTGAGACTTCCGCCGCTGGCAACATAGCTCGCCCGCTGGCCGGCGTACATTCGCCCACGCGCGCGGCCTAGGCAGGCGGTGCACCCTCCACTTCAGGTACGATGGTGGATCGACCCTCTATGTGAGGGTGTTTGGGGAAGATGGTCGCCGCGCCGGGTGCTGCCCCGAGGCGAACGACGATGAGGAGGTACTCGGCCTTGGGGACGGTCGCGACAAGGACGAGGGCGAGCCCGCCCTCGGCGGCAACCTTGTCTCGTCCAGCTACGGCAGCTCTTCCTCCGGTGATAGCTCCAGCAGTGGCGGCTATGACCAGCCGCCGTGCCCATTTTGAAGGCGGAAGTGGTTCGTCTCGTCGCCGCACCTCCGTGAAGCGTGAGGAAGGATCCGGCTAGGCTCGGGGCAGCGCTAGGGGACTGTCTTCGCGGATCGCTGCAACACTACTTTTGTTTTACTCTTTTCCTGGTATACTCAGGACGCCCTCTTCCTCGTGAGGCGTTTATTTCCTCGCATCCATCTTGCCTCGGTGGCCTGCATTCGCTCAGGAACTGCGAAAAACTCGTTAGGAAGTGCGTTAAAAAATTTGCCGTTCATCCTGGCCCTGACCTGGTGTTTTATATCGCGGTACATGAGGGGCACAGACTAGGAGAGGTGCGCCAGCTTTTGGGCTCGAACGAGGGTGGCTCGCGAGAAGGCAGAAAGAAGAAAAAATGCTCGCGATGGTACCTGCCTAGCCCCCCGTGAGGCATGCGAGAGAGAGAACACGAGCAAATTCGAGCCGGAAAAAATGCAATGAGAGGCGAGGGAACCAAATCAGCAAGGAACGCCAAAGGCAAACTTTGATTAAGGAAAAGCGAGCCAACTACGGAAAGCAAATGAAAAGCCGGGTCCGGCACCTAATCTAGTCTTCAAGTCTTCTCACCAGCGCGGAGCTAAGTGTTGTCCACTAGGCGTGGGAGGGAGTCCCAGGGCCTGAGGCCGGCGCTCATGAGACTCCGGGGCATGTACAGCCCCACACATTATTACGTGAGAGTGTCACGAGCGGCGATTCTTCACAGGCTCTGGGCCTTGCTTCTCAGGCTCTGGGCCTTGCTTCATGGATAGAACTTCCGGAGGTGCTGGATGTTCTAGGTGTTCTGGATGGGTATCCTGTCCTGCGTTTCCAGGTGCGCTGCACCCGACCTGGAGACATGGACGACCCTGAACGGGCCCTCCCACATGGGCGAAAGCTTGTGTAGACCTTCTCTGGAGAGGACCCGCCTCAGGACGAGGTCACCCGTCTCGAGCGTCCTGTAGCGGATGTTGCGGCAGTGGTAACGTCGCAGCGCTTGCTGGTACCTTGCCGCTCTTAATGCAGCTTCGCGACGACGTTCCTCCCCCAGCACGATATCCATCCCCCGCATGGCATCCTGCTGCGTTTCGTCGAACGCCAGGACCCGCGCGGAGCGATGCTTGACCTCGTGAGGGAGGACTGCTTCGGCTCCGTAGACGAGGAAGAACGGAGTCTCGCCCGTTGGCTTGGTAGCGGTGGTGCGGATGGACCACAGCACGGACTGGAGCTCGTCGTGCCAGCCCCTGCCGCAGGCCTCCAGCTTCTTCTTGAAGGTCCTGGTCTTGAGGCCCTCGGGACCTTCTGCGTTGGCGCTTCGGCGACCATTGCTCCTGGGGTGGGCCAGCGAAGCGTAGCAGATCTGCGTTCCAAGGTTAGCACATTAGGTTTTGAAGAGGTTACTAGTAAACTGCGAGCCGTTATCTGTGCTGATGCGGTTGGGGACCCCGAAGCGGCTCACGAGGCCCTTGATGAACTGGACGGCAGAGCCGGCCGGGATGGTACGGACGGCTTCCACTTCCGCCCACTTGGTGAACTTGTCGATCGCGACGTAGAGATAGCGATAGCCCCTGGCGCCCGTGGGAACGGGCCTAAGATGTCCAGCCCCCAGACTGCGAACGGCCACGTGAGAGGGATGGTTTGGAGGCCCTAGGCAGGTTGATGGATTTTCTTGGCATGGAATTGGCAAGCTTCGCAGGACTTCACCAGCTCGGCTGCGTCGTTGAGCGTTGTAGGCCAGTAGAATCCACTGGGGAACACCTTGCCGACGAGGGTCCATGACGACGAGTGATGCCCGCAGTCCCCGTCGTGCATGTCAGTCAGCAGCTCCCTTCCTTGATCGCTGGAGATGCAGCGCAGCGTGACGTTGTTCGGCCGTTTCCTGTACAACTCGCCATCTTGAATGCAGTATGTCGTGGCTTGCCGAGCCACGCGCTCCGCGTCCTCTTCCTTCTCCGGAAGCATCCCGTGTATCGGGTACTCTTTGAATTCCTTGGTCCAGCACTCCTCCTGGGGCTCGAGCGCCAAGAGCAGCCGAGCTCCTGAGGTCGGGCCACAGGCTGGGGCTCCCGTGGCCGGGGGCTGTGGGAGCTCCTCCCGAGGCTGAGTCATGCTTGAAAGAGGTGGCGTAGCTGATGGCTTGAAGAGCCGCTCTTCGAAGACGCTAGGCTCTTGCGGATGCCGCTTGGATACTCTCCTGGCGATGTCGTCGGCTTCCTTGTCGGTGCCCGGGCACGTCTTTGCAGCTCGTGCCCGAGAACTGCTTTTCCATCTTGCGCACCTCCGCAAGGTAGGCCTCCATGTGCTCGTCCTTCGGCTCGTACACCTTGTTGGAGAAGTTGACGAGGATCTGTGAGTCGCCTTTGACGGTGAGGCGCTTCACCCCTAGAGCCGCCGCAGCCTTCAGGCCAGCTATGAGGCCTTCGTATTCTGCGATATTGTTGGAGACCTTCTCGCCGTGCTGGAAGCAGAGTTGCACGGCGTAGTAGAGCTTGTCCTGAGTGGGCGAGATGAGCACTGCTCCAGCCCCCGCGCCCTGGTGCGCGAAGGCGCCATCGAAACACATGACCCAACCGTCTGGTGCCTCGCTTCCTGGGGAGGTGGACCGGTCTTCTCCTTCCTCAAGAGCCGGGGCATCTGCCCATTCTGCCACAAAATCGGCAAGTCCGACTCTCTTGATGACCCTCGTAGTGCTGAACTCCAACTGGAATGCTTGCAAATCGATGTTCCATTCAGCGACCCTTCCGGCTGAGTTAGGGCTCCCGAGTACCCTCTCCAATGGGTAGGCTGAGACGACCTTGATGGGGTGGCCCTGGAAGTAGTGACGCAGCTTGCGCGAAGCCACCAAGAGTGCGAGCAGGAGCTTTTGCGGCATGGGGTAGCGCGCCCTCGCGTCCTTGATGCAGTCTTGTGAAGTACACTGGGTGCTCGACGAGGGCTGGCGCACTGTCGAGGCTCAGGTCCTGCGGAGATTGTGGCATATCCTGAGGTGGTGGGTTTCCTGAGACCTGACCGTCCTCAGGAGCTTCTGCGATGTTGCCCTGCTGAGCTTGGTCTTCCACCGCTGATGGCTTTGCTGCGCCTTCCTGACCCTGCGCTGCATCAGCTTTGGCTTGGCGCGGCACACCCTTGTCTTGGCGCTCCTCCCGAACCGCCACCAGTGCCATGCTGGCGGAGTACTGGGTGGCGGCAAGGTAGAGTACCAGAGGCTCGAGAGGCCGTGGTGCCACCATCACCGGGGGGCTGGTGAGGTATTTCTTGAGGTCTTGGAAGGCCCGGTCGGCCTCCGGTGTCCACTCGAACGGGCCCTTCTTCTTCATGAGCTTAAAGAAGGGTAAGGTGCGCTCGCCTAGCTTTGATATGAAACGCCCTAACGCGGTCACCTGCCCTGCTAGCTTCTGCATCTCCTTGAGGGTCTGTGGCGGGCTCATGTCTTCGATGGCCTTGATCTTCTCCGGGTTCGCCTCGATCCCTCTGTGGGATACGAGGAACCCTAGTAGCTTGCCGGAGGGGACGCCAAACACGCACTTCTCCGGGTTAAGCCTCAAGTTCACTTGGCGCAAGCTCTCGATGGTCTCCTCCAAGTCTTGAATCAATGTCCTCGCCTCGCGAGATTTGACCACTATGTGATCAACGTAGGCCTCTGTGTTCCTGCCGAGCTGCCGCCCCAAGGCGATGTGCATCACCACGAAAGGTTGCACCTGCTATGCAGCCCGAAGGGCATGCAGGTGTAGCAGTACACCCCGCATGGTGTCAGGAAGGCTGTCTTCTCCACATCCTCCACCGCCATCTTGATTTGGTGGTATCCAAAGAACGCATCCAGGAAACGTAGCAAGTCGCACTCGGCAGTGGAGTCGACGATTTGATCGATGCGTGGAAGGGGGAACGGATCTTGGGGGCAAGCTTTGTTAAGGTTGGTGAAGTCAACGCACATCCGTTCCTTCCCGCCATTCTTCGGTACTATGACGGGGTTCGCCAGCCATTCAGGGTATCAAACTTCTCGGATGGTACCTGCCGCCTCCAGCTTGCGTGTCTCTTGGACGATGAAGGCCTGCTTCTCAGTGGACTGCCGTCTCGCTCGCTGCTTCACGGGGCGTACGTTGGGTCACACCCTTAGATGATGCTGGATCACCTCTCTCGGGACCCCTACCAGCTGATTGGGATCCCACGCGAATATCTCCTTGTTCGCGCGCAAAAACCTCACCAAAGCTTCTTCTTGTCCCGAGTCAAGGCCTGTTCCTATGGTAAAGGTGGATCCTGAAGACCCGTCCTCGTTGACCGGCGCCTGCTTGGTCTCCGCCTTGTCTTTGGTGAACAACTGCTTCTTCTTGGTGGGCGCGGTCTCCTTGGCCTCGGGCGTACCGGCGCCAGCTGGCTGTGTGGCTGACGCAGTCTTGAAGGCAAGCCTGAGCGCCGTCACGGCCTCCTTAGTGTCCCCTTGATGGTGAGGACGCCCTTGCTCCCTGGCATCTTCATGAGGTTGTAGGCCGGGTGAGATGCCGCCATGAACTGAGCGAGAGCCGGGTACCCAAGGATGGCATTGTACGGGAGACCGATGCGGGCGATGTCGAAGTCCACCAGCTCAGTGCGGTAGTTGTCGCGTGTGCCGAAGGTGACAGGGAGGCGGATCTGCCCCAGAGAGTGGGAAGCTCCACCACCCACTCCCGAAAAAGGCTTGTTGAGGTTGAGCCGCTCGAGCGGCACGTGGAGAAGGCTGAAGGCTTCTACGGGGAGCAAGTTGAGGCTGGCACCGCCGTCGATGAGGGTCTTGGTGACGACCATGTTGTAGATGGTGGGCGTGTAGAGCATTGGGAGCATGCCGGAGCCGGCGGTGGAGCCGGGGTGGTCTTCCGAGCCAAAGGTGAGGTCGGCCTCCAACGCAGCCCAACCCGGCGGTGCCCCCGGGCGCTTGGAGGCTGCCCCAATCTGACGGAAGAAAGGTTTGACGTGGCGATCTGAAGGCGGTGCTTAAGAGCCACACAGCAGTGCCTCAACTGCATGGTGCGCCGGCATCGCGTAGCGCGCGGTGAAGAGGTTGCAGAGTTCCCCCAAGGATGCCACCATGGATCCCTGGAGGTTGAGCAGCCAAGCGCGCGGCTCGCCGGCGAGGGCCGTGGGGAACCAATTGGCCATGATCTTGTCGTCGCCTCCAGCCTCGAGGACGACCTCCTCGTACGCCTGCAGGAACGGCGTCGGGTCTGCCGCACCGTCGTAACGTGGCGGCATCTCCGGCTTGAACTTGGTTGGCCACCGCACTCGCCGCTGGGCGGGGGCCAGGGCTCGGTACCCAGACTCCCAGCTGCTGCTGTCGGCCGCAGAGGTGGGTGGCGGGGCACCTGCCATGGGAGCGAAGCGCGGCGGCACGGGGCGCAGGTTGGTAGAGAGGAGCTCCGACGCACCCCTACCTGGCGCGCCAAATGTCGGATGTGGGGTTCCGGCAAACCCTTAAGGTTTGAACACTGGGGTGTGCGCGAAGTCTTTCCGTCCAACCGATCTACGCCCTAGCTCGCTAAGATCTCGCGGACGAACTCGACAAACTCGCAAATACGTAAAGACCACGAGGTTTATATCGGGTTTGGGCCACCATTGTGGTGTAATACCCTACTCAAAGGTGGTGGTGGTGGATTGCCTCCGGGGCTGATGATGAACAGTACAAAGAGAAGAACAGCCTCCTGAGGTTGAGGTGTTCTTGTGCCTGGCTAACTTGTGGGGGTGAGAGCTGGTGAATTGCTCGATGCCCCTACTGTGATGGCTAGCTCTACTTACATAGGCCCTGGTCCTCTTCCCAAATATCGAGCGGGAAGGGAGCCAACAACGGCTCAAATTTGAAGGGGGACAACTAGTACAAGCTATCCAAACAAAAGTGGTCTTCGCCAGCGAAAAGCTCTGGTGGTGACGCTGCCTTGGGCTCCATGATGACCTCCGCATTGCCGTCCTCCTGGTCTTGGTCTCGTTGCACCAATATAGCAACCTTTGCCTGATGCCTCGGTACTCCTCGCCTATGCTGGCCTCCTTAGCACCAAAGAGGAAATAAGGACGCTGCGCACGCTGGCGCCCGACTGGTGCCGTTCGTCATGGCTCACGTCACGAGAGCCTCGTGAGGTTTGCCCCGCCTTGATATCTCCGCTCCTCGTGAGCCTACCTGGCTAGGCCACTCCAGAGGAGGTCTTGTGTCGTCCGCCTCGCGAGGCTTGGACCCTCGCAAGGGTCTTGGATGCCTTGTTGATGAAGGTGGGCCATACGGCCTGCTGGCTTAGCCACGCCGTGGGCCGCAGGCAGCCAAGTCTGGGGACCCCCGTTCCCAGAACGCCGACACAACTAAAATCTGAACCGTGTTTGATGCATCCTCCATCGTAAACGTTTTGCACCTTTTTTAACGGTTATTTTACACCACCGTTTGTGATTATGGCATCGCACTCAGTTTCTTCGAAGGGTCTCTGATCGTAGTGTCACGTTAGCAGCATCCTGCAATAGTGATGGATTGAGAGCTATGAGATGGCCATGGAGATGTTGGATGTCAGTGATGCTGCATGTGCTAAATACTTCACCATGATGTTGGATGGGCCGACACGCACTTGGCTGAAAGGATTGCCCGCTAATTCCATCAGGTCATGGGCTAAGTTGAAGACGCGCTTTATCCAAAATTTCAAAGACACGTGCAAATAGCGTATGTTGATTCTTGATTTAGACTCTTGCGTCCAGGGTGAAGACGAGTCAACAACCAATTGGGTGCGCCAGATCTCGGCCGTTATCCACTCATTAGACAGTATCAATGCCGGTTCAGCCGTCCTGATGTTGGAGAAGAATTTCTGTTTCCTTCCCCTGAAACAGAAGCTGGGGTGGCTAAGCGCCACTACAATGATATGGGAGAGCTCATGGAGGCTCTCGTTAAATACGCTAACTTTGATAGTACTAAGGACCCCCGAGTCTGATGAGGAGAAGGCTGGTAAGGGGAAGAAGAGTGGCAATGCAAAGGGACAACAACATCATACGGTGAGTCAAAGTGGCAATGGTAAGCACAAGGCTGATGGCGGTTTAGAATTTGTGGCTAACACCAATACGCAGAACAATAATCAATGTCAGAAGAGGAAATCATCAGTGCCCCGGTTTGGCGGGCCAAAGTTCAACCTTGAGGTGATGATGAATCAGCCTTGCCCGAAGCATGGTACGCAAGAGAAGCCAGCCAGTCATCTATGGAAGGATTGTTTCATCATGAGGGAGTACAGAAACTCCAGCTTTTTTCCAGAATAATCATAGCCCGAACGGTGGCTTGGGATCCGGCTCTCACGGACCTGGCTTTGGGGTGGCGGCTCAAGCTCCGGTTTCCAGGGCCAAGGCAATCAAGGTGGTTTTAATCAGCAATCTGACCAAGGGAATCAACAACAGCAGTTTGGTTATTAGAGCAATCCGAAGCATCTGAATAGTGGTCATTATCATGTGTTTACCACGAGCTTGTGCAAACGGGATAAAAATCCATAAGAAGGTGGTGAACGCGGTTGAGCCGGTAGTCCCTCGTTAGTTGCGATGGTCTCAACATCCTATTGTATGGAGCCGTGAAGATCACCCGCCCCGGGTTGACAATCCGGGTCAATTGGCTTTTGTGGTTGCTCCTCAGGTTGGAGGGTACAAGTTTACCAAGGTGCTTATGGATGGAGGCAGCAGCATTAATATCCTTTATTATGATACTTTTTGTTGGGGAATGTAGTAATTTCAAAAAAATTCCTGCGCACACGCAAGATCATGATGATGCATAGCAACGAGAGGGGAGAGTGTGTCCACGTACCCTCGTAGACCGAAAGCGGAAGCGTTATGACAACACGGTTGATGTAGTCGTATGTCTTCACGATCCGAACGATCCAAGTACCGAACGTACGGCACCTTCGTGTTCAGCACACGTTCAGCTCGATGACGATCCCCGGACTTCGATCCAGCAGGGTGTCGGGGATGAGTTCCGTCAGCACGACGGTGTGGTGACGATGATGATGCTCTACCGGCGCAGGGCTTCGCCTAAACTCCGCGACGATATGACCGAGGTGGAATATGGTGGAGGGGGCACCGCACACGGCTAAGGAACGATCCGTAGATCAACTTGTGTGTCATGGGGTGCCCCCTGCCCCGTGATATAAAGGAGCAAGGAGGAGGGGCGGCCGGCCAAGGGAGGGCGCGCCAGGAGGAGTCCTACTCCCACCGGGAGTAGGATTCTCCTTTCCTAGCCCAACTAGGAGACCTTCCATATAGTAGGAGTAGGAGAGAAGGAAAGGGAAGAGAGAAGGGAAGGAAGGAGGGGGTGTGGCCCCTCTCCCTAGTCCAATTCGGACTAGGCCTTGGGGGGCGCGCAGCCTGCCCTAGGCAGCCCCTCTCTCTTTCCCGTATGGCCCAATAAGGCCCAATACTTCTCCCGGCGAATTCCCGTAACTCTTCGGTACTCCGAAAAATACCCGAATCACTCGGAACATTTCCGAAGTCCGAATATAGTCGTCCAATATGTCGATCTTTACGTCTCGACCATTTCGAGACTCCTCGTCATGTCCCCGATCTCATCCGGGACTCCGAACTCCTTCGGTACATCAAAACTCATAAACTCATAATATAACTGTCATCGAAACCTTAAGCGTGCGGACCCTACGGGTTCGAGAACTATGTAGACATGACCTAGAACTATTCTTGGTCAATAAACAATAGCGGAACCTGGATGTTCATGTTGGCTCCTACATATTCTACGAAGATCTTTATCGGTCAAACCGCATAACAACATACGTTGTTCCCTTTGTCATCGGTATGTTACTTGCCCGAGATTCGATCATCGGTATCCAATACCTAGTTCAATCTCGTTACCGGCAAGTCTCTTTACTCGTTCCATAATACATCATTTCATAACTAACTCATTAGTTACAATGCTTGCAAGGCTTAAGTGATGTGTATTACCGAGATACCTCTCCGATAATCGGAGTGACAAATCCTAATCTGGAAATACGACAACTCAACATGTACCTTCGGAGACACCAGAGAGCACCTTTATAATCACCCGATTACGCCAGGACGCTTTGGTAGCACACAAAGTGTTCCTAGGGTAAACGGAGTTGCATAATCTCATAGTCACAGGAACATGTATAAGTCATGAAGAAAGCAATAGCAACATACTAAACGATCAAGTGCTAAGCTAACGGAATGGGTCATGTCAATCACATCATTCTCTTAATGATGTGATCCCGTTAATCAAATGACAACTCATGTCTATGGTTAGGAAACATAACCATCTTCGATTAACGAGCTAGTCAAGTAGAGGCATACTAGTGACACTGCTTGTCTATGTATTCACACATGTATTATGTTTCCTTAATACAATTCTAGCATGAATAATAAACATTTATCATGATATAAGGAAATAAATAATAACTTTATTATTGCCTCTAGGGCATATTTCGTTCAGTCTCCCACTTGCACTAGAGTCAATAATCTAGTTCACATCGTCATGTGATTTAACCAATAGTTCACATCTATATATGGTTAACACCCATAGTTCACATCGACATGTGACCAACATCCAAAGGGTTTACTAGAGTCAGTAATCTAGTTCACATCGCTATGTGATTAACACCCAAAGAGTACTAAGGTGTGATCATGTTTTGCTTGTGAGATAATTTTAGTCAACGGGTCTGTCATATTCAGAGCCGTAAGTATTTTGCAAATTTATATGTCTTCAATGCTCGCATCGGAGCTACTCTAGCTAATTGCTCCCACTTTCAATATGTATCCAGATTGAGACTCGAGTCATCTAGATTAGTGTTAAAACTTGCATCGACGTAACCCTTTACTTACCTAACCTTTTTCACTTCCATAATCGAGAAACATATCCTTATTCCACTAAGGATAATTTTGATCGCTGTACATTGATCTACTCCTAGATCACTATTGCACTCCCTTGCCAAGCTTTAGTGGTAGGGTATGTAATAGGTCTGGTACACAGCATGACATACTTTATAGAACCTATGGCTGATGCATAGGGAATGACTTTCATTCTCTTTCTATCTTCTGCCGTGGTCGGGTTTTGAGTCTTACTCAATCTCACACCTTGTAACACGAGCAAGAACTCTTTCTTTGACTGTTCCATTCTGAACTACTTCAAAATCTTGTCAAGGTATGTATTCATTGAAAAACTTATCAAGCGTCTTGATCTATCTCTATAGATCTTGATGCTTAATATGTAAGCAGCTTCACCGAGGTCTTTCTTTGAAAAACTCCTTTCAAACACTCTTTTATGCTTTGCAGAATAATTCTACATTATTTCCGATCAACAATATGTCATTCACATATACTTATCAGAAATGTTGTAGTGCTCCCACTCACTTTCTTGTAAATACAGGCTTCTCCAAAAGTCTGTATAAAACCATATGCTTTGATCAACTCATCAAAGCGTATATTCCAACTCCGAGATGCTTGCACCAGTCCATTGATGGATCATTTGGAGCTTGCACATTTTGTTAGCACCTTTAGGATTGACAAAATCTTCTAGTTGCATCATATACAACTCTTCTTTAAGAAAACCATTAAGGAATGCAGTTTTGACATCCATTTGCCAGATTTCATAAAATGTGGCAATTGCTAACATGATTCGGACAGACTTTTAAGCATCGATACGAGCGAGAAAATCTCATTGTATTCAACATCTTGAACTTTGTCAAAAACCTTTTTGTGACAAGTCAAGCTTTGTAGATAGTAACACTACTATCAGTGTCCGTCTTCCTCTTGAAGATCCATTTATTTAACATGGCTTGCTGATCATCGAGCAAGTCAATCAAAGTCCATACTTTGTTCTCATACATGGATCCTATCTCGGATTTCATGGCCTCAAGCCATTTCGTGGAATCTGGGCTCATCATCGCTTCCTCATAGTTCGTAGGTTCATCATGGTCTAGTAACATGACTTCCGTAACATGATTACCGTACCACTACAGTGCGGATCTTACTCTGGAAGACCTACGAGGTTTGGTAGCAACTTGATCTCAAGTTTTATGATCATCATCATTAACTTCCTCACTAATTGGTGTAGGAATCACCGAACTGATTTTTGTGATAAACTACTTTCCAATAAGGGAGAAGGTACAATTACCTCATCAAGTTCTACTTTCCTCCCACTCACTTCTTTCGAGAGAAACTCCTTCTCTAGAAAGGATCCATTCTTGGCAATGAATGTCTTGCCTTTCGGATCTGTGATAGAAGGTGTACCCAACATTTTGGGTATCCTATGAAGACGCACTTTTCCGATTTGGGTTCAAGCTTATCATGTTGAAACTTTTTCACATAAGCATTGCAACCTCAAACTTTAAGAAACGACAACTTAGGTTTCTTGCCAAACCATAGTTCATACGGTGTCGTCTCAACGGATTTAGATGGTGCCCTATTTAACGTGAATGTAGCTGTCTCTAATGCATAACCCCAAAAAGATAGTGGTAAATCGGTAAGAGACATCATCGACCGCATCATATCTAATAAAGTACGGTTATGACGTTCGGACACACCATTACGCTGTGGTGTTCCGGGTGGCGTGAGTTGCGAAACTATTCCGCATTGTTTCAAATGTAGACCAAACTCGTAACTCAAATATTCTCCTCCACGATCAGATCGTAGAAATTTTATTTTCTTGTTACGATGATTTTCAACTTCACTCTGAAATTCTTTGAACTTTTCAAACGTTTCAGACTTATGTTTCATTAAGTAGATATACACATATCTGCTCAAATCATATGTGAAGGTCAGAAAATAATGATACTTACCGCGAGCCTCAACACTCATCGGATCGCATACATCAGTATGTATTATTTCCAATAAGTCAGTTGCTCGCTCTATTGTTCTGGAGAACGGAGTCTTTAGTCATCTTGCCCATAAGGCATGGTTCACAAGCATCAAGTGATTCATAATCAAGTGATTCCAAAATCCCATCAAGATGGAGTTTCTTCATGCGCTTTACACCAATATGACCTAAACTGCGATTACACAAATAAGTTGCACTATCATTATTAACTTTGCATCTTTTGGTTTCAATATTATGAACATGTGTATCACTACGATCGAGATCCAATAAACTATTTTCATTGGGTATATGACCATTGAAGGTTTTATTCATTTAAACAGAACAACAATTATTCTCTGATTTAAATGAATAAATGTATTGCAATAAACATGATCAAATCATATTCATGCTTAACACAAACGCCAAATAACATTTATTTAGGTTTAACACTAATCCCGAAAGTATAGGGAGTGTGCGATGATGATCATATCAATCTTGGAACTACTTCCAACACTCATCGTTACTTCCCCTTCAACTAGTATTTGTTTATTCCGTAACTCCTGTTTCGAGTTACTAATCTCAGCAACCGAACAAGTATCAAATACTCAGGGGCTACTATAAACACTAGTAAAGCACACATCAATAACCTGTATATCAAATATACCCTTGTTCACTTTGCCATCCTTCTTATCCACCAAATATTTGGAGTAGTTCCACTTCAAGTGACCAGTTCCATTGCAGCAAAAACACTTAGTCTCAGGCTTAGGTCCAGACTTGGGCTTCTTCACTCGAGCATCAACTTGCTTGCCGTTCTTCTTGAAGTTCCCGTTCTTCCCTTTGCCCTTTTCCTTGAGACTAGTGGTCTTGTCAACCATCAACACTTGATGTTTTTCTTGATTTCTACCTTCGCCGATTTTAGCATCGCGAAGAGCTTGGGAATTGTTTTCGTCATCCCTTGCATACTATAGTTCATCACGTAGTTCTAGTAACTTAGTGATGGTGACTAGAGAATTTCGTCAATCACTATCTTATCCGGAAGATTAACTCCCACTTGATTCAAGCGATTGAAGTACCTGCATAATCTGAGCACATGCTCACTAGTTGAGCGATTCTCCTCCATCTTTTAGCTATAGAACTTGTTGCGGACTTCATATCTCTCAACTCGGGTATTTGCTTGAAATATTAACTTCAATTCCTGGAACATCTCATATGGTCCATGACTTTCAAAACGCCTTTGAAGTCCCGATTCTAAGCCGTTAAGTATGGTGCACTAAACTATCAAGTAGTCATCATATTGAGCTAGCCAAACGCTCATAACGTCTGCATCCGCCTCCTGCAATAGGTCTGTCACCTAGCGGTGCATTAAGGACATAATTCTTCAGGCAGCAATGAGGATAAACCTCGGATCACGGATCCAATCCGCATCATTGCTACTAACATCTTTCAACACAATTTTCTCTAGGAACATATCAAAATAAACATATGAAAGCAACAACGCGAGCTATTGATCTACAACATAGATATGCTAATACTACCAGGACTAAGTTCATGATAAATTTAAGTTCAATTAATCATATTACTTAAGAACTCCCACTTAGACGGACATCTCTCTAGTCATCTCAGTGATCACGTGATCAAAATCAACTAAACCATAACCGATCATCACGTGAGATGGAGTAGTTTTCAATGGTGAACATCACTATGTTGATCATATCTACTATATGATTCACGCTCGACCTTCGGTCTCCGTGTTCCGAGGCCATATCTCGCATATGCTAGGCTCGTCAAGTTTAACTCGAGTATTCTGCGTGTGCAAAACTGGCTTGCACCCGTTGTAGATGGACGAGAGCTTATCACACCCGATCATCACATGGTGTCCGGGCACTACTGAACTTTGGCAACGGTGTATACTCAGGAGAACACTTCTTGATAATTTTTAGTGAGAGATCATCTTAAAATGCTACCGTCAATCAAAGCAAGATAAGATGCATAAAGGATAAACATCACATGCAATCAATATAAGTGATATGATATGGCCATCATCATCTTGTGCTTGTGATCTCCATCTCCAAGCACCATCATGATCACCATCGCCACCGGGCGCGACACCTTGATCTCCATCGTAGCATCGTTGTCGCCTCGCCAACTATTGCTTCTACGACTATCGCTACCGCTTAGTGATAAAGTAAAGCAATTACATGGCGTTTGCATTTCATACAATAAAGCGACAACCATATGGCTCCTGCCAGTTGCCGATAACTCGGTTACAAAACATGATCATCTCATACAATAAAGTATAGCATCACGTCTTAACCATATCATATCACAACATGCCCTGCAAAAACAAGTTAGACGTCCTCTACTTTGTTGTTGCAAGTTTTATGTGGCTGCTACGGGCTGAGCAAGAACCGTTCTTACCTACGCATCAAAACCACAACGATAGTTTGTCAAGTTGGTGCTGTTTTAACCTTCGCAAGGACCGGGCGTAGCCACACTCGGTTCAACTAAAGTGAGAGAGACAGACACCCGCCAGTCACCTTTAAGCAACGAAAGTGCTCGTAGTGGTGAAACCAGTCTCGCGTAAGCGTCTGGCGTAATGTCGGTCCGGCCGCTTCATCTCACAATACCGCCCGAACCAAAGTATGACATGCTTTGGTAAGCAAGATGACTTGTATCGCCCACAACTCACTTGTGTTCTACTCGTGCATATAACATCAACGCATAAAACCTGGCTCGGATGCCATCGCTGGGGGAACGTAGTAATTTCAAAAAATTTCCTACGCACACGCAAGATCATGATGATGCATAGCAACGAGAGGGGAGAGTGTGTCCACGTACCCTCGTAGATCGGAAGCGGAAGAGTTATGACAATGCGATTGATGTAGTCGTACGTCTTCACGATCCGACCGATCCAAGTACCGAACGTACGGCACCTCCGTGTTCAGCACACGTTCAGCTCGATGACGATCCCGGACTCGATCCAGCAGGGTGTCGGGATGAGTTCCACAAGACGACGGCGTGGTGACGATGATGATGCTCTACCGGCGCAGGGCTTCGCCTAAACTCCGCGGCGATATGACCGAGGTGGAACATGGTGGAGGGGGGCACCGCACACGGCTAAGGAACGATCCATAGATCAACTTGTGTGTCATGGGGTGCCCCCGCCTGTGATATAAAGGAGCAAGGAGGAGGGGGCGGCCGGCCAAGGGAGGGCGCGCCAGGGAGGAGTCCTACTCCCACCGGGAGTAGGATTCCCTCCTTTCCTAGCCCAACTAGGAGACCTTCCATATAGTAGGAGTAGGAGAGAAGGAAAGGGAAGAGAGAAGGGAAGGAAGGAGGGGGTGTGGCCCCTCTCCCTAGTCCAATTCGGACTAGGCCTTGGGGGGCGCGCGGCCTGCCCTAGGCAGCCCCTCTCTCTTTCCCGTATGGCCCAATAAGGCCCAATACTTCTCCCGGCGAATTCCCGTAACTCTCCGGTACTCCGAAAAATACCCGAATCACTCGGAACATTTCCGAAGTCCGAATATAGTCGTCCAATATGTCGATCTTTACGTCTCGACCATTTCGAGACTCCTCGTCATGTCCCCGATCTCATCCGGGACTCCGAACTCCTTCGGTACATCAAAACTCATAAACTCATAATATAACTGTCATCGAAACCTTAAGCGTGCGGACCCTATGGGTTCGAGAACTATGTAGACATGACCTAGAACTATTATTGGTCAATAAACAATAGCGGAACCTGGATGTTCATGTTGGCTCCTACATATTCTACGAAGATCTTTATCGGTCAAACCGCATAACAACATACGTTGTTCCCTTTGTCATCGGTATGTTACTTGCCCGAGATTCGATCATCGGTATCCAATACCTAGTTCAATCTCGTTACCGGCAAGTCTCTTTACTCGTTCCGTAATACATCATTTCATAACTAACTCATTAGTTACAATGCTTGCAAGGCTTAAGTGATGTGTATTACCGAGATACCTCTCCGACAATCGGAGTGACAAATCCTAATCTGGAAATACGCCAACTCAACATGTACCTTCGGAGACACCTGTAGAGCACCTTTATAATCACCCAGTTACGTTGTGACGTTTGGTAGCACACAAAGTGTTCCTAGGGTAAACGGGAGTTGCATAATCTCATAGTCACAGGAACATGTATAAGTCATGAAGAAAGCAATAGCAACATACTAAACGATCAAGTGCTAAGCTAACGGAATGGGTCATGTCAATCACATCATTCTCTTAATGATGTGATCCCGTTAATCAAATGACAACTCATGTCTATGGTTAGGAAACATAACCATCTTCGATTAACGAGCTAGTCAAGTAGAGGCATACTAGTGACACTGCTTGTCTATGTATTCACACATGTATTATGTTTCCGGTTAATATAATTCTAGCATGAATAATAAACATTTATCATGATATAAGGAAATAAATAATAACTTTATTATTGCCTCTAGGGCATATTTCCTTCACTTTTCGCCGTATGAATCTAACTGACAAAGATCTTAAGCCAGCATCTACTATTTTTCATGGGGTGGTGCCCGGTAAGTCGGCGTATCCAGTGAGTAAGATAGCTTTGGAAGTGGCATTTGGAGATGATCATGATTTCAGAGTTGAGACGTTGACTTTTGAAGTAGTCAAGATCAAGAGCCCTTATCACGCCCTGTTTGGCCGGCCGGCTTATGCCAAGTTCATGGCATGGCCTTGTTATGTTTATCTGCAGCTTAAGATGCCGGGTCATAAGGGCACCATCACAGTACACGACAACAGGAAAATACCTTTGGAGTGTGAAGAGGGCGATGCTGCTTATGCTGAGTCTGTTTGTGCAACAGAGGAGTTAAAGTTCTACAAAGACAATGTTGACCCGACCGATATGACACCTTTGAAAAAGCCAACTACAGAGCATGACCCTTTGTTGAAGTTTAAGTCAGCAGATGACACTAAGCTGATTGACTTTGTTCCTGGCAACTCATCCAAGCAGTTAAGTATCGACGCTAATATGGATCCGAAATAGGAAAGCTCACTCATCGAGTTCATCCGTGAGAACCGGGACATCTTTGCATGGAAGCCTTCAGACATGCCAGGTCTACCGAGGGAACTCGCTGAGTACACTCTCAATATTGATCCAAAGTTTAAATCGGTCAAGCAATTATTTCATCGTTTTAATGAAGAGAGGCGTAAGTCCATTGGTGAAGAAGTGGCCCGGCTCTTGGCGGCTGGGTTCATCATTGAAGTTTTTCATCCTGAATGGTTGGCTAACCCGGTGCCGGTGCTTAAGAAAAATGGCACCTGGCGCATGTGCGTGGATTACATGGACCTTAATAAGGCCTGTCCGGCTAATCCTTTTGCTCTCCCTTGTGTTGATCAGATCATTGATCCTACGGCGGGTTGTGAGCGTTTGAGTTTTCTGGATGCGTATTCTGGGTATCATCAGATTAAGATGGCAGTTAAGGACTAGGAGAAGACGGCTTTTATCACTCCCTTTGGAGCCTTCTGCTACGTGTCTATGCCTTTTGGGCTCAAGAGTGCCCAGGCGACTTATCAGCGGTGTGTTTAAAATTGCCTTCATGACCAGATTGGACGCAATATTCATGCTTATGTGGATAATATTGTTGTGAAATCTAGGAAGAAGGAGACCTTGATAGATGATTTGAAAGAAACCTTTGACAATCTCCGAGTCTATGATGCGGCTCGAAGCTACGTCGGTATTTCCCCAAAGAGGAAGGGATGATGCAGCACAACAGCGGTAGGTATTTCCCTCAGTGATGAAACCAAGGTAATCGAACCAGTAGGAGAACCAAGAAACACAACATAAACATCACCTGCACACAAATAACAACCACTTGCAACCCAACGTGTTAAAGGGGTTATCAATCCCTTTCGGGTAACGGCGCCAGAAATTGGCACGTGGACGGGAGAAAGTTGTAATAGATTGACAGATCGAACGCCAAATAAAATAGATAAGAATAAAACGCAACAAGGTATTTTTGTGTTTTTAGTTTAATAGATCTGAAAATAAAAGCAAAGGAAAATAGATCGCAAACGCAAATAATATGAGAAAGAGACCCGGGGGCCGTAGGTTTCACTAGTGGCTTCTCTCGAGAAAAATAGCAAACGGTGGGTAAAAAAATTACTGTTGGGCAATTGATAGAACTTCAAATAATCATGACGATATCCAAGTAATGATCATTATATAGGCATCACGTCCAATATTAGTAGACCGACTCATGCCTGCATCTGCTACTATTACTCCACACATCGACCGCTATCCAACATGCATCTACTGTATTAAGTTCATGGAGAAACGGAGTAATGCAATAAGAACGATGACATGATGTAGACAAGATCTATCTATGTAGAGATAGACCCCATCGTTTTATCCTTAGTAGCAATGATACATACGTGTCGGTTCCCCTTCTGTCACTGGGATCAAGCACCATAAGATTGAACCCACCACAAAGCACCTCTTCCCATTGCAAGATAAATAGATTAAGTTGGCCAAACAAAACCCAAATATCGGAGAAGAAATATGAGGCTATAAGCAATCATGCATAAAAGAGATCAAAGAAACTCAAATACGTTCATGGATATAAAACGATAGATCTGATCATAAACTCAAAGTTCATCCAATCCCAACAAACACACCGCAAAAAGAGTTACATCATATGGATCTCCAAGATACCATTGTATTGAGAATTCAACGTGAGAGAGTAAGCCATCTAGCTACTAACTACGGACCCGAAGGTCTACAAAGAGCTACTCACACATCATCGGAGAGGCACCAATGGAGGTGGTGAACCCCATCCGTGATGGTGTCTAGATTGGATCTGGTGGTTCTGGACTCTGTGGCGACTGGAATTGATTTTCGTCGACTACCCTAGGGTTTTTGGAACATTGGGATATTTATAGAGCAAAGAGGCGGTCCGGGGGGCACTTGAGGTGGGCACAACCCACCAGGGTGCGCCCGGGCCTCCAGGCGCGCCCTGGTGGGTTGTTCTCCCCTCGGAGCACCCCCCAGGAGCAGCCTTGGCCCATTGGGTGTCTTCTGGTCCAAAAAAATCTCCGTAAAGTTTCGTTGCATTTGGACTATGTCAATAGGTTAGTACCAAAAATGATATAAAATGACTGGCACTTGGCACTATGTCAATAGGTTAGTACCAAAAATGATATAAAATGACTGTAAAATGATTATAAAACATCCAAGATTGATGAAATAACAAAATGGAACAATAAAAAATTATAGATACGTTGGAGACGTATCAGCATCCCCAAGCTTAACTCCTACTCGTGCTCAAGTAGTTAAGTGATAAAAACAGAATTTTTGATGTGGAATACTGCCTAACATGTCATCTCATATTTCTTTTCTTTATAGCATGGATATTTGGGCTTTTATATTGTTCAAAGCAATAGTCTAGTTTTGAAATGACAACTTAAGTACTCAAGCATAGCAACAAGCAACCATGTCTTTCAAAATATCAATGCTAAAATAAGTTATCCCTAGCCCATCATTCTTAATCATTGATCCATTCATGAAACACACTCGCATATTAGCTACACCCAATGCTCAAGTACGATCATAGTGCCTCCTAGTTGGTGCTTTTTGAGAGAAGATGTAGACTCAAATTCAAAATAAAAATTGCATAAAGTAAAGAAAGGCCCTTTGCAGAGGGAAGTAGCGATTTGTAGAGGTGCCAAAGCTCAAAGCAAAAATTGAGAGATAAAAACATTTTGGGAGGTGTATCCTTCCCACCAACGAAAAAGACTTAGAGTTCTCAACACTTTCCATGCTAAATATATCACAGGCGGTTCCCAAACAGAAAATAAAGTTTATTCATTTTTCAACCATACTTTCACTTTCCATGGCTAGCGTATCCACGGTGCCCTCCATACCAACACTTTCCAAGGAATTTACTATTTGACAACATAAAGTAAATTCATTTTTCATTTTGGGACTGGGCATCCCTAATACCTTTGCCTTACTCTCGTGCAATGACAAGTGAATAAACACTCATCGTGAGAATAACACATCTAGCATGGAAAATATTAGCCAACCCTCACCGCTCCGCGAGCGGTACAAACACACAAAAGAGAAGTTTATTTTGAAAATTAGAGATGGCACATACAAATTTTCTTAGAACAGCAAAAGAATACCGCATATAGGTAGATATAGTGGACTCATGTAGCAAAACTGGTTTAAAGGTTTTTGGATGCACGAATAGAGATCATACTTAGTGCAAAATGAAGGCTAGCAAAAGATTGAGAAGCGACCAACCAAGAAACGAATAATTTCATAAGCGAGCATTAAGCATAATTAATACCAAATAATGCACCACAAGTAGGATATAATTTCATTGCATAAATATTGACTTCCGTTCTTGCATAGGGAATCAAAAACCTTAACACCAATATTCTTACTAAAGTATAATTACTCATCAACATGATTCACATATCACATCATCATATCTCAAAACTATTACTAAGAATCAAGTTTATTTTGTCCAATGATCTTCATGAAAGTTTTTATTATATCCTTCTTGGATATCTATCACTTTGGAACTAATTTTCATATGTTGCTTTTGACAAGCTCAAATAAATATAAGTGAAGATCATGAGCATAATTTTTCTTTCTCTTAAATTAATTTAAGTGAAACAAGAGAGAATTTCTTGAAAAATTTACTAACTCTCAAATAAATCTAAGTGAAGCAAGAGAGCGTTTCTTCAAAAAATATTAAAGCACACCATGCTCAAAAATATATAAGTGAAGCACTAGAGCAAATCCATAGCTCATAAAAAATTTAAGTGAAGCATAGAGAGCAATTCTAACAAGTCATGACATAATTTTGGCTCTCTCAAATAGGTGTGTCCAGCAAGAAATCAATACTTAAAACACAAAATAAAACAAGCAAAGACTCATATCATACAAGACGCTCCAAGCAAAACACATAGTATGTGATGAATAAAAATATAGCTTCGAGTAAAATACCGATGGTCGTTAGAAGAAAGAGGGGATGACACTGGGGGCATCCCCAAGCTTAGTTGCTTGCTCTCTTTTGGATAATAGCTTGGGATGCCGGGGCATCCCCAAGCTTAGGCTCTTATTACTCCTTATTCCTTCATCTATCGTAAGATAACCCAAAACTTGAAAACTTCAATCACACAAAACTCAACAAAACCTTCGTGAGATCCGTTAGTATAAGAAAATAAATCACTACTATAAGTACTGTATCAAACCAATTCATATTTTATTCTTGCATTATATCTACTGTATTCAAACTTTTCTATGGCAAAAACTCATCAAATAAAACCATAGAGCAATCAAAACAAGCACACAACGCAAAGAAAACAGAATTTGTCAAAACAGAACAGTCTGTAGCAATCTGGAAATGTCGAAAACTTCTGGAACTCAATTTTTTTTTTGAAAAATTAGGACGACCTAAGCAATTTGTATATTAATGTAACATCCCAAATTTTCAAAATTTGGAATGTTAATAGGATCATTCTTTTTCATTAAGATTTCTTTGCATATTTGAATTTTCTAGATGTTCATAGTGTTTTCAACTCAAGGCAAAATTCTGGGGTGGAGATCCTATGACTTCTTCCCTTCTAAGTTTAGTTTAAAATCCTTAGATATTATTTGTGGCTATTTTGAGATTGTTTGGATACTCTTATTTGCTCTTATTGCATAAAATAGTTTTGTTAAAAATATATTATTTGGGATAAAAATGTTCACTGTATTCTACTTTATCAATAATATTTTATTGTGTGTTTAGGTTATTTTATAAATTTCGCTTTAGTGTTTTATTTAGCCAATTTACTTTCTGTAGCTAGGTTAAAAAAAGAGCGCGTGCACTGTGCAGTCAAGCTGCACAGCAGCCCAACTCCTTTCTTCTCGCAGCGCGTAGCAGCACCTAGCAGGCCGACCCATTTCATCGCAGCACAGTAGCCCACCCGCAGCCTTTCTGTGTTTTTTCCTCCTCACCTCTTTGCCGCTGACAGAACGGGTCCCGTGTGTCATCTCCTTGCTCCAGGCGGTCTCCACCTCACGCACGAGTTCTTCACCGAGGCTATTTCTTCGCCTGATTTGATCCAGACTTTGCTCCTCCCTCCGGTACTCCTCATTATAAATATTCGCCTCCCTCTTCTTGTCCTATTTTTCACAAAACTAAGATCTCCTGTGATAAGGTAGCAGTCGATCTAATGCTCTCTAAAGTAATGGCTTATTACAGATCGAGTACAAGGAGCAGTGTTCGAATGGGGATGAACACGAAGAACTAGGGTTCGAGAGAGGGGTTAGGTAGCCGCCGCCAGTTCGTTTCTGTGATCCACCGGATGCCCTGTTCCCTTCAACTTCTCCCTTAAGTAGCTAGGCAGGGCCTCAGTTGGTCCACACCGGCCCAGAGACTCGCGGGTTGGGCCGCTTGGGTCTTGTGGGCCGCTGGGCAGTGTCGTTGCCGGTGTAGTCGCTGCCCAGCGGGTCCGGTGTGTGAGGCATGCTGACATCCCCTCCTCCTTGTGTCGAGGCTTGCCCCAAAGCCTCTGCATGAGGAAACCGGGCCTAGAGACTGCTCTTCTCCTCCCAAGTGGTTCCCAGGTGTGACGAATTGGACCATTGTATCTTGACTTGTTCGCGCACGCCGTCTCTCCCTTTGCGCCAGCGGGTTTGTAGTATGGCCACACGAATAGCTAACTCGTCAGCGCAATGTGGAAGTTGAGGTTCGACAGGAGTACCTGGGAGCAGTGCTTGCCGAAGTAGAGAGATGTGGAACACCTGGTGTATTGTTGCTTGATCTGGGAGCTACAGCTTGTATGCCACGTCGTCGATCTTGGCGATAATTGGGAACGGTCCATAGTACTTGTAAGCGAGCTTGTGGTTAGCTCGTGGAGCTATCGATGATTGAATGTAGGGTTGCAATTTGCGGAAAACCCGACCGCCCACTTGAAAAGTTTGGAAGGACTGCTTCTTGTTGATACGTCTCCAACGTATCTATAATTTTTGATTGCTCCATGCTATATTATCTACTGTTTTGGACATTATTGGGCTTTATTATCCACTTCTATATTATTTTTGGGACTAACCTATTAACCGGAGGCCCAACCCAGAATTGTTATTTTTTTGCCTATTTCAGAGTTCCGTAGAAAAGGAATATCAAACGGAGTCCAAACGGAGTGAAACCTTCGGGAACGTGATTTTTAGGAAGATTATGATCCAGGAGACTTGGACCCTACGTCAAGAAAGAAAGGAGGAAGCCACGAGGTAGGGGGGGCGCCCACCCCCCAGGGCGCGCCCTCCACCCTCGTGGGCCCCCATGTTGCTCCACCGATGTACTCCTTCCTCCTATATATACCTACGTACCCCAAACGATCAGATATAGAGCCAAAAACCTAATTCCACCGCCCCAACCTTCTGTACCCACGAGATCCCATCTTGGGGCCTGTTCCGGAGCTCAGCCGGAGGGGGCATCCATCACGGAGGGCTTCTACATCAACACCAGAGCCTCTCCGATGAAGTGTGAGTAGTTTACTTCAGACCTTCGGGTCCATAGTTATTAGCTAGATGGCTTCTTCTCTCTTTTTGGATCTCAATACAATGTTCTCCCCTCTCTTGTGGAGATCTATTCGATGTAATCTTCTTTTTTGCGGTGTGTTTTTGAGACCGATGAATTGTGGGTTTATGATCAAGATTATCTATGAACAATATTTGAATCTTCTCTGAATTCTTTTATGTATGATTGGTTATCTTTGCAAGTCTCTTCAATTATCAGTTTGGTTTGGCCTACTAGATTGGTTTTTCTTGCAATGGGAGAAGTGCTTAGCTTTGGGTTCAATCTTCGGTGTCCTTTCCCAAAGGATGAGGGGCAGCAAGGCACTTATTGTATTGTTGCCATCGAGGATAACAAGATGGGGTTTTTATCATATTGCATGAACTTGTCCCTCTACATCATGTCATCTTGCTTAAGGCGTTACTCTGTTTTCTTGAACTTAATACTCTAGATGCATGCTGGATAGCGGCCGATGAGTGGAGTAATAGTAGTAGATGCAGGCAGGAGTCGGTCTACTTGTCTCGGACGTGATGCCTATATACATGATCATAGATCATACCTAGATATTCTCATAACTATGCTCAATTCTGTCAATTGCTCAACAGTAATTTGTCCACCCACCGTAAAATACTTATGCTCTTGAGAGAAGCCACTAGTGAAACCTATGGCCCCCGGGTCTATCTTCATCATATTAATCTTCCAACACTTTATTTATTTCCTTTGCTTTTTTACTTTGCATCTTTATCACAAAAATACCAAAAATATTATCTTATCATATCTATCAGATCTCACTCTCGTAAGTGACCGTGAAGGGATTGACAACCCCTTATCGTGTTGGTTGCGAGGATTTATTTGTGTTGTGCAGGTGCGAGGGACTCGCGTACTTTGCTGCATCATCCTTTCCTCTTCAAGGAAATCCAACGCAGTGCTCAAGAGTTAGCAAGAAGAATTTCTGGTGCCGTTGCCGGGGAGCCTACGTAAAAATCAACATACCAAGTGCCCATCAGAATCCCTTATCTCCCGCATTACATTATTTGCCATTTGCCTCTCATTTTTCCTCTCCCCCACTTCACCCTTGCCGTTTTATTCGCCCTTTTTTCCGTTCGTATTTTTGTTTGCCTTGATGTCTTACTTGGATCGTTTGCTCGTTTGGTTGAAATAGTTGAGTATTTATTCCTAAATAGAGAAGCTAAGATCTATGGATCCTCATCCGCTTGCCAATCTTTTTAAGAGATCCAATTATGATGAACCAATTCCTAGTGATTTGGGTGCACTAGATTATCTTTATAAGGTTTTGCTTGAAATCCGTGAATCTGAAAATTGTGATGAAGTGCTTTATGAAGTGATTCACGATAGATCTTTGAATAAAAAGCATGATTGCAATGATGCTATTATAAATTCTCTTAATGTCAATTGTGCTAATATTATGCAAAACCCTAAGCTTGGGGATGCTAGTTTTGCTATGTCTACTACTTGTTGCAATGATCATGATTGGGGTGATTCTTCTTATGATCTTGAAAATTTATTTAACCCCATGATGAATATGAGATTGATAATAGTGTTTGCAATAATATTGAAAGTGGGTTTGTAAGAGTTTCAACTTTAGATCCCACATATTTGGAGTATGTTCAATCTTATGATATTTTTGATAAAAGTTGGTCTGGAGAGGTCATGACTTTAGCTAATGATAATCCCACTATTTTGGAAGAGTGTCAACTTCGCATGCATGTGGATCGTGTTGAGAATATGTTATGTGATAGCTAATTTGTTGATTTGCCTATGATCCTACATGTAATTATTATGAGATAGGAAAATATGGTTGTAGAAATTTTTATCTTACTAAATTACCTCTCGTCATGTTGAGATTGCTATCGTCTCTTTGTTCTTCCTTGCATATGCTAATTTTTGCTTGCTATGATAATTTTTTTGCTTAAATGCCTATGCATAGGAATTATGTTAGACTTAGATGTGTTTGTCATGTGTTTTATGATGCTCCTTTTGCGCTTCAATCTTGTCTTTTTTGTGAGCATCATTAAAATTATCAATGCCTAGCTAAAAGACTTTAAAGAAAAGCGTTTGTTGGGAGATAACCCAATATTTATCCTTGCTGTTTAGCAATAAATCTTTGATCTAGCCTCTGGTTAGATGTGTTTTTATGTTTTAATTAGTGTTTGTGCCAAGTTAAACCTATAGGATCTTCTTGGATGATAGTTATTTGATCTTGCTGTAATTTCCAGAAACTTTCTGTTCACAAAAACAATTGTTCAAAATCACCATAACGTGACAAAATAGTGATTCCAATTGCTTCTGATCAATAAATAAATTTCCTAGGTCGTCCTATTTTGGCTGATTTTTTGGAGTTCCATAAGTTTGTGTTAGTTACAGATTACTACAGACTGTTCTGTTTTTGACAGATTCTGTTTTTCGTGTGTTGTTGGCTTATTTTGATGAATCTATGGCTAGTAAAATAGTTTATAAACCATAGAGAAGTTGGAATACAGTAGGTTTAACACCAATATAAATAAAGAATGAGTTCATTACAGTACCTTGAAGTGGTCTTTTGTTTTCTTTCGCTAACGGAGCTCACGAGATTTATGTTAAGTTCTGTGTTGTGAAGTTTTCAAGTTTTGGGTGAAATCTTTTGATGGATTATGGAACAAGGAGTGGCAAGAGCCTAAGCTTGGCGATGCCCATGGCACCCCCAAGATAATCTAAGGACACCAAAAATTCAAAGCTTGGGGATGCCCGGAAGGCATCCCCTCTTCGCCTACTTCCATCGGTAACTTTACTTGGAGCTATATTTTTATTCACCACATGATATGTGTTTTGCTTGGAGCGTTTTGTATGATTTGAGTCTTTGCTTTTTAGTTTACCACAATCATCCTTTCTGTACACACCTTTTGAGAGAGCCATACATGATATGGAATTTGTTAGAATACTCTATGTGCTTCACTTACATCTTTTGAGCTATATAGTTTTGCTCTAGTGCTTCACTTATATCTTTTAGAGCACGGTGGTGGATTTGTTTTAAAGAAACTATTGATCTCTCATGCTTCACTTAGATTATTTTGAGAGTCTTAAATAGCATGGTAATTTGCTTAAATAATCCTAATATGCCTGGTATTCAAGATTAGTAAAAACTTTCTTCTGAGTGTGTTGAATACTATGAGAAGTTTGATGCTTGATAATTGTTTTGAGATATAAAGATGGTGATATTAGAGTCATGCTAGTTGAGTAGTTGTGAATTTGAGAAATACTTGTGTTAAAGTTTATGATTCCCGTAGCATGCACGTATGGTGAACCGTTATGTGATGAAGTCGGAGCATGATTTATTTATTGATTGTCTTCCTTATGAGTGGCGGCCGGGACGACGATGGTTTTTTCCTACCAATCTATCCCCCTAGGAGCATGCACGTAATACTTTGCTTTGATAACTTGTAGATTTTTGCAATAAGTATATGAGTTCTTCATGACTAATGTTGAGTCCATGGATTATACGCACTTTTCTTCCTTCCACCGTTGCTAGCCTCTCTAATACCGCACACTTTTCGCCGGTATCATACATCCACCATATACCTTCCTCAAAACAGCCACCATACCTACCTATCATGGTATTTCCATAGCCATTCCGAGATATATTGCCATGCAACTTTCCACCATTCCGTTTATTATGGCACGCTCCATCATTGTCATATTGCTTAGCATGATCATGTAGTTGACATCGTTTTTGTGGCAAAGCCACCATTCATAATTCTTTCATACATGTCACTCTTGATTCATTGCATATCCCGGTACACCGGAGTCATTCATATAGAGTCATATTTTTTTCTAGTATCGAGTTGTAATTGTTGAGTTGTAAGAAAATAAAAGTGTGATGATCATCATTTTTAGAGCATTGTCCCAAGTGAGGAAAAGGATGATGGAGACTATGATTCCCCCACAAGTCGGGATGAGACTCCGGAAAAAAAGAGGCCATAAAAAAAGAGAAAAGGCCCAAATAAAAAAAATGAGAGAAAAAGAGAGAAGGGACAATGTTACTATCTTTTTACCACACTTGTGCTTCAAAGTAGCACCATGATCTTTATGATAGAGAGTCTCTCATTTTGTCACTTTCATATACTAGTGGGAATTTTTCATTATAGAACTTGGCTTGTATATTCCAATGATGGGCTTTCTCAAAATGCCCTAGGTCTTTGTGAGCAAGCGAGTTGGATGCAAACCCACTTAGTTTCTTTTGTTGAGATTTCATATACTTATAGCTCTAGTGCATCCGTTGCATGGCAATCCCTACTCACTCACATTAATATCTATTGATGGGCATCTCCGTAGCCCGTTGATACGCCTAGTTGATGTGAGACTATCTTCTCCCTTTTTGTCTTCTCCACAACCACCATTCTATTCCACATATAGTGCTATATCCATGGCTCACGCTCATGTATTGCGTGAAGATTGAGAAAGTTTGAGAATGTCAAAAGTATGAAACAATTGCTTGGCTTCTCATCGGGGTTGTCCATGATTTAAATACTTTGTGTGGTGAAGATAGAGCATAGCCAGACTATATGATTTTGTAGGGATAACTTTCTTTGGCCATGTTATTTTGAGAAGACATGATTGCTTTGTTAGTATGCTTGAAGTATTATTATTTTTATGTCAAGATTAAACTTTTGTCTTGAATCTTTCGGATCTGAATATTCATACCACAATTGAGAAGAATTACATTGAAATTATGCCAAGTAGCACTCCGCATGAAAAAATATCTTTTTTATCATTTACCTACTCGAGGACGAGCATGAATTAAGCTTGGGGATGCCTGATACATCTCCAACGTATCTATAATTTTTTATTGCTCCATGCTATATTATCTACTGTTTTGGACATTATTGGGATTTATTATCCACTTATATATTTTTTTGGGACTAACCTATTAACCGGAGGCCCAGCCAAGAATTGTGTTTTTTGCCTATTTCAGAGTTTCGCAGAAAAGGAATATCAAACGGAGTCCAAACGGAATGAAACCTTCGGGAACATGATTTTTAGGAAGATTATGATCCAGGAGACTTGGAACCTACGTCAAGAAACAAAGGAGGAAGCCACGAGGTAGGGGGGCGCGCCCACCCCCCAGGGCGCGCCCTCCACCCTCGTGGGCCCATGTTGCTCCACCGACGTACTCCTTCCTCCTATATATACCTACGTACCCCCAAACGATCAGATACGGAGCCAAAAACCTAATTCCACCGCCGCAACCTTCTGTACCCACGAGATCCCATATTGGGGCCTGTTCCGGAGCTCCGCCGGAGGGGGCATCCATCATGGAGGGCTTCTACATCAACACCATAGCCTCTCCAATGAAGTGTGAGTAGTTTACTTCAGACCTTCGGTTCCATAGTTATTAACTAGATGGCTTCTTCTCTCTTTTTGGATCTCAATACAATGTTCTCCCCCTCTCTCGTGGAGATCTATTCGATGCAATCTTCTTTTTTGCGGTGTATTTTTTGAGATCGATGAATTGTGGGTTTATGATCAAGATTATCTATGAACAATATTTGAATCTTCTGAATTATTTTATGTATGATTGGTTATCTTTGCAAGTCTCTTCGAATTATCAGTTTGGTTTGGCCTACTAGATTGGTTTTTCTTGCAATGGGAGAAGTGCTTAGCTTTGGGTTCAATCTTGTGGTGTCCTTTCCCAGTGATAGTAGGGGCAGCAAGGCACGTATTGTATTGTTGCCATCGAGGATAACAAGATGGGATTTTTATCATATTGCATGAATTTGTCCCTCTACATCATGTCATCTTGCTTAAGGCGTTACTCTGTTTTCTTGAACTTAATACTCCAGATGCATGCTGGATAGCGGTCGATGAGTGGAGTAATAGTAGTAGATGCAGGTGAGTCGGTCTACTTGTCTCGGACGTGATGCCTATATACATGATCATACCTAGATATTCTCATAACTATGCTCAATTTCATCAATTGCTCAACAGTAATTCGTTCACCCACCGTAAAATACTTATGCTCTTGAGAGAAGCCACTAGTGAAACCTATGGCCCCCGGGTCTATCTTCATCATATTAATCTTCCAACACTTTATTTATTTCCTTTGCTTTTTTACTTTACTTTTATTTTACTTTGCATCTTTATCACAAAAATACCAAAAATATTATCTTATCATATCTATCAGATCTCACTCTCGTAAGTGACCGTGAAGGGATTGACAACCCCTTATCGCGTTGGTTATGAGGAGTTATTTGTATTGTGCGGGTGCGAGGGACTCGCACGTAGCCTCCTACTGGATTGATACCTTGGTTCTAAAAAACCGAGGGAAATACTTACGCTACTTCGCTGCTTCATCCTTTCCTCTTTAAGGAAATCCAACACAGTGCTCAAGAGGTAGCACTTGTCAGCTTGCACTTTCATCAGTTGACGTGCTCTGTTGAGATGTTGTTGCAGTAGTTCTTGCACCGTGGCGCGTTCGTCCAGCCAAGTTTGCAGGGCTGGGACCAAACAAGTGGTGTCAGTAATGTTTCCCCTTTGACGTGGTTCATATCCAAACATAGCCTTGAATGGCGTCATTCCGATTGTTGTGTGGTGACTATTGTTGTACCAGAACTACGCTAATGGAATCCAGAAGTTCCATCGCCGCGGACAGGCCTGAGCGAAGCAGCGCAGAAAGGTTTCGACACATTGGTTGACGCGCTCTATTTGCCCGTCGGTCTGCAGATGGTTTGCTTTGCTGAGACGAAGCTCGGTTCCCGCTCCTCAAAACAGTTCCTGCCAGAAATGGCTTGTGAAGACTGGGTCCCTGTCGGACACGATCGCGCCGGGAAGGCTATGGATTTTGTAAATTTGATGTAAGTAGAGCTGAGCTACTGATGCTGTTGTGTAGGGGTGCGCCAAGGGAAGGAAGTATGCAAACTTTGTTTGCTTGCCCACAATGACTAGCAAGCAGTTGAACTTACTAGACTGGGGACGGCCATCAACGAAATCCATAGATATCATAGCCCACGGCTACTTTGGAATTGGCAGTGGTAAGAGCAATCCTGGTGAAGCGGCGCGGTCTAGTTTGGCCTGTTGACATACCTGGCAGCAATGCACATATTGCAGTATGTGTGCTTTCATCTTTGGCCACGCAAACAGCCGGCGAATGCGCCTGTAAGTGATAGGGAATCCTGAGTGTCCCCCATGGCGCAGTCGTGAAAAGCTGAGATGATTCTCTGTTGGATTTGTGTGCTCCCTCCGAGCCAGATTCTGCCGGGAAAGCGAATGATCCCTTGCTGCAAGGAAATACGCTTCTTGGGATTGTCCCGGAGTGCCAATTGCTCCAGCAACCGGGAAGCTTGTGGGTTGTTGATGTAGATGGTGGTCACGTCCTCGAGCCATGCTGGGCAGCAAGAAGTAACGCTGGCCAAGGTGTCAGTTCGGTTTGCTCTGGATAGTGCGTCAGCGCCAGCATTTTCAGCACCCTTCTTATAACGAATGCGGTAATCAAGGCCCAAAAGTTTGGTAAAAGCCTTTTGTTGCCAGGGTGTGGTCAGCCTTTGCTCTTCTAAATGGACCAAACTTTTCTGATATGTTAGAATGACAAACTCAGCATGCTGCAGGTATGGGCGCCATTGATCAACAACCACTATGATCGCCAGGTACTCCTTTTCATAAGTTGATAACCCTTGGTAGCGAGGACTCAGGGCTTTGCTCATGAAAGCAACTGGGTGCCCTTGCTGCTGCAGGATAGCTCCAATGCCACGGTCGCTTGCGTCAGTTTCTACAATGAAAGGCTGCTGAAAGTTGGGCAGCGCGAGCACCGGAGCTGACACCAGTTGGTCTTTGAGCACTTGAAAAGCTGTTTCAGTGGTGGAAGTCCAGAGGAAGGGAGTGCCTTTCTTGAGCAGAATTAATAAAGGCCTTGTGATCACCCCAAAATTCCGAACAAAGCAGCGATAGTAGCCCGCGAGCCCCAGGAAACTGCATACCCCTTTGACATCTGTCGGTGTGGACCAGTTGGCGACTGCAGTGATTTTGGCCGGGTCTGTAGAGACACCTTGGGGCGCTGATGGTGTGCCTGAGGTAAGAAAATTGTTGTTGCCCGAAACCGCATTTGCTGAGTTTGACGTACCAGCTGTCTCGCCGGAGAAGTGTCAGGACTTGGCGTAAGTGAGCAACGTGTGCTTGCAGAGTAGCACTGAACACCAGGATATCGTCAAAGAACAAAATCACGCAGACACGATTGGCTGGTTTCAGGGTAGTTGTGACTGCGCCGATGAATGTGGCTGGTGCTCCCACCAACCTGAATGATACCACTTTGAATTCAAAATGCCCTTGGTGTGTTTGAAACGCGGTCTTGTATTCTTCCCCTGGAGCCAGTCATATTTGATGGTATCTGGCTCGAAGGTCGAGCTTGGAGAACTAGGCTGCACCGTGGAGCTCGTCCAAGAGTTCTTCTATGATGGGCACGGGGTGCTTGGCGACGACGGTGAGGGCGTTGAGGTGCCTGTAGTCGATGCATAACCTCCAGGTTCCGTCTTTTTTCTTGACCAAAATCACTGGCGAAGAAAAAGGGCTGGTGCTTTTTTGAATGATTCCTGATCGCAACAATTCTTCTACTTGTTTCTCGATCATAGACTTGAGTTCAGGCTTGTGTCTGTATGGACGCACATTCACAGGTTGTGCACCCAGAATCAGAGAAATTCTGTGATCGCATGCACGCCTGGGAGGGAGGCCAGTGGGTTCGGCGAAGACGTCAGAGAATTACTCAATTAATATCTGAATGCAGTCGGGAATCAGTGTAGTGGCTTCAGCATCAGGAGCAACCACACACAAATGAATGATATGAGAGATTGAACCTTGACTGCAAAACCCTTGTAACTACACATAATTGATGGATTCACAGCGAGTGGATGACGAATCTTGGCCCGTGAGACGAAGAGGTCCTGCTGGTGTGGGTATCTCAATGAACCAAGCACGCCAGTCGACAACCATAGGGCTGTGCTCTTCTAGCCAATCGATTCCCAATATTGCATCATAATTCCCGAGCGTGAGCACCTTCAGGTCTGTGAAGAATTTGTGTCCTTGCGAGTACCAGGCACAGTGCGACACAAAAGCAGTGCAGACTAACTCCCCTCCGTCAGCCACACGAACGCGCCCCGTCTTGGGCAGGCTCTGAACACCGGAGAGAGAGCCAGATGAGCATCGACGAAGGAATTGGAGCTGCCGGCATCCACAAGCATCAGCAATTCACGTCCTTGAATCCAGGCGCGCAATTGGAATGCCTTGGCCGAGACGCCCCCTGTCACTGCAGACAAAGAGAGCGCCATGACAGTATCACTTGTCTCCCCTGGCTCTAGCAGCTGGGTGTTGGAGAAGTTGTCGATGCCGAACATGTCCAGCAACTCCTCGACGGCCTGTAATTGCACCGAGGTGGGGCACACATGATCATGCCCCCACTTCTCGCCGCACTTGAAGCAGAGTCCACGGGCGCGCATGTATTCTCGCAGCGTCTTGAGTTTGGATGCTTCGGCTCGAGCTGCCTCCGTGCCATGGTGATCGGTGGCGACCGTGGCTGGTGGATGACGCATCGGAGGTGCAGGTAACAGCGGCACCCGTCTTGCTGTGGCAACTCTGGGGTCGTCTGAGTCGTCTGGCCGTTAGCCACTTCCTCCTGAAGCAGGGCGAGCGCACATGCCGTGTCCAGATCGGGAGGGCGTTGCACCATCACCACCGCCTGTATATCAGTCCTCGTCCCTCGACAAAACAAGTCAAGAAATAGTAAGGATGCATAGTGTCTGAATAGGAACTTAAATGATTGATAATCAGTTCGAATTTCTCATTATAATCTGCAACATAAGTAGTCTGGTGGATGGTGTAAAACTACTGAATGAGCATTTGGTGGCGATCGCGGCCGAAACGCGTGCCCAGCAGAGCGGTGAACGAGTCCCAGTCGAACTCGTTCAGCCGTTTCTGAATGGACTGAAGCCAAATGGCGCCGCCCAGGGAAATCGAGAGTGGCCATGGGAACCTAAAAGGAAGGAGTTATCCCAAACATGCTAAAGTATTGCTCACACAAGGTTTTCCATAAATTGGGGTTCTCGCCTGAGAATTGGGGAAAAATGATAGATGGGTGTGCTTGACCCAGCCCTGTGAGCATCTGACTAGCATGGGTAAACGGGGACAGGGGCACAGGTGAAATCGGCAATTCGGGCTGACCTTTTGCCGGGGGCGGAGGCGGCGTCACCAGGGACGCCTCCGGGTGCCCCCGTTGGAGAAGAAATGCGCCGTGGCCATCGGGCCCTTGTTGGTTGCCCGCTGTGCCTCCCAGAGGTGCCGACGTGGTCACCTGGCGGCTGCAGCGTAGAGGCGCGCTGGTCCTCCTGCTCCTTCAGCGATGCCGGTGGCGCGGCTTGGAGTGCGGCCACACCGTCGCTGAGATCCGCGACGCGGCGCTCGAGATCGGGGCGCCAGCTTAGTAGATCATTGATTTTCGTAGCCGTGGTTTGTTGTGCCTTGGTGAGGCCGTCGATGGCGGCCTCGTCTTTGTCTCGAAGCGGTTGAGGAAGGCGGACACACCGGGATCCATGGCATCGCGAGCTTGGCGGAGACCGTGCGTCTCGATGAGATGCGCCAGGGCGGAGCGGGAAGAGGTGGTGGTTGGCGTCTCTGATACCAGATGATAAGGTAGCAGTACAAGATCGATCTATTGCTCTCTAAAGTAGTGGCTTATTACAGATCGAGTACAAGGAGCGGCGCTCGAATGGGGATGAACATGAAGAACTAGGGTTCAAGAGAGGGGTTAGGTAGCCTCCGCCAGTTCATTTCTGTGATCCACTGGATGCCCTGTTCCCTTCAGCTTCTCCCTTAAGTAGCTAGGCAGGGCCTCAGTTGGTCCACTCCGGCCCAAAGACTCGTGGGTTGGGCCGATTGGGTCTTGTGGGCCGCTAGGCAGTGTCATTGCTGGTGTAGTCGCTGCCCAGCAGGTCCGGCACATCAGGCATGCTGACATCCCGTGCCCGTTTCACCTCGCCTGATCTCACCGGAGTCTGCCGCCTCGAAGCTCCTGTCGCCGTCGATTCTGTCGCGTCTGTATGTTCCCAGAACCTCCCGTCTTCTATGTTATCTTCTCCATGCCATACTCTATCTCCGTGACTCCCAGTTTTTCTCAGGGACGCATCCAAACTGAGCACATCGAGCTCGACCCGGAGCTCCACTCCGACGTCGCCGCTCCAGCCGGTCCTTGCGGACGCTAGCAGAAGCTCCGGTCGCCCAGGGGGAAATCTTCGAGTTCATCGCGTTCCTCCTCACCTCTTCCTGTTCTCCCCTAGCTCGGGAGACCTCTCCAACGAGCTCACGCTCGAAGTCCGAGCTGGCCGCGCCGTCTTCCTCAACTCCGGCGGCCTTTGAGCCCTGTCTCTCCGGTCAGTCGCCTTGCACTGTCCGATCCCCATCCAATGGCCAAGATTAGATCTGGTGTTTTTTTCTTCTGCCGAACCATTTTTCTCTATGTTATGGCTGTTCGCCGTTTAAGCCTCCCAGCGGACAGTTAACAACCATTAGAAACCCGCCACATGGCACATCCACAACAGCCGCAACAGTTCTTCCAGGAAAGCTGTTTTGGCACAATTTTTTGTTTTTAGATTTCATATCGAATGTTCATTTAGGTATATCTTGAGATCTGTATGTCTTAATTCATCGATTCTTTTTACTGTGTACTCATAGTGACCAGGAGAATATTGTTAGAACCAAAATTTCACATTTATGAACAGTTCAAACTTGAATTTGTTTAAATTTGAATTTGACCTTCCGGAGGCCATATCTTTCAAACCATTGATCCAAATTAGTTGATTCTTTTTGCATTGTGATCTCACTAGCATATAGATAATATATACCTACTGTTATGCTCTGTTATTTATTCTATTGAATTATTTCCTGTTGACTTTATTTTAGTGTTATGCGGGTACGATTTATCTATCGATGCATTCATTGAACATATAGATTGTCCGGAGTGTGAAGCGGATCAGAATTAAGCGTTAGAGTACTTCAACACCGTTCAAGGCAAGTTTGCACTTTGATTTTGCTTATCCATATTCTGCTATGCAAGTGTGGTTTTATGCTATGACTAGTAAGATGCCTGTGCTACGCTACGGGAACAAAAAAGATTAGGTGGACTTAAGTCATAGTAAGGAGCCCATCTAGTAGGAAGATGCATTGTTGTCCCTACTCAGCTCTATTGCTCGCTCTATCCAATTTCGGCAGTAAATAGGCAAATTCATCCACACACATGGTAACTGTGCCAACATGGACCAATTTTATCTCTGAATCCAAACCGTCTACTCTGCAAGGTTTAAAGATTAAAAAATATCATCATAGTATCTTGAAGATATCAAAGTTTATAATATATGCCATATTAAATTAATTTGAATCAAAAGAGTACTATATGTCACTAAAAAAATTCAAGCTTTGAAAATGCCATCACTATTTTCATATTTTCAAGTTGCTTAACTCTAGTCCTATAGATCGCTCTAGTAACATGTATCGGGTGACTGAGATAGCTGAGATGGCGAAGGAACGACCTGTACATTTCCGGAAAATTTGTAGATCACAAAATAATGCTGCTCTTGCTATGGCAGCTCTAGGTCGTAGTCACCAACACACCGCTTGTTGGTTAGCAAACTTCCCAAAGGAGATTAGTATTATCATTTCAAGCGATTGTAAGGCCCTGGTTGATTAAATGATATGCTTTCCCCATAAAAGAAAAGTTTATACTTTGAAGTATGCCATGGCATACTCCGATTCAGGCCATTAGGAGATAATGAGTAACCCCTCGAGAAAAAGGAGACAATTAGGAGATGCAGAGACGGAAATGCTACTTGAACTGCCAAACGCCACACTCGACGCCGGCGAGAGCGACTTGCACTTCTCGAAGCGGGCGTGTAGGCTCCATCATGTCGCCATCGCCATTTGTATGCGAAGAACACCGTAGTAGCCGGCCGTCACATCTTGATGAGGCTCCGCATGTAGAGGTCGTGACGCGTAGCCTAAGCGCTGTCTGCCGCCCATTGGGACGTTCAAGGCTGTGCGTGGGCTGTTCAAGGCTGGCTTATGCATGGAGGACGCTAGTTGTTCAAGGCTGGTTGTTCAAGGCGAAGGACCCGAATGCCCCCAATCGATTTTTCTCTCATTTCTACTCCGGTCGCCGACCTCCGGTTCCTTCGCTTCTCCCGGTCGCCGATTGCCGACTCCTCCGCTACTCCCGGCCAATGTCTCCCGGGACCCGGCTCTCGACCGCTGCCTGCTCGCCTCCGCTGCTCCGGCCGCCCCTTTCGGCACCGATTCCGATTGGCCTCTGGTCCGTGATAATGCAAGAAATGCGTCCCCTTGAAGCACCCCCTCCCATCGATAGTGCTGGCCAAATTATGCCGTCTCCTTTGAATCTATCCGTCGATGCCGGTCATCGTGTGCAGTTCTCCTTCTTTGATAGCTTGCACGACCAGATCGAGTAGGAGTGATGATGCAGGGGAGATCTCAAAGCCAAATCTGATTTAGGAGATCCTATCGACAACTACAGCTATATGACAGATGTCACCCTTGCCTACTCAACTCCAGCGACCATAGGGAAAGGGAGGCGGCCAACGGAGAGGAAATTTGGGGCGGTTCTAGAATAATCATCTCATGAGAAGGGGAAACCTCCAGACTATCCTAGCTTCGCCCAACACTCTCGTCTCAATCGCAGCCTTAATTTAAGATCAGACGGTACATATGGCCCGAAGGCAAACACACCATCACCGCCAACTCGCTTTTTTACAGGAGTAGAGATATATGTTTGGCCTGGCCGTGTTGTCATGTTTTGGTATTGATTGTATTATGTGTTGGTGTGATCAACTTGCTATGGTAGACGTGGGTATGTGTCGAGTGATGCATAGAAGTGGTGAGCGCTTATAGCTGTAGGCCTGGGACTTTTACTCACATGAATGCATTACTGGCTAAGCGCTCTATTGTCCCTAGAGAATGCACCAGGACTGAGCGCACTTGAGACATCTTGAGGATCTTTATCATCTGTGTTGTTTGCACCTTGCCTATGTCGTGGAGGTAGTTTTACGCGAAACCAAACTTGAGTGTTTTCTTTGTCATATTTTGCTTGTGGATGTAGGTTTGCTTTATCATTATGTGTAATTTGCCAATACATTCAATGTATTGACCCTTTTTGGCAGCAACTTATCATGTTGCAGGAATCATACGACGAGTAAGTGATACGTTATGGTTACGATGTCTACACTCAACTTTGCCGTTGGTGTTGTTGGGACTCCACAACCTTGTTGTTACTTCCGTTATATGGATTGAGGTAATAGTATTTATGTTACTTTATACATGTGATTTACCTCTGTTATAAACCCTCGAATACTGTGTGTGTCAGCATAACGATCTAGGGATGACACTTAAGCATAGAGACTTCGATCCATTCAGGTCGGGTCGCTACAATATGGTATCAGAGCACATGTTGACTGTAGGACGTGACCCCTAGAAACTGCAAGCCCATAGGAAAGATTTTCTCTAAAACTTTATTTTCAAAAAGATCTTTTACCTCTCTTCTTTTCTGAGCTTTATCAAATATTCCCTTTTAGTTAGACTATTCCCCTTTCCCCTTTTGACCACACGAAGATTCGACTGATGAGACCACTCCAAGTAGTACAAGATATCGGACAACTAAGACCACTTAAGAATAAAGAGGATATTCAGATGATCAGTGATATACAGTAGGGTCGCGAGTCTTCACTCAGCATTTTCGCCAGTGGGCATTGATGGGACTCATCATCTATTATGCTACATTTCCGTTGTTATTATTGAGCAAAGCTAGTTGTGAACTATGAGTTTGTAATACTTTATAAATTCTGGACCATACGTTATAGTAAATGATGCACTTGTTATTTGATATTCATATGTACTGTGTGTGCTAGCGAGTCGATCTAGGGACTAGCATAGTGGGCACAGAGACATCGAATCTTACCAGATTTGGGTCGTTACAATTAATCTTCTGCAAAAAGAATTGGCATTTTATCACGCTATGGTAAAAAATGAGAATTGTTTTCGTGAGAGCAAAAGTTTTTGTTTTTCAGCAAGATCAAACAACTATCACCCAAGAAGATCCTAAAGGCTTTACTTGGCACAAACACTAATTAAAACACAAAAAACACAATCATAACAGTGGCATAATTGTGGAAACACTCAAGAATAGAAAGCAAAAAGAAAGAAAAAAAATATTCATTGGGTTGCCTCCCAACAAGCGCTATAGTTTTACGCCCTTAGCTAGGCACAAAGCAAGGATCTAAGTTTTGTCATCAACTCTTCAATCAAACACTTAGAATCCCTTAAGAGATTTAGCATATAGATTTTCAATGACAATACTCCTAGGAACAAATTTAAAGAATTCATTCTTGCCAAAGGGATCTCTTATAACTTCAACAAAATCCGGGTGGATACTAATCATCTTAAGATCCTATTTACTAGAAGTTGCACCCTTGCTCTTAGTAACTTGGGTAGTCTTGCCAATTTTTACGGGAGTTTTCTCAACAATTTTAGCGGAAGCAAAAGCCGTACTCAAATTACAAAAGATTTCTTCCAGTTTATCAATCCGATACAGGCTCTATTCAATTCTTCCATGAATTGTAGTTCCCTTTTCTTTTAACAACTTAAAACTTCCCCACTTTTGACCCAATTTTAGTAGCAAAATTATGCATTTTTTATCCAAGTTTTCAATATGCTCTTCAGTAAGCATTTTCTTTTCAATAGCATCTAATCTTTCCATGACATGCTCAAGAGTCAAAGTTGTTTCATTAATCATAAGAGGTGATGAGCCTACTAAATTTCCCATAGCATTAAAAGCATCAAGAGAGGGACACGTCAAGAAATTTCCATCGGTAATCATATCAAGGACGAATCTATGCCAAGTGGTGATGCCCACATAAAAACAACAAAGAATAATGACCGTAGATTGCTTTCGAATAGATCTATTATGAGCATTGCAAATTCTATACCAAGCATCTTTTAAATTTTTTCCTCCCCTTTGTTTAAAGTTGAGAACTTTGTTCTCGGGAGTGCAAGCAATAGAGGAAGATCTATCCATAACGGTGATCAAGATTGCACACAAAAACAGATTCAGCAAGAAAACGGCGAACGAAAAAGAGGGGCAAATAAAATGGCAAATTTTTTGTGAAGTGGGGGAGAGGAAAACGAGAGGCAAATGGAAAATAATGTAAATTGTGAGGAGATGAGATTTGTGATTAGGAACCTGGTATATGTTGAAGATCCTCCCCGGCAACGGCGCCAGAAATTCCTTTTGATGCGGCTCAAAGCTATGTCGGTATTTCCCCAAAGAGGAAGGGATGATGCAGCACAGCAGCGGTAGGTATTTCCCTCAGTGATGAAACCAAGGTTACCGAACCAGTAGGAGAACCAAGCAACACAACGTAAACCACACCTGCACACAAATAACAACCAGTCGCAACCCGACATGTTAAAGGGGTTGCCAATCCATTTCGGGTAACGGCACCAGAAATTGGCACGTGGACGGGAGAAAGTTGTAATAGATTGATAGATCGAACACCAAATAAAATAAATAAGAATAAAACGCAGCAAGGTATTTTTGTATTTTTAGTTTAATAGATCTGAAAATAAAAGCAAAGGAAAATAGATCGCAAAGGCAAATAATATGTGAAAGAGACATGGGGGCCGTAGGTTTCACTAGTGGCTTCTCTTGAGAAAAATAGCAAACAGTGGGTAAACAAATTACTATTGGGTAATTGATAGAACTTGGAATAATCATGACGATATCCAGGCAATGATCATTATATAGGCATCACGTCCAAGATTAGTAGACCGACTCCTGCCTGCATCTACTATTATTACTCGACACATCGACCGCTATCCAACATGCATCCAGTGTCTTAAGTTCATGGAGAAACGGAGTAATGCAATAAGAACGATGACATGATGTAGACACGATCTATCTATGTAGAGATAAACCCCATTGTTTTATCCTTATTAGCAACGATACATACGTGTCGGTTCCCCTTCTGTCACTAGGATCAAGCACCGTAAGATCGAACCCACTACAAAGGACCTCTTCCCATTGCAAGATAAATAGATCAAGTTGGACAAACAAAACCCTAATATCGGATAAGAAATACGAGGCTATAAGCAATCATGCATAAAAGAGATCAAAGAAACTCAAATACTTTCATGGATATAAAAAGATAGATCTGATCATAAACTCAAAGTTCATCCGATCCCAACAGACACACCGCAAAAAGACTTACATCATATGGATCTCCAATAGACGATTGTATTGAGAATCCAGCGAGAGAGAGAGGAAGCCATCTAGCTACTAACTACAGACCCGAAGGTCTACAAAGAACTACTCACGCATCATCGGAGAGGCACCAATGGAGGTGGTGAACCCCATCCGTGATGGTGTCTAGATTGAATCTGGTGGTTCTGGACTCTGCGGCGACCGGAATTGATTTTCATTGACTCCCCTAGGGTTTCTAGAATATTGGGGTATTTATAGAGCAAAGAGGCGGTCTGGGGGCACCCGAGGTGGGCACAACCCACCAGGGCGTGCCTGGGCCTCCTGGCGTGCCCTGGTGGTTTGTGCTCCCCTCGGACCAGCCCCAGGCACAACCTTGGCCCATGGGGTGTCTTCTGGTCCAAAAAAATCTCCATAAAGTTTCATTGCATTTGGACTCTGTTTGGTATTGATTTCCTGCGATGTAAAGAACATGCAGAAAACAGCAACCGGCACTTGGCACTATGTCAATAGGTTAGTACCAAAAAATGATATAAAATGACTGTAAAATGATTATAAAACATCCAAGATTGATAATATAACAGCATGGAACAATAAAAAATTATAGATACGTTGGAGACGTATCAGTCTATAAGATGATGCTTAACCCGGCCAAGTGTGTCCTTGGTGTGCCAGCGGGCAAGCTCTTGGGTTTTCTGGTTTCTGAAAAGAGGCATTGAAGCTAACCCAAAGAAGATCAAGGTTGTCACTTCTTTGGCTAAACCGGCGTGCATTAATGACGTCCAACATTTGACGGGTCGCATTGCAGCGTTAAGCCGGTTTATAAGCCGGTTGGGCGAAAAGGCTATCCCTCTATATCTGATGATGAAGAAAACATATCACTTTGTCTGGAGTGATGCTGCTAATCAGGTGTTTGAGGCGTTAAAACAGTAGTTGGCTGAGCCGCAAATCCTTGCAGCTCCTATTGATAAAGAGCCCTTACTCTTATATGTGGCTGCTAATAGCAGAGCTGTCAGTGTGGCAATTGTGTGGAAAGGAAGGAATCAGGCAAGGAATATCCGGTTCAGCAGCCGGTTTACTATGTCAGTGAGGTAATCATTGAATCTAAGCAGAGATACCCACATTGGCAGAAGCTGGTTTATGGGGTGTTCATGGCTAGTCGTAAATTGAAGCAATATTTCTTTGGTCATCCCATCACTATGGTCAGTTCTGCTCCCTTAGGGGATATTATTCAAAACAGAGAAGCCACATGTCGGGTAGCCAAGTGGGCCATTGAGCTTGGACCCCATGGTTTGAAGTATATGCCCCGGACAACTATCAAGTCTCAGGAACTTGTGGATTTCATCAATAACTAGACAGAGTTATAGATGCCTGAGGAGAAGCCGAACAACACATATTGGACTATTCATTTTGATGGGTCTAGGCAATTGGAAGGCTCGGGGGCTGGAGTTATTTTGACTTCCCCATGAGGTGATAAATTTTGTTATGTCTTAAGGTTGATGTTCCCTTGTACTAATAATGTAGCTGAGTATGAAGCCTTGCTCCATGGTCTTCGGATGGCTAAAGAAATGGATCTAAGCCGGGTGAGGTGTTTTGGCGACTCAGATTTGGTGGCTCAGCAAGTTTCAGGAACTTGGGATTCCAAAGATCCACTCATGGCGGCTTATCGCCGAGAGGTTGATGCTATTGCTGGTCATTTCAAAGTTTATCAAGTGGAACATGTTGATCACAGGAAAAATGAGGCGGCCGGAGCTTTAAGCCGGCTATGGTCTCAGCGTAAGCCAGTACCACCTAATGTTTGCCTTGATATTTTGCATAATCCTTCAGTTAAACTGCCTATGGAGGAAGATCTTGCTGTTCCTGACCCAGAGGCACAGTTGGTGGCAGCTCTTCATGCTATTCCTGATTGGAAAGTTCCATATTTGGCTTATATGACCCAGTTTGAGTTACCTGAAGATGAAACTTTGGCCAGGCAGCTAACCCGGCGGTCTAAGTCAATGACTATTGTCAATGGAGAGTTGCACCGACGCAGTGTCACAGGGGCATTTCAACGTTGTGTTTCTCCTGATGATGGTCGTGAGATTCTACGAGAGATTCATGAAGGAGATTGTGGCCATCATGCTGGCTCTAAGTCTCTCGTGGCTAAGGCTTTTCTTCATGGGTTCTATTGGCTGACGGCTCATGCTCATGCAGAGGATTTGGTCAGCAAATGTGATAGTTGTCAGAAATTTTCACGACAAGCTCATGTGCCGGCTCAAGAATTGAGGATGATTACGTGGCTGTTTGCAGTCTGGGGGCTGGATATGGTTGGACTGTTAAAAAGATCCAAGGACAAAAAGACTCACCTCTTGGTGGCGGTTGGCAAGTTTACAGAGTGGGTTGAGGCAGAGCCGGTCAGCAAGTGTGATGCGGCAACGGTGGTTCAATTCATCAAAAAGGTGATTTTCCGTTTTGGTTACCCTCACAGCATCATCACTGATAATGGCACTAATCTGTCTAAAGGTGCTATGAAAGAGTTTTGTCAACGTGAACATATTCGTCTTGATGTTTCATCTGTGGCTCAGCCCCAGTCCAATGGTCAAGCTGAAAGAGCCAATCAAGAAATCTTGAGAGACATAAAACCCCGGCTTATGGTCCCTTTGCAAAGGACGCCGGGTTGTTGGGTGGAGGAGTTGCCCTCAGTGCTATGGAGTATTAATACTACCCCCAACAGATATGCGGGTTACACGCCTTTCTTCATGGTTTACGGAGCAGAGGTGGTTCTCCCTAGTGACATATGTCACAACTCACCCTGTGTGGCGGCTTATGTTGAAGCTGATAATGAACAAGCACGTCAGGATGCTCTTGACCTTTTAGATGAGGAGCGTGACCTTGTGGCGGCTCGTTCATCGATTTATTAGCAAGATCTGCGTCGTTATCATAGCCGAAGGGTTAAAACCCGGACCTTTCAAGAAGGAGATTTGGTGATCTGGCTCATCCAGGATCAAACTGACATGCACAAGTTGTCCCCACCTTGGGAAGGGCCTTTTGTGGTCAGCAAAAATCTGAACAACGGGTCCTATTACCTCATTGATGTCCGAGAGCACAAGGACTCACACAAACCCGAGGAGGAGACCCACAGGCCGTGGAACATTGCTCATCTTCGGCCTTATTACACTTGAACCACTGGCTCTTGTGATGTACATACTTCTACCAATGTATATATTATGATTAGTATAATAAAGCCAACATCCCTGATAATTTAGGGCCTCTGTCGTTTCATTTTTGAGAATCCGAGTCTTTATTGTCAATTCATAAGGTCACTTGGGGGCTTCCTGCTTATTGAGCATAGCTATGGCTACCCTCTTGATCCGGCTTGTACGCCTTGTTTGCAAATTACTTGGGGGCTTCCTGCTCATTGAGCATAGCTATGACTACCCTACTGATCCGGTTTGTACTCTTGGATTGAAATATTATTTGGGGGCTTCCTGTTTAATGAATAGAGCTTTGTTTACCCTTTTAATTGGTTTGGACGCCAGGTGTATTCACCAAAAATCCGGGTTATCTTGCCTTTGTATGCCTGGCACTCCGACCAGGTAATCCTAGAATGACTCGCCGTACTCTTGACAGTCAATCTTATATAGACCCTGAACTTGTCAAAGTTAAAACGGCGATTGGTCATGTGAGGCCCGGCTTACAGGTTTGAATTAAGGATTAACTCAGTGGTTGTGCGGCCCTGGAATAGCACTTGATATTGAGGCTTGGCAGCCTATGAAGGCCTTGTTTTTTCTGGTTTGTATTTGCTTTGAACATTTTTTGAGGTTCATCTTTTGCACCGTATTGATATATGGTTTAAAATTGATTTGGGCCATGTTGCCTTGATCATTATGGTTCATATTTGAATCTCTCCGTAGTTTTGATAACCCGGCCTGGCTTTGGACAATAAGTCGCAGGTGTGCTTTGATTATGCGCTTGGAGCTCTGCGCTCTAAGTCTTTTGGATGTTACCCTTGCTGCATATGGCGTTGTAAGCCGGCAGTATGAATATATTGCACGGGGCGTTGCTCTCTAATTCTTTGGGCTGTTACCCTCACTACCTATGGCATGGTAAGCCGACGGTATGAACTAATATAACAGGTATGTTATTTACTTGTTATGAATAAACGAGGTTTTGATAAACCCACCCTAGTTATGGACTATACAGTCACCAGTGGATTTTATACGGGGCATTATGACCCGCCCTGGGGTAAACCACTAGGGCACTTGTTATCTGCTTGTGTGCAGGGAATATGATAAATATGGTCTGCATGATTGATGATATTATAAGCATAAGTGGCAGATCTTCAACATCAGACCGGCGTCTCAAAAGTGTTATGCAAATAAACATGCACGATGGCATGACAAATAATGGTTTTTCATCTAGCCTATTACATGGCTCCCTGAGCCCAAAACAATAACTGTTTTTGATACACACAACATCCAATGTTGTGGATGGTAAACCGGCCTTTGGATCAATTGTGTTGGCCTTCACGTGTTGAAGCTTCCGGGTCATCTTGCACCGGATCTTCTTCTTGATCACCCATTGGCTGGAAGTCAGGTGTGGCCCAGTCGATCCCGGTCAAAGCTCTAAACACAGCTTCGTCATCTATAAGACTTATGGATCAATGTCAGGAGTGAAGGTGTGCTTACGTGTGGGCGGGATAAGATCCACAGCCTGATGAATCGGCGCCTTCACCTTTGCGTTTTCAGCATCATAAACCGGGTGGTACTTGGAGAGGTCCGTCTCATCAGCTAGTTTGCTTGCCCATGGACGCATCTCTCTTACTATTTGAGTGAAGTCATCAGCGCTGAAAGAAGACCGTCTTCTTTTACACTAGGACAGCCGGCTGATATCTCTTCCGGGTCAAGTTTAGCCTGCCATGCTTTTGCCCGGCTTAAGGCAGTGATAGCACCGGCTCTGGCGACTGATCGCTTTAATTCTTCCACCCTTTGTGGTAGCACAGACAGCTTCTCCAACACTTCCTTGACAAGGGAAGGTGGTTGCTTCTTATGCAAGGTAGAAGAAATCGCCCGTTGGGCGCCACTGTACAACTGCTCTACAAGGGTATATACGACTTTCAGCCTTATGCACATATCATCACCCAACTTGGAACTTATGGAACCTACATTGGCAAGTATATTTATGAACCGACTCAATGGTTGTTCAACATTGATGGAGAAATTGAAGTATACTATTACTTACCAAAGATGGTCGCGGTCATGCTATTGATTTGATATTTTAGACCGGACAACTCATCAGTTACCGGCTTAAGGGCAGCTTAGGCGTCTTCTGCTCTTTTCAATAGAGCTGCCTTCTCGGTGTCCCAGCCAGTTCTCTCAGCACTAAAGTTCTTTTTCAGCTTTTCATTGTTTTCTAAGGTGGTCTTCAGTTCTGACTTGGCCTTGGAGGTTTCTTCTTGTTGGGACTGGATGTTTTTCCTCAAATCTACCACTTGAGATTCTTTCATATTCAATTCAGCCTACAAGAGAAAGCCGAGTTAGCAGCAATATATGATTATGATCATCTTATTGGAAGTCCCAAGCACAATACAAGTATTTTACTTGGCACTTGGGGGCTAATGCACATTGCTCTTTTTGAAGACCATTTTATGATGACCCGGCTCAAATCCTATGACTATGGCCGGCTCATGGGGGCTACATATTTGGATTTTGGTTCCTAATTATGGTGATAAGTTCTGGCTTAGCCATGCTGATTAAGCCGGCCCTTGGGGGCTACAGGTGCAAAATTGAGCACTACTTTTTGAAGTTCCGGCTTAACTTGTTAGTTTAAGCCGACCCTTGGGAGCTACATATGCAAAATTAAAAGTTACATTTTTGAAATCCCGGCTTAACCATGCTGATTAAGCTGGCCCTTGGGGGCTACTTGTGTTGATTCTGCAGTTCTAAGCTTGCTATGACATGGACATCAAGATCAATAAGGAGATTTAAAGTCTACAACATATTCAAGTTTATCATATCCAGTAGACTTGGCGGCTAACAGATATATATTTGTATGAGACAAGTTTTTTTGCTTACCTCAAAATGATCTTTCATAAGATTAACCAAGCCAGCCTCAAATTCATGGCTGGTGTGGAGGCGGTTCAGGTAACCCGCGTGAATCTCCTGGGCGTTGAATTGAGCGTAGCTTTCCAGATCCAGTTTCCACTTGCCTTTGTCAACAACGGAGAATTCCTCTTTGGCGCTATGCCTGGACAAAATGGTGGGGTTACTTGGTGCTGTGAAAGCCGTCCCAGTAACTATGACTTGTTCGGTTTATTGAGTCGGCTGAGGGGGGCTGGGCGGCTAAGCATTCTCTGGATCAATGTTCATGGGTTCCATGGTGACAGGGTGCTCTTCTGGTGGCGGATCATCCATGGCTGCTTCAGAAATCTGGTGCAGGGATTCATACACTATTTGCTCCTCCGGGTCAGCACCTTTGGGATCTTTGGCCGGTTTAGTAACCTTTAACTTCTTGCTGGGCTTGGCCATAGCGCTAAAAATAAATCATATGATGATATTAGTATACCAATTGAATAAGGAGTTAAAACAGGCAGGCTTAAGTGTTCTTACCCAGGTACAACCTTGAAAAGAGGAACCTGAGTCCCAGTTGAGTCGCCAGAAGAAGAATGAGAGGTTCCCTGATAGTTTGAATCAAAAGGGTGAAGAGGCTGTCGAAAGAGTCCCACCTTGGGAAGATCTAAGTCGGAAATTTGTGAAACCTCTACGCGGCGCTTGCGAGGAGCCGGCGTGTTGGGTAAGCCGAAGGACAGAATCCCACCACCGCTATTCCGGGTTGTGCAGCGAGCTTCATGCTGCTGCTTCTTCAAAATAAAGTTGGGATCCAAGTAAGCTAAAGGGTGAGAAAACCTTACTTTCCGGCTCGCTTGACAAACTTTCTGTCTTGGCAGAGGTTCTCAGTCGGAGGAAAGGATAGTTACCTCTTCACCATGTGTGTGGCTGCCTTCCGCATCATCATGATAGTGATCATTGTCAATAAGATGTACAAAAAATTAGCCAAGGGAGTCAAGTTCTACCTCTGACTCATCATCATCCAAGTTAAATAACTCGGAGGGGGTGGTCTTCTTCTTGGCAGGCTTTTTCTGAGCCTTGTTCTTCGTCCGGGTTTTATTGGCCGGCTTATCCTGCAACTTCCTATTCCAAAAAGGAGAATCAGCCTGCATAAATCAAATGAGTATAAGAGGACAGTTTAAATGAAGAAATGATTAAATTGGAAACCGTTTAAAGCTTACAACTGGCGGCTTGTTGAGAGTGCAGAAAGGAATCAGTCCAGTTTTGCTGCAAACTTCCAAATTTCATTCAGTAGAGACTTGCTCATATCATTGATGTCATCATCAGTCAGCTATGTCTGGTAGTGGCGTTGCGGATCTTTTAAGTCGCCGGTGTACTCGCACATCAAACTAGGGTGGCGGCTTAAGGGCAAAATTCTCCAGGCGACCCAACATCAAACCAGGTCAATTCCGGTCAAACCATTGGCCATTAAGGCTCTAATCTTCGAAAAGACGGGCATATATTTGGCCCGTTCTGCTGTGCTGATCAGATCAAGGAGGGGGTGCCTGTTGCTAAGCCGGCTCTCACGATAACCCGACAGAGGATTTTCCCCTTCTGGAGAGGTGTCTTGACAGTAAAACAAAGTTTGGTTCTAGTCCTTAGGGTGACCGGACAGTTTAGCAGCTGGGAAGGTGGCATCTTTCCGCCTCTGAATTGAAATGCCGCCTAATTATAGGCCGGGCCCGTCCGTAAATTCAGTTTGGCGGTTTAAGTAGTAGAACTCTCTGAATAGTTCTACAGTGGGTTCCTGCTGAGGGTATACTTCGAAAAACACTTGAAAATTGCAGATATGTGTGACAAAATTGGGTCCGATATCTTGAGGATGGAGTTGGAAGAAGTGCAGTACATCACGCAATTTTTTTGAACCGGACGGAGTGAACCCCCGGAGCATGTGATCAGTGAAGACAACAACGTTGCCCTCCTTCGGTTCGGGGATGGTTTTTGCTCCTAGGGCTCTCCAATGAATGACATTCTTTGCGGCTAAAACGCCTACTTGAACATGTTCATCCAACGCTTGCTCTGTAACCCGGGAAGCGACCCAGTTGCAGGAGGTGACGGTCTTGGTCATTTTTGAGGAAGAAGGTCTAAAAAGAAAATATTGTCGGTTTAAGATTATGCTCTTAAGCCAGCCATTGATTCAAAAGTAAGTGCTATAAAGAGTCAACGTGTTAAGCCAGAAGATAACACTGAGTTATGCAGATACATATATTGGCGGCTTAAAAGGGGACTAATGGTACATGGCGGGTTACGGTTAAGCCGCCCAAACAGTTGCCATGTTTCAGATCTATAAGTGAGGATTTGCTAAGTGATGGACAAACAGATTCCACAGATCGATGCTACGTTTTTGGATCTACAACATTTCAGAAAATAAAATAAATTCTAGACCTAAAGTGAAGGCATTGGAGGAACTCATGTGTTTGGATGTATCTTATACAGAAAAAGTGCCTACTGCAATTGGAAAAGGGATGCTAAGCTACTACTGCGCGTCTTCAATATCATGTTCAGATTCAACTATGTGATATAATGAAGGAAAAGAAGAACAGAGAAGAACGCCGACGAACTGGGAAAACCCTAATGGAGATCTACTATGTGAGAGGAGGAGTACTTACTGATGCTGTTGGACATCGGAGGTGCGCCGCGGTGCTCTGGTTCATTCAGGTTGATGCAGCAGCCGGAGTTGAGGCAGTTGACGAGGCCGACGGAGGCAGAGCTCGGGCGCGCAAGGGCATTGCAAGGGGAAGACGGAGACGAGGGGGCAAGGGTGAAAATTTGAAAAGGGCACCCTGTCCCTATTTATCAGGAGATGGATAAAAGGCATGCGCGGGAATCGAGGAGGCCGAAAAATGATTATGTTGCTGCACGGACACCTCGATTTTCAGGAGGTCCATTAAAATGAAGATATACTGAGATGTTCTGGGCTTTGTGCGAAGTTAATGCGAGCTGACGTCATGGCGGGTTAACGTGATTCTGTGAGCTGATGCGTGGGTCCGTCCCTGCCACGTCGACAAATCTGAGCGGTCGAGCTCTGGCTCGCGGCACGCCCCGCGCACGTCACCTCACCAGGCCCTCAGTGCCTTCACCTCGTCCAGAGCAACTAGCGGTAGGCTGACAGTTGTAACGGAAAACCATGTTCCTTCTTGTGCCTGCTCACAGGTATCCCAAGGGAAGGATAGCAGGCGGCACCGTGAGTCTCTTTTTCTCTCGTGCAATTCGCTTGCACGTTAAAAGGGGGGCTCCTGAGCATCGCAACTCAGGAGCTCTTACTGACTCTCCAGCCCTCACCCCCTGGCCTTGACCACGGCATCGCGATCTGGCATACCAGCGGCGGCTGAGCTCGCTCGAGGGCCTGGACCTGAGGACGTAGAGCACTAAGGAGAGCATGATGAGAGTGGAACTCGTATGGGCCGATCTGGCTACGCCGCACGAGTTGGCGCACAGCCCTAGCGCAACATCAGGAATCGCCGCGAAGTCAGCAAGATAAGTTTCTCCCTAAGATCGGCTAAATATCTGGGGCTAATGGTCACTCATGCCATGCCGCAGCCCCGTTGCGGCCAAGTCATTTTCCTTTCTTGCCTTACCATGGCTGCTTGAGCGCTAAGGGGGACCTCCTGAGCATCGCGCCTCAGGGGCTCTTACTGGACCTCAGGCCGCACACCTCCTGGCCTTGACCATGGAACGTGACCTGGCATACCAGCGACGGCTGTAGCCTACCTGGGGACCGGGACCTGGCAGCGTAGAGCAACAAGCCATCACGAGGAAAGAAAGGAGGGACCAAGCCTTAACGGGACATGCACTCACCAAGTTTTCATAAAAAGGAAGATAAGCACCAAAGACATTACAGACCCTTACATGCCCCCACGGGGTGATTCATGATCCTTCGCAGGAAACAAAAGCTGATACTAAGGGGAATCCTATCTACACCCTTCCGTGGCAGATGCCATCATCAACAGTGGGCCACGGGAGGCCGGAGCCAACCCCATCCAGATCAATGGCGGCGATGGCCGGACGCCGCAGCCCTGCTCCGAGCGCGGCGAGAGATCGGGGGCACGTAGTTGTCGTCGCTCGTCTCCGGAGTCTCGTAAAGCTCAGGAGAGCTGCTGGACTCCCGGGGGCTACTGCTGCTGGAGTAGCCGTGATCGGAGCGCACGACGGTCTGGCGCTCCTCCCCAGGGCAGCACTCCAGGCGGCGACCCTCGGCATCGAAGACCTTGAAGAAGAGCGTGGAGGCGCCGTCGTACTCGAAGTGGATCGCGAGGACTCCCCTCGCACAGCGGAACCAGCGATCTCGCCCGCCATGAAGTCATGAAGATCTTGCGGTGGGGACCGCCCGATCTCCGCCCGGTCATTGGAGCTGCGATCGGCGTCTTTGCAGCCAGAGCTTGAGATGCCCCCTCGGCGACATCACATCGGAGAAGAACCGCGGGAAGCGGATCCAGGAGCTTGGAGGCATCGGCGCCCACAGCACCAACTCGCGCGAGGAGTCCACGACATGGACCCCAGGGGCAACAGCATGCATCGCTGTGGCGCGGCGACCCCGGACACGGCGTGGGCGGTGCTGCTCATCGCTCCGACCTCCCGAGCCCTTGGCTCGGGCGCACAAGGGTAGCGGGTACCTCGGAGGAGGCCGCTCGCACCGAGGCCTCGTCACCACCTGCGTCGCCGCTTCGTCGCGGCGATGGATCGACCTCTTCTTCGGTGGAAGTGGTCCCAGATCGCCACGGGGAGCTTTTCCTTTCTCTTCGGCTTAAAACCTTCTGATGGGCGCCATTGTTGTCAGCAGCAGAGCAAGGAGGAAGAAGCAAGCAAGCGAGGAAGAGATGGGCAACGGAGGCTCCGCCCCCTCCCAATTTATAGCAAGAGAAGGCCAACCGGCGTCTCCCACGATCGCAGGTAATGATGGTTTTCCTTGCATGTCGCAGGGACTTGTCAAGTCGCGATTGCCGAGGCAGCGTGGGGAAGCGGAGACGCCCACGTCCAATCAACCGCCACGCGTCGGCCGAGGCCGCAGGCTTTGGGGCCCGCGATGCTCGAACTTGACCCTTGGCTTCAGCTAAGCCCGAAGCGCACCTTGGGCCCGGGCTACTGCCGGCGCTCGGGAACGGGGTACCAGACTTGCTCGCTCGCAGCCCACAAAGATGGCTACAAAGCAGTCGCACGCCCATCTTCGTAAACAAGGCACCCAAGACACTCGCGAGGGTCCAAGCCTCACGAGGCGGACGACGCAAGACCTCCTCTGGAGTGGCCTAGCCAAGCAGGCTCACGAGGAGCGGAGATATCAAGGCAAGGCAAACCTCACGAGGCTTTCGTGACGTGAGCCATGACGAACGGTACCAGTGAGCGCCCGGTAGCCAGCGTCCCTATTTCCTCTTTGGTGCTAAGGAGGCCAGCCTTGAGCGAAAGTACCGAGGCATCAGGCAAAGGTTGCCATATTGGTGCAACGAGACCAAGACCAGGAGGACGGCAAGGCAGAGGTCATCGTGGAGCCCAAGACGGCGTCACCCCAGGGCTTTTCGCAGGCGAAGACCGCTTTTGTTAGGATAGCTTGTACTAGTTGTCCCCCTTCAAATTTGCCTGCCGTTGTTGGCTCCCTTCCCGCCCGGTATTTGGGAAGAGGACGAGGGCCTCTATAAATAGGACTAGCCACCACAATAGGAGGGGACGGATCCCGAACTAGTTCAGATCATCCTCTACTGCACAAGCACAAGAACACCTCAACCTCAGGAGGCTGTTCTTCCCTTGTACTGTTCATCATCAACCCAAGAGGCAATCCACCACCACCACACTGGAGTAGGGTATTACACCACAATGGTGGCCCGAACCAGTATAAACCTCGTGTCTTACTATGTTGCGAGTTCGTCGAGTTCGTCCACAAGATCTTAGCGAGCTAGAGCGTAGATCGGTAGGAGGGAGAGACTTCGTGCACACCCCAGTGTTCGAACATTAAGTGTTTGCCGGAACCCCACATCCGACATGTTGGGCCTCCAAGCGCAGAGTTTTGTAGGACAGTAGCAATTTTCCCTCAAGTGGATGACCTAAGGTTTTATCAATCCATGAGAGGTGTAGGATGAAGATGGTCTCCCTCAAACGACCCTGTGATACGTCTCCAACGTATCTATAATTTTTTATTGTTCCATGTTGTTATATTATCAATCTTGGATGTTTTATAATCATTTTATATCATTTTTGGGTACTAACCTATTGACATAATGCCAAGTGCCAGTTGCTGTTGTCTGCATGTTTTTTACATCGCAGGAAATCAATATCAGACGGAGTCCAAACGCAACGAAACTTCATCGAGATTTTTTTGGACCAGAAGGAACATAATGGGCCCTGGCTGCGCCTGGGGGGGTGCCTCGAGGGAGGCACAACCCACCAGGGCGCGCCAGGAGGCCCAGGCACGCCCTGGTGGGTTGTGCCCACCTCGGGTGCCCCCAGACTGCCTCTTTGCTCTATAAATACCCCAATATTTCCAGAACCCTAGGGAAGTCGATGAAATATTCATCCAGCCACCGCAGAGTCCAGAACCACCTGATCCAATCTAGACACCATCTCGGATGGGGTTCACCACCTCCATTGGTGCCTCTCCGATGATGTGTGATAAGTTCTTTGAGTTTATGATTAGATCTATCTTTTTATATCCATGAAAGTATTTGAGTTTCTTTGATCTCTTTTATGCATGATCTCTTATAGCCTCGTATTTCTTCTCTGATATTTGGGTTTTGTTTGGCCAACTTGATCTATTTATCTTGTAATGGGAAGAAGTGCTTTGTAGTGGGTTCGATCTTACGGTGCTTGATCTCAGTGACAGGAAGGGAACCGACACGTATGTATCGTTGCTACTAAGGATAAAATGATGGGGTGTATCTCTACATAGATAGATCTTGTCTACATCATGTCATCGTTCTTATTGAATTAGTCCGTTTTCCATGAACTTAATACACTAGATGCATGATGGATAGCGGTCGATGTGTGGAGTAATAGTAGTAGATGCAGGCATGAGTCGGTCTACTAATCTTGGACGTGATGCCTGTATAATGATCATTGCCTGGATATCATCATGAGTATTTGAAGTTTTGTCAATTGCCCAACAGTAATTTCTTCACCCACCGTTTGCTATTTTTCTCGAGAGAAGCCACTAGTGAAACCCACGGTCCCCGGGTCTCTTTCTCATATATTTGCCTTTGCAGTCTACTTTTTCCTTGCATTTATTTTCAGATATATTAAACCAAAAATACGAAAATACCTTGCTGCGTGTATTCTTATTTATTTTATTTGGCGTTCGATCTATCAATTTACTACAAATTTATCTCACGTCCGTTTGCCTATCTTGAGGCGCCGTACCCCGGAAGGGATTGACAACCCCTTTAGCACGTCGAGTTGCGAGGATTTGTTATCTATGTGCAGGGGCTATTTACGTTGTGTTTCTTGGTTCTCCTACTGGTTCGATAACCTTGGTTTCATATTTGAGGGAAATACCTACCGCCGTTGTGCTGCATCATCCCTTCCTCTTTAGGGAAATACCGATGTAGCTTCAAGCGACATCAAAAGGAATTTCTGGCGCCATTGCCGGGGAGGATCTTCAACATATACCAAGTTCCTAATCACAAATCTCATCTCCTTGCAATTTACATTATTTGCCATTTGCCTCTCGTTTTCCTCTTCCCCACTTCACAAAAATTTGCCATTGTATTCGCCTCTCTTTTTCGTTCGCCGTTTTCTTGCCGAATCTGTTTTTGAGTGCTATCTTGTTTTGTAGTCATCATGACTCAAGAGAACACCAAGTTATGTGATTTCACAAATACCAACAACAATGATTTTATTGGCACTCCGATTGCTCCTCCCGCCACTAGTGCGCAGTCTGATGATTTGTCTACAAATGTTGATAGAATTGCTCATGATGTGGAAAATCTAAAGATGAATTTTTGTGTGCCTAAAGTAGATGAATCAATTAAAGCTCTTTATGTTTCTATGGATGAAAGTAAGAAAAGAACCGCTATGCTTAGAGCTAAAAGAGAATTTTTAGAAAAGGTATTTTCTAGTGATTTCTTTCGCAAAAGTGATGAAGATCTTATAATGATTGGTGTTTCTTCTATTGATGCCTTGTTTAGTAAAGTTAAGGTTGATGAAAAATGGACTGGAGAAGAGTCAACTTTAGCTAGAAGGCGTCCCAATATTTCGGAGGGTGAAAATCTTGTTGAGAAAATTGATAAAAGTGAGTTTGAAGAGGTCAAAACTTTAACTAGTGATGTGCCCACTCTTTTGGATTACAAAGGCTTTAATTATGATAGTTGCTCTTTGATTGATTGTATTTCTTTGTTGCAATCCATGATAAATTCACCCCATGCTTATGAACAAAATAAAGCTTTTACTAAACATATTGTTGATGCTATGATGAAAGCTTTTGAAGAAAAAATGGAATTAGAAGTTTCAATTTCTAGAAAATTGCATGATGAATGGGAACCTACTATAAAAGTCAAGATTAAAAATTATGAATGTTTTGCTTTGTGTGACTTGGGTGCTAGTGTTTCTAGAATTCCAAAATATTTATGTGATGTGCTTGGTTTTACCGATCTTGAAGATTGTTCTTTAAATTTGCACTTGGCGGATTCTACTATTAAAAAGCCCATGGGAAGAATTAATGATGTTGTTATTCTTGCAAATAGGAATTATGTGCCCATAGATTTTATTTTCCTTGATATTGATTGCAATCCGTCTTGTCCAATTATTCTTGGTAGACCGTTTTTACGCACTATCGGTGTCGTGATTGATATGAAAGTAGGCAATATTAAGTTCCAATTTCCCTTGAGGAAGGGTATGGAACACTTCCCTAGAACAAGAATTAGGCCACCTTATGAATCAATCATGAGGGCATCTTATGGATCTCGAACCAAAGATGACAAAACTTGGATCCTTGCTTTATGCCTAGCTAAGGGCGTAAAACTATAGCGCTTGTTGGGAGGCAACCCAATGAATAATTTTTTTTTTGCTTTTTGCTTTATGTTCTTTAGTGTTAGCACAATTATGCTACTCTTATGATTGTGTTTTTTGTGTCTTAATTAGTGTTTGTTCCAAGTAAAGCCTATAGGATCTTCTTGGGTGATAGTTGTTTGATCTTGATGAAAACAGAAACTTTTTCACTCACGAAAATAGTTATAATTTTTTACCAGAAAGTTCTTTTGCCCTGATTCTTTTTGCAGAAAACTAATATACAAATTTCTCAGGTCTTCCTATTTTGTCAGAATTTTTGGAGTTTCAGAAGTTTTCGAAATAGTCAGATTGCTACAGACTGTTCTGTTTTGACAGATTCTGTTTTCTTTGCGTTGTGTGTTTATTTTGATGGCTCTATGGTTTTCTTTCATGCCATATAAAAGTTGGAATACAGTAGATATAATGCAAAAACAAAATATGAATTGGTTTTATACAGTACTTATAGTAGTGATTTGCTTTCTTTTACTAACGGATCTCACAAAGGTTTTGTTGAGTTTTGTGTGATTGAAGTTTTCAAGTTTTGGGTTATCTTACGATGGATGAAGGAATAAAGGATAGAAGAGCCTAAGCTTGGGGATGCCCTGGCATCCCAAGCTATTATCCAAAAAATGAGCAACCAACTAAGCTTGGGGATGCCCCCGAGTGGCATCCCCTCTTTCTTCTAACGACCAACGGTATTTTACTCGAAGCTATATTTTTATTCGTCACATAATATGTGTTTTACTTTGAGCGTCTTGTATGATATGAGTATCTGCTTGTTTTATTTTGTGTTCTAAGTCTTGATCCCTTGCTGGACACACCTATTTGGGAGAGCCAAAACTATGTCATGATTTGTTAGAATTGCTCTCTATGCTTCACTTAAATTTTTATGAGCAATGGACTTGCTCTAGTGCTTCACTTATATCTTTTTGAGAACGGTGTGCTTTAGTATTTTTGGAGAAATGCTCTCTTGCTTCACTTAGATTTATTTTAGAGTTAGTAAAATTTTCAAGAAATTCTCTCTTGCTTCACTTAAACTATTTTGAGATAAATAAAAAAATTATGCTCAAGATCTTCACTTATATTTGTTTGAGCTTATGAAAAGCAACATATGAAAATTAGTCCCAAAGTGACAGATATCCTAGAAGGATATAATAAAAACTTTCATGAAGATCATTGAACAGAATAAACTTGATTCTTAGTAATAGTTTTGAGATATGATGATGTGACATGTGAGTTATGTTGATGAGTAATTATGCTTTAGTAAGAATATTGGTGTTAAGGTTTGTGATTCACTATCCAAGTACGGAAGTCAATAGTCATGCAATGAAATTATATCCTACTTGTGGTGCATTATTCGGTGTTATTTATGCTTAATGCTTGCTTACGAGATTATCCGTTTCTTGGTTGGTCGCTTCTCAATCTTTTGCTAGCCTTCATTTTGCACCAAGTATGATCTCTACCTGTGCATCCAAAAACCTTTAAACCAGTTTTGCCACATGAGTCCACTATATCTACCTATATGTGGTATTCTTTTGCCATTCTAAGCAAATTTTCATGTGCCGTCTCTAATTTTCAAAATAAACTTCTCTTTTGTGTGTTTGTTTCGCTCGCGGAGCGGTGAGGGGTGGCTAATATTTCCATGCTAGATGTGTTATTCTCACGATGAGTGTTTATTCACTCATCATTGCATGAGAGTAAGGCAAAGGTATTAGGGATGCCCAGTCCCGAAATGAAAAATGAATTTACTTTATGTTGTCAAATAATAAATTCCTTGGAAAGTGTTGGTATGGAGGGCAACCGTGGATACGGCTAGCCACGGAAAGTGAAAGTATGGTTGAAAAAGGAATAAACTTTATTTTCTGTTTGGGAACCGCCTATGATATATCTAGCATGAAAAGTGCTGGGAACTCTAAGTCGTTTTCGTTGGTGGGATGGATACACCTCCCAAAAATTTTATCTCTAAGTTTTTCGCTTTAAGCTCTGGCACCTCTACAAATCCCTACTTCCCTCTGCGAAGGGCTTTGCTTTTTTTGCTTTATGCAATTTTTATTTTGAATTTGAGTCTCCATCTTCTCTTATAAAAAGCACCAACTAGGAGGCAATATGATCATACTTAAGTATTGGGTGTAACTAATATGCGAGTGTGTTTCATGAATGGATCAATGGTTGAGCATGATGGGCTAGGGATAACTTATTTTAGCGTTGATATTTTGAAAGACATGGCTGCTTGTTGATATGCTTGAGTATTTAAATTAGCATGTCAAAACTAGACTATTGCTTTGAAAAATATAAAAGTCCAAATGTCCATGCTATAAACAAAGAATATGATATGACATGTTAGGCAGCATTCCACATAAAAAATTATGTTTTTATCACTTCCCTACTCGAGGACGAGTAGGAGTTAAGCTTGGGGATGCTGATACGTCTCCAACGTATCTATAATTTTTTATTGTTCCATGTTGTTATGTTATCAATCTCGGATGTTTTATAATCATTTTATAGTCATTTTATATCATTTTTTCTAGTAACCTATTGACATAGTGCCAAGTGCCAGTTGCTGTTTTCTGCATGTTTTTTACATCGCATGAAATCAATATCAGACGAAGTACAAACGCAACAAAACTTCATGGAGATTTTTTTAACCAGAAGGAACATAATGGGCCCTGGCTGTGCTTGGGGGGTGTCTCGAGGGAGGCACAGTCCACCAGGAGGCCCAGGCGCGCCCTGGTGGGTTGTGCCCACCTCCGGTGCCCCCGGACCGCCTCTTTGCTCAATAAATACCCCAATATTTCCAGAACCCTAGGGGAGTCAATGAAATATTCATCCAGCCGCCCCAGAGTCCAGAACCACCAGATCCAGTCCAGACACCATCTTGGATGGGGTTCACCACCTCCATTGGTGCCTCTCCGATGATGCGCGAGTAGTTCTTTGTAGACCTCCGGGTCTGTAGTTAGTAGCTAGATGGCTTCATCTCTCTCTCTTAATTCTCAATACAATGATCTCTTGGAGATCCATATGATGTAACTCTTTTGCGGTGTGTTTGTTGGGATCGATGAACATTGAGTTTATGATCAGATCTATCTCTTTATATCCATGAAAGTATTTTGAGTTTCTTTGATCTCTTTTATGCATGATATCTTATAGCCTCGTATTTCTACTCCAATATTTGGGTTTTGTTTGGCCAACTTGATCTATTTATCTTGCAATGGGAAGAGGTGCTTTATAGTGGGTTCGATCTTATGGTGCTTGATCCCAGTGAGAGAAAGGGAACCGACATGTATGTATCGTTGCTACTAAGGATAAAACGATGGGGGTCTATCTCTACATAGATAGATCTTGTCTACATCCTGTCATCGTTCTTATTGCATTACTCCGTTTTCCATGAACTTAATAGACTAGATGCATGCTGGATAGCGGTCGATGTGTGGAGTAATAGTAGTAGATGCAGGCAGGAGTTGGTCTACTAATCTTGGATGTGATGCCTATATAATGATCATTGCGTGGATATCGTCATGAGTATTTGAAGTTTTGTCAATTGCCCAATAGTAAATTTTTCACCCACCGTTTGTTGTTTTTCTTGACAGAAGCCACTAGTGAAACCTACAGCCCCCGTGTCTCTTTCTCATATATTTGCCTTTGCGATCTAATTTTTCCTTGCATTTATTTTCAGATCAATTAAACCAAAAATACAAAAATACCTTGCTGCATTTTATTCTCATTTATTCTTTTTGGCGTTCGATCTATCAATTTACTAAAATTTATCTCACGTCCGTTTGCCTATCTTGAGGCGTCGTACCCCGGAAGGGATTGACAACCCCTTTAACACGTCGGGTTGCGAGGATTTGTTATCTGTGTGCAGGGGATGTTTACGTTGTGTTGCTTGGTTCTCATACTGGTTCGATAACCTTGGTTTTATATCTGAGGGAAATACCTACCACCGTTGTGCTGCATCATCCCTTCCTCTTTGGAGAAATACCGACGTAGCTTCAAGCGACATCACCCTGCAACCAAATACAAGAAACCTCTTGTGTCCCCAACACACCCAATACAATGGCAAATTGTATAGGTGCACTAGTTCGGCGAAGAGATGGTGATAAAAGTGTAATAGTAGAAATATATTTTTATAATCTGAATAAATAAAAACAACAAGGTAGCAAATAGTAAACGGGCACAAAAACGGTATTGCAATGCTTGAAAATGAGGCCTAGGGTCCGTACTTTCGCTAGTGCAATCTCTCAACAATGCTAATATAATTGGATCATATAACCACCCCTCAAAGTGCGATGAAGAATCACTCCAAAGTTCCTATCTAGCGGAGAACATAAGAATAAATTTTTTGTAGGGTACGAAACCACCTCAAAGCTATTCTTTTCGTTCGATCTATTCAAGAGTTCATACTAAAATAACACAAAGTTATTCTTTTCATTTGATCTATCCTAGAGTTAGTACTAAAATAACACCAAAGCAAATTCATATTCATAATACTCAATCCAACACAAAGAACTTCAAAGAGTGCCCCTAGATTTCTACCGGAGAAACAAAGACAAGAACGTGCATCAACCCCTATGCATAGATTACCCCAATGTCACCTCGGGAATCCGCGAGTTGAGTGCCTAAACATATATCAAGTGAATCAATACGATACCCCATTGTCACCACGAGTATTCAATTGCAAGACATATATCAAGTGTTCTCAAATCCATAAAAGTATTCAATTCGATAACAACAAAATCTCAAAGGGAAAAACTCAATTCATCACAACAAGATAGAGAGGGGAAAACACCATATGATCCGACTATATTAACAAAGCCCGTGATACATCAAGATTGTGACATCTCAAGAACACGAGAGAGAGAGATTAAACACATAGATACTGGTACAAACCCTCAGCCCCAAGGGTGGACTACTCCCTCCTCATCATGGTGGCCGCCGGGATGATGAAGATGGCCACCGGAGATGATTTCCCCCTCCGGCAGGGTGCCAGAAAGGGTCTAGATTTGTTTTTGGTGCCTACAGAGCCTTGCGGCAGCGGAACTTCTGATCTAGGTTAACCCTGAGGGTTTTCGGAATATATGCGAATTTATAGGGTAAAGAGGGGGTGCGGGAGGCCACCGAGGTGGGCACAACCCACTTGGGATCGCCTGGCCCCCCAGGCGCGCCCTGTTGGGTTGTGCCCCCTCGGGGCACCCCAGGTGCTGCTCTGGCCCATTGGTGGTCTTCTGGTCCATAAAAAATCCACAAAAAGTTTCGCGGTGTGTGGACTCCGTTGATTTCCTGCGATGTAAAAAACACGCAAAAAACAGCAACTGACACTGGGCACTGGGTCAATAGGTTAGTCCCATAAAATGATATAAAGTTGCTACAAAATGATTGTAAAACATCCAATAATGATAAAATAACAACATGAATACTTCATAAATTATAGATACATTGGAGACGTATCAGCATCCCCAAGCTTAATTCCTACCCGTCCTCGAGTAGGTAAATGATAAAAGAAATAATTTATGAAGTGTGAATGCTAGCAAAGTGCATAACTTTGATCAATGATAATCTCAATCACTTTTCCTAGCATCATAACAACAATTCTGTCTTATAAAACATCTCATGTTAAAGTAGCAACCAATTGACATGTTAAGGTTCAAACAATGAATTCTCTTGAAACTCAACAACCTATATTCTTAGTCACCAAGCAATTGTAATTCAACTTATTCAACAGAGTTTAAGTAAGAGCTCCACATAATCAACCATCATATAGTCTTCTATGATTGCTAACACTCACCACATACACATGAGCAACACGTTTCAACCAGACACATAGAAAGATAGGGGCTTATTTTTTTGCCTCCCAACGTATTCACCTTAAGGGTGATGTCAACAATAATAACTCATGCTACACATATCCAACTGGATTATATGTGCCTAGATATTTCCTCACCACATGATGCTTGCCAAAAGAGAAAAATAAAAAGAAATAGAGAGAAAAACTTTGACTCTTTGCATAAAAGTAAATACTGAAAAGTAAAAGATAGGCCCTTCGCAGAGGGAAACAGAGGTTGCCATGCGCTTATTTGTTTGTATGCTCAACCCCTTAGTGCAAAAGAACGTCACATTATATTGCCCCTTATGATAGAAACCTTTATTATGCAGTCTGTCGCTTTTATTCTTTGCCATCACAAGTTCGTACAACGCTCAATTTTCTCTTACACTAAATGATCTAACACTTTTATAAGCAATTTTTATTATTTTATTGCACCGATGACAACTTACTTGAAGGATCTTATTCAATCCCTAGGTATGGTGGACTCTTGAAAATAAGATTTGGGTTTAAGGGTTTTTGGATGCACAAGTAGTATATCTACTTGGTGCCGAATTTTTGGCTAGCAAAGATGGAGAGCAAGCACCACATGTTGAAGGATCTATGACAATATAACTTCTATGTGAAATGAACAAAAATAAACCATTACGTTGTCTTCCTTGTCCAACGTCAACAATTTTGGCATATAATATTTTGATGGGGCTCACAATCACAAAAGATTTCCAAGATAGTGTATTTGCATGTGAAAGTTCTCTTCCTTATACTAATTATTTGTGAATTGCTTGTATGACCAATATTGTGATTGTCAAGCCTCAAAAGATTTCACTTTCTAAACCCAATGTGAAGCTACCACTAGGCATGATACGATTTCAACTTCATGACATTCAATTTATTCAACAACTTACTCATAGGATATAAGTAAAGCACAAGAGTAAATGACAAACTACTCAAAAAAGATATAAGTGAAGATCACGAGCATAATATTTATTTCTCTCAAATTAATTTAAGTGAAGCAAGAGAGAATTTCTTCAAAAATACAAGCACACGTGCTCAAAAAGATATAGTGAAGCACTAGATCAATTTCATAGAAAAGAGCTTCGTTGACGGGATGTGCGTGCCGCTTACCTAACCTCCCTGGCAACTATTTGAGGACTCTATTTTACTTAAAAAAAATTCAGATATAAGTACTTTATTAGAACAGCAAGCAAAACAAAATAAAATGACATTCCAAGGATAGCACACATCGTGTGAAGAAGCAAAAACTTAGGATGAACCGATACTAACCGATAATTGTTGGTGAAGAAAGGTGGGATGCCTACCGGGGCATACCCAAGCTTAGATGCTTGAGACTTCTTGAAATATTATCTTGGGATGCCTTGGGAATCCCCAAGCTTGAGCTTTTGCATCTCCTTAATTCCTTTTATTTCACGGTTTCCCTAAATCTTAAAAACTTCATCCACACAAAACTCGACAAGAACTCATGAGATAAGTTAGTATAAACCAATCCAAAACCCTTATCCTTCTCTACTATAGCAAATCACTAAAATTACTATTCAACATTTCATACTAAATGCCTCTGCATATTTAATACTCCTATCCTCAAATAGAATCATTAAACAAGCAAACATATGCAAACATAACAGCAATCTTCCAAAACAGTACAGTCTGTAAAGAATGCAAGAGTATCAATACTTATTCAACTCCAAACATTATGAAATTCTACCACACTATAGAAAATTTATCATAGCTTATTATGCAAAAAGTTTCAACATTTTATCACATTATGACTTTCCTCGGGAATTTTTGCAACATCGATAAACTTTCTGTTTTGAAACAGCAACATGTAGACTTGCAAAATAAGCATGGCAAAGGCCATACTTGACATTTTTATTGAAATAAAAGATGCAAAAAATTATTCTAAATAATATTAAGCAAATCCTAACAAAATAAATTGGCGCTCCAAGAAAAACATATATAATGTGATGAATGAAAACATAGCTCCAAGTGAGGCTACCAATAATGTTGGAGACAAAAGAGGGGATGCCTTCCGGGGCATCCCCAAGCTTAGTTGCTTGGATCTTCCTTGAATATTAAATTGGGGTGCCTTGGGCATCCCCAAGCTTAGGGTCTTGTCACTTCTTATTCTCCTCATATCGACATCTCACCCAAACTTGAAAACTTCAATCACACAAAACTTAACAGAACTTCGTGAGATAGGTTAGTATGATAAAGAGCAAACCATTTCACTTTGGTACTGTCAAAGATAAGATTCATAATTGTTTCCACACAATTCCTACTGTACCATATCATTTCCACAATTTATATTGAGCAATATAAGCCATAGAAACTAGAAAACAAGCAAACTATGCATTGAAAACAGAATCTGTCAAAAACAGAACAGTCTATAGTAATCCGTGCTCAAACCATACTTCTGCTACTACAAAAATTATGAAAAACTAGAACCACGTGAGAAATTTGTATATTAATCTTATGCAAAAAGAATCAACTAAAAATAACTCTTCCGGTAAAAATAATAATTATTTTTGTGAGTGCAAAAGTTTCTGTTTTCAGCAAGATCAAATCAACTATCACTCAACATGATCCCAAAGGCTTTACTTGGCACTTTATTGAAACAAAAGCTATGAAACATGATTACTACAGTATCATAATTGTGTGAACACATAAAAACAGTAGGTATAAGTGTTGGGTTGTCTCCCAACAAGCGCTTTTCTTTAATGCCTTTTAGCTAGGCATGATGATTTCAATGATGCTCGCATAAAAGATAAGAATTGAAACACAAAGAGAGAATCATGAAGCAACCTCAATTCCATTTTTATGTAGTTTTGTTTTATAAACCAAACTAGTGATAAAACAAGAAACTAAAAGATTCAATTGCAAGATCTAAAGATATAGCTTCAAGCACTCACCTCCCCGGCAACGGCGCCAGAAAAGAGCTTGATGTCTCTACGCAACTTTATTCTTGTAGACACGTGTTGGGCCTCCATGCGCATAGTTATGTAGGACAGTAGCAATTTTCCCTCAAGTGGATGACCTAAGGTTTATCAATCCGTGAGAGGTGTATGATGAAGAAGGTCTCTCTCAAACGACCCTTCAACCAAATACAAGAAATCTCTTGTGTCCCCAACACACCCAATACAATGGCAAATTGTATAGGTGCACTAGTTAGGTGAAGAGATGGTGATAAAATTGTAATATGGATGGTAGAAATATATTTTTATAATCTGAATAAATAAAAACAGCAAGGTAACAAATAGTAAACAGGCACAAAAACAGTATTGCAATGCTTGATAATGAGGCCTAGACTCCGTACTTTCGCTAGTGCAATCTCTCAACAATGCTAATATAATTGGATCATATAACCACCCCTCAAAGTGCGATGAAGAATCACTCCAAAGTTCCTATCTAGCGGAGAATATAAGAATAAATTGTTTGTAGGGTAGGAAACCACCTCAAAGCTATTCTTTCCGTTCGATCTATTCAAGAGTTCATACTACAATGACACAAAGCTATTCTTTTCGTTCGATCTATCCTAGAGTTCGTACTAAAATAACACCAAATCAAATTCATATTCATAATACTCAATCCAACACAAAGAACTTCAAAGAGTGCCCCAAGATTTCTACCGGATACACAAAGACAAGAACATGCATCAACCCCTATGCATAGATTACCCCTATGTCACCTCGGGAATCCGTGATTTGAGTGCCAAAACATATATCAAATGAATCAATACGATACCCCATTGTCACCACGAGTATTCAATTGCAAGACATATATCAAGTGTTCTCAAATCCATAAAAGTATTCAATCCGATAACAACGAAATCTCAAACAAAAAACTCAATTCATCACAACAAGATAGAGGGGAAAACACCATATGATCCGACTATATTAACAAAGCCCGCGATACATCAAGATCGTGACATCTCAAGAACACGAGAGAGAGAGAGAGAGAGAGAGAGAGATTAAACACATAGCTACTGGTACAAACCCTCAGCCCCAAGGGTGGACTACTCCCTCCTCATCATGGTGGTCGTCGGGATGATGAAGATGGCCACTGGAGACGATTCCCCCCTCCGGCAGGGTGCCAGAAAGGGTCTAGATTGGTTTTCGGTGCCTACAGAACCTCGCGGCGGCGGAACTTCTGATCTAGGTTAACCCCGAGGGTTTTTGGAATATTTGTGAATTTATAGGGTAAGGAGGGTGTGCGGGAGGCCACCGAGGTGGGCACAACCCACCTACAGAACCCTCGGGGCACCCCCTAGGTGCCGCTCTGGCCCATTGGTGGTCTACTGATCCATAAAAAGTCCACAAAAAGTTTTGCGGTGTTTGGACTCCATTTGATATTGATTTCCTGCGATGTAAAAAACAAGCAACTGGCACTGGGCACTGGGTCAATAGGTTAGTCCCAAAAAAATGATATAAAGTTGCTATAAAATGATTGTAAAACATCTAAGAATGATAAAATAACAGCATGAATACTTCATAAATTATAGATACGTTGGAGACGTATCAGCTAGCGTTTCCACGATTCCCAAAACTTACAGTGATGTGCTAGGTTTCCGTGATTGTTCTTTAAATTTGCATCTAGCAGATTCAACTATTAAGAAACCTATGGGAAGAATTAATGATGTTCTTATTGTTGCAAATAGGAATTATATGTGCCCATTGATTTCATTGTTGTTGATATAGATTGCAATCCTACATGTCCTATTATTCTTGGTAGACCTTTCCTTAGAACGATTGGTGCAATTATTGATATGAAAGAAGGAAACATTAAATTTAAATTTCCATTAAGGAAGGGCATGGAACACTTTCCAAGAAAGAAAATTAAGTTTCCATATGAATCTATTATGAGGGCTACTTATGGATAGCATACCAAAGATGACAATACCTAGATCTATGTTTTATGCCTAGCTAGGGGCGTTAAACAATAGCGCTTGTTGGGAGGCAACCCAATTTTATTTTTATGTTTTTTTGTTTTGGGTTCTATTTTTCTATGAATACGCATTATTAACTCTGTAGTAATTATGTTTTGGTGTCTCAATTAGTGTCTGATCCAAGTAAGACCTTTGGGATGGCTTATGGTGATAGTTCATTTGATCTTGCTTAAACACAGAAACTTTTGAGGTCAGTAATTTTTTTTAACAAATCACATAAACGTGCTTTTGATCTGAATGTTTTACACAAGATTGATATATAGATTTCCCAGGTTGTTCTAATTTTTCTGAATTTTTTGGAGTTACAGAATTATACGTAGTTTTCAGATTACTACAGACTGTTCTGTTTTTGACAGATTCTGTTTTCTATGTGTTGTTTGCTTATTTTGATGAATCTATGGGAAGTACGGGGGGTATGAACTAAGAAAAGTTGGAATACAGTAGATATTACACCAACATAAATAAATAATTAGTTCACAACAGTACCAAATGTTGTGATTTATTTTCTTTACAAACGGATCTCATGAGTTTTCTGTTGAGTTTTGTGTTGTGAAGTTTTCAAGTTTTGGATAGAGATTTGATGGACTATGGAATAAGGAGTGGCAAGAGCCTAATCTTGGGGATGCCCAAGGCATCCCAAGGTAATATTTAAGGACAGCTAAGCATCTAAGCTTGGGGATGCCACGGATGGCATCCCCTCTTTCGTCTTCAATCCATCTGTAATTTACTTGAGGCTACATTTTTATTCACCACATGATATGTGTTTTGCTTGGAGCGTCTTGTATGATACGAGTCTTTGCTTTTTTAGTTTTCCACAATCATCCTTGCTTTACACACCTTTTGAGAGGGACACACATGAATCGTGATTTATTAAAATACTCTATGTGCTTCACTTATATCTTTTGAGATAGGCAATTTGCTCTAGTGCTTCACTTATATCTTTTTATAGCACAGCGGTGGCTTTATTTTGTAGAATTTGTTGAATTCTCATGCTTCACTTATATTAATTTTAGAGTCTCTAAACAACATGGTTATTTTCTTAGGTTATGAATTTAGTCCTAGTATGATGGGCATCCAAGAGGGATATAATAATAACTTTCATATAAAGAGCGTTGGTACTATGAGAAGTTTGATTCCTTGCATTTGTTTTGAGATATAAAGATGGTGAAATTAGAGTCGATGGTGATATTAGAGTCATGCTAGTGAGTAATTTTGGATTGGTAGAAATAGTTGTGTTAAAGTTTGTGATTCCCGTAGCATTCACATATGGTGAACCATTATGTGATGAAGTCGGAGCATGATTTATTTATTGATTGTCTTCCTTATGAGTGGCAGTCGGGGACGAGCGATGGTCTTTTCCTCCCAGTCTATCCTCCTAGGAGCATGCGTGTAGTACTTTGTTTTGATAGCTAATAAATTTTTGCAATAAGTATGTGAGTTCTTTATGACTAATGTTGAGTCCATGGATTATACGCACTCTCACCCTTCCACCACTGCTAGCCTCTCTAGTATCGCGCAATTCTAGCTGGTGCATTAAACCCACCATATACCTTCCTCAAGACAACCGTCATACCTACCTATTATGGCATTTCCATAGCCATTCCGAGATATATTGCCATGAAACTTCCACCGTTCCGTTTATCATGACACACTTCATCATTGTCATATTGCTTTGCATGATCATGTAGTTGGCATAGTATTTGTGGCAAGGCCACCGTTCATATTTTTTTATACATGTCACTCTTGATCATTGCACATCCCGGTACACCGTCGGAGGCATTCAATAGATTCATATTTTGTTCAAGAACCGATTTGTAATTCTTGAGTTGTAAGTAAATAAAAGTGTGATTATCATCATTATTAGAGCATTGTCACAAGTCGGGATCAGTCTCCGGACTTCACAAAAAAATAAAACAGGCCAAAAGAAGCCCAAACAAAAGTAATGAGAGAAAAGAGAGAAGGGGCAATGCTACTATCCTTTTACCACACTTGTGCTTCAAAGTAGCACCATGATCTTTATGATAGAGAGTCTCCTGTGTTGTCACTTTCATATACTACTGGGAATTTTTCATTATAGAACTTGGCTTGTATATTCCAATGATGGGCTTCCTCAAATTGCCCTAGGTCTTCGTGAGCAAGCGAGTTGGATGCACACCCACTTAGTTTCTTTTTGAGCTTTCATACACTTATAGCTCTAGTGCATCCGTTGCATGGCAATCCCTACTCACTCACATTGATATCTATTGATGGGCATGTCCATAGCCCATTAATTTTCCTAGTTGACGTGAGACTTTCTCCTTCTTTTTGTCCTCTCCACAACCACCATATTCTATTCCACCTATAGTGCTATATCCATGGCTCACGCTCATTTATTGCGTGAAAGTTGAAAAAGTTTGAGAACATCAAAAGTATGAAACAATTGCTTGGCTTGTCGTCGGGGTTGTGCATGATTTAATACTTTGTGTGATGAAGATGGATCCTAGCCAGACTATATGATTTTGTAGGGATGACTTTCTTTGGCCATGTTATTTTGAGAATTCACGATTGCTTTACTACTATGCTTGAAGTACTATTGTTTTGATGTCAATATTAAACTTTAGTTTTGAATCTTATGGATCTGAATATTCATGCCACAATAAAAAAATTACATGGATAAATATGCTAGGTAGCATTCCACATCATTTTTTTTGTTTTTATCATTTACCTACTCGAGGACGAGTAGGAATTAAGCTTGGGGATGCTTGATATGTCTTCAACGTATCTATAATTTTTGATTGTTCCATGCTATTATATTATCTTATTTGGATGTTTTTATGCATTAATATGCTATTTTGAATTATCTTTGGGACTAACTTATTAACCTAGAGCCCTGTGCTAGTTTCTGTTTTTTCCTTGTTTCTGAGTTTTACAGAAAAGGAATACCAAATGGAGTCCAAACGGAATAAAACTTTCACGATGATTTTCATGGACTAGAAGACACCCAGCACACTTGGAGAGGGGGGCAGCAGAGTCCCGAGGGCTCCACAATCCCTTAGGGCGCCTCCTAGGGGGCGCCCCTGGCTTGTGGGCCCCACGGGACTCCTCCAACCCTAATTCTTTCATTATAAATTCCCAAATATTCCCAAACAACCAGAAGCGTCCACCAAAATACTTTTTCGCCGCCGTAACCTTCTGTTCCCGTGAGATCCCATCTTGGGGCCATTTCCGGCACCCTGCCAGAGGGGCATTCGATCACGGAGGGCTTCTACATCAACTCTATTGCCCTTCCGATGAAGTGTGAGTAGTTTCCCACAGACCTACGGGTCCATAGCTAGTAGTTAGATGGCTGCTTCTTTCTCTTTGATATTTAATACAATGTTCTCCTCGATGTTCTTGGAGATCTATCTGATGTAATATTATTTTGCGGTGTGTTTGTCCAGATCTGATGAATTGTGGATTTATGATCAGATTATCTATGAATATTATTTGAATCTTCTCTGAATTCTTATATGCATGATTTGATATCTTTGTATTTCTCTTCAAATTATCGGTTTGGTTTGGCCAGCTGGATTGGTTCTTCTTGCAATGGGAGTGGTGTTTAGTTTTGGGTTCAATCTTGCGGTGTCCTCACCCACTGACAACGTAGGGGTAGCGAGGCACGTATTGTATTGTTGCCATCAAGGGCAAAAAGATGGGGTTTTCATCATATTGCTTACCACCAATGTCTTATTTTGATTCGACGGTATTGTGGGATGAAACGGACCAACCTTGTATGACGACGTACATGAGATCAGTTCCACCAACTAACATGCAACTTGTTTTGCATAAAGGTGGCTGGCGGGTGTCTGTTTCTCCCACTTTAGTTGAATGTAATTTGACTACGGCGGTTGAGGGAGTTCCGGACTAGGGGGTGTCCGGATAGCCGAACTATCTTCATCGGCCGGACTCCAAGACTATGAAGATACAAGATTGAAGACTTCGTCCCGTGTCCAGATGGGGATTTCCTTGGCGTGGAAGGCAAGCTTGGCGATACAGATATGTAGATCTCCTACCATTGTAACCGACTCTATGTAACCCTAACCCTATCCGGTGTCTATATAAACCGAAGGGTTTTAGTCCATAGGATGAACAACAATCATACCATAGGCTAGCTTCTAGGGTTTAGCCTCTTTGATCTCGTGGTAGATCCACTCTTGTAACACACATCATCAATATTAATCTAGCAGGGCGTGAGGTTTTACCTCCATCAAGAGGGCCCGAACCTGGGTAAAACATAGTGTCCCTTGTCTCCTGTTACCATCCGCCTAGACGCACAGTTCGGGACCCCCTACCCGAGATCCGCCGGTTTTGACACCGACATAGGTGCTTTCATTGAGAGTTCCTCTGTGTCATCACCGATAGGCTCGATGGCTCCTTTGATCATCAACAACGACGCGGTCCAGGGTGGGACTTTTCTCCCCGGACAGATCTTCGTGTTCGACGGCTTTGTCTTGTGGGCCAATTCGCAGCCATCCGGAGCAGATCGAAAGCTTCGCTACGCCTGGCCGTCGGTCAGATTTGGAAGTTTAAATTATACGGCCGATATCCGCGGAGACTTGATCTTCGACGGATTCGAGCCGCAATAAGCGCCGCCTTTGTCTCGATGGGCATGATCTAGCTCTGCGGCGAGCGGTGCCACGGAGGCCGCACTGTAATCCGCTCCGACCCTTAATCCAGAGCCGGATTCCCCGATCGAGGACGAGTGGTTGGACACCGCCTCGGGGGCTTTAATCTCTACGGCGATCGAGCCGAACTCTATCCTTGTCCTTTGCGAAGACCTCGACTCCAGGGTGCCGAACTCCTCTCCGGACTCCGGACCCTCCACGCCCTTGCCAATCGAATCCGATTGGGCGCCCGTTATGGAGTTCATGGCCGCGGACATCTTTCAGCACTCGCCCTTTGGCGACATCCTGAATTCACTAAAGTCTATCTCTTTATCCGGAAAGCCTTGGCCGGACCACGGTCAGGAAGGTTGGGATCACGGACGATGAAGAAATTCAACGCCCACCCACCACCCACTTCAGAGCCACACTGTCGAAAGCTTACACGACGTGCTCGATTTCGACTCCGAAGACATCGACGGTATGGACAACGATGTAGGAGACAACAATGAACCAGCACCTATAGGATGCTGGACAACCTCATCCCATGATGTATACATGGTAGATACACCTAAAGGAAATGAAGACGAGGAACAACGGGACGCTACGAAGGATAAATCCCTCGAAAAGCAGTCAAAACGGCAACGTAAACGCCGAACAAAGTCCCGCCTCAACAAAGACCCAGCCATAGAGCAGGGCGAACTGGTGGACAACAAACAAGCTATCGAGCAATCTTCCGAACAGGACAACTTGGATAAACAATCTGTCCCCGGCGAAGACAACAGTCCGGCCGACCTCACGCCGGACAAACCACTGGAGCAAAATGACCTCCAGAAAAAGCTCGTCGCCACCGCGCGTAGCCTAAAAAGCGGCGAAAGCTCAAAACAGCGGAAGATGCACTCGAGATTAGATGGAGCAAAGTATTCAAGCATCACAGACAAGTACGGCGACGATCGCCCGAACAAAGAGCTACCCGAAAAGAAAGCTACTGCCCGAATTCAATGAGGAGGCCTTAGAGCCCCCACAATTAAAAGTAAGAAGGCCACCCGGTCAGATGGACGACCCCACGGCAAAAAGAGAGCGGTGAATGGCGCCGCACACAAGCCAATATGCGATCCGCATAAGGATTCACATCAAGAGGATGGCCCAGTTAGGTCCATCTATGGGCCAAGAAAGCGAGCTCGTCAAAGCAATGCAATACGCCAAAATTCAAGACCACGGCACACCCAAATATAGGCGCGCACACCCCCTATGTTTCACCGATGAGGTGCTGGATCATGAATTTCCAGCGGGATTCAAACCCGTAAACATAGAGGCATGCGACGGAACAACAGACCCTGGAGTCTGGATCGAGGATTACATCCTCCACATACACATGGACAGAGGAGACGATCTCCACGCCATAAAATACTTACCCCTTAAACTCAAAGGGCCAGCTCGGCATTGGCTTAAAAGCCTCCCCGGAAATACCATTGGAAGCTGGGGAGAGCTCGAGGACGCATTCCGGGCAAATTTTCAGGGGACTTATGTCCGCCCTCCGGATGATGACGATCTAAGTCACATAACTCAACAACCCGGAGAGTCAGCCCGGAAATTCTGGAACAGGTTCCTTACTAAAAAGAACCAAATAGTCGACTGTCCGGACGCCGAAGCCTTAGCAGCTTTCAAACACAATGTCCGAGACGAATGGCTCGCCAGACACCTCGGCCAAGAAAAGCCAAGAACAATGGCCGCATTAAAAGCCTCATGACCCGCTTTTTGCGGAGAGGACAGCTGGCTTGCTAGATGCAGTACCAGCGACCCGAGTACATCCGAAACTAGGGATGGAAATGGGAAATCACGACGCAGAAAAGATCAGCGCCGGAATAAATAAAATGGCCCAAATAGTACGGCGGTCAACGCCGGATTCAAAAGCTCTCGGCCGAACAACAAAACACTGCCCCTAAAGGATAACAGTGATGAGCTATCCAACCTAAACAAGATTCTGGATAGACTGTGTCAAATACATGGTACCTCCGGGAAGCCCGCAAACCATACCCACAGAGATTGTTGGGTTTTCAAACAGTCCGTGATCGAACGCCGAACACAAGGGCTCGACACACCAAGTAAAGATGACGACGAGCACCACAAGCGTAACCCCGGAAAACAAAAACTTTCCCACAGAGGTTAAAACAGTAAACTCACTTCACGTGATCAAAAGGAAAACAAAGCGGCGCCCCTAAAAGGCGCGCTGCACCTGGTTGTCAAAACCAATCACCTTCGACCATCAGGACTATTCCGATAATATACGGAACGCAGGATGGACTGCCTTGATATTGGATCCTATAATCGACGGATTCCAATTTACACATGTCCTCATGGATGGCGGCAGTGACATAAACCTGATATATCAGGACACAATCCGCAGGATGGGGATAAACCCAACCAAAATTTGCCGTAGCAACACCTCCTTTAAAGGAGTACTGCCCGGCCCATACGCCCTGTGCACGGGCTCCATACTGCTCGAAGTTGTGTTTGGTTCATCCGACAACTTCCGTCGTGAAAGGTTACTCTTCCATGTCGCCCCGTTTAAAAGTAGCCATCAAGCACTATTGGGACGCGAGGCTTTCGCCCGCTTTAAACGCAATACCGCATTATGCATCACTAACACTTAAAATGCCCGGTCCACGCGGCATCATATCGTTAAGAGGAAGCATTAAGTGTTACTCAAGCACGAAAGAAGGGGAGACTGCATCGACAGCTCAACAGCTATCCGGCTCCACTAGGCAAAGAACCTGTAATTGGTCATTCAAACCCCGGACATGGCTAGACGAGTCCGGCGCCTACTAGCGGCATACCCCCATACGAGGGGCTGCATGCATGTACAACAAGAGACAATAGAGCTCAATTTTATTCTTCGAACCATACTCTGTTCATTTAATATTAAGTACATCTTTCGCATGATCCTTTTTCTTTCAAACTAAGTTCCTCTCTTTTACAGATGAACAACGTGCTACACCCGTCCAGATACGGCTGCAACAGAGACACAAAGCAGACGCGGCGAGGACCCGTTGCAAGGATTCTTTTCAGATTAAGACCCTGCGTAAACCTTTTTTCACTGTCTCTTGTTGATATACATTCCCCCAGTTCCTTAATATAACTGAGGAGGAGGCTAGTGCTTTGGCATTGGCCGCACCAGAACTTTTTGCACGTACCAGGACACAAGGGGCCTAGGGCATTATTTTGCCCATTTTCATAAAAGACCGAATACCTTAGGGAGTATTCGGCGTCTCGAGTTAGGCCTTATATGCATCAGCTCCGAATCATGTCTTTGGTCAAATGTTGGGTTGCCCGCCTCCTGTCTTTTTGCTGCCTTACGTTCCGTTTTCACGGCTAACGCGGCACCAGGAGAACTATCGCGACAGTGCCTTGTTCGCCGCAAGCGAGCACCTCGAGAGAAAGCCGAAACCGATCACATGATATAGCGAGACCGGTCAACCACTCGATGACTCACAGGAATGTTTAGAATTCCTCTGCATTAACGAAGGACCGGTTTTCGGTCAGGCACATACGCACCCCGAATTCGGGAGAGTGCGGTGCCCCAAGGGGCTATATAGTAGCCCCACCCTCGAACTCCCATGGCTAAGTGAAAGTGATAAAGCATTATAGTCCGGTTGCCTGGTTTGCTACGCTATCACCTCCTTAACAGGACCAAGACGTTGGATTAAGTGTGAAAAAGCGCTTTTGCAAACACCCCCGCACTATGTGCGTGGGGGCTGAAGCCAAGGACTGCCATCTTTCGGTTATATACACATATACATAAACGGCCATACGGGGAGTAGTTTACTACTTGAACGCACAAGTATAAAAAGCAGTTATATTACCTTTGAAACATTGTTTTCACAAATCATACATGTCATTTAAACATAATATCCTTCGAGCATCGCGTCTCTATTAAACGAGCGCCGGCAGACTTCTTCAAAGTAGTACTCGGCGGTACTCGGCCTCCATCCGAATCACAGGATGCAACGTCGATGGCCTTCATCTCTGCCGGTATGTCTTGACACGGGCAAGAGCCATCCGCGCTCCTCAATACACGCCGATCGCTTCATTGCGTCGATACGGTACCGCACCAAGGAACTGCTGCACTAAACCAAAATAGCTCTTCGGCTGGGGTCCGCCCGGCCACAAGTGAGTCAAGACATGCTTCATGGCAAATCTGGACAGTCGATTCAGCTCGGCCCATTCGGCCAACCGATCGCTCAATGGCAGAGGACGCTCCGGACTATGGAATTGCGACCAATATAGCTCTTCCCTTCGGTGCCCCTTCTGGTCCCGGAAGTGCTTAACCGCGTCCGCAGCGCTCGCCGCCAAGTCCAGATAAGCATCCTCCGAACTCCACAACTTATCTAACTGAGCATACTTTGTATCCGTATATTTCCTCCGTGGCGAAAGCGGTTTTCCGGCCGCAATTGCCCCAACTGACTCAGCTCCTCCTTGGCAGCTCTCAAAGCCGACCGGCATTCAGATTCGGCGGCGGCCTTTGTTAGGCCCTCTTGTTCCACTTGATGTTCTTTTCAAGAACCTCGCAGCGATCGGTAGTATTCCTCAACTTTTGGCCATATCGGCCATCTCCTCTTTGCTTCGGCGGTGAGCAGCCCGTTCAGCTTCTAGCTCTTCGCCGCCTTTAAAGCGGCCGCATTACTAATTCTGGCTTGCTCTTTCGCTCGGGCGAAGTTCTGCCGCAGCTCTTCCACGGCAGCGGCACCACCTGCATTAAGCAAATGATTAGTAAGACATGAGCGTCAAGCTCCCTTACCAGGTGTCCGCATAGAAGTCGCATACCTTGTGACTCGTCAAACCGTTTATTGACCAGCGCGATGTCCGCATCCGCCTCGTCAAGTTGCCGCTTTAGTTCGGCATATTCATCAGTCCGGCTGGCCTCCGGACGCCCCGCCACCTGTTTAGGAGCGGCGATATGTTAAAACTGAGAAATTGATCCTCGGCACATTGTCAATTTTGACAACATACCGAGTCTCAGGGGCTACTATCTATACATGGCGCATTTTATCTGCATAACTGTCAGAAGGTACGTTATTTTTTGCGTACCTCAAACCCCGTCAGTAAGCTTCTGACGGCTTCGTGCAATCCGCTCTCTGCGGATGCAATCCTTTCAATCACCGTACCCATTAGAGCACGGTGATCTCCTGAGATAGCCGCTCGCCCGAGCAAATCCTTCAGCTCCTCCGACCGCACACCACTCGGCGCTGGACCTTCAACCCCCGCCGGACTTGGGGGAACCCTCCGCGACGACACCTCCGGGTCGTCCGCTTCACATGAGGGTGCGACAGGTGGAGGCGTTTCGCTCTCCATCATCTCCGGAAGAAGATCCCCCGAAGACGAGCTCTTCTGAGAAGGGCTGAGGTCCGAACTACAAGGTACAATTTCGGTTATCTTCATAAATACATACAGGGATGCTCCTTATTTACAAGACCCCTTCTTTCTACTTACGGCTCGCTGGAGGGCTGATCCCCTTGAGGAAATAATGCGGCTGGGTTACTTCCCAGCGCAGGACTCTCTGCCGAAGATTCCCTTCCTTTCTTTGAGGCCTTGGCCTCCGGATCTTCTGAAGCGGTCCTCTTCTCTCCTCGGAAGGAGGGACTCTTAATCCCTCCTTCCTTGATATCCTCCTTCGCAGAGGCAGTTGCTCCCCCGCTCCTCCCTTCGCCTTCTTCAAAGGGCGCGACCTTCAACCTCTTGGTCAACATGGGATCCGGCGTGGTTTCTGGGTGGGGTGCTGGTCACTTTATCAACTTTGCGTTTGATATCAACTCCTGTTCTATAAACGACTCCTTTATAGGGCATATATGTATATTAAATGAATGAACAGCTTGTCCGTTACAGGACTACTTACTTGAGCATCCGGGCAATTGCAGCTTAGTCCTGCGTCCTCGGTCAAGTCCGGACACTTCTCTTGTGATCCAAGAACAGTTCATACATCTCCACGCAGGCGTCGTGCCCATAAAATTTTGGAGAGCTCGTGGTCCCTCGGATTGAATTCCCACAGGCGGAGGGCGGCGTTCTTGAGGGCTGAAGGCGCGGATCACCATAACCTGCGCCCACTGCAACCATATTGATCCCTCTTTCCTGGAGATCTCGAATACGGCCTCCCTGCAGGGGAACATCCTTGGATGGCCCCAGTCGAGCCCCTTATTGACCCATGACGCCACCACTGTGGTGGACCTGAGCGGAAGGTAGGAGCGCCACCCATTTGGTGCCCACAGGAGCGGTGATATAAAACCACTCCCGTTGCCACAAACCAAGCTCCTCTTGAAAAGAGCCCTCGGGCCACGGAGCATCGACACATTTGCTTATGACCGCCCCTCCGCACTGCTTGCTTCCCCTTGATCGCCTTTGGCTCCACCTTGAAGGTTTTGAGCCACAATCCAAAGTGGGGGTAATATGGAGGAAGGCCTCACATACAACAATGAATGACGAGATATGGAGGATGGACTCCGGATTCAAGTCTTGGAAATCAAGCCCATAATAAAACATGAGCCCCCGCACAAAGGGGTCCGTCGGGAAGCCTAAGCCCCGAAGGAAGTGGGACACGAACACCACGTTCTCGCCGGGCTCAGGAGTGGGAGTGACCTGCCCTGGAGCAGCCAGCCTATGCGAGATCTCGCCGGTCAGATACCTGGCGTCTCGCAGCTTTAGCACGTCTTCTTCTGTGACGGAGGAAGACATCCATCGGTCGTGCTGGTCGGAGCCGGACATCGTCGAAAGTCCAAGCGCTGAATCTGAAGCTTTGGGTGTTGGAACTCGGCGAGGCGAACTCGATGGAGGGTGTAAAAAGAAGAGGGCCTTGGTCTCACTATAAAGAGGTTGAATACCAAGAGCCCACCCCGTGGCCGATTAGGACTCGCCTTTGATAGAGAAGGCAGGCCAACGGGCACGGTTGGGTTACCCACGTCCATATTGATGAGAATCCCGGAATAAGGGGGCACGATCTACGTTTGATAAGACGTGCCAAGGAAACCGCCTTGCTAAACACGCTGAGGTGGAACAATAAAAAACGATTCATATAAAGGCCTGGCTGTGGTGTGATGTCACGCCACGGAATACGTCAGCAGATCTATGCAAAAATTATTCTCTCTACAGTGTTATGTGGAACTTGTTTTGCAGAGCCGGACACTATCCTGGTGTTCACAATCTTCTATAAATTATTCGAGGAAGAACCCGCCTTGCAATGCGAAGACAATATGCGCCCGGACTCGTCGTCATTGAAGCCTGGTTCGTGGGCTCTTGAGGAGTTCCGACTAGGGGTGTCCGGATAGTCGAACTATCATCATCGGCCGGACTCCAAGACTATGAAGATACAAGATTGAAGACTTCGTCCCGTGTCCGGATGGGACTTTCCTTGGCGTTGAAGGCAAGCTTGGCGATACGGATATGTAGATCTTCTACCATTGTAACCGACTACGTGTAACCCTAACCCTATCCGGTGTCTATATAAACCGGAGGGTTTTAGTCCATAGGACGAACAACAATCATACCATAGGCTAGCTTCTAGGGTTTAGCCTCTTTGATCTTGTGGTAGATCCACTCTTGTAACACACATCATCAATATTAATCTAGCAGGACGTAGGGTTTTACCTCCATCAAGAGGACCCGAACCTGGGTAAAACATCATGTCCCTTGTCTCCTGTTACCATCCGCCTATACGCACAGTTCGGGACCCCCTACCCGAGATCCGCCGGTTTTGACACCGACAGCGGTCCTTCCAGAAGGTTTAAAAGGCAAGTTGATAACACAATTGTGGTTATGCGTAGGTAAGAACGGTTCTTGCTAGTTTCCCGTAGCAGCCACATAAAACTTGCAGCGACAAAGAAGAGGACATCTAACTTATTTTTGCAGGGAATGTTGTGATGTGATATGGTAAAGACGTTATTTAATATATTGATACGTCTGCAACGTATCTATAAAAATTTTATTGTTCCATGCTATTATATTATCTGTTTTGGATTTTTTATATGCATTAATACACTATTTTGTATTATTTTTGCGACTAACTTATTAACCTAGAGCATAGTGCCAGTTTCTGTTTTTCCTTGTTTTTGAGTTTTACAGGAAAAGAATACCAAATGGAGTCCAAACAGAATAAAACTTTCACGATGATTTTTCTTGGACCAAAAGACACCCAGCGGACTTGGAGAGGGGGCCAGAAGATCCCCGAGGAGGCCACAAGCCTTAGGGCCGCGCCCTGCGGGGGGCGCTCTAAGGGATTGTGGGACCCTCGGAGGTCCCCTAACCCTAATTCCAGCTCTATAAATTCCCAAATATTCCCAAAGGACTAGAAGCGTCCACCAAAATACTTTTTCGCCGCCGTAACCTTCTTTACCTGTGAGATCCCATCTTGGGCCCTTTCCCGACACCCTGCCAGAGGGGGATTCAATCACGGAGGGCTTCTACATCAAATCTATTGCCCTTTCAATGATAACTAGATGGCTTCTTCTCTCTCTCTCTTTGATCTTTAATACAATGTTCTCCTCGATGTTCTTGGAGATCTATCCGATGTAATACTCTTTTTGCGGTGTGTTTGTCGAGATCCATGAATTATGGATTTATGATCAGATTATCTATGAATATTATTTGAATCTTCTCTGAATTCTTATATGCATGATTTGATATTTTTGTATTTCTCTTCGAATTATCGGTTTGGTTTGGCCAACTAGATTGGTTATTCTTGCAATGGGTGAGGTGTCTAGTTTTGGGTTCAATCTTGTGGTGTCCTCACCCAGTGACAAAGTAGGGGTAGCGAGGCACGTATTGTATTATTGCCATCTAGGGTAAAAAGATGGGGTTTTCATCATATTGCTTGAGTGTCGGTGGAAACGACGCCTATGGGATCACGGGGAATCCCTTCTACGGTCGGCGGGCGCGGGGCTGTGGAAAGAGCACGTTTAAGAGATCAACACGGGATATTTATCCAGGTTCGGGCTGCAAGTGATGCGTAATACCCTACTCCTACTGGCTTGTGTTTATCTGGTATTCTTGGACTAGCTACGAAGTGTGCAGGGTCCAAAAAGTCTAAATCCTTTCCTAGTATGCTGCGGGCCTCCTTTTATAGTCAAAGGGGCTGCCACAGTGGCACACAGGAGCTGGAAAGTTGTATAGTAGTCGAGTTTATCTCTGGCACCGTAGGACAAAATGCATTAAATGCGCTACTTAGGTGTCTCTTACTTTATCGAGGACGGCAACGAGGCCCGTCCCGTTCGTCGCCGCTTCGCCTTGCTCCGACACGCGTCCAGGCCAACGAGGCATGCAACGCCATGTAGGCTGGCAGGCTGTTGAGCTGGTGTGGTGGCAGGGTCTTCATGAAGATCTGCATGCCACCACGTAGGTGCTTGACTAGTTGGCTTAGGAGCCACGTACTGCCACGTGGGTACCTGTCTAGTTGGTGGGTCGGCCACTGAGCTGGGGTGGCGACGAGACGGCAAGGCTTTGCCGCGGTCTTGCTGATATTCCCGGCAAGGGTCTTGCTGGGGCCTTGTGGGTGCCCTCGGCAAGAGTCTTTCCAGGGCCTCGCGGGTATCTTCGGCAGGAGCCTTACCGGGGCCTCGTGGGCATCCTCGGCAAGGAGCCTCGCTGTTGTCTTGTTCTCTGGTTCCTACCTAGGCCTTGCAGGCCCTTTGTCTTCACAAAGATCTGCATGCCACCATGGAGGCGCCTCCCGAGCCTTGGTTCTAATGTGGTTGATGGCGCCGGAACTCTTAGACTCAAGGGTGGAAGCCTCGTTGGTGTTGGGTAAGTTGCCCCGGCAAGGCTCTTGCCAGGGCTGTGAAGGCCGCCCCAGCAAGAGCCTTGCCGGGGGCGTTTCACCTCGCCCCTCTGCTTTTCATGCTCCTAGTCTTGAGCACAGTTCTGGTAGTCTTGTGACTTTGCTTCCTCTTCTGTCCCGTCAAGCATGGCTGCGGGTGCGTGGCTGCGACTGCCCACGCACAAGTAAGGGGGTGCAAAAAGGACCCCTACTTTTGTACACCGATAGGAGCCCCGGGGCTTGGGCCACATATAAGCGCGGATCGTTATTGGGCCAGGCCCAGAACGGTGCACGGGCGCGCGCGTGGCGGAGTTTTACCGTAGTAACTCCCTCGCCAGTTGCACTTCCCCACGACCTACGTTGAATGCGTGACGTGGGGGTCGTGCGTGGAATGACCACATCATGCTCATGTCATCCTGCAGTGAATAGTAAAGAGGCGGTTTGCATGTTCCTTTAAAACTGCAGGGCCGCCGCTCATTTACTCTCTCTACCTTGGAACCGTCGTTCCACATTTCCCACTATGCCTGCCCCTTGCGCCACGTACGCCGCATGCGCAGTGTGGGGTAGGTGACAGATGCACGGGATATGGGAAGACGTGTGGTGGTCGATACTTATGCGCCTTTGATTGGGCAGGGAGGGTGGTCGATGGCCCTGCTCACTGCCAACTTAATGAGCCAGATTTGAACGGGATCTTCAGAGGCCTAGAGCCGGTCTTTAGCCTTCCCCGCTTGGCTATAAAAAGGGATTCGGGAGGAGGAGGGGAGGCATCTTCTTGCGCCTTCCCTTCGCCTCCATCTTCCATTCACTGTCATGGCAAGAGGGCGTGGTCGCGGCCGTTCTCCTGCGGAGGCGACTAGGTCTTCCTCCCGCCAGGGAAACGCTGTGGTCAAGGAAGACCCAGCCGTCCAAGGCGAAGGCCATGCTCGAGGTGGAGGTGCCGGACGAGGCCGCGGTCGGTGAGGCGGTCGAGCAGAGGCGGTCGCGGAAGGGGAAAACCTGCGTCATCGCCATCTCCATCTCCATCTCCGCCACCGTCTCCTCCTTCTTCGTTGAATGGCCACGTTGGGGACACGGCGCTGGAGTTCATCCTGCAGCTGCGTGAGCCACCGCGTAGCCGCCTTCGACTTCCCGAGGCCTTCGCGAGGGTGCTGGAGATCGACCAGCGACCGAGCATAAGGCTTCACATGAAGGGGTGTTACAACGACGATATGTGGGTGAACACAGGGTTCCCCGCCCCTCATGTGATGTTCCTTCATCGGGGTTGGAAGACCTTCACACGTGCCCACTGCTTGATCAAGGGGCACGTTCTCCTTTTCAAGCTAGTGGAGAGCGACTTGCTCTCCGTCAAGGTCTTCGGGCGCTCGGGGCACAGGCTAGGGTGTTGTGCGGAGAGCTCGACCGACGACGAGAGCTCCTCCTCGAGCGGCAATGAGGAGGGAACCAGCGGGGAGGACGGCAGGGACGGGTCCGACTAGGCGTCGGACGCCCCGTCCCTTGGTGGAGCCGGCAGCAGTAGCATCTGCACCTGGCCCTCTCTCCTGGCAGAGCGATTTGCTGGGGGTGGGGCCAGCTCCTTGAACTTCTCGGGGCCGCTGCTTCTGGTGGCTGGTGCCGGAAGGCCGGAGAAGACGAAGAAGGCGGGTGGCGGGCCATCAACTCGGAGTACGATGGCACCGACGCCTTCGTCGCGTATTGTCGGCTCGCTGCCTCATCTTTCGGCTTCTCCCCCGACACCGTGATCACCAGCCTCCTCTTGGTGTCTTCTGCTGCTCGTACCTCGCCTAGGCACTTATTTTTTTCCCCTGCTTACCCTGATCCGTTTCCTGAGGAGAAGGATAAGAAAGGGATTATGGGCATCTTATCTTTTTTAAGCCTACGGGCACTTGTTAGATTTAAACCTTGTAACCCCCTTGCTCAAGCTCACACTCCGTATGAACTGTACTTGTTAACAATGTATTAATGAAGAAAAGGGGTGTTTGCCGGGTTCTTTTGTGCGCGAGCAAGGCTCACGCTAAGGATCAAATCCTTGTTATCTTAAAATAAACATCATTACCCGGCAACAAACCTTGCCGTCCTTCTGCTCTATAGCTCGACTACACTCACGCCCTTGGCGGAGGTAGGGGCAAAGTAGGATTAGGCTATTCTCTTGTTCTCTTTCCGTCGCACTACAACCAAGTTCCGGCCCAAAGAAAGGTTCTTGGATACAGGAAAGAGGGAGCATTGTGGCATAAGAGTGAGCGAAGCTTCATACGTTCAAGTTCCATACGAAAGTGGATAGTGGGGGGTGAAAGACTTATCTGATTCTACAGCGGCCGGCAACCTTGGCTTGCCGTGGTCGGATCTCTGGATCTGCAGCCCCTGGCAACCTTGGCTTGCCGAGGTTGGGGCGTTGGTCTGTTTCCTTTCCTCCGAACAGCCCAGCAGAAACGCCCGCGCATCCTGTGAACCAAAAGAAGAGACAGAAGGAACAGAGAAACGCACACTCAACCTCTATGCTAGGGGTTAGTTGCCGCTAAGCACTATCGACCCTAACAAAGAGAGAGACTCAACCTAGCATGCATGCTAAAACTTAGGGCGCCAACGCTTCATTTATTTATGCTCAGGGTCTCCGCCTGGCTCTGTACATAGGGTCACATGCCTTGCTGGCAAGGCTAGTACAAAATGGGGGTTGCGAGGCTCCCGACAACCGTGCCTTAGGGGTAAAACTTGCGAAGATGTTCAATATTCCAGGAATTGTTCACCGGAATGCCATCTTCGGTCTCCAGGCGGACTACGCCGGGCCTGGTGACTCGCATTACTCGATAAGGGCCCTCCCACTTTAGCGTCAACTTGTTTGTATTCTTGGCGGATTGAATCCGCCGAAGAACAAGGTCACCTTCCTCAAGGCTTCGGGCGTGAACCTTGCGGCTATGATAGGGGCGCAAGGCCTGCTGGTAGCGAGCGGCTCGCACAGCAGCCCGAACACGATCTTCCTCAAGGAGCGTCGCATCCTCTTGGTGCAACTGCTCTTGCTCAAGCTCATCATAAGCGAGCACTCGAGGTGACCCGTATATGAGTTCCATGGGGAGAACTGCCTTTGCCCCGTAAACCAGGGCAAATGGTGTCTGGCCAGTAGCTCGATTTGGCGTCATTCTGATCGACCAAATAACTGTTGGCAACTCATCAACCAAGCGCCTTCCGCACTTGTGCAGCTTGTCAAAAGTCCTAGTCTTGAGGCCTCGCAGCACTTCTGGGTTCGCCATTTCGTCCTGGCTGTTACTTTCGGGATGAGCAACAGAAGCAAAACAGACCTTGCTGCCGAGGTCTTGAATGTACCGCATGAAGGTGCGGCTCGGGAACTGCGTGCCATTGCCGGTCATGACACTGTGGGACACACCAAAACGGCAGACTAGCCCATTGAAGAACTTGACAGCTGACTGTGCTGTCACCTTTCTTACTGGTTCCACTTCCGGCCACTTTGTGAACTTGTCGATCGCGACGTACAAGTACTCAAAGCCCCCGATAGCGCGGGGAAAGGGGCCCAGTATGTCGAGCCCCCAGACCGAAAATGGCCAAGAAAGAGGGATTGTCTGAAGGGCTTAAGTTGGTTGATGAAGCTTCTTTGAATGGAACTGGCACGCTTCACACTTGGTTACTAGGGAAGTTGCATCCTGGAGGGCAGTGGGCCAAAAGAAGCCTTGCCGTAACGCTTTGCCGGCAAGGGCTCTCGACCCTATGTGGGGGCCACACATGCCTCCGTGTATTTCTGCCAACAGCCTCAGTCCGTCTTCCCGAGGAATGCACTTCAAATTCACACCATTCGGAATCCTTCTATACATGGCACCATCCACAAACTGGTACATGCTAGACCGACGAGCTACTTTCTCTGCTTCTTCTTGTTCCTCAGGAAGCTCCCCTGTTTGGAGGAAATGGATGGTGGACTGCGCCCATGCCGGAGCCTGGGGCTCGACAGCAAGGACTAAAGGCACATCTTCGGCCGTGGGCGCAACTGCCTCTACGGCTAGGGCCTGAGGCCCTGCCGGGGGTTGTTGCTCTCCGGCAGGCTTGGGACACCCGGCAATGTCCTTGTCGGCGGCTCCTGGGAACTCAACGGGAAATTACTTGCTAGGGCCCACCTTCCTTTGCTTGTTCTGTCCTGCTGATGGCTTGACAGAAGGTTGAGTTAATTGAAGCACAAAGGTACCTGGTTCCACAGGCAACTTCAGGGCAGCGTGTTTTGACAGGTCGTCAGCAATGCTGTTCTCCGCTCGGGGGGACATGCCCTGCTTGCAATCCGTCAAAACGCTCTTCCAACTTCCTCACTTCATCCACGTAGGCTTCCATCAATGGGCTCTGGTAATCCTTGTTGACTTGCTTGACGACGAGCTGTGAATCACCTCTGATGATGAGCTTCCTGATTTCGAGGTCTGCCGTGATCCTAAGACTGGTCAGTAGTCCCTCGTACTCCACCGTGTTGTTCGTTGATTTTTCCTGGGGAAAGTGCATCTGGATTACGTACTTGAGGCGCTCTCCGGTGGGTGCGACGAGTAGCACACCGGCACCAGCACCTTGGAGTGAGAAAGCTCCATCGAAGTACATAATCCACTCACTGCTCGTCTCCTTGCCGGGAAGGGTGGTCTCTTGAATCTCCTCGTCGGGCGTTGCGGTCCATTCTGCTATGAACTCTGCCAAGGCTCGGCTCTTGATTGTTGAAGTACTTTCAAACTTGAGGCCAAAACTCGACAGCTCCAATGCCGACTCCACAATCCTCCCAGTTACATCTGGGTTGTGCAAGATTTGTTGCAACGGGAGGCGGGTGACAACCGTGATCTCATGTGCTTGGAAATAGTGGCGCAGCTTTCTCGAGGCCATGAGGAGGCCGAAAAGTAGCTTCTGCATACCAGAATATCTTGACCTGGCCCCCCTGCAAGAGGGAACTGACAAAATAAACTGGGTGCTGCTCCATCTTCTTCTTCTGTTCAACTTCGCCCATCTGCGCAGATTCCGCCTTGCCAGGATCGGGCCTTGCTGGGGGTTCCGCCTTGCCGGTGTCAAGCCCCACTGGGGAGGGCCTTGGCTCATCATCTGACGGCTCCGCCGCTGCTTCTCCCTCGAGTTCCCTCTCTGCCACTAGTGCAGCACTGACCACTTGATTCGTTGCCGCTAAGTATAGTAGCAACGGCTCTTATGGTTTAGGTGCGACTAGTATCGGCGTGGAGGAAAGGTACCTCCTCAAATCTTGTAGTGCTGCCTCTGCCTCCGGAGTCCACTTTACTGGACCCGCCTTCTTCAAAATTTTGAAGAAGGGGAGGGCGCGCTCAGCAGATTTGGAGATGAACCTACTCAAGGCAGCAACGCAGCCAGCGAGCCTACGGACGTCCTTGACCCGTTTTGGCGCCTCAATCTGCTCAGTTGCCTAATCTTGTCGGGGTTCACCTCGATCCCACGCTGTGACACAAAGAACCCGAGAAGCTTGCCAGACGGAACGCCGAAGACACACTTCTCAGGGTTCAGCTTGAGGTTGATCTTGCGGAAATTTGCAAATGTTTCGTCTAAGTCTTGCACGAGCGTGGCCCTGTCTTTGGTTTTGACCACTATGTCGTCCATATAAGCTTCCATATTTCTATGCAGCTAGGGCTCAAAACCAATTTGGACCGCTCGGGCAAATGTCGAACCAGCGCTCTTCAACTCGGAAGGAATTCGTACAAAATAGTACGTACCACATGGGGTGATGAACACGGTCTTTTCTTCGTCTTCCTTCATCATGAAGATCTGGTGGTATCCTGAATAGGCGTCGAGGAATGACAGCAGGTCACACCCTGTAGTGGAGTCTACAATCTGGTTGATGCGTGGCAGAGGGAAAGGATCCTTTGGACAAGCTCTATTGATATCTGTGTAGTCAATACACAGCCTCCACTTCCCATTCGCCTTACGCACAACCACTGGATTGGCCAACCACGTGGGATGGAGGACTCCTCTAACCAGGCCTGCCGCCTCCAACTTCCTGATCTCTTCGATGATGAATTCTTGTAGCTCCAAAGCTTGCTTCCTGACCTTCTGCTTGACGGGCCGTGCGCGAGGACAGACAGCAAGATGGTGCTCAATCACCTCCCTGGGAACGCCGGGGATGTCAGATGCTTGCCATGCAACTACATCGACATTCGCCCGCAGGATGGCGACGAGCAAGCTTTCCTATTTGCTGTCGAGGGCGGAGCTTATAGTGAAAGCCCCGCCCGTGTCGTCCTCCTTGATGGACACCTTGTTGGTTGTTGGTGGTGCAGCCTTGGACTTCTTGCTCTTGCTGGTGGAGCTCTCTGGCACGTCCTCAACGGGAGCACAGCACTCCGAAGAGGTGTACTTGCCGGAGTGGGTGCAAGAGGCCTTGTCGGCCTTCTTCCTTCCCAGGGCTTCAGCGGCAGGAGCAAGTGCCTTGGCGGCAGTTGCTGCAACTGTCTCTCAGTAGAGTTGGTCGGTGCAGATGAGCACGTCTTTCTTGTCAGAGGGGACGGTGATGATGGTCAGCGGCCCCGGCATCTTCAATGTGTTGTAGGCGTAGTGTGACGCCGCCATGAACTTGGCCAGCGCTGGGCGGCCAAGGATCCCGTTGTATGGTAAGGGGATCTCGGCAACATAAAAACGATCTTCTCCATCATGTAGTTGAGCTCGTCCCCAAACGTAACGGGTAGCGTGATCTTACCTTTCGGCTGACTCCTTCCCGGGTTGACACCTTGGAACGTGCCCGTCTCCTCGAAATCTTCACCAGGAATCTGCAGCTTCTTGGTCACAGCGGGCGAGATCAAATTCATACTGGCCCCACCGTCAACCAGCACTTTGGTCACCTTGAGGTTGCGCATTGTTGGTGAAACCAACAATGGCAAACACCCGCTCGCGGTCGTGCGATCAGAGTGATCCTCGGTGTAAAAAATGATGGGCATGCGGGACCACTTCAGTGGCTTCTTGGCATTGAACGATGGCTCTACCGCAGTGACCTCACGCATCCACTGCTTCAGTTAGCGGTGAGAGGTGTGCAGTGAGGCACCACCGTCGACGCACATGGCCTCTGTAGCTTTCTGAAATTCGTGCTCGCCGGACTCGTCGTCCTCGTCATGATCATCATCTTCTTCCTTCTTGTCGCGGCCCCGAGCGGGCCTCTCTTGTTGATTATCTTTGCCGCGGCGACCCCCTTGGCCACCACGCTTCTTGCCGGACCCCTCAGCACCATCCTGACCCTTCTCCTTGTCCCGCCTTTCGTATTCAACTTTTTGCTTTTCAGCAAGCAGCTCAACCTGTCGGCAGTTCTGGAGGTCATGGCCCTTGGTGCGGTGGATCTTGCAGTACTGCTTGTCGGAGCCTCCTGGCTTGTCGGCGGCCGCCAAGGCCCGGCAGGCAGCACATCCGGAAACCTCCTTGTCGGGGTCGTCAGCCTTGGCCTTCTTGGCGGCGTCGGGGTCGCCGGATCCCTCAACGGCAAGCACAGTCTTGCCCTTACGTTTCCTGTTACGACGCCGGCCCTTCTTCATCGAGGCGGCGGCATCTTCGTCCGTGGAGTCGGTTTCCGCGCCGGCGTCTTCGCTGGGGTACTTCCTTCCTTAGCCCGGGCACACCTATTCGCCAGAACATAAAGTTCGGCTACATCCTTGACCTTGTTCATCGCCAGCTCTTCGCGCATTTTGCGGTTGTGTATGTTCTGATGGAATGCACTGATGACATCGGCGGGATGAACGTCTGGAATGGTGTACTGCACCCGACTGAATCTTTGTATGTACTTACGCAGGGGCTCACCATCCTTCTGGGGATGACATGCAAGTCACTTGCCTGGCTAGGAGCTTGGTGGCCTCCAGTAAAGGCGCCAACAAACTCGTGGCACAGGTCCGACCAAGAAGAGATGGAATCCACCGGCAGGTGCATCAACCACGACATGACGTTGGGCTTAAGTGCCAACGGAAAGTAGTTGGCGAGCACCTTATCATCGCGAGCCCCGACGGCTTGCATCACGATGGTGTAGATGCTGAGGAACTCCGACGGGTGAGTCTTGCCGTTGTACTTTTCCCCAACATCAGGCTTGAACATCCGGTGGAAGGGCCACTGGAATTGCCGCAGCTCTCGGGTAAAGGCCGGACAACCCACCTCGTAAGGCAGGCCGCCAGGGGCCCTCGGCGCTGGGTGGTCCATAGCAGGCCACGCACGCCGATCTGACTGATGGCGTGCCTCCCGCCATCACTCGATGGTAGTTCGAGCGTCTTCCTGAGCTCGCTCTCGAAGAACTCGACGTTGGTCACAGCGGGTTCGCAGGTCAGACAACACTATGGAAACGTTGTCATAGGCGTCGGCCCGACGGGCCGGTGGCTGCTGTCGCGGCCGCGGGAGAGGAGAGTGCACCATGGTCGCAGCATCTCTGGTCCCCCCACCGCCGGCATGCACTGGCTCGACAGAACACCGGTGTGAGGGTCCCGTTGGGAGCAGCTGGTCTTTGTTGGGGGAAGCTAACAAGGCTTCGGATGGTGGCCTTCCACTCGTCGAACTTCTCCACAACAGGGGGGATGTCGAGGAGCAGTTGCACGCGCGCCAGCGCTTCTGCTGGCGTGGGCGGCGACGAGAGTTGTGTAGACCGTGACGTGCTCCAACTTCTAACCAGGTTAGAAGGGGCTCTGTCACGGTCTCGCGGTCGCATGCCGCTTCCACCAGCGTCCGAGCGCGCACGCTGGCTTGGTGCGTCCTGCGAGTGGCGCACAGGGCGCTTTCCGCGGCGGTGCCCGGGGGCTCCGACATCGCTTTGTCGCTCATCGCGCGCGGCCTGGGAAGGCCTCGGCGCGGGTGCCAGCTGGGGCACCGTAGAGGTTGTCGCGCCGCCCGTGGGTAGCACGACCCCGCCCCCGGACCCCGCGGCGTGTGGCTCATCGTCTCGGATTCAAACGACGCCGCTCGCCTGGCTCCGATCGCCAGAGTGTCGTGGATGCTCGCGGGCCACGTCTCCAGCCCCATCCGTGGCCACCCGGTCGCCCGCCCACGTTGGCACGGACGGTCCTGCTCTTGGGTGCCATGGTGATGATGAAGTCGACGCGCTGACCTTCAAACTGGATTTTCATATCTTGCGGCCCCTACGTGGCGCGCCAAAGATGTCGGCGGAAACGACACCTATGGGATCATGGGGAATCCCTTCTACGGTCGGCGGGCGCGGGGCTGTGGAAAGAGTGGGTTTAAGAGATCAACACGAGAGATTTATCCAGGTTCGGGCCGCAAGTGATGCGTAATACCCTACTCCTGCTGGCTTGTGTTTACCTGGTGTTCTCGGACTAGCTACAAAGCGTGCCGGGTCCAAAAAGTCTGAATCCTTTCCCAGTACTCCGCGGGCCTCATTTTATAGTCAAAGGGGCTGCCACAGTGGCACACAGGAGGTGGAACATTGTACAGTAGTCGAGTTTATCTCTGGCACCGTAGGACAAAACGCATTAAATGCGCTACTTAGGTGTCCTCTTACTTTATTGGGGACGGCAACGAGGCCCGTCCCGTCCATCGCCGCTTCACCTTGCTTCGACACGCGTCCAGGCCAACGAGGCATGCATCATCATGTAGGCTGGTAGGCTGCTGAGCTCGTGTGGTGGCAGGGTCTTCACGAAGATCTGCATGCCACCACGTAGTTGCTTGACTAGTTGGCTTAGGAGCCACGTACTACCACGTTGGTACCTGTCCAGTTGGTGGGTCGGCCGCTGAGCTGGGGCGGTGACGGGGCGGCAAGGCCTTGCCGCGGTCTTGCTGATATTCCCGGCAAGGGTCTTGTTGGGGATTTGTGGGTGCCCTCGGAAAGAGTCTTGCCGGGGCCTCGTTGGTATCTTCGGCAGGAGCCTTGCCGGGGCCTCGTGGGCATCCTTGGCAAGGAGCCTCGCTGTTGTCTTGTTCTCTGGTTCCTACCTAGGCCTCGTAGGCCCTTTGTCTTCACAAAGATATGCATGCCACCATGGAGGCGCCTCCCGAGCCTTGGTTCCAATGTCGTTGATGGCGTCGGAACTCCTAGACTCAAGGGTGGCAGCCTCGTTGGTGTTGGGTAAGTTGCCCCGGCAAGGCTCTTGCCAGGGCTACGAAGGCCGCCCCGGCAAGATCCTTGCCGGGGGAGTTTCACCTCGCCCCTCTGCTTTTCATGCTCCTGGTCTTGAGCACGGTTCTGGTAGTCTTGTGACTTTGCTTCCTCTTCTGTCCTATCAAGCGCGGCTGCGGGTGCGTGGCTGCGACTGCCCGTGCACAAGTAGAGGGATGCAAAAGGGCCCCTACTTTTGTACATCGACATTGAGTTTATCCCTCTACATCATGTCATCTTACTTAAGGCGTTACTCCGTTCTTATGAACTTAATACAGTAGATGCATGCTGGATAGCGGTCGATGTTTGGAGTAATAGTAGTAGATGCAGAATCGTTTTCGGTCTACTTGACACGGACGTGATGCCTATATTCATAATCATTGCCTTGGATATCGTCATAACTTTGTGATTTTCTATCAATTGCTCGACAGTAATTTGTTCACCCACCATACGTTTTCTTTCAAGAGAGAAGCCTCTAGTGAAACATATGCCCCCCGACTCTATTTTCCATCATATATTTTCAGATCTATAAACCAAAAAACCCAAAAATACCTTGCTGCAATTTATTTACTTTTATTTCGTTTTACATTTTAGTAATCTTTTATATCAATCTCTATTAGATCTCATCTTTGCAAGTGACCGTGAAGGGATTGACAACCCCTTTATCGTGTTGGGTGCAAGTGTTTGATTGTTTGTACAAGTACATAGATTGGAGACTTGCGTGTACCTCCTACTGGATTGATACCTTAGTTCTCAAACTGAGGGAAATACTTATCTCTACTTTGCTGCATCACCTTTTCCTCTTCAAGGGAAAAACCAACGCAAGCTCAAGAAGTAGCAGGAAGAATTTCTGGCGCCGATGCCAGGGAGGTTCTACATCAAGCCTACCAAGTACCCACCATAAAATCTCATCTCTTGCATTACATTATTTGCCATTTGCCTCTCGTTTTCCTCTTCCCCATTCCTAAAATGATTTCAGAAAAAACACAAAAACATTTGCCTTTTATTCGCCCTTCTTCAGTTTGTCTTTTCGTTTGCTTTTTGGTTGCTTGTGTGCTAGATTGCTTGTTTTGTCATGATGTCTCAAGAAAATACCAAGTTGTGTGACTTTTCCAATACTAATAATAATGATTTTATTAGTAATCCAATTGCTCCCGCCACTAGTGCGGAATCTTATGAAATTAATGCCGCTTTGCTGAATCTTGTTATGAAAGGTCAATTTTCTGGCCTTCCTAGTGAAGATGCCGCATCCCATCTAAATACTTTCATTGAGTTGTGTGATATGCAAAAGAAAAAAGATGTGGATAATGATATTGTCAAATTGAAGCTATTTCAGTTCTCTCTACGAGATCGTGCTAAAACTTGGTTTCATCTTTGTCTAAAAATAGTATTGATTCATGAAATAAGTGTAAGATGCTTTTATTTCCAAGTATTTTCCTCCCGCTAAGATCATCTCCCTTAGGAACGATATAATAAATTTTAAGCAACTTGATCATGAACATGTTACACAATCTTGGGAAAGGATGAAATTGATGATAAAATATTGCCCTACTCATGGTTTAAGTTTATGGATGATCATACAAAAAATTTATGCCGGATTGAATTTTGCATCTAGAAATCTTTTAGATTCCGCCGCGGGAGCTAATTTTTTGGAAATTACATTAGGAGAAGCAACTAAACTCGTAGATAATATTATGGCTAATTACTCTCAATGGCATACCGAAAGATCTTCTACTAGTAAAAAAGTGCATGCGATTGAAGAAACTAATACTTTGAGTGGAAAGATGGATAAACTTATGAAATTTTTTGCTAGTAAGAGTGATCCTATTAATCCTAATGGTATGCCTTTGTATACTTTGATTGAGAACAATAATGAATCTATGGATGTGAATTTTTTTGGTAGGAACAATTTTTGTAATGACGCTTTATAGAGGTAATTTCAAGCCTAGGCCATTTCCTAGTAATTCCTATAATAATTATGGTAATTCCAACAAAAATTCTTATGGAAATTGTAATAAGATGCCCTCTGATCTTGAGAACAAATATTAAATAATTTATTAATTCCCAAAAAGTTTTCAATGCTATGGTCGAAGAAAAATTGCTCAACATTGATGATTTGGCTAGGAACGTTGATAAAATTTCTCTTGAGATTGATTCTTTGAAAATTAGATGTATTCCACCCAAGAATGATATTAATGAATCTCTAAAAGTTAATAAAATTTCTATTGATGAGTGTAAAGAAAGATCCAGTAGGATGCGTGCAAAGCGAGATTGGTTTGTAAAAGCATGTTCTTCTAGTTTTTACGAGAATAATGATGAAGATCTTAAAGTGATTGGTGTGGCTCCTATCGAATCTTTGTTTTCTAATATAAATCTTGATAAAGATGGGACTCGAGATGAGTCAACTTTAGTTAGTAGGCGTCCCAATGATTTGGAGTTTATAGATCTTAATGCAAAAATTGATAAAAGTGGGATTGTAGAGGTCAAAACTTTAAGTAGCGATGAACCCACTCTTTTTGATTTCGAGGACTTTAATTATGATACTTGTTTTTTGATAGATAGTATTTCCTTGTTGCAATCCATGTTGAATTCTACTCATGCTTATAATCAAAATAAAGCTTTTACTAAACATATCGTTGATGCTATGATGAAATCTTTTGAAGAGAAACTTGAGTTGGAAGTTTCAATCCCTAGAAAGCTTTATGATGATTGTGAACCTACTATTAAGATTAAAATTAAAGATTATGAGTGCCATGCTTTGTGTGATTTGGGTGCTAGTGTTTCCACCATTCCAAAAACTTTATGTGATCTGCTAGGTTTTCATGAATTTGATGACTGTTCTTTAAATTTGCATCTAGCGGATTCCACTATTAAGAAATCTAACAGAAGGATTAAAGATGTTCTTATTGTTGCAAATAGGAATTATGTGCCCATATATTTCATTGTGCTTGATATAGATTGCAATCCTACATGGTCCTATTATTCTTGGTAGACCTCTCTTTAGAACGACTGGTACAATTATTCATATGAAAGAAGGAAACATCAGATTTCAATTTCCGTTAAGGAAGGGCATGGAACACTTTACAAGAAAGAAAGTTAAGTTGCCATGTGAATCTATTATGAGGGATACTTATGGATTTCATACCAAAGATGACAATACCTAGATCTATGTTTTATACTTAGCTAGGGGCATTAAACAATAGCAATTATTGGGAGGCAACCCAATTTTATTTGTATGTTTTATGTTTTTGGTTCTGTTTTCAATAAATTCATATTATTAACTCTGTAGTAATTGTGTTTTGGTGTTTCAATTAGTGTTTGATCCTAGTAAGACCTTTGAGATGGCTTATGGTGATAGTTCATTTGATCTTGCTAAAACATAGAAATTTTTGCGCTCAGCAAAACAATTTTAACAAATCACAAAAACGTCCTTTTGATCTGAATTTTCCACACAAGATTGATATACAGATTGCCCAGGTTGTTCTAATTTTTCAGAATTTTTGGAGTTACAAAATTATACGTAGTTTTCAGATTATTACAGACTGTTCTGTTTTTGACAGATTCTGTTTTCTATGTGTTGTTTGCTTATTTTGATGAATCTATCAGTAGTATTGGGGGGTATGAACCATGGAAAAGTTGGAATACAATAGATATCACACCAACATAAATAAATAATTAGTTCACAACGGTACCAAAAATTGGTGATTTATTTTCTTATACTAACGGATCTCATGAGTTTCCTAATGAGTTTTGTGTTGTGAAGTTTTCAAGTTTTGGGTAGAGATTTGATGGACTATGGAATAAGGAGTGGGAAGAGCCTAAGCTTGGGGATGCTCAAGGCACCCAAAGGTAATATTAAAGGACAACCAAGCATCTAAGCTTGGGGATGCGATGGCATCCCCTCTTTCGTCTCCAATCCATCGGTAGTTTACTTGAGGCTATATTTTTATTCACCACATGATATGTGTTTTGCTTGGAGCGTCTTGTACAATACGAGTCTTTGCTTTTTAGTTTGCCACAATCATACTTGTTGTACACACCTTTTGAGAGGGACACGCATGAATCGTGATTTATTAGAATACTATATGTGCTTCACTTATATCTTTTGAGATAGGCAATTTGCTCTAGTGCTTCACTTATATCTTTTAAGAGCACGACGGTGGCTTTATTTTAAAGAAATTGTGGAACTCTCGTGCTTCACTTATATTATTTTGAGAGTCTCTAAACAGCATGGTAATTTGCTTAGGTGATGAATTTGTCCTAATATGATGGGCATCCAAGATGGATATAATAAAAACTTTCATATAAAGAGCGTTGAATACTATGAGAAGTTTGATTCCTTGCATTTGTTTTGAGATATAAAGATGGTGATATTCGAGTCATGCTAGTGAGTAATTGTGGATTGGTAGAAATACCTGTGTTAAAGTTTGTGATTCCTGTAGCATGCACGTATGGTGAACCATTATGTGATGAAGTTCGGCCATGATTTATTTATTGATTGTCTTCCTTATGAGTGGCGGTGGGGGACAAGCGATGTTATTTTCTTACCAATCTAACCCCTAGGAGCATGTGTGTAGTACTTTGTTTTGATAGCTAATAATTTTTTTGCAATAAGTATGTGAGTTCTTTATGACTAATGTTGAGTCCATGGATTATACACACTATCACCCTTCCGCCATTGCTAGCATCTCTAGTTCCGCGCAATTCTCGCCGGTGCCTTAAACCCACCATATACCTTCCTCAAAACAGCCACCATTCCTACCTATTATGGCATTTCCATAGCCATTCCAAGATATATTGCCATGCAACTTCCACCGTTCCGTTTATTATGACACGCTTCATCATTGTCATATTACTTTGCATGATCATGTAGTTGGCATAGTATTTGTGTTAAGGCCACCGTCATATTGTTTTATACATGTCACTCTTGATCATTGCACATCCCAGTACACCGCCATAGGCATTTATGCAGAGTCATATTTTGTTCTAGAATCGAGTTGCAATCCTTGAGTTGAAAGTAAATAGAAGTGTTATGATCATCATTATTAGAGCATTGTCCCATGTGAGGAAAGGATGATGGAAGCTAGGATTCCCTCACAAGTTGGGATGAGTCTTCGGACTTTACAAAAAATAAAAGAGGCCAAAAGAAGCCCAAACAAAAAAAATGAGAGAAAAGAGAGAAGGGGCAATTCTACTATCCCTTTACCACACTTGTGCTTAAAAATAGCACCATGATCTTCATGATAGAGAGTCTCCTATGTTGTCACTTTCATATACTAGTGGGAATTTTTCATTATAGAACTTGGCTTGTATATTCCAATGACGGGCTTTCTCAAATTGCCCTAGGTCTTCGTGAGCAAGCGAGTTGGATACACAGCCACTTAGTTTCTTTTTGAGTTTTCATACACTTATAGCTCTAGTGCATCTGTTGCATGGCAATCCCTACTCACTCACATTGATATCTTTTGATGGGCATCTCCATAGCCTATTAATACGCCTAGTTGATGTGAGACTTTCTCCTTCTTTTTGTGTTCTCCACAACCACCATATTCTATTCCACCTATAGTGCTATATCCATGGCTCACGCCCATGTATTGTGTGAAAGTTGAAAAAGTTTGAGAACATCAAAAGTATGAAACAATTGCTTGGCTTGTCATCGGGGTTGTGCATGATTTAATACTTTGTGTGATGATGATGGAGCATAGCCAGACTATATGATTTTGTAGGGATAACTTTCTTTGGCCATGTTATCTTAAGAAGACACGATTGCTTTATTAGTATGCTTGATGTATTATTGTTTTGAATCTTATGGATCTGATATTCATGCCACAATAAAGAAAATCACATGGATAAATATTTATGTAGCATTCCAATGTATCTATACTCGAGGACGAGTAGGAATTAAGCTTGGGGATGCTTGATACGTCTCCAATGTATCTATAATTTTTTATTTTTCCATGCTATTATATTATCTATTTTGGATGTTTTATATGCATTAATATGCTATTTTAAATTATCTTTGGGACTAACTTATATACCTAGAACCCAGTGTCAGTTTCTTTTTTTCCTTGTTTCTGAGTTTTACAGAAAATGAATACCAAACGGAGTCCAAACGGAATAAAACTTTTGTGGTGATTTTTCTTGGACCAAAAGACACCTAGTAGACTTGGTGAGGGGGGTAGAAGATCCCTGAGGTGGCCACAAGCCTCAGGGCCGCGCCCTAGTGGGGGGGCGCCCTGAGGGCTTGTGGGCCCCTAAAAGGTCCCTTAATCCTAATTCCTGCTCTATAAATTCCCAAATATTCCCAAACGACCAGAAGCGTCCACCAAAATACTTTTCCCCTGCCATAACATTTTGTACCCATGAGATCCCATCTTGGGGCCTTTTCCGGCACCTTGTCGGAGGGGGATTCGATCACGGAGGGCTTCTACATCAACTCTATTGCCCTTCCAATTAAGCGTGAGTTGTTTACCACAGACCTACGGGTCCATAGCTAGTAGCTGGATGGCTTCTTCTCTCTCTTTGATCTTCAATGAAATGTTCTCCTCGATGTTCTTGGAGATCTATCCGATGTAATATTCTTTTGTGGTGTGTTTGTGGAGATCCGATGAATTATGGATTTATGATCAGATTATCTATGAATATTATTTGAATCTTCTCCGAATTCTTATATGCATGATTTGATATCTTTGTATTTCTCTTCAAATTATCAGTTTGGTTTGGCCAACTAGATTGGTTCTTCTTGCAGTGGGAGAGGTGTTTAGTTTTGGGTTCAGTCTTGCGGTGTCCTCACCCAGTGACAAAGTAGGGTTAGCGAGGCACGTATTGTATTGTGGCCATCAAGGGTAAAAAGATGGGGTTTCCATCATATTGCTTGAGTTTATCCTTCTACATCATGTCATCTTACTTAAGGTGTTACTCCGTTCTTATGAACTTAATACTCTAGATGAATGCTGGATAGCGGTCGATGTGTGGAGTAATAGTAGTAGATGTAGAATCTTTTAGTCTACTTGACATGGACGTGATGCCTATATTCATAATCATTGCCTTGGATATTGTCATAACTTTGCGCTTTTCTATCAATTGCTCGACAGTAATTTGTTCACCCACCGTATGCTTTCTTTCAAGAGAGAAGCCTCTAGTGAAACCTATGCCCCCGGGGTATATTTACCATCATATATTTTCATATCTATAAGCCAAAAAACCCAAAAATACCTTGTTGCAATTTATTTACTTTTATTTGGTTTTACGTTTTTGTAATCTTTTATATCTATCTCTATCAGATCTCATCCTTGCAAGTGACCGTGAAGGGATTGACAATCCCTTTATCGCGTTGGGTGCAAGTGTTTGATTGTTTGTGCAGGTGCATATATTGGAGACTTGCGTATACCTCATACTGGATTGATACCTTGGTTCTCAAGCTGAGAAAAATACTTATCTCTACTTTGATGCATCACCCTTTCCTCTTCAAGGGAAAAACCAACGCAAGCTCAAGAAGTAGCATATATGTTGATGTATGAGATGATCATATTTTGTAATAAGTTCACGACTTGCATGTCGATGAGTACGAAAAACGGAGGAGCATTAGGGTTGTATTTAATTATTGTATGACATGGGTGTCAATCACTAAGCGCCACATAATTGCTTTACTTTATCTCTATACGTTAGCAATAGGTGTAAAAGCAATAGTTGGCGAGACGACCCCAATGCAATGATGGAGATCAAGGTGTCACGCTGATGATGATGGAGATCATGTCGATGCTTTGGAGATGGAGATCAAAAGGACAATACGATGATGGCCATATCATGTCATGTCGGTGTGGAATGACACCTATGGCATCACAAGAATCCCTACTACGGTTGCCGGGGCGCGGGTTGCGAGAAGAGCAGGATTAGTAACCAGCACGACGATCGTTTACCCAGGTACGGGCCGTGAGGATGCGTAAAACCCTAGTCCTGCTTTGGTGGGTGTATTTCAGAGAGTTCTTGAGCTCTCGAACTAGTTATGGTGAGTGTGCGGTTCGAAAGAGCCGAATCCTTCTCCAGTATGCCATGGGCCTCCTTTTATAGTCGAAAGGGGCTGCCACAGTGGCACACATGAGGTGGAAATGCGCACTGTGCTATGAGCTTATCCCTCGTATTACAGGACAAGACGCATTTAAAGCATAGCTTAGGTGTACCCTTGCTTTATCGGGGACGAGGGCGAGGCCCGTCCCATCCGTCGCCGCTCCTCCTTCCTTTGACACGCGCCCTGGCTAGCGACGCATGCGGCGCCACGTAGGCAGGCAGGCAGCTGAGGTGGCGCGGTGGTGGAGCCTCCACGAAGATCTGCATGCCGCCACGCAGGCGTCTGATGAGTTGGCCTAGGAGCTGCATGTTTCCACGCAGGTGCCCGCCCTGCTGGTTGGGCTGGCAGCCGCATGTGAACGGTGGTGGAGACTTGGTTGGTGCTGGCCTATTAGTGGCCCTGCTGGCGTCTTCGGTGAGGGCCTTGCCAAGTGGTCCGGCAAGGGTCTTGCCGTGGCGCGCTGTTGTCCCCAGCAAGGACCTTGCCGGGGGTCTAGTGGCCTTCCTCGGCAAGGATCCTGCCGAGGATCGTCGTCTTCTAATCCTCATCTGATCTTGAGTGTTCCTTGTCTTCACAAAGATCTGCATGCCACCATGGAGGTGCCTCCCGAGCCCTGGCCCAACGTGATGTTGGAGACCGTGGGCTCAAGGGTGGCTCGCTCTGTTGGTGTGGAGCGAGCTGCCCCGGCAAGGGTCTTGCCGGGGCTGCTGAGGCTGCCCCGGCAAGGGTCTTTCTGGGGGAACCTACTTCGTCCCTCTGCTCTTTGTGGTCTTGGCCTTGGCGTTGCTCTGGTTATCTTGGGCTTCGGTCTTACCTTGGCTCACCTCCCCTGTTCTGCTTGGTGTGACCGTGGGCGCGGCTCCGACTGCCCGTGCACAGGTAAAGGGGTACAAAAGTGCGCCCCTCCTTTTGTACACCGACAAGAGCCCCTGGGCCTTGGCCACACATAAGCACAATACATTGTTGGTCTAGGCCCAAAACGGTGCGCGGGCAGGCGGGGCGGTTTTTACCACGGTAAAACTTTTCGCACGCTGCGCTTCCCACGACCCGCACGCTGCATGGCATGGCATGGAGGGGTGCGTGTGACGTGGGCGGCATGCGTGGGGCGGTTCCTGCACGCATGCGTCACATCACAGTAAATGGGCAGCTCGCGCCTTCCCCATGAAAGGAGGGAGGCGTGGAGGCGCGACTTATTTACTGCGCGGGGCCGCGTTGCGGTCTCCAAGGCGTCCACACCCCACGATCACGGGGTGGGGAGAGGTCGCTTCACCCGTCCCATCGATTATGCACGTTTGCCACACGTCCTTCATGCGCTTGGGGTGGCAAGCGGCGGAGGCGGGAAAAAGGGCCGTTGCTGGTTGGGGCAGCGGGTCGGTCTCGATTCCCCGCGCCTCTGGTGGCTGGATTGGCTGAGCGGGGCGGCCGAGCCCCGACCCCGCCCCTTTATAAGTAGGGGGAAGGGTGGAATGGCATCCCGCACTCTTCTGTCATCTATCTCCTCCTGCTTCCGCTTCTTCCTTTCACTCGCCATGGAGAAAGGGAATCCTGGTCCTTCATCGGTGGCGGCGAGGGTCGCCGCTCGGCAGTGCTTCCCTCCCCCTCCTGAGCCCGCGGTGGTGGAACCGGCCGTGAGGGGAAGGGGGAGGGGGCTAGGCCGTGGGTGAGGCCGGGGCAGAGGTCGTAGTGCTCGGGGAAGAGGAGGACGGGGCGACGCGTCGGCTTCGCCCCCGCCAATGATGCCTTTTCCGATGGACGGCCATGTTGGAGACCAGCCCCGCGAGTTCTTCATCAGGCTGCGCCGGCCTCCGTGTCGCCGTCTTCGTCTTCCCACCCTATTTGCTCGGGAGATGGAGAGTGACCCGCCCCAATCCCTTAGATTGCACATGAGGGGCTGTGGGAATGGGGGCACGTGGGTCGACGTCGACTTCCCGGCTCCTCGGGTCATGTACCTCCGTCGTGGATGGAAGACGTTCACTCGCATCCACAACCTGATGGCGGGGCTCGTCCTCTACTTCAAATTAATGGAGGACGGCCTGCTCTCCGTCAAGGTCTTCGGAGACTTTGGGACTCGCCTGAAGTGCTGCGTGGAGAGCTCCTCCGACGAAGATTCCGATGATGGAAGCTCTTCCTCGAGCGAAAGTGATGAGGAGGACAGCGGGGCAGATGACGGGGACGAGTCTGACTAGGCGTCAGACGCCCGCGCCTAGGAGGGCGCGGCAGCAACAGCATCTGCACCTGGCCGCTCCTCCGGCAGAGTTTTGCCGGGGGTGGGGCCAGCTCCTTGAACTTCTCGGGGCCGTCTCCTTGGGCGGCTGGCGTTGGGAGGTTGCGGAAGAGGAAGAGGGCGGGCGGCAAGGCCGTCAACTCGGAGTACGCGGGCACCGACGCCTTCATCGCGTATTGCCGGTCCTGCCGCCTCGTCTTCCAGCTCCTTTCCCAGCACCGTCATCACCGGCCCACCTGTGGGCGGCCACCGAGGTGTTCTCTTGGTGCTTTCTACTGCTCGTAGCTCGCCTAGGCGCCCCTTTTGCCCTTTCGCCTCCTTGACCTGCCTCCTGAGGAGAGGGACAAGAAAGGGATCACAGGCATCTTATCTCTTTTTTTAATCTGTAAGCCTTCGGGCCTTGTTAAATTTAAAGCTTGTAATCCCCCTTGTTCATGTTTTTCATTCCGTACGGACTGTACCTGTGTGGGATGCTTTTAATGAAAAAGGGATGTTTGCCGGGTTTTTCGTTCATGGGTAGACCTCGCGACAAGGAGCGAATCCTTGTTACAATTTAAGATAAACGTTTTCACCCGGCAACAGGCCTTGCCGTCCCCCCACTTCGCTCGGCCATTTTCGCGCCCTTGGCGGAGGAAGGGATGAAGCGGGCTTAGGCTCCTTGTTCTACTTCCTCGCCACCGCGACTACAACCAAATCCAGGCCCAGGAGATAATCCTCGGGTATAGAAAAGGGGAGCATGGTGGCCTAGAAATAAAACGAGGTTTACATATCCCAGTTACGTTCCGAAATGCATGATAGAGGATGAAAGACTTATCTGGATCTGCAGCCCCCGGCAACCTTGTCTTGCCGCGCTTGGATCCTTGTGCTTGCAGCCCCCGGCAACTATGGTTTGCCGGGGTCAGGACGCTGGTCCGTTTCCTTTCTTCCAAGTAGCTCAGCAGAAGTGCTCATGTGCCCTGCGGACCAAAGGAGGACAGAAAAGAAATAGATAGACGCGCACTCAAACTCAAGGCTAGGGGTTAGTCACTGCTAAGCACTATCAACCCTAACCAAGGAAGAGACTCGACCTAGCATGCATGCTATAACTTAGGGCGCCAGCGCTTGATTTATTTATGCTTAGCGTCTGCGCCTGGCTTTGTACGAAGGGTTACATGCCTTGCCGGCAAAGCTTGTATAAAAGGTGGCTTGCCGGGAGGCTGGCAAGCCGCCGCCTTTACGGTAAAACTTGCGAAGATGCTCGATGTTCCGTGAGTTGCTCATCGACAGCATCTTCGGTCTCCAGCGGATTGCACGGGCCCGGTGACTCGCATTACCCGATAAGGGCCTTCCCACTTTGCCGTCAACTTGTTGGAATTCTTGGCCGACTGAACGCGCCGAAGAACAAGGTCGCCTTCCTCAAAGCTTCGGGCATGAACCTTGCGGCTTTAGTAGCGGCGCAAGGCTTGCTGGTAAGGTACTACTCTCACAGCCGCCCGAAGACTATTTTCCTCAAGGAGCATCGTGTTATCTTGGCACAACTGCTCTTGCTCAAGCTCATCATAAGCAAGCACTCGAGGTGACCTGTATATGAGTTCTGTGGGGAGAACTGCTTCTGCCCCGTATACCAGGGCAAAAGGTGTCTGGCTGGTGGCTCGATTTGGCGTCGTCCTGATCGACCGAAGAACCGCCGGCAATTCATCAATCCAGTGCCTTCCGCTCTTGCACAGCTTGTCAAAAGTCTTTGTTCTTAGGCCTCGCAACACTTCAGCATTTGCCCTCTCCGCTTGGCTGTTGCTCCGTGGGTGTGCCACAGAAGCAAAACAGACCTTGCTGCCGAGGTCTTGAATGTATTGCATGAAGGTGTGGCTTGTGAACTGTGTGCCGTTGTCGGTGATGACTCTATTTGGCACACCAAAACGGCAAACCAGTCCCTAGAAAAACTTGACAATGACCGGCGGTCACCTTTCTCATCGCTTCCACCTCCGGCCACTTTGTGAACTTGTCGATTACAACGCATAAGTACTCAAAGTCCACCGACAGCTGGGGAAAGGGCCCAGTATATCAAGCCCCCAGACCGAGAATGGCCAGGAGAGAGGGATTGTTTGAAGGGCTTGAGCTGGTTGATGAAGCTTCTTTGAATGGAACTGACACGCTTCACACTTGGTTACTAGTGCCGTCACATCCTGGAGGGCGGTGGGCCAGAAGAAACCTTGCCGGAATGCCTTTCCGGCAAGGGCCCTCGACCCTATGTGGGAGCCACATATGCCTCCATGTATCTCTGCCAACAGCTCTAGTCCTTCCTCCCGGGGGATGCACTTCAATTTCACGCCGTTCGGCCTTCTCCTGTACAGGACATCGTCGACGAACTGGTACAGGGCGGACCGGCGGGCTACTTTTTCCGCTTCCTCCTGCTCCTCAGGAAGTTCCCCTGTTTGGAGGAATCATACAGTATGATGTGCCCATGCCGGAGCCTGGGGCTCGACGGCAAGGACCAAAGGCATTTCCTCAGCCATGGGCGCGCCTGTCCCCATGGCCAAGGCTTGACGCCCTGCCGGAGCCAGTTGCCCTTTGGCAGGCTTAGCGTCCGCGGCAACACCCTTGCCGGGAGCCCCAGGGGGCTCGGTAGGAAAGTACTTGCCGGGACGTGACTTCCTCCGCTTGTTCTGCCCCGTTGATGATTCGACGGATGGTTGAGTTAAACGGAGCAAAAAGGTACCTAGTTCCACAGGTAGCTTGAATGGAGCACGCTTTGACAGGTAATTGGCGATGTCGTTCTCCGTTCAGGGAACGTGCTCCGCTTGGATACCGTCAAAGCGTTCCTCCAGCTTCCTCACCTCATCTACGTAAGCCTCCATCAATGGGCTCTGATAATCCTTTTTGACCTGTCTGACAACGAGCTGCGAGTCACCCCTAATGATGAGCTTCTTAACCCCGAGGTCTGCCGCGATCCTGAGACCGGCAAGCATCCCTTCGTATTACGCAGTGTTGTTGGTAGACATCTCCCTGGGAAAGTGCATCTGGACCACATGCTTGAGGTGCTCTCCGGTGGGCGCGACGAGTAGCACGCCGGCACCAGCGCCTTGCAGCGAGAAAGCCCCATCAAAATACATGATCCAGTCGTGGTCTGCTTCCTTGCCGGGGAGAGTGGTCTCCTGGATTTCTTCGTCAGGTGTCGAGGTCTATTCTGCAATGAACTCCGCCAAGACTCTGCTCTGGATTGTCGAGGTACTTTCAAACTTCAAACCAAAACTTGACAACTACAAGGCCCATTCCACAATCCTTCCGGTTGCATCTGGGTTATGCAGTATCCGTTGCAATGGGAGGCGGGTGACGACAGTGATCTCGTGGGCTTGGAAGTAATGACGCAGCTTCCTCGAGGCCATAAGGAGGCCGAAGAGCAATTTCTGCACACCGGAGTACCTCGATCTAGCTCCCTGCAAGAGGAGCTGACAAAGTAAACCGGGTGCTGCATCAGCTTCTTCTTCTGCACCACCTCACTCGACTGCGCGGGCATTGCCTTGGTGGCATCAGACTCTACCGAGGGCCTCGCCTTGCCAGCACCAGGCCCTGCCGGGGGAATCTTTGGCTTGCCATCCGCTGGTTCTGCTGCCGTCACTGCCTCCTCGTCGACCTCCCTCTGTGCCACTAGTGTGGCGCTGACCACTTGATTCGTCGCCGCCAGATACAGCAGCAACGCTCTTGTGGTTTAGGCGCAACCAGTATTGGCGTGGAGGAAAGGTATTTCTTCAGATTCTGCAATGCTGCCTCGGCTTCTGGGGTCCACTCCATTGGGCCTGCCTTCTTCAAGATTTTGAAGAAAGGAAGGGCGTGCTCGGCAGACTTGGAGATGAATCGGCTCATGGCGACGACACAGCCGGTGAGCCGACGCACATCCTTGATCTACATGGGCGCCTCAATCTTCTCAATAGCCTTGATTTTGTCTGGGTTTGCCTCGATCCAGCGCTATGACACAAAGAACTCGAGAAGCTTGCCGAACGGAACACCGAAGACACACTTCTCAGGGTTCAGCTTGAGGTTGATCTTGCGCAGGTTGGCAAATGTCTCTTCCAGATCTTGCACAAGAGTTGCCCCGTCTTTGGTCTTGACCACTATGTCATCCATGTATGCTTACATATTTCTATGGAGCTGGGGTTCAAAACCAATTTGGACTGCTCTTGCAAACGTCGAGCCAGCACTCTTCAACCCCAAAGGCATCCGCAAAAAGCAATACATACCACATGGGGTGATGAATGATGTCTTCTCTTCATCTTCTCTTGTCATGAAGATTTGGTGGTAGACCGAGTAGGCGTCGAGGAATGACAACAGATCACACCCGGCCGTGGAGTCGACAATCTGGTCGATGTGTGGCAACGGGAAGGGGTCCTTAGGACAAGCCTTATTGATATCTGTGTAGTCAATACATAGCCTCCACTTCCCATTTGCCTTGCGCACCACTACCGGATTGGCCAACCACATCGGGTGGAGCACTCCTCTCACCAAACCTGCCGCTTCCAACTTCCTGATCTCCTCTGTGATGAACTCCTGCCTCTCCAGAGCCTGCTTTCCGACCTTCTGCTTGACGGGCCGCGCATGAGGACAGACAGCTAGGTGGTGCTCAATCACCTCCACAGGAACACCGGGATGTCGGATGCTTGCCATGCAAACACGCCGACATTCGCCCGCAGGAAGGTGACGAGCGCCTTCCTATTTGCTGTCGAGGGTGGAGCCTATGGTGAAGGCCCCTCCGTGCCATCCTCCCCAGCGGACACCTGCTTGGTCTGCGGCGGCTCAACTCTGGATTTCTTGCTCTTGCCGGTAGAGCTCTCTGGCACATCCTCGATGGTAGCACAACACTCCGAGGAGGTGCGCTTGCCGGAGTCGGTGCGAGAGGTCTTGCCGGGCTTCTTCTTCCCTCCCGGGCCTTCAGCGGCAGGAGCAGGTGCCTTGATGGCAGCTGCTGCAATAGCTTCTTGGTAGAGTTGGTCGGTGCAAATCAGCGCGTCATTCTTGTCGGAGGGGACGGAGATGGTGGTCAACGGCCCGGGCATCTTTAGCATGTTGTAGGCGTAGTGTGATGCCGCCATGAACTTGGCTAGTGTCGGGCGGCCGAGGATCCCGTTGTAGGGCAAGGGGATCTTGGCCACGTCGAAGATGATCCTCTCCGTCCTGTAGTTCAACTCTCCTCCAAACGTCACGGGCAGTGTGATCTTCCCCTTCTGCTGGCTCCTCCCCGGATTGACCCCTTGGAACGTGCCCATTTCCTCGAGGTCTTTATCAGGAATTTGCAGCCTTTTGATCACGACGGACGAGATCAAGTTCAGGCCGGCCCCGCCATCAACCAACATCTTGTTCACCTTGAGGTTGCGTATCGTTAGTGAGACCAACAATGGCAAACACCCGACCGCGGTCGTGCGGTCAGGGTGGTCCTCGGCGTCAAAGATGAGGGGCGTGCTGGACCACTTCAGCAGCTTCTGAGCGTCGAACAACGGCTCCACTGCTGTAATCTCACGCGCCCACTGCTTGAGCTGGCAGTGAGAAGTATGCAGCGAGGCACCACCATCGACGCACATGGCCTCCGTAGCCTTCTGGAACTCTTGCTCACCGGACTCGTCGTCCTCGTCATGATCATCGTCTTCTTGTTTCTTGTCACGGCCCCGGGCAGGCCTCTCTTGCTGGTTTTCCTTGCCAAGGCGACTTCCTTGGCCGCCATGCTTCTTGCCGGATCCCTCAGCACCATCCTGACCTTTCTCCTTGTCCTGCTTTTCATACTCGGACTTTTGCTTTTCAGCAAGCAGCTCAACTTGTCGGTAGTTCTGGAGGTCGTGGCCCTTGGTGCGGTGGATCTTGCAGTACTGCTTGCCGGAGCCCCCTGGCTTGTCGATGGCTGCTAAGGCCCGGCAGGCAGCACACCCGGCAATCTCCTTGCCGGGGCCGTCTGCCTTGACCTTCTTGGCAGTGCCGGCGTCGTGAGACCCCTCGACGGCAAGCACGGCCTTGCCCTTGCATTTCCTGTTGCAACGCCGACCCTTCTTCATCGGGGTGGCGGCGTCTTCGTCGATAGAGTTGGTTTCCGCACCAACATCTTCGTCGGGGTACTTCCTCCCTCTTCAGCCCGGGCGCATTTATCGGCCAGAACACAGAGCTCGGCCACATCCTTAACCTTGGTCATCGCTAGCTCTTCGCGCATCTTGCGATTGTGCATGTTCTGGTGGAACGCGCTGAACACAGCGGCGGGATGAACGCCAGGGATGTTGTACTGCACCCGGCTGAACCTCTGGATGTACTTGCGCAGGGTTTCCCCTTCCTTCTGGGGGATGATATGCAGATCGCTGGCCTGGCCATGATCTGGGTGGCCTCCTGTGAAGGCGCCAACGAACTCATGGCACAGATCCGACCAAGAAGAAATGGAATCCTCCGGCAAGTGCATCAACCAAGACATAACATTGGGTTTCAGTGCCAACGGGAAATAATTGGCAAGCACCTTGTCGTCGCGAGCTCTGGCCGCCTGCATCGCGATGGTGTAGATGCTGAGGAACTCGGACGGATGGGTCTTGCCAGTGTACTTCTCGCCGATGTCGGGCTTGAACGTGCGGTGGGACGGCCACTGGAACTGCCGCAGCTCACGGGTAAAGGTCGGGCAGCCCACCTCGTAAGGTAGGCCGCCGGAGCCCCCCGATGCTGGGTGGTCCATAGTGGGCCCCGCCCACTTGTCCGACTAGTGGCGTGTATCACGCCGGCGCTCAATAGTGGTCCGAGCATCTTCGTGAGCTCATTCTCGAAGAACTTGGCGCTGGTCGCGGTGGGTCCGCGGGTCGGATGATGCTATAGAGATGTTATCACAAGCATCGTCACGACGGGCAGACGCCCACGGCGGCTGGCGAGGAGGAGGAGAGTGCACCATGGCCGCAGCTCCCCCGGTCCTCCGAGCACCAGCATGTGGTGGCTTGGTGGAGCGCCGCCCCGAGGGCCCCGCCGGTCGCAGATCATCTTTGTTGGCGATGGCGACGAGGCTCCCGATGGTGGCCCTCCACTCGTCGAGCTTCTCTGCAGCAGGAGGGAAGTCGAGGAGCAGCTGCGCACGCGCCAAAGCTTCCGCGGGCGTGGGTGGCGGCGCTAGCTGCGTGGACCGTGGCGTGCTTCGACTTCTAATCATTTTAGAAGGAGCTCCACCACGACTCATCGGATGCGTGCCATTTTCGCCAGCACTTCGGCGGGCATGTTGAACTCCTTCATCCCACGAACGACGCACATGGATCTTCCCATGGCAGTGCCCAGGGTCGCCGACGTGGTGACGCTGTTCGTCGCGCACACCATGGGAAGAGCGCGCAGTGGTCGCCGGCATGGGTGTCTTGGAGGTCGCCGCTACCGGAGGTGGCACTCACGACACCCTGGAGGGCCCGTGCCGCTGTGCGGGGGCAGCTCCGTCTTTGGATCTGGCGGCGACGCGGCGGCGGTCGTCGGGCGTCGAACGACGCCGCCGCCAGCTCGACCGCCACGGTGATGTTGGTGCTTTCGCGGACCGCGGCCCGGTCCCCATCCACGACCGGGCCGCTGCTGCGCGATGGTGCGGGCCGTTCGGCCCCCGACGAGCCGATCACCGTGTCCGTCTTCTTCATGGGATCCATGGCGATGAAGAAACGCTAGGCTAGCTACTAGACCAGATTCTCACAATTGCACCCCTACCTGGCGCGCTAAAGATGTCGGTGTGGAACGACACCTATGGGATCACAAGAATTCCTACTATGGTTGCCGGGGCACGGGGTGGCGAGAAGAGCAGGATTAGTAACCAGCACAAGGATCATTTACCCAGGTTCGGGCCGCGAGGATGCGTAAAACCCTAGTCCTGCTTTGGTGGGTGTATTTCAGAGAGTTCTTGAGCTCTCGAACTAGCTGTGGTGAGTGTGCGGTTCGAAAGAGCCGAATCCTTCTCCAGTATGCCATGGGCCTCCTTTTATAGTCGAAAGGGGCTGCCACAGTGGCACACAGGAGGTGGAAAGGTGCACAGTGCTATGAGCTTATCCCTCGTATTACAGGACAAGGCACATTTAATGTGTAGCTTAGGTGTCCCCTTGCTTTATCGGGGACGGGGGCGAGGCCCGTCCCGTCCGTCGCCGCCCCTCCTTGCTTCGACACGCGCCCTAGCTAGCGACGCATGCGGCGCCACGTAGGCAGGTAGGCAGCTGAGGTGGCGCGGTGGTGGAGCCTCCACGAAGATCTGCATGCCGCCACGCAGGCGTCTGATGAGTTGGCCTGGGAGCTGCATGTTGCCACGCAGTTGCCCGCCCAGCTGGTTGGGCTGGCAGCCGCATTTTAACAGTGGTGGAGACTTGGTTGGTGCGGGCCTGGTAGTGGCCCTGCTAGCATCTTCGGTGAGGGCCTTGCCGAGTGGCCCGGCAAGGGTCTTGCCGTGGCGCGCTTTCGTCCCCGGCAAGGACCTTGCCGGGGGTTTGGTGGCCTTCCTCGGCAAGGATCCTGCCAAGGATCATCGTCTTATAATCCTCATCTGACCTTGAGTGTTCCTTGTCTTCACAAAGATCTGCATGCCACCATGGAGGTGCCTCCCGAGCCCTGGCCCAACGTGATGTTGGAGACTGTGGGCTCAAGGGTGGCTCGCTCTGTTGGTGTGGAGCGAGCTGCCCCGGCAAGGGTCTTGCCGGGGGAACCTGCTTCGTCCCTCTGCTCTTTGTGGTCTTGACCTTGGCGTTGCTCTGGTTATCTTGGGCTTCGGTCTTACCTTGGCTCACCTCCCCTGTTCTGCTTGGTGTGACCGTGGGTGCGGCTCCGACTACCCGTGCACAGGTAAAGGGGTACAAAAGTGCGCCCCTCCTTTTGTACACCGACATGTCACATATTTTGATTGCACGTGATGTTTATCCTTTATGCATCTTATTTTGCTTAGAACAACGATAGCATTATAAGATGATCCCTTCACTTAATTTCAAGATAAAAGTGTTCTCTCCGAGTATGCACCATTGCTAAAGTTCGTCGTTTCGAAGCACCTCGTGATGATCGGGTGTGATAGACTCTACTTTCACATACAATGGGTGTAAGCCAGTTTTGCACATACACAATACTTGGGTTAGACTTGACGAGCCTAGCATGTATAGACATGGTGTCGGAACACTCAGGACCAAAAGGTCGAACGTGAGTTATATAGTAGATATGATCAATATAGAGATGTTCACCATTGAAGACTACCCCATCTCACGTGATGATCGGGCAGGGTTAGTTGATTAAGATCACATATCACTTATACAACTTGATGGATGTTGATTTTAAGTGGGAGTTCATTAGTAATTTGATTATTGAACTAAAAATTATCATGAACTTAGTCCTAATATTTTTTGCAAATCTATGTTGTAGATGAATGGCCCATGCTACCATTCCCTTGAATTTTAATGCGTTCCTATAGAAAGGTAAGTTGAAAGATGATGGTAGCAACTACACGAACTGGGTCAATAACTTGAGGATTATCCTCATTGCTGCCATCGTTGAATAAACGAAGATTGGATAAGGACGAGGTGACGATGCACATCGGGAATGGTTCCAAGGTTGATGTGATTGTCGTCGACACACTACCTCTACATCTACATTCGGGATTAGTTTTAGACCTCAATAATTGTTATTTGGTGCCAGCGTTGAGCATGAACATTATATCTGGATCTTGTTTATTGTGAGACGGTTATTCATTTAAGTCAGAGAATAATGGTTGTTCTATTTATATGAGTAATATCTTTTATGGTCATGCACCTTTGATGAATGGTCTATTCTTGTTGAATCTCGATTGTAGTGATACACATATTCATAATATTGATGCCAAAAGATGCAAAGTTGATAATGATAGTACAACATACTTGTGGCACTGCCGTTTAGGTCATATTGGTGTAAAGCGCATGAAGAAACTCCATGCGGATGGACTTTTGGAATCACTTGATTATGAATCATTTGATACTTGTGAACCATGCCTCATGGGTAAGATGACTAAAACTCCGTTCTCCGAAACAATGTAGCGAGCTAATGACTTATTGGAAATAATACATACCGATGTATGTGGTCCGATGAGTGTTGAGGCACGCGGGGGTATCGTTATTTTCTAACCTTCACGGATGATTTGAGTAGGTATGGGTATATCTACCTGATGAAACACAAGTCTGAAACATTTGAAAAGTTCAAAGAATTTCAGTGTGAAGTGGAGAATCATCATAACAAGAAAATAAAATTTCTACGATCCGATCGCGGAGGCGAATATTTGAGTTACTAGTTGGGCCTTCATTTAAGACAATGTGCAATTGTTTGAAAACTCACGCCACCTGGAACACCACAATGTAATGGTGTATTCGAATGTCGTAACGTACTTTATTAGATATGGTGCGTTCTATGATGTCTCTTACTGATTTGCCTTTATCATTTTGGGGTTACGCATTTGAGATAGCCACATTCATGTTAAATAGGGCCCTGTCTAAATCCGTTGAGACGACACCGTATGAACTATGGTTTGGCAATAAACCTAAGTTGTCGTTTCTTAAAGTTTGGGGACGTGACGCTTATGTGGAAAGGCTTCAGCCTGATAAGCTCGAACCCAAAGCGGAGAAGTGCGTCTTCATAGGATACCCAAAAGAAACTATTGGGTATATGATACGTCTCCAATGTATCTATAATTTTTGATTGTTCCATGCTATTATATTTTCTGTTTTGATGTTTAATATTCATTATTATGCTATATTATATTATTTTTGGGACTAACTTATTAACCTAGAGCCCAATGCTAGTTTCTGTTTTCACCTTGTTTTTGAGTTCCGTAGAAAAGGAATGCCAAACGGAATAAAACTTCACGATGATTTTTCTTGGACTAGAAGACACCTAGAAGACTTGGAGTCCAAGCCAGAAGAGCCACGAGGCGGCATCAAGGGTGGAGGGCGCGCCCTAGGGGGGGGGCTACCTTGTGGCCCCATCGAGGATCCCCTGACCTACCTCTTCGTCCTATATATTCACATATATTCCAAAACCCTCAGAGGAGTCCATGAAAATACTTTTCCGCCACCGCAACCTTCTATTCTCGTGAGATCCCATCTTGAGGCCTTTTCCGGCATCCTGCCGGAGGGGGATTCGATCATGAAGGGTATCTACATCAACCCTATTGCCCTTCCGATGAAGCGTGAATAGTTTACCTCAGACCTACGGGTCCATAGCTAGTGGCTAGATGGTTTCTTCTCTCTCTCTGATTCTCAATACCATGTTCTCCTCAATGTTCTTGGAGATCTATCCGATGTAATCTTCTTTTGCAGCGTGTTTGTCGAGATCCGATGAATTGCGGATTTATGATCAACTTATCTATGAATATTATTTGAATCTTCTCTGAATTCTTATATGCATGATTTGATATATTTGTATTTATCTTCGAATTATTGGTTTGGTTTGGCCAACTAGATTGGTTTTTCTTGCAATGGGAGAGGTGCTTAGCTTTGGGTTCAATCTTGCGTTATTTCACCCACTGACAAAATAGGGGCAGCGAGACACGTATTGAATTGTTGCCATTGAGGATAAAAAGATGGGGTTTTCATCATATTGCTTGAGTTTATTCCTCTACATCATGTCATCTTACTTAAGGCATTACTCTGTTCTTTATTAACTTAATACTCTAGATACATGCTGCATAGCGGTCGATGTGTGGAGTAATAGTAGTAGATGCAGACAGGAGTCGGTCTACTTTACAAGGAAGTGATGCCTATATGCATAATCATTGCCTTGGATATCATCATAACTTTGCGCTTTTCTATCAATTGCTCGACAGTAATTTGTTCACCCACCGTATGATTTGCCTTCAAGAGATAAGCCTCTAATGAAACCTATGGCCCCCGGGTCCATTTTCCATCATATTTGTTTCCGATCTACTATTTTGCAATCTTTTATTTTCAGATATATAAACCAAAAAACCCAAAAATATTATGTTATCTTTTATTTAGTTTTATCTATCTCTATCAGATCTCACCTTTGCAAGTGACCGTGAAGAGATTGACAACCCCTTTATCGCGTTGGGTGCAAGTGTTCGATTGTTTGTGTAGGTGCATCTATTGGGAACTTGCACGTTTCTCCTACTGGATTAATACCTTGGTTCTTAACTGAGGGAAATACTTATCTCTACTATGCTGCATCACCCTTTCCTCTTCAAGGGAAAAACCAACGCAAGCTCAAGAAGTAGCACGAAGAATTTCTGGCACCGTTGCCGGGGAGATCTACGTCAAGCCTACCAAGTACCCATCATAAAACTATCATCTGTTGCATTACATTATTTGCCATTTGCCTCTCGTTTTCCTCTCCCCCAATTCTAAAACGATTTTCAGAAAAATACAAAAAGATTTGCCTTTTTATTCGCCCTTCTTTCGTTCGTCTTTTCGCTTGCTTTTTGTTTGCTCGTGTGTTAGATTGCTTGCTTTGTCACAATGACTCAAGAGAATACCAAATTGTGTGACTTTTCCAATACTGATAATAACGATTTTATTAGTACTCCGATTGCTCCCGCCACTAGTGCGAAATCTTATGAAATTAATGCCGCCTTGCTGAATCTTGTTATAAAAGATCAATTCTCTGGCCTTCCTAGTGAAGATGTTGTATCCCATCTAAATAATTTCTTTGAGTTGTGTGATATGCAAAAGAAGAAAAATGTGATATTGATATTTTTAATTTGAAGCTATTTCTGTTTTCACTACGAGATCGTGCTAAAACTTGGTTTTCATCTTCGCCTAAAAATAATATTGATTCATGGAATAAGTGTAAAGATGCTTTTATTTCCAAGTATTTTCCTCCCACTAAGATCATCTCCCTTAGAGTATTTAACCAAAAACTACCACAATTCACGAAACCGTGACGAAAAACTACCACTTTACGATTTTGTGCGAAAAACTACCATTTTTTTCCTAAACCGTGGCAAAAAGCTACCAAGTCTGAAAAGAGCCCGATTTGGCTCTTTTAAGCGCGTTTCTCACGGAGTTGGCCCACACATAAGTGGGCTAAAAAAGCAATCGGGTCCCTGTTTCTTAAAAAAAACAATCCAGTCCTTCCTTCGAGGCCCAGCACGGCGAGCACATCCATGGCGCGCCCCTCGTCGATCCCCCTGGCGTGCCTGGCCGCCACGCCCCTGGCTGTGCCCATGGCCGCGCCCATGGCCGCCCGCCTGCGGGTCATGCAGCCTTACCGCCACTGCTGCGCCTGCCGCCGCTTCTAGCCGAGCCCCCAGGGTGCTCGCCACCGCCGCCGTCAGGCGTCTGCCCCGCCGCTTCTAGCCATGCCCATGGTCACCACCTGCGGGTCGCTGCTGCCAGCGCCTCGCCGTGCCCATGGCGGGTCCATGGCCGCCTGCGTGGCCGCTGGCCTCGCCGCTGCCCGCAGCACCCCGCCTCGCCCCACGCCTGTCCACCCGAGCGACGCCACCGTGGACCACGAGAAGGACTCCGTCGAGCTCCTCCTCGCTCGCCGCTGCATCGAGCGAAACGTCCCGCTCCTCGGCACCTGCCCCGGCTCGCAGGTGCTCAATGTCACCAAGGCTCGCTCTACCAATACAAGGGCGGCGGCGGCAAGAAGCATGCAAGAAGCCAGCCGGGGCCTCGCAAGGACTGGATTGCTTTGTGAAAAAAAACAGGGACCCGATTGCTTTTTTAGCCCGCTTATTAAGTGTGGGCCAACACTGTCAGAAACGCGCTTAAAAGAGCCAAATCGGGCTCTTTTCAGACTTGGTAGTTTTTTGCCACGGTTTAGGAAAAAAGTGGTAGTTTTTCGCACAAAATCGTAAAGTGGTAGTTTTTCGTCACGGTTCCATGAATTGTGGTAGTTTTTGGTTAAATACTCTCTCCCTTAGGAACAATATTATGAACTTTAAGCAACTTGATCATGAACATGTTGCATAATCTTGGGAGAGGATGAAATTGATGATATGAAATTGCCCTACTCATGGTTTAAATCTATGGATGATCATACAATTTGTTTATGCCGGATTGAATTTTGCTTCTAGAAATCATTTAGATTCAGTCACGGGAGGTAATTTTATGGAAATTACTTTAGGATAAGCTACTAAACTACTATATAATATTACGGTTAATTATTCTCAGTGGCATACCGAAAGGTCTTCTACTAGTAAAATGTGCGTGCGATTGAAGAGATTAATGTTTTGAGTGGAAAGATGGATGAACTTATGGAATTGTTTGCTAGTAAGAGTGCTCCTATTGATCCTAATGATATGCCTTTGTCTACTTTGATTGAGAATAATAATGAATCTATGAATGTGAATTTTGTTGGAAGGAACAATTTTGGTAATAAGGCGTATATAGGTAATTTTAATCCTAGGCCGTTTCCTAGTAATTCCTCTAATAATTATGGCAATTCCTACAGAAATTCTTATTGAAAATATAATAAGATGCCCTCTGATCTTGAGAACAATATTAAAGAATTTATTAGTTCGCAAAAGAATTTCAATGCTTTGGTTGAAGAAAAATTGCTTAAGTTTGATGATTTGGCTAGGAACATGGATAGAATTTATCTTGAGATTCACTCTTTTGAAAATTAGATCTATTCCACCTTAGCATGATATTAATGAATCTCTAAAAGCTATGATAATTTCCCTTGATGAGTGCAAAGAAAGAACTGCTAAGATGCGTGCTAAGCGAGATTGGTTTGTAAAAGCGTGTTCTTCTAGTTTTTGTGAAAATAATGATAATATCTTAAAGTGATCGATGTGACTCCTATTGAATCTTTGTTTTCTAATATAAATCTTGATAATGATGGGACTCGAGATGAGTCAACTTTAGCTAGAAGGCGTCCCAATGATTCAGAGTCGATAGATCTTGATGTAAAAATTGATAAAAGTGGGATTTGAGAGGTCACAACTTTAAGTAGCAATGAACCCTCTCTTTTCGATTTCAAGGATTTTAATTATGATAATTGTTCTTTGATAGATTGTATTTCCTTGTTGCAATCCATGTTGAATTATCCTCAAGCTTATAATCAAAATAAAGCTTTTACTAAACATATCATTGATGCTATGATGAAATCTTTTGAAGAAAAGCTTGAATTTTCTTATAATCAAAATAAAGCTTTTACTAAACATATCGTTGAGGCTATGATGAAATATTTTGAAGAAAATCTTGAATTGGAAGTTTCTATTCCTATAAAACTTTATGATGAGTGGGAACCTACTATTAAGATTAAGATTAAAGATTATGAGTGCTATGCTTTGTGTGATTTGGGTGCTAGCGTTTCTACTATTCCAAAAACTTTATGTGATGTGTTAGGTTTTCGTGAATTTGATTATTATTCTTTAAATTTGCATCTAGCGGATTCCACTATTAAGAAACCTATGGGAAGGATTAGTGATGTTCTTATTGTTGCAAATAGGAATTATGTGCCCGTAGATTTCATTGTTCTTGATATAGATTGCAATCCTACTTGTCCTATTATTCTTGGTAGACCTTTCCTTAGAACGATTGGTGCAATTACTGATATGAAAGAAGGAAACATTAGATTTCAATTTCCGTTAAGGAAGGGCATGGAACACTTTCCTAGAAATAAAATTAAGTTGCCATATGAATCTATTATGAGAGCTACTTATGGATTGCATACCAAAGATGACAATACCCAGATCTATATTTTATGCCTAGCTAAGGGCGTTAAACAATAGCGCTTGTTGGGAGGCAACCCAATTTTATTTTTGAGTTCTTTTGCTACTGTTCTTGAATAAAATACACATTATTACCTCTGTAGTAATTGTGTTTTGGTGTTTTAATTAGTGTTTGTGCCAAGTAAGACCTTTGGGATGGCTTACGGTGATAGTTGATTTGATCTTGCTGAAAAACAATAACTTTTGCGCCTAGTTATATAATTCTTATTTTTAACAGAAGTGCAATAAAATACTGATTCTTTTTGTACAAGCTTTATATACAATTTTCCTCTGTTTTCCTAATTTGTCAGAATTTTAGGAGTTACAAAAGTATTCGAAGTTTATAGATATCTACAAATTGTTCTGTTTTTGACAGGTTCTGTTTTCTATGTGTTGTTTGCTTATTTTGATGAATCTATGGGTAGTATCGGGGGGTATGAACCATAGAGAAGTTGGAATGCAGTAGATATTACACCAATATAAATAAAGAATGAGTTCACAATAGTACCAAAAAGTGGTGATTTATTTTCTTATACTAACGGATCTCATGAGTTTTCTGTTGAGTTTTGTGTTGTGAAGTTTTCAAGTTTTGGGTAAAGATTTGATGGACTATGGAATAATGAGTGGCAAGAGCCTAAGCTTGGGGATGCCCAAGGCACCCCAAGGTAATATTCAAGGACAACCAAGAGCCTAAGCTTGGGGATGCCTTCTATCGGTAAATTTACTTGAGGCTATATTTTTATTCACCACATGATATGTGTTTTGCTTGGAGCGTCTTGTATGATATGAGTCTTTGCTTTTTAGTTTGACACAATCATACTTGTTGTACACACCTTTTGAGAGGCACACGCATGAATCGTGATTTATTAGAATACTCTATGTGCTTCACTTATATCTTTTGTGCTAGGCAATTTTGCTCTAGTGCTTCACTTATATCTTTTTAGAGCACGTCGGTGGCTTTATTTTATAGAAATTGTTGAACTCTCATGCTTCACTTATATTATTTTGAGAGTCTCTCTAAACAGCATGGTAATTGCTTTGGTTATGAATTTAGTCCTAATATGATGGGCATCCAAGAGGGATATAATAAAAACTTTCATATAAAGTGCATTGAATACTATGTGAAGTTTGATTCCTTATGATTGTTTTGAGATATAAAGATGGTGATATTAGAGTCATGCTAGTGAGTAATTGTGGATTGGTAGAAATTCATCTGTTAAAGTTTGTGATCCCCGTAGCATGCACGTATGGTGAACCGTTATGTGATGAAGTCGGAGCATGATTTATTTATTGATTGTCTTCCTTATGAGTGGCGGTCGAGGATGAGCGGTGGTCTTTTCCTACCAATCTATCCCCTTAGGAGCATGCATGTAGTACTTTGTTTCAATAACTAATAGACTTTCACAATAAGTATGTGAGTTCTTTATGACTAATGTTGAGTCCATGGATTATACGCACTCTCACCCTTCCACCGTTGCTAGCCTCTCTAGTACCGCACAACTTTCGCTGGTGCCTTACACCCACCTTATACCTTCCTTAAAACAGCCACCATACCTACCGATTATGGCATTTCCATAGCCATTCGGAGAAATATTTCCATGCAACTTCCACCGTTCCTTTTTATTATGACACGCTCCATCATTGTCATATTGCTTTGCATGATTGTAAGATAGCTAGCATGATGTTTACATGACTTGTCCGGTTTTTTGATGTCATTTGCTACACTAGATCATTGCACATCCCGGTACACTACCGGAGGCATCATATAGATTCATATTTTGTTCTAAGTATCGAGTTGTAATTCTTGAGTTGTAAGTAAATAAAAGTGTGATGATCATCATTATTAGAGCATTGTCCCATGTGAGGAAAGGATGATGGAAGCTATGATTCCCTCACAAGTTTGGATGAGTCTTCCGACTTTACAAAAAAATAAAAGAGGCCAAAAGAAGCCCACCATTAAAAAAGAGAAAAGGAAAAAAATGAGAGAAAAGAGAGAAGGGGCAATGTTACTATCCTTTTTCCACACTCTTGCTTCAAAGTAGCACCATGATCTTCATGATAGAGAGTCTCCTATGTTGTCACTTTCATATACTAGTGGGAATTTTTCATTATAGAATTTGGCTTGTATATTCCAATGATGGGCTTCCTCAAATTGCCCTAGGTATTCATGAGCAAACGAGTTGGATGCACACCCACTTAGTTTCTTTTTGAGCTTTCATAAACTTATAGCTCTAGTGCATCCGTTGCATGGCAATCCCTACTCACTCACATTGATATCTATTTATGGGCATCTCCATAGCCCATTGACACGCCTAGTTGATGTGAGACTATCTCCTTCTTTTTGTCTTCTCCACAACCACCATATTCTATTCCACCTATAGTGCTATATCCGTGGCTCATGCTCATGTATTGCATGAAAGTTGAAAAAGTTTGAGAACATCAAAAGTATGAAACAATTTCTTGGCTTATCATCGGGGTTGTGCATGATATAATACTTTGTGTGATGAAGATGGAGCATAGCCAGACTATATGATTTTGTAGGGATAACTTTCTTTGGCCATGTTATTTTGTGAAGACATGATTGCTTTATTAGTATGCTTGAAGTGTTATTGTTTTTATGTTATTATTAAAATTTTGTTTTGAATCTTATGGATCTGAACATTCATGCCACAATGAAGAAAATTACATGGATAAATATGTTAGGTACCATTCCACATCAAAAATTCTGTTTTTATCATTTACCTACTCGAAGACAAGCAGGAATTAAGCTTGGGGATGCTTGATACGTCTCCAAGGTATCTATAATTTTTGATTGTTCCATGCTATTATATTATCTGTTTTGGATGTTTTATATGCATTATTATGCTATTTCATATTATTTTTGGGACAAACTTATTAACCTAGAGCCCAGTGCCAGTTTGTGTTTTTTACTTGTTTCTGAGTTTTATAGAAAAGAAATACCTAAGGAGTCAAAACGGAATACAAGTTCACGATGATTTTTCTTGGACCAGAAGACACCCAGAGGACTTGGAGTCCATGCCAGAAGAGCCATGAGGCGGTGGCAAGCATGGAGGGCGCGCCCCCTACCTTGTGCCCCCCTCGGGGATCCCCTGACCTACCTCTTCATCCTATATATTCACATATATTCCAAAACCCTGAGAGGAGTCCACGAAAATACTATTCCGCCGCCGCAACCTTTTGTTCCTGTGAGATCCCATCTTGGGGCCTTTTCGGCATCCTGCCAGAGGGGGATGTGATCACGGAGGGCATCTACATCAACCCTATTGCCCTTCCGATGAAGCGTGAGTAGTTTACCTCAGACCTATGGGTCCATAGCTAGTAGCTAGATGGCTTCTTCTCTCTCTTTGATTCTCAATACCATGTTCTCCTCGATGTTCTTGGAGATCTATCTGGTGTCATCCTCTTTTGCGGTGTGTTTGTCGAGATCAGATGAATTGCGGATGTATGATCATCTTATCTATAAATATTATTTGAACCTTCTCTGAATTCTTATATGCATGATTTGATATCTTTGTATTTATCTTGGAATTATCAGTTTGGTTTGGCCAACTAGATTGGTTTTTCTTGCAATGGAAGAGGTGCTTATCTTTGGGTTCAATCTTGCGTGATTTCACCCAGTGAAAAAGTAGGGGTAGCGACACACGTATTGAATTGTTGCCATCGAGGATTAAAAGATGGGGTTTTCATCATATTGCTTGAGTTTATTCCTCTACATCATGTCATCTTACTTAAGGCGTTACTCCGTTCTTTATGAACTTAATACACTAGTTGCATGCTGGATAGCGGTCGATGTGTGGAGTAATAGTAGTAGATGCAGGCAGGAGTCGGTACTTGACACATACGTAATGCCTATATGCATAATCATTGCCTTGGATATAGTCATAACTTTGCACTTTTCTATCAGTTTCTCGACAGTAATTTGTTCACCCACCGTATTATTGGCCTTCAAGAGAGAAGCCTCTAGTGAAACCTATGGCCCCCGTGTCTATTTTCCATCATATTTGTTTCCGGTCTACTATTTTGCAATCTTTTATTTTATAAACCAAAAAACCCAAAAATATTTTGTTATCTTTTATTTAGTTTTATCTATCTCCATCAGATCTCACCTTTGCAAGTGATCGTGAAGGGATTGGCAACCCCTTTATCGCGTTGGGTGCAAGTGTTTGATTGTTTGTGTAGGTGCATCTATTGGGGACTTGTGCCTTTCGCCTACTGGATTGATACCTTGGTTCTTAATTGAGGGAAATACTTATCTCTACTGTGTTGCATCACCCTTTCCTCTTCAAGGGAAAAACCACCGCAAGCTCAAGAAGTAGCAGTATACTTTCTACCATAGATCCCAAGGCAAGACCTTTGTTGCCAAGAATGGGTCCTTTCTAGAGAAGGAGTTTCTCTCGAAAGAATTGAGTGGGAGGAAAGTAGAACTTGATGAGGTAGTTGTACCTTCTCGCGAATTTGAAAATAGCACATCAGAGAAAAACGTTCCCGTGATGCCTACACCAACCAAAGAGGAAGCTAATGATAATGATCATGAAACTTCAGATCAAGTTACTACTGAACCACATAGGTCGACCAGAGCATGTACCGCACCAGAGTGGCACGGTAATCCTGTCCTGGAAGTCATGTTGTTAGACAACAGCGAACCTCCGAACTATGAAGAAGCTATGATGAGCCCAAATTCTGACAAATGGATAGAGGCCATGAAATTTGAGATAGGATCCATGTATGAGAACAAAGTGTGGACTTTGGTGGACTTGCTCGATGATCGGCAAGCCGTTGAGAACAAATGGATCTTCAATAGGAAGACATACGCTGATGGTAATATCATTGTCTACAAAGCTCCACTTGTCGTGAAAGGTTTTCGACAAGTTCAAGGGGTTGGCTACGATGAGAATTTCTCATCCGTAGCGACGCTTAAGTCTATTAGAATCATGTTAGCAATTGCCGCATTTTATGATTATGGAATCTGGCAAATGGACGTCAAAATTGCATTCCTTAACGGGTTTCTTAAAGAAGAGTTGTATATGATGCAACCAGAAGGTTTTGTCGATCCTAAGGGTAATAACAAAGTGTGCAAGCTCTAGCGATCCATCTATGGACTGGTGCAAGCATCTCGGAGTTGGAATATACGCTTTGATGAGGTGATCAAAGCATATGGTTTTATACAGACTTATGGTGAAGCCTGTATTTAGAAGAAAGTGAGTGTGAGATTTGTAGCATTTCTGATATTATATGTGGATGACATATTGCTGATTGGAAATGATATAGTATTTTTGGATAGCATAAAAGGATATTTGAATAAGAATTTATCAATGAAAGACCTCGGTGAAGCTGCTTACATATTGGGCATCAAGATCTATAGGGATAGATCAAGACGCTTAATAGGACATTCACATAGCACATACCTTGACAAAGTTCTGAAGAAGTTCAAAATGGACCAGTCAAAGAAAGGGTTCTTGCATGTGTTCCAAGGTGTGAAATTGAGTCAGACTGAAAGCCCGACCACAGTAGAAGATAGAGAGAGAATGAAAGTCATTCCCTATGCCTCAGCCATAGATTCTATAATGTATGCCATGCTATGTACGAGTCCTGATGTGTGCCTTGCCATAAGTTTGGTAGGGAGGTACCAAAGTAATCCATGAGTGGATCATTGGACAACGGTCAAGAATATACTAATGTACCTGAAAAGTACCAAGGATATGTTTCTCGTTTATGGAGGTGACGAAGAGCTCGTCGTAAAGGGTTATGTCGATGCTAGCTTCGACACAAATCCGGATGACACTAAGTCACAAACCGGATACATATTTATATTGAATGGTGGAGCTGTCAGTTGGTGCAGTTCTAAGCAAAGCGTCGTGGCAGGATCTACATGTAAAGCGGAGTACATAGTTATTTCGGAAGCAGCACATGAAGGAGTCTGGTTGAAGGAATTCATATCCGATCTGGGTGTAATACCCAGTGCATCGGGTCCAATGGCAAACTTTTGTGACAACACTGGAGCAATTGCCTTAGCGAAGGAATCCAGGTTTCACAAGAGAACCAAACACATCAAGAGACGCTTCAACACTATTCGTGAAAAGGTTGAGGATGGAGACATAGAAATTTGCAAAGTACATACGGATCTGAATGTGGCAGACCCGTTGACTAAACCTCTTCCACGGGCAAAACATGATTAGCACCAAGACTCCACGGGTGTTAGATTCATTACAATGTAATCTAGATTATTGACTCTAGTGCAAGTGGGAGACTGTTGGAAATATGCCCTAGAGGCAATAATAAAGTGGTTATCATTATATTTCCTTAATCATGATAAAGGTTTATTATTCATGCTAGAATTGTATTGATTGGAAACTTAAATATATGTGTGAATACATAAGCAAATACCAAGTCCCTAGTATGCCTCTACTAGACTAGATCGTTGATCAAAAGATGGTTAAGGTTCCTTGACTATAGACATGAGTTGTCATTTGATAACGAGATCACATCATTAGGAGAATGATATGATGGACAAGACCCGTCTGTTAGCTTAGCATATGATCGTTCAATTTATTGTTACTACTTTCTTAAATGTCAAATACATATTCCTTCGACCATGAGATCATGCAACTCCCGGATACCGAGGAATACCTTGTGTGCTATCAAACATCACAACATAACTAGGCGATCATAAAGATGCTCTACAGGTATCTCTGAAGGTGTCTGTTGAGTTAGCGTGAATCAAGATTGGGATTTGTCACTCCGTATGACAGAGAGGTATCTCTAGGCCCTCTTGGTAATACAACATCACAAGAATCTTGCAAGCAAAGTGACTAAGGAGTTAGTTAGAGGATGATGTATTATGGAACGAGTAAAGAGACTTACCGGTAACGAGATTGAACTAGGTATGAAGATACCAATGATCGAATATCGGGCAAGTAACATACCGATGGACAATGGGAACTACGTATTTGTCATAAAAGTTCGACCGATAAAGATCTTCATAGAATATGTAGGAACCAATATGGGCATCCAGGTCCAGCTATTGGTTATTGACCGGAGAAGCGTCTTGGTCATGTCTACATCATTCTCGAACCCGTAGGGTCCGCACGCTTAACGTTCATTGATGATATAGTATCATATGAGTTATGTATTTTGGTGACAAAATGTTGTTCGGAGTCGCGGATGAGGTAACGGACATGACGAGGAGCTCCAGAATGGTCCGGAGGTAAATATTGATATATAGGATGATATGGTTGGGCCAAGGGGTAAAGCCCACAGGGCTTTAGGTCGGTTCAAAAGGAAGTTTTGCGGAAGCCAGGGACCCTGGCATCTGGCCCTGGGCCAGACGCCGAGGACTGTGGCATCTGGTACTGGAAACCGATATGGACTCTTCCTTGCATTCCAAACCGACTTTGAGGAGGCACTTTCTCCAAGAAACGACCTCATGGCTCAACATATAAATAGAGGAGGAGGGCTAGCCCCTGGGGGACACCACGATTCACCAAGCCTGGGGGACACACTCATCTTGAGAATAACACATCTAGCATGGAAATATATCAGCCACCCCCTACCATTTCATGAGCGGTACGAGCACACAAAAGATAAATTTATTTTGAAAATTAGAGATGGCACATACAAATTTTCTTAGAACGGCAAAAGAATACCGCATATAGGTAGGTATAGTTGACTCATGTGGCAAAACTGGTTTAAAGGATTCTGGATGCACAAGTAGTGACCATACTTGGTGCAAATGAAGGCTAACAAAAGATTTAGAAGCATCCAACCAAGAAACGAAAAATCTCATAAGTGAGCATTAAGCATAACTAACAACGAATAATGCACCACAAGTAGGATGTAATTTCATTGCATAACTATTGACTTTCATGCTTGCATAGGGAATCACAAACCTTAACACCAATATTCTTACTAAAGCATAATTACTCATCAACATGACTCACATATTATATCATCATATTGCAAAACTATTACAAGGAACCAAGTTTATTTTGTCCAATGATCTTCATCAAAGTTTTTATTATATCCCTCTTGAATATCTATCACTTTGGGACTAATTTCAATGTTGCTTTTGATAGCTCAAACAAATCTAAGTGAAGAACATGAGCATAAAAATTTTCTTCTCTCAAAATAATTTAAGTGAAGCAAGAGATAATTTCTTAATTTTTTTTACTAACTCTCAAATAAATCTAAGTGAAGCATGAGAGCATTTCTTCAAAAATACTAAAGCACACCATGCTCAAAAAGATATAAGTGAAGCACTAGAGCAATTCCATAGCTCATAAAGATTTAAGTGAAGCATAGAGAGTAATTCTAACAAGTCATAGCATAATTTTGGCTCTCTCAAACAGGTGTGTCCAGCAAGGATTCATGACTAAAAATAGAAAACAAAAAATTCAGAGACTCAAATCATACAAGACGCTCCAAGCAAAAATCATGATATGTGATGAATAAAAATATAGCTCCAAGTAAAATACTGATGGTCGTTAGAAGAAAGAGGGGATGCCACTCGGGCATACCCAAGCTTAGTTGCTTGCTTATCTTTATATAATAGCTTGGGATGCCATGGGCATCGCCAAGCTTAGGCTCTTCTTACTCCTTATTCCTTCATCCATCGTGATCTGACCCAAAGATTGAAAACTTCAATCACACAAAACCCAACAAAACCTTCGTGAGATCCGTTAGTATAAGAAAGCAAATCACTACTATAAGTACTGTTACAAACCCATTCATATTTTATTTTTGCATTATATCTATTGTATTCCAAATTTGCTATGGCTCAAACCCCTCAAAAGAGTCCATTGATTCATCAAAATAAGCACACAACGCAAAGAAAACAGAATCTGTCAAAAACAGAACAGTTTGTAGCAATCTGAAAACTTTCGATATTTCTGTAACTCCAAAAATTCTGAAAATTTAGGAAAACATGGAAAATTTGTATATCAATTGTGTGTAAAAAATTCAGAATTTTTCATCTCTTATGTGATTTTTAAAAATTATTTTACTGGACGCAAAAGTTTGTGTTTTCCAACAAGATTAAAGCAACTATCACCCAACATGATCCCAAAGGCTTTGCTTGGCACAAACACTAATTAAAACATAAAAAAATAATAAAAGTAGCATAATTGTGCAAACACTCAAGAACAGAAATAAAAAATATAAAAATAAATTTTATTCATTGGGTTGCCTCCCAACAAGCGCTATCATTTTACGTCCCTAGCTAGGCATAATGCAAGGATTCAAGTATTGTCATCTTTATTTCTAGATCCATAAGATGCCCTCATGATTGATTCATATGGTGGCCTAATTCTTGTTCTAGGGAAGTATTCCATACCCTTTCTTAGTGGAAATTGAAATTTAATGTTGCCTTCTTTCATATCAATCACGACACCAATAGTGCGTAAAAACAGTCTACCAAGAATAATTGGACAAGACAGATTGCAATCAATATCAAGAACAATAAAATCTATGGGCACATAATTCCTATTTGCAAGAATAAGAACATCATTAATTCTTCCTATAGCCTTTTTAATAGTAGAATTGGCCAAGTGCAAATTTAAAGAACATTCTTCAATATCGGTAAGACCAAGCACATCACATAAAGATTTCAAAATTGTAGAAACACTAGCACCCAAGCCACATAAAGTGAAACACTCATAATTTTTAATCTTGCATTTGATAGTAGGTCCCCATTCATCATGTATTTTTTTCTAGGAATAGAAATCTCTAATTCCAACTTTTCTTCCAAAGCTTTCATCATAGTATCAACAGTATGTTCAGTAAAAGCTTTATTTTTGTCATAAGCATGGGGTGAATTTATCATGATTGCAACAAAGAAATACAATCAATCAAAGAGCAATTATCATAATTAAAGTCTTTGTAATCCAAAATAGTGGGCACATCACTAGTTAAAGTTTTGATCTCTTCAAACCCACTTTTATTAATTTTCTCAACAATATTTTCACCCTCCGAATTATCTGGACGCCTTCTAACTAAAGTTGACTCTTCTTCAGTCCCTTTTTCATCAATCTTAATTTTACTAAACAAAGAATCAATAGAAGAAACACCAATCATTTTTATCTGCTAGCGAGATTGGTTTAGCGACCATTTGATTTACTAGGGTAGCTTGTGCATCGGATATTTTGCCTAGCAAACTTCCAGCAAAAGCATACTTAGATTGGAGATTGCAAACTTCTATACTAATATCATCAAGTTGTTTTGTTATAGCATCTAGCACAATAGAGTGCTCCTTGAGTTCTTCGGTAAAATATTTATTGTGCTCAAATTATGAAGTCATATACTCCTTAGTACTCTTCTCAATTTCAAGCGAAATATTGGGGTAAGGAACATCATAATATTTTATTTGAGGCATCATGACTATGCAAACAAGAATGCACGCAAAAACAAATCTAATGAAAAAATGGCGAACGAAAAAGAGGACAAATAAAACGGCAAATTTTTGTGAAGTGGGGGAGAGGAAAACGAGAGGCAAATGGCAAATAACGTAAATTGCAAAGAGATGGGATTTGTGATTAGGAACCTGGTGGATGTTGATGATGTCTCCCCGGCAACGGTGCCAGAAATTCGCACGTTGACGGGAGACTATCTTGACTTGATCTTCCCCATCAACGGCGCCAGAAATTCCTTTTGATGTGGCTTGAACTACGTCGGTATTTCCCCAAAGAGGAAGGGATGATGCAACACAACTACGGTAGGTATTTCCCTTAGTGATGAGATCAAGATTATCGAACCAGCAGGAGAACCACGCAACACCACATAAACAGCTCCTACACACAAAGAACAAATACTTGCAACCCGACGTAAGAGAAGGGTTGTCAACCCCTCACGGGTAAAAATATAGGTAAAATTATAGTAGATTGGATAAATAGATCTCGCGGCAATGCGAGATAAAATAAATAATAATAAATTGCAGAAAGGTATTTTTGTATTTTTGGATTAATAGATCTGAAAATAAAAGCAAATAAAAATAGATCGCGAAAGCAAATATAATAAAGAAGAGCCCGGGGCCGTAGATTTCACTCGTGGCTTCTCTCGAGAAAAATAACATACGGCGGGTAAACAAATTACTATTGGGCAATTGATAGAACTTCAAATATTCATGACGATATCCAGGCAATGATCATTACATATGTGACGCCTCGATTCAATCGTACACTAATCATACACGCAAATGTGTACGATCAAGATCAAGGACTCACGGGAATATATCACAACACAACTCTAGACACAAATTAAAATAATACAAGCTTTATATTACAAGCCAGAGGCCTCGAGGGCTCGAATAGATAAGCTCGAATACACAAGAGTCAGCGGAAGCAACAATATCTGAGTACAGACATAAGTTAGACAAGTTTGCCTTAAGAAGTCTAGCATAAAAGCAACAACGATCGAAAAGGCAAGGCCTCCTGCCTGGGAGCCTCCTAACTACTCCTGGTCATCGGCGGTCTCCACGTAGTAGTAGGCGTCGACGGTGGCATCTGGGTCCTGGGCTCCGACATCTGGTTGCATCAACCGGAAAGAAGAAGAAAGGGGGAAAAGGGGGAGCAAAGCAACCGTGAGTACTCATCCAAAGTACTCGCAAGCAAGGATCTACACTACATATGCAGCATTATCAAAGGGAGGCTGTATATGTGGACTAGGCTGCAGAAATGCCAGAATAGAGGGGAGAACCTAGTCCTATCGAAGACTAGCATCTTCTGGAAAGCACCATCTTGCAGCAACAGGAGGGAGTAGAGTAGCATAAAGTAAAGTAGTAGAAGTGTTATCAACCTCGGCCAGAGGTCCTTTCTCGACTCCCTGCGAGAAAGCAATCCCAGAGCCATACTATCCAGTTATCATCACAATCCAGTTCTCATCACCATCCAATTCTCATCACAAGTATCCAGTTCTAGTTGTATCGATCGGGATACAACTCCAAGTGTCCGTTACCGTAGGACAGGCTATCGATAGTTGTTTTCTTCCCTGCAGGGGTGCACCAACTTACCCACCACGCTCGATTAACTCTGGCCGGACACACTTCCTTGGGTCATGCCCGGCCTCGGCCAAACAATACGCCGCAACCCGACCTAGGCTTAATAGAGAGGCCAAGACGGACTAAACCTATGCCCCCGAGGGTCATGGGCCATCTCCCGGGAACTCCCCGTTGCGCTATGTGACGCGGCCAAAGGAGCAGACCTAGCTACCTCCTTCAACAAGGCAGCGCTTATGTAGTCCAACCCAGCGCCTTTGCTCGATCGGGCCGACGTCTATTAAGCTTCGGCTGATGTATACGAGGCGTAACGCCCATACTATGCCCACGTGATGGTTAGTGCTATCGTGGCGGGGGCCCCTCGGATCAAATATCCAAATCGTAGTGGATTATGAACGCAGCGGTAACAAGCGAGACTCACGAAAGATGTGACCCCATTGCCCGTCTCGAGGACTTGCGGCAAGGGCTAGGAATGCCCGCCACGCCAGATTTATCTCGCGGTACCCTCCAGTCAACCCGACTCCACATCACTGCAATTAAGCTCGCGCGAGTACCCCTCAGGGTCGACCCGTCTTTAGTAACATGGTTCAGTGTAAAGTCATAGTAATCATAGTAGCTGTGTGTCTAAACATCAAGGGGAAAACCCGAGGAATCACCCGCGGTGAATTCCACTCGATGTAGTCATCAAGGTGAATGTAAGAGGATTCACCCTCGAGGTCCACACTTGAGGGGTTGCACGACAGAGTCATATCGGAAGTGGTTAAAGAGGAAATCACCCTCGATGACCACGACCGAATAACTACACTACATGGTTAACATCGGCGTCGATGAGGTCTCACCCTCGGTACTCGATAGTAACCCAGTAGTGTCGAGCATCTAAGGGGAAGTGATGTGCGGTGTCGGGGCCTGGTCTTTGATCCCGTTGACCGGGTCTTCTGATTATCCAGTAGGGCAGTCGGGACAAAGTGGGGGTCACTGATGGATCTCTAAGCAACCTATACTAAGCAGTATAGGATAAGGAGGTAAGGTACAACAACAGGTTACAAAAGCAGGCTATGCATCAGAATAGGAGCAATCAATAACAGTAGCAAAATCTAATGCAAGCATGAGAGAATGGAATGGGCGATATCGGAATGATCAAAGGGGGGGGCTTGCCTGGTTGCTCTGGCAAGGGCGAATTCGTCGTCGGCGTAGTCGATCACCGGGGCATCATCGGCCTCGGGGTCTACCGGAGAGAAGAGGGGGAAGAAACAGTAAATACATAGCAAACAGAGGTATCACTAAGCATGACATGACGATACGTAGCACTAGGCGTGCTCTAACGCGGTACTACACATTGCATACGAAGGGGGGAAACATCCGAGGATGAATTCCCAGTGTTAGGAGGATTCCAGAGAAAGGAAAAGAGGGGGAAAGTTCCAAGTTCAGCATGCTAGGGGCATTGACAGATGAACGGACCATGTATTCGTATTCGTTGGATTTTTCTGAGCAACTTTCATGTAGAAAACATTTTCATCCGAGTTACGGTTTAATTTCTATGAATTTCTAAAGATTAAAACATTTTCTGGAATTATTAAAATTAATAGAAAAGGAATACGACGCCAGCATGATGCCATGCTGACATCAGCAAGTCAACAAGCTGTACAGAGTCAAACGACATGTGGGTCCGATGGGACCCACATGTCACCTCTCTGTGACTTTAATAAAGGTTAATTTAGACTAATAGAGGGTTCATTAGAGGGTGGGCCCCCCTTGCCAGTGTCTCATTTAGTTAACTAGTTAGTTTTTATTTACTAAACATTTTAGTTAATTAACTGGGCGGTGGGGCCCGCATGTCAGAGACATGGGCCTGCCACGTCGATGGTTGATCGGGTCAACCTGGGCCACCGACCCACGGGCCCATCGGCGATGGCTCTGGTGGCCCAGCCAGCCACGTCGGCGGTGGTGGCGGCTCGACGCCGGGCGACACCAAAATGCGGCGAGGGCCTCGGGCCTCGCCGGATTTCGCCTCTGTAACCATTTCGCGCTTAGGGTGCGTTCGAACGAGCAGCAACAAGGCCGAATCATGCGGTGGTGGCCCGGAAAAGGCCGGGTGACGCCGACGAAAACGGCGGAGGCGGCGCCGAGTTCGGGCATGAGCGGATCCGGCTATACTCGGCAGCGGGCGAAGCTAGCTAAGCGCTTCGGAGCCCTATGCGCGTCTTGAGCACGCATTGCGAAGCTTCAGGCGAGCTCGTCGGCGAAGCGTAGCACGACGGCAAGCGCACTGGGCGACGAGCTCGGGCACGATGGTGAGCTAGCTACGACGCGCTAGGAGATTAACAGGGAGGAGCAGGAGGCGGAGGAGCTCACCGCGCGGCACGCAAGCAGGCCCGTGATAGATTAGGAGTACCAGAGGTGCTCGAGGTCGCCGGCACGCGTCGGAGCAGAAGGGGGGCGGCGGCGCTCGATAGCTGTAGAGGTCCCAGGCTCCACCTGAAGGCTCCAGTCGAATGGGCGGACGACGGTGGCTCTCCTGGACAACGCGAGCGGTTAGAGAGGTGCCGGTCGCCGCGGTGGAGACGGAGGACGGCGGCGATTCCGCTCTGTGCGGCGGATCTGAGAAGGAGCCGAGGCGACGGAGCGAGCGGGGAGAGTGGATAGGGACTGGCACGAGTGGGGGCGGCAGGGCAAGTGGGAGGGGAGAGGGGAGCCCGAGGCGTCGGGGCCTTATCCTCTCCCGGCGAGGCCGACGAGGCCGGCGAGGTGGTCGGGTGGCGACCGCGCGGGCGCGTGCCTCGGTCGGGTGAACATGGGAAGGGGACGACCGCGGGGGGGAGTGGGCTGGGCTATGCACTGTAGCAATGGGCTACAAGTGCACAGTAGTAGCTAGGCCCTTTTCTATTTCCTTTTTTTATTTACAGAGAGAAAGGGAATTATTTGGCCAACTATTTCACTTAGCAAAAATTTGGGAGGTGTCCCATTAAATCCCTGGTGATCATAGACAGTGCCACAATTATTTTGGAGACAAGAGGAATTCATTTGGTATTTTTCATAAATAGGATAGCATTTAAAAATGCTGAATTGGTGATGTTATAATTGCTAATGTTCATCTTTGCACCAAAGTGATGTTGTGTTCCTTAATAAATAACTGTTATGGAATTTTTGACAGATGATGAACATTTTTCCAGCAACTTTTGATCAACTTCAAACTTCACTTGAATTTGAATTGACTAGAATTTCAAATGGGATATTGGACAAAGGTGATTAAGCATTGTTTGGGTAAATGATTAGCTTAATCACAGAGGGTTACTGTAGCATGACACTGGGGGTGTTACAAATCTCCTCCACTACAAGAAATCTCGTCCCGAGATTTAAGTGGGGAAGTAGAGTAACTTCGGGAGAACTGACCCTTATAGGGTTAATTATCTGGTGAAAAAATTAGGGAATGAGGCGGAAGTATCTCTCGAGTTGAACTTAAATAAAACGTCGAGAGCAAAGTATGAGGGTACCATGAGAAGTTTTAACGGGCAGTCAATCATTCGATGCCTAATCAAAAGGTGAAAAGGGGTCCAGAGCAACAACAACAACAAAAATTATTGCGTCTAATACTAGAATAGATCACTAGGAAGGTGGCTCATGAATTACTTACGGAGCCAAGAGCGAGGAATATCTTTGGTAACATGGTGTACAGGAGAGTCAGGTTTCGATCCTGTGGAATTGTGGGTTATGGGCCCACCATGTGGGTTAAAGATAGGAAGAGTAGTGACATCTTGCACGGTCATGATAGCAAGGCAGGTCAGAGGATAGCACATCTGCATTATGTTGGCAACAAAGTTTGGTACCAAGGGCGAGGGACGAAGAGAACCATTTTCCTTTCGTTAAGACGAGGCGGACCAATAGGCAAAGTTCTCATCCATCGGTGGCTACCGGAATATCACCAACAATAGTAACATGGTCTCACTGACAAGGTTGTACATCGGGGTGTTTTATAAGCAGGGAATTATTCCTGCTTATATCATATAGGTCACAAGAAGGTTAAACAAACCAATGGAAAGGAAATAAGTGGTTATTAGTTTAACCAGACCAGTGGAAAGGAAAAGGGTGCTTATACAAAAGTATTAGAGTATATGCTTCCCAAGAACAAACAGAGCATGATATACATGACAGGACATCAAGTATTTATCCATTTAGTTAATGGGGGCAAGGAGAATCATGATGTTTACCCATACAAATGGGTGTTTGGATAATTGATCAAGAAACATTTAGCATTGCGCCTCAATGTTCTTAATGATGTTTGGAGTAACACAGTCATACTTTTGGATAGCGTTGACATGGTCATCGTGTAAAGGCTGGACCTTGGGAACGCAAAGGATCCATCGGAATTACTTGAACACCTCATGCAATTTTATCAGGGAAGATGAGGAGGTGGCCGATGGTTTCAACAAAAATCCATCGACGTGTCAAAAAGGATGTATTTCCAAACTTTAAATGAACAAATTCGTGTTGGGGGAGGCAAGAATGTTGTCGATAACACAATTCATCGAGGGGCAAGGATGGTATTTCTCATCATGAATTCAACTGATAACCTGAAAGAGCATCAGAATGTTGATGATGATCATGACACATTTGTCGAGAGATTTCATGAAGATGTAATCGATCGGCGATGACATCAAGTCAAAGGAATGATGAAGCGAAAGGTTATTCGAACCTCGGGTATGCCACAAACTTGAAATCAAGCTTGTTGTTCAAGGCAAAATTATATTGACGAGGAAGATCGACGTAAGCTTAGCTCATCATCGAAAATTGTGCTCCGGGAAGAAGAACCAGGTAGCACAGTTAAAATTTGGCACGATATTAACATAGTCGGCCAGGCTAGGAATGACTTGAAGGATTATTAAACTCGTAAGCAATGAAAAGTACTTAGTTATAGAATCGGAGTGCGGAATCGATTCACTTATCGGTGTTCTCGAGTGACTAATAACTCAGAACCCGGGGAAAATTGGAATCGGTGAGAAGCAATACTAGAAGAAGACTCACAGGAAGCAACACAGATGTTTGATATTCTCGAGATACCAGAGGGTAATACTCGAAGGTAGAGTAGAATAGATGCTTGACAGGTAAAATGATCTGCAGAAGTCAAGTACTTTAACTTGTTCGAGAAATGGGATCAAAGAAGAACAATATGGCCAGAACCATGACTGCAAAAGAACAAATCCCGGAGACCGGATGATATTATATCAAGGAAGTTATTATTACAAGAAGCTTACATGATAGGATCTACATCGTTTCCATGGGCATGAACATAAAGTTCAAGGTCGACTCCCACTTCTCCAATGCACAACCTTCCATTCACTTCTCGCTTTTGATAAAGTTGTAGTGTTGAAACTTTTATCCGGCGTAACACCAGTAGAGTATGACTCACATCTCTTTCGAGTTCACACGGATTAGGGAAGGCATAGATTCAACCCGTAGGGGTATCTTAGGAACATATACCACTAATTTCAGGATTAAATTATACCAGCTCGAAAGCAGAGCACGGTTGGCAATAGCAGATGATAGAATTTACCAAAGGCATTATGTGTCAGGGGAAGAGCGCACGAGATTTTGAATATGAAGGTCATTGCCAGATAATAATCCAACAAAGGATTCAACGGTCCTCAATGGATCTGATGTGAGTATCAGTATTCAATATGAAGAATGAAAGAATGCAAAGAGGCATTAGATTATAGAAACATCTGAATAATTCGATGCTTAAATGCAAAGAAATCATGATTTCCAAAGCAGTGGACCAAAAGCAAACACTCTGATAAGGATGGTTAAGTTGAATAGACTTAAGGGTACAATCGACGGCAATTTAATTGGTCGAGAACCAGCTCCTGTCTAAAATTAGCGTCTGAGCCGGAAGGGTGAATTCTATGATTCGGTTGAGGATTGCGAGCAACCGCAACATATTGAATCAACGAACTCAAAATGATAATGATTTGACTTATGGGATTAACCATAATGCAAGTAAGCAAGAATTTCAAGAGCAAAAGGCTCCTGAGGATTTTCGAAAGATCGAATGGTATTTTGAAGCCTTTTGTGAAACACATGAACAACTGTGGATGAGCGGATACTCGACAAGTGCGAGGATTTATTTGTAGGGGTATTCATGTGGCAAAGAACTGCAAGGCAGTAGGCACGAAGTATCCTCGGAACAATAGAGAAAACTTCGGGGTATCTTGTAAAAAACAAGATCAACGGGGGATGATCGTATGAATGACAAGTGTAAGTAGTTATCCATAAGGATTTATCGGTGGTCGGGAATACCAAAAGTGGTGGGCACAAAGTCTGAAGAGTATCTTTGGAATCTTCTGGTGAAGGAGGCCATCATCTGAAATGAAGGGGCTCTCCGGGAGAAAGTATTTACGAGAACCTAGAGTTAGAGTTAGCAAATTCATTTAACCCGAATAGAAGAGAGATCAGAGTCCCAGAGTATAGGTCGAGGAATAAAAGATCCTAATACCACCCAATGGCGATGTGGGCCTGTAAGACACACAGCCAATGTTAGTAAAAGTTTTTCAGTGACTAGACTCAACTTCGGCCAAGGAGTTGGAAAGGGGGCTACCTACAGGCAGTCGGCTCTGATACCAACTTGTGACGCCCTCGATTCAATCGTACACTAATCATACACGCAAACGTGTACGATCAAGATCAAGGACTCACGTGAAGATATCACAACACAACTCTAGACACAAATTAAAATAATACAAGCTTTATATTACAAGCCAGGGGCCTCGAGGGCTTGAATACATAAGCTCGAATACACAAGAGTCAGCGGAAGCAACAATATCTGAGTACAGACATAAGTTAGACAAGTTTGCCTTAAGAAGTCTAGCATAAAAGCAACAACGATCGAAAAGGCAAGGCCTCCTGCCTGGGAGCCTCCTAACTACTCCTGGTCGTCGGCGGTCTCCACGTAGTAGTAGGCGTCGACGGTGGCATCTGGCTCCTGGGCTCCGACATCTGGTTGCATCAACCGGAAAGAAGAAGAAAGGGGGAAAAGGGGGAGCAAAGCAACCGTGAGTACTCATACAAAGTACTCGCAAGCAAGGATCTACACTACATATGCCACATTATCAAAGGGAGGTCAGATATGTGGACTGGGCAGAAATGCCGTAATAGAGGGGAGAACCTAGTCCTATCAAGATTAGCATCTTCAAAACCACCATCTTGCAGCAACAGGAGGGAGTAGAGTAGCATAAAGTAAAGTAGTAGAAGTGTTATCAACCTCGCCAGAGGTCCTTTCTCGACTCCCTGCGAGAAAGCAATCCCAGAGCCATACTATCCAGTTATCATCACAATCCAGTTCTCATCACCATCCAATTCTCATCACAAGTATCCAGTTCTAGTTGTATCGATCGGGATACAACTCCAAGTGTCCGTTAGCGTAGTACAGGCTATCGATAGTTGTTTTCTTCCCTGCAGGGGTGCACCAACTTACCCACCACGATCGATTAACTCCGGCCGGACACACTTCCCAGGGTCATGCCCGGCCTCGGCCAAACAATACGCCGCAACCCGACCTAGGCTTAATAGAGAGGCCAGCACGCCGGACTAAACCTATGCCCCCAGGGGTCATGGGCCATCTCCCCGAACTCCTGCATGTTGCGTCTGTGGCCGGTGAGCAGACCTAGCTACCTCCTTCAACAAAGGCGTACGCCACGCAGTCCAACCCGCGCGCGCCGCTCGATTCGACGTCTATTAAGCTGCGGCTGATGTATACGAGGCGTAACGCCCATACTATGCCCACGTGATGGTTAGTGCTATCGGGCCGAGGCCCCTCGGATCAAATATCCAAATCGTAGTGGATTATGAACGCGGTAACAAGCGAGACTCACGAAAGATGTGACCCGTTGCCCGTCTCGAGGACTTGCGGCAAGGGCTAGGAATGCCCGCCACGCCAGATTTATCTCGCGGGCACCCTCCAGGTCAACCCGACTCCACATCACTCGCAATTAAGCTTGCGCGGGTACCCCTCAGGGTCGACCCGTCTTTAGTAACATGGTTCAGTGTAAAGTCATAGTAATCATAGTAACTGTGTGTCTAAACATCAAGGGGAAAACCCGAGGAATCACCCCCGGTGAATTCCACTCGATGTAGTCATCAAGGTGAACGTAAGAGGATTCACCCTCGAGGTCCACACTTGAGGGGTTGCATGACAGAGTCATCTCGGAAGTGGTTAAAGAGGAAATCACGCTCGATGACCACGACCGAATAACTACACTACAGGGTTAACATCAGAAGTGCTGATGAGGTCTCACCCTCGGTACTCGATAGTAACCCAGTAGTGTCGAGCATCTAAGGGGGAGTGATGTGCGGTGTCGGGGCCTGGTCTTCGATCCCGTTGACCGGGTCTTCTGATTATCCAGCGGGGCAGTCGGGACAAAGTGGGGGTCACTGATGGATCTCTAAGCAACCTATACTAAGTAGTATAGGATAAGGAGGTAAGGTACAACAGCAGGTTACAAAAGCAGGCTATGCATAAGAACAGGAGCAATCAATAACAGTAGCAAAATCTAATGCAAGCATGAGAGAATGGAATGGGCGATATCGGGATGATCAAAGGGGGGGCTTGCCTGGTTGCTCGCAAGGAGGGGTCGCTGTCGACGTAGTCGATCACCGGGCATCATCGGCCTCGGGGTCTACCGGAGAGAAGAGGGGGAAGAAACAGTAAATACATAGCAAATAGAGGTATCACTAAGCATGACATGACGATACGTAGCGCTAGGCGTGCTCTAACGCGGTACTACACATTGCATACGAAGGGGGGAAACATCCGAGGATGAATTCCCGGTGTTAGGCGGATTCCGGACAAAGGAAAAGAGGGGGAAAGTTCCAAGTTCAGCATGCTAGGGGCATGTGACAGATGGACGGACCACGTATTCGTATTCGTTGGATTTTTCTGAGCAACTTTCATGTAGAAAACATTTTCATCCGAGTTACGGTTTAATTTCTATGAATTTCTAAAGATTAAACCATTTTCTGGAATTATTAAAATTAATAGAAAAGGAATATGACGTCAGCATGACGCCATGCTGACATCAGCAAGTCAACAGCGGCTGTACAGGTCAAACCTGACATGTGGGTCCAGTGGGACCCACATGTCAGCCTCTGTGACTTTAACAGTGTTAATTTAGACTAACAGAGGGTTAATTAGAGGGTGGGCCCCCCTTGCCAGTGTCTCATTTAGTTAACTAATTAGTTTTTATTTACTAAACATTTTAGTTAATTAACTGGGCGGTGGGGCCCGCATGTCAGAGACATGGGGCTGCCACGCCGCCAGCCGACTGGTCAACCTGGGCCACCGGGACCATGGGCCCATCGGCAAGGGCTCGGGTGGCCCCAGGCCAGCCACGTCGGCGGTGGCCGGCGGCTCGACGCCGGTGACACCAAAATGCGGCAGAGGGCCTCGGGCCTCGTCGGATTTCGCCTACAGGCAACCATTTCACGCGCGCTAGGGTGCGTTCGAATGAGCAGCAAAGGCGCTGCCGAATCATGCGGTGGTGGCCCGAAAAGGCCGGTGACGGTGACGGCAAACGGCGGAGGCGGGCGCCGGAGTTCGAACGAGCGGATCCGCTATACTCGGCACGGCGGAGCGAAGCTAGCTAAGCGCCACGGAGCCCTATCGCGCTGCGGCCGAAAGCATGATCGAAGCTCGGGCGAGCTCACCGGCGAGCGTGGCCACGACGGCAAGGCGCACAACGGCGACCAGAGCTCGGGCACGATGGCGAGCTAGCTACGACGCGCTAGGAGATTCACAGGGAGGAGCAGGAAGCGGAGGAGCTCACCACGCGGCACGCAAGCAGGCCCGTGATAGCTTAGGAGTAGCAGAGGTGCTCGAGGTCGCCACAGACGGAAAGCGTAAGGGCGGCGGCGCCGGTAGTCAGAGAGGTCCCCTGCTCCACTCAAGGCTCCAAATAACGGGCGGACGACGGTGGCTCTCCTGGACAACGCGAGCGGCCAGAGCGGTGCCGGTCGCCGCGGTGGCGATGGAGGACGGCGGCGATTCCGCTCGGTGCGGCGGATCTGAGAAGGAAGCGAGGCGATGGAGCGAGTGGGGAGAGTGGATAGGGACTGGCACGAGTGGGGGCGGCAGGGCAAGTGGGAGGGGAGAGGGGAGCCCGAGGCGTCGGGGCCTTATCCTCTCCCGGCGAGGCCGGCGAGGTGGTCGGGTGGCGACCCATGCGCGCCTCGGCCGGGTGAACAGGGGAAGGGGACGACCATGGGAGTGGGTGGGCTGTAATGCCTTTGTAGCAATGGGCTACAAGTGCACAGTAGTAGCTATGCCCTTTTCTATTTCCTTTTTTTATTTACAGAGAGAAAGGGAATTATTTGGCCAACTATTTCACTTAGCAAAAAATTTGGGAGGTGTCCCATTAAATCCCTGGTGATCATAGACAGTGCCACAATTATTTTGGAGACAAGAGGAATTCATTTGGTATTTTTCATAAACAGGATAGAATTTAAAAATGCTGAATTGGTGCTGTTATAATTGCTAATGTTCATCTTTGAACCAAAGTGATGTTGTGTTCCTTAATAAATAACTGTTATGAAATTTTTGACAGATGATGAACATTTTTCCGGCTACTTTTGATCAACTTCAAACTTCACTTGAATTTGAATTGACTGGAATTTCAAATCGGATATTGGACAAAGGTGATTAAGCACTGGTTGGGTAAATGATTAGCTTAATCACAGAGGGTTACTGTAGCATGACACTGGGGGTGTTACAACATAGGCATCACGTCCAGGATTAGTAGACCGACTCCTGTTGTCGGTGTACAAAAGTAGGGGTCCTTTTTGTACCCCTTTAATTGTGTGCGGGCAGTCGCAGCCACACGCTTGCACTTGACGGGGCATAAGAGGAAGCAAAGACACAAGACTACTAGAGCAACGCCAAGATAGAGGCACGAGGAGCGAAGGGACAAGGTGGACTCTCCCCGGCAGGAGCCTTGCCGGGGTAGCTTACGTAGCCCCGGCAAGGGCCTTGCCGGAGCAACTTGCCCAACACCAGTAGAGCCGCCACCCTTGAGCCTAAGAGTTCCAGCACCATCGACAACATTGGAACAAGGGCTCGGGAGGCACCTGCATGGTGGCATGCAGATCTTTGTAGAGACCAAGGACATACAATACTAGATGAGAACCAGAAGATGGAAACCCCGGCAAGATCCTTGTCGGGGACGCTCACAAGACCCCCGGCAAGACCCTTGCCGGGGATGTCTGCGAGACCCCGGCAAGACCCTTGCCGAAGACATCAACGGGGCCGCAGCCAGGCCCCCCACCTGCCAAGGCTCCACCGTCGTTCCAACACAGAAGTCAACCGGCCAACAAGGCAGGCACCTGCATGGCGACGTGCAACTTCCAGGCCAACTCAGCAAGCACCTGTGTGGTGGCATGCAGATCTTTGTGAAGACTCTGCCACCGCACCAACTCAGCAGCTAGCCAGCCAGCGTGGCGCTGCACGCCTAGTCAGCCGGGACGCGCATTGGAGCGAGGCGAAGCAGCAGTGAACGGGACGAGTTTCCTTGCCGTCCCCGATAAAGTGAGAGGGCACGTCGGCAGCGCATTAAATGCGTTTGTCCTACGGTGCCAGGCGATAGACTTGTATACAGTACAAACTTTCCACCTCCTGTGTGCCACTGTGGCGACCCCCTTTGGCTATAAAAGGAGGCCCAAGGCATACTGGAGGAGGATTCAGAATTTTTGGACCCTGCACGCTTTGTAGCTAGTCCAAGAACACCAGATAAACACAAACCAGCAGGAGTAGGGTATTACGCATCACTTGCGGCCCGAACCTAGATAAAATCCCCGTGTTGATCTTCTAAACCCGCTCTTTCCACAGCCCCGCGCCCGCCAACCGTAGAAGGGATTCCCCGTGATCCCATAGGTGTCGTTTGCACAGACATCTTTGGCGTGCCAGGTAGGGGGCGCAAGTTGTGAAAATCCGGTTTGGAAGTTAGTGCATCGACTTCATCATCACCATGGCTCCCAAGAAGAAGGGGATCACAGCGATCGGGCCGTCCCGAGCCGGACCGTTTGCGCCAGCACGGGCAGGTGACCGGGTGGCTGCAGATGGTGCCGGAGACGTGGCCCGGGAGAATCCGTGACACTCTGGCAATCGGAGCCAGGCGAGCAACGTCGTTCGAGTCCAAGACGACGAGCCACACGCCGCTGGGTTCGGGGGCGAGGCCGTGCTGCCCACGGGCGGCAAGGCAACCTCTATGGTAACCCAGCTAGCGCCCGCGCCACGACCTTCCCAGGCCATGCGCGATGAGCGACACCGCAACGTCGAAGCTCCGGGCACAGCCGCGGGAAGAGCCCTGTGCGCCACTCTCAGGACGCATCAGGCCGGCGTGCACACCCGGACGCCGGCGGAAGCGGCGTGCGACCGTGAGACCATGACAGAGCTCCTTCTAACCTGGTTAGAAATGGGAGCGCGTCATGGTCCATGCAGCTCTCGCCGCCGCCCGCGCCAGCAGAAGAGTTGGCGCGCATGCAACTGCTCCTCGACTTCCCCCCTGCTGCGGAGAACCTCGACGAGTGGAGGGCCACCATCCGAAGCCTTGTCAGCTTCTGAAAGTGCGTTATATCGACTAGAGGGGGGGTGAATAGGCGATTTTTATGAATTCTTCAATATGGAATTTGCCGGTGAGGAAATTCCTAAGTGAAGAACTACTTGCAGCGGAATAAGTACTCAGAAGTAAGCATAAGAGAATGCGAACATGGTCATCATGATGAAATGAAGACAATCAAAGAGTACAGAAAGCGTAAACACAGGATAGCACAAGGTGAAGACAAACAGACTGAAGAAATTGAACTGAGGAAATTGAGAAAGTCTTCAGTCAAAGTCTTCAAACACAGATATGAACGAACACTCAACACAGTAATGAGGAAATGAAAGAGTTGAGGAAATAGAACCAGTTAGGTTGGTGAAGACAATGATTTGGTAGACCAGTTCCAACTGCTGTCTCAGTTGTACGTCTGGTTGGAGCGGCTGAGTATTTAAACTCGAGGACACACAGTCCCGGACACCCAGTCGCTGAGCACGCAGCTCAGGACACCAAGTCTTCACTGTATTCTCCTTGAACTAAGGTCACAAAGACTTCGTCCAATCACTCGTGGTAAGTCTTCAGGCGACTTCCAAACCTTCACATACTCGGTCACTCGGCGATCCACAATTCCTCTTGGATGCTCTAGACCATGACGCCTAACCGTCTGGAAGAAGCACAGTCTTCAAAGGTAACAAGCGTCGGATCCACGCAGGAGCAATCTCTTCAGTGATGCTCAATCACTTTGGGTTTGTAGGGGTTTGGTATTGGGTTTTTCCTCACTTGATGATTTTCGCTCAAAGTCCTCGGAGGATGGGTTGCTCTCAAATGACAAGTGTCAAGTTCTCTCGGAGCAGCCAACCAGCTAGTGGTTGTAGGGGGCGGCTATTTGTAGCCTAGGGAGCAGCCCGACATGATAAGACATAAATGCCCTTCAATGATATGACCGTTAGGTGGATAAGATATTTTGGGACAGTCAAGCAAGACAACAGAATCTGATCGGAAATTTGATTCTCAAATTCCTCGTGGCTATCATGTTCCTCACCGTAGGCAATCTGCACTTTGGCGAATTCCTAACTCCTCGGTCGAACAAATTCCTCAATGACAGAAGAACTTCGTCTCTACCATCAAAAAATTGACTGAATCTGTATGAGATTTCCAAAGGTTTCACTCAAGGGATTGGTAGGTGTAGGATTTTGAGTCGAGCATCACATGAAATTTTTTCCTTAGTATTTCCTCGACCCCCTTTAACAGTACGGTGTTTCCTATGACTCAAGAAAGAGAAAATAAAACTACGAAAACAAAAGTCTTCACGCTTCATGTTCCTCAAATGAATACCAAGTCTTCAAGGTCACACCAATTTCTTCACTTTCAAAGTCTTCAAAAAGTCTTCAGAATATCAAAGTCTTCAACGAAGAACTTCATTTTTAGGGGTCGACTTTCTCTGTAAATATCAAACTCCTCATAGAATTATAGACCATGTACACTCATAAACACATTAGTCCCTTAACCTATAAGTCTTCAATACACCAAAATCACTAAGGGGCACTGGATGCACTTACAATCTCCCCCTTTTTGGTGATTGATGATAATATAGGTTAAGTTTTCAACGGGGATAAACATATGAAGTGTAAATACTTATATTGAGGAATTTGATTGCAATATATAGAAGAACTCCCCCTGAAGATGTGCATAGTGAGGCAATGCACATTTGAAGAGTTGAATCATGGAGATCTCCCCCTATATCTTGTAATTCATACACGCATTTGACATATAATATGAAGAATTTGAAATGCATGATGAAATATGGTGACTGATGTAATTCAACATGCGTGTATTAACATAACATGAGGAATAAGCATGCAGAGGAACACATCAAAAGTATCAGAGCACCATCGGGTTTAAGATTACAACTCGATCCAATAAAGTTTCAGAAGAACGAGAGTTGTAACTTAGCAAAAATTGCCCATATAATAGACACGCTTGAAGACTAACTCACATTTCTCCCCCTTTGTCATCGAATGACCAAAAGGATCGAAACTGAGGACTAACGCCCCTGAAGAATTTCAAGTTGATAAAGGAGCGCCAACGTTGTTGGGGTCGGTTGTCGTAGTAGGGCCTGCCGCGGTGTCGTCCAAGTCTTCATTTTCATCAGTGTCTCGCGATGAAGAATAGGAGCTGGCCACCAAGGAAGGAACTTTGACTTTTTTTGTATTTCTTCGGTGGAGGTGCAGACCAGTCAAAGTCTTCCTTGGGACCCATTGTCTTTAGTTCTTCCGTGCTGTAGACATTTGAAAGAACAACCCAGGTGCGTTTGAAGGTTTCATGGAGGTAGTAGTGGTTTTTCTTCACAGCATTGTGTGTAGAGGTCATGTTGTGAAGAATTGAACCAAACTGACGCTTGACCCATTTATGATTGCGATCAACCTTCTGATGAAGACTGAGGAGTAACTCACGATCAGTCATCACCCTAGGTGCTGTGGCTTGAGGATTTTGCTTGGCTGAGGTATTGGCGGCAGAGTCATGTGTGGCAGAGTCATCATTGGTGGAGTAGGATGCAGCTTTGGCCCGACCATCCAATGGACGAATGCCTTCATCTATCACAACAGTAGCCTTGCCCTTGTCATCAGCTGTGGAAAATGTCCGTTTGAGGACTTCAATTGGAGGCAAGTAGCTGCAGTGGTTCAGAGTATCAGCCTTGTAATTTAGTGAAGACCTTGTCCTGACAAACCTCATAATCCATGGTGCATAAGGCTTCAACTCAAAAGGTGACATAGCAATGTTTGCCAGAGTCCTCATGAAGAAATCATGGAAGTTGACGGGAACGCCATGAACGATATTGAAAAGCATATTCTTCATGATGCCAACACTTCTTCATCATTTGAGTCGTGGCCTTTGATAGGACTCATTGTCTTCTCAGAATCCGATAGACAGTCCGAGGCACATATAGTAATTCCTTGACGAGGAATTTGGTTCGAGGTGCCTGTCCCGCTTCAAAGGCTTCATCAAGACTTGCATGTAGTGATTTGAAAGCTCAGGTTCGTTGTAGATACAACGAGCACCATCAAGGGAGGATCGAGTGGTAGGGCACAAAGCAATTCAGTTGCTGGTGCCTTGTAGTGAGTATTTTCAGAGATCCAGTCTAACACCCATGAGTTCACATCTTCAGCGTCTCCGGTGATGTGCAGCGTTGCATAGAATTGAAGAATGAATTCTTCATTCCAATCACAGATGTCAGTGCAGAAATTCAGAAGTCCTGCATCGTGAAGAACACTGAGGACTGGCTCGAAGCCTGGCAGAGATTCCATGTCCACATGAGGAATATGTGCATGATTGAAGACTTTGTGTTTGTTGAAGAGCACAGAGGAATAGAAGTTGGCTTGACTAGCAGTCCAGAAACGGCTCTTCCTTATGCGAAAGAGTCATATGGATTGTAATCCGTGAAGAAAACGTGCTCGCCAAAGAAGTCTTCAGCCCTGAACTTTTGCTTTGTTGAGAATGGATTCTTTGGCTTTGGCAATGGAGTGTCAGTGAGTTGCATCACGACCTCTGGAATCGCAATCTCGTGTTCTTCAGCCGAGGAATTTCTGGTTCCTCTACACGCAGCCCGAGGATCGCAGCAACAGGTTCATCGGCCGCTTAGTGGCTAGAATTTCTTCATGTACGAGATGAAGTGGGATGAGTTTCTTGAGCCCATTTGAACTGTTGGAGCAGGCGACTGAGGAATCTGTTGGATTGGGGTGAAGAGTGGAGAATTTGGATGCTGACTTTCCCAAAAGTCATCGTTCATCACTGGCGTTGTGCTTCCAATATCCACATCTTCTTCAATTTCCTCAACACCGGCTTCTTCAGCTGTGAACTGAGGCATAGGTGAGGAAATGATTGGGGTTGAAGGGATAGCTTCCACTTCAATTTCTTCATCAATCTGCTCTGACGAAGTAGCAGAATGATTTTCTTCATCATATCCGCTTGGGATCTCATAATCTTCACCAAAAGGAACAAGGTCCTTTGATGGCACGGAGGAAATTGGAACAACATCAATGGGATTTTCAAATGAGCTGGTCATTGTCTTCATCTTCTTCGGGGCTGAAGAATTTGAAGCAGCAGATGCTTTCCTTTTCTTCACTGCAGCTCGTTCTACAGCCTTGGTCTTCTTCACATCAGATGCAGATGGAAGGATTGGAGTTGGTGTAGGCGCAGGAGGAGCTGAGGAATCTGGTTGAATTTCCTCGAGCACAACCGATGCAGTTGCCTCGACTTCTTCGCTTTCTTCAGCGCACCATTAGTGGATGCCACAGCAATTTCTTCAATGGCTGGAATGGAATCATCAGCCCTGGAACTAGCATTATCTTCAGCAGCCTGAACTTCATCAACGGTGCTGGCATGTTCTTCAGTCGGCTGAGCAGAGGCTCCAGCCTGAGGAATTTCTTGTTGCGTTGGGGCAACAACATTTGAGAACTTCCTTGTCAGATTGACAAATCTGACTTTGGCTCCTTGCCAATCAACATAATATGAGTCAAATTTGTCGCTGAGGGCTTTGATGTCAGCCTGCATCTTGATGAGTTCTTCAGTTGTCATCTTGACAACATTTTTCTTCAGTAGTTTCTCTTTCTCATCTTTGTGATTTCTTGATCTTGCCGGGTCAGATCAAATTTCCATTTCTCCTCTTGGATGAAATGAGTCAAGATGTGACTTTGGCCAGTGTCACTTGAAGTCGTGCATAGGAGTGTTTGGGTCCTTGTGCCAGAGATCAATGTAGTCTACGATCGCTCTTGGATCCAACAGCAGTGGCACAGGTGTGCCTTTGGCTCTAGCGGCCCTTTCTTGTCGGTCTCTGATGATTTCCGTAAGTTCATCATCATCTGCCTCATCATCTTCAGGTGGCTCTTGGAATGCGACCTGTTTCTTCTTGGGACTTGGCCGAGGACCTCGTCCAGCTGTGGCCTTAGTCTTCAGTAGAGTCGGGCCAGATGAAGAATTTGGTGCAGCTGAGGAACTTGCTGAAACACCAGAGGCAATGGAGATGCCTGCAGTCCTTTGGCACGTGGCCAGATGCACAGGTGCTGAGGACTTTGTCGAAACTGCTGAGGACTTTGTAGGAGCTGCTGAGGACTTGGGAGGAGCAGGAGCAGCATGAGGAATTAGCCGTGAGGGCACAACTGAGGAACTTGGCCGTGAGGGCACTGTTGGTGAAGCACTTGGCTTGTGTGCGGGCTTCTTTGCCATAGATTTTCTTGGCTTGACAGAGGCCTCAATGGCAGCAGCAGAGAGTGAGTCCTCATTAAATTTCCTCACTGCCTCGTTGGCTTGTCTTGCCAATTTGGCTTGGCGCTTGGCCCATTCTTTAGGAAAGTCCTCACCACGCTTGATGTTGGTGGGGTCAGCTTCTTGACCAGGTGCCAATGGAGCTCTTGGGCATGGAGGATTGAGAGCGAATTTCTTCATGTACTTTGGAGTAACATATCTGTACTCCCTCCATTCCCTTGCCCATCTCCTTTCAATCCTTTGAATGCACACCTTGCGCTGATTTTTGTTTTCTTTGCCGAACTCGGCTTCATCAGGTGTGCAATAATCAGCATAGATGTCCTCAGGAATCTCAAATGCAGTCATGACCTCAGGCCTCTTTCCTCCTTTCTGTGGCTTCTTTCCTTCTGCCATATTCTTCAGCTGAGGAATTTGAACAATCGAATTCTCTGAAGAAGTATGCAACTTTTCTTCGAGGAACGCAGTAAATGAGTTAAGTTGATGAGAACCTAGTGATTCAGCAATGACATGAGTACCTGTGAACAAATTATAGTTCCGAGGAATTTGGAGAGGTCATATGCGTTCTCAGAAGGTTTTTCAAAAAGAACTAGTTTGAGGAATTTGACCAGATGAGCCTTGAAGAATTTCACTAAGTGATCTTTGTCTTAGGTTTCAGAGTTGTATAGATCGAGGATCCACACAACTGAGGAATCTTGAAGAAAAATCATTGCTTAGAGAAACAAATCAAGAGCATATTTTGTTTGAGGTGTTCATATATGTGAAAATTTGAAGAATAAACACCTTTGAATATTTTCAGGAAGGTTTGAGAATCAAAGTGAGTAATAAAAGTAACTTTTAATTACCCGAAGTGAAGAACACGACGAACTGAGAAGAACAGATGGGAAGTTCGTCAGGTTAGATCTTCCACGCCTAACTTGGCGGAGGAAGACAGCTACGACGGGCGGAGTGAAGATTTCCATGATCGGCGCGAAAGTACGATGGCGGCGATGTCGAGGCAAAGAAGCTCTTCCTCACCGGCGACGATGGAGTAGCGGCGGCGCGAGGGTTTGAGAAGCTCGAGCGAGAGAGAGCGATCGAGCGGAGTAAAGGAAGTGAGGAAGGGGAGAGGGGATATATATCCACGGTGAAAAACTGTTCGCCCGAAGATTTGGGACGAACGTGCCCCTGACCCTTCTCATTCGCTTGACATGTGTCACCCACGTACTGAAAAGTGGAGATTTTGTTAGATCGTGGGTGAATAGATAAATCTATCATGGGATGCGGAACGGTTTGAGCGGCAAAACCGAAAATTTGGATAAGATAAGTTAAAAGTTCCGTTCGCAATTTCTCCAAATTGACAAGGACACAAAGTGAAGATTTTGAATGAGTTTCAAATAGAACGCATGAAGAATTTGTGAATAGCTTGGGTTGAGTATAGCATAGAGGGGGAAGGGTCCGATCACATTCACTTAGCAGAAAAAGCAACTTGAAGAAATAGCCATAAGTGAATGCTGTAGAGGACATAAACCCATATATATATATATAGCCAATGAAGAAAATCAACGAAAACAGTGAAGATTTTGAAAAGTTGAAGAATTTGAAAAACTGAAGAATTTCAAAACTGAGGAAAAACTCAAATTGAAGATTTTCAACTTTGGTGGTGGCGTGACCCAATCAGATAAGAATGATGATTTCAGACACCGCGCATAATTGTCGAGGGTTCCGAGAATCAAATTCTTCATTAATTTCTTCACACTTAGAGTGTTATTCTTCATTGATTGAAGAAAACGCTTTCTTCATGTGTTGCACATCTAAGTCATCAATTTTGGCGTAAGTGTCGATGTGTGTCCTTTTCGTAGAACATTCAAGATTCTAAGATATTTAGCTCACACCGCAACTTGCTAAATCTCTTCTCATCCAAGGGCTTTGTGAAGATATCGGCTAGTTGTTCTTCGCCTTCACACGCCGATGGATATGTCGCCTTCAACACATGATCACGAAGGAAATGATGACGAATTTGAATGTGCTTTGTCTTCGAAAGTGCTGAACTGGGTTGTGAGCAATCTTGATGGCACTCTCATTGTCATAGTAGAGAGGCACATTCTTCACGTTGATGCCGTAGTCCTTGAGAGTTTGCTTCATCCACAGCAATTGAGCACAACAAGAGCCAAAGCAGCAATGTATTCAGCTTCGCAGAGATGAAGGATACGCAGTTCTGTTTCTTCGAGGACCAACAGACCATAGATCGTGCGAGGAAATGACAAGTACCAGATGTTGACTTGCGGTCCACACGATCACCAGCATAGTCAAAGTCAGAATGTCTAATGAGATCAAAAGGAGAGCCCTTGGGGTACCATAATCCTAGTGTTGGTGTGTGAGCTAGATATCGAAGAATATGCTTCACAGCCTTATGGTGTGATTCCTTCGGTGTACCTTGAAATCGGGCACACATGCAAACACTAAGCATTATATCTGGCCTAGATGCACATAAGTACAATAAAGAGCCAATCATGGAGCGGTATACCTTGTGATCGAAGTCAATACCATTTCCATCAGCGCATAGATGGCCATTTGTGGGCATAGGAATTTTGACACCTTTGCAATCTTGCATGCCGAATTTCTTCAGGACATCTTTGAGGTATTTCTCCTGAGATATGAATATGCCATTGTGTTGTTGACGAATTTGAAGACCTAAGAAGAATTTCAACTCTCCCATCATAGACCATTGAGGAATGCACTTTTCACATCCATTTGATATAAGATGATATTATGATGGTTAGCATAAGCAAGTAATATGCGAATAGCCTCAAGTCTAGCAACAGGTGCAAAAGTTTCATCGAAATCAATTCCTTCAACCTGTGTGTAGCCTTGAGCTACAAGTCGTGCCTTATTCCTCACCACAAGGCCATTTTCATCTTGCTTATTGCGGTAGATCCACTTTGTGCCAATGATATTATGCTTGCGAGGATCTGGACGTTTGACCAATTCCTGCACATTGTTGAGCCCGAACTGATGTAATTCTTCTTGCATTGCCTGAATCCACTCAGGCTCCCAAAATGCTTCATCTACCTTAGTGGGCTCTGTGATAGAGACAAAAGCATAGTGCCCACAAAAGTTAGATAAATGTGAAGCTTTTGAGCGTGTGAGAGGACCTGGCGCTTCAATGTCATCGACGATCTTATCAACTTGCACTTCTTTTGCAACGCGACGATGAGCTGGTTGTCGTCGAGCAATTTGATCAGCATTTTCTTCTGCACCATTTTCTTCAGCATTATTCTCAGGTGCATCAGCTCGACGTTCTTCGCGTTCTGGAATGAATTCTTCAGCAGATTCTTCAGTAGGAATGACATCCTCAGTTGCCTTGAACTTGATAGATTCCTCGGTCTTTGGTTCATCTAACACAGAAGGTAGGTGCTCTCTTTATGCGAGCCATTAGTTTCATCGAACCGCACATCTACAGTATCAACAATCTTGTGAAGAGCGATGTTGAAGACTCAGAGGTGTGCAAGTCCTTTCCGTAACCAAGCATACAACCTTCATGTGCTTTCGATTGTAAATTTAGAATTGTGATGAGGATCTCTAATCCAGCATTTAGCAATCAAGACTTTAAAATAACTCACATTGGGTTTCTTGTCGTTGAGCAGTTCATAGGCAGTCTTCTTGAAGAATTTGTGAAGATATACTCTGTTGATGATGTGGCACGCGGTATCAATTGCATCAATCCAAAAACGACTAGGCATTTTGTATTCATCAAGCATAGTGCAAGCCATCTCAACAAGAGTTATGTTCTTGCGCTCCACGACGCCATTTTTCTGAGGAGTATAGGGATCAGATAACTCATGAGTAATACCAAGTTCATCAAGATAGGCATCAAGACCGGAATTCTTGAACTCAGTTCCATTGTCACTCCCGATGTGTCCGATCTTCACACCAAAGTTAGTTGAAGCCCTCGAGGAAAATCGTTTGAAGACTTCCTGCACTTCATTTTTGTAAGTAACAATGTGTACCCATGTGTAACGAGAGTAATCATCAACAATAACAAATCCATATAGAGATGCATCATCAGTGACTGCTGAGTAATGATTTGGACCAAAGAGGTCCATGTGAAGCAATTCGAATGGACGAGTAGTGGTCATGATAGTCTTTGCTGGATGCTTGGCCTTGGTCATTTTTCCAGCTTCACAGGCTCCACACAAGTGATCCTTGAGGAATTTGACATTTTCAATGCCAATGACATGCTTCTTCTTTGCAAGCGTGCAGTAAATTCCTCATGCTCATGCGTGACTAAGTCGCCGATGCCATAGCCAGCTCAAGCTTTTGCAAGTAGACACACGGCTGGTTGTGGTCCTGAGAGAAATCAACAATATACAAGTCTCCTCTCCTAAAGCCTTCGAAGACTTTGGAATTGTCAGCTTCCATGATCACAACACAATGATACTTGCCAAAGACAACAACCATATCAAGATCACAAAGCATTGAGACTGACATGAGGTTGTATCCTAAGGAGTCAACAAGCATGACTTTGTCCATGTGTATGTCCTTAGAGATCGCAACCTTACCAAGACCCAATACTTGACTTTTGCCTTTGTCAGCAAAGATGATATGATTCAGATGTGATGGTGATAAGGGAGTATCCATCAATAGATTTTTGTCACCAGTCATGTGATTTGTACATCCACAATCGAGGACCCACTCATTGGCTTTTGGTTGATCATCCTGTAGATGAATTAGTGCAACTTACGATCTCATATACTTCATCAGTGAAGAATATGATATCAAGTTCATCAGATGAATTTCATCAGGTAGTATAACAGATAAGCAGTATGAGGACGTGTGAAATGAAAGTTCATTTATTCATGATTAGCTTGCGTCCTTTCAGGCATTTTGTCGTGCCCCAAGAAATTCTTCAGACGTTAAAGCACGCCCGAGGCCCTGACCCTGCAGAAGAGATTAGTTCTTTTTCTTCACCACCCACATTTGAAGGGGTGGCAAATAGTTCATCACTCTGCGAGCTCCATATGAGAACGGTGGCATAGAGGCCAAACCATTTCGTTTCACATAAGAGGGGTTAGGGTAAGCATATGAATAAGCAGAGAAATTCTTTGAGGACTTATGAACATATTGGTTTGAAGAATAATGCACATATTCATAGCCCTTAGCTCTACCCTGCGAAATAGAGTTGTTAGCATGATGATAATCATATGAGGACTTTGATCCTTTTGAGGAATTTGATCCACGTGAGGAATTTGGTCCGTATGAGGACTTGGATCCATATGAAGAGTTTGATCTGGGGTTCCTTTTCTTTACAGGTGGTGTCATGAGGACATTCACCAAGACTTTCAAGGCACTTCTTGGGAACCCAGATTTTCTTCATAGGGGAACCGTTCTCGCAGCTTAGTACCAACATATCTAGCAAATACTTCACCATTCTGATTTTTGAACAGTTTATAGTTGGAGTCAAATGACTCATCGTAAGAATGAGGGATTCACATGTAAAGCCAGATAAGTTAGATGGATCAATCGAGGTCCCTTTGCAAAGAACTCCATGAGGTTTTGGGGTACCGCTCGGGCTTCCAATATGTTCCATCAAGATTGAGTTTCCTCTCAAAGGCAATACCCTCTTCCTAGGGTTCATGTAGAGGATCTCGCTTTTAAGCACATCACAAAGAGTCTGATGCCCTTTGAGGCTTTTGTACATGCCTGTCATGTACAATTCCTTCAGCCCTCGCATCGTCAAGGATACTAGCAAAGTCCTCGAGATGAGGAATTAGTGATAGCAGAGGCAGGTGAAGAATTTGTAACAGTTGAAGCATTTGAACATTCAGGTGAAGAATTAGCAGATTCACGCTCAATGCACTTTAAGCATGGAGGAACAAATTCTTCCAGAGAAGCGTTGATTTGTTGAGCAAGTAATGAATCGCACTCCTTCTGAAGATCTTCATAACTCACTCTTAGCTTCTCAAGATCTTGCTTTCTTTGAAGAAATTCATAAGAAAGTTTCTCATGATCGCACAAGAGAGTGTTATGATGACCTTGAAGGCTGTCAAACCTAGATCAAGTCTCTGAAGATTTTCAATGTGGCTTTAGTGCGATCCATTTCTTCACCCAACATATCATCACTTTTATCTAGCATGTTTTGAACCTTTTCAAAAGCCCTTTGTTGTTTTACAGCAATCTTAGCAAGTTTTGAGTAACTGGGCTTTAGATCTTCATCAGATTCATTTTCACTAGATTTAGAGGAGGTATATTTGAGTACCTTGGCACCCTTTGCCATGAAGCAATAGGTGGGAGCGTAGTCATCACTATCTTCATCAGCTTTGTTGGTGAGTTCATTTTCTTGAGTTGAAGATGGACTTGCCGACGAAAGCAAGAGCGAGAGCCTACTCGCCACACCGCACTCGGATTCTTCCTGATGCCTCCTCTTCCTCATGTTCCTCGGGATTCAGCTTCAGAGTCCATTTCCTTGCCAATGAATGCCCGAGCCTTCTTGGAGCTGCTCTTCTTGTGAGAAGAAGGCTTTGAGGATTTTGATGATGAAGATTTCGACGATTTCTTCTTCTTCTTAGCCATCGTAACTGTAATCCTTGTATTTCTTCTTCTTTAATTCCTTTTCCCACTGAGGACAATCTTGAATGTAGTGACCAGGCTTCTTGCATTTGTGACAAAGTCTTCTCTTATAGTCACAGGATGAGGAATCACTGCTCCTTGAGGATTTTCCAAAGCGACCACGTCTTGAGAACTTCTGGAATTTCTTCACGAGCAGTGCTAGCTCCTGGCTCAATTCTTCAGGATCCCCAAGGCTACTACCAGAGTCTTCACAATCAGATTCGCATTACGGCCTTGGCCTTCGTGGCACGTGATTTTCCATAGCTAGAACCATAGAGATCTCTTTTCAAAGAAGTCGAACTCATGAGTATTTAGCCTCTCGAGGATATCACCGATCCAAAGGACTTGTAGTCAAGACACTCTTGTATCATCTTGCGTGAGTATCAAATGAGGAATCAAGCGATCTCAACAATTTCTTCACCACCTCATGGTCGGTGATGTCAGTGGCACCAAGCGCTTGAAGCTCATTTGAGATGTCAATGAGGCGATCGAAGGTTTGTTGAACATTTTCGTTGTCGAGTCTTTTGAAGCGGTTGAAGAGATTTCGAAGAACATCGACTCGAGAGTCTCGCTGAGTTGAGACTCCTTCATTTACTTTGGACAGCCCGTCCTGTATGAGCTTAGCAGTTTCCAAAGCACTCACTCTTCCATATTGTCCTTTGCTTAGATGGCCACATATGATATTCTTCGCTTGAGAATCGAGTTGCTTGAATCTCTTCACATCGGCAAGATTCAGAGAAGGTGTGACCGAGGAACACCATTTTCCACAACATACCGTAGATCGTTGTCAATTGCCTCAAGATGCATTCGCATCTTGTTCTTCCAGTAGGGGTAGTCCGTCCCATCAAAGGTAGGACACCCAGATGAGACCTTGATCATACCTGCGGACGACATAACTAAAACTCCAGGTGGTTAAACCAAAATCGCATGTAACAAGGGAGTACCTTGCTCGATACCAATTGAAAGTGCGTTATATCAACTAGAGGGGGGTGAATAGGCGATTTTAATGAATTCTTCAATGAGGAATTTGCCGGTGAGGAAATTCCTAAGTGAAGAACTACTTGCAGCGGAATAAGTACTCAGAAGTAAGCATAAGAGAATGCAGACATGGTCATCATGATGAAATGAAGACGATCAAAGAGTACAGAAAGCGTAAACACAAGATAGCACAAGATGAAGACAAACAGACTGAAGAAATTGAACTGAGGAAATTGAGGAAGTTTTCAGTCAAAGTCTTCAAACACAGATATGAACGAACACTCAACACAGTAATGAGGAAATGAAAGAGTTGAGGAAATAGAACCAGTTAGGTTGGTGAAGACAATGATTTGGTAGACCAGTTCCAACTGTTGTCTCAGTTGTACGTCTGGTTGGAGCGGCTGAGTATTTAAACTCGAGGACACACAGTCCGGACACCCGATCGGCTGAGCACGCAGCTCGTGACACCAAGTCCTCATCAGATTCTCCTTGAACTAAGGTCACATGCACTCGTCCAATCACTCGTGGTAAGTCTTCAGCGACTTCCAAACCTTCACAGACTTCGGTCACTCGGCGATCCACAATTCCTCTTGGATGTTTCTAGACCATGACGCCTAACCGTCTGGAAGAAGCACAGTCTTCAAAGGTAACAAGCGTCGGATCCACGCAGGATCAATCTCTTCAAAGTGATGCTCAATCACTTTGGGTTTGTAGGGTTTGGTTTTGGGTTTTCCTCACTTGATGATTTTCGCTCAAAGTCCTCGGAGGATGGGTTGCTCTCAAATGACAAGTGTCAAGTTCTCTCGAGCAGCCAACCAGCTAGTGGTTGTAGGGGCGGCTATTTATAGCCTAGGGAGCAGCCCGACATGATAAGACATAAATGCCCTTCAATGATATGACCGTTAGGTGGATAAGATATTTTGGGACAATGGGCGCAAGAAGACAAGAACGGGTCGGAAATTTGATTCTCAAATTCCTCGTGGCTATCATGTTCCTCATCGTAGGCAATCCGCGACTGGTGAATTCCTAACTCCTCGGGCCAGAACAAATTCCTCAATGACTAGAAGAACTTCGCCTCTACATCAAGAAATTGATCGAATCAGTATGAGATTTCCAAAGGCTTCACCCAAGGGATTGGTAGGTGTAGGATTTTGAGTTGAGCATCACATGGAAATTTTTCCTTAGTATTTCCTCGACCCCTTCTTTAACAAAGACGGTGTTTCCTATGACTCAAGAAAGAGAAAACGAAACTACGAAAAACAAAAGTCTTCACGCTTCATGTTCCTCAAATGAATACCAAGTCTTCAAGGTCACACCAATTTCTTCACTTTCAAAGTCTTCGTAAAGTCTTCGTAATATCAAAGTCTTCATCGAAGAACTTCATTTTTAGGGGTTGACTTTCTCTATAAATATCAAACTCCTCATAGACTTATAGACCTGTGTACACTCATAAACACATTAGTCCCTTAACCTATAAGTCTTCAATACACCAAAATCACTAAGGGGCACTAGATGCACTTACAGCTTCGCCAACAAAGACGAGCCGCTCCCAGCGGGACCCTCACGCCGGCGTTCTGTCGAGCCGGTGCATGGCGGCGGTGGGAGGACCAGAGACACCGCGACCACGGTGCACTCTCCTCCCCCACAGCCGCGACAGCAGCCACCGTCTCGTCGGACCGACGCCTGTGACAACGTTTCCACGGCATCGTCCGACCCGCGAACCTGCTGCGACTAACGTCGAGTTCTTAGAGAGCGAGCTTCGGAAGACGCTCGAACTACCATAGAGCGACGGCGGGAGGCGCGCCATCAGTTGGATCGGCGTACAGGGCCTACTATGGACCACCCAGCGCTGGGGGGCTCTGGCGACCTGCCTTACGAGGTCGGTTGTCCGGCCTTTACCCGAGAGCTGCAGCAGTTCCAGTGGCCCTCCCACCGCACGTTCAAGCCTGATGTTGGGGAAAAGTACAACGACAAGACTCACCCATCGGAGTTCCTCAGCATCTACACCATCGCGATGCAAGCCGCCGGGGCTCGCGACGACAAGGTGCTCGCCAACTAATTTCCATTGGTGCTTAAGCCCAACGTCATGTCATGGTTGATGCACCTGCCAGTGGATTCCATCTCTTCCTGGTCGGATCTGTACCACGAGTTTGTTGGCGCCTTTACCGGAGGCCACCAAGCTCCTGGCCAGGCAAGTAACTTTCATGTCATCCCCCAGAAGGACGGCGAGCCCCTGCGTAAGTACATACAAAGATTTAGCCGTGTGCGGTACACCATCCCAGATGTTCATCCCGCCGCTGTCATCAGTGTGTTCCATCAGAATGTACGTAGCCGTAAGATGCGTGAAGAGTTGCGATGAACAAGGTCAAGGATGTAGCCGAACTTTATGTTCTGGCTGACAGATGTGCTCGGGCTGAGGAAGGAAGGAAGTACCCCGGCGAGGACGCCGGCGCGGAAATCGACTCCACGGACGAGGATGCCGCTGCCCCGATGAAGAAGGGCTGGTGCCGCAACAGGAAGCGTAAGGGTAAGACTGTGCTTGCCATTGAGGGATCCGGCGACCCCGGGGCCGCCAAGAAGGCCAAGGCTGATGACCCCGACAAGGAGGTTGCCGGGTGAGCCGCCTGCCGGGCCTTGGCGGCCGCCGACAAGCTAGGTGGCTCCGACAAGAAGTACTGCAAGATCGACAGCACCAAGGGCCATGACCTCCAGAACTGCCGACAAGTTGAGCTGCTCGCAGAGAAGCAGAAAGCTGAATATGGAAGGCGAGACGAGGAGAAGGGTCAGGATGGTGCTGAGGGGTCCGGCAAGAAGTGTGGCGGCCAAGGAGGTCGCCGCGGCAAAATTAATCAACAAGAGAGGCCCGCTCGGGCCCGCGACAAGAAGGAGGAAGATGATGATCAGGACGAGGATGACGAGTCCGGCGAGCATGAATTCCAAAAAGCTACAGAGGCCATGTGCGTCGACGGTGGTGCCTCGCTGCACACCTCTCACCGCCAACTGAAGTAGTGGGCGCGTGAGGTCGTTGCGGCAGAGCCATCGTTCGATGCCCAGAAGCCACTGAAGTGGTCCACACGCCCATCATTTTTGACACCAAGGATCACCCTGATCGCACAACTGCGGTCGGGTGTTTGCCGTTGTTGGTTTCACCAACAATACGCAACCTCGAGGTGACAAAAGTGCTGGTGGACGGTGGGGCCGGTGTGAATTTGATCTCACCGGCTGTGATCAAGAAGCTGCAGATTCCTGATGGAGATCTCGAGGAGACGAGCACGTTTCAAGGGGTCAACCTGGGAAGGAGTCAGCCGAAATGTAGAATCACGCTGCCCGTTACGTTTGGGGGCGAGCTGAACTATAGGACGGAGAAGATCGTTTTTTATGTCGCCGCGATCCCCTTGCCATAAAACGGGATCCTTGTCTGCCCAGCACTGGCGAAGTTCATGGCAGCGTCGCACTATGCCTACAACACATTGAAGATGCCGGGGCCGCTGACCATCATCACCGTCCCCTTCGACAAGAAAGACACGCTCATCTGCGCCGACCAACTCTACCGAGAAGCAGTTGCAGCAACTGCCGCCAAGGCATGTGCTCCTGCCGCTGAAGCCCCGGGAAGGAAGAAGGCCAACAAGACCTGTGCCGGCAAGACCTCTTCCGACGAGACCTCTTCCGGCAAGACCTCTCGCACCCACTCCGGCAAGCGCGCCTCTTTGGAGTGCTGCGCTCCCGTTGAGGACGTGCCAGAGAGCTCCACCGGCAAGAGCAAGAAGTCCAAGGCTACACGACCAGAAACCAAGAAGGTGTCCGTCAAGAAGGACGGCACGGACGGAGCTTTCACTATAAGCTCCACCCTCGATGAGGGAGTCCTGGACTAGGGGGTGTCCGGATAGCCGAACTATCATCTTTGGCCGGACTCCTAGACTATGAAGATACAAGATTGAAGACTTTGTGCCGTGTCCGGAAGGGACTTTCCTTGGCGTGGAAGGCAAGCTTGGCGATACGGATATGTAGATATCCTACCATTATAACCGACTCTGTGTAACCCTAACCTATCCGGTGTCTATATAAACCGGAGGGTTTTAGTCCGTGAGGATCTAACAACAATCATACCATAGGCTAGCTTCTAGGGTTTAGCCTCTCCGATCTCGTGGTAGATCTACTCTTGTACTACCCATATCATCAATATTAATCAAGCAGGAGTAGGGTATTACCTCCATCGAGAGGCCGAACACAGGTAAAAACATCGTGTCCCTTTGTCTCCTGTTACCATCCGCCTAGACGCACAGTTCGGGACCCCCTACCCGAGATCCGCCGGTATTGACACCGACATTGGTGCTTTCATTGAGAGTTCCTCTGTGTCGTCACCGATAGGCCCGATGGCTCCTTCAATCATCAGCAACGATGCAGTACAGGGTGGGACTTTTCTCCCCGGACAGATCTTCGTATTCGGCGGCTTTGCAATCAAGGGCCAATTCGCTAGGCCATCTGGAGCAGATCGAAAGCTACGCCCCTGGCCATCAAGTCAGATTTGGAAGTTTGAACTATACGGCCGATGTCCGCGGAGACTTGATCTTCGACGGATTCGAGCCACAGCCGAGCGTGCCGCACTGTCTCGATGGGTATGATCTAGCTATGCCGCCGAACAAAGGCTCGAGGCCGCACTCAAAGCATCCGCTCCGACCTTAATCCGGAGCCGGATTCCCGATCGAGGACGAGTGGTTGGACACCGCCGGGGCTATGATCTCACGACGATTGAGCCGAACTCCATCCGTGTCTTTGCGAAGACCTTGACTCTGTGGTGCCGGACTCCTCTCCGGACTCGAACCTCCATACCGCCAATCGAATCCGATTGGGCGCCGGTCATGGAGTTCACTGCCACGGACATCTTTCAGCACTCGCCCTTTGGCGACATCCTGTATTCACTAAAGTCTCTCTCTTTATCCGGAGATCCCTGGCCGGACTACGGACAGGAAGGTTGGGATGCGGACGACGAAGAAATTCAACGCCCACCCACCACCCACTTTGTAGCCACTGTCGATGATTTAACCGACATGCTCGACTTCGACTCCGAAGACATCGACGATATGGACGACGATGCCGGAGACGACCAAGACCCAGCGCCTACAGGCCACTGGAAGGCCACCTCCTCATACAACATATACATGGTGGACATCCCAAAAGATGGGAACGGTGACGGAACAACAGAGGATGACCCCTCCAAGAAGCAACCGAAGCACCGACGTCAGCGGCGCCGCTCTAAATCCCGCCACAGCAAAAACGGTGATTCCGGCACGGGAGATAATAACACCCCGGACAGTGCCGAAGACAACCCCCTCCAGCAGGACTCAACGCAGCAGGAGGAAGAAGCAAGTCCGCACGACAGTGCGGCAGAAAGAGAGGTAGAGGACGATAATTATGCGCCTCCCTCCGAAGATGAGGCAAGCCTCAACGATTTACTTAATTGGTCGCGGCTCGAGGATCCCGCCAACAGGAGCTGCTCCAAACGCAGGCTTATGGCCACAGCAAGCAGCCTCAAGAAAAAGCAGCAACAACTTAGAGCTGACTAAGACTCAAGCTAATGGACAGATGGATCAAGTCCTTGCAGCCAAGAGTATGAACTCAACGCCCTCCAAAAGCTACCCCAAACGCAGGCCGTTGCCTCGATCAGAGGAGGAAGCACCCAAGTCACCAACAAGACGACATGGCAGATCGCCACCCCTGCGGTCAGCGACAGAGAAGCCTCTCGCCCTCCGCCAAGCCACACCCCGACGCCGCTCAAAAGTACCAAGGCACGGAAAACGCGCCAGACTTGCGAGGTATATTGAGGATAAGGCAAAACATACAAGATCGATCTACGGATCGCGTGGGCCTAACGACTGGGATGATTACCGTCAGCGCCAGATACAAAGAAACCCGCCGGGTCAACACACGATGAGACAAAGCTCATATGAGCTACGCCGTGATATAGCCCAATACAGTAGGCGCCGACACCCACTATGCTTCATGATGAAGTAATGGATCATCAAATCCTCGAGGGCTTCAAACCCAGAACATCGAATCATACGATGGTACCACAGATCCCGCGGTCTGGATCGAGGATTATCTCCTCCATATCCACATGGCCCGCGGTGATGATCTACATGCCATCAAATAGCTCCCACTCAAGCTTAAAGGACCAGCTCGGCATTGGCTCAACAGCTTGCCAGAAGAATCAATTGGTTGTTGCGAGGACCTGCAAGCCGCATTCCTTGATAACTTCCAGGGCACATATGTGCGACCACCAGACGCCGATGACCTTAGCCATATAATTCAGCAGCCAGAAAAGTCGGCCAGACAATTCTGGACACGGTTCCTAACAAAGAAAAATCAAATCGTTGACTGTCCGGATGCAGAGGCCCTTGCAGCCTTCAAACATAACATCCGCGACGAATGGCTTGCCCGCACCTAGGACAGGAAAAGCCGAAATCCATGGCAGCCCTTACAACACTCATGACTCGCTTTTAAGCGGGAGAGGACAGCTGGCTAGCTCAAGCAACAACTTGGCCAAACACCCCGATAGTTCGGATACCAAGGACAGCAATGGCAGGTCGCGTCGCAACAAAAATAAGCGCCACATTAACGGGCGATAATCTTGAAGATACAGCCGCTAATGCCGGATTCAGAGGCTCTAAACCCGTCGCCGGAAGAAGCCATTCAAAAGAAATACCCAGGGCCCGTCCAACTTGGACCGAATACTCGATCGCTTGTGCCAGATACATGGCACCCCCGAAAAACCAGCCAATCACACCAACAGGGATTGTTGGGTGTTCAAGCAAGCAGGCAAGTTAAGTGCTGAACTCAATGACAAGGGGCTGCATAGCGATGACGAGGAAGAGCCCCGGCCGCCGAACAATAGAGGACAGAAGGGCTTTCCCACACAAGTGCGGACGGTGAACATGATATACGCAACCCGCATACCCAAAAGGGAGCGGAAGCATGCACTAAGGGACGTATACGCGACGGAGCCAGTCGCCCCAAAGTTCAACCCATGGTCTTCCTGCCCGATCACATTCGATCGAAGGGACCACCCCACTAGCATCCGTCACGGCAGTTTCGCCGCATTGGTTCTTGACCCAATTATTGACGGATTTCACCTCACTAGAGTCCTCGATGGACGGCGGTAGCAGCCTGAACCTGCTTTATCAGATACAAGTGCAAAATGGGCATAGACCCCTCAAGGATTAAACCTACAAAGACGCACCTTTAAAGGCGCCATACCGTGTAGAGGCCAATTGTATGTGCTCGCCATACACTGAAGCGGTCTTCGGATCCCCGGATAACTTCCGGGCGAAGAGTTAATCTTCGACATAGTCCCGCTCCGCAGCGGCTATCATGCATCGCCGGACGAACCGTGACGGTAAAGTTCAATGCGGTGCCGCACTACGCATACCTCAAGCTCAAGATGCCAGCCCTCGAGGAGTCATCCGGTCAATGGAAATACGTAACGCCTTCTCCGAACGGAGGAGCACAGGGTATGCCTCGCGGAGGAGGTGCAAAGCAGCCTCTCACAACAATTCTCGAAGTCCGCCACTAAACGTCCGGACACTATCAAGCGCCGCCCGAGTAACCTACAACAAGACCGCTGGCACGATCCAAGCATCGCGTAGTAATCCGCCCCAACCCCAGCCCTCGAAATTGGCGAAGCCAAGATTACGCATACATAACTACGCCCGGAGATACCATGGGCATAAGGGGAGGGCACGACCACGGCATCGCCTGCATCGCGGCTCAACCGCACTGTGGGCCCCGATTGCGCCCTTTTTTATTTTTTTTCCTTTTTCTTTTTCTTACTTTTAGGACTCCGCTTTCTAGAAGTCCCGTCCGCACTAGAATTGCCGAACTCACGATGTAACAGCCAGGAAGCGTAGTTACGTTGAGTGTTCAGTGGTCTCTACTACGAGCATTATACCTGCTTTTACATACCATCCCGCAGCTTACCCCTCGAGGGGGACATGTTAAATAGTCCCATCCCTTGCTTATCGCACAATTTGTATCGCTCGCTTTTATTTGCAGTTTCTTTTTAATAACAAATACATAGCTCTTGCCTATTATTGCACTCCTTTCTATATCTATATATATGTTCATTTCATGACATGTTGCACCCGTACACTTTGGTACGGCCAATACACCAGGGGCTTAAGTACCCCAAATTTATGGTGTGATAAGTCCGAACACTTTCACAAGTGCGGCACCCCGAACTTATAGCATTATATGCATCGGCTCCGAATCATGTCTTGGGTCAATAGTTGGGTTTGCCCGGCTCCTATGTTTTGGTACCTTACGTTCCGTTATATCGGCTAAGGTAGCACTAGGAGAACCACTGCGATTGTGCCCTGGTTGAGCTGGGTTGAGCACCTCAGTGGAGAAAGCTAAAACTGACCGTCATGATAGGGCGAGAGCCGGTCGCTGTTCGAGAGGTTTTTTCGGGTCCCTAAAGACTTATGCCGCTGAGCGAGGAACCGGCATTGTCCGGCCAAGGCGTGGATAGCGCCCCGAACTCGGTCTTCCAAATACTAGGGGCTTTGCCGAAATTTAAAATTATAGAATTCTATGACTAAGTGAGAGTGTTCAAGCATTATAAGTCCGGTTGCCTTGTTCGTTGCGTTGAGCGCCTCCCTCGATGGACCCAAGAATGGGAACAAGAGCGCCAAGTTTATCCCGAACACCCCAAAGACTGTGGCATGGGGGCTGAAGCCAACGACTTGCCATCTCTCAAATTTGATAAACGGCCGCACATAAGGTAATATTTTAAATTAACAAGCGTTGCTTAGCGATATGAACAAGTTTTCAGTGGTACAGGATAACAAATGCGAGCCTATTCAAAAATTACATCTTTGGAGCACTCATCCGCTTATACGGTGGGCACCCTTCAGAGGCCCTCATAAAGACATTTCGGGCGTGCGATGCTCCTTGCCCTTCGGTGGCCCGTCCGTCACAAGCTTCTCCGCATCCAGCTTGCCCCAGTGCACTTTAGCACGGGCAAGGGCCCGACGGGCACCTTCAATGCAGATGGAGTGCTTGATGACTTCAATCTGTCGACAGGCGTCCACCAGCCACCGCACTAGCCCAAAGTAGCTCCTGTGCATGGCTTCCAATGGCCACAAACAACTATGAGGCCCCTCATGGCCTGCTCGGGCGACCTTAGGAGCTCGACCAGCTGCTTCACCTGGTCGCTTAGGGGCACTGGATGTCCGGCCTCAAAGATATCGAGACCATAACACCTTCTCCGTCGAGCTCCCCTCCTTAGCGCGGTAGAATGCGGCAGCATCAGACACACTACGGGGCAGATCTGCGAATGCTCCTGGAGAACTCCGAATCCGGGTAAGTAATAGGTAATTCACGTTCACATTCTTGCTCTGCATAAAGAATGCCTTACCCGCCGCGATCTTCTTTATTGCCTCAATCTCCTGGAGGGCTTTTTGGGCCTCGGCCTTAGCAGCTTTGGCACTCTCAAGAGCCGAAGCAAGCTCAGACTCTCGGGTCTTCGAGTCACGCTCCAAACCCTCGTGTTTTTCCACGAGAGCCTGGAGCTCTTGCCGCACCTCCGCCACCGCGCCTCCCCTTCTCTCGCCGGTGCACTCCACAGCCGCTTGCTGTCACGGACACCGCCTCCTTCAGTGGTCGCCACCTGCTTGTGGCCCCTGCAGCACCCATGTTATTCCTGTTATTTTTGCAACCAAAACCTTTCTATAAGGTATTTTTTAATAAGGTATTACTTACCTTCCTTGTCCTCGAGCTGCTTCTTGGCAAGGCCGAGCTCGTTCTCGGACCGCCGAGGCTCTGCTTCAATGCATTAACCTCCGCAACAAGGCGGCAGAGGTCAAGAATAGCAGCCTGCATTCCCATATTGACATACTTATGTTAGACTCCTGAGTATATCTTTTTAGATCCTTAGTCCGCTTTTCTTTCCGAACACCGAACTAAGCATCGTGGGCCACTGTCTATGCGGTAATATTTTTACATATTCTAAACTTATCTCAAAGCCCGTTAGAAGGCTGGTACAGTTTCACCAGCTCGCTTGGCGGATCGAACTTTCTCGGATCACCGCACTCATGATAGTGCGGTGCTCCTCGTCGATGGAGGCGCCGTTAAGCGCCTCCAAGTTATCCGTGCCTCCGGTTGGGACGGAGGTCACGGTCGCTCTTGCCCTTCTTACGAAGGGGTCATTGCCGTCTTCTAACCATTGCTGGTTCCGGCACGGAGTCCGCACAAAGGTTTGACTTAGAGCCCTCCGGGTTTTGCCCTTTGCGCCCAGCGTCCCCGGAGGTCGCCTTATGCGGCGCCCAGACCACCTCAGAATAACACCCGGATGTAACTTTCCATATTTGTAACTCCAACTCTTGCTATTTTCGGCATTGTGATATGATATTCCTCCGTGGTTGGGTTTTTGTCTTTTGTTTTGCATTTTGTCCATGTCATGCATCTCATATCATGTCATCATGTGCATCTCATTTGCATACGTGTTCGCCTCATGGTTCCGGCATTTTCCCCTGTTGTCCGCTTTTGCAATCCCAAGACTCCTATTTTCCCAAGGCCCCCTTTTACATTTTTCCGTAGCGGGTACTAAACTTTCTCGAATGGATCGAGGTTTGTCAAGTGGCCTTGGTACACCACCGTAGACCACCGTCAAGTTTCGGGTCATTTGGAGCTCGCTTTGGTACTCCAACGGTTAACCGCACTCTCGCAAAGGCCTCTTTTAAGTTGCAGCCCAACACCCTTTCAAAACAGCCCAATAACCCATCTAAGTCACTTCCATGCTCTCCGTCGTTCGATCACGATCGTGGTGGGCGAAAACTACACCTCATTTGGAGCTTCCTAGCTCCTTCTACCTATAAAACACCCCTCCCCGAAATCCCGGATCATTCCACCTAATAGCCCCGCCTCCCGCCACGGACGTGTCCGATTTGGGCCGGACGTCACCGCTTGCCCGCCGCCAACCAACCCACCGCCACGTGTCCCTCCACTTGCGCCAGCTGGCCACCCAGGGCCGCCAGCAGCCCAGCCGTCTGCTGCCGCTGCCACGGGCGACCGGATCCCGGCCGCCCGTCCCGCCCATGACCGCCACTGCCTCCCTCCGCCGCCTCGAGTTGCCGCCACCTCCTCCGGCCTCCGCTCCGCTGGCCTCAACCCCGGCCTTGCCGGCCGCCGCCCCGGCCAAGGCCGCCCCTCCATTGCCGCTCCGGCCTCTCCGGCCCCGGCCCTCCTTCCTCCTCTCTCTCCGGCGAGGATCCGACCAGCCTCGGCTTCCGCCCGCCGGATCTAGATCCGATCGAGACGGTTGACCTCTTCTCCCCCGAAATTTCCTCTAAGTTTTTATTCTGTCAGTATTTTATTGCATATTCATCGTGCCATAACTTTGCACCCGTAGCTCCGTTTAGTGCGTGTAATATGTCCAATTGTTCGCCTCGAAGAGTAGATCATTCTGTTCCATCGCGTGATTTTCTTTGAGCTCATCTTGATGTCCTAAATGCTGTTGGAAGAGGGCTATGTGATGTTAGTTTCAGATTCTTAACAGAACATGCACTTTTGCCATTTTTGCCATGATTGTTGTGTGCATCCTATGAACTTGAGTCCTACATGTGTTTTGTAATATGCTATTCCATCTTTACAGGGGTGTATGCCATGTATTTTTGTGATCTCTGTGGTGACTAGCACAAGCATGCAAACTAGGCTTCGTGATGTTGCTGATTTCAGCCCCTGTTTTGTTGATATTTTTATGCCATGTTAACTTGATGCTACCGAGAGATCCATGCATATTTTGAGATACTTAAGTAAGGATGTTTTGAACATATGGTATTGCTCTATCTATCCATGCCCTTGTTTGCAATTATGGAGTGCCATAGCTTGAGTCAATCGAGCTCTACTTTTGCTATAAAATGTTTCCTGGCAGATTGTTTACATGTTATTCAATTTTGCCAAGGTTGTTGTAGTTGATCCGTGTATGCTATGATGTTGTTCTTGCCATGTATAGCTTATATGCCATGTCTTCTTGATGGATATATGATTAGTTTATCATGAAATGCTTTGTAGTGTGTGCATCGAGCTCTTAAACATGCCTACTTGTTATCTGTTTTTGTCATGCCCTGTTGCTGAATCTGTTAACGAAACTTGCTATTTTGACATGGGTGTCATTGCATTTTCTCATCCCTTTTGGCTCATGGTCAGTAAGGGATCTTTGTTCTATGCTTTCAGTAGATTCATGCCATGCCTTGTTTCGCTATTGTAAGTTCCTGTAGCATGTCGTTTGCTTGCTCTGAACATTGCTTCCTGATGCTGATTCTGCCATGTTCAGTATTTTCGCCAAGTCTGTGCAGCTGATATATTTTGCACTTTTGCCATGCCTGTTTGGACCTGTTAGTTTGTGAATTAGCCATAGCTCAGTGTTCATTTTTTGTCAAGCATCTTGAGTAGATCACTTTCATATGCTTTTCTGGTACGTTTGGGTGAAGTAGCTTAATTTCTTGTTGCTTGCTATGTGGCATCATGCTGTTAATGGCAGATTTGTGTCATTCTTGTTTTGCTTGTCATTTGCAAACCGTGCATCCGATTCCGGTGATCTTTATATCGATTTCAACCGAAATCATCTCACCTTTCCAGCGGCATACTTGGTTTGCCAAGTTGATGCCTGGTTCATCATTTTCCTTCCGGAGCACGCATATGCATTGCATCTCACATCTCGCATATCATACCATGTATTGCATCATGTTGTTTGTGCATTGCACCGTGATTTATTGTGGTTCCTTTGTTTGTGTTCTTGCTTTGGGTAGAGCCGGGAGATGAGTACGTGAACGAGGAACCTGTTGAGAACGCTTACGAGGATCAAGCTTTCGACAACTCTGAGAACTTTGCGTGCAAGATGACCATACCCTCGAAATCACTTCTATCTTTGCTTGCTAGATGCTCGCTTTTGCTATGCCTATGCTACGATGCCTATCACTTGCTTATCATGCCACCCATATTGCCATGTCGAACCTCTAACCATCCTTTCCTAGCAAACCGTTGATTGGCTATGTTACCGCTTTGCTCAGCCCCTCTTATAGCGTTGCTAGTTGCAGGTGAAGATGAAGTTTGTTCCTTGTGGGAACATGGAGAGGTTGTTCCTTGTTGGAACATGTTTACCTGTTGGGGATATCACAATATATCTGCTATAATTAATGCATCTATATACTTGGTAAAGGGTGGAAGACTCGGCCTTATGCCTGGTGTTTTGTTCCACTCTTGCCGCCCTAGTTTCCGCCATACCGGTGTTATGTTCCTTGATTTCACGTTCCTTACACGGTTGGGTGATTTATGGGACCCCTTGACAGTTCGCTTTGAATAAGACTCCTCCAAAGAAGGCCCAACTTTGGTTTTACCATTCGCCACCTAAGCCTTTTTTCCCCGGTTTTCGCGAGCCCGAGGGTCATCTTTATTTAACCCCCGCCAATGCTCCTCCGAGTGTTGGCTCAAACTAGAGCGCTTTGTAGCCCCCTCCAGGAAACTTGAGGTCTGGTTTTAGTTGTACGGACTGCTCATCCGGTGTGCCCTGAGAACGAGATATGTGCAGCTCCTATCGGGATTTGTCGGCACATTCGGGCGGCTTTGCTGGTCTTGTTTTATTGCTGTCGAAATGTCTTGTAGTCCGGGATTCCGAGATCGATCGGGTCTTCCCGGTAGAAGGAATATCCTTCGCTGACCGTGAGAGCTTATTATGGGCTAAGTTGGGACACCCTGCAGGTATTATCTTTCGAAAGCCGTGCCCGCGGTGATGAGGCAGATGGGAATTTGTTAATGTCCGGTTGTAGAAAACCCGAAGTTGACCTTAATTAATACACATCAACCACGTGTGTAACCGTGACGGTCTCTTCTCTGCGGAGTCCGGGAAGTGAACACGGTGTTGGAGTTATGTTTGACGTAAGTAGTTCAGGATCACTTCTTGATCGCTACTAGCTTCACGACCGCGCCTTGCTTCTCTTCTCGCTCTCTTTTGCGATTGTAGCCACCATATATGCTAGTCGCTGTCGTAGCTCCACCTCACAACTCTGTCCTTCCTATAAGCTTAAATAGTCTTGATCTCGTGGGTGTGAGATTGCAGAGTCCCCGTGACTCACAGATTCTACCAAAACAGTTGCAGTGCCGACGATGCAGTCTGAGATGACGCAACCGAGCTCAAGTGGGAGTTCGATCAGAACGTGGTCGTTACTATGTGTCTTTTCCTGATGATCGATAGTGGAGCCCAGTTGGGACGATCGGGATCGTAGCATTTGGGGTATCTTATTTTATTTTGGTTCCGTAGTCGGACCTTGAGTGTAATCTGAGTGATGGATATTTATTTATGTATTGTGTGAAGTGGCGACTGTAAGCCAACCATGTATCTCTTTCCCTTATGTATTACATGGGTTGTGTGAAGATTACCTCACTTGCGACATTGCTTTCAATGCGGTTATGCCTCTAAGTCGTGCTTCGACACGTGGGAGATATAGCCGCATCGAGGGCGTTACAACCTCCTCCTGGTTGGGCCCCTTTTGGGACTCCACCGCGGTGTCATCTGCATCACAAGGAGAGGAGGCGGTCGGAAGTGAAGTGCTATTCACATCCGACGTATCCAGGGAGCCGCTCGACGAAGTAGCAAGATCGTCCTTGGGCGGGCTACATGGTTATATTCGGCGTTAGAAGACACTATGCGACAAATGAAAATCCATGAGTTATTCTGGAATCCGGACACTTACGATCTCGCCAGGGGCTTGGCCCTTGTTGGCCACTCCTCCTCGTCGTTGTCGGTGTTGGTGGAGAAGTCCGGAGGAAGGGTCCTTCCCTTCTTGGACCCTCCGGCAACCCCAGTTGGGGCGGCCTTCCTTTTCTTCTCTCCCCCCGCTGGGAGAGAGGCTTCTTTTTCCTCCTCCTCTTCCTCAGAGGAGGATTCCGCCTCAGGGTTGTCGGGCTATGAGTCCGACAAAGACCTGGTGTTGGGAGCTCCTTCGAGTTCCCATGGTCTCCTTCTTAGTTTTCTTCTCCGCACCACATGAGGTACCGGAGCCAAAGAGCCTCACTAATCGGGCGTCCGCTGGGTCTTCTAGCAAAGGAGCCGGACAGTTAATCTGTCCGGACGTCTTCACCCAGTCCTGTCAAAAGTTAGGGAGTTTTAGATCCCACATAGAGTCAACCTATGAAAAACAAGAGTCCCATAAAGGGTAAAATAACTTACCTCGTTGGCTTGATGCTGCCAGCTGAATCCGCGATCTTCGGTAGCGGATGCGGGGGCTTCGACGCCCTTGAATAGCACCTTCCATGCATCTTTCGCAGACGTAGTGTCAAGAGCCGCTCAAGGTCTGGTGCTGTGCCGGATCAAACTCCCACAAATTGAAGGCCCGTTGGCACGGGAGAATCAGCGGATGAGGATAACTGGACTATGTTGACAAGCTTGAGCTTCTTGTCCACCGTGTTTCGGACATGTGTTTGGAGTCCGTCAGCTCTTCCGAATCACCCCGCGTCAGGCCCGTCTCTTTCCATGACGAGAGCTGTGTGGGGGAGCCAGATCTGAATTCAGGGGCCGCCGCCCATTTGGAGTCACGCGGCTCGGTGATGTAGAACCACCCCGATTGCCACCCCTTTACTGTCTCCACGAAGGAGCCCTCGAGCCATAGAACATTAGGCATCCTGCCCGCCATGGCGCCTCCGCACTCCGCCTGTCGGCCGCCCACTATCTTCATCTTGACGCTAAAGGTCTTCAACCATAAACCGAAGTTGGGTTGGATGCAGAGAAAGCTCGCACACCCATTTATAAACGCCGAGATATTGAGAATGAAATTCGGGCCAGATCGTGGAAGTCGAGGCCGTAGTAGAACATGAGCCCCTGACAAATGGGTGAAGTGGAAAACCTAGTCCATGGAGGAAGTGGGGAGAAACACCACCCTCTCATGGGGGCCTGGGGTTGGAGTTAGCTGCCCTTGTTGGGGAGCCGACACGCCGATGTCGCCGGACAAGTATCCGCCTCCCGCAGCTTTGTGATGTGCCCCTCCGTGACGGAGGAGGCCATCCACCGCCTCCCGCCTCGGACATAGTTGGAGAAGGTTGAGGTGGGATGTGCGGACTTGGGCGCTGGAGCTCGAAAAGGAAATGGATGAGCAAAGGAGGAAGAAGGCATAGGTGAAAAAGGTGGATACTTATCCCTTATATGGACGGACGAAGCTATGCGTCCCCCGCCAGCCTTGTAAAACTCGCTTATCTCCCAAGCGCCGTACTCAAGGGCGCGGATGGGTTACCCACGTCCGTATTAATGAGAATCCCGGAATAAGGGGGCACGATCTATGCTTTGATAAGACGTGTTAGGAAACCGCCGCTAAACGCTACCGAGGCGGAACAAGAAAAACGATTCATATAAAGGCCTGGCCGTGGTGTGATGTCACGCCCGGAATACGCCGCCAGATCATGCAAAAGTTATTCTCTACGGTGGTATGTGGAACTTGTTTTGCAGAGCCGGACACTATCCTTGTGTTCAAAACCTACTATGAAGTATTCAGAGGAGGAACCCGCTTTGCAATGCCGAAGAAAATATGCGCCACGGACTCGTCATTGAAGCCCCGGTTCAGGGCTACCGAGGGAGTCCTGGACTAGGGGTGTCCAGACAGTCGAACTATCATCTTTGGCCGGACTCCTAGACTATGAAGATACAAGATTGAAGACTTCGTCCCGCTTCCTGATGGGACTTTCCTTGGTGTGGAAGGCAAGCTTGGTGATACGGATATGTAGATCTCCTACCATTGTAACCGACTGTGTAGCCCTAACCTATCTCGGTGTCTATATAAACCGGAGGGTTTTAGTCCGTGGGGACTAACAACAATCATACCATAGGCTAGCTTCTAGGGTTTAGCCTCTCTCGATCTCGTGGTAGATCTACTCTTGTACTACCCATATCATCAATATTAATCAAGCAGAGTAGGGTATTACCTCCATCGAGAGGGCCCGAACCTGGGTAAAAACATCGTGTCCCTTGTCTCCTATTACCATCCGCCTAGACGCACAGTTCGGGACTCCCTACCCGAGATCCGCCGGTTTTGACACCGACACTCGACAACAAATAGGAAAGCGCGCTCGTCGCCTTCCTGCGGGCAAATGTTGATGTATTTGCATGGCAAGCATCCGACATCCCCGGCGTTCCCAGGGAGGTGATTGAGCACATCTTGCTATCTATCCTCATGCACGGCCCGTCAAGGAGAAGGTCAAGAAGCAAGCTTTGGAGCGACAAGAGTTCATTATCAAGGAGATCAAGAAGTTAGAGGCGGCAGGCCTGGTTAGAGAAGTGCTCCAACCCACATGGTTGGCCAATCCAATGGTGGTGCGTAAGGCAAATGGGAAATGGAGGCTGTGTATTAACTACATAGATATCAATAAAGCCTTTCCAAAGGATCCTTCCCTCTGCCACGCATCGACCAGATTGTGGACTCCACTACCGGGTGTGACCTACTGTCATTCCTCGACGCTTATTCAGGATACCACCAGATCTTCATGATGAAGGAAAACGAAGAAAAAACTGTGTTCATCACCCCATGTGGTACGTACTGTTTTGTACGAATGCCTTTCGGGTTGAAGAGCGCTGGTTCAACGTTTTCCCGAGCAGTCCAGATTGGTTTTGATCCCCAGCTACATAGAAATATGGAAGGTTATATGGACGACATAGTTGTCAAAACCAAGAACAGGGCCATGCTCGTGCAAGATTTAGAAGAAACATTTGCAAATCTGCGCAAGATCAACCTCAAGCTCAACCTAGAGAAGTGCATATTCGGTGTCCCCTCTGGCAAACTTCTTCGGTTCTTTGTGTCTCAGCATGGAATCGAAGCAAATCCCGACAACATCAACGCAATCGAGCAGATTGAGGCGCCAAAACGGGTCAAAGACGTCTGTAGGCTCGCTGGCTGCGTTGCTGCCCTGAGTAGATTCATCTCCAAATCCGCTAAGCGCACCCTCCCCTTTTTCAAAGTTTTGAAAAAGGCGGGTCCAGTAAAGTGGACTCCGGAGGCAGAGGCAGCGCTGCAAGATTTGAAGAGGTACCTCTCCTCCACGCCAATACTAGTCGCGCCTAAACCACAAGAGCCGTTGCTGCTGTACTTAGCGGCAACGAATAAAGTGGTCAGTGTTGCGCCGGTGGCGCAGAGGGAACTTGAGGAATAAGCAGCAGTAGCAGCAGAGCCGTTGGATGGCGGGCCAGGGCCCTCCCCGGCAGAGCCTGACGCCGGCAAGGCGGAACCCCCGGCTAGGCCCGATCTTGGCAAGGCAGAGTCTGAGCAGATGAACGAAGTGGGACAGAAGAAGAAGGTGGTGCAGCACCCCGTTTATTTTTTCAGCTCCCTCTTGCAGGGGGCTAGATCAAGATATTCTGGTATGCAGAAGCTACTTTTCGGCCTCCTCATGGCCTCGAGAAAGCTGCATCACTATTTCCAAGCACATGAGATCACCGTCGTCACCCGCCTCCCTTTGCAATGAATTTTGCACAACCCAGATGCGACAGGGAGGATTGTGGAGTGGGCATTGGAGTTGTCGAGCTTTGGCCTCAAGTTTGAAAGTACTTCAACGATCAAGAGTCGAGCCTTGGCAGAATTCATAGTGGAATGGACCGCAACGCCCGATGAAGATGTTCAAGAAACCACCCTTCCCGGCAAGGAGACATGCCGCGATTGGGTTATGTACTTTGATGGTGCTTTCTCACTGCAAGGTGCTGGTGCCGGCGTGCTACTCGTCGCGCCCACCTGAGAGCACCTCAAGTACGTAGTCCAGATGCACTTTCCTCGAGAAAAATCAACGAACAACACGGTGGCGTACGAGGGATTGCTTGCCGGTCTCAGGATCGCGGCAGACCTCAGAATCAAGAAGCTCATCATCAGAGGTGATTCGCAGCTCGTCGTTAAGCAAGTCAACAAGTATTACCAGAGCCCGTTGATGGAGGCCTACGTGGATGAAGTGAGGAAATTGGAAGAGTGTTTCGACGGATTGCAAGCGGAACATGTTCCCCGAGTGGAGAACGGCATTGCTGATGACATGTCGAAGCGCGCTACCCTTAAGTTGCCTGTGGAACCAGGTACCTTTGTGCTTCAATTAACTCAACCGTTCGTCGAGCCATCAGCAGGACAGAACAAGCGAAGGAAGGCAGGCCCTGGCAAGTACTTTCCCGCTGAGCTCCCAGGAGCCGCCGACAAGGACGTTGCCGGCTGCCCCAAGCTTGCCGCAGAGCAGCAACCCCCGGCGGAGCCACGAGCTCTGGCCGTAGAGTCAGCTGCCCTTGCGGCCGAAGATGTGCCTTTAGCCCTTGCCGTCGAGCCGCAGGCTCCGGCATGGGCATAGCACACCATCCGTTTCCTCCAAACGAGGGAGCTTCCTGAGGAACAAGAAGAAGCAGAGAAAGTAGCCCGTCGGTCCAGCATGTACCAGTTTGTGGATGATGCCCTATACAGAAGGAGACGAACGGCGTGAAGTTGAAGTGCATTCCTCGGGAAGACGGACTAAGGCTGTTGGCAGAGATTCATGGAGGCATGTGTGGCTCCCACATAGGGTCAAGAGCCCTTGCCGGCAAAGCGTTCCGGCAAGGCTTCTTCCGCCCATCGCCTCCGTGATGCAACTGCCCTAGTAACCAAGTGTGAAGCGTGCTGGCCCATTCAACGAAGCTTCATCAACCAGCCCAAGCTCTTCAAATCAATCCCTCTTTCTGGCCATTTTTCGTCCGGGGCTCGAAATATCGGGCCCCTTCCTCACATGTCGGGGGCTTTGAGTACTTGTACGTCGCGATCGACAAGTTCACAAAGTGGCCGGAAGTGGAACCGGTGAGAAAGGTGACAGCACAGTCAGCCGTAAAGTACTTCAAAGGACGAGTCTGCCGTTTTGGTGTGCCGAACAGAGTCATCACCGACAATGGCACACAGTTCACGAGCCGCACCTTCATGCAGTACATTCAAGACCTCGACAGCAAGGTCTGTTTTGCTTCTATTGCTCATCCCAGAAGTAACGGCCAGGCTGAGAAGGCGAATGCAGAAGTGCTGCGAGGCTTTAAGAACAGAACTTTTGACAAGCTACACAAGTGCGGAAGGCGCTGGATTGATGAATATCCAACGGTTCTTTGGTCAACCAGGATGACACCAAATCGAGCCACTGGCCAGACACCCTTTGCCCTGGTATACGAGGCAGAAGCAGTTCTCCCACGGAACTCATATACGGGTCACCTCGAGTGCTCGCTTATGATGAGCTTGAGCAAGAGAAGTTGCACCAAGATGATGCGACACTCCTTGATGAAGATCGTCTTCAGGCTGCTGTGCGAGCTGCTCACTACCAGCAAGCCTTGTGCCGCTACCATAGCCGCAAGGTTCACGCCCGAAGCCTTAAGGAAGGCAACCTTGTTCTTCGGCGGTTCCAATCCGCCAATAATTCAAACAAGTTGACGCTGAAGTGGGAAGGCCCTTGTCGGGTCACGAGTCACCAGGCCCGGCGCAGTCCGCCTGGAGATCAAAGATGGCATTCCGGTGAGCAATTCCTGGAATATCGAACATCTTCGCAAGTTTTACCCCTAAGGCGCAGTTGCCGGGAGCCCCGGCAACCCCCATTTTGTACTAGCCTTGCCGGCAAGGCATGTAAACCTATGTACAGAGCCAGGCGCAGACCCTATGCGCAGTCAGGGAAAGAAATCCCTTAGTATGTATAGTTTCCTGTCGATTTCCATGTTTATGTATATACGTATATGCATGCTTGTCCAGGATATTGTACTGCTTTTTGATTCCAACAAATATTAGTGGACCGCCAAGGTTCCATGCTCTTGCCCTCTCTTCTTTCCAGCCACGGCGAGGATGCGCGATCCCGCTAAGGACCCGGCTCTGGCAAGAAGTTGAGAAGACCGCCTGGCACAGCGATCCCTAGCAAACCAAACAAATAAACTTTACCTCTTGCCCATTCGTGTTCGTAACCTATGACTTGTGCATTGGAAAACCTCGCCACCCTTCCTTAAAAAAACTCGGGTGCTCCCATTCCCGGTCCGGACGTTGCTTCGGTCGGAGTGGTCATAGTAGCCCTGGTTAGAAGGAGATAGACAGGGGGCTGGGCCCTTTGTCTGTAACCCGGCAAATGTGATATCCGGCAGGCGCAGAGGGCACCGGCAGGACAACTTGGTGGGAGAACTCGTTTATTTACATTAAGGAGGCATTTCGCCTCTGCACGAATGTACGCGTGCACGGGTTCCCGGCAAGGCTAGACTTTTTCATTAACGTGCTGATACGAGTACAGAGGTTACAGGACACAAGCATGGGCTCGATGCATTACATTATCTAGAAATTAAGATTTGGCAAGTGCCTACAATTTAAAAGAAAGATAAGTGCCCTGAAATCCCTGTTCTTGCCCCTTTCCTCCCAGGTGCGGCAGGTGAAGGCAAAAAGGAGGTGACGGGGAACGCGCCGATGGAGAGCTTGACGAGGAAGACCCCCCCCCCCCAGCGAGGCGCGTGGCCGAGGGAGGAGGGTGATGCGGTCAATCGGAGTCGGAATCAAAGACCACCCGCTTGATGCCCTCGTCGTCGCTGTCGCTGTCCTCCTCATCACTCTCGCCTGAGGAGGATGTTTCGTCGGAGGAGGAGCTCTCCATGCAACACCTTAGGCGAGTCCCCAAGTTCCCAAAAACCTTGACGGAGAGCAGGCCGTTCACCATCAATTTGAGGTGGAGAACGAGCCCCTCCGACAGGCTATGGGCACGAGCGAAGGTTTTCCATCGACGACGGAGATACATAACATGGGGGGCGGGGAAGTCGACGTCGACCCGCATGCTGCCATTCCCGCAGCACCTCATATGCAGCCTCAAAGCCTGTGGCGGGTCGAGCTCCATCTCCCGAGCGAACATAGTGGGGAGACGAAGGCGACCGTGCACTGGCTTGTGCAGCCTGATGAAGAATTCACGGGGCTGGTCTCCGGCATGGCCTTCCATTGGGGGAGGAGCCGCTGGCGGAGGCGAGGCCGGTGCGCCGCCCCGTCCTCCTCTCCCCCGAGCTCCACGGCGGCCTCGGCATCGCCCCCTCCCCCTTCCTCTCGCAGCCGGCTCCGCCGCCACGAGCTCTTAGGAAGGAGGGGCACGCTGTCGAGCAGAGACTCTCGTCACTGCCATCGAAGCGCCAACGCGCCCTCTCGCCATAGCGAAGGGAAGGAAGGAGTCAAGATGGAAGGAGATGGATGTTGGAGGATTGAAGGGTGCCATCCCCCTCCCCTTCTTATAAAGGGGCAGGGCCGGGGCTCGGCCGCCCCACTTAACCAATCCGGCTGCCAGGGGCGTAGGGAATCGGGACCGACCCGCTGCTCCAATCAGCGATGACCCGGTTTCCCGCCTCGCCATTAAGGCCCATGCCCCCCGCATCCACCACCTACCATCCTTGGGGCATGGAGGACACGTGGCGAGCAGGACAGAATCGAGAAGACAAGTGAAGCAATTGTTTCCCACCCAGTGATCATGGGGCGCGGGCGCCTTGGAGGCCACGACCCGAGTCCACTTAAGTAAATGAGCCGCGCCCCCGCGTCTTCCTCTTTTTTATGGGGAAGGCGCGGGCCGCCTCTTTACCATTTACCACGATGTGACGCAAGCGTGCTCCAACCGCCCCACGTACGACCCGCACGTCACGCATTCAACGTGGGTCATGGGGAAATGCAACTGGCGAGGGAGTTACTGCGGTAAAACTCTGCCACGCGTACCCACGCACCGTTCTGGGCCGGGCCCAATAATGCTCTGCGCTTATATGTGGCCCTGGCTCGGGGGATCCTGTCGGTGTACAAAAGTAGGGGTCCTTTTTGTACCCCTTTACTTGTGCGCAGGCAGTCGCAGCCACAAGCTTGCGGCTGCACTTGGCAGGCTAGAAGAGGAAGCAAAGACATAAGACTACCAGAGCAACGCCAAGACAGAGGCGCGAGGAGCGAAGGGACAAGGTGGGCTCTCCCCGGCAGGAGCCTTGCCGGGGCAGCTTACGTAGCCCCGGTAAGGGCCTTGCCGGGGCAACCTGCCCAACACCAGTAGAGCCGCCACCCTTGAGCCTAAGAGTTCCGACACCATTGACAACATTGGAACCAAGGCTCGGGAGGCGCCTGCATGGTGGCATGCAGATCTTTGTAAAGACCAAGGACATACAATACTAGATGAGAACCAGAAGACACAAACCCCGGCAAGATCCTTGCCGGGGACACTCACAAGACCCTTGCCGGGGACGTCTGTGAGACCCAGGCAAGACCCTTCCGGGGCCCCGGCAAGACCCTTGCCGGAGACATCTGCGGGGCCGCAGCCAGGCCCCCCACCTGCCAAGGCTCCACCGTCATTCCAAGACAGAAGTCAACCCGCCAACAAGGCAGGACCTGCATGGCGACGTGCAGCTTCCAGGCCAACTCAGCAAGCACCTGCGTGGTGGCATGCAAATCTTCGTGAAGACTCTGCCACCGCAGCAACTCTGCAGCCAGCCAGCCAGTGTGGCGCTGCACACCTAGTCAGCCTGGACGTGCGTCGGAGCGAGGCAAAGCGGCGGCAAACTGGACGATTTTCCTTGCTGTCCCCGATAAAGTGAGAGGGCATGTCAGCAGCGCATTAAATGAATTTGTCCTACGGTGCCAGGTGATAGACTTGTATACAGTACAAACTTTCCACCTCCTGTGTGCCATTGTGGCGACCCCTTTGGCTATAAAAGGAGGCCCGAGGCATACTGGAGGAGGATTCAAACTTTTTGGACCCTGCACGCTTTGTAGATAGTCCAAGAACGCCAGATAAATACAAACTAGCATGAGTAGGGTATTACGCATCACTTGCGGCCCGAACCTGGATAAATTCCCCGTGTTGATCTTCTAAACCCGCTCTTTCCACAGCCCCGCGCCCGCCAACCGTAGAAGGGATTCCCCCCAATCCCATAGGTGTCGTTTGCACCGACATCTTTGGCACGCCAGGTAGGGGGCGCAAGCTGTGAAAATCCAGTTAGGAAGCTAGCGCATCGACTTCATCATCACCATGGCCCCCAAGAAGAAGGGGATCACAGCGATCGGGTCGTCCAGAGCCAGCCCGTCCGCGCCAGTGCGGGCAGGCGACTGGGTGGCCGGTGCCGGAGACGTGGCCCGTGAGCATTCGTGACACTCTAGCAATCGAAGCCAGGCGAGCGGCGTCGTTTGAGTCCAAGACGACGAGCCACACGCCGCTGGATGAGCGACACCATGACGCCAGAGCTCCCGGGCACCGCCGCGGGAAGAGCCTTGTGTGCCACTCTCAGGACGCACCAGGCCGGCGTGCACACCCGGACGCCGGCGGAAGCGGTGTGCAACCGCGAGACCGTGACAGAGCTCCTTCTAACCTGGCTAGAAGTCGGAGCGCGTCACGGTCCATGCAGCTCTCACCGCTGCCCACGCCAGCAGAAGCGCTGGCGCGCGTGCAACTGCTCCTCGACTTCCCCCCTGCTGCGGAGAAGCTCGGCGAGTGGAGGGCCACCATCCGAAGCCTTGAAAGCTTCGCCAACAAAGACGAGCCGCTCCCAGCAGGACTCTCACGCCGGTGTTCTGTCGAGCCGGTGCATGCCGGCGGTGTGAGGACCGGAGACACCGCAACCATGGTGCACTCTCCTCCTCCACGGCCGCGACAGCAGCCACCGGCTCATCGGGCCGACGCCTGTGACAACGTTTCCACAGCGTCGTCCGACCCACGAACCCGCTGCGACCAACGTCAAGTTCTTCGAGAGCGAGCTCAGGAAGACGCTCGAACTACCATCGAGCGACGGCGGGAGGCGTGCCATCAGTCGGATCAGCGTGCAGGGCCTGCCATGGACCACCCAGCGTTGGGGCTCTGACGACCTGCCTTACGAGGTGGGTTGTCCGGCCTTTACCCGAGAGCTGCGACAGTTCTGGCCCTCCCACCGCACGTTCAAGCCTGATGTTGGTGGAAAGTACAACGGCAAGACTCAACCATCGGAGTTCCTCAGCATCTATAGCATCGCGATGCAAGCCGCCGGGTGTAGACAAGATCTGTTTATGTATTAAGTTCATGGAAAAACAGTTTAATGCAATAAGAACAATGACATGATGTAGACAAGATCTATTTATGTAGAAATAGACCCCATCTTGTTATCCTTAATAGCAACGATACATAAAGTGTCGGTTCCCTTCTGTCACTGGGATCAAGCACCGTAAGATCGAACCCATCACAAAGCACCTCTTCCCATGGAAATAAAACAATGATCTAGTTAGCCTAACTAAACCAAAGATTCGAAGAAGAAATACGAGGCTATAAGTAATCATTCATATAAGAGATCAAAGAAACTCAAATAACTTTCATGGATAAATACATAGATCTGATCATAAACTCAAAGTTCATCGGATCCCATCAAACACACCGCAAAAATAGTTACATCAAATAGATCTCCAAGAGACCATTGTATTGAGAATCAAAAGAGAGAGAGGAAGCCATCTAGTTACTAACTACAGACCCGTAGGTCTACAATGAACTACTCACGCATCATCGGAGAGGCACCAATGAGGATGATGAACCCCTCCGTGATGGTGTCTAGATTGGATCTGGTGGTTCTCGAACTTGCGGCGGCTGGAATTGATTTTCGTCGAATCCCCTAGGGTGTTTGGAATATTAGGGTATTTATAGAGCAAAGAGGCGGTATCGGAGGCCACTGGCATTACGAAAAAAAGGCACATACGTGAAATTTTGGGCCGAACGAATTTTTTTCTGTCATGCTTATGACACTTCTATGATGATAATTGTGACAAAACCTGGTATCATCATAGATGTGGTGGGCTCCTACTTCTATGACAGAAAATGGGCTTTTCATCCTAGGTGGGCCGAAGACGCAGTTGCATGACATTCTTTGGGCCGTCCATGATGGAAAAAACCGTGGTAGAATGAGGGCAAGGAAAATATCGGGGAGTTCCCGGTTACGGTGGGTGGTCGGGGCCGAGAGATGCGTGTTTCTCTCGTACATGTACGCCCATGGGTGCGAGGCATTGGGCTCTAACTGAACCCGAGTGAGGCGTTCGCCTACTGAACCCGAGCGATTGCACTGCAGCTATGCATTACTAAATCCGAGCGATCGATCGATCTGGCTGTTAACTGAACCCGATCGAGTGATTCCTTCACTATTGCTGCAAACTGAAGCCGATCGAACTTGCTGCCTCTTGATGAACACTGAGCATTGTTGGGGGCTTGGATGAATAGTTCCTGGTGGGGGTTGGATGAGCAGGACCCCGTGGTAGTAGAGGTCGTTGCCACTGGATGAACAGGACCCCGATCAAGCCGGTTGGGGGTGGATGAACAGGACCCCGTGGAGGGCTGGATGAACAGGACCCCGTGGAGGGCTGGTTGAACAGTAGCCGGTGGAGGGCTGGATGAACAGTGGCCCATGGAGGGGTGGTTGAACAGGACCCCGTGGAGAGGGCTGGTTGAATAGTAGCTGGTGGAGAAGCGGTGGAGGATGGATGAATAGGAGCCCGTGGAGGCAGGAGGGTGACGCCGTGGATGAACAGTCGCAGGTGGAGGCTGGAGGAGGTCGACGGTGGAGATGAATAGTAGCCCGTGGAGTCCCATTTTGCAGTACGCCACACCCCTCCCGATGAACAGGACCCCCCGTTTCGACCGTAGCGCTCCGACATAAGTCCGTTTCCTCCGTTTTATGGTACGCCACACCCCTCCCGATCAACATGACCCCGTTTCGACCATAGGAGGTCGAAGAGAAGTATGTTTCTTCGTTTTGCGGTACGCCACACCCCTCTCGGTGAAATGGATCCTGTTTCGACCATAGGCGGTCGAACACAAGGTCGTTTCCTTTGTTCTGCGGTACGCCAGGCCTCGTTTCGGCTGTAACATCCAAGCCGGTTGTCTCCCGATGAACATGACGCATTCCATTGCCTCCCGATGAACACGACGACGTAGTTTCTCCGTTCTGACCCAGCTGGTTGGCTGCCGGTGAACAGGACGCCGTCACTGCCCTCTCCATGTACACGAGCCCTAGCCATACGTATTCGCGAGTAGGCATTCAAGACCCCGCCCATTTGTACGTACGTGGTTGTATTTACTTTCTTGCACCCTAGATGTACATACATGTACATGCTACGTTCGCGCCTCTACTACGACACGTGCCCTTCCTTACTAGGCCACGGTTCACTGCTGCAGCCTGCAGACAGACCGATTGACCAGTATGTACGTACACGTTCGTGACCAGAATGACAATGCTACGTACGCTTCGACCAGGTGGGTCCAGACTGTCAGGGAGGATAAGGAGGCACTTCCTTGCGTGCAAAGATGTAGCTAGTGGGTCCCAGCAGTCAGGGGGAAATGTTTTTTCGTGAAATATGATGGCCCGTCCGGTGGATCCCTACTGTCAGGTGGAGGAATCATTATTTTGCGTGTAATAAGGAGGCACTTCCTTGCTGCGGCCATGGACCCAGCTGTCAGCCTCTCCGCGTACAGTACTCTTCCGATGGAAGTTGTTCCTTGACCACATTGACAATGCCGCGCCGAGAGCACCAAGGCGATGGACGACGGTGAGGCCTACGAAGGGGAAGACGTGGAGCCGGGGAAGACGCGGCAGTGGATGCCCACGCGGAGAGGAGTACAAGGGTTGACTGGTCCGGCTGCGTTGTGAGGCTTTCGTCGCTGCAGAATAACAGGGGGTGTGGGTGAGTAGAGGGATGGCCTGCCACCGGTGAGAGTAGTAGGGGCAGTGAGGCCTCTGCGGCAGCACAACCGACCATGGGAGGCAGGAGCAGGCGGCACAACCGACACTGGTTTGGGCGGCTAGAGCAAGAAGACCAGAGGTTGAAGAAGCACTACGACCGTTGGATGGACATCGTACGGTCACTAGAGCTAGAATTGTTCATATTGACTAAGTTGACAAAGCCCTCTTTCATGGAATTGTCACGGCAGATGTCCTAGTGTGAGGACTTAGTCGTGAGGCCAACGCATCTGTGTGGTAGCTTGAGAGGGGTTGATCGGAATCGAGAGACGCAACACAAGACAAGGGTTTAGACAACTTCGGGCCCCGGGAAACATCATCCGGTAATAGCCCTACATGCTGTTTGTGGCTGGGTCTCATTATGCTCATGGGGGAGTCGCCATAAACCGGCTCTCCTCTAGTTGTGTCTAGCCTTAACGATTATTTCCTGTCCCTCTTGGGGTGCCCTGCCCCTCCTTATATATGTTGAAGGGGCGGGTTACATGACTAGTCCTAGTAGGATTAGGATTACTCTATTACAAGTGGAGTCCTAGTCTTGCTTCCTTTGTAGGATAATATTCCTTATGCCTTTCCTCTTAAACCGGCCCACTATCATATGAACCCGCCTACTGGGCCTTGGGCTATGTCGTTCGTCAGACCCGCCCGCAGGGTTACTAATGAGTCGCCAAGATCGGGCGGGTTATACATCCAGCCGGGTTACACCGCGGGGTATATCCCCGACATTAGCCCCCAGTTTAATTTGGATTTATCCATGTTAAACTGATCTACAACATAAACACAAGAACAAATTTGGCAAGTTGTGCTCCGGATTAAATATTCTTGTAAGTCGGTACCTGATCATCCTTAAGTCCTTGTCATTTCCTCCTTCTAGAAAATCCGGGTCAATAGGCCGGCTTCATAATCAACTTGCTTGTAGAAGAAATATTGTAAATGACGAATCCATTTGAGTCGGTCTTCAATGCTCTGACTTGACAAAAATATTGGTCTTCAGATATTCAACTGATATTTAGCCGTCTTGAAAAGGTAGAACTTGCTGAGCTATGATTTCCAAAAAATCGTCGGGTTATAAAAGATGATGATTCCGGGTCATGATTGTTGCAAACGCCGGGTCACACAATTAATCTTCCTGATTTACTCAAAACTAAGAATTTGAAGATGTTCCTCCTTTATATGCATATCACTTATAGCCCCCAAGTCTTAATAAGAGAATAAAATGATAGCTTAAGACTTGCTTCAATATAAATGCTGCAACTTTGAAGAAATCCAGTTTTTTTCATCTCAGTCACTAGTCATAAACTGAATATTCCACATATGTAGCCCCCAAGTGCCGGGTTGTCATGCTTGCAGCAACCTCGGACTTGTAATTGCCTTATACTCATAAAAACTTCAACCAACATAGCCCCCAAGGGTCGGGTGATTACGCAATAATGAGCAGAGACTTTGTAAATATGATCATGTAGACTTGAATAGCAACATGTAGCCCCCAAGGGCCGGCTCAGTAAGATAATATTGAATTGGGACTTTATATATACTTATTTGAAAAGAACATCATATGATGTAACCCCCATCATGGGGCTTGAACCCATGTCCACAAGGTTAAGAGCTTTGTGCTTTACCAACTGAGTAGTGGACCTTCCAATATAACGGATTAAGACTTGTGTACCTTAAACTTTTGACAGGAGCAATTGGTAGCCCCCAAGGGCCAGCTCATTATGATGTGATGAGTCGGGTCTTCAATAAGGCTAGTAAAAATGACATTCATTAGCCCCCAAGTGTTGAGTCGTAAGCCTGTAGCGACTCGGGACTATTCCTTCCATGTAGAATAAATCATATCCATTGATAAGATAATAGCCATTGCGCTAAAGCAACTTTGAAAACCTCAATCATAATATTGGCTATTGATAACCATGATAAAAATCCAGCCATGTTTGGCTATTAAAGATTTGAATAATATAACCTGGTTTGAAAACCAGTTCCTACAATATAAACCAGTATCTCCATGTATATATGATGCATGCTATGATGATGCAATGATAATGCAATGTATGATAATGATGATGTATGATGATGCAATATATGTGTGTGATAACATAATACTTCAAAACTAGCCTGAGCCACTGGATTGTTCGTGCGATCCGTGAGCCTGACTCACAATGTGCCCAATCGACATTTGAACCCTAGATAAAGTCTGGTCTTGCTCAAAGACTTGTCAGGAGTACGCGGGGCTAGAGTAACAGCATGCATCACGGGCTGATTTATCCAAGTTTCAAAGAAGGCGGCTTATGAAGCCTGAGTCTATCCTGACTATCTGTAAGCCGTACTCTCACGTGAAAAACCGCCATTTGAACCTTAACGAGCTCAGATCTTGGTCGAATACGCCATAAAGACTGATCGTTAAGAGTTCCACGGGTCAATCGGGATTACCCAATGGATTTGAAGCAGCTGGCTACAGGTAGGATGACCCGGAAAGGTTATGTTCTCTTTGGTCGAATACGCCTATGTTTGAACAAACCTGGTCAAGAGGGTAGTAACGCTATGTTCTCTTTGGTCGAATACGCCTATGTTTGAACAGGAAGCCCCCAAGTGACATACTGACGAGTGTGGCGTTGAGTCGATCAAGAGGGTAGTAATGCTATGATTCGAATACGATCAGGAAGCCCCCAAGTGACCATAATTGTGGCATTGCGCCGGATCAAAAGGGTACTAACGCTATGCTTTGAATATGAGCAGGAAGCCCCCAAGTGACCGTAATGTGATGAGCTGGTAAGGCAGGATACCCATGTTTGAACCGCGCATCATGGCAGCAGGTCCTCTTCGGCAACCTTTAACTTTTTACAGGAGATAAATTCTTCTTGAGTCAGGATTTTAAACCGGATATTGAGCTTTAAAGCTTTGTGAGAGACATATTTCCCTTGAACCGGATTGTAAACCGGATATTTGAGAGCTTCAACGCCTTGTGGGAGACAGATTTCCCTTGAACCGGATTGTAAACCGGATATTGAGAGCTTCAATGCCTTGTGGGAGATAGATTTCTCTTGAACCGGATTGTAAACAGGATATTGAGAGCTTCAATGCCTTGTGGGAGACAGATTTCCTTGACCTGGATTTTTAAACCGGAAGCATCATTGTGAGCCGAAATTTTGCTGACGGCCTTGAAATTTTTATCAATATAACAGCAGCCTCTGGGATCGGGTTATTTTTCCCTCCTATGACCCGGGCTTCTTGAATTAGCTGGAACTGGCAAGATTTGCTGAGTCACGTCATTGTAGCCCCCGAGTCTTAAGACGACTCGAGGAGTTATCTTGAGATTCTCCGTATTTGACCATAGCAGAAGGTGTATATCATTGGCGTTGATAGCGCGATGTGAATCCATAGAATGTTGAAGTGACTGCGGCGGGTTATAAATGATCCCGTATGAGCCATGTCACCAACTCGGCCAATGGTTCCTTCCAACTGGCTGCTTGAAGTTAACCAAACTGTAGTGGCGGCGACTTGTGCGCATTCCCATTGAAATATCCAGTGCAGACGGCGGTTGATAATATATGATAATTTGCCTCCAATTTGTTGGAAGAAAACCGGGCTACCCAAGCAGTGACTTGCTCATACTCAATAAACAGCTCATGCAGACAGGTGCGGCCCGGTGTGTTGATGTAGACCACGCTGCGAGAGACGGATGGAAAAGACGACCGCATCATCAGAGGCGACTCAGACAGATGAATCGGCCGCGGTGTTGTAAGCCGGCACGGACGGGCGAGTCAATCACGGGCGCGGTAAGCCGCGCAGACGGGCGAGTCAACCACGTCGTGTTGATGTAGTGAACAATTGTCCTGCATAAAAAACATCGCATGCCAGACTAATTGTTCTTCAAAAGAAAAAGTTATTATGTTCTATTTAAAATAGTCTAAACGGATATCACCTAATGTATTTTTCGGACGAAATGATTGCACAACAATTTTACCAAATGATGGCCTTCACGTCCAAACATATAACCACGCCTCCATCTAGTTTTTTTAAATAAGTCGAGCCCCCTTGGAGGGTTATAGAGGCGGAGGTAGCAGCTCAACCCCTGCTTTGGCGAGGGCGGCACGAGGCCCAGACAAAGGCCGGGTTAAGCCTGGCAGAAGCAGCTTAATAAAACCGCAGCGACATGCAACAGACGAGGTGGGCCGCGAAGGCGACTTGACGTGACTGGGGATGTAGTACTGCGAAACAGGGGCTGGCCCTCAGTGACTGGGGCGGCTCACTGGAGAGGCGAAGCAAGGTCGAACCGGACTGGGCAACTCACTAATGCAACGGGGAAGAGTCGGCGCAGCGACTGACCACAGAAGCGGGTAGGGCGGCTCGAGGTAGCTGAAGTGTCGGGCATGACCCGGCAGGGCAGCTCACAGCGACGGGGCGGCTCCGCGCTATTGCAGCTGAGGCAGACTGACAAGTCGGAAGCCGGCGACTGAGGGCGGCGTCTTGGCATGGACACAACAGAGGCGGAGAGCAGTGGCGGCTTGCGGGGGCACCGGCGGGTCATGGCCTTGGCGGCTTCAGGGTCTTCCTCCAACTCATGACCCGATGAACATGAACCGGTAAGCGGCTTGTACCAGATGCCACGATGGGGACAGTGACACCCCCCTTTGCTTTTCTTTTTTCTTCATAGCAGAACATTCGTACTAAGAGTAGTACTAGTATCACAGTAGTAGTGGCCGGCGGCTTGAAGGCCAGCTAGAAGAGGCCCCCAGCGATTTGAGACGGCTCAACCCTGGCGACACAGCTCGACGTGGTGGATGAGGAGGCCAAGGTCGTGACGGCGAGGTGGCTCGCATGAGGGCGCGGCAGCCCTGCGCATCACGGCGACACACGGCGGGGTTCGGCGGCTTGTATCTACTGCAGTTGAGGCGAGGCGCAACGATGATTCATACGGGAGGCGTGATGCGGCTCGTGGTGGCAGACGGCGGCCCAAGGCACGACCACAGCTACAACATGCGGAGATGATGACCGTGAGTGCGAAAACGGGGCTGGCGAGGCAACTTTGAGGCGGAGCAAGGCGAGGCCAGCTTGGCACAGCTGCTGCTGACGAGGCCAGCTTGGCATAGCTGCCGCTGACGAGTCCGCGGAGACGTCCGCTTCCGGGTCGTGGCTGGATCCATTGGCTCACGTTCGTGTCCTCCTCCAAGTTGCGGTCTTCTTTCCTCTTCTTCTTTTGGCAATTGAAAAACCAATCCAATACTACTACTAGCTTCACGTACTAGTACTAGTTGCTGACTTGATCAAAGCAATGATTAAAAAACGAATCTGGACCTTGCTGTACGGATTACTCATTCCCCAAAATCTGAGTGTTCACGTGGATAGTACTCAAGTACTTGGTGGACCTTTGTATGAACAGTAGCAGCGGAGTAGTACTCGGGGTTTGACCTTTTCCCGCACATGCTCGGTTGACACATACCGATCTAACATGGCGTACAGCGGTTGCAGCACAATTCCTGTCGACGTCGGCGACACGCGACTGCAAAAAATTGATCTTCCATCCGGATTCGACGGATCGCGTTGCATCGCGATATATAGAAAAAACGCCAAACACTAAATACTCTTGACCTCAGTCTCATATACGTTGCCGTTGAATCCTTCCCAAATCTTGACCGGTAAACTCATAGTTGTTGTGAATTCTTCCATGTCCGTTCTTTGTCATCTGACCAATTACAATCTTCTCGAACCCTAGAAAAGATCCCTCCAAGAACTCAATACAACCGTGCGCACGCCCCACGGTTAGGCGCCAACTGTCATGGAATTGTCACGGCAGATGTCCTAGTGTGAGGAATTAGTCGTGAGGCCAACGCATCTGTGTGGTAGCTTGAGAGGGGTTGATAGGAATCGAGAGACGCAACACAAGACACGGGTTAAGACAGCTTTGCGCCCCGGGAAACATCATCCGCTAATAGCCCTACATGTTGTCTGTGGCTGGGTCTCATTATGCTCATGGGGAGTCGCCGTAAACCGGCTCTCCTCTAGTTGTGTCTAGCCTTAACGATTATTTCCTGTCCCTCTTGGAGTGCCCTGCCCCTCCTTATATATGTTGAAGGGGCGGGTTACATGACTAGTCCTAGTAGGATTAGGATTACTCTATTACAAGTGGAGGCCTAGTCTTGCTTCCTTTGTAGGATAATATTTCTTATGCCTTTCCTCTTAAACTGGCCCACTATCATATGAACCGGCCTACTGGGCCTTGGGCTATGTCGTCCGTTTGACCCGCCCACAGGGTTACTAATGAGTCGCCAAGATCGGACGGGTTATACATCCAGCCGGGTTACACCGCGGGGTATATCCCCGACACCCTCCGTCCACGTCAACTTAGTAGACCCACAAGTCAGCCTCCCACTATGGTGGGTTCCAGCTAGCAGGGGAGTATTCATTTTTGTGTGCGTAATAAGGAGGCACTTCCTTGCGTGCGAAAATATAGCTGGTGGGTCTGAACTGTCAGCGGGGGGAACGTTTTTGTTCACGAAATACAGAGGCCCTTCCGATGGGTCCCAGCTGCCACGTGGAGGAATCATTATTTTGCGCGTAATAAGGAGGAATTTCCTTGTGTGCGGCCGTGGACCCAGCTGTCAGCCTCTCAACGTATAGTCCACAATGTATGTCGTTCGTTGACCATGTTGACCACGCCGCGCCAAGAGCACCAGGGCGGTGGACGATGGTGAGGCCTAGGAAGGGGACAACGCGGAGCCGGGAAAACGCGGCAGTGGATGACCAGGCTGAGGGGAGTACGAGCTCTGACTGGTTGCGTGCAGGGTGAGGCTGACGTCGCCGGAAAATAACAGGATGTGCGGGTGGGTAGAGGGATGGCACAGCCGGCCATGGGAGGAGGGAGCAGGCAGTCCCACCGGCTCTGGTTTGGGCGGCTGCAGCAGGAAGATCAGAGATTGAAGAAGCACGGCGGCCATTGGATGGACATCCAACAGTCACTGCTCTGTGTTGACTAAGTTGACAAAGCCTTGCGTACGTGTCAATTTGTTTTTTAGGACGGCGTCGTCATCAACCTAGTTGGCCCAGAAGTTAGCCTCCAAATATGTGGAAAACATCATACATCCCATTAGCCATTATTTTCAATAATTTACAGTCCATTTGCTAATTCTTAAGGATATTTTCAAGCCCATATTCTTTTTATTAGCATTACAAACCATATATTCTGGGCACTGCTAAAAAATTCAACGAAATTTTGCATATTTCGGTGGGTCCGAACTCTTTTAATCACGGAATTTTGAGTCACAGTAAAAATAATTTTTTAAAAATTATATCAAAATAAAATTCAAAATAAATCTCCGCAAAAACATGAATGAAATTTAAAATATTTACTAGAAAGACGCCCGTGCGTTGCACGGAACATGAAGATGCATTTGTATGAGTAATTTATCTTGTGGGAGAAAATGATGAACAAGAGAAGGTCGTATCTCCAAGTGTGGAGAGGAGTGCGGGTAAATTGTCATAGTTTCCTTCCTATCCGTTAGATATAGATCAGGCAGCCTATCTTGTAGGATGGCAGGCACACCATCATCACCAACTCTGCTTTTTATAAGAGTAGAGAAATCCAGAAAAAATGATATTTTAATGTAATCGCCGGTTGGCTTTGGTTTAAAAATTTACAGCCCATTCCCTACAACTTATAGCCCATTTTCTGGGGAAGCCCATTTCTTACTACTTACATCCCTCCTCCTCTTGAAAGATTTGCAGCCCAGCAGGGCTCAGAAAAGCAAGTAGGCCTCGGTTGGATATTCTCCAAAAAAGAACCGGGCTAGCCATTTTCAGAAATAATAAAGATATGAACTGGGCTCTTCATGTGCTTAAATAAAAGCGTAGGTGTGGCCTAGACGGGCCACAACCCCCACACAGCGCGCAGTTGAGCTCCGTCTCTAAAACTAAAAAACAACTGGGCGAGCTGTTGTGTCCCTGGTGTTATCCACTCGTTGTGTAATTTTCTCGTTCATTGACTACATTGACAATGGTGTGGGACCTAGTTGTCAAACAATTAGGAGGAAGTATTTTTTGGCTTGTAATAACGAGGCACCTGCTTGCGTAATGCAATGACCCTGGTGGGTCCCTACTATCAGCCACTCCACGTACAGTCATCTCCTGATTCCTCTCGATTGTTGACCATGTTGACAATGCCAGATGGCGGTGGGCACAGCGAGCGAACCAAGGCAGAGAACGACGGCGAGGCCTCGGACGGGAACGAACAGGAGCCGTGGAAGGTGTGGCAGTGTAGTGCAGCCGGAGGGGAGTACGAGGGCAACAACATGTTACTCAAGCTTACAAACAGTACAAAAAGCCCAAGGATTAATTGTTCATCAAATTTAGACAAAACCCAGATTGAACATGGCAATAACATCTAACCCAACCACTCTTTTTTGCAGTCACAAACAAATGGATCGGTTTGATCCATAAAATCAACATCATGTGCAAAAAAATATTGGAGGATGACTACAAGTTGTTGTAAATAGAAGTCGAGCACGTTCAGAAGCCCATTTGTCCACCTGAAACTTCTTTTTTTGCTGTTCAACATGTCCGTCCGTGAGAAATCTCTTGCTGAAAAACTTAAGCCTCATGGACAATAGTAACCTCGCATTCAACAGGAAGAATGTGACAAAGCTTCTGTTTCCCTGGTTGGATGCATATCCTTCCATCGTTATTGTTCTCAAATGAATGTCATGAGAACTGAGAAAATCCTGGTGCTTATTACGCCACCGATTGGTTATACGTTTTTCTCCATGTGTTAGTGCCTAAGTATACATGAAGATTGAAAATAGTTAAGGTGTGAAAAAAGAGTATGTTGAAAGAGCAACAACTGAACGGTTAATTCTAGTACAATATATACGGTCTTTCAATGTGCATGAAATCATCACCTTTTTATATAAATTCTCCAGAGATCGAAATCATCGCAGCAAGCCTATAATTATGTTCAGATAGTTGTGAAGGAAACGTCTGCGATGATTTGAGGCATAATGGAGCACAAACTAACATAGTTGCTTTGTAACTCACATTATGTGTCCAGAATCAAGATTTGGATGATGCACTCACATGGAGTAACCACTTGAGGTAAAACTTGGCAGGGCTTAGTTATTTGGCCAGATAAAGGTTCTGTAAAAATTTCATACCAATTGGTTTTACCAAAATGGTACTTCCTTCACAACTATTCCCTTTGTCTAGAATCTTGCAAACATTCTAGAGAAATATTGGCTTGATGAACCATGCCCAAAATGGGTGGAGGTAGGTTATATGGATAATAGAAGGCCTAGAAAAATTGGCAGCCATAATGGAGCAAGATAAGATGTACTTGCTTCACAAACTGAAATTTTGGGCAGAATCAAATAGTTGAATGTGAGCTCACATGGAGTCATGAAATGAGCTCTACTTTGGTGGAGGGCTATGATATGATGATATGAGGGATCGTGCAAAATGTCAACCCATTTGGACATTCCTAGCTTGTATTTACTTCACAACCACTTTCCTCAGACAGGAACTTTGGAAAATCATAATTAAATAATTACTAGTCAAATGAGGTTGCACTTTGTCATGTGGCAATGATATGGACAGGAAAAGGTGTCCAAGGAGTTTGAGGTCAATTGGGCAAAGATAAATGGCACTTGCTTCACATTCTGCCATTTAGGACAGAATAGGAAATGAATTATTTGAGCAAGATGATAAACATGAAAAATGAAATATTTTGCCATATTTGAGAAATATATGACCCAAAAAATTTATGTAAATTATTTGGGAATTTTTAGGAGTGATGTAAATAAAGGTTGCTTCACAACCTAGGGCAGACAGGGTTATTCCTTTAATAGAAAAAGGAATATTCCTGAGAAAAAGAAATTAGGGTTTGGTCAAGCAGTGAAGTGACATGATCTTGGCAGGGTTTTGAGAATGATGAGCCACTTGGGAGGGGAAAAAGAGGATGATTTCCCAGGTGACAAGGCCACAGAACCACTCCAAAAAGAAAAACAGAGCACAAACCAATAAATCAAAAACAAAAAGGAAAGGGCCAAAATCCAGGCTGTTACAACTCTTACCCCCTTAAAGAAATCTCGTCCTCGAGATTTATTTGCTCTCGGAACAAGTATGACTTGAGGATACCATTTCCAACTTGGGCATCCTTTTTTCCTTTATTTATTGTCCCCCCAAGAATTTCAGATGATCAACTTACCTTGCTCTCGGGTGGCTTGCTTCACCTTTCCCCAAATTTTGATGGGTCTTTGCTCATATACCAAATCCTTTTGCTGATGTTGATTCTTTCATATCTGCGGTGATATCCAACGGATTTGAGCATAAATTTCCTTTTGTCATGAAACCTTTTTATTTACATCATGGGGTTCTTTGCAAGCCTTTTGGGTTCAATAAATGCTTAGAACTAATCATGGCCATCTTCTGACGGGATCTGACTGCTCATATGTGCACTGATTTATCTTGATTTATTTCCTTTGGCTCGAGCATGTGGCATACACCAGAGATTTGACTGCCTTCTGTTGTGAGTAATATAACGGCGTATGGAGTTATAGTAATGTCATACCTCAAACATTTACATCTTGAGACTTTGCCCGACAGGGGCTGACGGACAAATGCTTTTCCTGACAGACTGACCACGTACTTGATTCCGTCGGCGAGTATGTCGGGTCTGAGCTGATTATTCGGCTTTTGACTTTCTCATTTTGTCGGTATACCTATTGTTGGGAATATGCATATCAAGCGGGTCAGCGGCATATAAAAATCCTTGTAAATAGAGTAGGCCGCTGAAGATGTATGTCTTTATGGATCCATATGGAATTATGGCCTCCAACTGACTTGGGGTACCCGGACCCTGATGGTCGTGGAAAATACATCATACCTTTGTTGTCAGTCTCACCCTTTAACGGTCATGATTTTCTTTGTCAGGATACCTTGCTAAAATAACTTGGCCACACATGTCCTTGATTCTTCGTATGACCATGGATGTGATTAATGTTTTTGAAATTATTCCTTGTGCTTGTTTTTCTGACCTGTGTCCACACATATATGACATGTACTCGAGGTTTGTAGTTGTACGGAGCTCATTGCTGAGGCCAATCATACAAGAAGGTGACAAGAGTTTATATATCACCTTGTCTGACCTTGTCGGTGTCAAAACCGGCGGATCTCGGGTAGGGGGTCCCGAACTGTGCGTCTAGGCGGATGGTAACAGGAGACAAGGGACATGTTGTTTTTACCCAGGTTCAGGCCCTCTCAATGGAGGTAAAACCCTACTCCTGCTTGATTAATATTGATGATATGGGTAGTACAAGAGTAGATCTACCACGAGATCGTGAGAGGCTAAACCCTAGAAGCTAGCCTATGGTATGATTGTTTTTCGTCCCACGGACTAAAACCCTCCGGTTTATATAGACACCGGAGAGGGTTAGGGTTACATAGAGTCGGTTACAAATGGGAGGAGATCTACATATCCATACGCCAAGCTTGCCTTCCACGCCAAGGAAAGTCCCATCCGGACACGGGACGAAGTCTTCAATCTTGTATCTTCATAGTCCGTGAGTCCGCCAAAGGTTATAGTCCGCCATCCGGACACCCCTAATCCAGGACTCCTCAGAGCTCCTCGAACCAGGCTTCAATGACGACGAGTCCGGCGCGCAGATTGTCTTCGGCATTGCAAGGCGGGTTCCTCCTCCGAATATTTCATAGAAGATTTTGAACACAAGGATAGTGTCCGGCTCTACAAAATAAGTTCCACATACCACCGTAGAGAGATAATATTTACACAAATCCAATATGCTGACGTATTCCGCAGCGTGACATCACACCACGGCCAAGCCTTTATTCGAATCATTTTCTTGTCCCACATCAACAAGACTTAGCGAGGCGGTTTCCTTGGCACGTCTTGTCGAAGTAGAGATCGTGTCCCCTTATTCCGGGATTCTCATCAATAAGGGCGTGGGTAACCCTACCGTGCCGTTAATTACGGCGCTTGGGAGATAAGCGAGTTTTACCAGGCTTTTGGGGGGCACATAGTTTCGTCCGCCCATATAAGGGGATAAGGATCCACCTTTCTCATCTACGCCTTCTTCCTCCTTTGCTTATCCATTTTCACGCACTCGAGCTCCAGCGCCCAAGTCCGCACATCCCACCTCAACCTTCTCCAGCCATGTCCGGAGCGGGAGGCAAGTGGATGGCCTCCTCCGTCACGGAGGGACACATCAAGAAGCTGAGGAAAGCCGGATACTTGTCCAATGACATCGCGCACCGGCTCCCGACAAGGGGCTGCTCATCCCCACCCCCAGGCCCCATGAGAGGGTGGTGTTCCTCACCCATTTCCTCCGCGGACTAGGTTTCCCACTTCACCCATTTGTCCAGGGGATCATGTTCTACTATGGCCTGGATTTCCATGATCGGCCCCGAACTTCATCCTCAACATCTCGGCGTTCATCGTGCGTGTGCGAAACCTTCCTCGCATCCAGCCCCACTTCGGCTTATGGTCAAGACCTTCAATGTCAAACCGAAGGTAGTGGGCGGCCGCCAAGCGGAGTGCGGAGGCGCCATGGTGGGCAAGATGCCCAACGTTACATGGCTCGAGGGCTCCTTCGTGGAGACCATAAAGGGGTGGCAATCGGGGTGGTTCTACATCACCGAGCCGCGTAACCCTGAATGGGCAGCGGCCCCCGAATTCCAATCTGGCATCCCCACACGGCTCACCTCCTGGAAAAAGACGGGCCTGTCATGGGGTAATTCGGAGGAGCTGACCGGACTCCAAACCTGCATCCAAAACCTGGTGAGCAAGAAGCTCAAACTCGTCAACGTAGTCCAGGTCATGCTCATCCGCCGGATCCTCCCGTGCCAACAACGGGCTTTCAGTTTGTGGGAGTTTGATCCGGCACAGCACCGAACCCTGAGTAGGCTCTTCGACACTACGCATTTAATACGCTGGAAGGTGTTGTTCAAAGCACCGAGGCTCCCGCATCCGCCATCGAGGATCGCTGATTCAGTCTGCAAAGATCAAGCCAACGCGGTAAGCTATTTTACCCTTTACGGGTTACTTGTTTTCCATATTTTGATTCTATGCGGGATCTAAACTCCCTTACCTTTGACAGGATTGGCAGAAGACGTCCGGGCAGATTGACTGTCCGGCTCCCTTTCCCGAAGACCCAGCGGACGCCCGCTTAACGGGGCTGCTGGTTCCGGTACCTTACGTGGTGCCGGAGAAGAAGGCCAAGAAGAAGGCCACGGGAACTCGAAAGAGTTCCCGGCGCCCAGTGGTGTCGGATTCATCGTCCGATGACTCCAAGGCGCACTCCTCCCACGAAGACGAGGAGGAGGAAGAAGAGGCCTCTCCCCTCCGGGGGGAGTAACGAAAGGAAGGCCGCCCCAACCGGGGGCGGAGGGTCCAAGAAGGAGGACCTTCCACGGACTACTCCACCGACGCCGACGACGGCGAAGAGGAGTGGCCATCCAGGCCAAGCCCTCAGCAAAATCGTAAGTATCCGGATACCAGAATAACTCATGGCGTTCCTTTGTTGCACAGTATCTTCTGACGCCGAATATAATCATGCAGTCCTCCCAAGGTCGGGCTCGATGATTCGTCGAGCGGCTCCCTGGGTTCGTCGGATGTGAATAGCACTTCACTTCCGGCCGCCTCCTCTCCTCGCGCTGCGGATGATGCCAAGGTGGAGTCGCAAAATGGTCCAAGCCAGGAGGAGGTGGTCCTGGAGGCACCGCAAGGCGACCTCCCGGACTCCAGACGCAAAGGGGACAAAACCCCCAAGGTCTCCAAGTCCGGCCCTAGGCCGGACACCGCACCGGAACCTTCAGTGGTTCCGGAGTCCCGTGCGCCCCCTAGTAAGAAGGGCAAGCCTACGACGCCGGTGCCCTCCGTCCAACCGGAGGCACCGGATAATGTGTTGGAGGTGCTTAATGGCGCCTCCATCGACGAGGAGCACCGCACTATTATGAGTGTGGTGATCCGAGAAAAATTCATCCGCCAAGAGCGGGCTGGTCAAGCTTTAATGCCAGCCTTCTAACGAGCTTTGAGGTATGTATTTAAGATATGTAAAAATATTACCGCATAGACAGTAGCCCACGATGCTCGGTTTGGTGTTCGGAAAGAAAAACCGAATCGAGTATCTAAAAGATATCTGCAGGAGTCTAACATAAGTATGTCAATATGGGAATGCAGGCTGCACAAGACCTCTGTCGCCTTTTGTGGAGGTTGATGCATTGAAGCGAGCCTCGAGCGGTCCGAGAACGAGCTCGGCCTTGCCAAGAAGCAGCTCGAAGACAAGGAAGGTAAGTAATACCTTATGTAAGTATATAAAAAGATGTGGTTGCAAAAAATGACAGGACCAACGTGAGTATTACAGGGGCCACAATCGAGGTGGCGACCCTGAAGGAAGCGGTGTCCAAGGCCGAAGACAAGGCGGCCGTGGAGCGCACCGAGCAAGAGAAGCAGGAGGCGCAGGTGGCGGAGGTGCAGCAAGAGCTCCAGGCTCTCGTGGGAAAACACGAGAGTTTGGAGCTCGACTCAAAGACTCGAGAGTCCGAGCTCACCTCGGCCCTTGAGAGCGCCAAATCTGCCAAGGCCGAAGCCCAAAAAGCCCTCCAGGAAATTGAGGCGATGAAGAAGATAGCGGCGGGTAAGGCATTCTTTATGCAAATCAAGCACGTGAAAGTGAATTACTTGTTACTTACCCGAGTCCGGAGCTCTCCAGAGGCGTTCGCAGATCTTCCCCTGTAGTGTGTCCGGACGCGCCATTCTACCGAGCGAAGAGGGGAGCTCGACGGAGAAGGTGTTCTGGTCTCAAGATCTTTGAGGCCGGACACCCGGTGCCCTTGAGCGACCAGCTGAAATAGCTAGTCGAGCTCCATAAGGTGGCCGAACAGGCCATGAAGTGTCTCATAGTCCGGCTGTGGCACAGGAAGCCATGCACAGGAGCTACTTCGGGCTGGTGAGGCGGCTGGTGGATGCCTGTCCATGGCTTGAAGTCATCAAGCGCTCCGTATGCATCGAAGGTGCCCGTAGGGCCCTTGCTCGTGCTAAAGTGCACTGGGGCAAGATGGACGCTGAGAAGCATGTGACGGACGGACCACCGTCGGGCAAGGAGCATCGCAAGCCCGAGATGTATTATGAGGGCGTCCTGAAGGGTGCTCGCCTTATAGCAGATGAATGCTCCAAAGATGTAATTTTTTAGTAAACTCGCATTTGTGATCCTGTACGCTGAAAACTTGTTCATATGCGCTAAGCAACGCTTTTGAATTTAAAATATTACCTTCTGTGCGGCCGTATATTAAATTTGAGAGATGGTGAGTCGTAAACACGCTTCCATGCCATGAGTCTTTGGGGTGTTCGGGATAAACTTGAGCGCTCTTTTTCCCATTCTTGGGTCCTTCGAGGGAGGCACTCAACACAACGGACAAGGCAATCGGACTATAATGCTTGAACACTCTACTTAGCCATAGAATTCTATAATTTTAAATTTCGGCGAAGCCCCTAGTATTCGGAAGACCGAGTTCGGGGCGCTATCCACGCCTAGGCCGAACAAACCCGACTCCTCGCTCTAAGCGGCATAAGTCTTTAGGGACTCGAAAACCTCTCGGCGACCAGCTCTCGCCCTATCATGACGGTCAGTTTTAGCTTTCTCCATCGAGGTGCTTAGCCCAGCTCAACCGGGCACAATCGTAGTGGTTCTCCCGGCGCTACCTTAGCCGATATAACGTAACGTAAGGTACCAAAACATGGGAGCCGGGCAAACCCAACTATTGACCCAAGACATGATTCGAGCCGATGCATATAATGCTATAAGTTCGGGTGCCGCACTTGTGAAAGTGTTCGGACTTATCACACCGTATGTTGGGGTACTTAAGCCCTGGTGTATTTAGCGTACCAAAGTGTACGGGTGCAACATGTCATTAATGAACATATATAGATAAAAAAGGGAATGCACTAATAGACAAAAGCTATGTATTGTTTATTCGAAAAGGTTGCGGTAAAAGTAGGACGATATAAATAGTGTGATAAGCAAGATATGGGACTATTTGGCATGTCCCCCTCCAGGGCGAGCTGCGGGATGATATGTGAAACAAGTATACTGCTCGTTATAGAGACCACCTGGACACTCGACGTAGCTTTCTGCCTCCCTGGCTGTTGCATCGTGTGTTCGGCGATTGTACTGCCGGACAGGCCTTCCGTAGAGTGGAGTCCTGAAAGTAAGAAAAAGAATGACAAAATCGGGAGCCCCTAGTGTGGTTGTGCCGCATTTTGGGCATGCCATGGTCGTGCCCCTCCCCCTATGCCCATGGTGTTTCCAGAGCGTAGTTATGTACGCGTAGTACTGGTTTCACAATTTCGCGAGGGCTGGGGTTGGGGCCGCATTGCTACGCTTGCTCGAAACGTGCCAGGCGGTCTTGTTGTAGGTTACTCCGAGCGCGCTTGATGGTGTCCGGACGTTTAATAGCCGGACTGGAGAATTTCCTTGAGAGGTTGCTTTGTACTTCCGCCGCGAGGGCTGCCGTATGCTCCTCCGTTCGGAGAGAGCGTTCATGTTTCCATTGACCGTAATGACTCCTCGAGGGCCTGGCATCTTGAGCTTGAGGTATGCGTAGTGCGGCACCGCATTGAACTTTGCAAATGCGGTTCGTCCGAGCAGTGCGTGATAGCCACTGCGGAACGAGACTATGTCGAAGATTAACTCCTCACTTCGGAAATTATCCGGGGATCCGAAGACCACCTCAAGTGTAACCGAACCTGTACAGTTGGCCTCTACACTTGGTATGATGCCTTTAAAGGTCATCTTTATGGGTTTAATCCTTGAGGGATCTATACCCATTTTTCACACTGTATCCTGATAAAGCAGGTTCAGGCTGCTGCCGCCGTCCATAAGGACTCTAGTGAGGTGAAATCCGTCAATGATTGGGTCTAGAACCAATGTGGCGAATCCGCCATGGCGGATGCTAGTGGGGTGGTCCCTTCGATCAAAAGTGATCGGCAGGAGGACCATGGGTTGAACTTTGGGGCGACTGGCTCCAACGCATATACGTCCCTGAGTGCACGCTTCCGCTCCCTTTTGGGGATGTGGGTTGCGTATATCATGTTCACCGTCCGCACTTGTGGGGGGAAGCCCTTCTGTCCCCTATTATTCGGCGGCCGGGGCTCCTCCTCGTCATCGCTATGCAGCCCCTTGTCTCTGTTTTCAGCACTTAACTTGCCTGCCTGCTTGAACACCCAACAATCCTGTTGGTGTGATTGGCTGGTTTTTGGGGTGCCGTATCCGCACGAGCGATCGAGTATTCGGTCCAAACTGGACGGGCCCGGAGTATTTCTTTTAAATGGCTTTTTTCGCTGACCGGGTTTAGAGCCTCTGAATCCGGCATTAACTGCCGTATCCTTAGCATTGTCGCTGTTAATGCGACGCGACCTGCCATTGTTGTCCTCGGTATCCGAATTACCAGGGCTCTTGGTCATGTTATTGCTACGAGCTAGCCAGCTGTCTTCTCCCGCGCAAAAGCGGGTCATGAGTGTTGTGAGGGCTGCCATGGATTTCGGCTTTTCCTGTCCTAGGTGCCGAGCAAGCCACTCATCACGGATGTTATGTTTGAAGGCTGCAAGGGCCTCTGCGTCCGGACAGTCGACTATTTGATTTTTCTTGGTTAGGAACCGTGTCTAGAATTGTCTGACCGATTCCTCTGGCTGCTGAATTGTGTGGCTTAGGTCATCGGCGTCTGGTGGTCGCACATAGGTGCCCTGGAAATTGTCGAGGAATGCGGCTTCCAGGTATTCCCAACAACCAATTGATTATGCTGGCAAGCTGTTAAGCCAATGCCGAGCTGGTCCTTTAAGCTTGAGTGGGAGGTATTTGATGGCATGTAGATCATCACCGCGGGCCATGTGGATATGAAGGAGATAATCCTCGATCCATACCGCAGGATCTGTTGTGTCATCGTATGATTCGATGTTTACGGGTTTGAAACCCTCGGGGATTTGATGATCCATTACTTCATCTGTGAAGCATAGTGGGTGTGCGGCGCCTCTGTACTGGGCTATATCACGACGTAGCTCAAACGAGCTTTGTCTACTTTGTTCGGCCCGGTCGGATTTACCATATCCGGCATGACGGTTATCGTCACGTGTCGTGGGGCACCCACGCGATCCATAGATCGATCTTGTTTGCCTTGCCTTGTCCTCCAATATATCTCGCAGGTCTGGCGCATTTCCCCGTGCCTTGGTATTCTTTGAGCGGCGCGGGTGCGGCTTGAGTGGAGGGCCGAGAGGCCTCTCTGTCGCGGCCACGAGGTGGCCGGTCGGCCGCATCATGCGCTGGTGTGTAGGTCTAGGTGCTTCCTCCTCTAATCGGGGTAGCAGCCTACGTTTTGGGTAGCTCTTGGAGGGGCGTTCGAGTTCGTACTCTTCGGCCGCAAGGACTTGATCCATCTGCCGGCTAGCAAGTCTTGGTCAGCTCTAAGTTGTTGCTGTTTTTTCTTGAGGCTGCTCGCCGTGGCCATAAGCCTGCGCTTGAAACGCTCTTGTTCGACGGGATCCTCGTGCACGACAAATTGCTGCCGTCGAGGCTTGCCTCGTCTTCGGAGGGAGGCATGTAATTATCGTCCTCTACCTCTCTGTGTGTCGCTCTCTCATGAGGGCTGGTTTCTCCATCCTCCTGCACTGAATCCTGCTAGAGGGGGTTGTCTTCGGCACTGTCCGGGGTGTTATTGTCTCCCGTGCCGGAATCACCGTTTTTGCTTTGGCGGGATTTAGAGCGGCGCCCGACGCCGGGCGCTTAGGCTGCTTCTTGAAGGGTCATCCTCTGTTGTTCCATCGCTGTTCCCTTCTTTTGGGGTGTCCACCATGTATATGTCATACGACGAGGTGGCCTTCCAAAGGCTCTGTAGGCGCTGGTTCTTGGTCGTCTCCTCGCATCGGGCGTCCATACCGCCGATGTCATCGTAGTCGAAGTCGAGCATGTCGGTTAAATCATCGGCGGTGGCTACGAAGTGGGTGGTGGGTGGGCTTTGAATTTCTTCGTCGTCCGCATCCCAACCTTGCTGACCATAGTCCAGCCAGGGCTCTCCTGATAAAGAGAGAGACTTTAGTGAATTCAGAATGTCGCCGAAGGGCGAGTGCTGAAAGAAGGGGCACGGAAGGTTCGGAGTCCGGAGGGGAGTCCGGCACCTCGATCGCCGTAGAGATTGCAGCCCCGAGGCGGTGTCCAGCCACCTACCCTCGGTTGGCGCAATCGGCTCCAAGCTAAGGGTCGGAGCGGGCACAGGTGCGGCCTCCAGGGCACTGTTCGGCGGCAGAGCTAGATCATGCCCATCGTAACAGTGCGGCTCGCACGGTTGTGGCTCGGATCCGTCAAAGATCAAGTCTCCGCGGACGTCAGCCGTAGTTTTAAACTTCCAAATCTGACCTGATGGCGGGCGTAGCTTCGATCTGCTCCAGATGGCTGCCGAATTGGCCCGAAGTGCAAAGCCGCCCGAATCTTAAGATCTGTCCGGGGAGAATAGTCTCACCCTGGACCGCATCGTTGTTGATGACCGGAGGAGCCATCGGGCCTAAACATGACGGCGACGAGAGGAACTCTCAATGAAAGCACCAATGTCGGTGTCAAAACCGCGGATCTCGTGTAGGGGGTCCCGGCAAGGCGTCTAGGCGGATGGTAACAGGAGACAAGGGACACGATGTTTTTACCCAGGTTCGGGCCCTCTCGGTGGAGGTAAAACCCTACTCCACCTTGATTAATATTGATGATATGGGTAGTACAAGAGTAGATCTACCACGAGATCGTAGAGGCTAAACCCTAGAAGCTAGCCTATGGTATGATTGTTGTTAGATCCTCTGGGACTAAAACCCTCCGGTTTATATAGACACGAAGAGGGTTAGGGTTACATAGAGTCGGTTACAAATGGGAGGAGATCTACATATCCGTATCGCCAAGCTTGCCTTCCACGCCAAGGAAAGTCCCATCCGGACACGGGACAAAGTCTTCAATCTTGTATCTTCATAGTCTAGGAGTCCGGCTAAAGGTTATAGTCCGGCCATCCGAACACCCCCTAATCCAGGACTCCCTCGGACCTTGATGACTGTTGATTTTGTGATGTCATCTCCCGATCTTGTCGATCCTTGTAATTCATGAGATGTATCTCTTGTTATCTTCATTTGCATGGCTCACGATGTTGTTAGATCCGTACCTTTCTTAGGTATATCTGCTGGATCAGTGTCGTATCCCGTATAAGTGACCGATCTGACCCCGGAGACATGCGTACCATATGTATAATAGTCATATGCAACTGAATACCATATTATTGTGGCAGGCATATGTTTTGACTGAATTGTTCCTCTAACAAAATTATTGCAAATTTGATCCTTGAGATGTACTGCCATATACTGCCAACTCATCATATAATCACTGAGGACGGTGCATAGTGTGGTACTAACGCGGACCGGGTGGCTTACGAGGGAAGCCATCCGAGTAGCTTGCTGAGGAAGACTCTTAGATTCTGCTCGAGGCTTTTATGCAGGTATCGTGCGTAAGAAATCTCGATAGCTTACACACGTAAGCTTGGTCGGATTATTGTCTTTGGAGAAACTTGAGTTCCGTACTTGAGAAGCTTCTCCTCGGGTTTGCTTGTTGAGAAAAATTCATTTCCGTCTGTCAGAAGCTTTTACCGAGGTATCTTGTTGAGAAAGATCGGGTACCGTGGGCCGGAAATTTTCACATATCATGCTGAGGACAAATTTGAGGAGCCTTGCCTCTTAAATTTCTTCCGATAGCATGGGGAATAATGTTGGGTTTCTTATATCCAAAACTTCATACTGATATGCAGACTGAAATCCATGCACACTTCCATAATATCTTGCGGCTGATTATTTGCATGAGAAAATTTGTTTGACTGTCTTCCTTGAGCATATCACATCCTGACTTTCTCTTGGAGTATAACATATTTCAAGTACCATTTATTGTTGAGCCAAAACTTTGCCTATGATCCATACTGTTGACTAAAAAATATACCGTTGGTCTTGCATCTTACTTGTGTTTCTGCTGGCTGGACCATTACTGCTGTAGAATTGATGCGGATAATCAACCCAAGACACAATTGGTATTCTGAGCAGATATTCCTTATATCATGCGGTTGAATGAGAAGGCCATAATGTTTAGCTGAGATTCTTCCAAATATTTGAAATACTTATTACTTCTTCGAGTCCGGTGTCAGTTGATGAGCAACTCTTTATAGGGGAAAAATAATGTAACACCGGGGCCCAAAAAGAAAGAAGCGAAAGACAACTCAACTAAACAAAAGCACACAACAACAATCAATTTACACACAATCAATGTCGCATTTTACTGCTAGTCACACAATATGCATGCCTACTTAAGCACACAAATCTTGCGGGATCTCCGTCTCTACGATCTAGCATGCTGTGATGATGTGCACGAGGACGAATAAATGTGTGGTAGAATGGGTGTAAACAACGCTACACCAAGTGCTAGCTTAGCCAGGTAGCAACCTGGACTAGCTCGGAGGCGAGGACGCACTCGGTAATCATGTAGTGGGACACGAAGGTTGCAACCACATTATTATCAAGCGGATGGAAAAAGATCCGTACTCTTCCAAGAAATAGGATAACGGGGAAAAACTGAGGCTGTTGGCACTGCCCTTTCTTGATAACTAAGATCATTAAGGGTTGCCAAAATAACAATAAAAAGGACGATCCGTGATACAAGCATGTCTACCACCGAAACAAATGGTGGTGCTGAAGGAAATAATTTGGCGCGATACTTGAGCACCATTTTTGCAAATAGTGTCAGGATCACTTGGCATCACTCTGCTGGGACAGAAATGACACCAAACACAGAAAGAAAAAGAAACTTGAGAAATGCAGAGGCTGGGCTGTAGTGGATCTGACCCGATGCCAGCTACACTCACCAGATAAACAATTAGTAACAAATAATAAGGCTATATGCATGCTATGCAACAAACAAATGCAACAACCAAATGCAATAAACAAGCCGAACTCTATACTACCGATTACTACCGGTTTCTACCGCTTGCGTTGACTAGGGCGTCCTACAGCCATACCTGCTCCGATACCAAGCCTGTGGCACCCCGGCTCAGAGAAACCGGAACGCCCCGTATTCCAGCCCAGAGATCGAGGAGAAGTCTCTGGAATACGACACTGCTTGACATAGAACAAATCAGCTCTTATTACAAGAATAATAATTACACGGGTCTGATGTTACAATGATCACATCAGCATGGCGACACTACGCCTGCGATACTACACTTGCTCTATGATAGCAGCGGTACATCTCGTAGCAGCGGAAAACTTCTAGCAGCGGAACAACAACGAAGGTGGTGAACTCCACTCCGCAGGTACTCTGGTTGGGACACGATCTAGCTCGCATGCACGGCAACCTCGACAAGCAATAAAGCAATCATGGCAGCACATGCAATCTGGCATGACACGCCAGGTCAGTATATTGAATGTACTTGCAAGCTCACAACAACCATGAACATCAAGGCAAGACAATAACATAGCATAAGCAGGTTAATTACTTAACAACTACCCTGATGAAGCAACTACTAAGCCTGGCATGAAACTAATACAATACTGATAAACCAACGTCTCATATCTCCATAACCATATCTCTCTTGGCTAACCGGCCAAGCATTATACCATCTCGATCACTCATGATCAAAACCACACGGTGATCTTTGCGGCGATCACTACCATGACCAACACTTGGTCTCAAACTGTGATCTTTCCGGCGATCACAACCACGACCAACACTTGGTCTCCAACATCATCTCAACATCCTGCCAATATGTAGCTCAACATATCAACATATAAATCACCTATAAGTCATTCCGTCATGTGAGTGTTGATCGAACGGTGGGACCTAGTACGGACGCGACTATCGATAGATTAAATACACTCTGCAGAGGTAGCACACTGTACCCACACCACATAACCCATGGCCTCGCACTCCCATTCGGGTGGATCAACGGCGTTCCGACAAAACCGATCTACTGCCATGACACTCTCCCGGCCACTCCGACTCACTCCCCATTGGGCTAGTCCTGGGTGGCCCCGTGTCTACCAAAGACACCAACGGCCACCGTTGTGGCCAAAACAATAAACGGTCCCACACAGGGACAACCCGGGTACAACAACAACAACGGGCACACAAGGTTATGTCTGCTTACCGGGCAAGGGTACACACGCCCATAACCTTCCCTAGTTGGAGGCACCGGCGAGAGGCACGACAATAGACCGCATTAGGGCCTTCCCAAAAAGGCAAATGTGGTTGCACTGGAGAAAGCCCGGTTCGGCGGCACCTGACCAACTTAATGACGGAATTTATCCCCAAAAATATAACTGTGGTAACTGATACTCCGATATCAACTATCAAACTATCAGCCAAATCATAGCAATATCCAACAAATAATCCAAACATAATCTTATCATCTCAAAATACTCCAAGGGTAGCACAACACTACTGTCATGATGGATCCGAAAACAATAATCCTACTACTCCGATAACAAGAATGAAGCTATTCAGCTAAGATCCACATGTAAACATCATCTCCGAAAATAATACTCCAAGCAACAGAACATCAACTAGCATCATGAAAATAATCATACTAACCACTAATAATCCAAAGGCAGCATGATATCCAAAGTAATACTCCAAAATATAATAACAGATACCATCATGGAAATAATCATAATACCAACCACTAATACTCCCATGACAACATGATACTCATCAACTGCAAGCATAACTCCTAGTAATCCAAACAATAGCATGGCAACAGCAAGATCAACATAATACTCCGAGAAAATGCCATGCACAAAGTCATCTAGCTAAAGCAATATTTTAAACAAGTTCAAATAGATTAAACCATGTCACTGCATTACAGTGATTTAAATGGAGGGTGTGGCTTGCCTGGGGTGGCAGAAATCACCGGGAGAAAGTGCGAGAAACTCGCGGAAAGGATCGCCGGAAAACGTACTCTCTCGGAGGGGGCTGAATAAGGGCAGGGGCAAAATGGTCATTTTCACTGTGAGAACACCTAGTGAAAATTTTACCAAAAGATAGAGCTCGACGATATGAATAAGTGAGCGTTGGTTTCACCTCAATCGGAGTTACGGTTACGGAGTTATGGGTGTAGAAGATCAGGGACCAATCGGTGAATAAACTTCAGCAAACATGCCTCTCGGAGGAAAAACAGATAGCGCATAATAGGTAATACATTTTCTGAACGGGAAACCGTACTTTGTGCTGGAGAAGAAAGGAAATAAGCTTTCTAAACAGGGAAAGCGCACTTCAGGCAAAGGAAGAGTGTAGTACGCTTTCGCTTAAGGAAAACGTACTTAAGGAAATACGTCTGCGCTTATCCACGTGGCAGGGCGGGATCAACGCCCGGTGTGGCTGCCAGGTGGGGTCCAGGGGACAGGGGGAGGGGCCGAGCGGTCGTCGTCTTATTCCCCGCGCTGTGCCTCGCGTGAGGCAGAGGAAGGGAGCAGGGGAGATGGGCGCCGGGGAGCCGGCCAGCTCCGGTGGCCTATGGCCACGGCGCGGCCACCTGCGGGCGAGGGGCGGTTCTCTGCTCCCTCCTGGAGCAGCAGCAGCTCAGGGAAGAGGCAGGGACGACGGCGGCTCGCGGGGACAGGGCGAAGGCGGCAGACTCCGGCGAAGGACCCGACCAACTCCGGCCACCCCCGGGCGAGCAGAGACAACCTGGGTTCGTGGATACGATGCGGTCCCGTTCAGAGGTAGAATGAGCGCCGGGGAGGAGTGGAGAGGAGGGGAGGCCGTGGCGACGGAGGAAGTTACAGAGAGCTCGGGCGGTGGAGGTGCTCGGCGAGCAAGGCGCTCCGGCGAGGTGAAAGTGGGTGGGGAGAACCGCGGTGACGAGGGGAACGCGGTGGACAACTCTGGAGGAGAGGGGAGGGGCTAGGTTTGCCGGAACCATGCCGAGACCGAGGCGGCCATGGCGAACTCCGGCGAAAAGAGGAGGGGCCGAGGACTCCAGTGGGCGAGGGAGGCAAGTGAGGAGTGGATGAGCTGCGGGAGGGCTCGGGGCACTCTTATATAGCCGAGGGGAGGCTTCTCGAGGTCACGGGCGAGCTCCCGACCAAGCTTTAATGGCGGGCAGAGGCAGGGCATGGCACGGGCATGGCGTTTGCGACGCATTGATGGCGAAACATGACGAAGCACCTATGCAGGGCGACGCAGTCGAGCACGGGCGAGCTCCTGGACAAGGTTTGAGGTCGAGACGATGAGGGAGGAGACGAGCATAGTGGCCGGAACAAGACAGAGCACGCCTGCAGCCATGACACAAGGGTGATAAGCGCGCGCACTGGCGCAAGCGGCGCTCTTTGGCGTGTACAACCATGTTCAGTGGATGGACCTTGGTGCCCTTAGTCCAACTGAAGAAATAAATCGGTCCAGGGGCAAATAAGAGATTTGCACTTAGCTCCAAAAGTAAATCAGTAAGAAGGTGTTTGTAACTTGCTGTGGTTAAACCAGCTTGGTAACATGGTAAAGAGTTTTTCTGGGGTTTTTAACTAAGGAAGGACTATGATCCTGGAGGTTTTGAGGCATAATGGAGCACAAACTAACATAGTTGCTTTGTAACTCACATTATGTGTCCAGAATCAAGATTTGGATGATGCACTCACATGGAGTAACCACTTGTGGTAAAACTTGGTAGGGCTTAGTGATTTGTCCAGATAAAGGTGCTGTAAAAATTTCATACCAATTGGTTTTACCAAAATGGTACTTCCTTCACAGCTATTCCCTATGTTCAGAATCTTGCAAAATTTTTAGATAAATATTGGCTTGATGAACCATGCCCAAAATGGGTAGAGGTAGGTTATATGGATAATAGAAGGCCTAGAAAAATTGGCAGCCATAATGGAGCAAGATAAAATTTACTTGCTTCATAAACTGAAATTTTGAGCAGAATCAAAGAATTGAAGGTGAGCTCACATGGAGGCATGAAATGAGCTCTACGTTCGTGGAGGGGTATGATATGATGATATAAGGGATCATGAAAAATGGCAACTCATTTGGATATGCCTAGTTTATACTTCCTTCACAACCACTTCCCTCAGACAGGAACTTTGGAAAATCATAATTAAATAATTACTAGGTAAATGAGGTTGTACTTTGGCATGTGGCAATGATATGGAAATTAAAAGGTGTCCAAGGAGTTTGAGGTCAATTGGGCAAAGATAAATGGCACTTGCTTCACATTCTGTCATTTAGGACAGAATAGGAAATGAATTATTTGAGCAAGATGATAAACATGACAAATGAAATATTTTGCCATATTTGAGAAATATATGACCCAAACAATTTATGAGAATTATTTGGGAATTTTTAGGAGTGATGTAAATAGAGGTTGCTTCACAACCTAGGGCAGATAGGGTTATTCCTTTAATAGAAAAAGGAATATTCCTGAGAAAAAGAAATTAGGGTTTGGTCAAGCAGTGAAGTGACATGATCTTGGCAGGGTTTTGAGAATGATGAGCCACTTGGGAGGGGAAAAAGAGGATGATTTCCCAGGTGACAAGGCCACAGAACCACTCCAAAAAGAAAAACAGAGCAAAAACCAATAAATCAAAAACAAAAGGAAAGGGCCAAAATCCAGGTTGTTACACGTTTTAAGCAAACAACTAAAGAAGATCCACATGCAGGATTTTCCACATGCAGCAACGTGGGAAGATGGGCAGTGGAGCAAGGCCGGAGGAAGCTATACCTGAGGGCCATCGGGATGTATCTAGGTGGGCGCTGGCGGTCGGGATCTGCCCATACTACAGCATCGAGCAAGTGGCGAAGGCCCTACCGTGTCGGAGCTTGGTTAGAGAGAATGGAGGGTACCGCAGATCGTGACGTGCTGCCTCAATGCCATCGAACGGAGAAACGATGCACATCCTCCCTTTCCGCCGGCGGACGGGATGCGGCCGGATCAGTGACCAACGGTGCGAGAGAGAGGCCACTGCCGCCTTGTGTGAGATGGTGTGATGAGAGACAAACCCCGGCAGGCAGGCTCCATTGTATATAGTGGAGCGGATTTTTCTTTTTTCCTGACGACAATTGTTTTATATTCTTTACATGCCATTGAGGAATATAACTTTATTTAATACTAGCGCGTCAAGTCAAACTTTGTTCCGTCTACGCGTGGTACACGGCCCTCTTTCGAGTAAACAACCGCTACACGCGTGAAATTGTCATGTGGGCTGCCTTTTTGTACAAAAATGAACTCCATCGTGTACCCGCGCTGGTGTGGCCGGGAACGAGACGAGAGTACGTGCGTCGTGCGTGCACCTCTTCTTTAGGTGCAGGTACGTACGTGGGTGGGTGTGAGAGAGATGGTTTGTGCTAAGTATGCAATGTGTGTGAAACAGAGTCATGGATATATCATCTATAGAGGGAGCGATCCACGAGAAGAGAGCGGAGGGATCATCAGCGTGAGATATCGATAGAATCGAAAACAGGGATGAAGTGTGTGGCTGCGCGATCGATAAAGAGTGCCATCGAATTTGTGTTTGCCCACGTCAAAGATATAGGGCGGCTAGCCTACTGGAATTTGAGAGGGCAGAGGTGCAGTTTTTCTCTATGGCATGGATACGTACCTACAACATTCGACTATCGGTGTGTGTGTTGGGGGGGGGGAGGATACCTAACTATAGAGAGGTAGATTGACTAGTGTATGTGTGGAGAAGGAGAAAGACCTAGCTATGTATTGAGGGAGATCGATCGGCATCCATGCATATGTGTAGCAGAGGAATAAGGTTGGGAGAAAGACAAAGGTAGAGTGTTGGAGGGTTGGTGGTGGAGCTGCTTCTCACAAATGGTGGGAGGGGCCTTCTAGAAAAATGGAGGGTACGAGTGCAATATCAATAAGAGAGGGTCGGGGATGGCTGCCTGTCTATGCACGTGCGTGTGAGAGATGGGTCGGGAGGTACGCAAGGATGATGAATGGGGGGGGGGCGATATGGTTGTGGTAAGCAGACGTAACAACATAGGAAGATCAACCATCATGTGTCCGAGAAAGGGAGAGACATAACTAGTGAGGTAAGTCTACCGGTGCGTGGGGAAAAAGAATTATAGTCGACCTAGCTATATGTAGGGAGGTCGGTACGTATACATGCATGCATGTGTTAGAAGCAAATAAGGTCCGGAGAGACGGACAGGGGGAGAGGGTGCGGCTAGGAGGTGGTGCGAGAGGCCTACTATGTCGAGGGGGGAGGAGTGTGTGAGTATGAGATCAATGAAAAGAGGGGCGGGAGTGTGCACCTGCGTGGAACCGTATTGGACATAGGGGGCATGGACGGTGAGAAGAGAAGAGGGGAAGTATGTATTTGTGGTAGGCACACTTGGCTAGAGAGTTATATCAACCGATGTGTGCCGGAAAGAAGGAGCCGGGGGCCTACACACACCGTGGGTGAATGAACTAAAGAGAAATAATGATGGAGGGGACGCTGAGGGAGGGTGAGAGGGGGGCGGGCGTGTGCATGCATGATAGAAAGTTAGCGCTAGCTACCTACAAAGAGAACAAGATCGTGAAGGTGTAAAAGACGAACGGAGATCATAGTTCATTATAAAAAAGTGGATATGGATATTTGAAGAATATATCATAATGTAGAACATTGATTATAATTTGGGATAATGTGTGGTTTTGCAGCTCAGGGCTAAATACTTGTCATAATGTAGGGGGGCGGGGCACTATACTTTGTGTGATAAACACGATGTACGTATGGAACATGGTTTAGATTATGAATATCTAGTTAGTACATCAAATGTACTATTATTTGGAATCAACATCAAGTGTATTCAAAAAATTGAATTCGAGTTCATATAGTACACATAGTTCATATCTATCTCTGTAGTAATCACGTGGTGTGTTGTTAAGGTAATACACGAAAGATGGTTGAAGTTGGCAACAATCATGATTGTAGATTCTTATTCAAATAGAGAAAATAATTCAAAATTAGTTTGAATTGCAGCGGTAATATAGACATTTGGAATGCACTAAAATGTTGGTATGAGTAGGTTACATGCATTATACAGCCAGCGAAAAAATTGAATTAGACATAACATGGATTCATAGCTTTGAATAGCATTTGTATAGTAAAATGGGACAAGACTCTCTCTTTGTGTGGTGTGAATAGTTTTTTTTTAAGTTGAGGGAAGTGCGAATTTATTTGGTACCTACAAGTACAATATTACACGTTAGGCTTGTCCCTAAAATTCAACCCGCGCCTTGTTATATCCCGAAAATTCAGATATCATGCTCCCAAAACTCGCGCCTTCACAACCCGTGCCTTCCTATCCCGAAATTACAACGCGCGTGAAAAGTCCCTCCAACTGCCAAATCCCGACACGCGAAGTCCCCTTCTAACCCTGAGCCGAAAGGGCTGCTAGTTCAAATCACTGGGCGTACTTTTGTAACATAACCTACATTTTGGACAAGCGCGTCCTTAAGTCATGGTTCCCCCTCCCATCGCCTCCTTTTCGCCATTCAAAATCCCAGGCTGCCATAACCTCTCTGCTCCAGCCGCGAAACCCCACCCTCCTCCGTCCGCCACCTCACCGCTGCCCAGCCGGAGCCTCTTCCCCGACGACGTCGTCCACTGCAACAGCTCGACGTCCCTCATCCACCTTCCCGGATGAGGATCCGTCGTCCATCTTGTCGTCCCGCCGGTTCAGCCGCCCCGTCCTCCACCTCCAAGGAGCTGCTCCGACGATAGTCTCGTCTATCATGGCTACTCCATCCCCACAGCGCCGCTTTAACCTACTCCACCGGAACCACAACATCCTCATCGACTCCTCGGACAAAGCCGAGGCCTACTCGGCGCCACCAAAGAGGTTATACACTCATCGCATCGCACCTTCTCCTTAACTCGACCTCCCGGCGGCGACGGTGCTCCATCCCGCACCGCCATGGTGCTGCTACTTCGAAGCTAGCACCGCGGGCGACATCTCCACGGCGGCTCTCCCCCAGTGCGAGGCCCCTTCGGCGGCGGCGTCCATACCAGCCGGATCTACTGCTGCTGCTCCAACTGTCACTCGTGCTGCTGCTGCTGCGGCTCCTCTGGCTCTTGCTCGCTCGCTCGCGCTGCCGCTCCGGCTCTCGCTCGCTAGCTCGCGTTGCTGCTACTGCTCCCCCCTTGCTTGTGCTGCTGCTCTGGTCCGATTTAGCTACACTTCAGTCGACTGAATCTACTTTTGGGTCAGTCGATTTTTAGGTGGTGGGGGGCTCACTAGAGTTAAGGAAGAACCACCCGCGGCAGGGAGGGGGGCTCACTGGAGAGGTACCCCACTATCTATCTTAGGGTTCAGGGTGGGGGCGGTGGTCGCCAGCGGAAGGGGCACGATGGTGGGGCGGTTGCGTGGGGATTGCCGTTGAAAAAGCTTGGCGCGGGGGGGGGGGGGGGTAGAGGGCTGGCAAGGGTGGCGGTGGACCAACGGGGGGGAGTAGTTTTGGGGCGGCGAGGGCCGGCGGTTCGGCCGGTGGTGGCTGGCGACTCTGGGGGTGGAGGTTGAAGATGAACTGCAGGCCCTCCCTAAGCTACATGTGAAGTGCCTCTCTGCTACCATTGCGTTCAGTTTTGACAGTAACATCCAGATTCCATAGTAAATTTCAGTTTCGACAGTTAAGTTTAGAATCCACAGTTTTTACCTCATCTGTTGTAGTCAGGTGTTTTTGGGTGATGTAAATTTTACATCTATCACTTTTTGGTAATGTATTTTACATCATCTATTGGAGATGCTATTAGAATCCCACTTGAGATTAACGATGTCTATCTTGTACTGCTTCAGCCTCGACGTCTTACGGCTCGCCGGAGCTGCTCCAACAACGGAACCATCCATCACAACAGAGCAAAGGCTCGGACGCCGCTCTGATTCCTCAGATCTTCCTCCACACCTCCGACAGCCACCTCTGCCTCAACTTCTTCAGCGACCAACCCAATGATGCCGAGGTCGACACGACTATGTCAAAGAGGTTGTACACTTGTTGCATCACTTATTACTCTACATTCATGTCAATCCATTAGGGCTATTTTGGTTCAAAGGAAAAACATAGCAATAGGAAATTTTCCTATAGCACTCTACTATTCAATTATTCATGCATTTTTTTTCAAAGGAATGGAGCAAAACATCCACCCGGACCTACTTTTCAAAATCCTATGCATGAAAACAAGACCAAGTGCATTAGTGGCAGAATAACATTCCAACTATACACGCTTTCATATGGTTTCACTTTAATTTGGCCATTTTTCTTTCTATTCCTATGCTCTTCCAATTCATGTGAACCAAACACCCAAGTTGACAAAAATCCCGTGTTTAAAAATTCTCTATTTCCCACGTGCATTCCTATCATATTCCAGTGTTTTTCCTATCCCTGCATTTTTAGAATCCTGCAAGCCAAAGGAGCCCTTATAGAATTACTTCAGTTACAGGTAGGTGTCTAAGAAAACTTTGTGTGGTTTGTCCTGCTCCATCGACATAAGCATCCACCAACCCAGACATCACGACTCCTGACCGTCTTTCGCTGCCTTAGATATCCTTCCCTGCCGCCGGCACCCACCGCAACTACATCACCATCATCGACTCAGCAGATGAACCTGAGGAGTACACGGGTCCACAAGAGAGGTCGCACTCTTTTGTTTCTTCTTATGTTATGCATTGCTTAATATTACCTGCTACTTTATCGTCCTGTTCACCTCTTAGACTCCAAGTTAGGTCCAAATTAATGTTCAAACCTGAGTTTTAAAATTACTTGTGAGGCACGTATCAAGGCAGCTATGAATAGTATCTCTGTCTATTATCTGGTTCACCTATGGTATGCCTATGTTATTCATCTTGGGTGGAAAACAAATAGTAAAGAAATCATCATCTGTCTTTTATTAAATTAAAGCTATCATTAGCATGCTATCATTATTTTTGGATCCATCCACTGGTTGTTACCATCACTCTAGATTTCTGTGGCTCTCCTTACATAATCTCACTATATTTTTATCGTATGCATGCCAGATATTGTACACAGTCATGCTGAACATGTAGAGAAAAACAGAAGAGTTTTGCACGACAATACAATGTCATGCAGACATCTCTCCATGGTGGGTTCAACGGAAAACCCTCCCCCCTCTCCAGATTGTAATCCAGAGGAAGATATCTGTTCTGAGGCGGATTCAGACGCAGCTGACCACTCCTGTTTAGCCCCCAAGGTGTTTGCTCTAACTTGGCATGATGATGTTGGTCATATCATGCATATATTGCCTTGCAGTGCCTACTTTCCACACCATATATGTCATCTGCTTAGTTTAGACATGTTCTGCAATGCCACCTGTTTAGTTTCTATATCATATATGGGAATTATGCATTCTTATCTCCTTTAGCCAGCCATAATATATGTGAAACATGCAATGCCATCCTGTTTAACTAGGCATCATATACTTGAATGATATCTTGCCCATCCTTTTCTTCATTACATTTCCATTTGTTGACAATGTTTGTACATTAAGCTACTCTTCCTGTGAATCAGCCGTTTGAGTGGGTAATGGAAAAATCTGGAGTAAAAACAAGGTCTTCAGAGCAGACAGTGCTACCTGTCAAAGCAGATCTCTTGCTGGGTCCCGATAGCTCCTCAGAGATGGATTCAGGGACAGATGACCAGTCCTATTCCACCACCGAGCTGTATGCTCTAACTTGGCATGGTTATACTACTCATATCATGCATATGGTGTCTTGCATTGCATAGTTTATACATCATATACACAATATTCAACACCATGTTCTTAGTTCAGACATCATATATGTGAATGCCCTCTGCTTAGCATATAAATCACATATGTGAATTAAATCATGTGATCCTGATTAATTAGATAACATGTATGTGAATTATGTCATGCGAACCTGTTTACTAAAGACATCATATAATTATCTCATGCCATCCTGTTTAGTTAGTCATCATATCTTTGAATTATGTCATGCTATGCTATACAGTTTAGATAGACATCATATATGTGAAATTATGTCATGCTATCCTTTTTAGTTAAACAATATACATGTCAACTATTTCATGCCCTCTTTTTTTCCACACTATCTATTGCATATGTCTCTCATACAATGTCTGTACATTCAACTATGTTTCCTGTTTATAAGCCATTTGAATTGGAGCGGGTGATGGCAGTATCTAGCGGAGTAAAAACATGATCTTCAAATAAAACAGTGCTACCTCTTGGTGGAGATAGCACCCCGGTTGTACATGCACGGGAACCAGCCTTACCACACATACCCCAGACTCTCGCAGATTGTACCCCTGCTGCGATGGACAGAGAACTAGCTTCACCCAATCTAACCCCAACCCCAGCAGATAGTAACCCAGTTCCTGTTGACACAGCACCATCTCCACCACAGAGCTCCCAAACAAGAGCAATTAGTAAGGTAGCTCCAGTGCCCAAAGCATCAGTGCTACCTCGGCGAATCCCAACTCCACCAGTTAGTACACCTATTCCTGTGGAGGAAGCACAAGTAGCCAGTCATAGTTTAGCATCCATCGCATTTGATGTTGTTAAATCCTATGTGTGTATCTTCCCATCATGGAAATATTATACTGAAGATGAAGGAAAATGTCAATTACAGGTGTTTGTCCAGGAGTTATGTGTAACTAATGTTATTCATGGCAATTACTTTGCTTTGTCCCATACATTCTACCTCCATGATGGTTATAATACAACAAACTTTCCCATTTTTGTCTGTAGAGAAGGACCGATTTGGAAACTCAGGATGAGGTAACCTGTGCTAATACCTCTGCTATCTTCAAGAATGCTTGGTGGAAGTATCACAAATACCTGAAGAAAACATACTTCACTGGCAAAGAAACTCATCAAATTCCCTTACGTTCTCCTGAGACACATTTACTAGACGATGACTCGGAAGCTCATTTTCTATTTTAAGTAATATATTCTTGCGTCTTACTGTACTCTATTCATGTAGAACAAGTGCTTAAACCTGAAGAACGACTGTTCTCATTTAAGATTCCATTGTTGTCATGCATATTGCTTTGCTCTTTTATCACTGTATTTACTCATCAAACTTATTTTTAAATTTAAGGATCCAATCAAAACTCCAATGGCACAATAGGTATGTTTACACATGTTTCTTTAACAGGTTTGCTCTTATAAATAGCTCCGTCGATTTCAATTTCAATTGTGTATACAGTTGACTTCTCATATCATGCACATTACTAGCATCACAACAGAGCCAATAGTGTTGTTGTACATGTAGACCCGTGGTACCCATCTGAAATCTTGTTGTGCCGTGTAGTTTCCCATGCTTTGCATACTTTCAGTGCTACTTTGTCTTGAACTGATATGATTTGAACAATGTCTCTATTTTGATTTGGCAAGACAATGCAGGGACCACAGGACATAGATATATGTTTGTTTGATGCTTTTATTATGTACTACTTGGCAATAGAAGACTTGGTAGTTTAATCCTGTCCACCTTACTAATGAACTTGTTCACCGAAATGAGTTTCATATACTATTACATGCTAAACCTGTTATGTGTCTGCTTGTTTCTCCTTTTAGAATGCTGATAGAATATTGGGGAAGAGCGCCTTATTAAGCAATGGAAAAGGAAGTAATGCAGATAAGGTTCGGGATAGTGAGACATCCTTGTTGGTCTCCAGCAAAGCTGATAAAACAGCTAATGAAAACTATCTTGAAGACAGTGAGACAACCCCAAAGTCCTGTCCTGGTTAAGTGTTCGAGTTACTGGCCACTACCACTTGCACAAGCTATTCAAACTCACTGTGTGAATCAGTTCGGTTTCTTGAGTCTCAACTCCAAGCTGAAAGACATCAATCAGCTGTGCCGCGACAAGAAGCGGAAGGACTACGGAAGTCCGTGGAGCGTTCAGATGCATACTTTCTGGTGCAACAACAAGCGTTGCAGGATTTTAGCGCCAAATAGGACAATGCTAATAAGATTGCTAAGCTTATTGCCAGCATGGTGGATACCCAGGATAACGTTTCTTGAGCTCTTCTGAAGTTGTTTCAGTTATGGACTTGTTTTTTCTGCCGCGTTAATTTGCACTGGTGGCCAATTTAGACGGCCGGTGTATGGAATATGCTGCTTCGTTTCCTATATTTGCACTGGTGGCGAACTTTGATGCCCATGGATGTGGTATGTGTAATAGGCGTAATAGCCTAGCGTTAGTTGCTTGCTTATTTATTTCCTTATTGTCTTGTTTAGTTGTTTGCTTGTAGTCACTATAGTTCTTTTTCCGTGTTTTTCTACTGGCCACAATAACCTATTTTTATAACTCTGCAGGATGCTGCTAACGCGCCACTATGATCAGAGACCCTTTGACGGAACTGTGTGCGATGCATTAATCACAAATGGGGATGTAAAAAACCATCAAAAAAGGCAAAACGTTTGCGATGGCGGAGCCATCAAACACGGTTCAGATTTTAGTTGCGTGTGCGATTCAAGGCACACGGTTAACCCGTTCGAACTGTTTGCGATGAGGCAGAACAACATAAACGGCATCCATATCAATGTGTGTGCGACATATGGCATACAGTTCGCTCCGATGAACTGTTTGTTATTAGGGAGTGCAACAGAAACGGTTAGCCAGTTCAAGGTGTGTGTGATATAGGGCATACGGTTCACTCAGACGAACTGTTTTCGATCATCGAACACAACAGAAATGGTTCAACTTAACAAGATGTGTGTGATACATGGCAAACAGCCGACTCGGATGAACTGTTTGCGATGAGAAATTACAACACAGAAGGTTAATTCAGTTAGTTCGTGTGCGATTCTGTGTGTACAAAAAACTTTGAAAAATGCAAACTAGTTGCTTGCAGTGGCTAGGAGTATCACACATGATGCGTCTGCGAGTACCCATGTGCGATGATTAGTAAGTTACACATACGTTTCCTTATGTTAACACTTGTGTGATAAATAACACGTGGCACCGGATACGGTATTCGGGTTGTGTGTGCTCCACTTAATCTTCCCGCACTCCAAATGAATGCTTCCCGCGCTCCACATGGGTGAACTGTAAAATCCACGCCTCTTCCCTCATCGGTTTCCCGCCACCAGCTAATGGCTTGCTGCATATAATTGAGGCGGCAACACACTGCCGCGACACTCTGCGCAGATCTAGTCCTCACCCATCTACCATTAGTTATTCCAAGCATGCCAGTGAACGACCAAAGCTTCGACGTCGACGCCTACCTGCGTTACATCTTCGGCGAGGAGAACGAGCCGGAGCAGGACGGGGAGCAAGAGCTTTCATCGATCGGTGCAAGCACCATGGCCCATCGGCAGTGATATTGACGTGACAGTCCTTGGGAGCACAATCGACATATTGAAGAGGAGGTGTGATGAGCAGTTTGCCATCAACCGTGCAAAAGATACAGAGCTGCTCGGCGGCATGATCGACGACCCACCTGAAGAGCCGACGTCACCAGTGCTCATCGACAGCCTAATGCCCCACAAGGAATGGGCAGATGACCTCTGCGATTCAGTCAAGGCATAGGCAGCCTGTGGCTTCATCATTGCCCGCGGCGGCCGTGTCAACCTCGACCCCGATGATGTGGTGGCCAGGCTCGAGCGCATCCTTGGCGGTGTTGACGTCCCCGACGAAGTAGGACATCACCAACGTGATATCTTGAGGATGCAGGTGATGGACGAAATTTGCTACCAGGCCAGAGACATGGAAATGGAGCGGTTCCACGGAGTTTTCATGCGCACAAGTGCACGCTGTCAAGCTCTTCTGGAAGAGGCCCAGCAGCCCCAAGAGCCTCCCAAGCCGGCCAAAGATCTCTCAGAGGGCGAGGCGGGTCGGGACACTTGGAGTGAACGGCCGCAAGGGTGCTATGCTGATCATGGAGTCCGAGAAGACCATCGTCAAAAGGCCGCCTGCTCAGCCTTTTAGCTTATGTTTTATTATAATTGTATGCATATGTAGGTCGTGAGTGTTCTGGGCCTTGCCGCATGTGGCATTTTAAATTATCCTAAATATGTAAGACAATTATTAAGAACTATGAACCGTTGCCATTGTAAATTTGCCTCAATGGCGAGCAGAGCGCACAGGGACGCCAGAGCGGAGCGCGCAGCGGCTGCCTCAATGGCGAGCAAAACGCACGGGCGGACATGAGCAGAGCGCGCAGCGGCCGCCTCAACGGCGAGCAACCACGTGGTCAACCTTCTGCCATCAATAAATTTTGACATTTTTCCTCGTCACATTGCAGATTACAACGCAATAAGTAATTGCAAATCTGTTCACACCTATCAAACTAATATGTGTTCACACTTAGCACTAGGCTATAAAAACTACCCACTCGAAAATTACTTCACAGTTCCTCTCTTGATCACCCACAAAACTGGTCTTTCCTGTCAAGTTGTTCCGCCATGATCGGTAGGAGGAGTTTAAGGTGGACATATAACCAGGCAGCAAAGACCAAGGCCACGGAAGCACTAGAGATGTCCCGCCGCAAAGCCGCAGCCGCAGCAGAGATGTCCCGGCGCGCCGTGGAGCCCTCGAACAAGCTCTCACGGGCACGCGAGGGCTCTTACAAGCGCATTCCTGGCATCGGCCATCGCGACGAGTCGGCGTTCCTGGAGTCCTTCGCCGACGACATTCTCGCTGGCATCACTACGCAGTAGGAGTTGGTCGACGGCTTGATGAAGCTTCTCAGGATCAGCGATGCCTCGGTTGACAAGGCGACCGGCCTCGTCGAGCAACTCATGGGTGACAATGCGAAGCTCCTCAAGGCACTCGCCAAGAAGGAGGAGTAGGCCGCCACCGGAAGATGTCAAGATGAGCGAGCAAAGGTTTCGGGGATGACAGACAAAGTGGTCGTCGAGGAACTGATGGGTGACTTGAGGAAGCTCCGGATCGAGCGCGAGCAGGAGGTGGAGGAATCTGTGGCTGCTTTCAAGCAAAGTCGTGAGGAATTGAAGAAGGAGCTGGAGGATGTTGTCGCCCGGTGATCCATTGACGAGTAGAGACAGTAGCGACCCGGATCATTGTCTGCAATTTCCTTCTTCTCTTGCCCCCGTGTCTTCCGAGCTTTGCCGCATGTGGCATTTTAAATTATCCGGAATATGTAAGACAATTATTATGTGCGCCATTGTAAATTTTTCATCGTATTATTCGTTGCCATTTTATTTGTGGTCGTATTAGCCGTTGCCCTATGTGGCAATTTAAATTAGGGCAGGATACGAGTTGAAAACACGAACAAAGCAAATGCTGCCATGGGATCACAAGCAAACACCCTCCGTCCAGGTGCTTTAATTAACCCATTAATAGAGAAGTTGTGACCAAGGCGGGCGGCGGCTGGTGCATGGAGGTCAAAGATCTTGCTTCCCAGTGAGCATGGGCGGTCTTGCTGCTCGCACGTGTCCCGTCGAACCTGCGAGGTGGGATGTGATGCACGCTGCCCCATCGAGCTCGCGGCGGATCAAGCGTCCCGTCGAGCCTGCACGGCGGACTTCTCACGCTCGTCCCGTCTAATCAAACAGTTGCATGCACGCCACCGAGTATGGTTAAATTTCGACACGATTAATATAATACAACCGTTTGTGATATTAACGTGTTAGCTTTTTGTTTCAAAAAGGACTTCGTTGGCTACTAATGTGTGCGCCTCTTCTCAAACTGGACGATTTTTTTACCACGACATATATGTGCCATGTCATGAAACCATGCCAAGTTTCATGTTTTTTGGGTGAGTTTTTGATTTACTAGGATTTAAAAACCGAGATTCTCAATGTTTCAGGATGACGACAAGTTTGTAATTCATTCCCATTCCTTAAACGAGACCTAAACATGCACCCAATGACACATGTACAATTTCCCACCCATTTTGCTTCACTGGATCATGTGCTTATAGTTCAAATTTTAATTATGGACTACATTAAATGTGTAGAAAACTTAGTAATTAGTAATATATACAATGGCCAAACGAACCCTGAATAGTTTCAAATTTCAGCCCAACACTCCTGCTATTCTATGTTGCATGTAGAAAACAAAGTTCAAGGCGAGAAGAGGAAGCGATTATCGTTTCGCCCACAAGAGGGGCATGTTTCCCTACCGGAACCACGAGGGTTGCGACAGGCTCCGATTTGTAAGAGGCTTGTAATATAGCTTCACCAAATTGGACAATTATATGTACCATGTAGTGACACCATGCCAAGTTTCATGATTTCCTAGTGAGTTTTGGATTTACAGAGATTTAAGAAACGAGATTCGCAATGTTTGTGGCCAAGCCAGGACGGCTAGACGGTTGAATTCGTTCCCATTCGTTCCATGGGACCTAAACATGCACCCCAAGAAAACATGTACATTTTTTCTAGCCATTTTGGTGCACTGGAGCATGTATTTGTAATTCGGATTTGAATTATGGACATTAAATGTCTAGAAAACTCAATTAATGAATAAAAAAGGTCAAACGAACCCTGAATAATTTCAAAGTTCAGCGCGAATCTCCCGTTGTTCCATGTTGCATGTAGAAGAAAATACGAGTCTAGAAGAGGGAGCGATTATCGTTTGGCCCACAAGGGGACACGTTTCCCTATCGAAACCATGAGGGTTCTTATGACAGCTCCGGTTTGTAAGAGGTTTGTAATAAAGCTTGGCCCAAATTGGCAATGTTTTTTACCACGACATATATGTGCCATGACGTGACACCATGCCACCTTTGATGACTTTCTGGTGAGTTTTGGATTTATGGGGATTTAAAAAACCGATTGAAATGTTTGAGGACGAGCCAGGACACCGGTACGGTTGTAATTCATTCCCATTCCTGGCATGGGACCTAAACATGCACCCAAGGAAACATGTATAATTTTTCTAGCCATTTTGTTGAAGTGGAGCATGTATTTGTAGTTCAGATTTGAATTATGGACATTAAATGCCTAGGAAACTCAATTAGTGTATAAAAAGGCCAAATGAATCCTGAATAAGTTTAAATTTCAGCACGGATATCATGTCGTTCCATGTTGCGCGTGGAAGAAAATACAAGGCGAAAAGAGGCAGTTATTACGTTTCGCCCACAAGGGGAACATGTTTCCTTATCGGAACCATGTGGCTTCTTTGAGAGAAGTTCCGGTTTGTAAGAGGTTTGTAATAAAGCTTGGCCTAAATTGGAGAATGTTTTTACCACAACATATATGTGCCATGACGTGACACCATGCCACCTTTGATGACTTTCTGTTGAGTTTAGGATTTACGGGGATTTAAAAACCGAGATTCCAAATGTTTGAGGATGAGCCAAGACTCGAGTACGGTTGTAATTCATTCCCATTCCTGGCATGGGACCTTGTAATTCATTCCCATTCCTGGCATGTGACCATTCCATGCGCGCGTGTCGAGAGGCTGTGCAGCCAGCGGAGAGCAGCGATAAGCGGCGCTAACAAGCTTGCCATCGTGGCGAGCGGTGGCGCACCTGACGGTCTCTGTTGCACTGTTTAGGCGACACAGACGGGCATTTATTGCTTTTGTCCCTTGCCGTTAGAGTTAGGTATTTTGCACTGTACATTGTTCAAGTAGGTGTACCAACTACTGTTTTTACATTTGTACCCTCATCTACGTTGCCACCTGTTGGAGCCCCTTTGTGCATATAAAAGGAGGCCCATGCGCAACGTAGAAAGGGTTCGCACGCTCGACTCATTCGAGACCGTAGACACTCACGCTAGGTTTTGTAGCTCTCATAGCTCCCTAGCAAGAACACAATACATCGCATAAGCAGCAGAGGAGTTTTATCTCTCCGGAGAGCTCGAAGCTGGGTAAACTGCTCGTGTGCTTCGCCTCGATCCGCTCTTCAGGCGATCTCCGCCCCTCCCAACCACAAGGGCCTGGTCCACCGGCCCCATAGGTGTTCGTGGGTCCGATCAGCCTCCCCGACATCTTTGGCGCGCCAGGTAGGGGGCGTCGAGGCTGTGTGAATCTAATCCGGCGTTCACACGAGCAACATCTCCATCAACATGCCACCGAAGAAGAAGGCTTCGGCGGCGGCGGAGCCGTCCGCGTCGTACCCACCATCACCGCAGCAAACGGGTGGTGGGGCGGACGCTGGCGGAGGAACGGGCCCCAACGAAAGAGTTCGTGACGCTGCCAAGTCCAAGGACAAGGCCCCACAAACCTCGGCGTCCGCACATCCCCCGCGCCCATCTCAGGAGACGCGGGACCAACAGCGTCATGGCGTTCACAACGCCATACGCTCGTTGGATCGAGACCCTCAAGACCAGCATGCGCGCCAACATGCTGGCACGAGTGAGATACGGTCGCCTGGACGGGGTGCTGCTCCTTCTAACATAGTTAGAAGCCCGAGCATATCCCGCTCCTCGCACCGTTCACCAATGCCACCCACTACTCCAGCAGAAGCTCTGGTGAGAGCTCAACTACTCCTCGACTACCCTCCAACAGCCGACAAGGTCGACGAGTGGAGGGCCACTATACAGAGTCTCATCGGCTTCGCCAACGGCGACGCTCCGCGGCAACCGAGTGTGTCGCTGCCGCGGCAGGAACGCCAAACGCGAGCCGGTAGCGACGAGACTGTTGGAGGTGCAATTACCATGCACTCTCCGCCCCGAAGGCCAAGATCACTGACTCACCGGATCCACCTCGACAGCGACTCCACCGCGTCATCGGATCCACGAGCTCGTCGCGATCAGCGCCAAGTTCTTCATGAACGACAACAAGAGGACGCTCGAACTCGCATCGAGCGTCGGAGAGAAGCGCGGCGTCAGTCGGACAAGCGCGCCGGGCCTTCTGTTGACATGCGCGCGCCAGAGGGGCCAGGCGACTTGCCGTACGCGGTAGGTTGCCCTGCGTTCACTCGTGAGCTGCGGCAAATCCAGTGGCCCAGCCAGAAAAACTTCAAACCAGATGTGCCGGAGAAGTATGTCAGGACCCCGATTCCAAATCATATCGACCTAGCCGGTAACACCTCATATCACTTTGCGGCCTCACGCACGGTATTCCCACGGGTGTCGCCTTACCATGGCTCGGGATCGTTTGCGTCTTTTGGCTCACGTATATGACCGTGTCGTTAGCATCCATATGATAAAGAACCCGGGCCGACATGGCTAGTCGTGAACCCAAAGCGGCGCTAACCTATGGGGACAGGCATACATGAATCACATCGAGCATGTCGGTCATCGACGTATAAATTCGGGCTGTAGCACTGGGCTAACAGGACTCCGGTATCCCGGGCTGTAGCAGGCTAGGCAGGACTCGAATAACACCGCGTGACATTTCCCGAAGGGATGTATATAGGAACGAAGTGAAACACATGCCGCCAGTCAAGTGTCCAAGCGGTAGTCTTTGGGCTAGCAGGACTCCGGTGAACCGGGCTGTAGCGGACTACTATCTCTCAGAAGCACGAGACTACATTTCCCCATATGAAAGGCTGCCAAGGATAAACAACTAGTTTGTCGGATCCCACACATACCAAGCATTTCAAACATACACACAATATGCTCAATATGTGTAGATACAACATGGCATCACAACATAACTCTACGACTCAAATATTTATACATTAGGCTCCGAGGAGCGAGATATTACAAACATGGGTCTCATGACCCAACACTCGTGAGCATACAAGTCAAGCACAAGCGGAAGCTAAACATGTCTCGAAAGTACGCATAACTATAAATGAAGAAGGCCGAGAAGCCTGACTATCTACTAGATCTCGCCGAGGGCACAAGATCGTAGCCGAGGTAACAAGCTAAACGCCAAGTCCAAGCGGAACTACTAGCGAGACCGAAGTCTCTCGCAAAACATAAAATAAGCAATCGTGAGTACAAACGCACTCAAGAAGACTTACATCGTAACTAACTACATATGCATCATTATCAAGAGGGGTGGTGGAGTTTGACTTCAGCAAGCCAGCTTTGACTCGGTGGCTATCCTGAACTACGACCGCAAGTAACTCTTTTGAGGTGGCGCACACGAGTCCACATATTCACCATATCAATACACCACTATGGATCCGCTCCCGTCTCCCTACGAGAACGCCATCCATAGCACTCACGCTTATCTTGCGCATTTTAGAGTATCCTCTTTCACTTGTCTATGAACTGATATAGGCAACCCAGAAGTCCTTCTCCGTGGACACGACTATTCGAATAGATCATATTAACCCTGCAGGGTGTACTTCTTCACACACGCTCTCACCACTTACCGCCGCTTACATGACATGTACTCGCAACCTTCAAGCGAAGCCCAACGTGGGTGTCGGCCACGACCTACCTAAACACACAAATCCCAAGTCCAGGTTTATCGCCTATTCGGGTTCCATCCGCAGGAGTCCGCCGAGGTTTCCCATACAGCCCCGAACGATGTGTGCAGGTTCCCGAGACACCAAACGGGCGAATCGGTACACCGGGCCACGGTGCCTACCGCAACACAACCCACCCCTACGGCCAACGCTATGCGTGCCCCCAAAGATGCTACAAACACCGTAAACTACTTGCAACTCCCGGACCGAGGACAAGAGTGGTTAAGAAGCCGAGAGGGTCCATTGGTTTCGGGCCCAATGCGTGGTAGTAACTGTTTCATGGATCACAAACACGTAACTCAGTTCACGAGGGGACGGCTGCAATGAGACAACCCACCATGTACTCCTACATGGCCTCTCACCGCTACCTTTACCAAATCGTGTTCACACACTTAGCTCACACACGTAGGACATGTTCACACAACCATTCCAATTCATTCCCGATGAATCGACACCACTCAACTCTAAGCAAGAGTGTGCATGACAACAAGCATGAATGAGTAGGCACAACATGGCTCAAACAACTCCTACTCATGCTAGTGGGTTTCATCTAATTACTGTGGAATGACAGGTCATGCAGAGGATAAAGGGGTTCAGCTACCGCAGCAAGTAACACATGAGTCGTTGTTGTCCTAATGCGGTAAAATAGAGCAGGAGCGAGAGAGTGGGATTATATCGAAATGGACAAGGGGTTTTGCTTGCACGGCACTTCAAGATAATATAGTTCTTCATCGGTGTCATCGAATTCATCATCGAGACGCCGTCTCGAGAGGGAACAATTACCGGCAAACAAGAGAGAACACAATCAATGCAATGCACATTCACATGAATGACATGTCATGTTAAGGTACTGAATTCACCTAATGCAATGTCTAGCCAGGTTAATTGAAGTGGAACTCAAACAAGAACAAATTCCAACTCCAAATGTTATTTCATAATTTGCCCTAATCATGATTCATCCTATTCAGCGAGGTTAACTTGTTCAATCATACATGAAAGTGCTATAAACGGATTCTTCATATTTTTCTGATCATTTTTCATATATAAATTATTTAATTTGGAGTTACAGATTAAAAGTTATGAATATTTGAAGTTTGGGGTATTCTCTGAAATTTCCTGAATTAAATTAATCCAGAAAAGGGTATTACTGCGTCAGCCTGACGTCAGTGTGACGTCAGTGGTCAACCGAACATGGTCCAGGTCAAACCTGAAAGTGGGTCCCGCGTGTCAGCATAATTAGCTTAACTAAAATTTAATTAAAACTAATCCTAAATAGTTAACAGGGCTGGGCCCCACCTGTCATTGACTCAGCAGAGTCAACCAGGGCCCACCCCTGGTCAAAGTCAAAGTCGGCTGTCATGCTCAGTCAGCCAAGCAGCGACGCGGCGGCGAGAGTGGTTTTGGCCACTCCGGCGACCAAATGGCCCGCGGAGGGCATCTAGGAGGAGCTGGGGATGAGCCGAAGCTCTTGGTGGAGTCGGTTGGGCTCGGGGCGGTCGGAATCGGCACCGGCGACGACCTAGGCGGCTCTGGAGCTCGGGCGAGCTCGGGCTCGACGCTGCGGTGCACGAGCAAGCGAGCTGAGGCGCTAGTGGTGGCCTACGTGATGCGGCGAGTGTGATGGGCGCTAGCCCGGGACCAAATGGTCACCGGAGCAGCGCCGACGACGAGCGCGGCGGAGATGAGCTTCGGCTTCAATGGAGGCGGCGGCTACGAGGCGAGAATGACGTGGGGAAGAGAGGGGATCGACGCAGTAGCTCACAGCGCGTCCGATGGCGTCGTCGGCGAGGTCGGGGGCGGTCCGGAGCCGACGAATCGGGCGACGGCGACCGGCGGGTCCGCGGAGGGGAAAACGACGGGGCGGCGCCTCGGGGCTTATCCGGTCGCATGTGACGGCGGGGAGGGCGAGGATGGAGTGGCGGAGCTTGTGGGCTAGTCGGGGAAGAGAGGGAGGGCCTGTGGCCGCGGTGGTGGCGAAGGGCGGCGAGCCAGCTTCGGTGGTAAAGGGAGGGAGCCAGAGGAGGGACGAGGCCGCGGTGAGGAGAGAGAGGTCGGGGTGCATGGCGACGCATGGAGGCGTCCAGGGGAGGAGGAGGCAGCCAGCAGGAGGAGGTGGCTGGCGTGTGGCCACGCGCCGGGCACGCGCCTCGCCATCGGGCGCGAGGAGGAAGGCGACAGGGAGCCAGGCGGTGGTGGGCTGGGCCGCTGGAGCTGGGCCGGTTGGTGGGAGCCAGGTAAGTCCAGGTAAGATTCTCTCTCTTTCTCTTTATTTTCTGTTTTCTATTATTCTGTAATTTTGTGGAGTTTTTAGAAATACTAAAACAGTTTCAAAAATCACCAAACTGCTCCTGGTCCATTGTTGGAATATTTCCAACATGAAACATTTTAGTTTTGCAATATTTGGGCATTTGAAATATTTTATAGCATTTAAATGCCCAAATGCAAATACTTAATGAATTAATCTAGTGACCAAATATGTCATGAAAAATGTGCAGCACCTCTGGTTCTGGTTTAAAGCATTTCCCATAAATGATGAACATTTTTGAAGGCCATTTGGATTACTGAAAATATTTTAGGTGAACCTAGTGGATTCCTTTAATGCTAGGGTTTAGGCAATCCCCATTTCAAGTTTCTTAAAATTTAAACATGATGCATGGATGCTAAAGCAAAAACAAACAAGGGCTGATCTGGGGCTGTGACAACTCACCCCCACTAAACAAGAATCTCGCCCCGAGATTCAAGACGTGAGGTAAGAGGAAAAGGGGAGTCACAAAACTATCACAATCTTCATGATCCAGTTGCCCTTCTCGAAGGTGTTGATTCATTCCATCATCTTGGTCTTGACGTCTTTGCTTTCGAGATCTTCACTCAACATGACAACAGAAAGAAGGGGGAAACCCTACAGGATTTAATCTTCTTGAAGCTCGAGCAACTCACGATCAACTCACGGAATGAGAGGGTGAACATCTCGAGTTGAGACACAAAACACATCGAGAGGGATGGAAGAACAAACGACGGGTTTGATTGGTGGGCAACAATTCCACGCTTAGAAGGATGGTGGATGGTGTCAAGGTGGCGAGGAAATATTTGCCATGATTCAATAACGGGCACCCTGTGGAGGTGACGCGAGGAACTATTCCCTTAAGTGGCAAAAAGAATTACTTTTGAATCAGAGATCATTGAAACTCTTCATACCAGCCTAAGGCAATTCACAAAGATCGTTTGGTGGAGTTCAAGGAATGGCATACTCAGACTAGAATGGATGATGTGGACTACCTTGTTGAAGACAACGCAATGGATGACTTTTGCTTATCACCGGGGATGGATGGGACCCATGGTACGTCCACTTTTGAAAATGAACCTGGACAACAATTACTGAGAGGGCAGCCCATGGGGAGTTGGCACAATAGGGTGCAAGCTGGGAACAAAATGCAAATGATGGGAATGTTCCAACCATCATATTTGCCTGAGATTCAGATCTGGTTGGTGTTAGGATATTCCAGACTCATCGAGTCTAGAAAGAAAAATGAAAGTTTGCAACACAAATCGACGGGAAGATGTTGCGAGATTCTCGGGAATGAACTACGATAGCAAGCTCCAAAACATGAGCTGATTCTGCTACATACATGTGAGCATGACGTCCAAGACAAGTATGACCACGTAGTAGTCTTATCATCAAACACTACCGAAGTTCGTGGGGAACCATCATCGAGGATAACGAAGTCCTTGTATAAGCCGCGGTCTTAAGAAGGAACTTCTTCTCCTTGAACAAATCAATCAGTGGCTTGGGGTGCTAGGAAACACATATGGAGTGGAGGCGGCCAACCTATCAAACCATAGAGCACTTCGCACGTGCATGACTGAATTGGGATGATTCCAGAGGAGGCAAAACAAACCTTTCTCAAATCCACGGCGGCAACTTGCATCAGATGCACATGAATTAGAGGAAGTCACTACTTTCATCCAAACATATGCTTCATGAACAAAACACGAAGAAATGCTTACACGAATTTCCAACACTAGGTTGATGTTCAACATGACTCATGGGGGAGACAAAATGCTGCTGATGGGCTCAACAACAACTCATCAGGATTTCCATATCACCGACTTCCACCATCATGTGAACACGGTGATAGCAATCGGGTCGCACCAAAAGAGGTAATGGGGTATGCTCGAGGGATCAACCACGAGTAAGACAACATTACGAACATCGTTGGTTCTAATTTGACTTAATAATAGCCCATACTCAAGTCAAAAGATTGATAAGACAATAGGTCCAAGAACTGATCACGAGGACCAATCGATGAAGATATCATCTTTCTTCAACACACACTACACAAGAATATCCCTTTGGAATGAACTAAGTCGCAAGCTTTTATCCTCCAACTCTCCAAGTTGTTGTCTAGCTTAACCAACTAGCTCGTGGATATCCAACACAGATTCTTGGAGAAAGGGTGGTTCACAAGAAACCAACTTGATCACGAGCTCAACATAACAGTCAGAGACAACCCGGTAACACTTCCAAGAAGATATTTGGAAAGTCACGAACCACCGGTATGTTACTAAGCTCGAGAACAATCTTGCTTTTGAGGGCAAGACGATATGATCAAATGAGTGAGGACTTGATATAATCCTAACTCATCAATCAAGTGTGCACCGTAAATAAGGACTAGGTAGCACGATCAATCTTAGGATGATGATTTAATAACCAACACGCTAAGAATGAGGATATTGTCCATTAGCTGCCAAGCAACGAGTTGCTCGGAGTATTGATTTCACACATCACAATTCACTTGTAGGCATTCCGGTTTCAACAACTCGGAACCGAGGAATGAATAATCTTTGGCGAGAAGTATCAACGCATCGAGAATTCATAAGAGAAGGTGCAATTCTCATGACATTCTTGACATAAAGATGGTAACACTCTGTGGAACAGCATCAAAAGCTGAATTGGCATTTTGATCTGCGAGGATACAACTACTTTGACCCAATCCTAGATATGGATGAGGTCTCGAGTTTGTTTCTCCTAGTCATTCCGAATAGAATGGCTTGACGGACCACAAGAAAAATGGGCATCGATGAGGACGAAAACGCAACTACTCCCCGACTATCAACCGATAGACGGGATCGGAATACAACTAAGGAGGAACAACATCGGGGAACATATAACTCTTCGAGTTGTGGAGGCATGGATTAGTATATCGAGCAAAGCTCAACATTTCTCCCGGATAACCCATGCGTAAAAGTAGAATTGGCAGATTCACAATTATGAATGGAGAACTCCTCAAGAGCACTCTTATTGTGATGTTTTGGTTCAACAAGGAACTTACATAAGCGGTTCGTAGTATTTGGAAGAAGGAAATACCACGGACCTCGAGGACTATCGCAGTTACTAGTATCCTAAAGGAGCTAGCAAACACTATCAACATTAGGTAAGTAGGGTGAATCTCGGTTCAAGAACCCAGGAATAGGATGCCTACTAACTAATAACATCACGGGATGCTTTCAAGAATAATGGCCAGAATCATCACACTGGGGATACAAAAGCATTGCTAAATTGCTAGGCGACTTACTAACAACTAGAGGCATAATAATAGTTCCAACATCTATGCAGAGGCAACAAAGTACCTCAACGCACCGGTTAGTGTGCTTATTCTGACCAAAAGGACATCGGAAATGGAAGGAAAGGATTTGCAAATGCATCGGACTATTTAGAGACACAGGATGACTCGGACAGCATAACGGCTGTAAATGCTAAAAATGATTTGAGACATCCTGCAAAATGGTGGCATAACCACTCAACATCACAATACCAAGGTTCCGAGATCAACAATTATCATACAGAAATAGTAGGAACTGAACTGAGGCTTAAAACCAACAATCTTAAGGGTCTATGGATTAGTAACACGTCATCCTGATAGATAGATGAGAAGGCCTAGTTCTTAACCCCGTAGAAGAGAAGAGGATGACTCAGATCAGAAGGCCATGAGGTATAAGGAGTAAAAAGAGCCTTACGTTCCCTTCCACAATCAATTCCCTTACATAACTAAGGCATTTCTAGACACAACTTCACCCGGTTTGGCTTGGTAATCCTCTGAGCAGTCGAGCTCTGATACCAACGCTGTCAGGACCCCGATTCCAAATCATATCGACCTAGCCGGTAACACCTCATATCACTTTGCGGCCTCACGCATGGTATTACCACGGGTGTCGCCTTACCATGGCCCGGGACCGTTTGCGTCTTTTGGCTCACGTATATGACCGTGTCGTTAGCATCCATATGATAAAGAACCCGGGCCGACATGGCTAGTCGTGAACCCAAAGCGGCGCTAACCTATGGGGACAGGCATACATGAATCACATCGAGCATGTCGGTCATCAACGTATAAATTCGGGCTGTAACCTTTGGGCTATGAGGACTCCGGTATCCCGAGTGTAGCAGTGCTAGGCAGACTCGAATAACACCGCGTGACATTTCCCGAAGGGACGGACATATAGGAACGGCGAAACACATGCCGGCCGATCAAGTGTCCAAGCAAGAGTGCCGGGCTAGCAGGACTCCGGTGAACCGGGCAGAAGCGGACTAATGCCGCCGTAAGCACGAGACTACATTTCCCCATATGAAAGGCTGCCAAGGATAAACAACTAGTTTGTCGGATCCCACACATACCAAGCATTTCAAACATACACACAATATGCTCAATATGTGTAGATACAACATGGCATCACAACATAACTCTACGACTCAAATATTTATACATTAGGCTCCGAGGAGCGAGATATTATAAACATGGGTCTCATGACCCTACACTCAGAGCATACAAGTCGAAGCACAAGCGGAAGCTAAACATGTCTGAGTACAGACAACTATAAATGAAGAAGGCTGAGAAGCCTGACTATCTACCAGATCCTGCCGAGGGCACAAGATCGTAGCTGAGGTAGCAAGCTAAACGCCGAAGTCCAAGCAGAACTACTAGCGAGACTGAAGTCTCTCTGCAAAACATAAAATAAGCAATCGTGAGTACAAACGCATTCAGAAGACTTACATCGTAACTAACTACATATGCATCATTATCAAGAGGGGTGGTGGAGTTTGGACTGCAGCAAGCCAGCCTTTGACTCGGTGGCTATCCTAAACTACTGCAAGTAACTCTTTTGAGGTGGCGCACACGAGTCCACATATTCACCATATCAATACACCACTATGGATCCGCCTCCCGTCTCCCTCGAGAACGCCATCCATAGCACTCACGCTATCTTGCGCATTTTAGAGTATCCTCTTTCACTTGTCTATGAACCGATATAGGCAACCCAGAAGTCCTTCTCCGTGGACACGGCTATTCGAATAGATCATATTAACCCTGCAGGGTGTACTTCTTCACACACGCTCTCACCACTTACCGCCATTTACACGACATGTACTCGGCAACCTTCAGCGAAAGCCCAACGTGGGTGTCGGCCACGACCTACCTAAACACACAAATCCCAAGTCCAGTTTATCGCCTATTCGGGTTCCATCCGCAGGGAGTCCGCCGAGGTTTCCCATACAGCCCCGAACGATGTGTGCAGGGTTCCCGAGACACCAAACGGGCGAATCGGTACAGCCACGGTGCCTACCGCAACACAACCCACCCCTACGGCCGCTATGCGGCGGCCCCCAAAGATGCTACAAACACCGTAAACTACTTGCAACTCCCGGATCGAGGACAAGAGTGGTTAAGAAGCCGAGAGGGTCCATTGGTTTCAGGCCCAATGCGTGGTAGTAACTGTTTCATGGATCACAAACACGTAACTCAGTTCACGAGGACGGCTGCAATGAGACAACCCACCATGTACTCCTACATGGCCTCTCACCGCTACCTTTACCAAATCGTGTTCACACACTTAGCTCACACACAGTGGGACATGTTCACACAACCATTCCAATTCATTCCCGATGAATCGCACCTGACTCAACTCTAAGCAAGAGAGGCATGACAACAAGCATGAATGAGTAGGCACAACATGGCTCAAACAACTCCTACTCATGCTAGTGGGTTTCATCTAATTCTTGTGGAATGACAGGTCATGCAGAGGATAAAGGGGTTCAGCTACCGCAGCAAGTAACACATGAGTCGTTGTTGTCCTAATGCGATAAAATAGAGTAGGAGCGAGAGAGTGGCATTATATCTAAATGGACAAGGGGGTTTTGCTTGCCTGGCACTTCTGAAGATAATATAGTTCTTCATCGGTGTCATCGAATTCATCGCCTCGACGTCAGCTCATCGAGAGGGAACAATTACCGCAAACAAGAGAGAACACAATCAATGCAATGCACATTCACATGAATGACATGTCATGTTAAGGTACTGAATTCACCTAATGCAATGTCTAGCCAGGTTAATTGAAGTGGAACTCAAACAAGAACAAATTCCAACTCCAAATGTTATTTCATAATTTGCCCTAATCATGATTCATCCTATTCAGCGAGGTTAACTTGTTCAATCATGCATGAAAGTGCCATAAACAGATTCTTCATATTTTTCTGATCATTTTTCATATATAAATTATTTAATTTGGAGTTACAGATTAAAAGTTATGAATATTTGAAGTTTGGGGTATTCTCTGAAATTTCCTGAATTAAATTAAATCCAGAAAAGGGTATTATCATGCGTCGGCTGACGTCGAGGACGTCGATGGTCAACCGAACATGGTCCGCTCAAACCTCGACAAGGTCCCCAGCGTGTCGGCATAATTAGCTTAACTAAAATTTAATTAAAACTAATCCTAAATAGTTAATGGCTGGGCCCCACCTGTCATCGACTCAGAGAGTCAACCAGGCCCACCCTCGGTCAAAGTCAAAGTCGGCTGTCCGGCGCCTAGTCAGCCGGGCGAGCGACGCCGGGCGGCGAGTGGTTTTGGCCACTCCGGCGACCAAATGGTTCATGGAGGGCATCTAGGAGGAGCCGGGATGAGCCGAAGCTCTTGGTGGAGTCGGTTGGGCTCGGGCGGTCGGAATCGGCGCCGGGCGACGACCTAGGCGGCCGCGAGCTCGGGCGAAGCCTCGGGCTCGACGCCGCGGTGCACGAGCAAGCGGGCTGAGGCGCTAGTGGTGGCTTCACGTGATGCGGTGAGTGTGATGGGCGCTAGCCCGGGACCAAATGGTCACCGAGCTGCGCCGGCCGATTTAGCGCGGGCGGAGGTGAGCTTCCGCTTCAATGGCGGCGCGCGGCTACGAGGCGAGAATGACGCGGGAAGAGAGGGGATCGACGCAGAGCTCACAACGCGTCCGATGGCATCGCCGGGCGAGGTCGGGGCGGTCCGAGCCGACGACCAGGCGACGGCGCATCAGTCCGCGGAGGGAAAAAAACGACGGGGCGGCGCCTCGGGGCTTCTCTGGCCGCGTGTGACGGCGGGGAGGGCGAGGATGGAGTGGCGGAGCTTGTGGGCTAGTCGGGGAAGCGAGGGAGGGCATGTGGCCGCGGTGGTGGTGAGCGGCGGCGACGAGCTCCGCTCGGTGGGAAAGGGAGGGCGCCAGAGGAGGGGACGAGGCCGCGGTGAGGGAGAGAGAGGTCAGGGGGGTGCGTGGCGACGCATGGAGGCGTCCAGGGGGAGGAGGAGGCAGCCAGGCAGGGAGGAGGTGGCCAGCGTGTGGCCACGCGCGCCGGGCACGCGCCCCTGCCTACTGGCGCGAGGAGGAAGGCGACAGGGAGCCAGGCGATGGTGGGCTGGGCCGCTGGAGCTGGGCCGTTAATTGGGCGCCTGTAAGTCCGTAAGATTCTCTCTCTTTCTCTTTATTTTCTGTTTTCTATTATTCTGTAATTTTGTGGAGTTTTTAGAAATACCAAAACAGTTTCAAAAATCACCAAACTGCTCCTGGTCCATTGTTGGAATATTTCCAACATGAAACATTTTAGTTTGGCAATATTTGGGCATTTGAAATATTTTATAGCATTTAAATGCCCAAATGCAAATACTTAATGAATTAATCCAGTGACCAAATATGTCATGAAAAATGTGCAGCACCTCTGGTTCTGGTTTAAAGCATTTCCCATAAATGATGAACATTTTTGAAGGCCATTTGGATTACTGAAAATATTTTAGGTGAACCTAGTGGATTCCTTTAATGCTAGGGTTTAGGCAATCCCCATTTCAAGTTTCTTAAAATTTAAACATGATGCATGGATGCTAAAGCAAAAACAAACAAGGGCTGATGCAGGGTTGTGACAAGAAAGCTACGATGGCAGACGCATCCGTCGGAGTTCCTCAAAGATCTACACCATTGCGGTGCAGCTGCAGGGGACGGGACGACAAGATCCTCGCCAACTACTTCCCGCTCGTGCTCAAGCCCAACGCCGATCTTGGCTCATGCACTTGCCGGACAGCTCCATATCCTCTTGGGCAGATCTATGCCATCAGTTTGTTGGCGCCTTCACAGTGGCCACAAGCCTCATGGCCAAGAGAGTGACCTTCATCTGCCGCCTGTAAGGAAGGAGAGTCCTCACAAGAAGTTCATTCAGAGATTCAGCCGTGTGCACTACAACATCCCAGATGTCCACCCTGCCGTGGTGATCAGCGCGTTTCATCAGAACTTGCGGAACCACAGGATGAGGGAGGAGATGGCGATGTGCAAAGTCAAGGACGTCAGTGAGCTGTATGCCTTGGCCGACAAGTGTGCACGCGCTGAGGAAGGGAGGAGACTCCCAGGAGAGAATGCAGAAGCAGGGTCTGACAGTGAGGAGACCGCCCCGGCAAAGAAGAGCCGGCGGCAAGGCAACAGGAAGAAGAAAGGCAAAGAAGTGCTAGCTGTTGAGCAGTCCGGCAACGGAGGTGGCGACAAGAACGCCAAGGCTGGTGGCTCCGGCAAGGAGGTTGCCGCTGACGCCAACCACCAGTCTGTGGCGGCCGCCGACAAGCAGGACGGCTCCGGCAAGCAGTACTGCAAGATCCACCGCACCAAGGGCCACGACCTCCAGAGCTGCAAGAAGGTCGAGCAGCTTGTCGAATAGCAGAAGGCTGAGTACGAGCGGCGCGACAAGGAGAAGGCCCAGGAAGGTGCTGGGGGAGCAAGCAAGAAACGTCCGGCAAGGCCAAGCAGCGGCAAGGAGATAGGCCTCCCCGCGGCCGCGACAAGGATGAAGATGACGACGACGATGAAGACATGGAAGACGACGACGCCGACGAGCAGGAGTTTCAGAAAGCTACAGAGGTCCTCTGCGTTGACGGAGGTGCTTCCCTGCACACTTCCCACCGCCAACTCAAACAGTGGATGCGGGAGGTCAATGCAGCGGAACCATCCGTAGAGTCACGCAAGCCTCTGAAATGGTCCAGCACGCCTATCATCTTTGATATTGAGGACCACCCTGATCGCATAACTGCGGTCGGGTGCTTGCCGATGTTGGTCTCACCAACTATTCGCAACCTCAAGGTCACCAAGATGCTAGTTGACGGCGGGGCCGGCTTAAACCTGATCTCCTCCGCGGTGCTCCAGAAGCTTCAAATCCCTGACAGCGAGCTCGAAGAGACTGGCACTTTCCAAGGAATCAATCCGGGAAGGAGCAAGCCGAAGGGGAAGATTATGTTGCCGGTAACATTTGGCAGTGAGCTAAACTTTAGAACTGAGAGGGTTACATTCGACGTCGCTGATTTCCCATTGCCTTACAATGGGATACTTGGTCGTCCAGCACTCGCCAAGTTCATGGCAGCCTCTCACTACGCCTACAACTTACTCAAGATGCCAGGCCCGATAAGCGTCATCTCTGTCCATGGCGACAAGAAGGATGCTCTTATGCGTGCCGACAAGATCTACCGGGATGCAGCAGCCGCAACAGAAAGCCAAACACTTGCCGCTGAAGCTCCCGGGGGGAAGAAGACCAAGTCCAAGTCCGGCAAGAGCTTTGATGCCTACTCCGGCAAGCGCACCTCTTCGGAGTGCTGCGCTACCGTCGAGGACGCACCTTCGAGCTCTACCGGCAAGTGCAAGAAGAAGATGGCAGCTCCGCCAAAGACCAAGAAGGTGTCCGCCAAGGAGGACGGCACTGGTGGTACCTTCACCATCAGTGCCTCTCTCGACCCTAAATAGGAAGGCGGCGCTTGTTTTTCTGCGGGCGAATGTCGACGTGTTTGCATGGCAACCGTCGACATCCCCGGTGTTCCTGTGAAAGTGATTGAGCACCGCCTGGCCGCTTGTCCTCATGCGCGCCCGTCAAGCAGAAAGTAAGGAAACATGCAGTGGAGCGCCAAGAATTCATTGCAGAAGAGATCAAGAAACTGGAAGCAGCAGGCCTTGTCAGAGGAGTGCTCCATCCTACGTGGTTGGCCAATCCTGTAGTTGTGCGCAAGGCAAATGGGAAATTGAGACTTTGTATTGACTTCACGGATGTTAATAAAGCTTGTCCCAAAGATCCATTTCCCTTACCGCGCATCGACCAGATTGTTGACTCCACGGCTGGATGTGATTTGCTTTCGTTTCTTGATGCATACTCAAGATACCATCAGATCTTCATGGCTGAAGAGGATGAAGAAAAGACCGCATTCATTACTCCATGTGGCACATACTGTTTCATACGGATGCCTTTCGGTTTGAAGAATGCTGGTTCAACGTTTGCAAGGGTAGTTCATGATGCTTTTGAGCCGCAAATGCACAGAAATGTAGAAGCCTACATGGACGACATAGTGGTCAAGAGCAAAGACAAAGCAACTCTGGTTCAAGATTTGGACGAGACCTTTGCAAATCTGCAAGATCAACCTCAAGCTCAACCCCGAGAAGTGCGTGTTTGGAGTCCCTTCCGCAAACTTCTCGGTTCTTCGTGGTTCAGCGGGGATTGAAGCCAATCCCGACAAGATCAAGGCCATTGAGCAGATTGAAGCACCAAAGCGTCAAGGATGTCTGAAGGCTTGCCGGTTGCGTAGCTGCCCTCGGCAGGTTTATCTCTAGGTTTGTTGAACGCGCCTGCCGCTTTTTCAAAATTTTGAAAAAGGCGGGTCCCATGCAATGGACTCGAAGCGGAGAGGCTGCGCTACCGCAGACTTAAAGAGATACATGTCCTCCACTCCAACACTTGTCGCACCTAAGCCACAAGAGAAGTTGCTGCTATATATAGCGGCAACCAATCAAGTGGTTAGTGCTGCGTTAGTAGCGGAGAGGGAGGCGGATGATGAGCTAGCAACCACGGCAGACACATCCAGCGACAAGCAGGGGGCTTCGCCGACAAGCTCTGGTCCCGACAAGGATGGATCTGCGCATGCGCATGAACAGATGCAGAAAAGGATGGTGCAGCGCCGAGTTTACTTTGTTAGTTCCCTCTTGCAGGGGGCTAGGTCAAGGTACTCTGGTGTGCAAAAATTGCTTTTCGGCCTCCTCATGGCCTCGAGAAAGCTGCGCCATTACTTCCAAGCACATGAGATCACAGTCGTCACTCGCTTTCCGCTGAAGAGGATACTGCAGAATCCAGAAGCGACAGGCAGGATTGTCAAGTGGGCACTAGAACTGACAAGCTTTGGCCTCAAGTTTGAAAGCACTTCAACTATCCAAAGCAGAGCATTGGCAGAATTGATAGCAGAATGGACGCCAACGCCAGATGAAGAAATTCCAGAGACGAGCATTCCCGTCAAGGAAGCAAGCAAAGAGTGGCTCATGTACTTTGATGGTGCCTTCTCGCTGCAGGGCGCCGGTGCCGGCGTGCTGCTTGTCGCACCCACCGGGGAGCACCTCAAGTACGTAGTCCAGATGCACTTTCCCAAGGAGCAAGCAACAAACAATACTGCAGAGTATGAAGGTTTGCTTGCCGGTCTCAGGATCGCAGTGGACCTTGGGATCAAGAAGCTTATTGTCGTGGGTGACTCGCAATTGTCGTCCGCCAAGTGAACAAAGATTACCAGAGTCCATTGATGGAAGCCTACGTTGATGAAGTGAGGAAGCTAGAAGAACACTTTGACGGCCTGCAAATGGAACATGTTCCAACAGCTCAGAATGATATTGCTGATGGCCTGTCAAAGTGCGCTGCACTTAAGTTGCCTGTGGAACAAGGAATTTTCGTGCTCAAGCTAACTCAACCAACCGTAACACCATCAATAGGACAGAACAAGAAGAGGAAGCTGATCTCTGGTGACTACTTCCCGGCAGAGCTCCCCGAAGCCGCCGCCACGAAGGTCCCCAAGATCGACACCATCAGCCGAGGAGCAGCCCGCTCCGACAAGCCCTGTGGTTTGTTTCGTTGAAGCAGACGCTCCCGACAAGTTTTGCTCCGGCAAGCTTGCCGGGGAACATCAAGCTCCGGTCGAACCGCAGGTTCTTGCCGTGGAAGCTGATGTTCCCACAGCAGCAGATGTGCCTTTAGTCCTTGTTGTCGAGCCGCAAGCTCCGGCAAAGATGGGCGCGGCAGATTGTCCATTTCCTTCAGACAGAGAACTTCCAAGAGCAAGAAGAAGCGGAAAGAGTAGCCCGGCGGTCAAGTATGTACCAGTTTGTCGACAAGATACTGCATGTAAGAAGACTCAACGGTGTGAAATTGAAGTGTATTCCACAGGAAGATGGACAAAAGCTGTTGGCGAGAGATACATGGAGGCATATGTGGTCACCACATTGGCAAGAAGAGCACTTGCCGGCAAAGCTTTCCGGCAAGGTTTCTTCCGCCGACAGCCCTCCAGGATGCTACCGCACAAGTAACCAAGTGTGAAGCGTGCAGTTCCATTCCAAACAGATACACCACCAGCTCAAGCTCTCCAGGCGATCCCTTTATCCCGCCATTTTCGGTCCTGGGGCTCGACATCCTCGGCCCCTTCCCCGAGCCGTCGGGGCTTTGAGTACTTATGCGTTGCTATCGACAAGTTCACAAAGTGGCCGGAAGTGGAAGCGATGAGGAAGGTGACGGCACATCAGCGATCAAGTTCTTCAGTCGATTGTTTGCCGCCGGAATCCCTAACAGGATCATCACCGACAACGGCACACAATTTACTGAGTCGCGTCTTCATGCAAGACGCCCAAGATCTTGGCGCCAAGGTGCCTTTTGCTTGCTCACCCAAGGAGCAACGGTCAAGCGAAGAGGGCAAATCTTTGAAGTGCTGCGCGGGCTCAAGACCAGAACTTTCGACAGGCTGCACAAGTGCGGAAGAAACTGGATTGAGGAGCTGCCGGTGGTTCTTTGGTCGATCAGGACGACGCCAAGTCGAGCCACTAGCCAGACACCCTTTGCTCTAGTCTATGGAGCAGAGGCAGTTCTCCCCACGGAACTCGTATACGAATCGCCTCGAGTGCTCGCTTATGATGAGCTTGAGCAAGAGCAGCTGCGACAAGATGACGCGCTGCTCCTTGAGGAGGATCGTCTTCAGGTCAGACGAGCCGCTCGTTACCGACAAGCTTTGCGTCGCTACCATAGCCGCAGTTAGTGCCGAAGCCTCGAGGAGGGCCACCTTGTTCTTCGGCCGTTCAGTCCGCCAAGAATTCAAACAAGTTGACGCCAAAGTGGGAAGGCCCTTATCGGGTGAAACGAGTCACTAGGCTCGGGCGCTGTCCGCTTTGAGACCGAAGATGGCATTCCGGTGAGCAACTCCTGGAACATTGAGCATCTTCGTAAGTTTTACCCATAGGGCGCGGTTGCCGGACCCTGTTCCGGCAACCACCTTTTGTACAAGTCTTGCCGCTGTTGCATGTAATCCTTTGTACAAAGCCGGGCACAGACCCCGTGCATCAGTAAAGCTCATGTGTTGCGCACAACTTGTCAAATTCATGCTATCATCATTTTATTGTATGTTTTGGCTAACACTTTGTGCAGCAACCACACCCGTAAGCAATATCGAGTCACTGGGCTCCATAACTTTATTTTCTCTTCTTTCTTTTCTCAAAGAAAGGAAGGCTCCCTCGTGCACAAGTTAACCAGGGGGGAAGGAGAAGATAATACCATGGACCAAGCGTCGCTCGAGGAAGTTTCGCCTTATCGGGAAGCAAACGACAGAAAAGCTAAGTTGCCAAAGCTTGAGCAATCAGTTTTTAAATTATTGAGTTATCTTCCTCGAACGATAGTACTTTGTATGGAAAACCTGTGCGCAGAGGAACCAACTTCATGAGGCTAGTCGCGCCCTTACTTTGTTTCGAGTCCGCTCAACAACTTAAGTGAGCTGCAGCTAGTCGCGACAAGGTTGCTTGTCGGGCGGCATCGCCCGGCGAGCTCTTGACGTTCGCACTCGGCCTTCATGACAAAAGGTGCCCGCACCGACAAGTTCCCTAAATGCGTAGGGAAGAAACGTACAAAGGAAGGAATCAAGTAGAGGAAATAACATTGCAATGATCGCCTAAGATAGAGTATATTACAAAATAACTTGTCGCTGATCTAACAAAGTGTTCTAAACATGATCAATGGCGACAAGGAAAGATAAAGTTAGCGTCCTAGTCTCACGCTGGTCGCCATCAATCCGCTTGATCTTGTTCACCTTGTCCACAATGGGTGCGACAAGGGCTTTGAGCTCCTCCACGTTGGCATCTGGCGGCAAGGTCCTGAGGACGCTGTTGAGGTTGAGGCCCGGATTGCGGAAGGCCACCTTTATCAACACCTTCTCGAGGGCTCCTGCACAGATCTGGCGTGATTCCTCGGCCAGCTGCTTTGGGACCTCTTCCCGGAGTCGCCGGAGGCCCGTCACCACGCCCTTGAAGAATAAGCTAAGCTTGGCACTGGGTTGGAGATGCTCGTCGGAGGAGTATGCAAGGTCCGCCATCCCCAGCTCCATCAGCTCGTTGTGGATGTCGGCGGCAGTATCCACAAGACCTTCGGTCCAATGCTCCACACTCTCCCTCAAGGCGCTCTGGGTGTCAACAGCATTTGCCAGCAGCTCCTCCTTGACCTTGATCGTCTCCAACAGGCCCACCTCCCGCTCTCTGGCGCCGTCCAGCGTCTGCGTCAGAGTGGTCAGCTTTAGCTCAAGATCCGCCTTGGAATCCTTGGCGGCGTCGAGCTCCTTGCCCCTATCGGCGAGACGGCCTCATAGCTTCGCCAAGGGTGTAGGCGTCCTTCAAGGCTTCGTGCTTGAGCGCTGCAAGCTCCTCGCCGCTCTTCTTGAGGCCGGCCTCGGCTGTGCCACCTTCGCCTTCAACTCTTCCTTGGCGGCCTCGGCGGCTGCGGCAGCATCCTTCGCTTCCTTAAGCGCCCCGCCAAGTGATTCCTCGCGCGCGGCAAGGTCTTCCTCGTGGCTGTCCAGGTTGACCTTCCGTTGCGCCAGCTCGCTTTCCTGCGCGGAAAGCTTCTCGGCGGCCAACCGCTGCTCCTCCTCAGCTGCGGCCTTCTCAAGGATGAAGGCCGTGCGCTCTTCTGCAAGTTGCTCCCGCGCTTCTGCTACGTCCCGGAGAGTTTCTTGGTTGGCGCTCCGGAGCTCTTCTGCGCGCTTCTCCATGTCCGCCTCGCCCTCGCGACAAGTGCTTCCCGGGACTCCAACTTGGCTTGCCGGGCGTGGTAGAGCGACATCAGCTTCTTTAGCAGCTGCTCCTCCTCAGACTCGCCGCTGCTACTGCTTGGCGCGTCCACCAGCGTCAGCCCAGCGGAGGCGAGTAGCTCGCCATCAAAGGTCTCTCCTTCGACCGGCGCCACAGGCTCGACTCCCGGGGAGCTTGATGAAGACACCGTCGCCCGGCCTTCAAGTAAGCTGGTCAGGGCTCCTCGAGCCTGGACAGTAGCGAAGCGGGGTATTGGCTGTCGGTGTAGCGCCTGGCACTCCTGCGGCCTCAGGGCCGTCAGTGCGATCGCCCGACCCCTCGCCAGCTTCTGCGTCGGCAGCCTCGATGGCCTCCTCGCGGACAGGCTCGTCAGCGACGACCTCTTCTTCCACAGCGACGACCTCTTCTTCCACAGCAGCGGCTTCGTCAGTGTTGCCACGCGCTTCCTCCTCGCCGACGACCTCGACCTCCATCGGCTCTATGGCGGACAAAGAAAGAACAGTCAAGCAAATATTCAAAGAAAAACAGAAGAAAACAAGCCCAAGGGAAATTTTCGTGTAAGGGGATTACCTGCAACGGGATCTGCAGCCATGGTCTCGACCATTGGAGGATCTCTGGTGCTGTCCCTTGCCGGGGTAGCCTCCCTTGCCGGAGTAGCCTCCCTTGTCGGAGGATGCTCCCTTGACGGAGATTCCTCCCTTGGCGGCGTAGTCGCAGCAGACAGGATTTCGGGGGCGGCTTCCGAGCCCTCCTGATGAGGCTGCTCTGCTCCTACACAAACGAACAATCAGATATCAATGAAGAAGGAGCACCCATGCACACCTGACAGTAAGGAGAAAACCGCATACTTACTCTGGGGGCTGTGCTGGGGGCTGCTCTGAGGAAGGGTTGCCGGGTCCGGCAAGGGGGTCTCAGACGCGTCCCCTGTTGCCACGGGTGGGTCGTCCTCAACGACGACCGCCGGGATCTTGGCCCTCTTCGACGCTCTCTGGGCTAGCGTCCTGAAAAGGAAAGAGCCCAGAACACAGCAAATCAGATTCAAGATGAAGCAACAAAATTAAAGAAATACAAGCACAATATTGAAGCTTACTCTTCTTCTTCCTCCTCGGAGCTGACCACGGAGAAGTCAAACTCCGGCTCGCCTCCGGTGCGACGAGGCGGAGGAGTGGGCTCTCTTGGCCGCTTGGCGGAGGCGTCGGCGGTGGCCTGAGAGGATCCCGCCCCAGTTGTCGCAGCGGTGTGGGGTGCTCCCGCGGCAACCTCACTTGCCGCGGTAGAGCGCGTCGCGCGGTGCTGCTGCTGTGGGCCCGTCTGCCGCCCCGTCTTGTCTCCGGCCTTGCGGAGACGCCTCTTCGGCGGAGCCGAGGGCTCCGTTGGCAGCAAGTCGCTGGTTGGTGGAGAAGAAGCGCCCTCGTCCGGTCCGCTCGACTCGGCCTCGGGCGCGGCAAGCTCTTCCTCGCTGGCGAACTCCTTTCGCTCGGCAAGGTTTGCCGCCTGGCTGCGTCCGCCTCCTCCACGGTGTACCCGAAGACGCCCGGTATCAGCAATGCTGCCGCCTCCTCCAGCTTGGTGGCAATGCGCGCCATCTCCTCGCCGGTGGTGTCGCGAGTGAGCCTCTTCGCTCGTCGGAGCGGATCGGCACTTCTTCCAAGTTGTCGAAGAACCGCTGCACAATCTCGTCGGAAGGCTCCTGCCAGTTGGAACGATCCCATGGGAATCGCTGTGACAAACATCATGGCGCGGATGCGGTCAAGAGCAGAAGTTGTTGCACAATGGGGCGACCCCTCGGCAACCTAAACCACTCGGGGTGATCGGGGTCGTTCTTGAACAGCTCTAGCAGCATTGCGTCCAACTCTAAGACTGTGAAATTCCAATTGAGGCCCGGGCGCAGCCTCATGATGTCTGCCGCGTTTTGGAACTCCCAAGCAGGTCTCCTCCTCTCTCCTGCAAGGGGAAGCGTCGCGGGCGGCGAAGGAAGTCTGCGCCAACTGCGCCTACGGTTAGTCCGGCAAGCCTGAGGCGCAAAATCCGGGTCACGGGTATCTTCAATCTAGCATCCTCCGGCGCCAAGTTGCTCCAATCGTTGCCGTGCACTATTGGGGTTTGGCGCACGGCAGTGAAGGGCTGCGGGTTCTCCTCTAAGATCCAACACCAGTTGGCTCTCCACTCCTCCCACTTGCTACAGAACTCTCCTTCCAGATACGCTTCTTTCTTGCCGACCACAGAGACCCAAGCTATCCCTCGACAGCGGCTCCCCTCTCTCAACGCGGGGCGTGAAGAAGTGGCGGAAGAGGGCTACGTTGGGATAGATCCCGACAAAGTTTTCGCAAAGGTGTGCAAAAACTGCCATGGTCAAGACAGCGTTGGGAGTAAAATCAAGGAGGCGGAGGCCATATGTGTTCATGATATCGCAGAAGAACTCGGAAAAGGGCGGGCAGAGCCCGCAATAGAAGAAAAGGGCAAAGAAGGGATACCGGTTGGGGCCAATTCCGAAGCGGAGGCGGGGAGTACCTTCGTGCGCGGATGCGCACGCGTCTCCGTCGACCAAAAGAGATAGAAGAGCTCCCTCAGCTCCTTTGCTTCGAGCTGAGGGGAGAAGGTGGCCCGCTCCTTGCGCAGCGCCGCGAGCCGTTGCGCCTCGGCTGACTTGACGCCCTTCCCCTTGTCGGCTTTCGGAGCCATGGCGGAGGCGGCGGAGGAGGTCGATGACGGTGAGTGCGCTTGTGGCGAAAAGGGGCGGGCATCGCTCTCTTCGCCTTCGGAGAAGAAGGGGAGCGGCGGTGGTTTTCTTGACAAGACAGCAATGGCGAGGTGGACGGCCTGCCTCGCTTTCCCCTGTTTATAAGGAGGGGAGGCGGACGTTCGCTTTTCCTAATAAAGAAACCCCCACGACCACGCCCACGATCTCTCGCACGACGCCACGTTCGGTGCGTGCCGTTAGTGGGGGTCGTGGTGGGTCCGGGGTGAGTTACGGCGTGATCGAGGCCGCGTGTGACCATGCACTGTTTTGGGCCTGGCCCGACAACGCTCGGCACCGTGTGCGGCCCAGGCCCGGGGGCTCCTGTCGGTGTACTAGAGTAGGGGTACCCTAGTATCCCGTGCACTGCACGGGCGATTGCAGCACCCGCGGCAGGTTTGCCCTGGTCACCGCCAAGATCCTCCGTGGCTCCTTTGGAGCCGTTCAAGAACAAAGTATTTGACCAAGAAGACTAGGCCCCGGCAAGAGGAGCTTGCCGGGAAGGCCACTCAAGGCATGCAGAAGACAAGGCCCCGGCAAGAGGAGCTTGTCGGGAAGGCTCGGAGCGCGGCAAGCCTCCTGACGCGATAAGGATTCAGCCGCGGCAAGGCACTTGCCGGGGCAAGCAACCTCTCTTCATCTCCGCTCCAGCTCATCCATCAACGTGTCACCATGGGACCATTCCGTGCGCGCGTGTCGAGAGGATGTGCAGCCAGCGGAGAGCAGCGATAAGCGGCGCTGACAAGCTTGCCATCGTGGCGGCGGTGGCGCACTGACGGTCTCTGTAATCGCATTGTATAGGCGACACAGACGGGCATTTATTGCTTTTGTCCCTTGCCGTCAGAGTTAGGTATTTTGCACTGTACACTGTTCAAGTAGGTGTACCAACTACTGTTTTTACATTTGTACCCTCATCTACGTTGCCACCTGTCGGAGCCCCTTTGTGCATATAAAAGGAGGCCCATGCGCAACGTAGAAAGGGTTCGGCACGTTCGACTCATTCGAGACCAGAGACACTCACGCTAGGTTTTGTAGCTCTCATCGCTCCCTAGCAAGAACACAATACATCAGACAAGCAGCAGTAGGAGTTTTATCTCTCCGGAGAGCTCCGAAGCTGGGTAAACTGCTCGTGTGCTTCGCCTCGATCCGCTCTTCGTGCGATCTCCGCCCCCCTCCGAACCACAAGGGGCCTGGTCCGCCGGCCCCATAGGTGTTCGTGGGTCCGATCAGCCTCCCCGACAGACCTAAACTGCACCCAAGGACACATGTATAAATTTATAGCCATTTTGGTGAACTGGAGCATGTATTTGAAGTTCAGATATGAATTATGGACATTAAATGCCTAGAAAACTCAATTAGTGTATAAAAAGGCCAAACGAACCCTGAATAAGTTTAAATTTCAGCACGGATATCCTGTCGTTCCATGTTGCCCGAAGAAGAAAATACAAGGTGCAAAGAGGCAGTGATTACGTTTCGCCCACAAGGGGGACACATTTCCCTATCGGAACCACAAGGCTTCTTTGAGATAAGCTCCGATTTGTAAGAGGCTTGTAATAAAACTTGGGACAAAATAGACGAAAAAATTCCTTGACATATATGTGCCATGTCGTGACACCATGCCAGGTTTCACGGTTTTTGGGTTAGTTTTGGACTTACGGGGATTTGAAAACCGAGATTCTTCTCATGAAATGTTTTCAAATAGCACACGGTTCACTCACAAAATCCGTGTGCCTACCAAACCGTGGCCGATGCCCCCCTCCCCCTGCTGCGCGCGCGATTTGAGTCATGCTTCTGATTGCCCAGAACCCAAACCCCACGGATCGTACACGTGCACCGTTGGATGCTCCCAGATCAAACGGCAACCCTGAGCCCTTTCGACAGCACATGCAATACATGGGTAAGCACTGTGCGCATGCGTCGTGCTAGCTCACGCTTCCTTCTCTACTAGGTTTTCTAAACAGGCTACCGTTTCTCTCCACTCCTCTCATCGGTTTCCGGCCTCTTCTCCCATCGTTTTCCCGCTACCAGTGTTATTGCTTATTGAAGGCTAGCGGCGACACACCGGCCATGTAAATATCCCACACGGTTTCTAAAAGCACAAATGTGTGTGATAGGAGGGAGTAGGTCCCATAGGGTGACCAGCGTGAAACGCCTTAATGGCAAGGAGGCAATTCTTATCAGCAAGGGTCGGCTTCCAATCCGCTAGCCTAGTCGAATAGAACGCAGAAGTTAAGCATGCTCGAGCTGGAGAAGTCCAAGGATGGGTGACCCGGTGGGAAGTTGCATATCTCAAGCTTCATTTAAATGCCATGACACGATCATTATAGAGATATATTATATCTCTATAGTGACCTATCATGGCAATTATATAAACCTTGGGATCCTTGTTTTGCTAATTTGTAGACTATGTATTTATGGGTTATTTTTTGCTCTAAAAAATTAAAGAATGATTGACTTGACCTGTCATGGCGATTATATAAACCTACTATATTTTTATGGGTTATTTTTTGCACTAAAAAATTAAAGAATGATTAACTTGACCTGTCATGGCGATTATATAAACCTTTTTCAGGTTGCATACGGGGTATAGGGGACAGGGTGTTCTTCTCGAGCATGTCTCCCTTGTGCGGTTTATAGACACGGCACATATCTGTGGGCTCCCCGAGGTATATATACTATCCTTTACCGACAATTAGGGGGGCCCACACAGTCTATCCCTTTGACCCCACAACGAGAAGGGTTTGACCATGATGGTTTCCTATTGATACTAGTAAGGTACACGTGCATTGCACCATGAGTTTTGTTAAATTATGAATAAATACCACACTATAGCATGTAAGCTTTGAGTCATATATGCATGATGTAGACGTTCGTTTGGTTCTTATAGTTCATCTCACCCAAAATCAATTAGTTTTATAAAAAAAATCTATTTTAAGATTCATGGAGTTGTGCATTGTAAAGCATAAAGTAAAAAACAAAAAGTGACAATTCATTTATAAAAAGTTTGGGAAATTAAGATATGGAAGATTCTAGAGAACAAAGGAGAAGTGCTTGTGTTTTGAGGTTTGTGCATTATGCTTAAGTTGAACCATGGAGTCTTCTAGATTGTACATGTGGCAGAATCTGGTGGAATGTAGATGATATCCAACAGCCAGTAGTGCTCGGATTTTCCATCTCTATACCGCCGGATTGGCTTCATCCAACGACCAATTTTCAAAGTAATTCGCACACTATATAGGGGTATAGATATAGATATGTCCCATGCTAGACCAACTAAAGTTTGAGCGCATCTGTGGACGCACCCCGTCGCTGGCTCGAAGTTGGGAAACTGACATCGTACGTATTGAACCAGGCTTGGAGTCGGCTATGGTGTTTGGTTTGTAATGTAGTTGGTGGCCCATCGAAGTTCTGCATTTGGGATTTAAACACATCACACACCACCGTACCCACACATATTTTCGGGCGTCATGCAGTGTATACGGGGTCTTCTGATCGAGCACGTCTCCCTTGTGCGGTTTTTTGTGATGACACGCATATATGTGGGCTCCACGAGTGTATGTATATCATCCCTTTGACCGATAATGAGGGGTATGTGTTGTCCATGAATGGATTCCTCCTAGTTCGTGTTAGGGCGGTCATCACACATGTCGCTCAACCAAAGCTCGAGCTCATGCATTGTCAGGATTCCCTCCCACATGCTCGGATTGCTGGGTTCGACCTACATCAGACCCTACGTATCTCGTTCTTAACTACCTTGCCTTCATGGTTGTTGTCTGTATCGAGAGGTATTAGTCTATATTGAAAACACACATCACCCCTTCCCAACGTACATCATTTTGGGACGCATGTAAGAGGTGCTGGTTTTGTGGTCCCTCTCGTGTGATTTTCATGATGGTTCAATCTATTGGCCCAAGCGGTTTATCGACAACAACAGTTGTCATTTGACCAAATGATAGATTCATTGGTCCGTCTTATGGTAGGTCATGGCGACATGCATGGATGACCAAATTATCGATCGTTACATGCATCCGCCCCGCTGACACGAAGTGGGAGGTGGTGGGCCAAGCATCCTAGCTAGGTACGGCATTATGTCATTATATATATATGTATGTGTGTGTCTATGTGTGTGTGTATATATATATATATATATATATATATATATATATATCCAAGGGTGCTTTCGGATTTGCGAGGCAGGTGCCACCAAAGTTATGCATTGTGTATTTAAAGTTTTAAACATCCCCAATATTCCTACATATATTTGGCCACTTCTAGGTGGTTCTTGACTTCTAGACCCTCTAATCGATCTTTAACGACATGCCCAACCGTGGGCTCGCCCGATCAAAGTTGTGCATTGGAATTTTGAACATCACAGACCACCCTTTTCACTCATATATATTTGGGCAACATGCTGGCGTGGCTGTCTTCTGGCCCTCTCTAATGTTATTTTTTGCTGGAAAGACTCTGATGACGCTCAATGAACACGGGTATAATATCTTAACCGTGTGCAATACAAGTGCATTGTGAATCATCACGCATGTGCAAGCGCGAGCAAAGGTGGAGGTACTGGCTCAACCGTGTGTGATGCAAATGCACTGTAAAATCACCACGACTGTGCAAGCCGAGCAAATGGTGGAGGTAATCTTGGCTTAACTGTAATGCGATGCAAGTGCGTTGTAAAACCACCACCTGTGCAAGCTAAAAGGCAGGTAAGTTTATTTGGAAATTAGGATGAACCGTGTAATGCGATAGACCAGCTAGCTATAAATATAAAAGCAAACTACCCACCTTGAGCGTTGCAAAAATCGGCGGTTCCGCTCCACTTTTCCTTATTATAATACATGCATATTGTTATTGGACCGTGCACGATCTTGGGCACTCCCTCCCTGCATCGATTCCTTTACCCAAATTTTAGTAGCCAACGTACTTCAACTGTCGCCCACACTCCTCCAGCACTGACCTTATAGTAAAATTGCAGTAGCCGAGGCATTTGAACCGTCGCCCTCCTCGTCCACCAAAGATCTCCACCCAACATTACTAAAATTTTCAGTAGCCACGGCGTATCCTCAAACACCCCCCTCCACAGTCCCGCACCCGCCCCCTCCCCCCTCGAACACTATCTCGCGGTCGGCGCTGCTGCCAACCCCTGTCGGTCTGCCCGTTCCTCCTAGCTTAGATAATAAAGTTCAGGTTACCAACAATTCCCATATCGTCGCCCCACTCCCCTGAGTTTTTAGATGAGGCATGCGGTGTCCCTTCCCACCAGGTCCACATCCCCTGCTCCAGAAAGTCGCAGCCCAAGCTCGACCACGTATCTCGGGGAGCCCGATGAGCGTTTGGCCAAGAAGAGGTTTATCATGGCCTCTCTGGCGGACGTTGGTGAGGTGGCCGCCGTTCGCCCCGACCTGTCGATCCCGGAGCAACACGTTGCCGCGGAAGCCGGCGAACGTTGAATACGTTGCCATGCTGAAGGCTTCATGTCAGTGGGCTAGCGTATTACTGTATCTCGGGAAAGGTGACTACGACATCAAGCTCGTCCACAGCAACGGCTTCACGCGGGCCATGTCACAGGTTAAGTGGTCCATCCCCAACCCCTCTGGTTCAAATACCGTCAATCTCTTCGACGGCCCTGCCACTGATCTCCTCCGCCAAGTGGTCAAGGATTTGCAAGCTTTATACGCCATCAAGCCCATTTTGTCATTTCTGAAGGACATGTTCTACGGCGGCGGCTTGGGATCCTCAATTGCCAAGTCAGATCTCATTGGCCACGACCACGACCATGAGGAGGGCATCCACGAAGGTTCTTCCAAGGTTAAACAGCCCATCTGTGACATCAAAGAGCGCACCATGGGTCTGTGCTCTTCCAACTGGAAGGATCCCGTCCATGAAATGTGAGGCAACATTCTATCAGCAAATCTTACCTTTTCTAGCTTGCCAACCCATACACTTTGTTGTAGTAGCATTTGTCGCGCGGTGCTTTAACTGTGCCATGTTTAATAATTTCAGTTATCCAATAATGTATTGTTCAATAGGGCTATGTGATGTTTAAGTATGAATTGTCCACTTCAGTTTCACGAATGGCTATATTTGGTTGTTTATAGTGAGTAGATGACTTGTTTATCTGTATTTGGTTGTTAGATTGGTTGGAGTGAGCATTTTTCTAGTTATCGAGCATATGCCTTGTTTATATGTATTTGGTTCTTAGTTTGGTTGCAGTGAGCATTTGTCTAGTTATCAAGCAGATGCCTTGTTTTATCTGTATTTGGTTGTTAGGTTGCTTTTTTAGCATTTGTCCAGTTATCAAGCAGATGCCTTGTTTATCTGTATCTGCTTGTTAGGTTGGTTGCAGTGAGCATTTGTCCAGTTTTCAAGCTTATGCCCTGTTTATATGTATTTGCTTGTTAGGTTGGTTGCAGTGAGACCCTGTCCAGTTTTCAATGGCTATATTTGGTTGTTATACTGGTCATTTATGCCTTGTTTATTTCAGTCATTCACAAATGTGTTGTTCATTATGTGCAAGTCGGAACTGTGCCGCTCGACTACATCAATACCAGTTTGAACGGTTATATTTGGTTCCAGTTATTCCTGGTGTAGTTAACACATGCCCTTTATTTCGGTTTTACACATTTATCCAGTGTGATGTTTAAGCATTACCTACGTTCTAGTCATTTTCAACAATACTAGTTTGAATTGCAATATTTGATGGCTGTTAAGCCTCCTGTCGGTTACATTGCCTTCCATTTTATATCTGCTTTAACAGCATGCTGAAACCAACACATTCAAGCTATCATTTGGAGATGATGTTGTTTACCTTTGCTATATCTGTTTGATTTTAAGGTTGATGTACTTATCATGCCTTTCCACTACTTATGCAGGACAACAGTGGGAGTGGCCACCATTTTCCGACGAGGTTAGCTTCATCCCTCGGCTTGTACTCCCCCCGTCGTTCCATAATGTAGTGCATATGGATCCAGGCCTGGTCACTTTTTACCTTCTAATATTGACTTGTTGTTTGTATGTACATATGCCCTTGGCAAAGATCCACACATAAACCCTTTTTGCGTATGGGGCAATGATATATTCATGAACAAGCATCAAGTGAGGAAACTCATAAGGATTATTAGCAAAAATATATGAATGGTGGCAAGCAAATTATTTTTTTATGCTCTATCCAACACAACAGTGAGCTGTAGATGGTAACTACAAACTCTGCAGCCTTCTCTTTTTACTGCCCATAATGAGTTGTTAGACAACGATGTCTGAATCTTTTTTGTTCGCAGTAGTTTTTGAAGCAGTTCACTCAAGATTACCTCACAAAGTACATGATTGGTGGACACACAATGAAGGTTAAAGTATTTCATCCAGACTACAATGAGCATCGAGAAGTCGTAATGAAGACAATGAAGGATGGACGGGCAACCATCACAAGGGGTTGGCGTAGAGTCGTGCACGCATTACACATGGAGGAGGGCACAATATGGGCATTCCGCTTCACCTTCTCCAGCAACCAGAATGTCTTTCACCTCTCTCTTTACAGTCTTTAGTACAACTGTGGTTCATCATTCTTTACTTGGTGCTTCTGTAGTTCTTCAGTATATGTACCTGTGCATCGAATTATGCATTGGTGGTTGAACCTATATTTGTAATAAACATGGTTGGATATGAAATAAGTGATTTCCTACTTTCAAATTCAAAACATGTGATTTTTAAATTAGGGATTACACTGCACACGGTTTGCGAAAGCTAACGTCTACGATAGACGTGGAGATCAGAAACTTTTCTAGGATCCACTACGTGTGCGATCAATCTCCACTGCACACACGACATCCTCTTGAAAACTGTTTGCGTTAGGCCACCTTGCGCAAACGTTTACCACATAAAAGCTGTCTGTGATGGACAACCTTTGCCACATAGTTTCTTCTACGCACTGTGTGTGATGCATTCAATAACGCAAACGATAAAATTGTTAATATCGCGTGCAATGGCAACGCTATCACAAACGATTTAACGGGGAAAATTGTGTGTGGTGTACCTGTGAAAGGAAACATTTTCCTTGGAGCAACTGTGTGGGATGTACATATGAACGGAAACGTTTAGTGGGGACTGACTGTGTGGGATGTAATTGCGATCGGAAACAATTTTGCTTGTATAATTGTATTTTTAGCTCTACTATACGTATTTCCATATTTGGGCGCTCGCCGGTCACACACGACCTCATTTTGCCGAGCGTGTGTGCCAGGAGGGAATATCCCCGACGGTTTCTGGGTTGTGTGGGAAGGACCCCCTATCACCGTCACTCACTTGGCGCCGGTTCCGAACACCGTCGCAGAAAGGGGTTAAAAACCGTTTGTACAGCACCGACTTGTACCTGTGACCATGGCAACACACGGACTGTTGTGACCATGGTCCTGCTACTTGCTGTAGTAACCATGGCCCTCCACGGGCTATACGATCCATGGGCCTTCTACGGGCCGTAGGATCCATGGGCCTTCTACGGGTCGTCTCATATATGGGCCTTCTACGGGTCATACAATCGTTTCACCAAACATGGGCCGTACTATTCATGGACCAATAACGGACCACAAAATGGGAGGCAAACGGGCTAGAGTGGAAATCGTCTGTTTTATGGCCCGACCATAATGGGCCGTTAAAAGGCCGTAATTGATGGCGCTATGAAAACAGCTCAACAGGTTAACGGGCCACGAACAAGCCGACTGTGACCACGGGATGAATTTGGCCCACAAGAGGAACCGGCCAGTAACGGACCATAAGAAATCAAATTCTGGAAATGAGCCCAAGAATAAATGGGCCATTAGAAGGCCGAAAGTTAACATGGGTTGGAAACGGCCGACGGACTAATGGGCCGTTAATGGGTATAAAGCGATACACTGTTCATTACGGGCCAGTTTCACCATGGGCCGTTAATGGGCCAAGAGTCACAAAGGGCCTCATATGGGCCGAAAGATGTCATGGGCCATACATGGGCTGGAAGTTACAATGGGCTGGAATCATACTGGACGGCCCAGATGACGCTATTGGGCCTAATTCGAATAAACTGTAACGGGCCATGACTTAACGGGCTGTAAATGGGCTATATGCGAACAGGTCGTTAACAGGCTTTCCGTGGGCCGGCCCGCTACCTTTTGACCAAGTCAAACGGGTCGGCCTTTTCACCGGAATGGGCCTCTGTTGGGCCGCGCCACGTGTCGACGTATCATAGGCACCTTCGGTCCAATGAGTGGATGACATCTGTCCCAAAAGTGAGCCGACACGTGGGTCCTCTAGCCATTCAAAATTTTACACGTGGAAAATCTCCATTGGTCCGGGCTGTCTGTCAGCGTCCTGGTGGCGGGGGTACCCAGACTTGCCTGCATGTGGCCCAGGGCGTGGCTCCACCAACGGCCTGGTATGGCCCATCTTCAGCAGCAATCACCCAAGACCCTCGCGAGGGGCCAAGCCTCGCGAGCGGACGACACCAAGACCTCCTCAGGGGCGGCCTCACTAGGCTGGCTCTCGAGGAGCAGAGATATCTATGCAAGGGGCACCTCACGAGGTGCACCTGACGTGATCCATGACAATCAAGGCCAGGCGAGCGCCAGCGGGCGCAGAGTACCAGTTGCCTCTTTGGTGCTAAAGAGGCAAACGCAGGCAAGGAGTCCCAAGGCATCATGCAAAGGTTTCCATATCGGTACAACGAGACCAAGACCAGCAGGACAACATGATGGAGGTCACCGTGGAGCCCACGGTGGCGTCACCACCAGAGCCTTTGGCAGGCGAAGACCACCTTTTGTCATGATAGCTTGTACTAGCTGTCCCCCTTCAAACTCGGCCGTTGTGGGATCCCTTCCCGCCTAATATTTGGGAAGAGGACCAGGGCCTCTATAAATAGGACTAGCCACCACCCTAGCAAGGGGACAGATCATTCAGACCATCCACACACACACACAAGCTCACCAAGCTCAAGAACACCTCTCCTCACGAGGCTGTTCATCCCTTGTATGTGTTCATCCTCAGCCTACGAGGCAATCCACCACACCACACTGGAGTAGGGTATTACACCACAACAGTGGCCCGAACCAGTATAAACCCTCATGTCTCTTGTTCTTTTGGGTTCGGCAAGCTAGGCCTCGAGATCGTTGCGAGAGCGAGCTAGGGAGAGAGAGATCTTCATGCGCACCCCAGTGTTCGAACCACAAGGGTTTGCCGGAACCCGTAATCCGACATTTGGCGCACTAGGTAGGGGAGCGTTGAAGCCTTTCTTCCGTCGATCCATGCTCCGCTGCTCCACCGCAACCATGGCTGATGCTCGCCGAGCCCGTGCTGAGCACCTGGCCGCCCTCGCTGCCCGCGTTGCTCAGACAGCGCCTGTCGGCGGACCTCCCCGCCGTTCTCCATCACCCCGTCGATGACTTTGGCCGGCTCGTCGTCCCACACTCATCGTGTGTCCAAGAATGTGCAGGCTGCGCTGCTCATGGCACGCGAGCTCCTGCGTTACCGCCCGGTCAACGACCTCTACGACGACTGGTGGCCAATTTAGACGGCCGGTGTATGGAATATGCTGCTTCATTCCCTATATTTGCACTGGTGGCGAACTTTGATGCCCATGGATGTGGTATGTGTAATAGGCGTAATAGCCTAGTGTTAGTTGCTTGCTTATTTATTTCCTTATTGTCTTGTTTAGTTGTTTGCTTGTAGTCACTATAGTTCTTTTTCCGTGTTTTTCTACTGGCCACAATAACCTAGTTTTATAACTCTGCAGGATGCTGCTAACGCGCCACTATGATCTTAGATCCTTTGACGGAACTGTGTGCGATGCATTTATCACAAATGGGGATGTAAAAAACCGTCAAAAAAGGTACAAAACGTTTGCGATGGCGGAGCCATCAAACACGGTTCAGATTTTAGTTGCGTGTGCGATTCAAGGCACACGGTTAACCCATTCGAACTGTTTGCGATGAGGCAGAACAACAGAAACGGCATCCATATCAATGTGTGTGCGACATATGGCATACAGTTCGCTCCGATGAACTGTTTGTTATTAGGGAGTGCAACAGAAACGGTTAGCCAGATCAAGGTGTGTGTGATATAGGGCATACGGTTCACTCGGACGAACTGTTTTCGATTATCGAACACAACAGAAATGGTTCAACTTAACAAGATGTGTGTGATACGTGGCAAACAGCCGACTCGGATGAACTATTTGCGATGAGAAATTACAACACAGAAGGTTAATACAGTTAGTTCGTAATGCGATTACGTGTGTACAAAAACATTGAAAAATGCAAACTAGTTGCTTGCAGTGGCTAGGAGTATCACACATGATGCGTCTGCGAGTACCCATGTGCGATGATTAGTAAGTTACACATACGTTTCCTTATGTTAACACTTGTGTGATAAATAACACGTGGCACCGGATACGGTATTCGGGTTGTGTGTGCTCCACTTAATCTTCCCGCACTCCAGCGAATGCTTCCCGCGCTCCACATGGGTGAACTGTAAAATCCACGCCTCTTCCCTCATCGGTTTCCCGCCACCAGCTAATGGCTTGCTGCATATAATTGAGGCGGCAACACACTGCCGCGGCACTCTGCGCAGATCTAGTCCTCACCCATCTACCATTAGTTATTCCAAGCATGCCAGTGAATGACCAAAGCTTCGACGTCGACACCTACCTGCGTTACATCTTCGGCGAGGAGAACGAGCCGGAGCAGGTCGGGGAGCAAGAGCTTTCATCGGTCGGTGCAAGCACCATGGCCCATCGGCAGCGATATTGACGTGACAGTCCTTGGGAGCACAATCGACATATTGTAGAGGAGGTGTCATGAGCAGTTTGCCATCCACCGTGCAAAAGATCCAGAGCTGCTCGGCGGCATGATCGACGACCCACCTGAAGAGCCGACGTCACCAGTGCTCATCGACAGCCTAATGCCCCACAAGGAATGGGCAGAGGACCTCTGTGATTCAGTCAAGACATAGGCAGCCTGCGGCTTCATCATTGCCCACGGCGGCCGTGTCAACCTCGATCCCAATGATGTGGTGGCCAGGCTCGAGCGCATCCTTGGCGGTGTTGACGTCCCCGACGAAGTAGAACATCGCCAACGTGATATCTTGAGGATGCAGGTGATGGACGAAATTTGCTACCAGGCCAGAGACATGGAAATGGAGCGGTTCCGCGGAGTTTTCATGCGCACAAGTGCACGCTGTCAAGCTCTTCTGGAAGAGGCCCAGCAGCCCCAAGAGCCTCCCAGCGCCAGCATCTCTGTAGGCGGAGGCGGGTCGGGACACTTGGAGTGAACGGCCACAAGGGTGCTATGCTGATCATGGAGTCCGAGAAGACCATCGTTAAAAGGCCGCCAGCTTAGCCTTTTAGCTTATGTTTTATTATAATTGTATGCATATGTAGGCCGTGAGTGTTCTGGGCCTTGCCGCATGTGGCATTTTAAATTATCCTAAATATGTAAGACAATTATTAAGAACTATTAACCGTTGCCATTGTAAATCTACCTCAATGGCGAGCAGAGCGCACAGGGACGCCGGAGCAGAGCGCGCCGCGGCTGCCTCAATTGCGAGCAAAATGCACGGGCGGACATGAGCAGAGCGCGGCAAGCACGCCTCAACGGGCGAAAGCAACCACGTGGTCAACCTTCTGCCATCAATAAATTTTGACATTTTTCCTCGTCACATTGCAGATTACAACGCAATAAGTAATTGCAAATCTGTTCACACCTATCAAACTAATATGTGTTCACACTTAGCACTGGGCTATAAAAACTATCCACTCGAAAATTACTTCATAGTTCCTCTCCTGATCACCCACAAAACTGGTCTTTCCTGTCAAGTCGTTCCGCCATGACCGGTAGGAGGAGTTTAAGGTGGACATATAACCAGGCAGCAAAGACCAAGGCCACGGAAGCACTAGAGATGTCCCGCCGCGAAGCCGCAGCTGCAGCAGAGATGTCCCGGCGCGCCGTGGAGCCCTCGAACAAGCTCTCACGGGCACGCGAGGGCTCTTACAAGCGCATTCCTGGCATCGGCCATCGCGACGAGCCGGCGTTCCTAAAGTCCTTCGCCGACGACATTCTCGCTGGCGTCACTACGCAGTAGGAGTTGGTCGACGGCTTGATGAAGCTGCTCAGGATCAGCGATGCCTCGGTTGACAAGGCAACCGGCCTCGTCGAGCAACTCATGGGTGTCAATGCGAAGCTCCTCAAGGCACTCGCCAAGAAGGAGGAGTAGGCCGCCAGCTGGAAGATGCTGCATGAGAAGAGCAGTGCCTCGGGGATGACACTGACAGTGGTCGTCGAGGAACTGATGGGTGACTTGAGGAAGCTCCGGATCGAGCGCGAGCAGGAGGTGGAGGAATCTGTGGCTGCTTTCAAGCAAAGTCGTGAGGAATTGAAGAAGGAGCTGGAGGATGTTGTCGCCCGGTGATCCATTGACGAGTAGAGACAGTAGCGACCCGGATCATTGTCTGCAATTTCCTTCTTCTCTTGCCCCCGTGTCTTCCGAGCTTTGCCGCATGTGGCATTTTAAATTATCCGGAATATGTAAGACAATTATTATGTGCGCCATTGTAAATTTTTCATCGTATTATTCGTTGCCATTTTATTTGTGGTCGTATTAGCCGTTGCCCTATGTGGCAATTTAAATTAGGGCAGAATATGAGTTGAAAACACGAACAAAGCAAATGCTGCCATGGGATCACAAGCAAACACCCTCCGTCCAGGTGCTTTAATTAACCCATTAATAGAGAAGTCGTGATCAAGGCGGGCGGCGGCTGGTGCATGGAGGTCAAAGAGCTTGCTTCCCAGTGAGCATGGGTGGCCTTGCTGCTCGCACGTGTCCCGTCGAACCTGCGAGGTGGACAGGATGCACGCGTCCCATCGAGCCTGCGGCGGACTGCGCGTCCCGTCGAGCCTGCACGGCGGACTTCTCGCGCTCGTCCCGTCTAATCAAACAGTTGCATGCACGCCACCGAGTATGGTTAAATTTCGACACGATTAATATAATACAACCGTTTGTGATATTGACGTGTTAGCTTTTTGTTTCAAAAAGGACTTCGTTGGCTACTAATGTGTGCGCCTCTTCTCAAACTGGACGATTTTTTACCACGACATATATGTGCCATGTCATGAAACCATGCTAAGTTTCATGGTTTTGGGTGAGTTTTTGATTTACTAGGATTTAAAAACCGAGATTCTCAATGTTTCAGGATGACGACAAGTTTGTAATTCATTCCCATTCCTTAAATGAGACCTAAACATGCACCCAATGACACATGTACGATTTCCCACCCATTTTGCTTCACTGGATCATGTGCTTGTAGTTCAAATTTTAATTATGGACTACATTAAATGTGTAGAAAACTTAGTAATTAGTAATATATACAATGGCCAAACGAACCCTGAATAGTTTCAAATTTCAGCCCAACACTCCTGCTATTCTATGTTGCATGTAGAAAACAAAGTTCAAGGTGAGAAGAGGAAGCGATTATCGTTTCGCCCACAAGAGGGGCATGTTTCCCTACCGGAACCACGAGGGTTGCGACAGGCTCCGATTTGTAAGAGGCTTGTAATATAGCTTCGCCCAAATTGGACAATTATATGTACCATGTAGTGACACCATGCCAAGTTTCATGATTTCCTAGTGAGTTTTGGATTTACAGAGATTTAAAAAACGAGATTCGCAATGTTTGTGGCCAAGCCAGGACGGCTAGACGGTTGAATTCGTTCCCATTCGTTCCATGGGACCTAAACATGCACCCCAAGAAAACATGTACATTTTTTCTAGCCATTTTGGTGCACTGGAGCATGTATTTGTAATTAGGATTTGAATGATGGACATTAAATGTCTAGAAAACTCAATTAATGAATAAAAAGGTCAAGCAGACCTGAATAATTTCAAAGTTCAGCGCGAATCTCCCGTTGTTCCATGTTGCATGTAGAAGAAAATACGAGTCTAGAAGAGGGAGCGATTATCGTTTGGCCCACAAGGGGACACGTTTCCCTATCGAAACCATGAGGGTTCTTGCGACAGGCTCCGATATGTAAGAGGTTTGTAATAAAGCTTGGCCCAAATTGGTAATGTTTTTTTACCATGACATATATGTGCCATGACGTGACACCATGCCACCTTTGATGACTTTCTGGTGAGTTTTGGATTTATGGGGATTTAAAAAACCGATTGAAATGTTTGAGGACGAGCTAGGACACCGGTACGGTTGTAATTCGTTCCCATTCCTGGCATGGGACCTAAACATGCACCTAAGGAAACATGTATAATTTTTCTAGCCATTTTGTTGAAGTGGAGCATGTATTTGTAGTTCAGATTTGAATTATGGACATTAAATGCCTAGGAAACTCAATTATTGTATAAAAAGGCCAAATGAATCCTGAATAAGTTTAAATTTCAGCACGGATATCATGTCGTTCCATGTTGCGCGTGGAAGAAAATACAAGGCGAAAAGAGGCAGTTATTACGTTTCGCCCACAAGGGGAACATGTTTCCTTATCGGAACCATGTGGCTTCTTTGAGAGAAGCTCCGGTTTGTAAGAGGTTTGTAATAAAGCTTGGCCTAAATTGGAGAATGTTCTTACCACAACATATATGTGCCATGACGTGACACCATGCCACCTTTGATGACTTTCTGGTGAGTTTAGGATTTACGGGGATTTAAAAACCGAGATTCCAAATGTTTGAGGATGAGCCAAGACTCGGGTACGGTTGTAATTCATTCCCATTCCTGGCATGGAACCTAAACTGCACCCAAGGACACATGTATAAATTTTCTAGCCATTTTGGTGAACTGGAGCATGTATTTGAAGTTCAGATTTGAATTATGGACATTAAATGCCTAGAAAACTCAATTAGTGTATAAAAAGGCCAAACGAACCCTGAATAAGTTTAAATTTCAGCACGGATATCCTGTAGTTCCATGTTGCCTGAAGAAGAAAATACAAGGCGAAAAGAGGCAGTGATTACGTTTCGCCCACAAGGGGGACACATTTCCCTATCGGAACCACAAGGCTTCTTTGAGATAAGCTCCGATTTGTAAGAGGCTTGTAATAAAACTTGGGCCAAAATAGACGAAAAAAATTCCTTGACATATATGTGCCATGTCGTGACACCATGCCAGGTTTCACGGTTTTTGGGTTAGTTTTGGATTTACGGGGATTTGAAAACCGAGATTCTTCTCATGAAATGTTTTCAAATAGCACACGGTTCACTCACGAAAGCCGTGTGCCTACCAAACCGTGGCCGATGCCCCCTCCCTCTGCTGCGCGCGCGATTTGAGTCATGCGTTCTGATTGCCCAGAACCCAAACCCCACGGATCATACACGTGCACCGTTGGATGCTCCCAGATCAAACGGCAACCCTGAGCCCTTTCGACAGCACATGCAGTACATGGGTAAGCACTGTGCGCATGCGTCGTGCTAGCTCACGCTTCCTTCTCTACTAGGTTTTCTAAACAGGCTACCGTTTCTCGCCACTCCTCTCATCGGTTTCCCGCCTCTTCTCCCATCGTTTTCCCGCTACCAGTGTTATTGCTTATTGAAGGCTAGCGGCAACACACCGGCCATGTAAATATCCCACACGGTTTCTAAAAGCACAAATGTGTGTGATAGGAGGGAGTAGGTCCCATAGGGTGACCAGCGTGAAACGCCTTAATGGCAAGGAGGCAATTCTTATCAGCAAGGGCCGGCCTCCAATCCGCTAGCCTAGTCGAATAGAACGCAGAAGTTAAGCATGCTCGAGCTGGAGAAGTCCAAGGATGGGTGACCCGGTGGGAAGTTGCATATCTCAAGCTTCATTTAAATGCCATGACACGATCATTATAGAGATATATTATATCTCATGGTGACCTATCATGGCAATTATATAAACCTTGGGATCCTTGTTTTGCTAATTTGTAGACTATGTTTTTATGGGTTATTTTTTGCTCTAAAAATTAAAGAATGATTGACTTGACCTGTCATGGCGATTATATAAACCTACTATATTTTTATGGGTTATTTTTTGCTCTAAAAAATTAAAGAATGATTGACTTGACCTGTCATGGCGATTATATAAACCTTTTTCAGGTTGCCTACGGGGTATAGGGGACAGGGTGTTCTTCTCGAGCATGTCTCCCTTGTGCGGTTTATAGACGCGGCACATATCTGTGGGCTCCCCGAGGCATATATACTATCCTTTACCGACAATTAGGGGGGCCCACACAATCTATCCCTTTGACCCCACAACGAGAAGGGTTTGACCATGATGGTTTCCTATTGATACTAGTAAGGTACACGTGCATTGCACGCGTGAGATTTGGAAAATTACGAACAAATACCACACTATAGAATGTAAGCTTTGAGTCATATATGCATGATGTAGACGTTCGTTTGGTTCTTATAGTTCATCTCACCCAAAATCAATTAGTTTCATAAAAAAATCTATTTTAAGATTCATGGAATTGTGCATTGTAAAGCATAAAGTAAAAAACAAAAAGTGACAATTCATTTATAAAAAGTCTGGGCAATTAAGATATGGAAGATTCTAGAGAACAAAGGAGAAGTGCTTGTGTTTTGAGGTTTGTGCATTATGCTTAAGTTCAACCATGGAGTCTTCTAGATTGTACATGTGGCAGAATCTGGTGGAATGTAGATGATATCCAACAGCCAGTAGTGCTCGGATTTTCCATCTCTATACCGCCGATTGGCTTCATCCAATGACCAACTTTCAAAGTTATTCGCACACTATATAGGGGTATAGATATAGATGTGTCCCATGCTAGACCAACTAAAGTTTGAGCGCATGCATGGGATGACCCCCACCGGTCATGCCGCTTTCGAAGTTGGGAAAGCCGACATAAATGCGTATTGAACCAGGCTTGGAGTCGGCTATGGTGTTTGGTTTGTAATGTAGTTGGTGGCCCATCGATGTTCTGCATTTGGGATTTAAACACATCACACACCACCGTACCCATACATATTTTCGGGCCTCATGCAGTGTATACGGGGTCTTCTGATCGAGCACGTCTCCCTTGTGCGGTTTTTTGTGATGACACACATATATGTGGGCTCCCTGAGTGTATATATATCATCCCTTTGACCGATAATGAGGGGTATGTGTTGGCCATGAATGGATTCCTCCTAGTTCGTGTTAGGGTCAGTCACATGTCACTCAACCAAAGCTCTAGCTCATGCATTGTCGAGATTCCTCCCACATGCTCGGATTGCTGGGTTCGACCTACATCATACCCTACGTATCTCGTTCTTAACTACCTTGCCTTCATGGTTGTTGTCTGTATCGAGAGGTATTAGTCTATATTGAAAACACACATCACCCCTTCCCAACGTACATCATTTTGGGACGCATGTAAGAGGTGCTGGTTTTGTGGTCCCTCTCGTGTGATTTTCATGATGGTTCAATCTATTGGCCAAGCGGTTTATCGATAACAACAGTTGTCATTTGACCAAACGATAGATTCATTGGTCCGTCTTATGGTAGGTCATGGCGACATGCATGTATGAACAAATTATCGATCATTACATGCATCCGCCCCGCTGACACGAAGTGGGAGGTGGTGGGCCAAGCATCCTAGCTAGGTACGACATTATGTCATTATATATATATATATATGTATGTGTGTGTGTGTATATATATATATATATCCAAGGGTGCTTTCGGATTTGCGAGGCAGGTGCCACCAAAGTTATGCATTGTGTATTTAAAGTTTTAAACATCCCCAATATTCCTACATATATTTGGCCACTTCTAGGTGGTTCTTGACTTCTGGCCCCTCTAATCGATCTTTAACGACACGCCCAACCGTGGGCTCGCCCGGTCAAAGTTGTGCATTGGAATTTTGAACATCACAGACCACCCTTTTCACTCATATATATTTGGGCAACATGCTGGTGTGGCTGTCTTCTGGCCCTCTCTAATGTTATTTTTTGCTGGAAAGACTCTGATGACGCTCAACGAACACGGGTATAATATCTTAACCGTGTGCAATACAAGTGCATTGTGAATCATCACGCATGTGCAAGCGCGAGCAAAGGTGGAGGTACTGGCTCAACCGTGTGTGATGCAAATGCACTGTAAAATCACCACGACCGTGCAAGCGCGAGCAAATGGTGGAGGTACTGGCTTAACCGTGTGCGATGCAAGTGCGCTGTAAAACCACCACCTGTGCAAGCTAAAGGCAGGTAAGTTTATTTGGAAATTAGGATGAACCGTGTGCGATAGACCAGCTAGCTAGAAATATAAAAGCAAACTACCCACCTTGAGCGTTGCAAAAATCGGCGGTTCCGCTCCACTTTTCCTTATTATAATACATGCATATTGTTATTGGACCGTGCACGATCTTGGGCACTCCCGCCCTGCATCGATTCCTTTACCCAAATTTTAGTAGCCAACGTACTTCAACCGTCGCCCACACTCCTCCAGCACAGACCTTATAGTAAAACTGCAGTAGCCAAGGCATTTGAACCGTCGCCCTCCCTCGACCACCAACATCTCCACCCACCATTACTAAAATTTTCAGTAGCCACGGCGTATCCTCAAACACCCCCCTCCACAGTCCCGCACCCGCCCCCTCCCCCCTCGAACCCTATCTTGCAGTCGGCGCTGCTGCCAACCCCTGCCGGTCTGCCCGTTCCTCCTAGCTTAGATAATAAAGTTCAGGTTACCCAACAATTCCCATATCGTCGCCCCACTCCCCTGAGTTTTTAAATGAGGCATGCGGTGTCCCTCCCCACCAGGTCCACATCCCCTGCTCCAGAAAGTCGCAGCCCAAGCTCGACCATGTATCTCGGGGAGCCCGATGAGCGTTTGGCCAAGAAGAGGTTTACCATGGCCTCTCTGGCGGACGTTGGTGAGGTGGCCGCCGTTCGCCCCGACCTGTCGATCCCGGAGCAACACGTTGCCGCGGAAGCCGGTGAACGTTGAATGCGTTGCCATGCTGAAGGCTTCATGTCAGTTGGCTAGCGTATTACTGTATCTCGGGAAAGGTGGCTACGACATCAAGCTCGTCCACAGCAACGGCTTCACGCGGGCCATGTCACAGGTTAAGTGGTCCATCCCCAACCCCTCTGGTTCAAACACCGTCGATCTCTTCGACAGCCCTGCCACTGATCTCCTCCGCCAAGTGGTCAAGGATTTGCAAGCTTTATACGCCATCAAGCCCATTTTGTCATTTCTGAAGGACACGTTCTACGGCGGCGGCTTGGGATCCTCAATTGCCAAGTCAGATCTCATTGGCCACGACCACGACCATGAGGAGGGCATCCACGAAGAGTTCTTCCAAGGTTAAACAGCCCATCTGTGACATCGAGAGGCGCACCATGGGTTTGTGCTCTTCCAACTGGAAGGATCCCGTCCATGAAATGTGAGGCAACATTCTATCAGCAAATCTTACCTTTTCTAGCTTGCCAACCCATACCCTTTGTTGTAGTAGCATTTGTCGCGCGGTGCTTTAACTGTGCCGTGTTTAATAATTTCAGTTATCCAAAAATGTATTGTTCAATAGGGCTATGTGATGTTTAAGTATGAATTGTCCACTTCAGTTTCACGAATAGCTATATTTGGTTGTTTATAGTGAGTAGATGACTTGTTTATCTGTATTTGGTTGTTAGATTGGTTGGAGTGAGCATTTATCCAGTTATCAAGCAGATGCCTTGTTTATCTGTATCTGCTTGTTAGGTTGGTTGCAGTGAGCATTTGTCCAGTTTTCAAGCTTATGCCCTGTTTATATGTATTTGCTTGTTAGGTTGGTTGCGGTGAGACCACTGTCCGATTTTCAATGGCTATATTTGGTTGTTATCTTTGGTCATTTATGCCTTGTTTATTTCAGTCCTTCACAAATGTGTTGTTCATTATGTGCAAGTCGGAGCTGTGCGCTCGACTACATCAATACCAGTTTGAGCGGCTATATTTGGTTCGATTATTCTGGTGTAGTTAACACATGCCCTTTATTTCGGTTTTACACATTTATCCGATTGTGATGTTTAAGCATTACCTACGTTCTAGTCATTTTCAACAATACTAGTTTGAATTGCAATATTTGATGGCTCTTAAGCCTGTTGTCGGTTACATTGCCTTCCATTTTATATCTGCTTTAACAGCATGCTGAAACCAACACATTCAAGCTATCATTTGGAGATGATGTTGTTTATCTTTGCTATATCTGTTTGATTTTAAGGTTGATGTACTTATCATGCCTTTCCACTACTTATGCAGGACAACAGTGGGAGTGGCCACCATTTTCCGACGAGGTTAGCTTCATCCCTCGGCTTGTACTCCCCCCGTCGTTCCATAATGTAGTGCATATGGATCCAGGCCTGGACACTTTTTACCTTCTAATATTGACTTGTTGTTTGTATCTACATATGCCCTTGGCAAAGATCCACACATCAACCCTTTTTGCATATGGGGCAATGATATATTCATGAACACGCATCAAGTGAGGAAACTCATAAGGATTATTAGCAAAAAGATACGAATGGTGGCAAGCAAATTATTTTTTTATGCTCTATCCAACACAACAGTGAGCTGTAGATGGTAACTACAAACTCTGCAGCCTTCTCTTTTTACTGCCCATAATGAGTTGTTAGACAACAATGTCTGAATATTTTTTGTTCGCAGTAGTTTTCGAAGCAGTTCACTCAAGATTACCTCACAAAGTACATGATTGGTGGACACACAATGAAGGTTAAAGTATTTCATCTAGACTACAATGAGCATCGAGAAGTCGTAATGAAGACAATGAAGGATGGACGGGCAACCATCACAAGGGGTTGGCGTGAAATTAAATACGCATTACACATGGAGGAGGCGCACAATATGGGCATTCCGCTTCACCTTCTCCGACAACGAGAATGTCTTTCGCCTCTCTCTTTACAGTCTTTAGTACAACTGTGGTTCATCATTCTTTACTTGGTGCTTCTGTAGTTCTTCAATATATGTACCTGTGCATTGAATTATGCATTGGTGGTTGAACCTATATTTGTAATAAACATGGTTGGATATGAAATAAGTGATTTCCTACTTTCAAATTCAAAACATGTGATTTTAAAATTAGGGATTAATTAGGGATTACACTGCACATGGTTTGCGAAAGCTAACGTCTACGATAGACGTGGAGATCAGAAACTTTTCTAGGATCCACTACGTGTGCGATCAATCTCCATTGCACACACGACATCCTCTTGAAAACTGTTTGCGTTAGGCCACCTTGTGCAAACGTTTACCACATAAAAACTGTGTGTGATGGACAACCTTTGCCACATAGTTTCTTCTACGCACCGTGTGTGATGCATTCAATAACGCAAACGATAAAATTCTTAATATCGCGTGCAATGTAGCGCTATCACAAAGCGATTTAACGGGGAAAATTGTGTGTGATGTACTGTGAATGGAAGCGTTTTCCTTGGAGCAACTATGTGGGATGTACATATGAGCGGAAAGCGTTTAGTGGGGACTTTGTGTGGGATGTAATTGCATTTGGAAACAATTTTGCTTGTATAATTGTATTTTAGCTCTACTATCGTATTTCCATATTTGGTAGCTACTTGGTCACACACGACCTCATTTTGCCGAGCGTGTGTGCCAGGAGGGAATATCCCCGACGGTTTCTGGGTTGTGTGGGAAGGACCCCCCATCACCGTCACTCACTTGGCGACGGTTCCGACACCGTCGCAGAAAGGGGTTAAAAACCGTTTGTACAGCACCGACTTGTACCTGTGACCATGGCAACACACGGACTGTTGTGACCATGGTCCTGCTACTTGCTGTAGTAACCATGGCCCTCCACGGGCTATACGATCCATGGGCCTTCTACGGGCCGTAGGATCCATGGGCCTTCTACGGGCCGTATGATCCATGGGCCTTCTATGGGCCGTCTCATATATGGGCCTTCTACGGGTCATACAATCGTTTCACCAAACATGGGCCGTACTATTCATGGACCACTAACGGACCACAAAATGGGACGCAAACGGGCTAGAGTGGAAATCGTCTGTTTTATGGCCCGACCATAATGGGCCGTTAAAAGGCCGTAATTGATGATGCTATGAAAACAACTCAACAGGTTAACGGGCCACAAACAGGCCGACTGTAACCACGGGATGAATTTGGCCCACAAGAGGAACCGGCCAGTAACGGACCATAAGTAATCAAATTCTGGAAATGATCCCAAGAATAAATGGGCCCTTAGAAGGCTGAAAGTTAACATGGGTTGGAAACGGCCGACGGACTAATGGGCCGTTAATGGGTATAAAGCGATACACTATTCATTACGGGCCAGTTTCACCACGGGCCGTTAATGGGCCAAGAGTCACAAAGGGCCTCATATGGGCCGAAAGATGTCATGGGCCATACATGGGCTGGAAGTTACAACGGGCTGGAATCATACTGGACAGCCCAGATGACGCTATTGGGCCTAATTCGAATAAGCTGTAACGGGCCATGACTTAACGGGTTGTAAATGGGCTATATGCGAACAGGTCGTTAACAGGCTTTCCATGGGCCGGCCCGCTACCTTTTGACCAAGTCAAACGGGTCGGCCTTTTCACCGGAATGGGCCTCTGTTGGGCCGCGCCACGTGTCGACGTATCATAGGCGCCTTCAGTCCAATGAGTGGATGACATCTGTCCCAACGGTGAGCCGACACGTGGTTCCTCTAGCCATTCAAAATTTTACACGTGGAAAATCTCCATTGGTCCGGGCTGTCTGTCAGCGTCCTGGTGGCGGGGGTACCCAGACTTGCCTGCATGTGGCCCAGGGCGTGGCTCCACCAACGGCCTGGTATGGCCTATCTTCAGCAGCAATCACCCAAGACCCTCGCGAGGCCAAGCCTCATGACGGGCGACACCAAGACCTCCTCGAGGCGGCCTCACTAGGTGGCTCTCGAGGAGCGAAGATATCTATGCAAGGGCACCTCACGAGGTGCACTGGCGTGATCCATGACAATCAAGGCCAGGCGGCGCCCGGTGATGCAATACCGATTGCCTCTTTGGTGCTAAAGAGGCAAACGCAGGCAAGGGGTCCCAAGGCATCAGGCAAAGGTTTCCATATCGGTACAACGAGACCAAGACCAGCAGGACGACATGATGGAGGTCACCGCGGAGCCCACGGTGGCGTCAACCGCCAGAGCCTTTGGCAGGCGAAGACCACCTTTTGTCAGGATAGTTTTTACTAGCTGTCCCCCTTCAAACTCGGCCGTTGTGGGATCCCTTCCCGCCTAATATTTGGGAAGAGGACCAGGGCCTCTATAAATAGGACTAGCCACCACCCTAGCAAGGGGACAGATCATTCAAACCATCCACACACACACACAAGCTCACCGAGCTCAAGAACACCTCTCCTCAGGAGGCTGTTCATCCCTTGTATGTGTTCATCCTCAGCCTACGAGGCAATCCACCACACCACCTTTGGGTAGGGTATTACACCACAACGGTGGCCCGAACCAGTATAAACCCTCATGTCTCTTGTTCTTTTGGGTTCGGCAAGCTAGGCCTCGAGATCGTTGCGAGAGCGAGCTAGGGAGAGAGAGATCTTCATGCGCACCCTAGTGTTCGAACCTCAAGGGTTTGCCGGAACCCGTAATACGACATTTGGCGCACTAGGTAGGGGTGCGTTGAAGCCTTTCTTCCGTTGATCCATGCTCCGCTGCTCCACCGCAACCATGGTTGATGCTCGCCGAGCCCGTGCTGAGCGCCTGGCCGCCCTCGCTGCTCGCGTCGCTCAGACGGCGCCCGTCGGCGGACCTCCCCGCCGTTCTCCATCACCCCGTCGCTGACTTTGGTCGGCTCGTCGTCCCACACTCACCGTGCGTCCATGAACGTGCAGGCTGCGCTGCTCATGGCACACGAGCTCCTGCGTTACCACCCGGTCAACGACCTCTACGACGACTGGCTGGACCGCATCGCCGAGCTCGTCAGTGCTGCTGGGGGCTCTCCTGGGCCGTCCCTCTCGCTACCTCGCCCACCTCCAGCTGCGGGCGATGTAGCCCACGGAGCGCCTCCACCACCTCCACATCAAGACGCCGCCCTCGCACCAAGACGCGCAGCCCCGCGACGCGACCTGCCGCGCATGGCGCCCGCACATGAAGAAAGAAGCTGCCAAGAAGTCCCTTGGCCGCAAGAAAACGGTCCTTCGCTCCCAGCACCACTGCGTCAAGACCGCGTGCCGCCTGCGGTGGCGGCGCGTGGGTATCAAGATCAGGCTCTGCCTCCGCGACGGGCTCCGATGACCATGCAGGCTGTCGTGCCTTCATTCCCGAGCTGTGTAGCGTCGTCTAGCCTGGCAAGTTCAAGCTAGACCTGCCTCCGTGCTACGACGGCACCCCCAACCCCGCGGAGTTCCTGCAGCTCTATGAGCTAAGCATCAAGGCGGACAACGGTGACGTAAAGGTCATGGCGAATTGGTTCCCCATGGCCCTCAAGGATGGTGTGCGCTCGTGGCTCCTGAACCTGCCCGTGGGATCGATCTCCTCCTGGGGCAAGATGCGCGAGCGTTTAGTCGCCAACTTCTAGGGCACTCGCGACCGCCCGCCGGCTGCGGGCGACCTGCGGCACATCAAGCAGCAGCCAGGGGAAACCCTGTAGAAGTACATCCAGCGTTTCAACAGTGTCCGCCTCAAGATCCCCAAGGTGATGGACGAGCCCATCATCTCCGCGTTCTCCGATGGCGTCCTAGCGTCAAGATGATGCAGGAGCTCGCCATCCACGAGGAAGTATGAACGACCCTAGAGATGTTCAACATGGCAACGAAGTGCGCAAGAGCCGAGGAGGGGCGCCTTTCCCTCCTCGAGCTCCCAGCTGCTGACCAGGAGGACAAGAAGGCCAAGATCAAGGACGTGAAGTGTAAGGGGGCTGCCGTGCTCGCGGCAGAGCCGGAGACGAAGCGCGGCCGTGACCACCCCAAGTCATCCAAGGCCAGCCGCCCGTTCTATGCCTTCCACAACATTCACAGCCACAACACCAGCGACTGCCAGGAGCTCAGGGCCATCCGCGACGGGCGCTTCGGTCGGCGCCCCGAGCGCAACGACCGAGGCTACGGACAAGGAGGAGGACGAGGTGGAGGACGCTGGGACGACCGTGGCCCCGCCAGGAGTGGCGCGACCGGCCTCGTGAGGACCGTTGGCAGGACCAGCCTTGCGAGGGCGCCTGGAGAGACCAGCCTCGTGAGGACCGTCCTCAGGGCACAGCAGGGCTCCCTCCGCTGCCACCACGACCAAGGAGGAATGACGATCACCATCAGGACGAAGGGGCTGGGGGCTTCCAGGAGCCGCGCGCCATCGCCTGCATCTTGGATGGTGCTCAAGCCCCAGCCTCTTAGCGTATCTTCAAGCAGTTTGCTCCTGAGGTGAACGCGGCCCTTCCCAGGCTCGAAGCCACGCGCGCCCTTCGAGTGGTCCAAGTGCGCCATCACCTTCAGCTCGTCAGACCAGCTCAAGTGTGCGGCAACCGCTGGCGCCCTCCTGATGCTCTGCTCACTCGTCATCAGCAACGTTCAAGTCACCAAGACCCTCATCGACGTCGGCGCAGGGCTCAATGTCTTGTCCGTCAAGACGTTCGACGGCCTCCAAGTGCCATACGATCAGCTACAGCCTACCAAGACCTTCTCAGGAGTGACCGACGGCTCCACCACCCCGATAGGGCAGGTCCGCCTCCCTGTCACATTCGGCCAATGTGACAACTACCGCACCGAGCTCATCGACTTCGACGTTGCCCACATCCGCCTACCATACAACGCCATCCTTGGGTATCCAGCCTTGGCCAAGTTTATGGCAGTGACCCACCATGGCTATAATGTCCTCAAGATGCCAGGGAGCAGCGACATCATCATGGTCCCCTGTGAAGAAAGAGATGTGGTGTGCTCCCTCGAGCGCGCCTACCAAGCTGCAGCGGCCGAAGACCCCGACAACCAAGGCACTCTGTATCCTCCTGAGGCCATCCCCAAGAAGAAGAAGTAGCTAGTCCGCCCAGGGCCTCAGGAGAGCGGCGTTTTTAGCGGCACCACCTCAGGGTCTACGCCCACAGCAGGGGCGCCTCCCTCTCTCGCATAGGAAGGCACGCCCGACGCCCTCCTCAGGTTGGGCTCGGGGGCTCTCTTCTGGAGGGCCTAAGACCTAGCCAACGTCACGAGGGAGGTGCTCGGGCACCATGTGGAGGCGTGCTTTGCCGCACGTTTCCCTCAAGAGGGCACAAGGCATGGAGCGCCTGGTGCTCAGGAGTTCATCACCAAGGCGATCCAGGAGCTTCAAGAGGCAAGGACCATACACGGCGACCGCCGCCCACCACCCGGCGCAGCCCCCATCCCGGCAAGGACGGCGGGCTGCGCGTCTGCGTCGACATTCCAGGTCTCAGGCCCGCATCTCAGGGACGTTTCTGGCCTTCGTGCATTGGATGGTGCGAGGGTCCACCTCACAGCTATGTTCGCATGCCATTCGGCTTGCCAAACGTGGCTGTCACCTTCCAGCGCCACTTGCAGAGCATTCTGGCGGCTCAGGAGGCCAAGCACCACGCTGTCCTGGCAGAAATGGTGACAGTTCTTCAGGAGCCACCTGGGCTCCCAGAGCCTCCTGACGCTCAGGACCCTGGCGGATCGTGAGGATCAACTTCTTCAACATGCATCTTCGGCTACTCCAACCCCACTCCAGGTACGGTATCAGGTGACTCTTTCCAGTTCATTCGGTTGGGGGCGCCCCTCGGGCAGCATTATCCCCAAGTCGCATGGGCCTGTCCCTGTGACATGTATCCTTTGCATCTTTAGCTTACTCTGTTGGGAGCGGCCCTCGGGCTGCATCATCCCCAGGCCGCTCGGGTCCGTCCCAGTGGCATGTATCGTTCTTGCATCTATCCGAACTTGCTTGCCTCCTCGCATGAATTACCTTATGATTATCAGCTGCCTGTCCGGTACTTCGAATACCCCAGCCACGACCGCCCTCGTTACCGCGGGAGCCGCGTGCCGATTGTCTTTCTTTAGGATTCTATGCATGAGTAGGCTAGGCACGGCGTCTGTGCTTGGGTCCGTCCCTGCAGTGTCGATAAACCCAATGACCGAGCTCTATCTGGCAGGCCGGCCCCATTCACGTCACCTCCTGGGGTCGTTGGTGTTTGGCCTCCTCATGTAATCACCTCAGGAGATTCGTCCGGTGCAGGTTGCCTAAACATCTCGCAGGACCGCCGCAGTTATCAAGAATCAAGACCAGACGCAACCCGCCTTGAGGTACGGCCTCGTGAGTCCCGCGCCGGCTCACGAGTGCCCAGACACACCTCGTCTAGCCCTGTCTTGCAAGCCACGTGTCAGGGCGGGGATGTACACGCCCCGGGGGCTCCACTGAGAGGGAGCTCTCACCCATGCACCAGTTGAAGCACCATGCTCCGCGCCGGCAGTCGAGGAGCGGCTATGCCCGTGCAAGTGCAAAAGCGCTATGCTTCGCGCTGGTGATAAACAACTGAGGGCGGCCCCATGGCCGTATTAACCTCAGGAGCCACTCGGCTCAGTGTCCAGCCTCACCGCAATGCTTTCCCCTCGGGAGAGTCGCGCGAGGGGGCTGGGCACGGTGGCTACGCTTAGGTCACGCCTAGCGTATGACGCCCTGCCAGGTCCCTCGGACCTGGTCATCGCACGCCCCTCCCAGGTGGGACCTCGGCGAGGACATGTATGAAGGTCTGTTTGAGCGTCAAGGAGGACTCCTGAGCATCGTGACTCAGGAGCCTAACTGGCCTCATAGCCCCTCACCCCTTGGTCCCGTCCTGGTGATCCGGACGGTCCAACAGCGGCTGAGGTATGCGCGGGGTCGGGCCCTGCCGACACAGAACACTAAGTCTTACCTTCGCATCTCCTTCCCGCGGGCCTTTTGCGCGTCAAGGGGGACTCCTGAGCATCGCGACTCAGGAGCCTAACTGGCCATGTAGCCCCTCATCCCTTGGTCCCGTCTTGGTGATCCGGACGGTCCAACGGCGGCTGACGTATGCGCGGAGTCGGGCCCTGCTGACGTAGAACATCAAGCAAATGGGAAAGGAGTCGCGGAATCTCTAAAACATTACAAAACATATTGTTCCTTAAACACCAAACATAAGTTTTAATGCCTCCACAAGGCATGCCGCATGTTGGAGGAAAGTTCGCAGGAAATTAAAACAGGAAGGAGCGCCATCGTTCACCAGCAAGCCTCTTCTTCAACCTTGGGTGTAAATGCGTCAAGGCGCCTTCCCTTGGCGGCGTCACCGTCAGTCGTGTCGTTGGCCTTGGTCGCGGGATCGGCGGCACCATCGGCTGGAGGTGCTGGGTTGATGGCAAGGAACTTCTTCAATAGGGCCTCCACCTGGCCCTTCACGGCTTCGGCAGCGGCTGTGCAACGCCCTTCCTCCACGGGCTCGAGCAGCTCGCCAAGGTCGACTATCGTGTCCACGAAGATGGAGGTGGCTGAAGACGCGCGTCAGGGCAGATGAGGAGAGTGCGCGGGCTTCCCCCTCAACCATGGGGCCGATCCCGTCGACGACATCCTCGAGCGCCATGACAAGATGAGGGAGCAGCTGGGCGGGGCCTTCGTCATCGGTCGCCAGCGGCTTCTCCAAGGCCTTCTCGTAGAGTACCCACAGTGCTGCACGGGACCTCTCCTCAAGAGACTTGAAGGATGCGCGATCCTCGGCAAGAACCTTCGCCTTGGCTTCCAAATGGGCCTTCTCCGCCTCCACCTTCTTCTCCAGCTTCTCCAGGCGGCTGCGTTCTGCGGCCTACGCCCTCGCCGAATGCTCCAGCTCTGTGTCACGACCGTTGACTACGTCTTCCCGGGCCTTCATCTTCTCCTCCTCTGCCTTGCGATCACGAGCATCAGCCGCGCGCTCATTGCGCATGGCCTCCAGCTCGGCCTCCACCAACCGGCAACGCTCCTTGGCAGCCTCGCCATCGTTCAGCGCCACCTTGCGGATGGCCGCTGCTTGGTCTACGGACCGCTTGTCCTCCTCGGAAGCTGCCACGGCCTGGCCCAACGCCGCCCTAACAGACGCTTCGGAATGCAGCCAACCCGAGATCAGCTCCAGGCGCCCCGCCTCCAGGCGACGGTCAGCGCCTTGAAGGTCACCCCGAAGCCGCGTCAGCGCAGAAAGAGCCCCCTCCAGAGCGTCAGGCGAAGCAGAAGGGTCGTGGGCCAGCGGTGCGGCAGGAGGAGGAGGCTGTGGCGTCGCCAAGACATGCAAGCTGATGATAGCAGGAAGAGAAACTGGGGGCTCCTGAACCTTTGGAACACCGACGGGCGAGTTGAGGATAGGCACCTCCGGAGCAGACTTGGCTGAGGAGGTCGCCTTCTCCTGAGCACGGTCGACTGGGCCTCGCGAGGATGGCCGAGCTGGAGAAGCGTTGGCGCCTTCGCTGCCCTGCTGCGCCGGAGGAGGTGCGGCCGTGCCAGGCTGCTGGGTCCCCGAGGGTGCGGCCACTCCCTCTCTCTTCTTCTTCGCCGCCAGCGTCGGCCTGGCAGTGCTAGGAAAGAACGCCAGGAAGCAGCGACAGAAGCGGGAGCAAGAACAAAACCAGGACACGGTGCTTACTGGTCCACGGCGGCGTAGTCCCGCGGCCGCTTCAGAAGCACGGAGCCCAGGGGCCTCACGACCTGGGGTGCCGGCTTGCGAGTTCCAGGAGCAGATGAGGCCGTGGCAGCAGGCCCGACGGCAGCACCGGTCGGTCTTAGAATAGGGGCGGCACCTCGGGAGATCAACGCCGATCTACTCTTTGTCGAGACCCCTGTCGGCGGCTTCTTCGGGGGAGTGACCTTTGACCTCGTGGTGATCCCACCAAGGGGCAGGGCCTCCCTCATCGGGTGGTCATCGGCATCGTCGTCATCAGGGAAAGCGTGAAGGAGATCTATCATGCATCGAGGGGAGGTCTCCCCTGCCCCCTCCCGGGTCGCCTCCACGTCCGGCTCCTCTTCCTCGTCTAAGTTGCCCGAGGACAGCTCCACGAGGGCCTCGGCGGGCACCGGCGGTACGGGCCCATACTCGTTGAAGATGGGCATGGCAGCAGCAACCTCTGCCCCGTCAGCACGGAGGTACAGCGGAAGATGTGAGTCCGGCGGGAACCCCTGGTCTTCCCCGACCAGGAAGCGCAGGGCCGCGTCCAGCTCCTCGTCCGACAAGGAGTCAGGGCGCAGGCGGAGGTCGTCCCCCTCGTCCTCGAGCTTCCACAGGGGGCGCGAGTGCGTCTAGAGAGGGGCCGGGCGCCGCGCCAGAAACTCCTTGAGTATCATGGCTCCCGTCAGCTTCTGCGCCTTCGGGTTGTCAGGCTTCAAGTCGGGGCCATCTTCTCCAACACATGCTTCGCCCGAGGGTCGGCGAGCTTGGCGCTGAGCCAACCCTCGTGAAAAGAGGGCATCCCTGTCGGCAGTGACAGCCAAGGGTAGGAACTCTAGGCATTCATGAGTACCCATTTGTTCCTGAAGCCCTCAGCCTTCTTCCCTTCCTTCGAGATCGCGTTTGTCCCGTTGGCTGCAACAAAGTTGGCGCACCCCGAGCAATGACCCTCCTTGAGCTGGAGTTAGAAGAAGTAGCGAAGCAACGCTACGGACGGCATCACCCCCACAAATGTCTCACAGTAGAAGGCAAAGATTGACAGGAGTAGAACGGAATTAGGATGGAGGTGGAGAGCGTGGAGGTTGTAGTGGCTGAGCATAGCGTAGAAGAAATCGGAAAAGGGAGGAACCAGCCCCGCGAACACGCTGTTCAAGAAGAAAGGATGAAAGGTGCTACCCGGAGCCTCAGTCTTGGCGGAGCCAGCCTGCAGCACGACCTCTCTTCCCTCATCGTCGTCGCCCACCGTCATCCGGCACACGGCGGCGAGCTTCTTCTCCGAGATAGTGGGCGCGCTCAAGGCCGGCTCGTACCAGGTGGGTGAGATGCACGAGGCCTTGGCCTTGTCGGGCGCCATCAGATGCGATCTTAGGGAGGATTCCCAGTAGATTGGGGGTCTCTTGGGGCGAGAAGGAGAAAGGGGATCTGGAGCAAGGCGAAGGAAGGCAATGAAGGCGCTGTGGCACGCGTCAGCCTTTTTGACAGTCGGGGCAGTTGCCGAGGCAGCGTGGGAAAGCGGAGATGCCCACGTCACGTCAATTGCCACGCGTCAATGAAGGCCGCATGCTATTGGGGCCCGCGGTGCTCCGCACTTGCCCTTTAACCGCCTCGAAGCCAAATCTGAAGCGCCTTGGGCACAGGGGCTCTTGTTGGCGTCACAGGAGCAGGGTACCCAGACTTGCCTGCCTGCGGCCCAGGGCGTGGCTCCACCAACGGCGTTTAATGAGAAAGTAAAACAGCTTAAGAATATATTAGGAGTGAACCTTTTCCTCATGAGCAAATAGGGTGGCTATATCATTTAATTTAGTAAGGTGTGCCACAACAGTTTCAGTTTCATAAACATGAAAGGATCAGATTCAACCAGAGTAATTAACTCAGGATCGATAGAGAATTCATAATCCTTATCAGTAACAAAGATGGGAGAAGTAGCAAACTTAGGATCTTCTTTCATTTTCTCCATCATAGTTTTTTCTTTCGGCTGAGTAGTTTCTTAACATCTTCTCTATCATTAGAAGAAAGAAATTCTCTAGCTATCTCCCCATCCATAACATAACCATCAGGTACCTTAGGCATTTCAATCAAGGACAGCTAGGTATAATAGGTGAATTATAAATTTCACCAGTTTCAACATTTTCAAATTCTTTAGCTTTAGCAAGTTGTTCATCAAGAAATTCACCTAGTGGCACAGTTTCATTAAGCATAGTACTAGCATCATCATAAGCATCATTCATAGTAGAAGTAGCATCATCAATTACTTGTGACATATCAAAATTAATAGCAGGTGGTATGTCTCAAGCCTACTCAAAATAGAAGGTGAATCAAGTGCAGAGCTAGAAGGCAATTCTTTACCTACCCTCGTCTTAGAGGGAACGATTGATACGTCTCCAACGTATCTATAATTTATGAAGTATTCATGCTATTATATTATCTGTTTTGGATGTTTATGGGCTTTACTAAACACTTTTATACTATTTTGGGACTAACCTATTAACCGAAGGCCCAGCCCAAATTGTTGTTTTCTTGCCTATTTCAGTGTTTCAAAGAAAAGGAATATCAAACGGAGTCCAAACGGAATGAAACCTTCGGGAGAGTTATTTTTGGAACGGAAGCAATCCAGGAGACTTGGAGTAGACGTCAAGGAAGCTTCGAGGAAGCCACGAGGTAGGGAGGCGCGCCCTACCCCCTGGGCGTGCCCCCACCCTCGTGGGCCCCTCGTGGCTCCCCTGACCGACTTCTTTCGCCTATATATGTCCATATACCCTAAAAACATCGTGGAGCACAATAGATCGGGAGTTCCCCCGCCGCAAGCCTCTGTAGCCACCAAAAACCAATCGGGACCACATTACAGCACCTGCCGGAGGGATCCCTCACCGGTGGCCATCTTCATCATCCCGGTGCTCTCCATGACGAGGAGGGAGTAGTTCACCCTCGGGGCTGAGGGTATGTACCAGTAGCTATCCGTATGATCTCTCTCTCTCTCTCTCTCGTGTTCTTGAGGTGGTACGATCTTGATGTATCGCGAGCTTTGCTATTATAGTTGGATCTTATGATGTTTCTCCCCCTCTACTCTCTTGTAATTGATTGAGTTTTCCCTTTGAAGTTATCTTATTGGATTGAGTCTTTAAGGATTTGAGAACACTTGATGTATGTCTTGCATGTGCTTATCTGTGGTGACAATGGGATATTCACGTGATCCACTTGATGTATGTTTTGGTGATCAACTTGCGGGTTCCGTTTGTGAACTTATGCATAGGGGTTGGCACACGTTTTCGTCTTGAATCTCCGGTAGAAACTTTGGGGCACTCTTTTAAGTTCTTTGTGTTGGTTGAATAGATGATTCCAAGATTGTGTGATGCATATCGTATAATCATACCCACGGATACTTGAGGTGACATTGGAGTATCTAGGTGACATTAGGGTTTTGGTTGATTTGTGTCTTAAGGTGTTATTCTAGTACAAACTCTATGATAGATCGAACAGAAAGAATAGCTTCGTGTTATTTTACTACGGACTCTTGAATAGATTGATCAAAAAGAATAACTTTGAGGTGGTTTCGTACCCTACCATAATCTCTTCATTTGTTCTCCGCTATTAGTGACTTTGGACTGACTCTTTGTTGCATGTTGAGGGATAGTTATATGATCCAATTATGTTATTATTGTTGAGAGAACTTACACTAGTGAAAGTATGAACCCTAGGCCTTGTTTCCTAGCATTGCAATACCGTTACGCTCACTTCTATCGCTTGTTACCTTGCTGTTTTTGTGATTTCAGATTACAGAAACCTATATCTACCATCCATATTGCACTTGTATCACCATCTCTTCGCCGAACTAGTGCACCTATACAATTTACCATTGTATTGGGTGTGTTGGGGACACAAAAGACTCTTTGTTATTTGGTTGCATGGTTAGTTTAGGGAGACCATCTTCATCCTACACCTCCCACGGATTGATAAACCTTAGGTCATCCACTTGAGGGAAATTTGCTACTGTTCTACAAACCTCTGCACTTGGAGGCCCAACAACGTCTACAAGGAGAAGGTTGCGTAGTAGATATCAAGCTCTTTTCTGACGCTGTTGCCGGGGAGGTGAGTGCTTGAAGGTATATCTTTAGATCTTGCGATCGAATCTTTTAGTTTCTTGTTTTATCACTAGTTTAGTTTATAAAAGAAAATTACAAAAAAATGGAATTGAGTTTGCCTCATACGCTTCATCTTTTAATATCTTTCGTGAGAATGATGGAAAGGAAAATTGTGCTCAAGTTCTAGAAGAAGAAGTCTCTAAAATGTTTGGCACTAAATCTCTGAATGATGAACATGATTGCAATGTTGTTTGTATGAACTCTTTGAATATCCATAGTACTAATGATGATTGCCCTAGTCATGATGAAAATATCTCTTATAGGCATGTCAATTTTTGTGGAGTGCATAGAGTTTGCAAGTACACACCAAATAGGGAAGATAGATTTTGCAAGACGCATAAGTATTTGGAAACTAAATGGTTGCAAGAAAGGCTAGATGTTTGTGCTGAAAATTTAAACTTTCTTAGCTGTACTTGTGAACTTTGCAATGAACGTGGTCATTTAAGTCTCCAATGCAAATTGTGTCATGATCGAATCGTGTCCAAGAATTGTGATGACTTGATTTCCCTTGCATATCATAATGAACTTAGTTTGCTTTTGGGTTATGAAGAAATGAAACATATAACTAAGGATCTTCCAGAATTTGTCCTTGATAAAGTTCTTGATTTTGATCTAGAAGAAATTTTTATGTATTGTGCGGTGAATTGCATTGAAAATCCTTATATTGCCAATTACATAAAGAAAAGAAAACAAATAGAAGATGAAGATAATACTAATGAAAGGGAAGAGACCTCCCAATATCCTCTTATTATTTCTTATGATGAATCAGGTAACAAGGAGGAGCCTTCTATTCAACCAATCTCATTAATAAGGAGCTCCAAAAAGAGGATTGAACCCACACATAATGTGAAGAAGAAAAAGAAGAGACGGAGAAGCAAAGGTGAAAAGGTATCCCTCCCAAATGATGTTGCTCCTATTACTCATTGTGATGATGATAATTGCTATACTATTGGTGCTATCCATACTATTAATGATGAGAGTGATTATGCTTACAATATGAAAAGGCCCAAGCTTGGGGATGCTTTGTTTGATGAGAATGACATGTTTGAGAATATATTTGTTGCAATTAATGTTTGTCCCAAGCTTGGGGATGCTATGTTTAATGAAGATGATATTTCTAGCCTCCCAAGTTTTGATATGCAAATTTGTTATGATGATAGCATGTCTCCTACTTATGATGGTTATATTGATGAAAGTGGGTTTGGAAGAGTGTCAACTTTAGGAAGTAATGATCCCACTATTTTGGAGGATGTTGAATCTTATTGTGATAATTATGAAAGTGGGTTTGGAGAGGTCAAGACTTTATTTAGTAATGATTCCACTATCTTGGAAGAGGTTTCAATTGATTATGATGAGAACTGTCAGGACCCCGATTCGATCTAGCCGGTAACACCTCATATCACTTTGCGGCCTCACGCACGGTATTCCCACGGGTGTCGCCTTACCATGGCCCGGGACCGTTTGCGCCTTTTGGCTCACGTATATGATAGTGTTGCTAGCATCCATATGATGAAGAACCGGGCCGACATGGCTAGTCGTGAACCCAAAGCGGCGCTAACCCATGGAGACAAGCATACATGAATCACATCGAGCATGTCGGTCATCAACGTATGAATCCGGGCTTTAGCTTTGGGCTAACAGGACTCTGGTAACCCAGGCTGTAGAAGGCTAAGCAGGACTCCGGATGTCACCGCGTGACATTTCCCGAAGGGCAGAACCACGAACGGCGAAGTGAAACACATGCCCGGCCGATCAAGTGTCCAGAAGCGGTAGTCTTTGGGCTAGCGGGACTCCGGTGAACCGAGAAGCGGACTACTATCGCTCAGGAAGCACTAGACTACATTTCCCCATATGAGAGGCTGCCAAGGATAAACAACTAGATTGTCAGATCCCACACATACCAAGCATTACAAACATACACACAATATGCTCGATATGTGTAAATACAACATGGCATCACAACATAACTCTACGACTCAAGTATTTATTCATTAGGCTCCGAGGCGAGATATTACAAACATGGGTCTCATGACCCAACATTGAGCATACAAGTCAAAGCACAAGCGGAAGCTTAACATGTCTGAGTACAGACATCTACAAATGAAAAAGGCTGAGAAGCCTGACTATCTACCAGATCCTGCCGAGGGCACAAGATCGTAGCTGAGTTAACAAGCTAAACGTCAAAGTCCACACGGAACTACTAGCGAGACTGAAGTCTCTCTGCAAAAACATAAAATAGGCAAACGTGAGTACAATTGTACTCAGCAAGACTTACATCAGAACTAACTACACATGCATCATTATCAACAAAGGGGGTGGTGGGGTTTGACTGCAGCAAGCCAGCTTTGACTCGGTGGCTATCCTGAACTATGACTGCAAGTAACTCTTTTGAGGTGGCGCACACGAGTCCACATATTCACCATATCAATACACCACTATGGATCCGCTTAGTCTCCCTACGGCATGCCATCCATAGCACTCACGCTTATCTTGCGGATTTTAGAGTATCCACTTTCATTGTCTATGAACTGTACAAGCAACCCAGAAGTCCTTTACCGCGGACACGACTATTCGAATAGATCATATTAACCCTGCAGGGGTGTACTTCTTCACACACGCTCTCGCCACTTACCGCCATATACACGTCATGTATCTTGGCAACCTTCAAGCGGAAGCCTGGCGAGGGTGTCGGCCACGACCAGACTAACCACACAGGTCTCTAGTCCAGGTTTATCGCCTATTCGGGTTCCATCCGCAAGGAGATCCGGCCGGGGTGTCGCTCACGGCCCAAATGATGTGTGCAGGGTTCCCAAGCCCACCTCGGCGGGTGGTTCTACGCTTGGTACACCGTGCCACGATGCCTAGTCTGTCCCAAGCCCACCTGTACCGGGTGCCACTTGGTAGACTACTAACACTACCTACAAACACCAGAAACTAGTTGCAACTCCTGGGACGAGAGATCATGTTGATTAATAGGTCGAGAGAGGGTCGATTCTAGGAACCCAATGTGTGGTAATGGCTGTTCGTGGATCACAAACACAGAACTCAGTTCCTGAGGACGGTTTCAATGAGACAACCCACCATGTACTCCTACATGGCCTCTCACCGCTACCTTTACCAAATCGAGTTCACACACTTAGCTCTCAACACTAGGACATGTTCACACACCTCCGATTCATCCCTGATGAATCGGACTGACACAACTCTAAGCAATAGCGAGGCATGACAAACAAGCATGAATGAGTAGGCACAACAGGCTCAAACAACTCCTACTCATGCTAGTGGGTTTCATCTATTCTTGTGGAATGACAGGTCATGCAGAGGATAAAGGGGTTCAGCTACCGCAGCAAGTAACAGATGAATCGTTGTTGTCCTAATGCACTAAAAGAGAGCAGGAGCGAGAGAGTGGGATTGTATCGGAATGAACAAGGGGGTTTTGCTTGCCTGGCACTTCTGAAGATAATATAGTTCTTCATAGGTGTCATCGAACTCATCGTCGGTACGTCGTCTACTGAGAGGGGACAAACACCGGCAACTGAGAAAGAACACAATCAATGCAATGCACATTCACATGAATGACATGTCATGTTAAGGTACTGAATTCACCTAATGCAATATCTAGCCAAGTTAATTGAAGTGGAACTCGAACAAGAACAATTCCAACTCCAAATGTTATTTCATAAATTACCCTAATCATCATTTGTCATATTCAGTGAGGTTATATTGTTCAAACATGCATGATCATGGCATAAACAGATTCTTCATATTTTTCTGATCATTTTTCATATATAACTTATTTCCATTGGAGTTATAGATTATTTTCTATGAATTTTAGAAGTTAGCACTATTTTCTGGAATTTCCTGTAAAAGAACAAATCCAGAAAAGAGTTATTGCATCAACGTGACGTCACTGTGATGTCGGCAGTCAACGGGCGCGGTCCAGGTCAAAGCCCGACGATGGGCCACAATGTGTCAGTGTAATTAGATTAGCTAAAAACAATTAGTACTAATCCTAACTAATTAACAGGACCGGGCCCCACCTGTCAGTGAGTCAGTGGAAAAGTCAACCCCGGGTCAAACGGGCTCAAACCCGCCGGACAAGGTCAACGGCTCGTCGCCGGTGAAGCCCGAGACGGCGGAGAGGGTCGAATTCCTCCTCCGTGACCAAATGGCCGGCGGAGGGCATCTACGCGACGCTGGAGATCCCAAGCGTTGAGTGGTGCAGTCAGTTTTGCCGGGGGTGACCTATATCGACGGCGGCGAGCTCAAAGGCGGCGACCGGAGTTCGGGCATGGGCGGCCGCGTGGTTCCAGTGCATGGGGGAGCTAGCTAAGGCCTGCGTTGGACTCGTCGTTGCTTCAGGAGCACGCCGAAGGCTCAAGCTCGAGTGGAGACGCACGGTGGCTGCGAGAGCAACGACCATGGCGGACGGCGGCCGGCGCTTTCGAGTCTGGCCAGGCATAGCTAGAGTACTGAGGCGAGCTCGGGAGGAGGGGTAAGCGGAGAAGCTCACGGGAGGTCGATGAGTAGCTCAATGAGCTCGGGAGGCCTTGTGGACGGCATTTAATCGGCGGCGACGATCTCTGGTGCCCGACGGTGAAGACGATGATGCTGGCGACGTTCCAGGGCTTTCGGGCTTGCCTCCGTTGGGTTGGAGCTCCAGGGAGATGTGGCGGAGCCGATGGACACAGCGGGGAGGTGAGGCAGTGGCGCTGGGGACGGCAGCGGCGAGCGGCGGTGACGGTGGCTGTCGGGTGCGTGCGAGAGGAGAGCCAGGGAGGGAGAGAAGCTCGGGGAGAGAGAGCAGCGAGTGAGGGAGGCGAGAGAGGGGTCACGGGGCGTCTCGAGCAGCTCCGCGGCGCAAGATGAGGCGCAGGAGGCGTCGACAGTGCGAAGCAGGAGGTGGCGTCGCGTGTGCTCGGAGGCGGTGCCCTGTCCTCCTCCTCTGCCTACTGGCAAAGGTAGGTGGTGGTGGCATGGGCAGTGGCCAGCCAGTCCGAGTAAGTGGCACAGGGCCTCTTCTCTCTCTCTCTTTTAATTGTTTTTGTTTTCTAATTTTACGTAAACTTTGTGGCTTTACTCAAAATACTAAAACAGATCCAAAAATCATAAAAGCTGCTCAATGCCACTTTGTTTGGAATATATCAAAGCAGCAACCATTTTAGTTTATGATTATTTGAGCATTTAAACTATTTATTAGCATTAAATGCCCAAATGCAAATACTTTATGAATTAATGCATTGACCAAATATGTCATGAAAAATGTGCGGCACCTCTGGTTATGGTTTATAGCATTTTTTCAAATGATGAACATTTTCTAAAGCCATTTGGATTCACTGAAAAATATTTTTAGTTGAACCTATTTGAATCCCTTTAATGCTAGGGTTTAGGCAATCCCCATCTCAAAATTCCTTTGAAATCAAACATGATGCATGGATGCAGATGCCACTAATTACAACCAATTACAGGGCTCGACAACTCACCCCACTAAACAAGAATCTCGTCCGAGATTCGGGACGTGAGGTAAGAAGGCGAGAGGGGCACAAAACTATCACAATCTTCTCGATCCAATTGCCTTTCTCGAGGATGTTGGTTCATTGCATCACCTTGATCTCGACTTCTTGCTTTGAGAACTACATCCAACATGACAACAAGTAGGAAGGAAGAATTTTAGAAGAATCGATCTTCTTGAGGTTCGAGCAACTTAGGATCATCACAAGGATCACAGGATCAACTCACGGAATGAGACATAGCAACATCTCTCGAGCTGAGACATGGAACATACATCCAGAGGGATGGAGAAACAATTTTACGAGGGTTTCAAAATAGCGAGGGAAATTGCCATGATTCCAAAACGGGGCACCTCAGGGGAGGTGACTCGAAGAACTATTCCCTTAAGTGGCAAAACGAATTACTTTTGATTCAGAGATCATTGAAACTCTTCATACCAGCCTAAGGCAATTCACAATGATCGTTTAGCAGAGTGCAAAGGAATGGCATACCCGGACTAGAATGGATGATGTGGACTACCTTGTTGAAGACAACGCAATGGATGATTTTGCTTGTCATCGAAAATGGATGGGACCCATGGTAGGACCACTTTTGAGGATGGTCCTGGACAGCAACTGCTAGAGAAGGACAGCCCATGGAAAAATGGCACGATGGGGTGCAAGCTGGGAACAAAATGCAAATGTTGGGAATGTTCCAACCATCATATCTGCCTGAGATTCAGATCCGATTGGTGATAGGGTACTTCAGACTCACATGTCTGAAAAGAAAAGTTGCAACACAAATCGACGAGATAATGTTGCGAGACTCTCGGGAGATGAACCACGATAGCAAGCTCCAAAACATGAGCTGGTTCTGCTACACACCTGTGAACACACTGTCCTAGACTAGCATGACCACATGGTAGTCTTATAATAAAACACTACCGAGTTAAGGTTGGGAACCATCATCGCGGATAACGAAGTAATTCATATGATTAGCTCTTATGAAGAAACTTCTTCTCCTTGAACAAATCAGTTAGTGGCTTGGTGTGCTAGGGAATTCATATGGAATGAAGATGATCAGTCTATCAGACCATAGAATACTTCGCTTTTGCATGACTGACTTGGGATGATTCCAGAGGAAGCAAAAACAAACTTTCTCGGATCCACGGCGACAACTTACATCAAATGCACGTGAATTAGAGGAAGTCACTTATTTCATCCAAACATAGGCTTCATGAACGAAACATGAAGATAATGCTTACAAAGTTTCCAACGCTAGGTTGATGTTCGACATGAATCATGTGGGAGACAAAATGCTGCTGATGGGCTTAACAGCAATTCATCGGAATTTCCATATCACTGGACTTCCACCATCATGTGAACGCGGTGATAGCATTGGTCAGACCAAAGGATGTAATGGTGTATGGTCGAGGGATCAACCACGAGTAAGACAACATTACGAACATCGTTGGTTCTGATTTGACTTGATGATAGCCCATACTCAAGTCAGAGTTTTGGCAAGACAACAGATCCAACAACTGATCACAGGGACCAATCGATGAAGATATCATCTTTCTTCAACACACACTACACAACAATATCCCTTTGGAACGAACTAAGTTAGGCAAGCTTTTATCTTCCAACTCTCCAAGTTGTTGTTCAGCTTAACCAACTAGCTCAGGGTATGCAACACAGATTCTTGGAGAATGGGTGGTTTAGAAGAAAACCAACATGATCACGAGCTCAACATAACAGTCAGGAAACAACCCAGTAATACCTCCGAGAAGATATTCAGAAAATCACGAACCATCGATATGTTACTAAGCTCGAGGACAACCTTGCTTTTCAGGGCAAGAAGATATGATCAAAAGAGTGAGGAATTGACACAGTCCTAACTCATTGATCGATGAGTGCACCAAAAATAAGGACTAGATAACACGGTCAATCTTAGGATGATGATTCAATAACCAACACGCTAAGAATGAAATTATTGTCCATTTACTACCAAGCAACGAGGTTGCTAGGAGTATTGATTTCACACATCAAAATTCATTTGTCGGTATTCCTGTTGCAACAACACGGGACCGAGGAATGAACGATGATGGCGAGAGTATCACTGCATCAAGAATTCATAAGAGAAGGTGCAATTCTCATGACGTTCACGACATAAAGTGGGTAACACTTGAGGATAGAACAGAATCAAAAGCTTGATTGCATTTGATCTGCGGATAACAACTGCTTTGACCCAATCCTCGATATGGATGAGGTCTTGAGTTTGTTTCTCCTAGTCATTCTGGAATAGAATGGCTTAACGGACTGCAAGAATAATAGGCATCGATGAACACGATCGCACACATACTCTTGACTATCAATTGATAGATGAAGGTCGGAATATAGCTGAAGGGGGACAACTCAGAGAATATAAGATTATTTGGGTTGTGGATGCATAGATTAGTATGTCGAGCAAAGCTCAACATTTCTTCCGGATAACCCATGCAGGAAAGTAGAACTGGCAGATTCACAATTATGAATGGAGAACTCCTCAAGAGTACTCTGATTGTGATCCTTCAGTTCAGCGAGGAACTTCTGCCATAAGCGGTTCATAGCATTTGGAAGAAGGAAATACCAAGGACCTCGAGGACTAATGCAAGGTTACTAATATCCTAAAGGAACTAGCAAATACTAACAACATGAAGTAGGGTGGATCTCGGGTTCAAGAACCCAGGAATAGAATGCCTACTAACTAATAACATCACGGGATGCTTTCAAGAATAGGCCAGAATCATCACACCGAGAACACAAAATATGGCTAGATTACTAGATGACTCCCTAAAACACCTAGGTCATAATAACAACTCCAACATATATGTTGAGGCAGCGGAGTACCTCAACATACTAATTTGTGTGATTAATCCGGCCCAGATGAACATTAGAAATGGAGAGAAGGGATTTGCAAATGCATCGGACTATTTAGAGACACAGGATGACTCGGACAGCATAACTGGCTGTAGATGCTCAAAAAGATTTGAGACATCATGCAAAATGGTGGCATAACCACTCTACAACATCATAACAAGATTACGAGATCAACAGGTTAACATCTGAAGTAGTAAAAACTGAACTGAGATTTGAAACTATCAATCCTATAAGTCTATGGATTAGTAACATGTCATCCTAATAGATAGATGAGAAGCCTAGTTCTTAAACCCGTAGAAGAGAAGAGGATGACTCGAGATCGAGAAGGCCATGAGGTATAAGGAATAAAAAGAGCCTTACGTTCCTTCCACAATCAATTCCCTTACATAACTAAAGCATTTCTAGACACAACTTGACCCGGTTTCGCTTGGTAATCCTCTGAGCGATCGGGCTCGATACCAAAGCTGTCGGGACCCGATTCCAAGTCACATCGATCTAGCGGTAACACCTCATATCACTTTGCGGCCTCACACACGGTATTCCCACAGGTGTCGCCTTACCATGGCCCGGGACCGTTTGCGCCTTTTGGCTCACGTATATGATAGTGTCGCTAGCATCCATATGACAGAGAACCCGGGCCGACATGGCTAGTCGTGAACCCAAAGCGGCACTAACCCATGGGGACAGGCATACATGAATCACATCGAGCATGTCGGTCATCAACGTATGAATCCGGGCTGTAACCTTTGGGCTAATAGGACTCCGGTAACCCGGGCTGTAGCGAGCTAAGGCAGGACTCCGGATGTCATCGCGTGACATTTCCCGAAGAACGGAACCACGAGAACGAAGTGAAACACATACCCGGCCGATCAAGTGTCGGAAGCGGTAGTCTTTGGGCTAGCAGGACTCCGGTGAACGGGCTGTAGCGGACTACTATCGCTCAGAAGCACTAGACTACATTTCCCCATATGAGAGGCTGCCAAGGATAAACAACTAAATTGTCGGATCCCACACATACCAAGCATTTCAAACATACACACAATATGCTCGATATGTGTAAATACAACATGGCATCACAACATAACTCTCTGACTCAAGTATTTATTCATTAGGCTCCGAGGAGTGAGATATTACAAACATGGGTCTCATGACCCAACATTGAAACATACAAGCCAAAGCACAAGCGGAAGCTTAACATGTCCGAGTATAGACATCTACAAATGAAAAAATTTGAGAAGCACGACTATCTACCGAGATCTGCCGAGGGCACAAGATCGTAGCTGAGGTAACAAGCTAAGCGTCAAGTCCACGCGGAACAACTAGTGAGACCGAAGTCTCTCTGCAAAAACATAAAATAGGCAAACGTGAGTACAATTGTACTCAGCAAGACTTACATCAGAACTAACTACATATGCATCATTATCAACAAAGGGGTGGTGGAGTTTGACTGCAGCAAGCCAGCTTTGACTCGGTGGCTATCCTGAACTATGACTGCAAGTAACTCTTTTGAGGTGGCGCACACGAGTCCACATATTCACCATATCAATACACCACTATGGATCCGCTTAGTCTCCCTCTGGAACGCCATCCATAGCACTCACGCTTATCTTGCGCATTTTAGAGTATCCACTTTCAATGTCTATGAACTGTACGAGCAACCCGAAGTCCTTTACGCGGACACGGCTATTCGAATAGATCATATTAACCCTGCAGGGGTGTACTTCTTCACACACGCTCTCGCCACTTACCGCCATATACACGTCATGTATCTCGGCAACCTTCAAGCGGAAGCCTGGCGAGGGTGTCGGCCACGACCAGACTAACCACACAAGTCTCTAGTCTAGGTTTATCGCCTATTCGGGTTCCATCCGCAAGGAGATCCGGCCGGGGTGTCGCTCACGGCCCCAAATGATGTGTGCAGGGTTCCCAAGCCCACCTCGACGGGTGGTTCTACGCTTGGTACACCGTGCCACGGTGCCAAGTCTGTCCCAAGCCCACCTGTACCGGGTGTCACTTGGTAGACTACTAACACTACCTACAAACACCAGAAACTAGTTGCAACTCCTGGATAGAGATCATGTTGATTAATAAGTCGAGAGGGTCGAATTGAGTTCACGGAACCCAATGTGTGGTAGTAACTGTTCATGGATCACAAACACGTAACTCAGTTCACGAGGGCGGTTTCAATGAGACAACCCACCATGTACTCCTACATGGCCTCTCACGCTACCTTTACCAAATCGTGTTCACACACTTAGCTCTCAACAGTAGGATATGTTCACACACCTCCGATTCATCCTCGATGAATCGGACTGACACAACTCTAAGCAATAGCAGGCATGACAAACAAGCATGAATGAGTAGGCACAACAGGCTCAAACAACTCCTACTCATGCTAGTGGGTTTCATCTATTCTTGTGGAATGACAGGTCATGTAGAGGATAAAGGGGTTCAGCTACGCAGCAAGTACCAAATGAATCGTTGTTGTCCTAATGCGGTAAAAGAGAGCAGGAGGCGAGAGAGTGGGATTGTATCGGAATGAACAAGGGGTTTTGCTTGCACAGCACTTCGAAGATAATATAGTTCTTCATAGGTGTCATCGAACTCATCGTCGATGCGTCGTCTCTTGAGAGGGACAAACACCGGCAAGCGAGAAAGAACACAATCAATGCAATGCACATTCACATGAATGACATGTCATGTTAAGGTACTGAATTCACCTAATGCAATATCTAGCCAAGTTAATTGAAGTGGGCCCTGCGTGTCAAACTGACGTGTGGGTCCTGCATGTCAGTGTAATTAGATTAGCTAAAAACAATTAGTACTAATCCTAACTAATTAACAGGGCCGGGCCCCACCTGTTAGTGAGTCAGTGGAAAAGTCAACCCCGGGTCAAACGGGCTCAAACCCGCCGGACCAGGTCAACGGCTCGTCGCCGGTGAAGCCCGAGACGGCGGAGAGGGTCGGAATTCTTCCTCCGGTGACCTAATGGCCGACGGAGGGCATCTACGCGACGCTGGAGATCCCGCGCGTTATATCGACGGCGGCGAGCTCAAAGGCGGCGACCGGAGTTCGGGCATGGGCGGCCGCGTGGTTCCAGTGCATGGGGGAGCTAGCTAAGGCCTGTGTTGGACTCGTCGTTGCTTGAGAACACGCCCGAAGGCTCAAGCTCGAGTGGAGACGCACGGTGGCTGCGAGAGCAACGACCATGGCGGACGGCGGCGCTCGGGTACGGCGGCGGACATAGCTAGAGTATAGGAGCGAGCTCGGGGAGGAGGGGGTAAGGCGGAGAAGCTCACGGGGAGGTCGATGAGTAGCTCAGCGAGCTCGAGGAGGCCTTGTGGACGACGAATCGGCGGCGACGATCTCCGGTGCCAGCGGTGAAGACGATGATCTTTGGCGACGTTCCAGGGCTTTCGGGCTTGCCTCCGTTGGGTTGGAGCTCCAGGGAGATGTGGCGGAGCCGATGGACGCAGCGGGGAGGCGAGGCAGTGGCGCTGGGGATGGCAGCGGCGAGCGGCGGCGACGGTGGCTCTCGAGTGCGCGCGAGAGGAGAGCCAGGGAGGGAGAGAAGCTCGGGGAGAGAGAGCAGCGAGTGAGGAGGCGAAGATGGGTCACGGGCGTCTCGAGCAGCTCCACGGTGCAAGATGAGGCGCAGGAGGCGTCGGCAGTATGGCAGGAGGTGGCCTCATGGCGTGCTCGGTGGCGGTCTGTTGTCCTCCTCCTCTCGCCCTCTTGGCAAAGGTAGGTGGTGGCTGGCATGGGCAGTGGCGGCCAGATCCAGGTAAGTGGCACAGGGCCTCTTCTCTCTCTCTCTCTCTCTTTTAATTGTTTTTGTTTTCTAATTTTACGTAAACTTTGTGGCTTTACTAAAAATACTAAAACAGATCCAAAAATCATAAAACTGCTCAATGCCACTTTGTTTGGAATATATCAAACAGCAACCATTTTAGTTTATGATTATTTGAGCATTTAAACTATTTATTAGCATTAAATGCCCAAATGCAAATACTTTATGAATTAATCCGATGACCAAATATGTCATGAAAAATGTGCAGCACCTCTGGTTATGGTTTATAGCATTTTTTCGTAAATGATGAACATTTTCTAAAGCCATTTGGATTCACTAAAAATATTTTTAGTTGAACCTATTTGAATTCCTTTAATGCTAGGGTTTAGGCAATCCCCATCTCAAAATTCCTTTGAAATCAAACATGATGCATGGATGTAGATGCCACTAATTACAACCGATTCTGGGGCTGTGACAAGAACAAAGTTTCTACTTATGATGATTATTGTGATGATACTTATGCTATAAAAAGTAGTGATGATTATATTTATAAAACTTGTCATGATTATGATTACCCCTTTTCTGAACATTACTCTTTTAATGTGGAAACAATTTATCGTATTCGAGTCTCTTATGACACTCCCACTATTCCTAATGAGAGGAAATTTGCTTATGTAGAGAGTAGTAAATTTTCTATGCTTGTAGATCATGAAAAGAATGCTTTATGTGCTTGTCATGGGGTTGTCACGGCAGATGTCCTAGAGAAAGGACTTAGTCGTGGAGCCATCGCTCTGAGTTAGCTTAAAGGGGTTAAAGCGGACAAGGGACGCATGAGAGTTTTATACTAGTTCGGCCCCTTAAGATGAAGGTAAAAGCCTACGTCTAGTTATGATGGAATTGCTGGGGTTTCGATGACCAGGGAGCGAATATGCTTTGCCCGAGTCTCGAGTTGTTGTCTGCTGTTCCTGAATCGCCACCGGGTCGTCCCCTTATATACATGGGTTGATGCCCGCCGGATTACAGAATCCCGAGGCCGGCTCATAAACGTGTCCGGCTCGGTCTCTGCTCTTTCTATCTTACAACACAAGTTTACATATCAATGTCGGTTTATGTCTACAGGCCTTAAACCGGTTCTGGGCCCTGGGCCTCCATAAAGCGTCACCATCTTTCTTCATGGGCTTCAAATATAACGAACTACTGATGGGGTTAACCCGTCCTCTCCTGGCCGGTTTACACCCAGTGGTAATATCCCCAACATTAGGCCCCAGACTGATTTGAACTTGTACATGTCAGTCCTGAATACTTAAGAAAATTTCTTCCTCAATATCTTCACATTATTTGTAAATTGTCGTGACGTCACTTTCCAGAACCATGGTAGACCGCCATGACATCATCTGTTATTTAAAATTGCATATAACCCATCCTCATTAATGAGCCTCTGACAATCAAGGCGACAGCTCCGCCTCATATCCAAATTTCGGACTCCTCGATTTTCGCGCCTGACACTTATCTTTTTCCTTTATAAGTAGGGCCAGGGGGTCTTTCCATTTTCCCCCCATATCTCTTTACCTCCTCCTCTTCCTTGCGTTGCCCGACCTTTGGAGCTCCGCCGACACCGTTGACCGTCACTTCTGCCTCAACTCCGACCGCTGCATCACCCTGAACGTACCAGAGAGTCGCGACGCTTCTCCGCTCTTCCATCATCATCGGTAAGCTCTCTTTTCTTCCGCATAGATCTGTCTCTAGGGTTTCAGTGTTCGTCGGTGTTCGTCATTGTGTAATAGCTCTTTGATTCAAACCTTGATGTTCATCCTGTACGGTGATAGCCGTATCCCTTCTTTTCCATCCATGCATCCCGTTTAAGTAGAAGATCCCATCTGAACCTTCATCAACTACTTCGGTACCAATATTTAGGTCTGGATATATTTTCATTTGTTGACATGCGGTAGATCCAAAATTATAATACCAACTTGTGAAACCTGTTTTTCCTTCACGTATGCCTCTTTAGACTTGTATCTTCAATACCAGATTAGGAGGTTTAATTCCTTAGAAAAATGACGACCCGGTAGATACCATTAATCCCCTGTTGAACCGCCAATGAACTTCACCATTATATTGTCTCCATCTGTAAACTCCGGTTTAATAATATGCTTGCACCCTTATATCACTGTATAATTGTCCACTGTAAATCTTAGACCGGCAACAATAATGTTTCAGATTTTCATTGCCATGGCCAAGCAAGTCTATGAATGCAATTGGGCCCCTTCTCGAGTGACTGAAGAACAGTAAACAACTACGTTAAAACAGGCGTTTTAGCGAAGAAAGATGTCATCCACTGGAGGGTCCCTGGCCCAGAAAATCCTCCTACACCCAAGGATGGAGAGGTAGTTGTGTTTGCTGATATCCTAGGCCGAGGTTTCAGCCCTCCCGGTTCAAAAAATTTCCGGGATGTACTGGCCAGCTTTCAACTGCACCCTCAAGACATCCGTCCAAATACTGTGACCAGCATCTACCACTTCCATGTTTTTTGTGAGGTTTACCTACAAGAGGAACCTACAGTAGAACTATTTGGGGATTTCTTTCACTTAAAACGTCGCACATAATTCACAGATGGACCCAACACTGAATTGGGCGGAATGGCGGTTCAGAAAAGGAAGGAAGTTACTTTTCCTCATCCCAAGCTTCACAGTCACCCCAAGGAGTGGAACCAGACCTGGCTTTACTGCAAGGATACATATCCAACTGATGAAAACCCTCTACCGGGTTACCGTCCTGAACGCCTGAGCAACACACATCCTTTTCCTCCGAGGTTGACTGCAAAAGAAAGGGCCAAGTATGCCCCTCAGCTATCAAAGCTTAGAGCCTTCATGGCAAACGGTTTGACAGGAATTGACTTTGCTCGTTGTTGGATAAGCTGGAGTATTCTGCCCTTAAGCCGGCGCTCCGGTTTGATGTGTGAGTACACGGGGAGTCTAAAGGATGCTCAGCGACACATTGACATTCAGCTTACAGATGCGGAAGTTACTCAAGCTGTAAACAAGATGCTGAACGAACCGGAGGCTGTCTGTGCTCAAACCGGACTACTCCCTTTCTGCACTTTCAACAAACCGCCCACTGTAAGAATCATATGATCTTTTCATCTTAATTTGCTTTTATCCAAGTATTCACTGAAAGTTTGATTATTTTCTTGATAGGGCGACGATCCATTTTGGAATAAGAAACCTCAAGAAAAACCGGCCAATCCGCAAGACAAGCCGGCCAAGCCACAACGCCCGAAGACCAAGGTTGTTAAGAAACCTGGCAAGAAAAGGACCACTGCATCCTCTGATCTACCAGCTGATGACGATGTGGGTAACCCGGAATTAGAGGTAGAACTTGACTCTATTGGTTCATTTTTCGTACACCTCATTGATAATGATTATTGTCAGGATGACGCTGAAGGCAGCCAAGCCAATGCCAAAGAGGTAATCGTTCTTTCCTCCGATTCAAATCCTTTGCCAACACTAAAAACCCATCGAGCAAACCGGAAAATAAAATTTTCTCATCCTCTTGCTTATTTGGATCCGAACTTTCTTGTGAAGACACAGCAGCACGAGGCTCGCCGCACAACCCGGCATAGTGGCCAGGTAGTTACCTCTGCCGGTTTACCGAACACTCCAGTTCGGAAACGCCGATCAGAGGTCTCTTATCCCCTTGACACTTCACGCCCCAAAGCGGGTTGTTTTCGTCAACCTCTTAACCCGTCTGATTCAAATGATCCGGGTACTTCTCACTCATCTTCTGGCGAGTCGTCGGCCACCAAACTTCCACCCCTCAAAACGGTTCTTGGGTGAGCTATACACTTGTTTTATCCTTGACGTGTGTTTTATACGCTATATTGACCCTCATGTTTTACCTTTCTCAGTGCTAAGCCCAGACCAAGCAAGAAGGCTCGGTTGAATAAATCGGCTGATGATAACGTGGCTGAACCGGAGAAATCTCCAGACCCTAAGGAGACTGATGCTGACCTCATGCTCAATGACCCACCACCTCAAGACCATGATTTTGGTGCTGAACAGGTGGAAATTGACACCAGCAGCCGTGCTGATCAACCCACCAACCCTGTCCAAGCTGATGACAAATCGGTCAGTCCAGTAAGAGATACTGACAAACCGCCAACTCCAGTAAGGGCTGCTGAGGAAAAAGATGATGAAATTATGATTACTGGTACTGGCCACACCACCCCTGGTAATCTTGTCGCTTTGTCAAAGCATACTGCCAAGGAGGAGCTCTCTGCTATCGGCAAAGGCAAATGGAATGCCGATTTATCAAGCTATGCCCATCTCAGTGCTCAAGATATTCATTCTGGCTTCTTGAACCACCTGTATACCAGCCGAGATTATGAAGCTAGCTTGGTAAACTTGATGAAGGAGCGGTATGAGGCAACTAACATAACTTTTCTTTCTTATACTCAATTGCAGCTTTATTAATTCCAGTAGCCCCCAAGTGACAATTTAGAATATCAATCTAAACAGGGACTTCAGTAACAATTTCATATTCGCAACAATGCATCTTAATGTCACTGATGTAGCCCCCAAGGGCCGGTTTAACTTTATAAAGATGAACCGGGACTTTGAAGAAGATTTCCCCTATTAGCAATTATGAGCAAACACACATTAGCCCCCAAGTGCCAAGTTGAATACTTGTATTGTGCTTGGGACTTGTAAAAATTTCTGATAAAGAGAAAATATGCATTAGCCCCCAAGTACCAAGGGCATAAATTGTTATGTGCTTGGTACTTCAAATATGTACCATCAACTCATTATATATCTGTCTCTGTATAGGCTGAACTGAGCAAGAAAGAAAGCCAAACCGCTGCTCTGCAGGAGAACCTCAAATCCCAGCAAACTGAAACCTCCAAAGCCAAAGAAGAATTAACCAGCGCTCTAGGCGCTAAGGATAAACTTAAAGAGGGGTTCAACAAGGAGCGGGCGGATTGGGAGATTGAAAAATCCGCTTTGATAAAAAGAGCTGAGAACGCAGAAGTAGCTCTTAAACCGGTGGTTGACGAACTGACCGGTGTAAAGCGGCAGATTCATGCCATGACTGCTGTTGTGTACGGTAAACATCCTTGACTTATGCTTTCAACATATCCTTTCATGCATTGCCAGTTTACTAATGCTTGTAATGATGCAGGAACTTGTATTAACCATCTGGGCTCTCATGTACAGAAGAAATTGAAAGCAGCCTATACTCTGATAGAGCAGCTGTATACCGGTGCGCAGTGGATCATCTATACTGCTTCACACAATAATCCTCCTCCCACCTTGAGCAAGGATACCTTAGAAAGGTTATCTATGCTTCCTACCCGGATAGATGAGCTAAAAAAGTCTACCGCGAGAACGGGCGCTTTGGCCGCACTAACCCGAGCAAAAGCATGGGTAACTGACTTTGATCCAGTGGAAGCGGCCCAAGATTATCCCAGTTTGAAGGAAGACGTAACAGAATTTAGCAATGATGATCTCCGAATCATAAACAGGGAAGTACGCCCATTGGCTTGTCAACTGGTTGTAGAGGCGGACCTTTCATACTATCAGGCAAGTTATGATGACAAGAACAAACGGGTTGCTGCACCAATTCCAGAAGCGCAAAGCCTTATCTCACCAATCCGTAAGCACACTTATGCCCCTGACATTGAACCGTCCACGCTTATAAGCGATGAAGCTGTATTCCAAGCCCTAATCGGGATCGATCAAGTATTGTTGACTTCGACCACTAGGTAGAGAGGAGGGAGTTGAACCGGCGCGAGATGATCCGCAACCGTCAGGCCAAGCTGGTGACCAATCATGAACCGGAGGCCGGTTTAGTCTTCTACATGCTGCAACATATATTTGAGAAAACAATTATCCTTTTGGGCCTTTGAAAGCGCCTTGTAATAGGCTAGTAAAAATACTTGGTCCGATATGCCTTCGTGCATTTTGTCTGTGACTGATGCTTGCTTAATCTGACATGCTTAAGATATGATATTCATAATCCATAGCCATTTATTCAAGCTGTTCCTGTGATCTTTAGGCATAATGTTGGCTGACCAACGTTGTAGTGAGGGTCATAACCCTACTCTGGAGGATAAGCAACTCCTGTTATATGATGCCGGTTTACAATAAAACCATTCTGGGTTATGATAAACACCGGTTTTTTCCATACTGGTGACTTTGAGTCAAAACCAGACCGGGCTGATAGTCTCTGGATTATAATTTGATCGTGTACTGACAACTTGTAGTTGATAGCCTAACCGAGTTGATAAACACCGGTTTAAAAAACATCACAAATCTTGTGAAAACAAAGAAAACTTAACAAAAGGCAATAAAACCGTTGTAGTCGAGGCTTTTCACGGGCTGCCAGGCCCCAAATTCGAGGCCTTTCATGGGCTGCCAGGCCACTGAGTTAAACCATTTTTTCGAAGCCTTTTAAGATGGTCCTCAATCCTTAACTAATCATCGTTTTAACTTGACAAGTTCAGGATCTTTATTTTAGAGTAACTTGTCAAAGTTCAAAGGGTCATACCAGGTTTACCTGGGCGGAGTAACTTACTTAAAGAGGCAGGTTAACTCGGGGTTCTAGGTGTATACACCATGCTTCCAAGCCATGGCTTGATATCCCATTACAAGTGTAGATTCTAAGTTCATTTCGATAGCAAAGAATCCCCAAGTAACATTTTGAGTTGTGCTCAGTGGGTGCCTATGTTTGAGTTGTTGTTTGACAACACTCTTTTTGGTCCTGGATTGATTTGGCTTCGAGCCGATCAAGAGGTGTGACTATGGTTCGGATACGACCAAGCCCCCAAGTGATGTTGTAGCATTGCGCCGATCAAGAGGTGTAGCTATGGTTCGGATATGACCAAGCCCCCAAGTGATGTAATATAAAGCTTTGAGAAGCTAAATCAAGGGGTAAACCGGATGCCGCTTTATAAACAGAAGCTCCATGTAACCACACATGATGTAAGAAAACAACAGATACCCCACTTTAGCTGAGGTTCCGGTTTATTATATTGATCATAATATATACATTGTCATAATATGTACATAAGCAGAGCCTATAGCTCAAGTATAGTAAGGCCGAAGATGATCAATATTCCACGGCCGGTTGGTCTCCTCCTTCAGTTTACATGAGTCTTTGCGCTCTCGAACATCGATTAGGTAGTACGACACGTTGTGTAGATTCTTGCTGACCACAAAGGGTCCTTCCCAAGGGGGGGATAGCTTGTGCATATCCGTCTGATCCTGGATGAGTCGAAGCACCAAATCTCCTTCTTGAAAGGTTCTGGTTCTAACCCGACGGCTATGATAACGATGCAGATCTTGCTGATAAATCGCCGAACGGGTTGCTGCCATGTCACGCTCCTCATCTAACAGGTCAAGAGCTTCCTGTTGTGCCTTCTTGTTGTCAGCTTCAACGTATGCCGCTACACGAGGTGAGTCATGACGGATGTCACTAGGAAGAATTGCTTCTGCTCCATAAACCATGAAGAACGATGTGTATCCTGTCGATCTGTTGGGTGTGGTATTGATGCTCCATAACACTGAAGGTAGCTCCTCAACCCAACAACCCGGCGTCTGTTGCAAAGGAACCATAAGCCGGGGTTTGATGCCTCTCAAGATCTCTTGGTTGTCCCTCTCCGCTTGACCATTGACTGGGGGTGAGCCATTGATGATACATCAAGCCGGATGTGCTCACATTGACAGAACTCCTTCATGGCACCCTTTGACAGATTGGTACCATTATGCATTATAATCTTTGTGTGGAAAGCCAAATCGGAAGATCACCTTTTTGATGAATTGAACCACCGTGGCTGCATCACACTTACTAACTGGCTCTGCCTCCACCCACTTCGTGAACATATCAACCACCACCAAAAGGTGGGTCTTCTTGTCCTTGGACCTCTTGAAAGGCCCAACCATATCCAGCCCCCAAGTCACGAACGGCCAGGTGATTGGAATCATTCTCAATTCTTGAGCCGGTACATGAGCGCGCCTTGAGAATTTCTGACAACCATCACATCTTTTGACCAAGTCCTCGGCATCAGCATGAGCTGTTAACCAATATAAAACGTGACGAAACGCCTTGGCCACCAAAGATTTTGAACCGGCGTGGTGACCACAATATCCTTCGTGGATCTCACACAAAATTCACGGCCTTCTTCAGGAGACACGCAGTGTTGAAACACCCCTGTCACACTGCAATGATGCAACTCTCCATTGATAGTAGTCATGGACTTGGACCGCCGGATTATCTGCCTGGTCAAAGTCTCATCCTCTGGTAACTCACCCCGGTTCATATACGCCAGATATGGAACCGTCCAATCCGGGATAACATGAAGATCCGCCACCAACTGAGCTTCCGGATCAAGAATAGCCAAATCCTCTTCACCAAGGAGCTTGACGGACGGATTATGCAACACATCCAGGAAGACATTAGGTGGAACCGGTTTATGTTGGGAACCTAGGCGGCTTAAAGCGTCCGCCGCTTCATTCTTCTGCCGGTCCACATGATCCACCTGATAACCTTTAAAGTGACCTGCAACAATATCTACCTCACGCGATATGCTGCCATGAGCGTGTCCTTGGAATCCCAAGTGCCGGACACTTGTTGAGCCACCAGATCCGAGTCACCGAAGCACTTAACTCGGCTTAGGTTAATCTCCTTAGCCATCCGAAGACCATGGAGTAAAGCCTCATATTCAGCTGCATTGTTAGTGCAAGGGAACATTAAACAGAGAACATAACAAAACTTATCACCTCATGGGGAAGTTAATACGACTCCAGCCCCCGAGCCCTCCAATTGCCTGGACCCATCAAAATGAATAGTCCAATAAGTATGATCCGGCTTCTCTTCTGGTGCTTGTAGTTCTGTCCAATCATTGATGAAATCCACAAGTGCCTGAGATTTGATCGCCGTTCGGGGTATGTATTTCAACCCGTGAGGCCCGAGATCGATAGCCCACTTAGCAATCCGGCGGTTGCTTCCCTGCGGATTATATCCCCAAAGGAGCAGAGCTTACCACCATGATGGGATGACCTTGGAAATACTGCTTAAGCTTCCGGCTTGCCATAAAAACCCCGTACACCAATTTTTGCCAATGTGGGTACCTCTGCTTGGACTCGATAAGTACCTCACTGATATAATAAACCAGCCGTTGAACCGGATATTCCTTTCCTGCCTCTTTGCGCTCCACCACAATAGCCACGCTAATAGCCCGGGCGTTAGCTGCTACATATAGCAACAATGGCTATTTATCAACCGGAGCAGCAAGAACCGGCGGATTAGCCAGCTGCCGCTTTAAGTCCTCAAACGCTTCATTAGCGGCATTACTCCAGACGAAGTTATCTGTTTTCTTCAGCATCTGATATAAAGGGATTGCCTTCTCGCCAAGGCGACTGATAAACCGGCTCAATGCGGCAATTCGGCCAGCCAGGCGTTGGACATCATTGATACACTTCAGTTTGGCCAAGGAGGTGATGGCTTTGATCTTTTCCGGATTAGCTTCAATGCCCTTGTTAGACACCAAAAAGCCCAAGAGCTTGCCTGCAGGTACACCAAAGACGCACTTGGCCGGATTAAGCATCATTTTGTAAACCCGCAGGTTATCGAAGGTTTCCTTCAAGTCATCAATCAATGTCTCCTTCTTTCTTGACTTCACCATAATATCATCCACATAGGCGTGAACATTGCGGCCGATCTGCTTATGAAGACAGTTCTGCACACACCGTTGATAAGTCACCTGGACACTCTTGAGCCCAAAGGGCATGGAAACATAGCAGAAGGATCCAAAGGGAGTTATGAAGGCTGTCTTCTCCTGGTCCTTAACTGCCATTTTAATCTGATGATAACCAGAATATGGATCCAAAAATCTTAAACGCTCGCAACCCGCTGTAGCATCAATAATTTGATCAATACGGGGGAGGGCAAAAGGATCTGCTGGACAAGCTTTGTTGAGATCTGTGTAGTCCACACACATACGCCAAGTGCCGTTCTTCTTAAGGACCAGCACCGGATTAGCCAACCACTCAGGATGGAATACTTCAACGATAAATCCAGCCGCCAAGAGCCTGGCTCCTTCTTCTCCAATAGCCTTGCGCCTTTCTTCACTAAACCGGCGGAGAAACTGCTTGACTGGTTTATACTTGGGATCAACATTAAGAGTGTGCTCATCGAGTTCTCTCGGTACACCTGGCATGTCAGAAGGCTTCCACGCAAAGATGTCCCGATTCTCATGGATGAACTCGATGAGCGCGCTTTCCTATTTCGGATCCAAGTTAACGCTGATGCTAAACTGTTTGGACGAATCGCCAGGCACGAAGCCAACAAGCTTAGTCTCATCAGCCGATTTAAACTTTAGGGCCGGATCATGCTCTGTAGTTGGTTTCTTCAATGAAGTCGTATCTACCAGATCAACATTGTCTTTGTAAAACTTTAACTCTTCTGTTGCACAAACCGACTCAGCATAAGCCGCATCACCTTCTTCACACTCCAGAGCGATCTTGCGGCTCCCATGCACGGTTATATTTCCCTTGTGACCCGACATCTTGAGCTGCAGATAAACATAACAAGGTCGTGCCATAAACTTAGCATAAGCTAGCCGTCCGAACAGGGCATGATACGGGCTTTTGATTTTCACCATCTCAAAGGTCAAAGTTTCTTATCTTGAGTCATGCTCATCCCCAAAAGCCACCTCCAGAGCTATCTTACCAACAGGATATGCAAATTTACCAGGTACCACACCATGGAACACCGTATTGGACAGTTTGAGATTTTTATCTGTTAGCCCCATGCGACGGAAAGTTTCATAATAAAGGATATTGATACTACTCCCTCCATCCATGAGTACCTTAGTGAACTTATAACCTCCCACCTGAGGTGCCACCACCAGTGACACATGACCCGGATTGTCAACCCGGGGCGGATGATCTTCTCTACTCCACAGAATCGGCTGCTCAGACCAGCGCAAATAACGGGCACCGCTGGTTCAATGGCATTCACTACCCTTTTGTGAAGCTTCTGATCGCGCTTGTCCAGGCTAGTAGTGAAGACGTAATACTGTCTGCTATTCAACTACTTCGGGTTGCTCTGGTAACCCGACTGCTGCTGCTGCTGTTGCTGATTTCCCTGATTGTTATAACCACCTTGGTTGCCCAGATTCCCTTGATTGCCATGCCCGCTCTGGTTACCATGAAAACCTGAACCGGAATTGCCTCCACCATAACCCGGCCCATGAGACCCGAGGCCCGAACCGCCACCCTGTCCATGATCATATCGGAAAGAATTAGAATTTTTGAACTCTTTCATGATGTAGCAATCTTTCCAGAGGTGTGTGGACGGATTCTCCTTCGTCCCATGTTTTGGGCAAGGCTGGTTCAACAGATAAGACATGCGGTCCGGGTTAGGACTTGGTCCTCAATCGTGCTAGGGAGGTTTACCCTTACGCCGTTGGCCCTTGTCCTGCGTGCTGGTATTAGCCACAAAGTCTAAGCCATGGTCCGCTTTACGCTTGCCGCTGTTTCCATGACCCGCCGTGTTGTGGTGCCACCCCTTGGCGTTGCCGCTCCTTTTTCCCTTCCCTGTCTTATCATCGTCAGACTCGGGATCCTTGGTACTATCAGAGTCGGCATACTTCACCAGAGCAGCCATGAGGGTTCCCATGTCATTACAATGACGTTTGAGCCGTCCCAACTTTAACTTCAGAGGTTCGAACCGGCAATTGCCTTCCAATGTTAAGACTGCGGTATCAGCGTTGATGCGGTCCGGTGAATGCAAAATTTCCGAAACCCGGCGCACCCAACGGGTTGTTGACTCTCCTTCCTCCTGGACACAGGTAGCTAAGTCCACAATTGACATGGGCTGCTTGCATGTATCCTTGAAATTCTGGATAAACCGGGCTCTCAACTCGGCCCATGACCTGATAGAGTTAGCCGGTAAACTCTTTAGCCAAGTACGGGCCGTCCCTTCTAGCATCATGGTGAAATATTTCGCACATGCCGCATCATCCACATCCAGCATCTCCATGGCCATCTCAAAGCTTTCAACCCATGTCTCAGGGGATAAATCGGTGGTGTAATTCGGCACCTTGCGCGGGGCTTTGAAATCCTTGGGCAGGCGCACATTGCGCAATGCTGCGACGAGACACGACACTCCTAAAGAGCTAGAAGTGACTCCTGGTTCCACCGACGTGGTTGGACGAACCGGAGTAAGCTGACGAGCTTCATGCTGCGCCGCTAACTCGGCCTCTCTGCGTGCCCGAGCCCGGTCCACCACCTCCCGAGCATCACCAGCACCACCCGCCGGGTTATTGCCACGGGGCGGATCACAGTTCCGCTCGTTGCTTGACACCGTTGGTTCATCCATGCGCCTGCTGTAACTCTGGCTTGGACGGGGAGTGGAATGAATCCGATCGCGACTATACGAATAAGCCTCATGTTGAACCAAGGCTGTTTGAAGAAGCTCCTTAACCCGACGCGTCTCGACCGCCGCCGGAGAATCACCTTCGATCGGGATGGCCGCCAGCCGTGAAGCCGCAGTGACAATGTTGTCCATCGGGTTAGAGTAATGGCCCGGTGGCGTTGCGACCTGTGGTGGTACGATGTTGTTCTGACGAGGCGGGTCCACCAAACGTGGCTGAACCGGCCCCCTGCTCCAGGTGCCTCCGCCCGGTTTAGCACCAGCGGATTACTGGTCCCTGTTCCTGGGGTGTTAAAGAGGTTTCTAGCGTCATAAACCGGCGGCAGGCGAGATCGGTACCTCCTCTTTAGGACTTCGTTCGACGCACTCTGATCTAGCATAATCCGATAAGCCTGTGCATCCAAAGCGGCCCGCTCCGCGGCCATCCTGGTATCCTCAGCTGCCAAATCGGCCTTGGCCTGGGTGATCTGATCTTTCACCTTTGCTATTTCCGCATTGTGTGCATCCTGATTTGCCGGGTTAACCTCCGCCATCAGCGTTGCCAACACGTCAAACAAATCAGATAGAACCTGAGCCGGCGGCCGCACAGGGCCTCCTGCCCCGGCTGCTGTTGCCGCTGCCGATCCAAAAATCATTGTCGCTGCAGTCGAAGAGTGGAGCACCAGTTGCATACCGGCCATGAAGATCGCAACCTGGGTTGGCAGATCAAAGGAGTCCGAAATACTGTCGCCATCGGAACAGCCCCCGATCCGGCCATCTTGTGACTGATATAATGACTCGGTCTCTCCGGTCGATGACTCGTCGCCGGAATAAATGACGGTTGCACCACCAGATTCCGATCTATCCTCATATTCCCCTCCATGGATGACTCCCACGAAGGCACGCTTCATGACAGGCTTGATCCGGGCAGATCTCGCACGCTGAGCCGTTGGGACGAGGTCGGTGCAGATGTCCGGCTCAAGGCCCGGTTCGCCAATCTTGCCAATGAAAACATGTATGCCACCAAAGGGGACCCGGTGCCCGTACTCGATTGAGCCGGCCTCGGGGCCCCAGCCTGCATCGTCGATGTAGAGCTTGCCACGGCGACTCTTGGTCATCCGGCCCACAGCGTAACCCTTGAGTCCTTCGAAGCGGCCCTCCAAGAACTTGAAACCATCGTGCGATAGCCCCATGGTGGGCGTCAACTATCGTGGGGTTGTCACGGCGGATGTCCTAGAGAAAGGACTTAGTCGTGGAGCCATCGCTACGGGTTAGCTTAAAGGGGTTAAAGCGGACAAGGGACGCAAGAGAGTTCTATACTACTTTGGCCCCTTACGATGAAGATAAACGCCTACGTCTAGTTGTGATGGAATTGCTGGGGTTTCAATGACCAGGGAGCGAATACGCTTTGCCTGAGTCTCGAGTTCTTGTCCTTTGTTCCTGAATCGCCACCGGGTCGTCCCCTTATATACATGGGTTAAGGCCCGCCAGTTTACAGAATCCCGAGGCCGGCTCATAAACGTGTCCGGCTCGGTCTCTGCTCTTTCTATGTTACAGCACAAGTTTACATTTTTTACTGGAAAGTGCTTTTAGGTTGATTATTTTTGCAGACGATGAATAGAAAAATTCCTCAGGCCCACCAATTTATTTCAGAATTTTTGGAGTTCCAGAAGTATACGTTTGAAACAGATTACTACATACTGTTCTGTTTTTGACAGATTCTGTTTTCTATGTGTTGTTTGCTTATTTTGATGAATCTATGAGTAGTATCAGAGGGTACGAACCATAGAGAAGTTGGAATACAGTAGGTATTACACCAATATGAATTTAGAATGAGTTCACAACAGTGCAAAAAGTGGTGATTTATGTTCTTATACTAACGGAGCTTACGAGTTTTCTGTTAAGTTTTGTGTTGTGAAGTTTTCAAGTTTTGGGTAAAGATTCGATGGACTATGGAATAAGGAGTGGCAAGATCCTAAGCTTGTGGATGCCCAAGGCACCAAAAGGCAATATTCAAGGACAACCAAGAGCCTAAGCTTGGGGATGCCCCGGAAGGCACCCCCTCTTTCGTCTTCGTTCATCGGTAACTTTACTTGGAGCTATATTTTTATTCACCACATGATATGTGTTTTGCTTGGAGCGTCAATTTATTTTGTTAGGATTTTCTTGCTGTTATTTAGAACAATGTTTTGCATCTTTTATTTCAATAAAAGTGTCATTGGTAGCCTTTACTATGCCTATTTTACAAGTCTACATGTTGCTGTTTGAAAACAGAAAATTTACCGCTGTTGCAAAAATTCCCTAGAAAAGACAGAATGTGATAAAATGTTGAAACCTTTTTTCATAATAAGCTCTGATAAATTTTCTACAGTGTGGTAGAATTTCATAATGTTTGTAGTTAGGTAAGTATGATGAATCTTGCATTATTTACAGACTGTACTGTTTTGGCAGATTGCTGTTATGTTTGCATTGTTTGCATATATTTGCTTGTTTAATGATTCTATTTGAGGATAGGAGTATTAAATATGCAGAGGCATTTAGTATGCAATGTTGAATAATAATTTTAGTGATTTGTTACAGTAGAAAATGATAAGGTTTTTGCACTGGTTTATACTAACTTATCTCACGAGTCCTTGTTGAGTTTTGTGTGGATGAAGCTTTTGAGATTTAGGAAGACCGTGATATGAGAGGAATTAAGGAGACACAAAAGCTCATGCTTGGCGATGCCCAAGGCATCCCAAGATAATATTTTAAGAAGTCTCAAGCGTCTAAGCTTGGGGATGCCCCGGTTGGCATCCCACCTTTCTTCTTCAACAAATATCGGTTAGTATCGGTTGATCCTAAGTTTTTGCTTCTTCACATGATGTTTGCTATTCTTAGAATGTCATTTTATTTTGTTTTGCTTGCTGTTTGAATAAAATATCAAGTTCTGAAATTATTAAATGGGAGATTCTTCACATAGCTAAATAATTATTTAACTACTCATTGTTCTTCACTTATATATCTTTGGATTAGTTTGTCATTTACTCGTGTGCTTCACTTATATCATATGAGTAAATAGTTGAATGATTTGAATATCATAAATCTGAAATTATATATGTTTCATATGCTTATCCCATGGGGAGTAATGACTTCACATATAAGAAGTAGAGGTGGTAAATTTATTGAAGGTTAGCAAACATTGTATTGGTCACTTGAACAATTCATGAAAGAATATTGAGGAAGAGAGATTTCACATATAAATATACTATCTTGGACATCTTTTGTAATTGTGAGCACTCATTAAAATATGACATGCTAAAAGGTGGATGTTGGACAAGGAAGACAACGTAATGGGTTATCTTTTCTTATATCCGAAATAAAGTATATTGTCATGGATCATTCAACATCTTTGAGCTTGCCTTTCCCCTCATGCTAGCTAAATTATTTGCACCAAGTAGAGATACTACTTGTGCTTCCAAACATCCCTTAAACCAATGTTGCCATGAGAGTCCACCATACCTACCTATGGATTCAAGAAGATCCTTCAAGTAAGTTGTCATCGGTGCATGCAATAAAAATTGCTCTCTAAATATGTATGATCTATTAGTGTGGAGAAAATAAGCTTTATACGATCTTGTGATGTGGAAGCAATAAAAGCGACGGACTGCATAATAAAGGTCCCTATCACAAGTGTTAATATAAAGTGACGTTCTTTCGCATTAAGATTTTGTGCATCCAACTATAAAAGTGCATGACAACCTCTGCTTCCCTCTGCGAAGGGCCTATATTTTATTCTTGTCTTATACCTTATGCAAGATTCATGGTGATCTTCACCTTTCCTTTTTACATTTTATCCTTTGGCAAGGACATTGTGTTGGAAAGATCCTGATATATATATCCAATTGGATGTAAGGCATCATGAACTATTATTGTTGACATTACCCTTGAGGTAAAAGGTTGGGAGGCGAATCTATAAGCCCCTATCTTTCTCTGTGTCTGATTAAAACTTTGAACCCAAAAATATGCTTTGAGTGGTAGCAATCATGGAAGACTATATGATAGTTGAGTATGTGGAATTTGCTAAATCAATGCTCTTACATAGACCCTTCCTGAAAATAAGATGAATTGCAATTGTTTGATGACTGAGGACATAGCTTGTTAGTTTTCAAGAAAGTTTATGATCTATGCTTTAACATGTGAATAGCTTGTTACTTGATCATGAAAAGTTTTATGAGTTGAGCTACTGTTATGACATATAATGATTCTAGAAAAGGTGATTGAAATTATCATTGATCAAACTTGTGCACCTGCTAGCATTCACACTTCATAAATTATTTCTTTTATCATTTACCTACTCGAGGACGAGCAGGAATTAAGCTTGGGGATGCTGATACGTCTCCAACGTATCTATAGTTTATGAAGTATTCATGCTATTATATTATCTGATTTGGATGTTTTGGGCTTTACTAAACACTTCTATACTATTTTTGGGACTAACCTATTAACCGGAGGCCCAGCCCAAATTGTTGTTTTCTTGCCTATTTCAGTGTTTCGAAGAAAAGGAATATCAAACGGAGTCCAAACGGAATGAAACCTTCGGGAGAGTTATTTTTGGAATGGAAGCAATCCAGGAGACTTGGAGTAGACGTCAGGGAAGCTTCGAGGAAGCCACGAGGTAGGGAGGCGCGCCCTACCCCCTTGGGCGCGCCCCCCACCCTCGTGGGCCCCTCGTGGCTCCCTTGACCGACTTCTTTTACCTATATATGTCCATATACCCTAAAAACATCGTGGAGCACAATAGATCGGGAGTTCCGCCACCGCAAGCCTCTGTAGCCACCAAAAACCAATCGGGACCCTGTTAGGCACCTGCCGGAGGGATCCTCACCGGTGGCCATCTTCATCATCCCAGCGCTCTCCATGACGAGGAGGGAGTAGTTCACCCTCGGGGCTTAGGGTATGTACCAGTAGCTATGTGTTTGATGTCTCTCTCTGTGTGTGTTCTTGAAGTGGTACGATCTTGATGTATCGCGAGCTTTGCTATTATAGTTGGATCTTATGATGTTTCTCCCCATCTACTCTCTTGTAATGGATTGAGTTTTCCCTTTGAAGTTATCTAATCGGATTGTGTCGGTGTACTAAAGTAGGGGTACCTTAGTACCCCGAACTTGTCTGCAGGCGATGCAGCGTCCCGTGGCAAGCCTCGTAGGCGTCCGCCAAGACCCTCCGCAGCCTTCGGAAGACAAGACCCGGCAAGAGGAGCTTGCGGGAAGGCCTCTCTAGGCATCGAAGAAGGCCCGGCAAGAGGATCTTGCCGGAAGGCCACCTGTGCACGCATAAGACAAGGCCCGGCAAGAGGAGCTTGCCGGAAGGCTCGGGCGCGACAAGTCTCCGGTAGCGACAAGGATTGACGCGGCAAAGGCGCTTGCAGCGGCATGCAACTTCTCTCCGTCTCGCTCCGGCTCACCCGGTGACGTGTCGCCATGGGACCGTTCCATGCTTGGCGTGTTGAGCAGCTGTGCAGCCAGCGGAGAGCAGCGATAAGCGGCAGCGACAGGCTCGCCATCGTGGCGGCGGAGGCGCACTGACGGTCTCTGTTACACTGCTTTGGGCGACAATGACGGGCATTTATTGCTTTTGTCCTCGCCGCCGTCGAGTTAGGTATTTGGCATCATACACTGTTCAAGTAGGTGTACCAACTCCTGTTTTACATTTGTACCCCGTCTATGTTGCCACCTGTCGGAGACCCCTTGAACATATAAAAGGAGGCCCGAGTGCAACGTAGAAAGGGTTCCGCAGACTCGACCCACTCGAGACCAGAGACACTCATGCTAGGTTTTGTAGCTCGCATTGCTCCCTGGCAAGAACACAATAGATCAAACAAGCAGCAGTAGGACTTTTATCTCTCCGGAGAGCTCCGAAGCTGGGTAAACTGCTCGTGTGCATCGCCTCGATCCGCTCTTCGTGCGATCTCCGCCCCTCCGAACCACAAGGCCTGCTCACCGGCCCCATAGGTGTTCGTGGAGTGCGATCAGCCTCCCGACATCTTTGGCGCGCCCGGGTAGGCGTCGAGGCCGTGTGAGTCTGATCCGGCGTTCACACGAGCAGCGTCATCAACATCTTCCTCAACATGCCACCGAAGAAGAAGGCTTCGGCAGCAGCAGAGCCGTCCGCGTCGTACCCACCCTCACCGCAGCAAACGGGTGGTGGGGCAGACGCCGGCGGAGGAATGGGCGCCGACGAAGGTGTTCGCGACGTTGCCAAGTCCAAGGAAAAGGCACCGCAAACCTCGGCGTCCGCGCATCCCCCGCGTCCATCTCAGGAGACGCGGGACCAACAACGTCATGGCGTTCACAACGCCATACGTTCGTTGGATCGAGACCCTCAAGACCAGCATGCACGCCAACATGCCGGCACGAAGCGAATCTGATGCGCCCGGACGGGGCCCTGCTCCTTCTATCGTAGTTAGAAGTCAGAGCGTGTCCCGTTCCTCGCACCGTTCTCCAATGCCACCCACTACTCCAGCAGAAGCTCTGGCGAGAGCTCAGCTGCTCCTCGACTACCCTCCAATGGCAGACAAAGGTCGGCGAGTGGAGGGCCACTATCGAGCCTCATCGGCTTTGCCAGCAGCGACGCTCGCGGCAACCAACGCCATCATTGCCGCGGCGTGATGACAAGGCACGAGCCGGTGGCGACGAGATTGTCGGAGGTGCAACCACCGTGCACTCTCCGCCATGAAGGCCAAGATCGCCGACTCACCGGATCCACCTCGACAGCGACTCCACCGCATCGTCGGATCCGCGAGCTCGTCGCGATCAACGCCAAGTTCTTCATGAGCGACAACAAGAGGACGCTCGAACTCGCATCGAGCGCCGAAGAGAAGCGCGACGTCAGTCCGACAAGCGCGTTGGGCCTTCTGTTGACATGCATGCGCTGGAGGGGCCAGGCGACTTGCCGTACGCGGTAGGTTGCCCTGCGTTCACTCGTGAGCTGCGGCAAGTCCAGTGGCCCAGCCAGAAAAACTTCAAACCAGACGCGTCTTGGGAGAAGTATGATGGCAGGACGCACCCGTCGGAGTTCCTCAGCATCTACACCATCACGGTGCAGGCTGCCGGGGGACGGGACGACAAGATCCTCGCCAACTACTTCCCGCTCGTGCTCAAGCCCAACGTCAGATCTTTGCTCATGCACTTGCCGGACAGCTCCATATCCTCTTGGGCAGATCTGTGCCATCAGTTTGTTGGCGCCTTCACAGGTGGCCACAAACCTCATGGCCAAGAGAGTGACCTTCACTTGCTCGCCTCATGGCCAAGAGAGTGACCTTCACTTGCTCGCCCAGAAGGAAGGAGAGTCCCTGCGCAAGTTCATTCAAAGGTTCAGCCGGGTGCACTACAACATCCCAGACGTCCACCCTGCCGCGGTGATCAGCGCATTTCATCAGAATGTGCGGAACCGCAGGATGAGGGAGGAGATGGCGATGTGCAAAGTCAAGGACGTCGGCTGTGCGCCTTGGCCGACAAGTGTGCACGCTTGAGGAAGGGAGGAGACTCCGGAGAGAATGCAGAAGCAGGATCGGACAGTGAGGACACCGCCCCGACAAAGAAGGGCCGGCGGCGAGGCAACAGGAAGAAGAAGGCCAGAGAAGTGCTAGCTGTTGAGCAGTCCGGCAATGGAGGTGGCGACAAGAATGCCAAGGCTGGTGGCTCCGGCAAGGAGGTTGCCGCTGACGCCAACCACCAGTCGGTGGCGGCCGCCGACAAGCAGGACAGCTCCGGCAAGCGATGTGCAAGATCCACCGCACCAAGGGCCACGATCTCCGAGCTGCAAGAAGGTCGAGCAGCTCGTCGAACAGCAGAGCTGAGTACGAGCGGCGCGACAAGGAGAAGGCCCGAAGCTGCTGGAGGAGCAAGCAAGAAAGCGTCCCAGCCGGGGAGGACGCCACAGCAAAGCCAAGCAGCGGCAAGGAGATCGACCTCCCAGCGGCGCGACAAGGATGAAGATGATGACGGCAGCGAAGATATGGAGGGCGACAACGCCCGATGAGCAGGAGTTTGAAAGCCACGAGGTTCTCTGCGTTGACGGAGGTGCTTCTGCATACCTCCACCGCCAACTCAAGCAATGGATGCGGGAGGTCAATGCAGCGGAACCATCCGTGAAGTCACGCAAGCCTCTCAAGTGGTCCAAAGACGCCTATCATTTTTATATTGAGGACCACCACGATCGCATAACTGCGGTCGGGTGCTTGCCGATGTTGGTCTCACCAACCATCCGCAACCTCAAGGTCACAAAGATGTTAGTTGACAGCGGGGCCGGCTTGAATCTGATCTCCTCCGTGGTGCTCCAGAAGCTTCAAATCCCTGACATGAGCTCGAAGAGACCGGTACCTTCAAGGAATCAATCCGGGAAGGAGCAAGCGAAGGGAAGATTACGTTGCGGTCACATTTGGCAGCGAGCTGAACTTCAGGATCGAGAGGGTTACATTCGACGTTGCAGATTTCCCATTGCCTTACAATGGGATACTTGGCCGTCCAAAGACTCGCCAAGTTCATGGCAGCCTCTCACTATGCCTACAACCTACTCAAGATGCCAGGCCCGATAAGCGTCATCTCTGTCCATGGCGACAAGAAGGACGCCCTTATCTGTGCCGACAAGATCTTCCGAGATGCAGCAGCCGCGACAGATTGCCAGACACTTGCCGCTGAAGCTCCCGGGGGGAAGAAGACCAAGTTCAAGTCCGGCAAGGGCTCTGATGCTCACTCCGGCAAGCGCACCTCCTCGGAGTGCTGCGCTACCGTCGAGGATGCACCATCGAGCTCCACCGGCAAGTGCAAGAAGATGGTGGCTCCGCCGAAGACCAAGGTGCCCGCCAAGGAGGACGGCACTGGTGGTACCTTCACCATCAGTGCCTCTCTCGACCCTAAATAGGAAGGCGTGCTCGTTGCTTTCTGCGGGCGAATGTCGGCGTGTTTGCATGGCAACCGTCGATATCCCGGTGTTCCCGGAAAGTAATTGAGCACCGCCGCCGTTTGTCCTCATCTTGCGCGGCCCGTCAAGCAAAAAGTCGAAGCAAGCGGTGGGCGCCAAGAATTCATAGCCGAAGAGATCAAGAAAGCTGGAAGCGGCGGGCCTTGTCGAGGAGTGCTCCATCCCTCGTGGTTGGCCAATCCAGTAATCGTCGCCAAAGCAAATGGGAAATGGAGACTTTGTATTGACTTCACGGATGTTAATAAAGCTTGTCCCAAAGATCCATTTCCTTGCCGCGCATTGACCAGATTGTTGACTCCATGGCTGGATGTGATTTGCTTTCGTTCTTGATGCATACTCGAGATACCATCAGATCTTCATGGCTGAAGAAGATGAAGAGAAGACCGCATTCATCACACCATGTGGCACATACTTTGTTTCATACGGATGCCTTTCGGTTTGAAGAATGCTGGTTCAACATTTGCAAGGGTAGTCCATGACGCTTTTGAGCCGCAAATGCACAGGAATGTAGAAGCCTACATGGATGACATAGTGGTTAAGAGCAAGGACAAAGCAACTCTGGTTCAAGATTTGGACGAGACCTTTGTGAATCTGCGCAAGTCAACCTCAAGCTCAACCCCGAGAAGTGCGTGTTTGGAGTCCCTTCCGGCAAGCTTCTCGGGTTCTTCTCAAATCTCGGCGAGGATCGAAGCTAATCTGACAAGATCAAGGCCATTGAGCAGATTGAAGCACCAAAGCGCGTCAAGGATGTCACGAAGACTTGTCGGTTGCGTGGCAGCTCTCGGCAGGTTTATTTCTAGGTTCTGCTGAGCGCGCCTGCCATTTTTCAAGATTTTGAAAAAGGCAGGTCGATAAAATGGACTCTGAAGCGGAGGCTGCTGCGGAGACTTGAAGAGATACCATCCTCCACTCCAACACTTGTCGCACCTAGGCCACAAGAGAAGTTGCTGCTATATATAGCGGCAACCAATCAAGTGGTTAGTGCTGCGTTAGTAGCGGAGAGGGAGGCGGATGACGAGCCAGCAACCACGGCAAGCACATCCAACGAGAAGCAGGGGGCTTCGCCGACAAGCTCTGGTCCCGACAAGGATGAATCCGCGTAGACACATGACCAGATACAGAAAAGGATGGTGCAGCGCCCAGTCTACTTTGTCAGTTCCCTCCTGCAGGGGGCTAGGTCAAGGTACTAAGGTGTGCAAAAATAGCTGTTTGGCCTCCTCATGGCCTCGAGAAAGCTGCGCCAATACTTCCAAGCACATGAGATCACAGTTGTCACCGCTTTCCACTTTGAAGAGGATACTGCGAGAATCCGAGCGGCGAGGCGGGATTGTCGAGTGGGCACTTTGGAGCTGTCAAGCTTTGGTCTTAAGTTTGAGAGCACGTCAACTATCGAAAGCGAGCGTTGGCAGAATTCATAGCGTAATGGGCGCCAACGCCGGATGAAGAGATTCCGGAGACGAGCATCCCGTCGAAGAAGCAAGCAAAGAGTGGCTGATGTACTTTGATGGTGCCTTCTCGCTGCAAAGCGCCCGGTGCGGCGTCTTGCTTATCGCACTCCACCGGAGAGCACCTCAAGTATGTCGTCGGATGCACTTTCCCAAGGAGCAAGCGACAAACAATACTGCAGTATGAAGGTTTGCTTGCCGGTCTCGGAGATCGCCGTGGACCTTGGGATCAAGAAGCTTATTGTCAGGGGTGACTCGCAACTCGTCGTCTGCCAAGTCAATAAAGATTATCAGAGTCCGTTGATGGAAGCCTACGTCGATGAAGTGAGGAAGCTAGAAGAGCACTTTGAAGGCCTGCAAATGGAACATGTTCCAAGAGCTCAGAATGATATTGCTGACGGCTGTCAAAGTCTGCTGCGCTTAAGTTACACAATGGAACCAGGGATTTTCGTGCTCAAGCTGACTCAGCCAACCGTATCACCATCAACTGGACAAAGCAAGAAGAGGAAGTTGGCCTCTGGTGACTACTTTCCGACAGAGCTTCCCGAAGCCGTCGTTGCAAAGGTCCCCAAGATCAACACCAAGAGTGCTGAGGAGCAGTCTGCTCCGACAAGCCCTAGGGTTTGTTTCGTTGAAGCAAACGCTCCCGACAAGTTTTGCTCCGGCAAGCTTGCCGGGGAACGTCAAGCTCCGGCAGAAACTCAGGTTTTTGCCGTAGAAGCTGATGTTCCCGCAGCAATAGATGTGCCTTTAGTCCTTGTTGTCGAGCCACAAGCTCCAGCATGGGCGCAACAGATTATTCATTTCCTGCAGACAGGATCGCCCGAGGAACTGTCGCCTTGCCGGGAAATGGGCAACAGAGAAGCTAAGTTGCTAAGTTTCAACGATCAGTAATAAATTTTTAAAGTTATCTTCCTTGAACGACCGCGCTTTGTATGAAAAACCCATGCGCGGAGGAACCAAATCGTGACTGGTCGCGCCCTTACTTTGTTTCAAGTCCGCTCAACAACTTGAGTGAGCTGCGGCTAGTCCGCGACAAGGTTGCTTGTCGGTAGCGACCCCTTGACGAGCTGCTGAAGTTCCGCTTTTCGGCCATGGCAAGGGTGCCTGCACCGCAAGTTTCCTGAAAAGCGTAAGGCAATACCATACAAAACCAAGAGTCGAGTAAAGGAAGTAACGTAGCAAATGTTGCCGTAATAAAGTTATATTACAAAAATAACTTATTGCGGCATCAAGCTAAATCGTTCTCGTAACTGAAATAACAGCGAAGAGGAGAAGAAGGGCCCGCACCCAAGCCCCGCAAGCCAGAGCTGCCGGGGCTGCGGCTAAGCCGAGTTGCCGGGGCTGCGGCAAGCCGAGTTGTTGGGCTGCGGCAAGCCGTAGTTGCCGGGGCTGCGATATCAGATAATCCCTTCGTCCCTTTTCAAGAATCCCATTTTCATTAAAAACATTCTACTCGGATACAATCCGTGGGGAATGAAAAACATGAAAGAGAAGATTACAAGTTTTAAATGCGGATAAGGCCCGAAGGCTTACAAATTAAAAAGATAAGATGCCCGTAATCCTTTTTCTGTCCCTCTCTTCAGGAGGTAGGTCAAGGAGGCGAGAAGGGCAAAAGAAACGCCTAGGCGAGCTACAGGTGCCAGAAGGCACCAAGGAACATCCAGGAGCTCCCGAGGGCTTGACGGAGATGGCAGCGCCGGAAGTGGAGCTCGAAGGCAGGCGGCAGGGCGTCGGCCTGTTGTCGAGGGCACTACGCCTCAGATTCGACTTGGCGGCCTTGTCGCCATCCCTCTTCCTTCCGCAGCCTCCCCACGCCAGCCGCCCAAGGAGACGCACTCCCGGAGTTCAAGGAGCCGGGCGACGCGGATGATGGGGTCACCGGTGGCCTTGCAAGCGGCGCCCGAGCAACTAATCGGGCCGCTACCCTCGTGTCGCTGTCGCTCTCCTCCTCGTCACTCTCGCTCGAGGGAATCTTCGCCGTCGGAGGAGCTATCCACGCAGCACTTCGCTGAGTACCGAGATCCCGAAGGCCTTGACGGAGAGGAGATCACCCTCCATTAACTTAAAATGGAGGGTAAACCCCGCCATCAGCTGTGGATGCGAGTGAACGTCTTCCACCCACGATCGAGATACATCACATTAGGGGCTGGGAATACAACACGGACTCGCATGCCGCTGATTCCACAGCCCCTCATGTGCAGTCTCAGTGTCTCGGGCGGATCCGACTCCATCGCGCTCGCGAATGGAGCTGGAAGCCGGAGGCGACGACGAGGCGCCCGGCGCAGCCTAACGAAGAACTCGCAAGGGTCGTCCCCTGTATGGACCGCCGCATGGAGGGGAACCGTCGGCGGAAGCGGAGACGGCGCGCCGCCCCGTCCGCCTCTTCCCCGAGCGCCTCGACCTCGTCCACGACCTCGCCCCCTCCCTCTTCCCCTTGTGGCCGGTTCAGCCACCCCGGGCGTGGGGTTGGGAGGGGAGCGCTGTCTAGCGGCGACCCTCGCCGCCACCGATGAAGAACCAAGGTCCCTTTTCTCCATGACGAATGAGAGAAAGGGAGCGTAAACCGAGGAAAGGAGGAGGAGATAGGAGAGTGCGGGCTTCAAGGCTCCCTTCGCTCTTTTAAGGAAGCAAGGTGGGGCTCGACCGCCCTTCGGCAAATCAGGGCATAGGAAGAGCAGGGAATCGGGGCCGACCTGCTGCCTCTGCTCGTAACGGCCCAGTTTTTTTTACTTCCACCGTCCGCGACCCCAAAAGCATGGGAACCACGTGGCGGGGATGCAGAACTGAGGCGACGGGTGAAGCGACCCCGCACGCCGCCCACTTCCCCATGACGCCGCAATTGACGCGCGTTCACGGGGAACGCGCGGATATGGAGTGGGTTTGGTTTGGACCAGTGCCGCTGCGTGCCGTGCCTGTTTTGGGCCTGGCCCAACAGCGCTCTACACCGTATGGCCCGGACACTGGGGCTCCTGTCGGTGTACTAAAGTAGGGGTACCTTAGTACCCGAACTTGTCTGCACGGGCAATCGCAGCGTCCCGTGGCAAGCCTCGCCGGGCGTCGCCAAGACCCTCCGCAGCCTATCGAGAAGACAAGACCCGGCAAGAGGAGCTTGCCGGGAAGGCCTCTAGGCACGAAGAAGGCCCGGCAAGAGGATCTTGCCGGAAGGCCACCTGTGCACGCAGAAGACAAGGCCCGGCAAGAGGAGCTTGCCGGAAGGCTCGGGCGCGACAAGGATTCGCCGCGGCATGCAACTTCTCTGTCTCCGCTCCGGCTCACCCAGCGACGTGTCGCCATGGGACCGTTCCATGCGCTGCGTCGAGCAAGCTGTGCAGCCAGCGGAGAGCAGCGATAAGCGGCTGACAGGCTCGCCATCGTGGCGAAGCGGAGGCGCACTGACGGTCTCTGTTAATCGTGTTTGGGCGACAATGACGGGCATTTATTGCTTTTGTCCCTTGCCGTCAGAGTTAGGTATTTGGCACTGTACACTGTTCAAGTAGGTGTACCAACTCCTATTTTTACATTTGTACCCCCGTCTATGTTGCCACCTGTCGGAGACCCCTTGAACATATAAAAGGAGGCCCGAGTGCAACGTAGAAAGGGTTCCGCAGACTCGACCCACTCGATACCAGAGACACTCACGCTAGGTTTTGTAGCTCGCATTGCTCCCTGGCAAGAACACAATAGATCAAACAAGCAGCAGTAGGAGTTTTATCTCTCCGGAGAGCTCCGAAGCTGGGTAAACTGCTCGTGTGCATCGCCTCGATCCGCTCTTCGTGCGATCTCCGCCCCCCTCCGAACCACAAGGGGCCTGCTCCGCCGGCCCCATAGGTGTTCGTGGGTACGATCAGCCTCCCCGACAGATTGAGTCTTTAAGGATTTGAGAACACTTGATGTACGTCTTGCATGTGCTTATCTGTTGTGACAATGGGATATTCACGTGATCCACTTGATGTATGTTTTGGTGATTAACTTGCGGGTTCCGTTTGTGAACTTATGCATAGGGGTTGGCACGCGTTTTCATATTGACTCTCCGGTACAAACTTTGGGGCACTCTTTGAAGTTCTTTGTGTTGGTTGAATAGATGATTCTGAGATTGTGTGATGCATATCGTATAATCATATCGATGGATACTTAAGGTGACATTGGAGTATCTAGGTGACATTAGGGTTTTGGTTGATTTGTGTCTTAAGGTGTTATTCTAGTACGAACTCTATGATAGATCGAACGGAAAGAATAGCTTCGTGTTATTTTACTACGGACTCTTGAATAGATTGATCAGAAAGAATAACTTTGAGGTGGTTTCGTACCTACCATAATCTCTTCGTTTGTTCTCCGCTATTAGTGACTTTGGAGTGACTCTTTGTTGCATGTCGAGGATAGTTATATGATCCAATTATGTTATTATTGTTGAGAGAACTTGCACTAGTGAAAGTATGAACCCTAGGCCTTGTTTCCTAGCATTGCAATCTTTATTACGCTCACTTTTATCGCTTGTTACCTTGCTGTTTTTATGATTTCAGATTACAAAAACTTATATCTACCATCCATATTGCACTTGTATCACCATCTCTTCATGAACTAGTGCACCTATACAATTTACCATTGTATTGGGTGTGTTGGGGACACAAGAGACTCTTTGTTATTTGGTTGCAGGGTTGTTTGAGGGAGACCATCTTCATCCTACACCTCCGTGGGTCATCTACTTGAGGGAAATTTGCTACTATCCTACAAACCTCTGCACTTGGAGGCCCAACAACGTCTACAAGGAGAAGGTTGCATAGTAGACATCAACGATCTTGGTTCTATCATCCTTCATATTCTTCATAGTGATCAACAGATATAAATCCCAAGTGACTCAACGAATAGAGCTATTCTCCCCGGCAACAGCGCCAGAAAAAGGTCTTGATAACCCACAAGTATAGGGGATCGCAACAGTTTTTGAGGGTAGAGTATTCAACCCAAATTTATTGATTCGACACAATGGGAGACAAAGAATATTTGCAACTATTAGGGGTTGAGTTGTCAATTCAACCACACATGGAGAACTAAATATCTGCAGCAAGGTGATCAGTAGCACAATATCATGATAGTTTGATAGCAGTGGAAACAGTAGCAATAGTAACAGTAGCGGTAATAGTAGCAGTTTTATAGTGATTGTGACAACAACAACAACGAAAGTAACTTAGCAAAGATCAATATGCGAAAGACCTAAGCATTGGATCAGTGATGGATAATTATGTTGGATGATATTCATCATGTAACTGTCATAACCTAGAACGACACGGAACTAGCTCCAATTCATCAATGTAATGTAGGCATGTATTTTGTACATAGTCATACATGCTTATAATAAGAACGTGCATGACATCTTTTGTCCTACCCTCGTGTGGCAGCGAGGTCCATAAGGAAATCTAAGGGATATTAAGGTCTCCTTTTCATAGAGAATCATAACAAAGCATTAGCACGTAGTGAATACATGAACTCCTCAAACTACGATACTCACCGAAAAGAATCCCAATTATTGTCACCTTGGGGTATGTGGATCATAACACGTCTTAGGTGCATACAACTTGCAAGATCAGATCAAGAACCTGAATATATTCATGAAAACATAAAGGGTTCAAATCTGAAATCATGGCACTCGGGCCCTCAAGCATTAAGCATAGCAAAGTCATAACAACATCAATCTCATAATATACTGGATGCTAGGGATCAAGCCCAAACAAATTGACCCAATTACATGACGAATCTCATCCATCTCCCTCACTGTCCAGCAAGCCTATGAAGGAACTGCTCACTCCCGATGGTCAACATCATGAAATTGGTGATGGAGGATGGTTGGTGATGACGACGACGTCGAATCCGCCTCTCCGGATCCCCGAATGGACTCCAGACCAGCCCTCCCGATGAAGAACGAAGGTGGTGGCGGCTTCGTATCGTAAAACATGATGATTCCTTCTCTCTAACCTTTCTTTGGAAGAATAGGTACTTATGGAGATGGAGTTAGGGTTGTCGAAGCTGCCATGGGCCCACAACCTCCCAGGTGCGCCCTGGGGGGCGCCCCCTAGGCTTGTGGCGCCCTGGTAGCTGACACGTCTCCAACATATCTATAATCTATGAAGTATTCATGCTGTTATATTATCATTCTTGGATGTTTTACAATCATTCTATAGCAACTTTATATCATTTTTGGGACTAACCTATTGACATAGTGCCCAAGTGCGATTGCTTTGTTTTTTTGTTTTTACGTCATAAAAATCAATACCAAATGGAGTCCAAACGCAGCGAAACTTTTTGGAGAATTTTTATGGACCAGAACACCCAGGATGGGCCAGAGAAGTACCAGAGGGGTGCCCCAAGTGGGGCACAACCCACATGGGTGCGCCTAGGGCCCCAGGCGCGCCCTGATGAGTTGTGCCCACCTCGGTGGCCTCCCACACCCCCTCTTCGCCCTATAAATCATCAAATATTCCAAAAACCCTTGTGGAGACCCTAAATCAGAAGTTTCGCCGCCGCAAGCCTCTATAGCCATGAGAAACCAATCTAGACCCTGTTCCGGCACCCTGCCGGAGCGGGAATCATCACCCGTGGCCATCTTCATCATCCCGGCAGCCACCGTGGTGAGGAGGGAATAGTCCACCCTCGGGGCTGAGGGTTTGTACCCACTAGCTATGTGTTTAACCTCTCTCTCTCTCTCTCTCTCTCTCTCTCTCGTGTTCTTGAGATGGCACGATCTTGATGTATAACAGGCTTTGTTAATATAGTTGGATCATATGGTGTTTTGCCCTCTCTATCATGTTGTGATGAATTGAGTTTTCCCTTTGAGATTTTGTTTTATCGGATTGAATACTTTTATGGATTTGAGAACACTTTATGTATGTCTTTCTATCAATACCCATGGTGACAATGGGCATCGTATTGATTCACTTGATATATGTCTTGGCACTCAACTCGCGGATTCCCGAGGTGACATTGGGGTAATCTATGCATAGGGGTTGATGCACGTTCTTGTCTTTGTTTCTCCGGTAGAAATCTTGGGGCACTCTTTGAGGTTCTTTGTGTTGGATTCAGTATTATAATCTGAAATTATTTGGTGTTATTTTAGTACGAACTATTGGATAGATCGATCGGAAATAATAGCTTCGAGGTGGTTTCGTACCCTACAAACAATTTCTTCTTATGTTCTCCGTCAGATAGGAACTTTGGAGTGATTCTTCATTGCACTTTGAGGGATGCTTAGGAGAATGCACTAGTGAAATTACGGAGCCTAGGCCTCATTTTTAAGCATTGCAATACCGTTTGTGCTTCATTTTATCAATTGCTACCTTGCTGTTTTTTATTGTCTATTAGAAAATCTATATGTACTATCACTACTACACTTGTATCACCATCTCTTCACCGAACTAGTGCACCTATATAAATTACCATTGTATTTGGTGTGTTGGGGACACAAGAGACTTCTTATTATTTGAGTGCAGGGTCGTTTGAGAGAGACCATCTTCATCCTACACCTCCCACGGATTTATAAACCTTAGGCCATCCACTTGAGGGAAAATTGCTACTGTCCTACAAAACTCTGCGCTTGGAGGCCCAACACAAGTCTACAAGAACAAGTTGTGTAGTAGACATCAAGCTCTTTTCTGGCGCCGTTGCCGAGGAGGTGACTGCTTGAAGGTATATCTTTAGATCTTGCAATTGAATCTTTTAGTTTCTTGTTTTATCACTAGTTTGATTTGTAAAAGAAACTACAAAAAAATGGAGATTGGGTTACCTCAGGTTGTTCTTTATCTTTATAATGTCTATCTTGAGAACAAGGATTCCGATAATTGTGCTCAATTGCTAGAAGAAGAATTCAACAAAATTTATGGCATAAAAACATTGGATGATGGGCATGATTGCAATTTGCTAGTATGGATTCTTTGAATATCCATGATGTTAATGATGATTACATTAGTCATGATAATGATGTCTCCTATAAGAATGTCAATTTTTGCGGAGTGAACTGGGAGTGAAAATGCACACCAAAAAGGGAAGATAGATGTTGTAAGAAGCATAAATATTTAGAAACGAAAAGTTTGCAAGAGAGGCTAGATGATTGTGCTGAAAGATTTAATTTTTCTCGCCATCCTTGTGAACTTTGCAATGAACATGGTCATTTAAATCACCAATGCAAATTGTTTCATGATCAAATCGTGTCCAAAAATTGTGATAACTCGATTATCCTTGAGCATCATAAAGAGCTTAGTCTTCTTATGGGGTATGAAGAAATGAAATGTATAACTGCGGGTATTCCAAAATTTAATCTCAAGAGATTTCTTGATTTTGATCTAGAGGAAATTTATATGTTTTGTGCGGTAAATTGCATTGAGAATCCTTATATTGCCAACTATCTAAAGGCAAGAAAACAAATAGAATATGAAGAGAGTACTAATGAAATGGGAAATATTTCCCAATACCCTCCTAGTGTTTATTATGATGAATCAGGTAACGAGGAGGAGCTTCCTATCCAATCAATCTCTTCAACAAGAAGCTTAAAAAAATTAATTAAACCCACCCATGATGTGGTGAAGAAGAAGAAAAGAAGAAAGAATAAAGGTAAAAAAAGGTATCTCTCCCAAATAATGTTGCTCCTACTACTGTTGTGCCTCATGAAAATGAATCAAAAATAATTGTGGAAGATGATGCACTTGATGATGATATTTCTTCTATGTCTTATGGCACAATGTGTGAGAGCACTATTGATGATGATTTTGTTATGCCTATTGCTTGTTGTGATGATTAGGATTGGGAAGATAATGATACTTCATATAATCTTGGAAATCTTTTTGTCACCAACTTGGGAAATTATGATGATAACAATTGTTTTACCATTCGTGCTATTCATACTATTAATGATGGAAGTGATTATGCTTATGATATGCCAAGCCACAAGCTTGGGGATGCTATGTTTGATGAGAATGACATGTTTGAGAATTTATTTGCTGCAACTAATGTTTATCCCAAGCTTGGGGATGCTATGTTTAATGAAGATGATCTTTTTAGCCCCCCTACTTTGAATGATCAAATTTGCAATGATGATTGCATGCCTCCTATCTATGATGAGAACAAAGTTGCTACTTATGATGATTATTGTGATGATACTTATGTTATGAAAAATAGTGATGATTATATTTATAAAACTTGTCATACTTATGATTACCCTTTTCCTGAACATTACTCTTTTAATGTGGAAACAATTTATAGTACCCGAGTTTCATATGATACTCCCACCATTGTGAATGAGAAGGAATTTTCTTATGTGGAGAGTAATAAAATTTCTACCCTTATGGATCATGAAAAGAATGTTTTATGTGATGGTTATATTGATGAATCTATTGCTGATGCTACTGAAAATTATTATGAGAGAGGAACTTATGATTCATGATGCTCTCTTTATGTTTCAATTCTTATCTTTTATGCGAGCATCATAGAAATCATCATGCCTAGCTAAAAGGCATTAAAGAAAAGCGCTTGTTGGGAGACAACCCAACATTTACACCTACCATTTTTGTGTGTTCACGTGATTAAGCTACTGTAGTAATCATGTTTTATAGGTTTTGTTTCGATAAAGTGCCAAGTTAAGCCTTTGGGATACTATGGATGATAGTTGACTTGATTCTATGCAAAAACAGAAACTTTTGTGTCCAGTGCAGAAATTCTTGTATTTTACTAGAACGTGGAAAAATTCCGAAATTTTTACAGTTGATGGATATACAAATTCCCTACGTTTTCCTAATGTTTCAGAATTTTTGGAGTAGCAGAAGTATGGTTGTAGTACAGATCACTGCAGACTGTTATGTTTTTGACAGATTCTGTTTTCCATGCATAGTTTGCTTGCTTTCTAGTTTCTATGGCTTATATTGCCCAATATAAATTGTGGAAATGATATGATACAGTAGGCATTGTGTGATAACAATTATGAATCTTGTCTTTGGCAGTACCAAAACTGAGTGGTTCTGCTCTTTATCATACTAACCTATCTCACGAAGTTCCGTTAAGTTTTTGTGTGATTGAATTTCAAGTTTTGGGGTGAGATATCGATATGAGGAGAATAAGGAGTGACAAGAACCTAAGTTTGGGGATGCTCAAGGCACCCCAAGGTAATATCCAAGTAATATCCAAGCAACTAAGCTTGGGGATGCCCCGGAGGGCATCCCCTCTTTCGTCTTCAACATTATCGGTAACCTCACTTGGAGCTATGTTTTCATTCGTCACATGATATGATTTTTACTTGGAGCTTCATTTTATTTTGTTAGGATTTGCTTACTGTTATTTAGAATAATGTTTTGCATCTTTTACTTCAATAAAAATGTCAACTATAGCCTTTACCATGCTTATTTTGCAAGTCTACATGTTGCTGTTTGAAAACAGAAAGTTTATCGCTGTTGCAAAAATTCCCGAGAAAAGTCAGAGTGTGATAAAATGCTAAGTTTTTTTGCAAAACAAGCTCTGATAAATTTTATACAGTGTGGTAAATTTTCATAATTTTTGGAGTTAAAGAAGTATTGATACTCTTGCATTCTTTACAGATTGTAGTGTTTTGGCAGATTGTTGTTATGTTTGCATATGTTTGCTTGTTTAATGATTCTATTTGAGGATAGGAGTATTAAATATGCAGAGGAATTTAGTATGCAATGTTGAATAATAATTTTAGTGATTTTCTACAGTAGAGAATGATAAGGTTTTTGCATTGGTTTATAACTAACTTATCTCACGAGTTCTTGTTGAGTTTTGTGTGGATGAATTTTTTAAGATTTAGGGAAACTGTGATATAAAAGGAATTAAGAAGACACAAAAGCTCAAGCTTGGGGATGCCCAAGGCATCCCAAGATAATATTTCAAGAAGTCTCAAGCATCTAAGCTTGGGGATGCCCTGGTAGGCATCCCACCTTTGTTCTTCAACAATTATCGGTTAGTATCAGTTTAGCCTAAGTTTTTGCTTCTTCACAAGATGTGTGCTATTCTTGGATTGCAATTTTATTTTATTTTGCTTTTTTGCTTGTTGTTTTAATAAAACACTTAGATCTGAAAGTTTTTTTTAAATAAAAGAGAGTCCTCAAATAGCTACCCATTTATTTAACTACTCGCATGATCTTCACTTATATCTTTTGGAGTAGTTTGTCATTTACTCTCGTGTTTCCCTAATATCCTATGAGTAAATTGTTGAATAAATTGAATATCATGAAGTTTAAATTATATGTTCATATCATGCCTAGTAGTAGCTTCACATTGTGTCGTGGAATTAACACGTCAGATGTCCTTAGTGTCAGGACTTAGTCGCGAGGCCAACGCATCTATGTGGTAGCTTGAGAGGGGTTGGGTGGAATCGAGAGACGCAACACAAGACAGGGATTTAGACAGCTTGGGCCCGGGAAACAGCATCCGTAATAGCCCTACATGCTGTTTGAGGCTAGGTCTCATTATGATCATGAGGGAGTCGTCGTAACCCGGCTCTCCTCTAGTTGTGTCTAGCCCTAGATATTGTTGTTTGCTTGTAGCTTCTCCCTCTTTGAGAGCCCTGCCCCTCCTTATATAAGTTGAAGGGGCGGGTTACATGTGGAGTCCTACTAGGATTAGGACAAACCTATCTCTAATACAAACCGGATACAAGTCCAGGTCTTAACTCCTTGTAAGACAAATATTCCTTATGCCTTTCCTTACAAACTGGCCCACCGTAGTTGAACCGGCCTTCATGAACCGCCAGTCGGGCCACCGGGTCTTGTCGCTCCTCTGCCCTGCCTGCCGGATCACCAATGAACCGTAAACCGCCGGGTCGCCAGTGAACCGCCAAGTGTCAGCGTGTTCTTCAGGTAAACCGCCAAGTCCGGCCGGGTTATACTTCCGGCCGGTTTACGCCGCGGGGTATATCCCCGACACATTGGGTTTAGAAAGTGAAATCTTTTGAACCTTGATAATCACAATATTGGTCATACAAGCGATTCATGAATGATTAGTATAAGGAAGAGAACTTTCGCATGCAAATATATTAGAGAAACCTTCTATGATTGTGAATACCCATTAATTATTTTCAAACTTGAGCAAATTAGTTGAAGTTGGAGAAGGAAGACAACGTAATGAGCTATGGTTGTATATATTTGCATAGAAGTTATATTGTTATGGATCCTCCAACATGTGGTGTTTGCTTAGGATCTTTTGCTAGCCAAAAATTCATACTAAGTGGAGATACTACTTGTGCATCCAAAAACCCTTAGACCTAGTTTCTTTCCATGAGTGTCCACCATACCTACCTATGGATTGAATAATATCCTTCAAGTAAGTTGTCATCGATGCATAAAGCAATAAAAATTGCTCCTAAATATGTTTGATCTTTTACTGTAAGGGAAAACTTAGCATTGTACGAACTTGTGATGGCAAAGTAATAAAAGAGACAGACTGCATAATAAAGGTTGCTATCATAAGGGGCAATATAACACGACGTTCCTTTGCATTACGAGCTTGGGCATCCAAATAAAAAGCGCATTACAACCTCTGCTTCCCTCTGCGAAGGGCCTATCTTTTACTTTTCATTATTTACTTTCATGCAAGAGTCAATAGAATGCATTCTCATTTCAACATGTATTACTCTCTAGTTGGCAAGCATCATGTGGTGGGGAAAGATCTAGGCACATATGACCAGTCAAATATATTTGATCATGATTTATTATTGTTGACAATTATCTCTATAATAAATGAGTTGGGAGGTAAAATATTGATCCCCTATCTTTTTCTGTGTTTGATGGATGCCATTTGTTCTAAGAATATGCTTTGAGTAGTAGCAATCATGGAAGACTATATGATGATTGAGTATGTGGAGCTCTTACTTAGACTCTGTTGAATAAGTTCAATTGCAATTGTTTGGTGACTAAGAATATAGGTTGTTGAGTTCCAAGAGAATTCATTGTTTGAACCTTAACATGTGAATTGATTGCTACTTTGTCATGATGAGTTTTATGAGAAAGAGTTGCTGTTATGATGCTAGGAAAAGTGATTGAAATTATCATTGATCAAACTTGTGCACTTTGCTAGCATTCTCATTTCATATATTATTTCTTTTATCATTTACCTACTCGAGGACGACTAGGAATTAAGCTTGGGGATGCTGATACGTCTCGAACGTATCTGTAATTTATGAAGAATTCATGCTGTTATATGACCATTCTTGGATGTTTTACAATCATTCTATAGCAACTTTATATCATTTTTTTGGACTAACCTATTGACATAGTGCTCAGTGCCAGTTGCTGTTTTTTGCTTGTTTTTTACATCACAGAAAATCAATACCAAACGGAGTCCAAACACAGCGAAACTTTTTGGAGAATTTTTATGGACCAAAACACCCAGGATGGGCCAGAGAAGTACCAGACGGGTGCCTCGAGGGAGGAACATCCCACTTGGGCACGCCTGGGGGCCCAGGCGCGCCCTGGTGGGTTGTGCCCACCTCGGTGGCCCCCTGCACCCCCTCTTCGCCCTATAAATTGTCAAATATTCCAAAAACCCTTGTGAACACCCTAGATCAGAAGTTCCGCCGCCGCAAGCACCTGTAGCCACGAGAAACCAATCAATACCCTGTTCTGGCACCCTGCCGGAGGGGGAATCACCACCAGTGGCCATCTTCATCATCCCGGCGGCCACCATGATGGGGAGGGAGTAGTCTACCCTTGGGGCCGAGGGTTTCTACCAGTAGCTATGTGTTTAATCTCTCTCTCTCTCTCTCTCTCTCTCTCTCTCTCTCGTGTTCTTGAGATGGCACGATCTTGATGTATCGCGGGCTTTATTAATATAGTTGGATCATATGGTGTTTTCCCCTCTCTATCTTGTTGTGATGAATTGAGTTTTCCCTTTGAGATTTTGTTTTATCGGATTGAATACTTTTATGGATTTGAGAACACTTTATGTATGTCTTGCTATGAATACCTATGGTGACAATGGGGTATCATATTGATTCACTTGATATATGTTTTGGCACTCGACTCGCGGATCCTGACGTGACATTGGGGTAATCTATGCATAGGGGTTGATGCGCGTTCTTGTCTTTCTTTCTTCGGTAGAAATCTTGGGCACTTTTTGAGGTTCTTCTTGTTGGATTGAGTATTATGAATCTTAAATTATTTGGTGTTATTTTAGTACGAACTCTTGGATAGATCTATCAGAAAATATAGCTTCGAGGTGGTTTCATACCCTCCAAACAATTTCTTCTTATGTTCTCCGCTAGATAGGAACTTTGGAGTGATTCTTCATCGCACTTTGAGGGATGGTTATATTATCCAATTATATTAGCATTGTTGAGAGATTGCGCTAGTGAAATTACGTACCCTAGGCCTCATTTTTAAGCATTGCAATACCGTTTGTGCTCCATTTTATCAATTGTTGCCTTGCTGTTTTTATTGTTCTTATTACAAAATCAATATCTACTAGCACTACTACACTTGTATCACCATCTCTTTGCCGAACTAGTGCACCTATACAAATTACCATTGTATTTGGTGTGTTAGGGACACAAGAGACTTTTTATTATTTGGTTGCAAGGTTTTTTGAGAGAGACCATATTCATCCTACACCTCCCATGGATTGATAAACCTTAGGTCATCCACTTTAGGGAAAATTGCTACTGTCCTACAAAACTCTGCGCTTGGAGGCCCAACACAAGTCTACAAGAACAAGTTGTGTAGTAGACATCAGTAGCCCCCCTCTGGTTTTCTCTTCGTCAATATTTTTTATATTCTAAAAGTATTCTCCATAAATTTTTACCCCAATCCAAGAACTTTTATTTCTGCACAAAAACAACACCATGGCAATTCTGCTGAAAACAGCACCGGTCCTGGTTAGTTCCATTCAAATCATGCAAATAGAGTCCAAAACAAGAGCAAAAGTGTTTGGAAAAGTTGATACGTTTGGGACGTATCATATTTCAATAGGTTAGTTGCCAAAAATCATATAAAAGTGCACCAAAACCACATAAATTGTTGTAAACATGGCATGAATACTTCAAATTATAGAAAATTTGAAGACGTATCACTACTCACCTATGTGTGTCCATACAATGATGGATGTTGTCACACCGAGAGGGCCTTAACACTGGTACAACAAGGTGCTATAT